>JBBGZY010000605.1:4543333-5784166 GCA_037952925.1 Lithobates clamitans | reverse complement strand
ATAGTCAGTGCCCCCAAAATGCTTCATCCCTTTGGCATTGTGTAAGCACTGTAAGTCAAAATGTTTAGATGTTTTGTCTCTAAGGCTGGGTTCACACTGCTGCGGTGGCAGACATTGTATGTGATTCGCAGCACACTGCTGTTCACATCACATGCGATGTCTGTGCTGTGCAATATCAGCCATACAGATAGTATGGCTGATATCGCACCGCATTCGGTCCAAACTCGCACAGGACCCTTTTTTTTGTTCGGACCAGAATCGGATCGCATGGGTGTTCACACCTATGCGATCCGATACATGTCCGAATTGTCAGTTCGCAGTGCGATATGCGAGCTGAACTGGGGGTGTCGTTAACATTGTATGACACTCCCCAGCAGTTCGCATATGGCAGTGTAAACTGCCGTGCGTGTTGGTGCGATGCGGGAACCCGCAGTAAATTCGCTGCGTTCCCGCACCGCAGCAGTGTGAACCTAGCCTAAGGCAGAGGACCATTGAAATATCCCTCATCCCTCAATATCCCTCAATATTCCTCATGTCCACCTTTCAGTCTTAGCCCAGTCCTTCATTGACAATGATTACAGTTTTTGTCTAGCTAACTGAATACAATTGTGTATAAAACTGAAAAAAAGAAAAGATTTTAGGCTAAGAGTAGCCTCCAAGGTTTGACATCACAGATTGCACTCATACTGCCAAGGAAAACACACTTTACAGTATTGTAACCATTATCATTTACACACAAAGTTACAGTAAGTCCATACATTAGAGTAAAAAGAAAATTTATTATACAGTAATATACAAAAATATAAACACAAACAAAAAACAAGGAAAATTACATTTAGCCTACAATGCTGTAAATAAAGCTGGAGTTTCACAACTACTGTAACATCTCTTCACTGGCCACCGTCCTCACCCTCCTGCCCATCCACACGCTGCTGTCTGTCTGGCCACAGATTCTCGTCAACATTGCAGCGTATATCCTCCCTTGCGATGCAACGAGGGAAGAAACGGCGTGCATGTCGCAACCATCCCCTACACTGATCTCCTGTAATATCCTCACAGGCAGCATCCATTGCATGGAGCAGGGACCTCTGATTTTGAGCCCGATGCTCATACACTCTCCACCTCCAAGCAGAGAAAAACTCCTCAATAGGATTGAGGAAAGGAGAGTAAGGTGGTAGGAACACCATATCCATCCTTGGATGAGCAGTGAACCAGGCCCTGATAAGCGGGCCACGGTGGAAATTCACATTGTCCCATACAATTATATATTGTGATAGGCGAGGCCCTATGAGACCTCTCTCATTTTCAGGGATCAAATCCAAATGAAGGCGGTCCAAGAAGATGAGGAGCTTCTGTGTATTGTATGGGCCAAGACTGGGGATGTGAGTGGCCACACCATTCTCAGAAATGGCAGCACACATAGTTATATTGCCCCCTCGCTGGCCTGGGACATCCAGCGTGGCCCGGTGGCCAATAAAATTACGGCCACGTCTTCGGCCCTTGGCCAGGTTGAAGCGAGCCTCATCCACATATACGAGTATGTGAGAGGTCTCGTTTCCTTCCAATGCCATTATTCTCTACAATAGAGTAAAAAAAGAAAACATCAAATCAGTCATACAGAAGAGTCGTATACTACAGTTACAGACAGTTACATAGGAATTAGGGTTGTCCCGATACTAGTACAAGTACTTGTACTCGGGCAAATGCTCCCGATGCTTCCGCCGATACCTGGAAGTCAGCTGTGATCGGCGCATGGGGGAGTTACAAGATTCTCCCCCAGCGGCTTTCAGCGGCTTTAGTGACATACAGCGGTGATCGGTCACCTCTGACTGTCACTGCATCCTCCTCCATGTCCCCTCCGTTCCTCTGTCCCCCTCCGCTGTCCCCAGGGGCGTTGCTAGGTGGCAAAAAGACCAGGGGCTTCAGCCCGAAGTCCAAAAACCGGGGGGGGGTGGCGCGGCTTTTTTTGGGCTGCGTGGTGGGGTTGTGTGACTTACCAGTGCCTATTAATGCTGACCAGTAAACACACCTGCCTGACACTGACCTACATACACTGACCTACATACACTGACCTACATACACTGACCTATATACACTGACCTACATACACTGACCTATATACACTGACCTACATACACTGACCTATATACACTGACCTACATACACTGACCTACATACACTGACCTACATACACTGACCTTTATACACTGATCTATATACACTGACCTGCCTGACCTATATACACAGACCTATATACATAGACCTATATACACTGACCTACATACACTGACCTGTATACACTGACCAGTATACACTGACCTGTATACACTGACCTGTATACTCTGACCTACATACACTGACCTGCCTGACCTGTATACACTGACCTATATACACTGACCTGCCTGACCTATATACACTGACCACTATACACACATTGCGTGTCTGACCTACCTCAGCCGTGGTGTGCGGTCACAGCAGGCAGTCAGTCACTTGTCACCATCAGAGAAGAGCTGAGGAGGAGAGGAAAGCCTCCCGCCCGAGCGGGAATGTAGCGTTCCCGCCTTCTGGAGCCTGCAGGCTAAGATGGACGTCACGTCACACGTCCCGCTCCAGAAGGCGGGAGCTGCGGCACTCTGCCACTTTTGGCCGCACTCGGCCGCTATGGCACTCGGGGACTTACTCGGCTACTTTCGGCCGCTATGGCACTCGGGGACTCGGCTACTTTCGGCCGCTATGGCACTCGGGGACTCGGCTACTTTCGGCCACTTTCGGCCCGCACTCACAATCAGATCGGTCCCGGCGCCGGCGCTCGGGGCTGACAATGGAATGCAGCATTCCATAGACTCTGGCTTTTTGGGGTCACGTTCAGGGCTTCAGCCCCCCCTAGCCACCCGCCACCCCCTCCATATGCCCCTGGCTGTCCCCCTCCGTTCCGCCGTTCCCCTCTGCTTCTCTGTCCCCCTCCGCTGTCCCCTCTGTTCTGCTATCCCCCTCTCCTTCTCTGTCCCCTCCATTCTGCTGTGCCTCTCTGCTGTCCCCCTCCATTCCGCCGTTCCCCTCTCCTTCTCTGTCCCCCTCCGCTGTCCCCTCCATTCTGCTGTGCCTCTCCGCTGTCCCCTCCGTTCCCCTCTCCTTCTCTGTCCCCCTCCGTTGTCCCCCTCCGTTCCACCGTCCCCCTCCTCCTTCCTTTGTGAATGGACAGAGTCAGCTGACTCTGTCCATTCACATAGATGAAACATTGTAATCTCCTGTGATTACGATGTGTCAGTTTATGAATGGAGAGGAGCCGCTGTCTTCTCTCCATTCATTCTCAGTGCAGCTGAGGCTGCAGAGAAAGGGACTGGGGAATCTCTATCCTCGGTCTCTATCTCTGTCTCAAGGGGGAGATATCAGAGGTCTGTTACGTAAGACCCATGATATCTCACCAAAGCCCCCCAACAGGGCTGATAAAAAAAAAATAAAAAAAACACATATTGCAATAAAGAATAAAAAAAAAAGTATCGGTATTGGCGAGTACTTGAAAAAAAGTATTGGTACTTGTACTCGGTCCTAAAAGAGTGGTATGAGGACAACCCTAATAGGAATGTCCTATGTTCTACACAAGTTCAATATACTACTGGCCAGTATTCCAGTGGTTCCAAACCTGGGGTACATGTACCCTAAGAAGAGGTACTACAGGGGGTATTTAACAGAAAGGGGAGGGTAAAAATTATCAACGAGTAGACTTACTGAAATGTCACAGTAAAACCCACAGTATTAGATAGATTTGCATGGGAGGCACTACTGTAATTGCAGCTCTTTGACCCTTTTTCTTACTGTATTATATGTTATATTCTTCAAAATAAGGATTATAATGATAATTGCATCATACAGTAAGCTGCAGTTTTTAGGCAAAATGTTTATAAATCAGATACGTAAATCAAATATTTTCATACCTGGATTACCTAGATTCAGAAATCAGGTAAAGTGGGTACTGAAACCAATACATTTCGGGAACTACTGCTTACGGTAATTGTAAAAAGGTTATCTTGATGGACAACCAGTGACTGACTTACATGTACATACTGGTACCGCAGCTCTTTCACTCTGTCAGAGTTCCTCTCAAACGGAACCCTGTAAATTTGCTTCATTGTCATCTGATGCTTCTTCAATATGCGGGCTATTGTGGAGATGCTTATAGAGTTGACATTTTGGAATATGGCATTGTCTTGTAGGATTTCAGTGCGGATCTGTCTCAATGTGATGGCATTATTTGCAAACACCATGTTACAGATCTCTTGTTCTTGTTGTTCATTGAGAAGTTTTCTTCGGCCACCCGTGCCAGGTTGTCGTCCAATCCTAGACATAGAATTCAAAGGACAACACTTCATTCGTAATTTATACCTTATGTATTCCATACAGAATGAGTTACCAATGTAATCGTATTGTTGTTTTACTTACAGTAACTTTACCACAATTCTAATGCATCACTGCACAGTGACTGGAATACTACTGTAAACTGTATCATCAATATTGTAGAAAATAAACTATTCCATACTATTCCATAGTTTATGTTCTACAATATTTTTCTTGTCATTGTTAGTATCATACGTAACATCCCACTAGGTAATATACTGTAATACTGTAGGCCTATCACACACACACACACACACACACACACTAAATGAATACGTAAATGAGTAAATAAACATATTTGTTGCTCTATGCACAGTGTCCTGTCCTATACATTATATAATTCCATCATTGACTGACTACATACCTGTTTTCCCTGCGAAAGGTTTGGATGATAGAGGAGACTGTAGAGCGAGGCACATTAGGCTGCACTCGGCGACCTTCCTCCGCCATTGTGAGGCCATGGTTAATGACATGATCTATAATTGTGGCCCGAATTTCATCAGGGACAGCATGGTGTCTTTGTGCTCCTCGGCCTCTTCCCCCTATTCCGCCACCACGCAGCCTTACTCCTCCTCCTCTTCTTCTTCCTCTTCCTCGAGCAGGCAGTTGCCCTTGTTCATCTACTTGGCCAGGTGCCTCCATGTTCAGAAATTGTACTGGTCCTGCATGGTCAAGCTCTATATATACATGTCTGGCAGCATTCACAATCATGGACAGCACCTGTCAGGTAACTAAACATACTGTTTGATTGGTCATCTGAGACCAACTCCGACTCATCCTTCGTTAGTCAAGTTCTAGTTGCACCTGACTGTCAATTGCTGTAATCATTTTATCAAATGTTCCAAGAGATTCATATATGGTATTCATGGTATTATGTTCCTGAATAATTTTGACAATTGAACAGACTATTGTGCATGTGATGACTTAAACAATGAAATGATGCTGACATGTTTTGGAGAGAAAAACCATTAGACTGAGAATTGACAATCAGTTTAGATCAACAAGTTCTATTCACTTGGAAATTGTGCTAAATGTAGGCTACTTGTACTTAATCATTTGAAAGATGTACTGAGACATTGAGACATGTACTGAGACATTTGCAATTTTGATGAAATGAATGAGAAATTCAATTCAGTTGTGAACAATTGCCAAGTGGTTTGGAGATTTGTCCATGTTGTTTTGAGAATGTCATTTCTGTTTCAAGAAATGAGCCAAAACAATGGAGAAAAACTGTAATAAAAATTGCTGATGGATACAAAAAAAGGAAAAGAAAACTTAATTCTGGCATATGCTGTAGAGGGAAGTTTGGAGTGAAATGTGGGTCAAGCCTCGTGATAAGCTTTTATTCAATTGTTTTGATTGCAAAGATTCATGAAATGTGTTATGAAAACCACCCCAGACATTAAGGGTATGTTATATTTTGCTGCCACTTTAAATTGTAGTCTACAATATGCCACGTGATCCATAGCTGCAAAAGTGTAGTTCAATTAGAAATCCTTTCAATAATTTCCCATGAAAAGCCTTCAGTAATAGGTATTTTCAAACCACAGTTACGGTGTTTCTTCTTGGCCCGATGACCAGAACCCATATACAACAAAGCTACAAAGCGAGATGCTACAAAGAGTCTTTAGTGAAAGAACACTTTCACTCCTGAGTATACAGGAAATATCACCTCATGCAAGTCCACTAATTTTTTTACTGAACTTTATTCTCCAGACACTCATCAAGGAAATCTACCGCAAAGTACCAAAGGAGGAGTTGCAGCATGTTTACAGCTATACATTTGCTAATTGCAAATTGAAAGCAATTATCTACATCAGACAGCAATTTGCACTGCAGTCTCTATAGTCAGCATGTCAGTTTCCTTCTCTCAGAAGCCGAAGCACATGGCAGTCTGCTATATTTTCTTTCTTACACTATGATTTATTTCTATTGATCAAACCTCCTGCTGATTCATTTTATATGAAGTGCATGTGAGAGCTGAACTGCTAAAATTGTCATAGCAGGGTGTGAAAAACCTTTTGAGTACAGAGTAGCCATAGTTTAAGGTTTGAAGTCTTGCAGATATTACTAAGGAAGATGCAGTCTTTGTGAGTGTTCTGCGGAATAAAAATGTAGATGTAACACCTCCATGATGGAACTAGGAAATTAATACATACATTAAAAAGGTGTTGGATAGGCAGACAAGCCACCTTAATAATCTTGCAAGCGATCTAATATATTAGAATACATTTGTCTTTGTTTAAAATGTTGATAACATAAAAATCATAGATGATATTTTGGTAGCAGTGGCTAAAGCTGAACCCCTGACATAAAACGTTGTATTTAAATATATTCTTTAATAACTACAAAGGATGTACCTACATTATGTTAACCAAATTCCCTTGCAAACTTAGATATTATCTTGTAAAAGTAGTAGTCATCATCAATGGGCTGTACATATCCTGTACAGTAAGCAGAGCTGTGGGAGGGACCCATCATCTCCCCCTACTACACACTGTCTGTAGAAAGTTAAAGGAAGGGGTGGATACAAGAGCAGTGGCAAAAGGAGAGAGAGCATCCAATGACTGGTCTTTATTATAGGTCTTTTTAATACAATATTTACTTTTCCCCGAGTTTTATATATATATATATATATATATATATATATATGTCCACAGTATCTCACAAAATTCAGTACACCCCTCACATTTTTGCAAATATTTTATTATATCTTTTCATGTGACAACACTGAAGAAATTACACGTTGCTACAATGTAAAGTAGTGAGTGTAAAGCTTGTATAACAATGTACATTTGCTGTCCCCTCAAAATAACTCAACACACAGCCATTAATGTCTAAACCGCCGGCAATAAAAGTACATCCCTAAGTGAGAATGTCCAAATTGGGCCCAAAATGTCAATATTTAGGTGGCGACCATTATTTTCCAGCACTGCCTTAACCCTATTGGGCATGGAGTTCACAAGAGCTTCACAGGTTGCCACTGGAGTCCTCTTCCACTCTTCTATGACGACATCACAGAGCTGGTGGATGTTAGAGACCTTGCGCTCCTCCACCTTCTGTTTGAGGATGCCCCACAGATGCTTAATAGGGTTTAGGTCTGGAGACATGCTTGGCCAGTCCATCACCTTTACCTTCAGCCTCTTTAGCAAGGCAGCGGTCATCTTGAAGGTGTGCTTGGGGTCGTTATCATGTTGGAATACTGCCCTGCGGCCCGGTCTCCGAATGGAGGAGATCATGCTCTGCTTCAGTATGTCACAGTACAAGTTGGCATTCATGGTTCCCTCAATGAACTGTAGCTCCCCAGTGCCAGCAGCACTCATGCAGCCCCAGACCCCCACCACCATGCTTGACTGTAGGCAAGACACACTTGTCTTTGTACGCCTCACTTGGTTGCCGACACACACGCTTGCCACCATCTGAACCAAATAAGTTTATCTTGGTCTCATCAGACCACAGAACATGGTTCCAGTAATCCATGTCCTTAGTCTGCTTGTCTTCAGCAAACTGTTTGCAGGCTTTCTTGTGCATCATCTTTAGAAGAAACTTCCTTCTTTGGTGACATACATGCAGACCAATTGTATGCAGTGTGTGGCATATGGTATGAGCACTGACAGGCTGACCCCCATTTGCTGAGAGGCATGGTGAGCATTTTGCAGCTCTCATTTGTTTTTGAAAATGAAGAAAGACAAGAAAAAACATTTTTTTTTCTTTTTTCAATTTTCAAAACTTTGTGACAAAAAGTGAGGTCTGCAAAATACTCACTATACCTCTCAGCAAATAGCTTTGGGTGTCTACTTTCCAAAATGGGGTCATTTGGGGGGGTTTGTGCCACCTGGGCATTCCATGGCCTCCGAAACTGTGATAGGCAGTGAAGAGTGAAATCAAAAATTTACGCCCTTAGAAAGCCTGAAGGCGGTGCTTGGTTTTCGGGGTCCCGTACGCGGCTAGGCTCCCAAAAAGTCTCAGACATGTGGTATCCCCGTACTCAGGAGAAGCAGCAGAATGTATTTTGGGGTGTAATTTCACATATTCCCATGGCATGTTTGAGCAATATATCATTTAGTGACAACTTTGTGCAAAAAAAAAAAAAAAAAATTGTCTCTTTCTCGCAACTTGTGTCACAATATAAAATATTCCATGGACTCGACATGACTCTCAGCAAATAGCTTGGGGTGTCTACTTTCCAAAATGGGGTCATTTGGGGGGGGGGTTTGAACTGTCCTGGCATTTTATGCACAACATTTAGAAGCTTATGTCACACATCACCCACTCTTCTAACCACTTGAAGACAAAGCCCTTTCTGACACTTTTTGTTCACATGAAAAAGTTTGTTTTTTTTTGCAAGAAAATTACTTTGAACCCCCAAACATTATATATTTTTTTAAAGCAAATGCCCTACAGATTAAAATGGTGGGTGGTTCTTCTTTTTTTCACACAGTATTTGCGCAACGATTTTTCAAACGCATTTTTTGGGGAAAAAACACACTTTTTTAAAATTTTAATGCACTAAAACACACTATATTGCTCAAATGTTTGATGAAATAAAAAAGATGATCTTAGGCCGAGTACATGGATACCAAACATGACATGCTTTACAATTGCGCACAAACGTGCAGTGGCAACAAAATAAATACATTTTTAAAAGCCTTTAAAAGCCTTTACAGGTTACCACTTTAGATTTACAGAGGAGGTCTACTGCTAAAATTACTGCCCTCGATCTGACCTTCGCGGTGATACCTCACATGCATGGTGCAATTGCTGTTTACGTTTGACGACAGACCACCGCTTGCGATCGCCTTAGCGCGAGGGCAGGGGGCCACAGGGGTGCTTTTTTTTTTTTTCTTTGTTATTTTTTTGCTTTTTTATCTTATTTTTAAACTGTTCCTTTCATTTTTTTTTTAAATCATTTTTATTGTTATCTCAGGGAATGTAAATATCCCCTATGATAGCAATAGGTAGTGACAGGTACTCTTTCTTGAAAAAAATGGGGTCTATTAGACCCTAGATCTCTCCTCTGCCCTCAAAGCATCTGACCACACCAAGATCGGTGTGATAAAATGCTTTCCCAATTTCCCAATGGCGCTGTTTACATCCAGCGAAATCTAAGTCATGAAATGCTCGTAGCTTCCGGTTTCTTAGGCCATAGAGATGTTTGGAGCCACTCTGGTCTCTGATCAGCTCTATGGTCAGCTGGCTGAATCACCGGCTGCATTCTCAGGTTCCCTGTTGAGACAGGAGAGCCAGAGAAAAACACGGAAGACGGTGGGGGGGGGCATTCCCTCCCACAGCTTGTAAAAGCAGTCTAGAGGCTAATTAGCCACTAGGATTGCTTTTACACGACCGCTGGCTGAAAAAAATGATACCAAGATGATACCTAAACCTGCAGGCATCATTCTCGTAAAACCACTCAAAGTCGTGAATGGCGTACCTGAACACAAAAAAATGGTTAACAATAAAGCACAGTAAACAGTAAAGTATAAAAAATTGCATAACTGAAAAGCAAACATGATAAAACATAATAACAATAAAACATTGCAGAATAGAATACAGTAAAAAAGAGCAGAACAATAGAGAGAGAGAATAGAGAGAGAGAGAGAACAATAAAACGACAACTATTTTTTTTTTTATATATTTTTTTTTTTTACACTTTTTTTGTAACTAACTTTTATAACTGTAACCGGTTCCAGGTTCGGGTCTCTTAAAATGCGATGGCATCTTGGGAGACCCTGTGAAAGTGTGCCTAGTCTGTGCAGTGCTGTACCCTACGCTAATACTCAACTAGTGTATGGTAGCGTTCAAAACATTCACCAATGCAAAGACCAGGATTGTCAGGACAGCAGGGACAATAATAGCGGGTGTCACGCCTATATCCACGCTTGCTGCAGACACTACATCTTTTTTGGGGGGTTCGTTGGGTAGGGGTACTCGGGAGGACATAAAGAAAATGCCTCTCATACAGCCGACTGCATTTGGTTGGGAATGTGAATGGGAAAAGTACGGACGCTGCAGAAGTGGTGGGTTCCCAATTAGGATTGGCGAATGCAGCAGGAAGGGCATTATGGGCACGACGGCCTGTGTTTGTCTTCTTGGTGGCAGCGGGACACTACTTGTGCTTGCCACCTCACCAGCTTGAACTGCACTTATGGGACTCTCCACATCACCAAGTGTTACTGCAGTGCTGGTTTGACTACGACCGGGGTGTACTAGGCCACTGGTGCTTGCCAGTTCACCAAAACGCTACCAAAAAAACTGTTAGCGATCGCAGGGATCAGGCCTGACTCTGCGAATGCTGCAGTTATGTGTTTAGTGTTTTGTAAGTGACAGTGATCGATCGATACTGCACTTGAGTGGGCTGGGCTGGGCCGGGCGGAGGAGCAAAACGCAGGTGCTAGCAGGTATCTGGGCTGATCCCACTAACACTGTGTTTTTGGGAACCCTAAACTGCTGGGGACGCTAGTATAGATCTGATCGGATCAGATATTGATCTGTTCAGATACTATACCACTAAGGGAGGCGTATGCTGCGTGCATGGGTGTTAGCGGTACTGGCGCTAATCTGACGCTGCCTGGGGCGACGCATATCACCGCTGGGCGATCAGGGGGCTAAACATTTATTCGGTAATAAACGGCAGGTGCCCTGACACTATAAAAAAGAAACAAACTAACCAGCGTCACCCGTAACGGTTATACGGTGATCAGTGGTGAAAGGGTTAACTAGGGGGCAATCAAGGGGTTAAAACATTTATTAGGTAGTATATGGGGGGTCCCTGTCGCTATAAAACACTGACGGCGAACCTAAATATTTACCTCCCTAACTAGCGTCACCAGCGACACTAATACAGCGATCAGAAAAATGATCGCTTAGTGACACTGGTGACAGGGGGTGATCAAGGGGTTAAAACTTTATTAGGGGGGGTTAGGGGGGTATCCTAGACCTAAAGGGGGCTAACTCTAACTGCCCTAACACAGTAACTGTCACAAACTGACACCATGCAGTAATCAGAAAAAAAAAAAAAAAACTGCTTGGTGTCAGTTTGTGACAGGGGGGGTGATTGGGGGGTGATCGGGGGGGGGGGGGGTCAGGGGTGTTTTGTGTGCCTGGCATGTTCTACTGTGTGTGTGTGTTTTCACTCACAGTGCAGTCTTCTCTCCTCGGCGCTGGAACGAAAATACCGAGCCAAAGAGAGAGGTGACATCATTTCCTTTGCTGCTGTTTAGCATACAGCAGCAAAGGAATGTTGTGATTGGCCGGCGGCGATCGCGAGGGGGGGGCCACGAACGGATGGCCTCCCCCTCACCTCCGATCGCCGGGGGACAAAAGAGGACCGCCTCGGGCACCGGGGGGTGTATTCACTTTTGTGAGATACTGTATCTATCTATCTATCTATCTATCTATCTATCTATCTATCTATCTATCTATCTATCTATCTATCTATCTATCTATCTATCTATCTATCTATCTATCTATCTATCTATCTATCTATCTATCTATCTATCTATCTATCTATCTATCTATCTATCTATCTATCTATCTATCTATCTATCTATCTATCTATCTATCTGTCTATCTGTCTATCTGTCTGTCTGTCTATCTGTCTGTCTGTCTGTCTGTCTGTCTGTCTGTCTGTCTGTCTGTCTGTCTATCTATCTATCTATCCTAATGCAAAGCTAAGTGAAAAATGTTTTCATTTAACCACTTAAGCCCCGGAAGAATTTACCCCCCACCTGACCAGAGCACTTTTTGTGATTCGCACTGCGTCGCTTTAACTGACAATTGCGCGGTTGTGCGACGTTGTACCCAAACAAAATTGATGTCCTTTTTTTCCCACAAATAGAGCTTTCTTTTGGTGGTATTTGATTGCCTCTGCAGTTTTTATTTTTTGCGCTATACACAAAAAAAGAGCGTTTTTGCAATTTTGAAAAAAAAGACACATTATTTTTTACTTTTTGCTATAATAAATATCCCCAAAAAATATATTAAAAAAAAATTTCCTCAGTTTAGGCCGATATGTATTCTTCTACATATTTTTGGTAAAAAAAATAGCAATAAGCGTATATTGATTGGTTTGCGCAAAAGTTAAAGCATCTACAATATAGGGGATAGATTTATAGCATTTTTATTATTTTTTTTTTACTAGTAATGGTGGCAATCTACGATTTTTATTGTGACTGCGACATTATGGCAGACACATCGGACAAATTTTACAAATTTTTTGGCCCATTGGCTTTAATACAGCGATCAATTCTATAAAATTGCATTGATTACAGTAAAAATGTCACTGACAGTAAAGGGGTTAACACTAGGGGGCGATCGAGGGGTTAGCTGTGTTCCCTGGGAGGTGATTCTAACTGAAGGGGGAGGGGAGGGGACTGACTGGAGGAAGTGACGGATCGTGGTTCCTAGCTAATAGGAACACACATTTTGTCACTCCTGTCAGAACATAACAGGGAAGTGTGTGTTTACGACCGTCGGCCACGAACATTGGCACTCCCGCTGTGCAGCTGCTATCCCGACCCCACGAGCTGATGTATAGCTACGACGGCTCGTGCAGGGGAGCCAACCTGTATAACTGTGGCAGTTGGTCAGGAAGTGGTTAAAGAGTAACTCCACACTTGTTGAGAAAAAAAACATTTCCCCTCTGGGTGATCTATGTACATTGTGGAAGGCTGAAAAGATCTGGACAGCCGCACACCGGGATAAAAAGATTAAATTCTTCTTTTATTCGTGAAACAGGATCATAGGGTACATAAGACACCACTGGAGTGGTACAGCACACGGTACACAACAGCTGACGCGTTTCACACTTACACAAAGTGCTTACTCATAACTGACATTGTTGTTGCAGGGGATGCAAGAAATCGAACTTGTATGTTAGCCAAATCAGTAAGTCAATTACATTTTCAGCAGGTATGCTGTACACCGTCTGTGTACAGTATACTTACAGGTAGCCATATTGCATTGCATTTTACGGAAAACTACGGCACTGCAGATTGAAAAGGAAAGATAATTGTTAATAACATTTCATTACAATATGCTTTGAGTTGTAATTGTACATGCTTTATTTCTTTTTTTATTTGCTATTTTTATTCCCACAATATATATATATATATATATATATATATATATATATATATATATATATATATATATATTTATTTATTTTTTCCCCATGGCATGTTTATTTTTATATTTCAATGTTTTTCCATAGGCAGAATGGCGTCAAGTTTTCAAAACATCACATAACAATACAGAGAAATAAAAAGTATAATCTAAAAAGTACTTATCCATCATCTATCGCAATAACCGAACATAATGAACGTGAGAAGTATCCAAAGCTTGGTGGAGTTTAACAATAGCCTCCCAGTTATGATCCGGGGTACCCCAGTGTAAAGGGATGGTGGAGATCCAGAGTCCCGGGAGGTCCCGGTTGTGGTCTCTGGGACAGTCTCAGGACTCATGGTCGTAGGAGGCTTCATACGTGATCATCTGTATTGTGTATAAAATTGCTGGAGAAAAAACAAGTAAAAAGGAGAAGAGAGGAGAGAAGAAAGGGAAAAAAGTGAAAGGAGGAGAGAGAGGGTCGTCCTGGAGTTCGCTATGGAGTCGAAATGTAGTTAATCCATGGGTCCCATATCTTATTAAATTTCCTGACTTTGTTACAAAGAATATGAGTGAATATCATTGATCATAATCCAATTGAGTTTATTTTTAAACTGGTCAAGAGGGATTATCGACTGTTTCTAATGTCTTGCGATTGTAATTCTTGCTGCCAGCAATGAATTATTAATCAATTTTATTGATTTTTTGGGTGTTTTGCCAAGCAATTTGTGAAAGAGGGTGGCTTCAGGAGATTTGCGAATGTTTACCCCCGTCACTGAGTTGATTAAATTGAAAATTCAAATCCAAAATCTAGTTACGAGGGGGCATTGCCACTAGGTATGGTGCATCGTCCCCAACAGTCCGCATCCGCGGAAGCAGTTTGGCGAAGTAGAAGGATGCATCTTAGCTACTCTAGTGGGTACCAAGTACCAACGTAGGAGCGTTTTATAGTTGGCCTCTCTAAGAGTAGTGTTATTGGAAATCTTGGATAACTGATAAGCATTATCTTGCCATTCAGTAAGATCTAAAGTTAGATTCAAATCTCTTTCACACTGGTCCATATAGGCAAGTTTTGAGTCTGGCTTAGTGAAATAAGTATAAATCGCAGATATCTGACCCCTCTGGAAGCCTCTGGCCTGACATGTTACAGTTTTTCTCCATTATTTTGGCTCATTTCTTGAAACAGAAATGACATTCTCAAAACTCTAAGATCATTTGGCAAAACAGTCTTACTGTTCAGCACATCACTATAACTCACGTGCAAAAGCTCATACCTCTCCCAAAACTGTACACTCATGCTTCAAAACCATATTCCTTTCCCATATAAAGAGTCAGTGCCCCCAAAATGGCAAAGATTCTTCTCAATTGCTTTGGCTCATTTCTTGAAACAGACCAGACGTTCTCAACTCTCTTGGTGCTTTTGCCAAAATAACCTGGATGGTTCGGCACAACTCCATGGTTCACCTTCAAAATCTCATATCTTTCCCAAAACAGTTCACTCATGTGTCAAAAATAAACTTCTTTCTAATTCAAATAGTCAGTGCCCCCAAAATGCTTCATATCTTTGGCATTGTGTAAACATTGCAAGTCAAAATGTTTAGATGTTTTGTCTCTATGGCAGAGGACCATTGAAATATCCCTCATGTCCACCTTTCAGTCTTAGCCCAGTCCTTCATTGACAATGGTTACTGTACAGTTTTTGTCTATATAACTGTATAAAACTGAAAAAAAAGAAAATATTTTAGGATAAGAGTAGCCTCCAAGGTTTGACATCACACATTGCACTCATACTGCCAAGGAAAAATTACTTTACAGTATTGTAACCATTATCATTCACACACAAAGTAACTTTCATACATCAGAGTAAAAAGAAAATGTATACAGCATAATATACGGAAATATAAACACACAAAAAAACAAGGAAAATTACATTAGCCTACAATGCTGTAAATAAAGCTGGAGTCTCACAACTACTGTAACATCTCTTCACTGGCCACCGTCCTCACCCTCCTGCCCATCCACACGCTGCTGTCTGCCTGGCCACAGATTCTCGTCAACATTGCAGTGTATATCCTCCCTTGCGATGCAACAAGGGAAGAAATGGCATGCATGTCGCAACCATCCCCTACACTGATCTCCTGTAATATCCTCAGAGGCAGCGTCCATAGCATGGAGCAGGGACCTCTGATCTTGAGCCCGATGCTCATACACTCTCCACCTCTAAGCGGAGAAAAACTCCTCAATAGGATTGAGGAAAGGAGAGTAAGGTGGTAGGAACACCATATCCATCCTTGGATGAGCAGGGAACCAGGCCCTGATAAGCAGTCCACAGTGGAAATTCACATTGTCCCATACAATTATATATTGTGGCAATGGAGGCCCTATGAGACCTCTCTCATTTTCAGGGATCAAATCCAAATGAAGGCAGTCCAAGAAGATGAGGAGCTTCTGTGTATTGTATGGGCCAAGACTGGGGATGTGAGTGGCCACACCATTCTCAGAAATGGCAGCACACATAGTTATATTGCCCCCTCGCTGGCCTGGGACATCCACCGTGGCCCGGTGGCCAATAAAATTACGACCACGTCTTCGGCCCTTGGCCAGGTTGAAGCCAGCCTCATCCACATACACGAGTATGTGAGAGATCTCGTTTCCTTCCAATGCCATTATTCTCTACAACAGAGTAAAAAAAGAAAACATCAAATCAGTCATACAGAAGAGTCATACACTACAGTTACAGACAGTTACATAGGAATATTCTATGTTCTACACAAGTTCAATATACTACTGGCCAGTATTCCAGTGGTTCCAAACCTGGGGTACATGTACCCTATGCAGAGGTACTACAGGGGGTATTTGACAGAAAGGGGAAAAATTATCAACGAGTAGACTTACTGAAATGTTACAGTAAAACCCACAGTATTAGATTTACATGGGAGGCACTACTGTAATTGCAGCTCTTTGACCCTTTGTCTTACTGTATTGTATGTTATATTCTTCAAAATAAGGATTATAATGATAATTACATCACACAGTAAGCTGCAGTTTTTAGGCAAAAATGTTTATAAATTAGATACGTAAATCAAATACTTTCATAGCTGGATTACCTGGATTCAGAAATCAGGTAAAGTGGGTATTGAAACCAATACATTTTGGGAACCACTGCTTATGGTAATTGTAAAAAGGTTATCTTGATGGACAACCAGTGACTGACTTACATGTACATACTGGTACCGCAGCTCTTTCACTCTGTCAGAGTTCCTCTCAAATGGTACCCTATAAATGTGCTTCATTGTCATCTGATGCTTCTTCAATATGCGGGCTATTGTGGAGATGCTTATAGAGTTGACATTTTGGAATATGGCATTGTCTTGTAGGATTGCAGTGCGGATCTGTCCCAATGTGATGGCATTATTTGCAAACACCATGTTACAGATCTCTTGTTCCTGTTGTTCATTAAGAAGTTTTCCTTGGCCACTCGTGCCAGGTTGTCGCCCAATCCTAGACATGAAATTCAAAGGACAACACTCCATTCGTAATTTATACCTTATATATTCCGTACAGAATGGGTTACCAATGTAATCGTATTGTTGTTTTACTTACAGTAACTTTACCACAATTCTAATGCATCACTGCACAGTGACTGGAATACTACTGTAAACTGTATCATCAATATTGTAGAAAATAAACTATTCCATACTATTCCATAGTTTATTTTCTACAATATTTTTCTTGTCATTGTTAGTATCATACGTAACATTCCACTGAGGTGAGATATTGTAATACTATAGGCCTATCACATACACACACACACTAAATGAATACGTAAATAAGTAAATAAACATATTTGTTGCTCTATGCACATGTCCTATATATATTATATAATTCCATCATTGACTGACTACATACCTGTTTTCCCTGCAAAAGGTTTGGATGATAGAGGAGACTGTAGAGCGAGGCACATTAGGCTGCACTCGGCGACCTGCCTCCGCCATTGTGAGGCCATGGTTGATGACATGGTCTATAATTGTGGCCCGAACTTCATCAGGGACAGCATGGTGTCTTTGTGCTCTTCGGCCTCTTCCCCCTATTCCACCACCATGCACCCTTACTCCTCCTCCTCTTCTTCTTCCTCTTCCTCGAGCAGGCAGTTGCCCTTGTTCATTTACTTGGCCAGGTGCCTCCATGTTCAGAAATTGTACTGGTCCTGCATGGTCAAGCTCTATATATACATGTTTGGCAGCATTCACAATCATGGACAGCACCTGTCAGGTAACTAAACATACTGTTTGATTGGTCATCTGAGACCAACTCCAACCCCTCCTTCGTTAGTCAAGTTCTAGTTGCGCCTGGCTGTCAATTGCTATAATCATTTTATCAAATGTTCCAAGAGATTCATATATGGTATTCATGGTATTATGTTCCTGAATAATTTTGACAATTGAACAGACTATTGTGCATGTGATGACTTAAACAATGAAATGACACTGACGCGTTTTGGTGAGAACAACCATTAGACTGAGAATTGACAATCAGTTTAGATCAACAAGATCTATTCACTTGGAAATTGTGCTAAATGTAGGCTACTTGTACTTAATCATTTGAAAGATGTACTGAGACATTAAGACATGTACTGAGACATTTGCAATTTGATGAAATGAATGAGAAATTCAATTCAGTTGTGAACAATTGTGTCGGAGACTATACTCACCGAGGCCGAGATGCCGAGAGCGGCTCGCCCTTACGACCACGCGCACCCGACCCCTGGAAGTGATACAGGGAGTTGGGGGCACGCGGAGGCACGGGCTTCCGGTGGTGGCTGAATTCCCGAAGGGCTCGAAGGAAGTCCGTGTGGCCGCTGGGTACTGGAAAAGCTGCAAGACAAGTGGTTAACCAGAACTGGGGTATCAGGTTGGGCAAGTCCGTATTCAGGCAGAGATCAGGACCGGGGTATCGGGCAAGAGCAAGTCCGTAAAACAGGCAGAGATCAGGGGTATCAGGCAGGCAGAGAGTAATCCGTTTAACAAGCAGAGGTCAGGGGTATCAGGCAGGCAGAGAGTAATCCGTTTAACAAGCAGAGGTCAGGGGTATCAGGCAGGCAGAGAGTAATCCGTTTAACAAGCAGAGGTCAGGGGTATCAGGCAGGCAGAGAGTAATCCGTTTAACAAGCAGAGGTCAGGGGTATCAGGCAGGCAGAGAGTAGTCCGTATAACAGGCAGAGATCAATCCGTTTCACAGGCAGAGTAGCACAGGGAATACTACAGGAAGCAGGGAATATCAGGCACAAGGGACAGGGCACAGCTGACGACAAACCAGCAACCCGACTGGGTGCTGGAGCCGTCAGAAGTAGCCCTCTGGCGAGCGCTTCAGCGTGACGCACCGCCGGGCACCCGCACGGCCACGGCGCGCACACGGGGACCGCTGTGCACCCGCGCGCGCCGTACCATTGGGCCGCGAACGGGTGTACGGCGCAGCGTGAGTCCTCCGCGCATGCGCCGTGGAGCCCGGCGGACGGAGGCGGCTTGTGCCTCCTGACAGTGCCCCCCTCCTAAGGGCGGACACTGGACGCCCAAACTGGACATCACCTCCGGATGGTCTCGGTGGAAAGCTTGAATTAAGCGTGGTGCATGTAGGTTCTTTGCGGGTTCCCAAGAGTTGTCCTCAGGTGGATAACCCTTCCACTGGATCAGATACTGCAGTTGTCTGCCCTTCTTCCTACAGTTAAGGATGGACTCCACCTCAAACTCGTTTTCTCCATCCACCCTAACTGGTGGCGGAGGAAGCTCCCCTCTTTCCGGAAAAGTGCTGTCCACCACAGGCTTCAGTAAGGACACATGGAAGACAGGGTGGATTCTGTAAGTCTTTGGTAATGCTAGCTCCATAGCCACAGGGTTGATAATCCTTTTGATGGGGAAAGGACCAATGAACTTGGGTCCCAATTTCCGCGAAGGCACGGATAGTTTAAGGTTGGTAGTGGATAGCCAGACCTCTTCTCCTAGTTTAAAGGTTGGATTCTCCCTCCTGCCCCGATCATACTGCTCCTTGTAATCCATTTGAGCCCTTTGCAACATGTCTTGAATCCTCTGGAAATTTGCTTGTAAAGAGGCTATTCTGTCATGCACTGCAGGGACTGCTATCTTAGGAACATCATTGGACAGAAAGGTGGGATGGAATCCACAATTTGCCCAGAAAGGCGTTTGGTTGGTAGCAGCGTGAACAGAATTGTTATACGCGAACTCTGCGTATGGAAGAAGGCTTGCCCAATCATCTTGAGATCCCGAGCAGAAACACCGCAGATATTGCTCTAGAGTCTGGTTCGTCCTCTCCGTTTCGCCGTTACTCTGAGGGTGGTAAGCTGATGAGAGGCAGACTTTGATATTTAAGGCTTTGCAGAGCTCCCTCCAAAATTTGGACGTAAATTGTACACCCCTGTCTGATACGATGTTCTTTGGTACTCCATGGAGCCTGATGAATTCCTTTAGAAAAATATTGGCAGTCTCTAAGGCCGAAGGGGTGCCCTTCATGGGCAAAAAATGGGCCATCTTGGAGAGACGGTCAACCACGACAAAAATAGTGGTAAAACCCCCCGAGGCTGGCAGGTCCACTATGAAATCCATGGAGACGTCAGACCATGGCCGTTCAGGGATAGGTAGAGGTCTTAGTAAACCCCAAGACTTGGCGTTTCGACCCTTGTTCCGCTGACACAGAGGGCAGGATGCCACATATTCTTTGCAATCCCGTCTCCACCCAGGCCACCAAAAGGAACGAGAGACCAGCTCGGACGTCTTCCTTACTCCAAAGTGCCCTGCGAGTTTATGGTCATGGCACATCTTAAGGGTTAGCGACCGTGTCTCCCGGGGTACAAAAATTTTCCCACGGATCCAAAAGAAATTACCATTTCTTTTCAAGGATTGCACCTCTGGTTCTATGCAAGAGTTGGATGATGATTTGATGGATGACATCAAATCCACTTGTGTCACCCCAAGGAAGTTTTGAGAAGAGAGGATTGTACTAGGTTCTGAAGTTTGGGACTCTGCTGAGAACATCCGTGAGAGTGCGTCTGCCTTTCCATTCTTTGAGCCAGGTCTATAGGATATGTGGAAATTGAAGCGAGAGAAAAAGAGAGCCCAGCGGGCTTGTCTAGGTCTTAGTCGTTTTGCTGTCCGTAAGTATTCAAGGTTTTTATGATCTGTAAAGATCATTACTGGGTGTAATGCGCCTTCGAGCAGATACCTCCATTCTTCTAGAGCGAATTTTATGGCCAGCAGCTCCCTGTCACCCACGTCGTAGTTTAACTCTGGCGAGCTGAGTTTCCGGGAAGCAAATGCAACGGGGTGAAGGATGGCTTTGGGCCCTTGTCTTTGGGAGAGAATTGCTCCTGTGGCAATTTCCGAGGCGTCCACCTCCAGAACAAATGGCTGAGAAGGATCGGGGTGGCGAAGAATTGGAGCCGAACTAAACAGGTCTTTTAATTTCAGAAAGGCCTCTTGTGCGGCCTCACTCCACCGGAAAGGGCTGTGCTGACGGGTTAGCTGGGTGATAGGTGCTACAATGGTCGAGAATCCGATAATGAACTTCCGATAAAAGTTAGCGAATCCTATGAATCGTTGGACCCCTTTTTTATCGGATGGAGCTGGCCAATCTTGGATGGCTTGTATCTTTTGGGGATCCATTGCGATCCCGTCGGCCGATATGATGAACCCCAGGAATTGTACCACTGACCTCTCGAATTCGCACTTCTCCATTTTCAGATAAAGCTTGTGCTGTTTTAATATAGTGAGGACTCTTTTGACATGCCCCTTGTGTAGCTCAATCGTGGAAGAGAAAATGAGTATGTCATCTAGATAGACAACAAGGAAGTCATCCAGGTATTCTCGGAATATGTCGTTAACTAGGTGCTGGAAGGTGGCTGGAGCATTGCATAGCCCGAATGGCATCACCAGGTACTCGAAGTGTCCAAACCTGGACCTGAACGCTGTCTTCCATTCATCCCCGGCTCTGATTCTAACAAGGTTATAGGCACCCCGCAGGTCTAATTTGGAAAAGACCTTGGCAGATCGGAATCGTTGGAATAGCTCCGGGATGAGTGGTAGTGGGTACCTGTTCTTGATGGTGATATTATTGAGCTGTCGGTAGTCCACACAAGGTCTAAGGGACCCATCTTTTTTCCCGACAAAGAATATCCCTGCTCCAGCAGGTGAGGATGAAGGACGGATAAAACCCTTTTCCAGGTTCTCATCGATGTACTGTCTGAGCGCCTCCAGTTCAGTCTCGGAGAGAGGGAATATACGACCGAACGGAATCACTGATCCCGGCAACAGGTCGATCGGACAGTCATAAGGCCGATGAGGTGGTAAGCGGTCAGCCATTTGTTTATTAAAGACCTCTTGGAACTCCAGATATTCAGAGGGAATCTGCTGAAGTTTGTCTGACGAGGTAGTAACAGTAGCACAAACCTTCGGGGTTGAAGGAAGGCAATGCTTAGAGCAGTAAGGAGAGGAGAAGGACACCACCTTGGTGCTCCATTGGATCTGCGGATCATGAGCTTGTAACCAGGGCAGACCAAGGATGACTGGGAAGATGGGAGAATGGATGAGGTCGAGCCGTAGGAGTTCTTGATGCCCGGAGTCAGTGGTTACTAGGATAGGCTGGGTCTCTTGGGTGATTGGACCCGAACTAGGAAGAGACCCATCAGCTAGATGCACTTGTAGACCTTGGGCCTTTGTTTGCAAAGGAATATGGAGGCTGCGGGCCAAGGCTGCATCCATGAAGCAGCTACAAGCCCCCGAATCAATGATGGTGGGTAGGCGAGACTCCCCTTCCGGTATCTAGGCTGAAGGAACTTACTGGGCCTTATTGGACAACTGCGCAGGAAGTGTCCCACTCCCCCGCAGTACAGACACAGATTGGACTGCCGTCTGCGTTGCCTTTCTTCCGAAGTTAGCGGGGCCCGGACCAGGCCTAGCTGCATGGGCTCAGCTTCAGGAGGTGTGGCAGAAGATGGTGACGGCGTGGATGGGGCTCTGAATGGCGTCCACGTAGGGCATGGACCCTGAAACCGCTCCGAGCGGCGTTCTCGCAAGCGCCTGTCCAGTTTCGTGGCTGCCTGAATGAGCTCTTCCAAGGTCTCCGGAGTCTCCATCCTGGCTAGCTCGTCTTTGAGGAGTTCAGACAAGCCTTGACGATACTGGTAGCGAAGAGCCGGCTCATTCCAATTTGTGTCGGCTGCCCATTTACGGAACTCTACCGTATAATCTTCAATGGGTCTCCTTCCTTGGGACAAGTGGTGTAGAATGGCTTCAGCGGTAGCCTTCCGTTGCGGGTCGTCATAGAGGTTGGACATACCCTCGAAGAAGGTATCTATGGAATTTAACACAGGACTTCCCTGTTCCATTAAGCCGTGGGCCCAAGCCTGAGGTTCCTCTGACAGCAGCGAGATAGCGAAACCCACCTTGACGATCTCTGATGCAAATGTCCGGGGCTGGAGGGCAAAGTAAAGAGAACATGCGTTCTTAAAAGCTCTGAATCTTTTACGGTCCCCTGAGAACCGTTCGGGCGTAGGGACCCTAGGCTCAGGAAGCGCCATGACAACTGTAGGGCTGGCGGTGGCCTGGGGAAGCGGACCTTCATTGCTGGGTGCCGGAACTGCAGCGGCAGGAGGAAGTACTCCAGTAATCTGTTGGAGGCGGTTGTCAATCTGAGTATACCCCTCTTGTAACTTCTGGACTGAGTCGGTCAAAGTGGAGACCTGTTGACACAGGATCTCCAAAGGAGAGCGCGCTCTGTCAGCCTCGGACATCTGGCTGGTTTGTACTGTCGGAGACTATACTCACCGAGGCCGAGATGCCGAGAGCGGCTCGCCCTTACGACCACGCGCACTCGACCCCTGGAAGTGATACAGGGAGTTGGGGGCACGCGGAGGCACGGGCTTCCGGTGGTGGCTGAATTCCCAAAGGGCTCGAAGGAAGTCCGTGTGGCCGTTGGGTACTGGAAAAGCTGCAAGACAAGTGGTTAACCAGAACTGGGGTATCAGGTTGGGCAAGTCCGTATTCAAGCAGAGATCAGGACCGGGGTATCGGGCAAAAGCAAGTCCATAAAACAGGCAGAGATCAGGGGTATCAGGCAGGCAGAGAGTAATCCGTTTAACAAGCAGAGGTCAGGGGTATCAGGCAGGCAGAGAGTAATCCGTTTAACAAGCAGAGGTCAGGGGTATCAGGCAGGCAGAGAGTAATCCGTTTAACAAGCAGAGGTCAGGGGTATCAGGCAGGCAGAGAGTAGTCCGTATAACAGACAGAGATCAATCCGTTTCACAGGCAGAGTAGCACAGGGAATACTACAGGAAGCAGGGAATATCAGGCACAAGGGACAGGGCACAGCTGACGACAAACCAGCAACCCGACTGGGTGCTGGAGCCGTCAGAAGTAGCCCTCTGGCGAGCGCGTCAGCGTGACGCGCCGCCGGGCACCCGCACGGCCACGGCGCGCACACGGGGACCGCCGTGCACCCACGCGCGCCGCACCATTGGGCCGCGAACGGGTGTATGGCGCAGCGTGAGTCCTCCGCGCATGCGCCGTGGAGCCCGGCGGATGGAGGCGGCTTGTGCCTCCTGACAAATTGTCAAGTGGTTTGGAGATTTGTCCATGTTGTTTTTAGAATGTAATTTCTGTTTCAAGAAATTAGCCAAAACAATGGAGAAAAACTGTAATTCAAATGTAAGCGTAAGGGGGCCCACCACTTGGTTAAGTTTGGATCTGGCAAACTATGCGATTTGGTTATATCAAAATATTTTGTTAGGAGGCATTAGAAACATTTTTTTAAAATATTATATAGTGTGTAGTTGATCCCCATTCAGAAAATCTCAGATTCTCAGCAATCCTTTATTGAGCCACCACTGGAACAATTGCGGAGTCAAACCAGGCGGAAACTCCGGATTACAGAAAATGGGAGCTAGTGGTGTGTGAGGGGATGATAAAGGACTGCGGTTGCGTGTCCTATTCCATATTGCTAAAGAATGTGATAGGGTGGGGGCTAGTATAGGCAGGCATCGACGACTAGGAAGCCACATTAAGGATCCTATAGCAAACGGATGACAAGCATGTGCTTCTATGGAGACCCAAAGGGGACCGAACTTTTAGCTGTGGTGTAAGCTAGCTGGGCTATCTGAGCTGATTGGTAATATGCCTGTAAATTGGGGAGACCAAGCCCCCCCATAGGTTTACAGTAGGTGACCGCGATATTGTGTCAATCTTTGACATCTGTGAGCCCCGTCGCGGGAGCCAGCGCTGAGCTGGCTCACTCATCAGGAAAGGAAAACTGTGTTTTTTCCTTTCGCGAAGAGCAACAAGCATTGCTGACAGCGGTCTGGTATAAATCATGAGGGGAAACGCCGTGCCAAATTTTAAATAAAAAACTGGCATGGGTTCCCTCCAGGGGCATACCAGGCCCTTAGGTCTGGTATGGATTTTAAGGGGAACCCCCTATGCTGAAAAAAAGGCGTAGGGGTCCCCCAAAATACATACCAGACCCTTAACAGAGCACGCAGCCTGGCTGGTCAGGTAAGGGGATGGGGACAAGCGAGCCCCCCCCCTCCTGAACCATACCAGGCCGCATGCCCCCAAATGGGGGGGTGGCTGCT
This sequence comes from Lithobates clamitans, assembly GCA_037952925.1. Lineage (NCBI taxonomy): Eukaryota > Metazoa > Chordata > Amphibia > Anura > Ranidae > Lithobates > Lithobates clamitans. The sequence goes on along the minus strand of JBBGZY010000605.1, from coordinate 5,759,034 downwards.
TTGGGGCAGGAGGTGCCCTGCGGGCCCCCCACCCCAAAGCACCTTGTCCCCATGTTGATGAGGACAAGGGCCTCTCCCCGACAACCCTGGCCGTTGGTTGTCAGGGTCTGCGGGCAGAGGGCTTATCGGAATCTGGGAGCCCCCTTTAATAAGGGGGCCCCCAGATCCCGGCCCCCCACCCTATGTGAATGGGTATGGGGTACATCGTATCCCTACCCATTCACCTGGCAGAAAAGAAGTGTCAATAATAAAAACACACTACACAGGTTTTTAAAGTCGGGCTCTTCCTCTATCTTCTGCTCTTTTGCCGCTCTTTTGCGTCACAGTCCCAGGGCATGATGGGACTGTGACATCATAAGGGGTGGGGTCATTGGATGACATCACCTGGTGACCACGCCCCATGCCTGTATAAGTCATCGCGCACCGCTCACACAGCATTACAGCGGGAGAGAGCGTCATGTCAACATCGGAAGAAGAGAAGAAGAAACAAGACGACATAGAAGACCGTGCCACCGCTAGCAAAAGAGCAGCAAAAGAGCAGAAGATAGTGGAGGAGCCCGACAGAAGAACCAGACAGCGGGAGAAGAATCGGACACTGGGAGAAGAGGCCGGAGAGTGGGAGAAGAACCGGACACTGGAAGAAGAGGCCTGAGAGAGCGGAGAAGTCGGAAGAAGACCCCCGAAGTCAGAAGAAGACCCCTGGAGCTGCCTAATAAATTACTTTAAAAACCTGTGTTGTCTGTTTTTTTTATTGACACTTCTTTTCACCCAGGTGAATGGGTAGTGGTATGATGTACCCCATACTCATCCACATAGGGTAGGGGGCCAGGATCTGGGGGCCCCCTTATTAAAGGGGGCTCCCGGATTCCAATAAGCCCTCCTCCCGCAGACCCAACAACCAACGGCCAGGGTTGTCGGGAAGAGGCCCTTGTCCTCATCAACATGGGGACAAGATGCTTTGGGGTGGCCATGTTGAGGGCATGCGGCCTGGTACAGTTCAGGAGGGGGGGCGCTCGCTCATCCCCACCCCCTTTCCTGACCGGCCAGGCTGCGTGCTCGGATAAGGGTCTGGTATGGATTTTGGGGGGACCCCCATGCTGTTTTTTCGCGTAGGGGTTCCCCTTAAAATCTATACCAGACCTAAGGACCTGGTATGTCCCTGGGGGAACCCATGCCATTTTTTTTTTAATTTGGCATGGCGTTCCCCCTCATGATTCATACCAGACAGCTGTCAGCAATGCCTGTCGCTCATGGCAAAAGGAAAAAACACAGTTTTCCTTTACCGATGAGTGAGCTAGCGCGAGATGCACAGTACCCTGTTGACGAGAACCAGCGCGATGGGATCGTGCTGGAAGCACATTCTCGAGGTCAGGTACTGTAAGTGTATAGAGTGTCCGCTTTTGTATCCACACCTCTTATTACCCCACACGAAACCCAGAACTTCAGTCTGTAAACGTTGTATGTCTCCCCTCGGGACTGCTACCGGTAAAGTTCTAAAGTAATAAAAGAGTCTAGGTAAGAACGTCATTTTTATTGAATTGCCAAACCATGAAAGGGAATAATCTGCCCAACAACGAAGATTCTCCTTAAGTCTTTTAAATAATGGGGGTAGTTTGCCCTATATAGTGTCTATAGAGGAAGTCAGCTGGACCCCTAGGTACGGGAGAGACAGCAGGGGTAGTGATATGTTAAATGCTACTGTTTTTTGAGAATTCAGAAACAGACCAGAGAGTCATGAGAAATGATCTAGTAGGGACAACAAATTAGGCAAAGTTACTTGGGGATTAGTGATGTACATGAGAACATCATCGGCAAATAATCCATATTTATGTTCCTGTTGGCCACAACGAATACCATAAATGTCAGGGTGGGAACAAATTGCCATAGCGTAGGAGGGAGTGAAAGAATGTGGTTTGATTGGTGTTGGGAGCTTAATAACTTAGGAAAGTAACCAATGATTCCCCCAGATGACCTTTAACTAGAAGGTAACGCCCATTTTTGTCCCTAAGAACTTTGGTTTCAGTGAATGATACATGTCGAGAGAAGCAGAGAGCCACTCCCCTTTTTTCTCCGATGCATTTGCATAGTAGCAAAGAGGATAGTCTTTATGGAGATATAGAGGGGTAAATAGGGAGGTAAAGTGTGTCTCCTGGAGGGCAACAATGTCTTCCCCCAAAGATCGGTAGTGTGTAAAGGCCTTAATCCATTTAGCGGGTGACCCGAAACCTTGAACATTATGGGAAAGGAGAGGGATATTCTGGGAGGTAGACATTTTGCTAGACATAGGAAACAGTCAGCTGATCACTGATAAATAGACTCACCCACCGATCTGTGAACCTCCAGAACTGGAAACACCAGGAGAAACTCCAGGCAACCCTCAAGAAAGAACAGTAGTAGAAAAAGTTAAAGCAAAGATAGGGAAAGAAATGTATGAATGTAGTGCTCTAAAAAGGTATTAAGGTGAGAGGCCAAGATTTTCGTGAGGATCTTTAAATCGCAGTGTATTAACGAAATTGGACGGTAGTTACGAACGTCAGTAGAGTCCCTGTTGGGTTTAAGAATAATACTGATATATGCTTTATTTTCATCCAAAGGGACCGTACCTCCATCCCGCAAGGAGTTAAACTAAAGAACCATGTGTGTAACCAATTGTCCAGAAATGTTTTTATAATAAAGATTAGGAAGACCATCGGGGCCAGGAGATTTATTGAGTGGGAGTGATTTAATAGCATCACAGATCTCCTCGCCCGTAAAAGGCTGGTCCATAAGGTCTTTATGATCATCTGAGATGGACAGGAGGGGGAGATTCCCCAAGAATTCCCTAATGGATGGAGGGACTGCATCCCGAGGATTTCTGTATAGATCAGCGTAAAAATCGTGGAATTCTCGAAGAATTTTTTTGGGGTCCTGAGAGAGATGGCCTCCCGACAGTCTAATTTTGGGGAGTGCCAGGTGAGAGTGCCTGGGAGTAAGCTTATGCGCTAATAAAGAACCCGGGCGGTCTTGCCAAGTGAAAAATTTGTGATTTATTTAGATTTGTTTCTCAGCCCTAGTGGTAAGGTAGATGTTAAGTTCCAAGCGAGATTGTTTCATTTTAATAAATATAATAGGAGACAGAGAGCGTTTATGTTGTTTAGCTAAAGCTTCAAATTCCCTGGTTTTGGCAGAGATCAATTCAGTGTGAGCTTTTTTGAGTCTGGAGGACAATTGAATAAAGGCTCCCCGGACAGAAGCTTTGTACGCAGCCCAGTTAATAGCAGGGGATGTATCTCCTGGGTTGTTAATATTAAAGTAGGTTTGTAAATGGTTAGAAATCTTGAGACAGTGGGATTAGTCTCCGAGGAGAGATTCATTCAATTACCAATGAGGGTTTGTTGTCCTACTGGTGAGGCCCAAGAGCTGAACCATAACTGGGTCATGGTCCAACCAGGGGGTTGATAATATCTTGGTGGACTTCAATTTAGGCAGAAGTCTCCAGAGGAAAAACACATGATCTATACGTGAGTAATGTCCATGTACTCTTGAGTAATGAGAGTAATCTCTAGCGGTGGGGTTTGCTTCCCTCCAAACATCCACTAAGTCATAGTGATAAAGCAGTTGTGCAAATTTGTGACTTAGGAGGGGGACGGAGCCCTGCAGTGTGTGATTTATCTTTAATAAGATCCAAGGCTAAGTTAGAGTCACCCTCTAGAATTACTTCGCCTTCAAATTCAGGAGCCTTGGACCGTAGGAGGGAGTGAAAGAATGCAGTTTAATTGGTGTTGGGAGCATAATAAATTAGAAAAGTAACCAATGATTCTCCCAGATGACCTTTAACTAGAAGGTAATGCCCATTTTTGTCCCTAAGAACTTTGGTTTCAGTGAATGATACACGTTGAGAGAAGCAGAGAGCCACTCCCCTGTTTTTTGCACACTTCACACTTTTAAAGGCACCTTGGCGCCAAACAGCGCTAACGCGCACGGGCGCGCACACCAGTGGGAGAATTCTGCTGTGTGACTCTGGACAGACCCCGCATGTGCATGCGCACACGCATATACCCTTGAAAGGCACTGGCACGTCCCTGACATAAAGTGTGTCTCCTGGAGGGCCACAATGTCTGCCCCCAAAGATCGGTAGTGTTAAAGACCTTAATCCATTTAGCGGGTGACCCGAAACCCTGAACATTATGGGAAAGGAGACAGATATTCTGGGAGGTAGACATTATCCTAAACATAGGAAACAGTCAGCTGTTCACTGATAAACAGACTCACCCACCGATCTGCGAACTTCCAGAACCGGAAACACTAGGAGAACCTCCAGGCAACCCTCAAGAAAGAACAGTAGTAGAAAAAGTTAAAGCAAAGATAGGGAAAGAAAAAAAGAAAAATAGCAAAAAAAAATAGGGTAGTCGGGCCAGGAAACCCCTGGCACCGAGTAACATGACATAGAAATGTAAAAAGTCATGTATAACAATCAGTAAAAAATTCAAGTGTCTCAGAGCCGAAGCTGAGGAGTCTTCACAAACAACAAGTGATGGGAAGAGTCCTTTGAGTGGGGAGAGTGCATAGACACCCCCTAGCTTTAAAGGCACATTTAAGTACATTTAAGTACATTTTTGGTCCCATATCCCAGCCCAAAAAACTAATAGGGCCACATAGTGGATCAACCGTAATATAAACGATAGTGGGATGAACGTTAATAAAAAAAATGTCTAACCTGGAAAAGAAAGCATGTATGTTAACCATAATCATCCATTTCAGGGTCGGCTAGAACCATTAGGCAACAGATGTATGGTACATCAGATTCATCAAAAAAGGCAAAAGCAGCGTCTAATGTCCCGTGACAGGACTACTGAGAAGCCGCCGCACTAAATGAAAAGTCCGTCCAATAGGTTCTTAAGGTGCATGAGAGGAAGAGGCTGATGTTCTCGTCGGCTTTGTTGACCAAAGAGGGGAGGGTGGAGGAGGGGGTCGTTGGATCCAGGCCGGCTCTGTGATGAGGGGCTATGAGAGATGAAGCCCAATTTCAGTAAGGTTGTTTCACCTTCAGCAAATGTAGAAAAAGAGTAGGACTTGCTGTTAAAGGAGAATTGGAGCTTGAAGGGGTAGTTCCATCTATAGCGAATGTTGCATTGGATTGGCGGTAGCAACAAGGGTTTGAACAATCGCCTCTTTTGGATGGTGGCCTGTAAGATATCAGCAAATATTTGAATCTTGAGGCCATCTATTTCCAGATTCGGGTTTCCTCTGGCATGACGCATTACTGCTTTTTTGATCCGGAAAAAGTGCGGTTTAACAATAACATCCCTGGGGGGGCCATCAGACCATCAGGACCAGCGTCCCTCGTGTATTACAGCCCGCCCCATCTTGGATTCCCTGCTCGTAGCCCGGGAGGAGCAGCGGGAGCCGCCCTGGGGCTTGCCACGTGACTGGTCTGGCATCCGTTATGCTCCCGGTCCTCACCTTTATTTCTTTATTCTTTCTTTCTTTCTTTCTTTCTTTCTTTCTTTCTTTCTTTCTTTCTTTCTTTCTTTCTTTCTTTCTTTCTTTCTTTCTTTCTTTCTTTCTTTCTTTCTTTCTTCCCTAGAAAATGTGTAGTTTGCAGATCCCTATAAAGAGTTAGCTTTGTCCTTAGGGTATGATAAACGCAAAAACGGGATTATGATCCTGCTCACTCAATCATAACCAAACATAAGGTGTTTGTTAGGAATTATTTTCAACATGATCCCTCCAAGGACAATTAAAATTAAGTCAAAGATAATAGCGGTTTGGCTTTCAAAAAATAAAAAAAGCAAAACAAGTCAGGATAAAATTCTCACTGAGGAAACAAACTCAGTGGAGTTATATAAGCCTGCTTCTTAGTATTTGTTGATATATCCAAGCCATCCTTTGTAATTCTAACAATTTGCAGGTGATGGATATCTAGCACCATGTCTGTTATATAATTTTGTGCTAGGAAATATAATTTGTGAAGAGAAAAATTAAATAAAATAGCACTGAATAGAAAGCATACCACTTCAACCTACAAGGAAAAGTGCCAGCTTTGTTAAATGCCAAGTAAATTGGAGCACAACACTAGCAGTGCTACATCATATTTGATGCTGATAATAATTTTGAGATTTTATCTTAGTAGTAGACTTCTCAGGTAAAATATATACAGCTCTGTATTTGTGTGATGTAGTCAGAATTTGAAAATGATTCAAATATTGTTGGAAGGGAATGCAGGATTTAGGGAATTATATTTGTAAGCACAAATATTCTAACATTATATTGATTAATTGGTGAGGTTTAGATCTTTTAGACTTGTGAAATGTCACAAATTAAGTAGATAAGGTTTGATTATTTTACCCAGGAAGATGCAGGTGCAAATTCAATATTGATGCACATTACAAACCTATGTGTTATATACATTTTTTTTGTTAAACAGTTGATTAGGCTGGTTTGTCAAAGGAGCTGACAATCTTCACTCAAAAATTATGTGTATACTTCAATTTTCCAATCTTGTGAAAAGTATAATTCCTGTTCGCTTGGAATATGTGATCATATGCAAACAATATGCAAACACTTTGCAAATTATTGTATAACTGAAGGGAATATTCACTCAATTTTTAAGTATAAACTCCTTTCCTGAATCAGTACAAACGTCTACTGTGTCAAATAGTTATCTATACTGTTGTAACCAGGAAAAGCTATCATCAAAGTAACTTAACGTGGCCATTTAGCTCTAATAGAAACATCCTAAATATTTTACTTATAGTGCCAATAATTGAATGCTGCATTTTTATAACAACAAAGGGCATACAAAATTAAAGATAAAGATACACAGTATTTGAGTAGTTACATAGCATTCCATGTAAACCTATTCATATGCTTTGCTCTTTATACTTTATAGAGCAATGCACAGGGGGTTTAGGAGAGCATGGTATGGGGGGCTCAGTATGGCCTGGCACAGGAAGGTCAGGTGGGCATAGTAAGGGGGGCTAAGGATGGCCTGGCACAGGAAGGTCAGGAGGGCATGGTACAGGGGGGTCAGGATTGCATGGCATGGGGGAATCAGGGGGAAATGCCACTGGAGGCCTCAGGGGGGCATGCCACTGGGGTGTCAGGAGGCACATTACTGAGGAGTTTTGAGAGTACACCACTGGGGGCTCAGGATGACAAAAAAATGTTACCTGATGCAGGGATGCAGCTACTGTGGCATATCTAACTGTGCTTGTGCTGACCCCAACCAGCCAGCCAGCCCTCCTCTCTCATCCATCCCACATGATGTCATCCATAAGCGCCTTGGATGGACTGAGGAGGAGGAAGGGGTCAGCACAATGCACTCCAGCTTAGGTGCCTTCTGAAAGAGCCATACCCCGGCCGATGTCAGCGGCGGCAGATACTTTCCTAGCTCCACCCACAAGCTGTCATCAGCGGCAGATTATTTCCTCGCTCTACCCGCCCATTGTCATTGGTGGCAGAGACTTTTATGGACCCTCAGCCCAAACCTTTTTGCATAGACTGCAGAGGCCTCCCACACCTCGCAGCCGCACGTAAGCAGAGAGCATGCTGCGGGGGCGGAGAGTGCCTTAGTCAGCTTTTGACAGGTTTCCAGCACTCGTGGCTTTCCTCTACAGCTCTGCCAGCTGCGGTTCGGAAAGGCAGGAACAAGCATGCGATCTACCAGTCACCTACTCGTGGTCGATTGGTAGATTGCGATTGACGGGTTGCCGACCTCGGGACTAGGCTTTCTCGAAACTTTGACACTAAATTCACATTTTAAAACACATAAATCTCTACAATGTGTCCCACAACAGGTATCACCAATATAACCAATAACATTTACCATATATAAACACTCTACACAACAAATTAAAACTTAAAACATAGCTCAATATTATTCTCTTATGTATTATATGTCTATCCACACCCATGTGACATGTGATTATGTGCTAAAAAAAAGTACTAAAAGTCCTCAAAAAAAGTCATTTATAACAAATTATATCCACTGTGTCCTCTTTAATGCCTTCTCATGCAATTGGGTTCCACCACCATTGACACTGTGTGCTTATCTTAGTATATTGACCTATCAAAAACAATTGGTCACCATGTGCATTCCCCTTTAAGGGGTCTCATTCAACTCCTCAGGGTGCCTCCAGGTATTTCCACCTCCTCACCCTCACCCCACCTCCTCACCCTTTCCGCTAACTCCACTGCTCTAAAGAAATGAAAAACTTTCATGATGTTTTTCTTCATAAACAATTTGCACTATATTTAAATAATAAAAGAATAACACTCACAAGAATTGTGCACTCAAATTGTCAGTCTACCACAATAAAGTTATTACAATAATACAGGTGTATTGCCCCCTTTAAGATAAAGACCTCAGCATCACCTCACAAGCAATCCGGCAGCTACTTCTGGGTACCAAGTGGACCCAGAGGAGTGGAGTGAGACCCTTTCAAGTGGAATGCGCATGGTGACCTGTTTTTCTTGTTAGGTCAACAGTGTTAATAGTGGTTAATAGTGGAGGAACCATTTGGGAAATTGCATGAGAAGGAATTAAAAAGAAAACCGTGGATACAATTTGTTTATTATAAATAAATAATTTTGAGGACTCTTAGTGCATGCAATCACATGTAACACAGGTGTGGGTGGACATATAATATACAAGAGAATAACATTGATCTATGTTTTAATTTTTAATTTGTCATATAGAGTATTTATATATGGTACATTTTAATGGTCAAAGATGATATCTATTAAGGGGCACATTGTGGAGATTTATGTGGTTTGAATATTTTGTGCTGCACTGTATGATGAAGCTATATCATTGGATGTGAGAAACACAGTTTAGTGTGAGCAGCAACATACAGGTATTTGTATTATATGGGATCTTTTGAAATAATAGGTGGAGCAGAAAATATTCTGGTTATAAATAAAAACAATACCTTACACAGAGTGCAGTGGCTATCTTTGGGACTATACACTGTATATATATATATATATATATATATATATATATATATATATATACCGTATTTATCGGCGTATAACACGCACAGGCCTATAACACGCACATTTATTTTAAGAAGGAAGTTTCAGGAAAAAAACTTTAATTCAACCATCAACCATCTCACCATTGCCATCAATGCAGCAGCCTCACCATTGCCATCAATTCAGCAGCATCACCATTGCCATCAATTCAGCAGCATCACCATTGCCTTCAATGCAGCAGCATCACCATTGGCTTCAATGCAGCAGCATCACCATTGCCTTCAATGCAGCAGCCTCACCATTGTCATCACTGCAGCCTGATCGATGCCCTTCTGCAGTTTAGATGGGAAAGGGAGCGGGGCGGGACGAGCGCCGAAAGATTACATACAGTGAGAATCTCCTATGATAGACAGAACAGTGGTCCAATGGTGGCCCAGGAGAGGGGGCTTCCTATTATAGAGGCTAAACAGGAGATTCTCACTGTATGTAATCTGATGGCGCTCGTCCCGCCCCCCTCCCTGTCCCCTCCGAGGCAGCTAAAATTGAAGTATTGGCGTATAACACGCACATGCTATTTGCACCCGATTTTCATGGTGAAAAAGTGAGTGTTATACGCCAATAAATACAGTATATATATATATATATATATATATATATATATATATATATATATATATACACACACACACCACAGAGCTGTGGCCTGCCACTGTGTAAGAACAGATAAATGGCACACCACAGGGTTTTCAAGAAGGCAGGCTGAGTTCTCCCAAAATGGCTATTATAGGTAAGATAATTTTTTCCATTTTTCTATGAGGTTTGTAATTCCCAGATTGTGTTCTGGAGTCCAGGGTCTTGGAAGGGATGAAGCCTCTAATACTTTATCCAGGTCTTACTGGAGACCAGCAGGCTGTGTGTGCAGATTTGCACAGCCCTTCTAATCAAGGGGCCTGGGCAATAAAGGAGTAGCAACACACTAATGGGATCCTCACTCTTCCCTCTGTGTCAAGATACTCCCAGATGTTAGATTGACAGTACCAAGCAATGCTGTAGAACCTTACTGGCTTAAAGTGCTGTCCCGCTACTGTGGAGGGAGGCACGTTTCTCAGGTGGATCACCTGAAAATGCAGAAAAATGTTTGTTTTTTTGACCACCAGTCATTTGTCTATACAATATACCGTTTGTAATGTATTCTGCAGAGCAGTCCAACCTTTGATGGAAAATTACATTGATTTGCATTACAAAGAATTCCCGCATCTGGATGCTAAAATATGTGTGGCCAGTTTCCTACTGGCAGCAAAGACACCTTTCACAGGTATGCCCTGAAAATGAGTCAGCAGGTGTCTAGGGACTGTGGTGGAAAGAAATGATCTAAGCAAAGTTGTAAGCATTCTCCAGAAAGAAATAATGAATTGGCACTGCCAAAAAACATGAAAAAGAGAAACTCTTGATAGCGCTACTTTGCCAACAGATAATGTTCCGCAGATGCAAATCAGAAGTCTAACTACATTGCCTTTCTCATTTGTTTTCTTTTTGTTTTTTACTGAAATTATATTCTCATGAATATGTTTATGCTCACTGTTTTGAAGTCAAGTGTCCCGAATAGAAGCATTGAGAGATGATGATTTTAAGGTGTAATTTGTACAAGGATAAAAATGTCTTGTTCTAAAGATGCAATTGGAATCCTCATAGTTCTGCATTTTTGTTTAGCTTCCATTAAAGGTGATTGCTGGGATGGTGTTAGTATATCAACAGAACACTCCAGATGGTCGCACTTCTGTGGATGGCATTTTGGCAGTATAATCCATTCATAAATCCCATTTGTGTAGCACTCTCTGGAAGAATAACTAAATGTACTAAAATAATTACAGAAAAGGAGCATTTCCCTTCTTGCAAATATGCATAAGCGCATAAAGGTATCTTTTCTTGCTGAATTTCTATTTTTAATACCATTAATATTTCAAAGCAATGACATGGGTTGGGGCAAGACTTTATTCTGCCTCATACATATTCTTCTTTGAACTTTAGCTGACCTGGTGCTTTAAGCCACAATGCCATTCATATTTCTTATTTGTACATTTGCAGCCACTGTGCAATAAGAAAGATTTATTTTCCTGTTTTCCATACCAAGTATTAGATTAGTAGGACTTTTTAGCATTACTCGAGCTTTCCTCCTAATCAATAATAGTTAAAAAATTAATGACTAGCCCTGACCCTCTCATTCCTATTAGAGTAAAGTGCTTTATCAGCAGATCACTAGCTATTCACTGTATATTGGCATTTAAGAGCAAGAGGTTGTTGTGGGCCAAAGCTAGTTACCAATTCATTACATCATTACAAATGATGCAGCTTGCATCCGTAAACTCCTTTTGCCTTTAAAGCAGCTGTCTCATGTAAAGGGATTTTTAAGTTTAAAGTTAGTCAATAAGGTTTAAGGAATTTACAGAACCTGTAGGGATGACTACAATATTCAAATGATTTTTTAACAGCATAAAACTTAATGTTTAGCTTAGAATATGTCTATACACATCATCAGAAATCCATGCATGAATTCTACACCATAAGCTTTTTTAATATTACAGGATAGACATGTATACTTGCAAGCATAGCTGTCTGCACAAAAGATGTCCCAGACACTTTTATAATAATTAATTTAAAACTTTATTTCCATAAATATATAATAAGAACTTGTTAAGAATTTTTTTTTTTTATTGATATCAAAATTACATTGTATTGGTTGCATTTCAACACCTTCTACACAGATTGCACCATAAACCTGAATTTAAATGCTATATATATAACTGGTACTTCTATGCAGTTATTATATCTCTTCCTTGGTGGGACCAAGAAAATATTTATCTCAACGAGTTTCATGAACAACACTTCCTTAGAATAATGCAGATGGTGCATAAGTATTAAATGCTTGCAAATCAATGTTAAAATCACACGCCTCACTGCACTCTACCTCACATGTCCAGGAGGGAGAGACCTAAAGAGGATATCAAACAGTATTCACTCGCCAACCCAACCTTTCAATCAAATGGTTTTGCATATTCAAACAAATAATATTCTTATACAACCACATAGTTTACTTAAGAGCATCATGGCAAACCCCCTGAATTGTTTATCCATAATATGCAAAAAGAGACTTAACATTCATATAAGTAAACAGTACTAAAAACAGCATATTTTAACCACTTCAGCTCCCACATCTCTACTGCCCTCCCTGTGGACTAGAGCAGTTTTTACATTTCTGCTGTTTACCCAATTTTTTGACAATAACTTTGTAATTATTTAATATTAACAAAATAATGTATATAGTAATATATGTGTATAGTATATATTTTTAAGTAGAAATAATGCTTTATTTTAGATATTGGGGTTGATTTACTAAACCTGGAGAGGGCAAAATCTGATGCAGCTGTTCATGGTGGCCAATTATCTTTTAACATCAGCTTGTTCAATTAAAGTGGATGTAAACCTGAAAAAAAAAATGTTTTAATGAAGACTTCTACCTGGTACAGTAGAGGATGTTAGGTCATCTGTGCCCAGTCTTGCTACGAAGAGTTAATCCAGCTCTGAGCAATCCACTTGTATTTTTTTTATTATGATAAAAAACGACACAGATAGGTTTGTGTCACCACATCCACCATTTCTGTGACTGACATCTCATTTCTTTATCTCATCAACAAGCATGATAGCAGAGACAGTGTTACGATTCCAGCTTCACATCCTTCCTCCTTTCTTCTCCAACTCTCCCAATTTTGGCTGTTCCACATGAGTGGGCATGCTGAAGTCATGTGGTGCCTTTCCTAAGTTTTGACTGGATGTTACTCATCATGGGACCCCCCCAATACAGTAAAACTGCACATTTTAGAGTGGCCTTTTATTGTGGCCAGCCTAAGGCACACCTATGTAATAATCATGCTGCCTAATCAGCATCTTGATATGCCGCACCTGTGAGGTGGATGGATTATCTTGGCAAAGGAGAAATGCTCACTAACACAGATTTAGACAGATTTGTGAACAATATTTGAAAGAAATAGGCATTGTGTACATAGAAAAAGGCATACATCTTTGAGTTCAGCTTATGATAAATAGGGGCAAACACAAAAGTGTTGCGTTTATAATTTTGGTCAGTGTATAAGTAGTAGATATTAGGAAGCCAGCTATAGAATTGTCACAAGATGGTATCATACCCCTAAGCTACCACATTACATATATTAATTGGTACCTGATACTTTTTGGCAGTGTGGTACACCACAGGCAGATTTACTACATATCTTCTGGTCATGCCTATGACTACAGAATTTCTGTACTCAAGTATATACTGTGACTCAACAATTCATGGACTGACACATACCTAAAGATCCAGTCTTCTTCCTCCTCCATCATAACAATTTCCCTCTCAAGTACTACAGAAATTAATTCATAATACACCTGGTTAATGTGGCCTGCTCTTACATTCCGGCTCTGTGGAAATGTTTGCCACCCACTATATCATAGCTACACCTCAGCAAGCTACAGTCCAAGACACTGTATACAGGGCAGATGTTTTAACCCTCTCAGTATCAGCATTTTTTTTCATTTCGAAAAAATTGCAGCAAAAAATGTGATCACTTTAGGGTGTCTACTTTCTAAAAAGGGAACATTTTGGGGTTGTCTGTACTGTCTTGACAATATTATTTGCTATTAGTTTTTTAACATAAAAATAAGGGAAACCATTTTTTTTAAATGTTTTAGTTGCATTCTCCTTTCAAAAATAAAAAATAAAAACCCCAATTGTTCTTAAATACCCTCAAAGAAAAGTTGTTTTTGAAAACTTAAGGACCGAGCCGCTTTCTGAGATTTGTTGTTTACAAGTTAAAAACAGTTTTTTTTTTGCTAGAAAATTACTTAGAACCGCCAAACATTATATATTTTTTCTAACACCCTAGAGAATAAAATGGCGGTCATTGAAATACTTTGCTTCTGCGCGCCAGCTTGTCGGGGCAAGGCACATTTATATTTTTTTTTCTTATTTATTTTACCTTTTATTTTTACACTGTTTTCTTTTTAAAAAATGACACTTTTATTCCTATTACAAGGAATGTAAACATTTCTTGCAATAGAAAAAAAGCATGACAGGACCTCTTAAATATGAGACCTGGGGTCAAAAAGACTTCAGATCTCATATTTAGACTAAAATACAATAAAAAAAAAATTGTCATTAAAAAAAATTATTAAAATAAAATGGCCCTTTAAGAGCTGTGGGTGGAAGTGACATTTTGACGTCGCTTCCGTCCAGCAATTGTATGGAGACGGGTGGGGGCCATCTTCCGAATAGTGAATCCACCACAGGGACCACTTTTATCTTGTAGCGGACTGCCCGCTGAAGAAGGGGATACCGGGGTTATGGCAGCTAGCTGCTGCCATAACAACGATATCCTCCTTCAAACAGCCGACGTAAAACTGCGGCGGGTAGTCCTTAAGTGGTTAATGCAGCTTAAAGGGAAATATTAAATATGCACAATTGAAGTTATGGAACAGTATGAGTTAATCCTTTGACATGAAAAAAGCACTACCTTGCAAAGTTAAAAGGCATGTGGCCTGGTATGGTTGAGAAGGGGGACCCACTTTCTGTATTCGCTTTCCTGCATGCTTGGAGGTGGATCTAGTATGAATTTTAAGCAGTTTTTCACCGAAGATCTCTATAGATCTATTGTGGACCAAAGCAATTTGTACGCTGGTCAACACATTGCCACTATTCCCCAGTCCTCCCTTGCCAGAGATTGGAGACCAATTACGGTCTCCAAATTTAAGCTCTTTCTGGTCCTTTCCCTCCTCATGGGCATAACCAAAAGATCTTGTGGTTCATGCACTTCAATGACAATGAACTCTGTCGTCCTCATGGAGACCCTGGATACGATCGGCTCTAGAAAATTTGCCCCCTCGTAAACCACTTCAACCAACGTTTTGTAGACTTGTTTACTCCCCATCAAGTTGTCTGCGTTGATTAGTCCCTGATTAAGTTTTCTGGCCGCTTGTCATTCAAACAATACCTTCCCAGCAAGCGTGCCAGATACGGGGTCAAGATGTAAAAGCTCTGTGACAGGGCCACAGGCTATACATGTAGTTTTATGGTTTACGAGGGAAAAGATAGTCACGTAGAGCCGACAAACTGCCCTGACTACATAGGAAGCGCTGGCAAGATTGTGTGGGACTCGGTGTCACCCTTATTCGGAAAGGGGTACCACTTGTACGTGGACAATTATTACATGAGCGTGCCACTTTTTAGTCACTTGTTTGATCAGCAGATTGGAGCATGTGGCACCGTGCGACCTAATCCTAATTCCCCAGCGGCTTGTAGATTCCTGTCTTAAGCTGGGGGAGAGAGCCTGCTTGCAGTGTAATAATTTGCCCGCTATGAATTGGAGGGATAATAAGAATGTTTTCATTCTTACCTCCCTTCATGCAGTCCAAATTACTATGGTGACTGGTGTTGTGGAGAAACCCCTCTGTGTCCACAAATATAACCAAAATATGGGAGGGGTGGACCTCAATGACCAATTGTTGGTGCCGTACCTAGTTGTCTGTAAAGCCAGACGCTGGAACAAAAAAGTGTCTATTTATTTAAATTGTTTTTGCTTCTATACAGAGCTTCAGGATGGACTGGATCCTTCCTTAAATTCCAGGAAGAGATCGTCAAAGCCCTTCTGTTTCCAGACGGTGCTCCACCTCACCTTCCCCAACCAAATGCAGTAAGCCGGCTGCATGAGAGGCATTTTCTTTATGTCCTCCCGAGTACCCCTACCTAATGAGCCCCCCAAAAAAGATGTCGTGTCTGCAGCAAGCGCGGATATAGGCGTGACACCCACTATTATTGTCCCTCCTGTCCTGAGAATCCTGGTCTTTGCATTGGTGAATGTTTTGAACGCTACCATACACTAGTTGAGTATTAGCGTAGGGTACAGCACTGCACAGACTAGGACACACTTTCACAGGGTCTCCCAAGATGCCATCGCATTTTGAGAGACCCGAACCTGGAAACAGTTACAGTTACAAAAGTTACAGTTACAAAAAAAAGTGTAAAAAAAAAAAAAAGTAAAAAAAAAACACAAAAAAATATATAGAATAAAAAAAACTAAAATAATTGTCGTTTTATTGTTCATTCTCTATTCTCTCTCTATTGTTCTGCTCTTTTTTACTGTATTCTATTCTGCTTGTTTTATTGTTATTATGATTCATCATGTTTGCTTTATAGGTATGTTTTTTTTCATACTTTACTGTTTACTGTGTTTTATTGTTAACCATTTTTTTGTTTTCAGCTACGCCATTCAGCTGCAGAGCAGATTTAATTATCTTGACAGCAACAGCGTTTGCTCCCACGATACATAAAGCCGTGACTCCAGCGCTGTTGGAGGTGATTTCACCACCACAGTTACATACTTCAGCATATATGCCGAAGCATGGGGGCAGCAGAGGAGCGATTTGCTCCTACCTTTTGCGGGAGGATGTCCCCATGCTTCGGCATATATATTTTAGGCACAGGTTGCGTTAAATGTTTTATTTTTGACTATGTTTTTTTTGTATCTGCTTTGCAGGTATGGTAAGTCTTACTGTTATACTGTAATGTTACTTTGTTTTATTGTTAACCATCCTTTGCTTAGCAGGCACGCCATTCAGTTGCAGCGCAAATTTATTTATCTTGACAGCAACAGCGTTTGCTCCCACGATACATAAAGCCATGGCTCCAGCGCTGTAGGAGGTGATTTCACCACCACAGTTAAAAAAAAGAGCATATATGCCAAAGCATGGGGGCAGCAGGAGCAGAGGAGCGATTTGCTCCTACCTTTTGGGGCGGATGCCCTCATGCTTCGGCATATATAAACGGTGCATGTATGCCCATCATTAGAAGTGAGTGGATGAAGGGAGGTATTCTAATGGTGGGCATACCCACCGATCAATCTCTTTTTTTTGTTCAGCCCACAGGCTGCATTAAAAAAAAATTTACAATATATGCCTAACAAGGACCAGCAACGTACTGGTATGTTGCTGGACTTTGAGTGGTTATACCAGAATAATGCCTGCAGGTTTAGGTATCATCTTGGTATCATTCTTTTCAGCCAGCGGTCGACTTTCATGTAAAAGCAATCCCAGCAGCTAATTAGCCTCTAGACTGCTTTTACAAGCAGTGGGAGGGAATGCCCCCCCCACCGTCTTACATGTTTTTTTCTGGCTCTCCTGTCCCAACAGAGAACCTGAGAATGCAGCCTGTGATTCAGCCAGCTGACCATAGAGCTGATCAGAGACCAGAATGGCTCCAAACATCTCTATGGCCTAAGAAACCGGAAGCTATGAGCATTTCATGACTTAGATTTCGCTGGATGTACACAGCGTCATTGGGAAATTGGGAAAGCATTTTATCACACCGATCTTGGTGTGGTCAGATGCTTTGAGGGCAGAGGAGAGATCTATGGTCTAATAGACCTCAGTTTTTTCAAAAAAGAGTACCTGTCACTACCTATTGCTATCAAAGGGGATATTTACATTCCCTGAGATAACAATAAAAATTATTTTTTTTTTAAATGAAA
Source organism: Lithobates clamitans (assembly GCA_037952925.1). Taxonomy (NCBI): domain Eukaryota; kingdom Metazoa; phylum Chordata; class Amphibia; order Anura; family Ranidae; genus Lithobates; species Lithobates clamitans. Next base: position 5,741,503 of record JBBGZY010000605.1, on the reverse strand, counting down.
GGAACAGTTTAAAAATAAGATAAAAAAAGCACCCCTGTCCCCCCCTGCTCTTGTGCAAAGGCGAACGCAAGCGTCGGTCTGGCGTCAAATGTAAACAGCAATTGCACCATGCATGTGAGGTATCACAGCGAAGATCAGATCGAGGGCAGTAGACCTCCTCTGTAAATCTAAAGTGGTAACCTGTAAAGGCTTTTAAAGGCTTTTAAAATGTATTTAGTTTGACGCCACTGCACGTTTGTTCGCAATTTTAAAGCATGTCGTGTTTGGTATCCATGTACTCGGCCTAAGATCATCTTTTTTATCTCATCAAACATTTGAGCAATATAGTGTGTTTTAGTGCATTAAATTTTAAAAAAGTGTGTTTTTTTCCCAAAAAAATGCTTTTGAAAATCGCTGCGCAAATACTATGTGAAAAAAATGAAACACCCACCATTTTCATCTGTAGGGCATTTGCTTTAAAAAAATATATAATGTTTGGGGGTTCAAAGTAATTTTCTTGCAAAAAAAATTATTTTTTCATGTAAACAAAAAGTGTCAGAAAGGGCTTTGTCTTCAAGTGGTGATGTGTGACATAAGCTTCTAAATGTTGTGCATAAAATGTCAGGACAGTTCAAACCCCCCCCCCAAATGACCCCATTTTGGAAAGTAGACACCCCAAGCTATTTGCTGAGAGGCATGTCGAGTCCATGGAATATTTTATATTGTGACACAAGTTGTGGGAAAAAGACAATTTTTTTTTGCACAATGTTGTCACTAAATGATATATTGCTCAAACATGCCATGGGAATATGTGAAATTACACCCCAAAATACATTCTGTTGCTTCTCCTGAGTACGGGGATACCACATGTGTGAGACTTTTTGGGAGCCTAGCCGCATACGGGACACCGAAAACCAAGCACCGCCTTCAGGCTTTCTAAGGGTGTAAATTTTTGATTTCACTCTTCACTGCCTATCACAGTTTCGGAGGCCATGGAAGGCCCAGGTGGCACAAACCCCCCCAAATGACCCCATTTTGGAAAGTAGACACCCCAAGCTATTTGCTGAGAGGTATAGTGAGTATTTTGCAGACCTCCCTTTTTGTCACAAAGTTTTGAATTGAAAAAAGAAAAAAATAATTTTTTTCTTGTCTTTCTTCATTTTCAAAAACAAATGAGAGCTGCAAAATACTCACCATGCCTCTCAGCAAATAGCTTGGGGTGTCATTTGGGGGGGTTTGTGCTATCTTGGCATTTTTTGGCCTTCAAAACTGTGATAGGTAGTGAGGAGTGAATCAAAAATTTACACCCTTAGAAATCCTGAAGGCGGTGATTGGTTTTTGGGGACCCGTATGCAGCTAGGCTCCCAAAAAGTCCCACACATGTGGTATCCCCATACTCAGGAGAAGCAGCAGAATATATTTTGGGGTGTAATTCCACATATGCTCATGGCATGTTTGAGCAATATATCATTTAGTGACAACTTTGTGCAAAAAAAAAATTTGTCACTTTCCCGAAACTTGTGACAAAATATAAACTATTCTATGGACTCAACATGCCTCTCAGAAAATAGCTTGGGGTGTCTACTTTCCAAAATGGGGTCATTTGGGGGGGTTTGTGCCATCTGGGCATTTTATAGCCTTCAAAACTGTGATAGGTAGTGTGGAGTGAAATAAAAAATTTACGCCCTTAGAAATCCTGAAGGCGGTGCTTGGTTTTCGGGGTTCCGTACGCGGCTAGGCTCCCAAAAAGTCCCACACATGTGGTATCCCCATACTCAGGAGAAGCAGCTAAATGTATTTTGGGGTGCAATTCCACATATGCCCATGGCCTGTGTGAGCAATATATCATTTAGTGACAACTTTTTGTAAATTTTTTTTTGTCATTATTCAATCACTTGGGACAAAAAATAATATTCAATGGGCTCAACATGCCTCTCAGCAATTTCCTTGGGGTGTCTACTTTCCAAAATGGGGTCATTTGGGGGGGGGGATTGCACTGCCCTGTCATTGTAGCACCTCAAGAAATGACATAGGCAGTCATAAACTAAAAGCTGTGTAAATTCCAGAAAATGTACCCTAGTTTGTAGACGCTATAACTTTTGCGAAAACCATTAAAAATACACTTATTGATATTTTTTTTACCAAAGACATGTGGCGAATACATTTTGGCCTAAATGTATGACTAAAATTGAGTTTATTGGATTTTTTTATAACAAAAAGTAGAAAATATCATTTTTTTTTCAAAATTTTCGGTCTTTTTCCGTTTATAGCACAAAAAATAAAAATCGTAGAGATAGAAAAGGACACAAATTTCATTTGGGTACAGCATTGCATGACCGCGCAATTAGCAGGTAAAGCGACGCAGTGCCAAATTGTAAAAAGTGCTCTGGTCAGGGGTAAATCCTTCTGGGGCTGAAGTGGTTAATACCACAGGCAGGCAGCTACATTATTTACAGTTAGTGTACTGTGTCCTCTGCACAGTGTGCACCTAAAGCTACCTGAATAAAATTGGTGGTGTTCTTCTGATCCTATATTAATACCACAGGCAGGCAGCTACAGTATTTACAGTTAGTACACTAACTGAGTACACTGTACAGTACACTGCTGTCTCTGCATGTTATTCCAAAAGTTCTTTGGTGTGGGCCTTTTTTTGAGACGAGTGCATCAGATCCCACCGCTGCTATTTGCAACATATGTCTCAAGCGTATCTCCCGTGGCCAAAACATCTCCTGCTTGGGCACCACATGCTTGACCAGACATATGTTGACCTGCCATGCAGTTCATTGGCAAGCGTACCTAAAAGACCCACAACAAAGAACAAAGAGGACCTCTCCTTGCTCCTCATCAGCTTGGATCTCCAACCCCACTATACCTTCAGTCCTCTCTGAGACCTGCACTGAGAGAAATGAAGGTGTAGAATTAGGTGTGTCACAGCCAAGTACTTGGGGGCAATCTGCTATCGGTACACCAACGTCAGATTGTATCAGGCAAATTTCCCTTCCCCAGCTGCTACACCACCGAAAGAAGTTCGCTCCCAGCCATCCACATGCCCAGCGGTTGAATGGTAGCTTGGCAAAAATTGCTAGCACTTCAACTGCTGCCTTTTCAGTTGGTAGGCTCTGCCCCCTTCCGTGAGTTTGTGGAATGTGCGGTTCCTTAGTGGCAGGTTCCCAAACACCACTTTTCGATTCCGGCTCTCTACCGGCATGTGGAAGGCAATGTCTTGGCCTCTCTGGACAGGGCAGTCATCGGTAAGGTGCATATTACTGCTGACTCATGGTCCAGCAGCCATGGACAGGGACGTTACCTATCTTTCACCGCGCACTGGGTGACTCTTCTTGCAGCTGGGAAGGATGCAGGACAGGGTGCAGTAGTGTTGGAGGTTGTTCCGCCATCATGCCTCCAAAATACTACTAGTGGTGATTCTGCTGCACCTCTCTCCTCCACCCCCTCCTCTTCCTGTGCTGATTTGTCTTTGGAAACAGCGGTGCTCTGTAGGCGTTCAAGGGGCTACGCAAGCACGCAGACCAAAAGATGCCATGCGGTGCTTGAGCTGGTGTGCTTGGGGGACAGGAGCCACACTGGGGCAGAGATTCTGTCAGCTCTGCAGGGGCAGGTTCAGAGGTGGTTGACGCCATGCCAGCTTAAGGCAGGTATGGTGGCTTGCGACAATGGCACCAACCTCCTCTCCGCCCTCCGACAGGGACAACTGACCCATGTGCCCTGTTTGGCTCACATTCTTAACTTGGTGATGCAGCGGTTCTTGGGCAGGTACCCGGCTTACAGGATGCCCTGAGGCAGGCCAGGAAAGTCTGTGTGCATTTCTGCAGGTCATATAATGCCAGTGCTCGGCTGGCTGACCTCCAAAAGGAATTTAACCTGCCCAAGAACCGCCTAATATGTGACTTGCCCACCAGGTGGAACTCAACGTTGGCCATGCTGCAGCGGCTGCACACACAGCAGAGGGCCATCAATGAGTACCTGTGTGACTATGGCACCAGGACAGGGTCAGGGGAGCTTGTTTTTTTCCCCACGCCAGTGGGCCATGATCAGGGATGCATGCACTGTCCTGTCACCATTTGAGGAGGCCACGAGGATGGTGAGCAGTGACAGTGCATGCATCAGTGACACTGTCCTCCTTGTCTTGGAGTACACGCTGGGTGGAATAATGGACAGGGCACTTGAGGCAGAACAGAGGCAGGAAGAGGAGGACTTCCTTAGCTCTCAAGGCCCCCTTTATCCAGATAGTGTTCCTGCGTGCCCGCCAATCACACAGGAAGAGGACGAGGAGGAAGAGGAGGAAGGGGAGGATTGTGTCAGCATGGAGGTGGAGCCTGGCACTCAGCATCAGCAGCAGTCTTTAAGGGATCATTTACAGTCCCAAGAAACCCATGGACTTGTACGTGGCTGGGAGGAGGTGGCTGCGGATCATGTCGTCCTTAGTATCTCAGAGGACTCCAGGCGGAATGCCTCAGCAAACCTGGTATCAAGGAGAGGGATCAATACTGACTGGCAACCCTCCTTGATCCACGTTACAAGGGTAAGGTTGCGAACCTTATCTTGCCGCCGCAGAGGGAGCAGAGGATGAAACATCTTCGGGAGGCCTTGCGGAAAGGTCTGTGCAACCCATTCCCAGAGACTGGGAGGTTACAAACTCCTGTTCCTGGAAAATGTGTTGCTTAGGCTTCGGTCAGTCAATAAAGGAGCGGTGGAAAAGGTAGCCGTCTGACTGATGCGTTCAGACAATTTTTTAGTCCGCAGTCCCAAGGTATGATTGGTTCCAGCAACCATCACCAGCGTCTGTTTTACATGGTGCAGGAATACCTAGGGGCAAGATCAGACTTGGACACCTTTCCCACCGAAAATCCTCTGGGTTACTGGGTCTTGAGGATGGATCACTGGCCAGAGCTTGCACAGTATGCAATTGAGCTATCCTGCATCTTCTTTTGGAATGCACATTCAGTGCTGCTGGAGGCTTTGTAACCGGACACAGGGTGCCCCTGTCCACCGACTCAGTCGATCGACTGACCTTCATAAAACTGAATCAGTCTTGGATCACCACCAGCTACCAAGCACCTGATGCTGATGTAACCGAATATTTTTTTTTGAAATGTCAGATCCCTTCAAGACTGCCTATGCTGATGCTGAGTGACTATCCTGTTATGCTGAGTGACTATCCTCTTCCTCCTCAATGATCATGCAGATAGCTTGTAAGAATATTTTTGTTTCTGGGTGCCGCCACCAGTGGCTAAGGCCCAATTTTTCAGCCCCTGTTTAACGGGGGCGTGTAATTACAATTTTTGATGCAATATTTTGCAAGGAGGGTTCGTTGCTGTGCTCAACTAGAGTATTTGTGAGGGGTTGCAGTGTTGTGGCACCAGCACCAGTGCCTAAGGCCCAATTTTTCAGCCCCTGTTTAACAGGGGTGTGTAATTACAATTTTTGATGCAATACTTTGCAGCAGGGTTTGTTCTTGCACTCCAACTAGAGTACCTGTGAGGGGTTGCAGTGTTGTGGCACCAGCACCAGTGCCTAAGGCCCAATTTTTCAGTCCCTGTTTAACAGGGGCGTGTAATTACAATTTTTGATGCAATGATTTGCAGCAGGGCTCGTTCCTGCGCTCCAACTAGAGTATCTGTGAGGGCTTGCAGTGTTGTGGCACCAGCACCAGTGCCTAAGTCCCAATTTTTCAGCGCCTGTTTAACAGGGGCGTGTAATTACAATTTTTGATGCAATACTTTGCAGCAGGGCTTGTTCCTGAGCTCCAACTAGAGTATCTGTGAGGGGTTGCAGTGCTGTGGCACCAGCACCAGTGCCTAAGGCCCAATTTTTCAGTTCCTGTTTAACTGGGGCGTGTAATTACAATTTTTGATGCAATGATTTGCAGCAGGGCTCGTTCCTGTGCTCCAACTAGAGTATCTGTGAGGGGTTGCAGTGTTGTGGCACCAGCACCAGTGCCTAAGGACCAATTTTTCAGCCCTTGTTTAACAGGGGAGTGTAATTACAATTTTTGATGCAATACTTTGCAGCAGGGCTCGTTCCTGTACTCCAACTAGAGTATCTGTGAGGGGTTGCAGTGTTGTGGCTCCAGCACCAGTGCCTAAGGCCCAATTTTCAGGCCCTGTTTAACAGGGGCGTGTAATTACAATTTTTGATGCAATACTTTGCAGCAGGGCTCGTTCCTGCGCTCCAACTAGAGTATCTGTGAGGGGTTGCAGTGTTGTGGCACCAGCACCAGTGCCTAAGGCCCAATTTGTCAGCCCCTGTTTAACAGGGGCATGTAATTACAATTTTTGATGCAATATTTTGCAGGAGGGCTCATTCCTGCGCTCCAACTAGATTATCTGTGAGGGGTTGTAGTGTTGTGGCACCAGTGCCTAAGGCCCAATTTTTCTGCCCCTGTTCAACAGAGACATATAATTACAATTTTTGATCTAATATTTCACAACAGGGCCTGTTTCTGTGCCCAGCAAGAGTAACTGTGAGGACTTACAGTGTTGTGGCACCAGCACCACTATCACCACCGCCAAAGGCCCAATTTTTCTGACCCTGTTCAACAGGGGCATGTAATTACAATTCTTGATGTAATATTTCACAGCAGAGCCCGTTCCTGCGCCCACCAAGAGTAACTGTGAGGGCTTACAGTGTTGTGGCAACACCAACACCTAAGGCCGCAATTTCTGCAGAGTATATAGGGCAGGTCCCTACTTTCAAACATCTAACTTACAAACGACTCCTACTTGCAAACAGAAGGAGACAACAGGAAGTGAGATAAAAACTACCCCTAGAAAGGGAAATTCTCTCCTGTAAGAGTTAATATGGGAAAAGCATGTCTCCTCTCCACTGATGCTTTATCACCAATCCTTGTTTCACTAAAAACCCCAAATTGTCAAAAAACATTTGTCATTGAGACAGAAAGTGAGGTGAAATCTTCTGAAGAGGTGCACAGACAGCAAAACAAATGTCACAGGGGTGATAACCCTTCCCTATGTTTTCCAAAAAGCTTAAAAATAGATTTTTTGGCTGGAGCTACACTTTAAAAATGTTCCAGTTCAAAATTACAAACAGATTACAGATTCTACTTAACAACAAACCTACAGTCCCTGTCTTGTTTGCACCGCCTGCATACTGCTGTTCAGAGTATATAGGGCCTGGTGGCCCCACGCCTTTCCTTATTTTAATTTGAGTGTGGGGTTCCCCTTAATATCCATACAAAGGGCCTGGTAATGGACTGGGGGGGTACCCATGCCGTTTGTCTCACTGATTTTCATCCATATTGCCGGGACCCGACATTACATTAAAGCCGCAAGCAGTTTTAAATGACTTTTATTCCTTTAAAAATTTCATTTTGTGCAGGGACTGTTCTAAGCACGGGAAACACGCGCCACTTTACAGGCATACTATAGACACCCCCCAGGTACGATATTTAAAGCAATATTTCCCTTTTTTTCACTTTAATCATCATTAAAATCACTGCTCCCGAAAAAACTGACGTTTTTAAAACTTTTTTTGCATTGATACATATCCCCTGGGGCAGGACCCGGGTCCCAAAACCCTTTTTAGGACATTACCATGCAAATTAGCCTTTAAATTTAGCATTTTTGATTTCAAACGCTCGAGTCCCATAGACTTCAATGGGGTTCTAAAGTTTGCGTGAATTTTCGGTCCGTTTGCAGGTTCTGGTGCGAACCGAACCGGGGGGCTTCGGCTCATCCCTAATGCTGAGTGATGTCATTGGCCAAATATAACTGTATAATGATCAGACAAGGGAGTATTTTGGATCTCTCAAAGCCTGATTAACAGTGAATAAGAGTAAGCTTATTTGTTAGATTACTAGCCTAATAATGGATAGCTTTAACTTACCAAGTTAATGTAGATAACTATGAATAAAGCAGCACTGCTTATTTATTTAAGTGGAGGACTCCTTTAACACAGAAAAACTATTTACATTTTTGAAGAAAGATCTCATGAATTTAAAAGTTAAGTTCACTGTGTTTACAACTTATGTTTAATTACAGTTCAGTTATAAGGGCCTAAATACACTCAACCTTATACAAATGTCTTTCTATGATATGGTTTGCAAGATTCTTTTTAATGAAAAAAATGTAGGCACTATTGTGGAGATTAGAATCTGTTTGCATTCATAAAATTTATTTGTGTAAATAATCTCTTATATTTACCATTCCTACTGCCATAAGAAATCTTGACCTAGTAGTAGTAAATTATATAATGTATTTAGTCAATAAATAAACACAATTTTTTATGTTTTTGGTTACTTTTCAACTATTAGATATAATTATTTTTTTATAATTTCTTTCAGTTGCAAGCACAAGTTTTATTTGGAAAAACTACCAAATACGAGCATTATTATTCCATTTCACAATGAAGGGTGGACATCTCTACTGAGGACCATACACAGTGTGATTAACAGAACTCCAGACAGTCTCATAGAAGAAATTATATTGGTGGATGACTTCAGTGACAGAGGTAGGTTAATAGTTTAAATTCTGTAAAGTAGACTACTCTACAGTTGCATGTATTGTGCAATAGTTAACATTGTAATGTTAGCTGCATTTAGAAAGAAATAACTTTACCATTTTTTGAGGACAGTCTTAAAAAATCTCTGTCAGTTACTTGAGGTATCTTTAATAATGCTACACATGCAAATTAATACTTACCTGCACTGCTGTCTATGCCACCGAACATCACTTCAATCCTGAGTAATCCAGTGCTGAGAATAACACTTCTGGGAGTGTCAATCTTCTGGAACCTCTGCAACAATCAATACTTCCTACTACTGACCTCCATGTCATTAATCTTTGCTTTAAGGAGTAGTACTCAGCAAGATAAACCACTGTGGAGGACCTAGATGATTGAAACTTCTAAAAAGTGTTGGTCTCAGAAGAAACTTTAGCAGTACTCACCATTAAATCAGTGCTCAGCAGCACAGGCAGCAGTATAGGTAAGCATTCCTTATCTTATTTTCAGGTATGCTGAGTCTTTTTAAAGCCTAGTTCTAAGTTTTTTTAATAGCTGTGAGGGGTGTCAAAAAGCTGGAGTTCTGCTTTAAGCAACATCCAAAGTTTTTACAAACTATACCTAGTTAAAATGAAAAAAAAAACATCCATATTTTACTTTATGTCTTCCTTTTCCCAGCCTTTGGTGACACCAACATTGGGACTGTGGGGAAGTATGAGTGTTTAGGGAGTTCCTGGCAAGTGCTTTGGTATGGAACAGCTAATATAAATTCTAGATTGTGGCTTCTTTGGTGTTGCGATGAAGAATTTTATATAATTTGGTAAGATTAAAGTAAGATTATACTTTAGACTTTAGTGACTTGACTTGACATCAATAGAATTGCAGAAATGGAAGAACTAATCCATATAGCTAGAGATTAGGGATGAGCCGAACACCCCCCTGTTCGGTTTGCACCAGAACATGTGAACAGGAAAAAAGTTTGTTCGAACACGTGAACACCATTAAAGTCTATGGGACACGAACATGAATAATCAAAAGTGCTAATTTTAAAGGCTTATAAGCAAGTTATTGTCATAAAAAGTGTTTGGGGACCTGGGTCCTGCCCCAGGGGACATGGATCAATGCAAAAAAAAGTTTTAAAAACGGCCGTTTTTTCAGGAGCAGTGATTTTAATAATGCTTAAAGTCAAACAATAAAAGTGTAATATCCCTTTAAATTTCGTAGCTGGGGGGTGTCTATAGTATGCCTGTAAAGGGGCGCATGTTTCCCATGTTTAGAACAGTCTGACAGCAAAATGACATTTCAACGGAAAAAAGCCATTTAAAACTACTTGTGGCTATTAATGCATTGCCGGTCCGACAATACACATAGAAGTTCATTGATAAAAACGGCATGGGAATTCCCCACAGGGGAACCCCGAACCAAAATTTTTAAAAAAATGACGTGGGGGTCCCCCTAAATTCCATACCAGACCCTTCAGGTCTGGTATGAATTTTAGGGGAACCCCGTGCCAAAAAAAAAAAAACGGCCTGGGGTCCCCCCAAAAATCCATACCAGACCCTTATCCGAGCATGCAACCTGGCAGGCCACTGGAAAAGAGGGGGGACGAGAGAGCGCCCCTCCCTCCTGAACCATACCAGGCCACATGCCCTCAACATTGGGAGGGTGCTTTGGGGTAGCCCCCCAAAACACCTTGTCCCCATGTTGATGAGGATTCCGGAGGAAGAACCAGAAGAGCCAGAAGAACCAGAAGAAGAAGAAGAAGAAGATGAAGGAAGAAAGAAGAAAGAAGAAGCATTTAAATAAAGGAACTGTCAAAAACTGTCTCTTGTCATTTTTTACATTCTTGACAGATTTTTAGTGAAATGGTAGGGGTACCAGATTCCGATAAGCCCCCACCCACAGACCCCCACAACCACCGGCCAGGGTTGTGGGGAAGAGGCCCTTGTCCTCATCAACATGGGGACAAGGTGTTTTGGGGGGCTACCCCAAAGCACCCTCCCAATGTTGAGGGCATGTAGCCTGGTACGGTTCAGAAGGGGGGGTGCTCTCTCATCCCCCCCTCTTTTCCTGCGACCTGCCAGGTTGCGTGCTCTGATAAGGGTCTGGCATGGATTTTTGGGGGGACCCCACGCTGTTTTTTTTTTAAATTTTGGCCGGGGTTCCCCTTAATATCCATACCAGACCTGAAGGGTCTGGTATGGAATTTAGGGGGACCCCACGTCATTTTTTTTAAAAAATTTTGGCCGGGTTCCCCTTAATATCCATACCAGACCTGAAGGTCCTGGTATGGAATTTAGGGAGACCCCCACGTCATTTTTAAAAAAAATTTGGGTTCGGGGTTCCCCTGTGGGGAATTCCCATGCCGGTTTTATCAATGAACTTCTATGTGTATTGTCGGACCGGCAATGCATTAATAGCCGCGAGTTTTAAATGGCTTTTTTCCTTTGAAATGTCATTTTGCTGTCAGACTGTTCTAAACACGGGAAACATGCGCCCCTTTACAGGCATACTATAGACACACCCCAGCTACAAAATTTAAAAGAATATTACACTTTTATTGTTTGACTTTAAGCATTATTAAAATCACTGCTCCTGAAAAAAGGGCCGTTTTTAAAACTTTTTTTTGCATTGATCCATGTCCCCTGGGGCAGGACCCGGGTCCCCAAACACTTTTTATGACAATAACTTGCATATAAGCCTTTAAAATTAGCACTTTTGATTTCTCCCATAGACTTTTAAAGGGTGTTCTGCGGCATTTGAATTTACTGCGAACACCCCAAATTGTACGCTATTCGGCGAACTTGCAAACAGCCAATGCTCGCGTCGAACATGTGTTCGACTCGAACTCAAAGCTCATCCCTACTAGAGATGCCCCATCTAAATTCTCACACATCTGGGCCTGCTGGACTCACTTCTGAACCATGGATAACTACACAACAGTGATGGGTCACACAAACAATGATGTTACGCACTAACAGGTTAAATTATTTTGCAAAATTTTATTTTTATTAAATTTTATGTTTTAAAGCTAACAAGTACAGAATTTTTGCACAATTTAAAATACAAAAATATTGAAAACATATTGATATCAAAACAGAAAAAACAATGGAGTAAAAGATACAGATGAACAGAATCCACAATTACAGAGCACAGGAGTGTTCTGCATAGCATGTCTAGGATATATAAAGTAAGCAGTCCAAAATTAGGTAGTATAGGTTCGAAACCAGAGGTCAATCACATAAAGGGAAGGACAAAGATTCCTAGAAGGGTATGTGATATGGGATAAGAAACTCCAAGTGACATACATAAGTAAGTGGGGGGGCACCATGATCACAAGAAATACTATGCCAAGAAAATTTTAAGAAGCGATAGTTGGCATAGGGGTCCCAAATTCCGACCGATCCCAAGGTTCCCACACTTTATCAAATTGGGGGATAGTGTCATGTACTGAGGCCGTTAGATATTCAATCCTCCAAATTTCAGCCACTAGTTGTAAAAATTTGGGCCAAGGAGGAGGTGAGTTTGACAGCCAGCATAGGGGAATAAGTCTTTTGGCAGCCAGTAATATGTAAGAAAGAAGCCGGTTGGCTCTTCTGGTTATGCCAGGGAAAGGAAGGCCCAAAAAATAATACAAGGGATCAAGTGGGAGGGATTTATTCAACACTTTCTGCATCAGGAGCCTCATCTCACACCAAAAAGGTTGGATCATTGAACATTGCCAAAATATATGGAATAAGGAACCCGTGTCAGTCCCACAACGTCAACAGCGTGGCGAGACTGAGGGATCATATTTATGAATAATGTCAGGGGTTCTATACCAAAACATGAGAATTTTCATGGATGTCACGTCTTGACCATTTCTTAATATTAGCCCCACTCATATCTTACGTGGCTGAGGCTGACATATCACCTATTACATGGTCGGACTATGTTCCCATCACATTAAACCTTATGCTTTCCCAGGCCTACACTAAGTCATGTCTCTTGCGCCTAAATGATTACCTCCTACAATCTGAGGTCTCACGTACCATCTTAGCAAAAAATCTAGAAGAATATTTTCAGCATAACATAGGGTCTGTCTCAGATTTTTCCACACTTTGGGAGGCACACAAGACTGTTTTTCGAGGTGCTTGCATAGCTGAAAACTCTCGGTTAAAGAAAGATAGAAATAGTCTTATACAGTCCCTTGCTTCCGCTTTGGTCACTGCGGAGCAGAGGCTATTAAGTGGCCCTACAGTGTTGAAACTACGCAGGGTCACCTCCCTCAGAGAGCAAATCAAACTAATACAACTTGGCAGGGCAGCCAGGTCTTTATTACAGACAAAACAAACATTTTACGAATATTCAAATAAACCACATAGAATGCTAGAACTACATCCATGCCCATTTAACTTATTTCCTGATTTCCTTCAACAGGCAGATGGATCTAGAGTATATTGCCCCCATGCAATGTCAAACACCTTTGGCAAATTTTATCATGAATTGTACAACTGTCTAATTCCAGCGAACCCTTTTAACTTCACTCACGAGAAGTTTAAAAACATTTTTCAACATAAAACTCCCGAGACTGTCTTCAGAGGACGTATCTGTATAGGAGGGAGGTAGATGGTCTACTACTCACTGTGCCCATGGGAGGAGGTAGGAGCTGGATTGATAGGCCGCAGGCCTCGGTACGGTGTCAGGCCGTAGGGTGTCAGAGCCTAGGAGACCTCAGGCGGCTTCAGGCAATCCGCTGCAGAGTTGTCCAATGCCCTCTGGGAGTGAGTTGTTGGTGCGCTGGGATGCAGCAATCACTTCACCCATGGGTCTCTGGGAAGGAGGGCCCGCAGGCCTCAAGATGGCGGTGTGCCTTGAGCCCGGAGATTGAGGAGCCGACTTGGGATGTACACAGCCGGGCAAAGTCTGTGGCAAAGAAATAGTTGTGGCTGCAGCACACAACGTCCCAATAGGTATGCCGATGCCCTTGATACTAACCAGGGTGAAGCAGAGGAAGAATGGCAGTGGATTGTCACTGTCTTTGTGGAGCTCAGCACAAACACGTCTTCCCTGCTTCGTGTCCCGACACGCCCCCCTAACAGGTTAAATTTAATGGAACTGTAGAACACAAAGCCCCCCACCCCTAACCAAGGGACGAGTACGGGGGGACATATGTTGAGGTTCCGAACCATGAGCATACCAACAGCATGCGCGCCATTTCCATCCCTCCACATACAACACTAGATTGTCATACAAACAAAATAAGGCTTCTGGTGGTGACTGAGGAGTCAAATCCCCTGCCCGTAATTCCCCCTTCCCTATCCCCCCTCCTTCCCTTCTTCTACCCTCCCCTACCCTCACATCCATACAACACCTTAACTTAGTTCTCCAGAGTAGGTCCTAATATCTAATACCATCACGCTGCATCACGTGCATAAGTTCTATACTACAGATCTACACCAAATACTGTTTTGTATACACATATTGTTTAAATTATGACATTGTAACCTGCTTTTATTTTCCTCAGTAAAAACTTATTGGAAGAAAAAAAAAGATTTAATACTTAAAATATATTTAAAGTAGATTTCCATCTTTGTAATGATGAATAACCGTAAAGTCTGTAAAGTCCATAAAACCCATTTAGTTTCAAGAACTGAGACAAAAGAACTAATAGAGTATGTTTAGACATCCAAACAGCACCACCAGCAGAGAGCATAGAAACATTTTTGTTTAGAACAGAGTTCTAGTTAAAAGTGATACTTTTAAAAGTTATGATTGCAAATGATTATGATTGCAAATCTATGCTTGGCACTGTATTAGACCGAAATGGCTGTGAAGTTCAAATACAGAATTAAGATACAACAAAAATGTATACCTTTTTTCTTTACAATTTACAAAAGTATTAACTTTTTTCAAACAATTGGTTAGGGTTGCCCTTGAAATGTTTTATAATACAGGGAGTTTCATTTAATTGGACAGCAGGGTATAAGAGTGACAAGACTATAATGTGATCATATATTTGTCTTTTGGTTTGTGCGGAAGCAATTTCATTGTCTGGTCCAAGGGTTAATTGGATTGCTCCATTGTCTTTGTACTGTATAGGCTACACATATCTTTTTGATCTTTCAAGGTCCTTCAGGTGTTAGATTCTACAAATATATTGTAACCTCTACAACAGATACGATAGCACATATAGTAATTACCATTTTTCTGATGTCTTGCCTTTATATCATGTACTGAATATATGTACTGTAAATGTAAAACAGGGGTGTTCGACTAATGCTTTCCTACATCCAGAGGAATCATTATAGGTTAGAAGTGATTGCTTTTGTAATAGATACAGTACAATACACTAAAAATAACCAGCAGAAGGTTTCAACAATTATAAAGACTTTGTAAAAGACTTGCCAGTTATGCTTGGAATGCTATTGTTACCAAAACACATTTTTGCTCCAGTACCTAGGACAGCATTAAAATACAGTCCTTATGTTTAATTTTTCTATTCTGACCATCAATGGGATTGTGTGGGTAAATCTAGCAGCGTATACAGGGAACTGCGCTTAATGCATATAGAAACCAAAGGACTTTCTTGAGCTTTAGTAAATCCAACCATGTCTTTCTCTGCAAGCTTTTGATGCAGGCACTGTAAATTACAATAAAGTTCAATGTTACCATCCACAAATATGTGTTTTGTTGGTCTTGCTTTACAAAGAGTAAATGATTGATTTTAGGTAACCCCAAAAGTAACTGCTGACGGATGAGGAAGAGAAAACACCACCAGAACTTTCTTTAAATTACTAGTCAAACTGCATGGTTAAAAAAAGCCCAAATAAAGCATAGTTTCACTGGGAGTACTTTATAGCAGTTATTTTTAATACTGTGGATCATGAACAATTATGTTCATAGGAAGATTCTGTGGAAAATGTGGAACCATAAAACATGTTAGTGTTGTGATTCTAGACCTTAAACTGTCAACTGTGCTGTATTAAGACCCCTTTCTATTTAAGCGCCTGTGCCATTAGCGCTTGTTTTTGCTGTGCTTTAGTGCTCTTTTAGCAGGTGCTTTTTGGCCACTAGCAAGGGGGGTTTTACCCCCCAAAAATGGTAAAAAGTCCAGTTTTGTGGCGCTTTCAAATCGCTTTTAAGGTGCTTTGGAAGCGCTGCCCATTCATTGCAATAGGCAGGGCTTTTTGGGAGTGCTATTTACAGTGTTCCCAACCCGCCCCAAAGATGCTGCTTGCAGGACTTTTTGTAACATCCTGCAAGTGCACCTCCCCAGTGTGAATGAATGGGAGGCAGTTTTCAGGTGCTTTTCAGAGGCTATTTCTAGCGATAAAGTGCCTGAAAACTGCTTCAGTGTGAAAGGGGTCTTACTGTTCACTTTGTCCAGAGTATGCTTCCAAACTGCTGTCACATTCACATACTGGCTATTATTGGAGGTGAGTGTATTGCAATGTACATTAAGTACAATCTTCTTTATTTATTTTATTATTAATTAATATCCTATCCATACTATACAGTGCACTTTTTTGCTTTTTTTTGGGTTGGAAAAGGGATAAGTTCGCCTTTCTAAATATGTTACTTGTTACATTCATATTTAGGTTGTAACATGTAACATGTTCAGCAACTCCCCCCCACATCACCGACCCCCCCCATTGTGACAGTGGGCGGGGGATATTTTTCCTGCACGCACTGTCACAATTTGAAAATAGCGCATCTGTGTGGGACTTCACCCACATGGCTGCCTTTTTTATTCACAGCGATCTCTGAATGAATGAACAACAAGTATCATCTGTAATTGTGGCAGATGGCTTGTAGTTCTCATTGAATTGTGAAGGTGATGATGATCATTCTGGTAGGTCGTTGATTCTTACTGCTCTCCAGTAACTGTCTGCCTATACAAGTGGTACAAGCAGACAGCTTTACTGAGAATCTGCAGGAGCCACTCATGATCTGCTGATCGCATATGCAATGCTCCACAGGCTCCTAAGAAAAAAAATGTACATTGATTTGTTTTTTAACGTGAACATTAAATTTCAAAAGCTCTGAATAATTTTATTTGATATAGGTCAAATTGTACTGATAAAGTAAATGTAATTGTTCCCAAAGGAAAGTGATTTAAGCATTTACGTAGTACTAAGACTGCTCTTGGTCTATATAAAAAGATGCATTTAAAGTCAACCTTTAGCAAGAATATAAACCGATGCTATCCTTTTATTGCAGACACCTCTAGATGCTATCACATCAGATCATCTCTTCATCTCCTAAGGTCCTCAACAGAACAGTTGTTTCCTGCTTGCACACACAGTGACAAGATCAGTGTGTCAAAAGTGCGGTGTGGGAGTCAGAAGGTGGTGGGTCAGATCTTGTAGTAACTGTTTTTAAGATCTGACCCATCCTCTTATGTCTCCTACACCTCACTTCTGACACATTACTATCACAACTCTGTGTGTAAGCAAGAAAAAAGCAGAGTAAAAAAAGTTTCCATTTAATTGTATTAAGACTCATATCATAAATGACCAAATCACATTTCAGGGGTTCAAATGACCCCCTTTTTTCAGGGTTTGATACTGGTAAACAAAGTAATAAGCATGATCACTCCAGATGTCAGTTAAGCTCCATGTTGGGTTTGCAGGATGTAATAGTCTGAATTCAATTAAATCTGGATTTTGTACATTTTGCTTTGATACCTTACTCCTTACACACCCAGTCTTTACTCATGCAAAGAACTGACCTTCAGACCCCTTTCACACTGGAGGCATTTTCAAGCGCTTTAGCGCTAAAAATAGCGCATGTAAAGCGCCTGAAAAAAGCCTCAGCTGCAAACCCAGTGTGAAAGCCCAAATGCTTTCACACTGAGCCACTGAGCTGGCAGGGCATCAAAAAAAGTCCTGCATGCAGCTTCTTTGCATCGCTACAGGAGCGGTGAATCCACCACTCCTATAGCACCCCTGCCCATTGAAATAAATGGTCTGGGCCGCTGTACCGCCGGCAAACTGCCACTGCAGCAGCGTTTTGCGGTCGGTTTTAACTCTTTTTTGGCCACTAGTGGGGGTTAAAACTGCCCCACCAGTGGCTGAATAGCACCGCTAAAACAACATTTAAGCAGCGCTAAAAATAACACCCTTTATCGCCGACGCCCTGGGGCTTTCAGTGTGAAAATGCTCTTAGTCACCACTCCTGGGAGGCCTGCTTATAACCATTCTCTCTACATTGCTTAAGACTGCCTTTGACCATTCCTTCTACACTGCTTAAAGCTGGGTACACATGGCTGAAAATGGTCTGAAAGTGGCTGGTTCTGCAGGAACCGGCCAACTTCCAGCCCGTGTGTACAGCTCCCTGTCCAACAGAAGCTGGTCTCACGCCTGGCATCTGTTGAACAATCATGCTGGAAAACCATCATCCAATCAGTGCTGGCAGGCAATGGTTGTGTTCTGGAGGGGGGCAGTCCCCTTGTCAGAACATGATAGCTCAGCAGGGAGATAGGGGTACTCACATTGAATGTGGTAATACAGTAATCTGTACATGTTTTTATTTTTATTTAGCCCGCTGGGTTGAATGAAAAAAATTTATAGTGTGTACCCTGCCTAAGACTTGACTGAGCTCACCTACTGCTTTAAGAACTCCACACCTCTACTTCCTACAATACCATCATGGACAGCCTTAATAATCAATAGTAAGGGGCAGGTGGAGGAAGGGAAAGAGCCAATGGCAGTAAACTGTTCAGGGATTGTAGATTAAGTGATCACACTATTCAAGGAACCTGGAGCGTGTTAAAACAATTAGACCTATCACCTGAAGCTGGCATCTATATATGTTTGCCACAGATTTACTTAAATTTAAAGTGTTAATTGTATTCAGAAAATAATGGAACTTTGCTGAAGTCACAATCTTCACAATCTTTATTTTGGCAAAACCATTAAGATTACCTTGATAAACATTTGGAAAGAAGCCCAGTGCTTCACCCACTGGAAATTGCAAATATAAAACAATTGTAAAAAAAATATATAAACATGTATAAGTTTTGATCATAATTCAATCTTCATACAAAAACAGAATACAAAGCCTTTACAAAGTCCCCAGAAATGGTGAAAATTATCCAAAACTTACTTTGCTCCAGATATTTGAAAAGCAAATATAGATATTCTCGCATAGGTTTGTTTATGGATTTCAGAATATTGCCATAGCTTGTCACTTGTTACTTAAAATCTTTACTGAGTGGTCTATACTTTATGTGGTATTTTATGAAAGCATATCTAATGCTTATACTTATTTCTTAAAATATCTCAAGAACAGTCCACATTAAATAAAAAAACAATTCCCAAATGATAAATACATGGAAAAAAATATGTCTTTTGTAGATGAAGTGAATATCCATTGTTGTAAAATCATAAGCACTATTCCACAAAGCGAGTTTTATCTTTTAATATTTTACTGAGGTTGGTTTGTATACATTGCAGACCTCTACATATGACACCAAAAATATTACAAAAAAAAAAAAAAAACATACATGATTAGAAGAGAAGTTTCTTGTCTCTACACCAAACTTTTTTTTTACCAACTCAAGGCTTGCATAAAATACTGAAGTAAACAATAAATCAAGAGTGTATATTTCATATTGCAATTATTTTTGTGTTAACTATTAGGATACAAAACAATTTACTGCACTTACTAAGTTGTGTTAGCCCTATTGTGTGGCAAGGGGTACAGTGCCCACTTATATACAAATTACTTCTTTCTTTAATCACCTATAGACTGAATATTTGTATTGCTAAGGTTTTCACTGCTATTATGTCTTCTTTTTGCTGTATATGTTTTGTTTTTGATTCTTATATTGCACAGCATCACAGAAGATAAAGCAACTGTATAAATCAATAAATAATGAAACCGGGTATGAACTGGTAAGGCAAGTTGAGATGCATACATCTTATATCTGTCTAGGAAACCAGAGAACAACTGGTATAAAAGACAGCCTTTCCTAAGACAAACATAAAGGCTGTCACTTTTTTCTGTTTTTCAATAATTTTGCGTTAATTTTTTTAGCGTCACAAATGTACATGAACTATTTCCAGGAACACACAAGCAAGTGCAATAAAATGCTAAGGCCCTCTGACTCTGGACCCGCCAACTACTATTAAGTGTTAAACATCAGGAGCTATGTGCCTCTATCCGCATACACCTGATACATGGTCATATTTATTGTAAGTGTTGATGGGTCAATCCTGAAAATAAAGTGGTGGGATTTACAAACTAAATAGATTTCTTACACTTTCATTGGCTTGTGTGTAGGGCTATCCCCTTACCTAAAAGGGTGCACACCAGTTGGTATACATTGGTCCAGAGCATCCTAATTTTGAGATAACCTCACCAAGTTTGTTGGAGAGGTACCTGAAGCATTTGTACCTAAAGTGGGTATAAACTTTGGCATTGAGTATAGAACCATTTTCCACCCCATAAGAAAGGTGCAATTTTATTTATTCAGAAAATGCTAGAATGCCAGAAATGTGTGCTTGTTCTTGGCAATTACTCAAAGCACTGTAGCCAGTAGGTCAGCAAAATAACCAGTGAACTATTATTTTCAAAAGGGTGTTAACAATGACAGGCTTCATACTTCTCTCAGAAAAGTTTATTTTATATGAAATTAAAATAAATACTATTATTAGCCAGTGATTTGAAATTGGGTACCCAACCATACTGTCAGTGTTTGATTTATTAGGCATAACTGACATTTTTTTTCATTTTGTTGTTTTATTTTAGAATTTGTACATGCCCCCCTAGCAGTACTTGGAATCCCTTGGATTTTGTTTCACATAGCTTGCTTTTTATATTCTTACAAATGGCCACAAATGAATAACATTTTCCCCTATAGAGTTCGTTAGAGTTCACCACAAAGTCTGAAGCAAAATTATCAAAACTGTTCATAAACTTAACCCAGGCAGATTCCCTCATTCCCAATTGCTATACTATAGAGAATAATCTATTTAATAAGAAGTTGTAAAGTGTTATAGTCTCACATAGTTTACCTTTGTTACTTTTTCTCATATTTGCTAAATTTGGATATTTTTCACAAAAGTTGCATTGTAGTTTGTTCAACATTATATACTGTATTAATTCAAAAATGACACCATCAGTTAAACGTACCCAAAAGTATAATGTTGGGGTCATTTTTAATTTAGCCATGCTACAACTTTAATGGCCTAACTGCTTTCCATGGGAGACTCCACTGTCTTCTGCATATACACATATCTGTATATGTGTATATGCAGAGGGGCATACGTGTACCGTGAGCTGAGAGTTTACTTGTTTTTGCATGATCAGTGTAAATCAGGCACATTGTATTTTCTGTTGTAGGAATAAGAACTGTAAGGTAATTTAAAGTGTATAAGAAGCCAGTACTTTCAATTTGATTTATTTGACATTACTTTTTTGACAATACAATTTTTTTGTAACATATTTTGTCAATATCGGGTAAAATAGCCTTTGGTTTCAAGCTATGTTATTATTTCTAAATTTAAGTAACTGCATTTCTACTTTATGTACGTTTACAAAAGCACAGTAAAAAAAAATCAAATATTTTGAGGTTCCTGCTAAAATTGCAAAGCTATTTCATGGTTCAGTAAAATGTTGCAAAAATGTGATAGTAGTTGTAGAGGAGTTTGTACCTAATAGAATTATGTAACTTCATGTGCATGTTCAGGCCACTAATTTCACAGCTATAGGCTTTCACTATAAACTCTACAGTGGGCTAGTTTACTAACACTAGAGCAAGTAAGGGTGAGGCTGCTATATCCTGATGCTGGTCACAAAAGAATGCTAAAAAAGTTATACAGTAGCTTGTTTTGGACATCATTTTTATAAACTGTTTGTTTACAATTATTCTCATAGTCCCTCTCATATACCATATACAGTACATTAAACAGTAGATATTTTTAGTTGCTATGTCCATATTAAACTTGTTTTAAAACTACAGCACATTTTAGATGCATGTACTGGTGCGATCAGTACAGTAAAAAGTCGTATTCAAGAAAACAATGCTGTTTTCCTGGTGACCCTGTCGCCAAACAATTCATTTCAACAAATTATAACATAATTAATTTCAACAGATTACATCTGCGTTTAACACATTTTATTAATGTTATTTACCAGTAAAAGTATTCTGTGTGTAGAAATCCAAAAACCTTAAGACTGCTGCTGGACACCACAATCTTATGGTTGATGCTAGAGGCCTCAAAGATGTCTCTCAAGTGACACAATATAGAATTCCACTTTCTCCCCCTTCATTTCCCCCCAGGTACATAAAAAAGTATGAATGGAGGTACAAAGTATTTAGATACTCCCGAAGCAAATAGGGCTATTATGTGCAAAGATGGTGGGGGCAGTGCAAGTGAATTGGTTAGTCAGATTTTCTAGCAATTTTAAAGGCACTTTGCAAGTGAATAAAAAATAAGCCATGGAAAGGAAAACACTTCACATAAACATGTATATTTTTTTATTTTTCTGTGTTTTTACCTGCAATTTTTATGTTAATGACATGGTCTTTTAAAGTGAGCTTGTTGTAAGGGAAATGTTAGAGCTGTCATTGCTCACCTCCTTCTACAATTTCTAGAAGTGCAGCTGTCTTTTCAGTAAATGCTTTTTTGGTATGTAGATTTCCAAGTCAGGAATCCTAGGGGCATGGTCTAGCGCCGCTCTAAGATGGACGTATGAGAAGAACTCTCCTGCACCATCAGCTACAGGGCACAAACGAGCAGGAAAGTGATGAAAAAAGGAGACAGAAGCTCCTCAGCCACCCCCACTCCTAAAGAACCAGGTCTGCATCCGGCGGGTAATATACTCGTGATGTTCTGTCTGTCACAGGGAGAGGGCCATGCAGCCATAGCCCCAGCACTGCCATCACAGCATATAACACCGCTCGGAGGCTCCTGTCCCCTCACAGACATTGGACACAGCCCCACACAGTCTGCACAGAACCTCGGCCTCTCTGAGTTCCAAATGATAGCCATGGACATTATAATTCCACCCTGTCAGCAGCAATCACAGACCTCAGAGCTGACATACTGGCTATAGCATCCAGGATGGGGACAGTGGAGCAGGCCTCATCACGCCATGCGGACGCCATCAGGCAAATACAAAAATCTTCTGATATGCATCTATCACACATCATAGAGATCCACAGACACCTAGAGGATCTTGACAATTGTGGCCGTCGCCACAATATTCGCATTAGAGAAGTCCCAGAAGCAATCAATCAAAATCCAAAAGAGCAAACTGCTTCAACCATATTTAATGACCTGTTGGACAGACCTGCAGACTCCCCCATAGAATTTGAAAGAATTCACATAGCCCTTAGACCAAGAGGAAGGGACACAGATCTCCCCAGAGACATCATATGCTTCTTAGTTAATTTTGCCTTAAAAGAGGCCATATTAAAAAAGGCTAGAGGAAAAAAATCACATACTTTTTAATGAAAATTAAATCAAACTATACAAAGACCTTTCAAACATAATGCTTCAACAACACACAAGACTACACGCATTACTGGAGCAACTGAGAACCAGGGGCATACCATACCGATGGAAGTTCCCATTCTGCCTCTCCGCCACGTGGAGAGGCCTTACTGCCCTGCTGCATACACATGATGACCTGCAAGTATTCTGTGAAACACTAAATATACCAACCGTTGATGTGCCTGAATGGTATAACTCATTCCTGATTAATGACATGTGGATAGAAGTCATTAACATTTGTATACCGAGAGCTCAAAGAAACTGCGACCGTCGTCGCAGATCTCCACCAGCTCAGCACAATAGAAGAGAAGGACAAGGAAGTCCAGGATTTTCCCCTCCTCGATAAAAGCCAAAGACACTCAAATATAAAGATTAAAAAAAAATCTGGTATATAGACAACTGAAAAAAAAATCTTCATTTGGAATACTATATCCTCAAAAGGGCATATATATATATATATATATATATATATATATATATATATATATATATATGTATATATATATATATATATATTGCCATGCAGTTAAATCCACAATTTTCATGTTGACTGTTTATATCTAATCCCTTCCTTATTTTTTTAGCATATACTCACAGATCAAAAAGGAACAACGCACATCCAAAAGGCCATGGAAATGGATGTGATCTAACCATATTACTAATATCCGTGAGTACTAGCCACACACGGCTACCAGACAAGATCTTGCTCACAGGATCTTGCTTTTTTTTTCTGGATAACTTTTTCTAAAGATACACAATGGACTTCCCCAGAGGAAAACAACAAAAAAAAAAGGAAAACAAATGGATGACGTTCATATTGCTATTCTCAGGTCTGACTATATTGTTAGTATACCACTACACAAAGGGTAATTTGATTGAAAAATAAATATATGAGTGCAACCTTATTGCCATAATAGAGCTATCACATATTTATTATCTTTCCCCCCACCCCCTTCTTCCTGACCCCACTATAATTAATTTCAAAGCTACCAACAAATAATCTATATAAAGATCAGATACTTCCTCAAATCACTGCAACCGCAGGCCTTAAATCTAAAGAAAGTCACGTAGGAAACAATATACAGGCATAATGTCCAACCTCAAACAACAAACATCTCCACTATCACTGAAACTTCTATCCGTGAACATGAAAGGATTAAATTATCCTAGAGAAAAGATTTCAGTTTCTCAGGGAATTCCACAAACAAAAAGTCAATATCATATGCATTCAAGAAACACACTTTAAATCTGACAAAACTCCAAAATTCTATGGCAAAAGATTTCCTCTAGCATATCACGCCAACAATCCTGATGCTAAAACCAAAGGAGTTTCTATTCTAATATCCAAATACCATCCCAATTATCAGATTCCCTACACAATCCTACGGGAAAATATAAATTCCTTAAAGGGAAGATAGGTACCCACCCAATAACTATTGCCAATATATATGCTCCCAACAAAAAGCAAGTATCATTCTTTCGCAAAATAGGGGACTTACTAACATCATTTACCCCAGGCATTCTTATCCTGGGTGGGGACTTTAACATTCCCTTGAATCCCCTTCTAAATACATATAGTGGTACATCGGCTATCTCTTTTCAGAGCGCTAAAGCAAATCAAATTACAACCTAAAACTCACATGCTGCATGACGTTTGGAGATCCCTAAACCCCCAAGTAAAATAGTTCACCTATTTTTCTCCTCTTCACCAAAAATACTCTAGGATAGATTCTTTTTTCTTATCACAATCTGATCTCAACCTCCTAAAAAGCATGACAATTGAATCCATGACACTATTGGACCACCATCTGATCACCATGACATTAGAGTTCCCTGAAAAAATACTGAAATCCAAAACATGGACACTGAACACATCTATCCTTAAAGACCCAGTAGATGTTCAACAATTTAACAAATGTTTGAAGGATTACTTCTCACATAATGACTATGATGAGCCATCACTCCTCAACCAGTGGGAAGCTCATAAATTTGTTATGCCCCATACACACCGACCGTGTGTAGGCTCCATCACACATTTTCCATCGGAATTTCTGACACACAAAGTTTGAGAGCTTGCTATAAAATTTTCCGACAACAAAATCCGTTGTCGGAAATTCCGATCGTGTGTACACAAATCCGACGGACAAAGTGCCACGCATGCTCAGAATAAATTAAGAGACGAAAACTATTGGCTACTGGTCCTGACGTACGTGTTTTACGTCACTACGTTCAGAATGATCGGATTTTCCGACAACTTTGTGTGACCGTGTGTATGTAAGACAAGTTTGAGCCAACATCCGTCAGAAAAAATCCATGGATTTTGTTGTCGGAATGTCTGATCAATGTCTGACCGTGTGTACAGGGCATTATAAGAGGGGAATTTGTCAATCCAAAATCAACACACTGACAAATCAAATTCAAAAACTAGAAATAATACACAAAAGTAATATGGCAGTTTCAACACTCAATGAATTAACACAAGCTAGATCCCAGCTTGCAGAAGAATTAAACATGAAAACAAAAAGACAATACATCCTTAGACATAAAATATATTATGAGCAAGGAAATAAAAGAGGAAAATTACTTGCAAAAGCGGTACAAAATAAAAAAACAGCCACCATAGTTCACCAAATCAGGGACAAAATGGCACAGCACACTCATCCAATGAAGAAATAGTCAAACAATTCGAAATACAATCAATTCAGTCCTTATACAACATCATATTAAACATCAAATGTCCTTATAAGTCTGAAAAAAGAACACGCCGTATAGAAAACTTTCTACAAAAGTATAGCCCTTGCCCAATTTCTACTGACAAAGCACGTGACCTTGAAGCCCCTATTTCTGATGCTGAATTTGAAAAAGCTACCAAAGATATGAAACTGGGCAAAGCACCTGGCCCAGATGGCCTTCCCCTACAGTAGTACAAAACATTCTCACATATCCTAAAGCCACAATTTCTAAAAACATTTCACTCACTCAAATCGGAGAAACAAATACCAACTCAACTCCTAGAAGCCCACATAACAGTAATACCAAAAGAATGCAAAGATGAATCCCAGGTCATTAACTATCGTCCAATATCACTCATAAATATAGATGTAAAAATCTATGTGAAGATATTGGAAAACAGACTTATACCCCTACTATCATCCCTCATATCGCTAGACCAAGTTGGATTTATACCAGGTAGAGAAGGACATGACAACACAATTAAGGCATTAAATATACACCCTCTCACTAGACGCAGAGAAGGCATTCAACAGAGTGGCCTGGGACTACATGGATGCAATACTGTGCTCAATTGGTATTCTAACTCAAATGAGAGCATAAATATGTGAACTATACTCAAACCCAACAGTGGGAGTATGTGTCAATAGCCACCTGTCGAATGCCTTTAACCTTTGCAACAGTACGAGACGGGGATGCCCCTTATCTCCCTTACTATATGTCCTTATACTAGAACCTTTGCTAAATAGATTAAGATCCAACCCAGATATAAAAGGAATTAAAATACATGACCATACCTACAAAATTGCAGCATTTGCTGACGATATGCTATTGTTCGTCTCTGAACCGCATATATCAATGCCAAATCTCCTACAAGACCTAGAACACTTTCAATCTATATCAAACTTAAAAATTAACCATTCCAAATCAAATGTCCTAAATATCACACTACCCCCAGACTCAGTTTCACTATGCCAAAAAAACTTTCCCTTTACTGGGGCCAAAAATACAATAACCTATTTAGATATTCAAATTCCCACCAAACTACTGGACCTATTCAATTGCAACTTTACCCCGGTCCTTAAAGAAACATATGAAGACCTAAAACGTTGGAATTCATTAAATGTCTCCTGGTTTGGGAGAGCTTCCGTAGTCAAAATGACAATATTACCCAGATTCTTATACATTATGCAAACCATTCCCATTCTAATACCAGCTACATTCTTTGCCTCTTTCCGACGAGCCACTGAGAATCAAATACACAAGACTTACTCTACCCAAGCTCAATGGAGGAATAGCACTCCTTGACTTAAGCAAATATTATCAGGCATCACTTTTAGCAAGAATAGTAGACTGGAACATACATCAATTAATCAAAGACTGGGTAACATTGGAATACCTACAATCCTCTCATAACTTAAGATCTCTACCATGGATACATCTGAATCACCCTCCCCCTACATCAAATCACACCTGCTGATAGGCCCAACATTAGAGGTCTTCCGCAAAACTTTCAAACCCCACAACCCAACACCATGGCTAGGCCCCCTTACACCATTAAGAGCTAACCCAGACTTCCCTTCAGGCCTAGAACAAAATTATCTCCCCAAAACTTGGCCACATAAATACGTCTTATCCAAACACTTCTTTAAAAGGAATACCCTCTTATCCAGAGATGAACTAAACAATTAATTCAATCCGAATTCAATCCCACAATGGAATTATATGCAAATTAAACATTATTTAACTAGAAGAGAAACGCCCCAGGTGTGGATAAGACCCCCTACGAGTCTAGAACACCTCTGTTCAAAAAAACCTCAGAGACACCTCATATCAATTCTTTAAACCTCTCTCTTTGAGGAAAAAACAGATTTATCCAGTATGTCATGCCAAGCATGGGAACAAGAACTCAATATCAACTTATCAAATGCTGAATGGAAAACCATATACGTGTATGCTCATAAAGGATCTTTAAACGTAGCGCCTCAAGAATGTAGGTACAAAATTCTCACAAGATGGTACAGAACACTCATTTTATTAAATAAATTCTCATCCCAGGCATCAGATAGATGCTGGAGATGCGAAAAAGAGGAAGGATCAATGCTGCACATATGGTGGTCATGCTCCAAGATCCAGGATTTCTGGAAGATGGTCCATGACACCATTTCTTTAATCACATCTGAAAATATGCACTTTACTGCAGCACAATATATCCTACGTCGTTCCACCATTTCCAAGAAAGAGTACCTTAACCACTATCCATGTTCATGATCAACGCAGTGAGACACTGTATACCATGTCACTGGCGCTCAACTATCATGCCCTCCAAAAAAGAATGGTTCCGCAGAATCAATAACATATAAAAAAATAGAAGAACTTATTAGCATCTCACAAAAAAATGTCAAAATTTACTTCCACTTGGTATAACTGGATTCAATTCAAATCCTCCTCTGCCTACAAAGCAATTAATGCATAAATACTGAAAAAATCTACTCAACAGTAGAATACACTTGACATTAGAGGAAGAGAGAAAAGAATAATAGAATAATGTAACAACCGTCCCCCCTCCTTTCTTCCTTTTTTTCCTATTCTTCTTATTATTATTATTTAAAAATAGTCACAAAATGACATCTAACCTTCCTGGCGGTATTCCCGAGTGTGGCTCAGGGTGAACTTTCAGTACCAAAAGTTGTAACCCCGAGCCCCACTCAGGATCGCATTGCAGGATCCAGGCAAAGTTACTTACCTTGTCCCCAGGATCCTGCAATGTCCTCCCGCTGTGTGTGTGGGCTGTGTCCTCCGCTCAATCTATCACAGTGCCGAGCTCCGTTCCCTGCGAGCATCGCAACGCACGGGGACAGAGCACGTCGCCAAATTCAAAAAGTTAAAAACACACAATACAAACAGTAAACTGTACTGCACTGTTTTGTCCCTAGTGCTTTGTCCAGTGCCCTGCATGCAGTTTTATATTATAAGTACTGTTCTTTCTGCCTGGAAACTGGAGATTGTCCATAGCAACCAAAAAGTGTCCCTTTACATCAAAAGTGGTTTTAGACCAGCTAGAAAACAGTGATAGTAAATTAGAATCACTCACAGAATTAAACATAGTGATAGTGATTTGTGGGGAAATTCGTCCTCAAACACTGAAAGTAATGACAGCGACAATTCTGCAACTGAGCACATTTCTGTGTTTCTGATTTGATTACATTATTGAATAAATGTTATTATTATGAATCTATTATTATTTGTAATAATTATTTATAGTTATTTATTATATTACAATTTATGATTTTGTGTATCAAATTTATCATACCCGTGATGTCTACTAGACTCTTGTTTGGATAAATTTAGGTGAGTTATTCCTAAGAATTAAAGGCCTACAATATAGAATGCCAAATTTCCATGCAAAACATTGTACTGCTTTGAGCATCAAAAATCTGACATAATCATACCGCCAGGAAGGTTAATAAAATAATACTACAAATTCAAAAAGAAAAAAGATACAACATTCTCATCTATAAGCTACAATAAAAAAAAAAAGGAAAAACTATGTATGTTTAAAATATAGATGAACAACTTAGAATGTTCCTTCCTGAAACATATTGAATGACTCTCAATTACTACTAGAATATGACTGTCAGATACAGAACAATGCACTTTCTTAATGTACCTTATTGCATTCAAATGTTACAATGGATTGCTATACAATGTTTCTATGTTCTCTCAATAAAAATGTATGGGAAAAAAAAAGGAATCCTAATATAAATATGTGGTCCATGTAGCTACTTTAGGATGATAGCAAGGTAGCTAACATTTTCAGAAGTCAGAAATGGCAACTCCATATTCTCCTTGCACAGGTTGTTTTAAAAAATGCTGATAAAAAACTTGCCCATTTTCTATTTACCTTTTAAAATGACAAACTACTATCTTTCTTCAGCAATTACACTTACATTACACTTGGGGTTTAACATCTGGTTGTCAAAGAAGTCTTTAAGTCAGAAATGGCAACTCCATATTCTCCTTGCACAGGTTGTTTTAAAAAATGCTGATAGAAAACTTGCCCATTTTCTATTTACCTTTTAAAATGACAAACTACTATCTTTCTTCAGCAATTACACTTACATTACACTTGGGGTTTAACATCTGGTTGTCAAAGAAGTCTTTAAGTCATGGTGTGTACAGTGGCTCATGTTGTATAATTGCTTCTAGTACCTCTTGTTTTAACAAGTATGTTTAAGTAGCTATCTAGATGCAATTCATGTGACTATTATCCTCGAGCCAAATATGGTAATAAGCAGAAATGCACACATGAAATAATGATACCAAACTTGTCCTTGAACAATATAATATAATTTAAGCAATGTCTAGGAATCTCTGAATGGAACTTGCCATGTGTTGCTCATGAATACTAAACAGGTTTCACAAACCTAACATATTTTTGCAGGGTTTATAAATTAGGGCTCAAGGAATTATTGCTGATTAGACCTTGTAATAAGTTTGGAACTTTACTTAAAAGACTGCTGGGAATGGAATGACTTCAAGCAATCCACCTTTAATGTTTGAAGTTTGTCAGTCTAAATAAGAGTGCTTTTTATGTTTAGCACATTAGAGCTAATATAGAGAGAAAAAAAGCTTACTTGAAATTAAACCATACATTTTAATGGAGCAGAATTTTTCTTAGGCCATTTGGTTGTAGAAATTAGCTGGAGAGCTTAAACATCCTGTATTGTTTTATACTGCTATAAACATAACTGCATCCTTCTATTGTTTCCTCAAGGTCACAGAAAGAATCACCATGTGCTTTACAAAAAGTGCACGTTTCAGGAGAAATAAAATAAGAGCATAAATGTTGAACTCTCGTTAACCATCCATTTACACAAATGACTTTGATTTAAATTTATTTAACTTCTTAAAACTGTTATAAAATGTTGCCATGTTGTTTAAACACATTTTGATGTGGCAGGTATAATGTGTTATTAATGGGACATACCATGCAAAGCCCCAATGAATCAAAGGATTGCTAAAAACATATACTTTACATGAATTATTAAGATGCAGGTCAGCTTTATCAATATGACCAAGTACATTTGTATGGGTCAAAGTGATAGCAAAGTTGGGTGTATTCCTCTGAGCTGAGATTTCCTGGGAAAAAGCAATTTTCTTTGTGAACTGGTAAAGAGGTTCAAAGGACAGGTGATTGCTTCCTAAAAACTTCAAGTCTCTGATGTCTGTTAATTGTAAGGTTTAAAGAGATGCCTATTGAGAAAAGCAAAAAAAAGGTGGAGATAAATTACATATTATCACTGGGCTACACATAACCTCTGCTGTCTGTACAGGTTATCTGCAGCAGAGTGATGATTGCTGCTTCTTTTACAAGGTACTAGCTGGGTTTGCAAAGTCGTTTGGTGCACACATTTTTTTTCTTTGTGGCTATTGAGAAATACAAGTTGTTATTCCTAGAATGCAGCTTTAATACTAAACCCCCCTAA
This sequence comes from Lithobates clamitans, assembly GCA_037952925.1. Classification (NCBI taxonomy): domain Eukaryota; kingdom Metazoa; phylum Chordata; class Amphibia; order Anura; family Ranidae; genus Lithobates; species Lithobates clamitans. The sequence continues at coordinate 5,710,341 of JBBGZY010000605.1, read as the reverse complement.
CATTTAACCCTTCAGTTTTTCTGCAAAGTAAATCTGCAAATACTTTAACTCATTCCTGAAAATTAACCTCCTAATTGTCTTCAACACAACAACTATCCTGCTGCATTATTGTTCTTTACCTTGTGGTTGACGTTTCTGCATTGAGAGTATGTTATCATTGTGAAAAAATCTTCCATTGCTAAGATCCATGTGCTAGAAGAGGATGCTTTGGAATTTCCAAATCTTCTTTTTTTAGAAGAAATGATATATAAATGATGATAATTTATTTATTTTCATTGTTTCTGCTGTTGCATTAATTGGTGCCAACAGTGGACACAATCTCACTTGAAGACCAACTATGGCCAGGCTATAGATTCTTACATTTTTACACATATTAAGTGATACAAAGTCTCATTTTTTTTCTTTAAAAATAACAAACATGTTATACTTACCTGCTCTATGCAGTGGTTTTGCACTTGGTCCTTGATCCTCCTCTTCTCAGGTCCCTCATTGGCGCTTCTGGTTCCTCCCTCCTGTCGAGTGCCCCCACAGCAAGCAGCTTGCTATGGGGGCACCCAAGCTGAGCCACCGCTCTGTGTGTCCATTCAGACATGGAGCCATGGTTCGGCACTACCCCTTCTCTCTACTCATTGGCTAACTGACTTTGATTGACAGCAGCAAGAGCCAATGGCACTGCTGCTGTGTCTCTGCCAATCAGAAGGGAGAGTCCCGGACAGCCGAGTCATTCGTGAATATCGCTAGATTGAGATGGGGCTCAGGTAAGTATTAGAGGCGCTAAGGAGGGCTGCTGCACACAGAAGGTTTTTTATCTTAATGCATAGAATGCATTATGATAAAAAGCCTTCTGCCTTTACAACCACTTTAACAAGCATTAAAGTTTTTGTCAAACCTGAAGAAATGAGGGCAGAAACAGTCAAAAAAAGCACCACATCCCATAAAAATTTGTAAGCAAAAGGGAAAAAGGGGGGAACAAAAGGGGGTTTATGAAGCCCCCCGGGACTTTTAAGGTGCTGGTGTATTGGTAATAGATAGGGTAACTAGACATCATTTATCCATAAAAAAGGTTTTATTACAATTGATATAATTTATACAACATAGTTAAAAAAATTTAAAAAAAGTATCAATATCCACATCTCAAAAAAAGGCAAGCAGTCAGAAAAATACCACTCAACGGAATACCACTCTACATGTTTCACTCATTGGGAGCTTCTTCAGGCGTATTGGTATATATTAAGGAGTACTAAGGATAATAAGAGAACATGGATGAGATATCATGAAGGAATTATTACACAGCATGAATAAAAGTTTACATGGATACTATATCATACATGAGTTTATAACAAAAAATAATCAAGAAAATAAAAAAAAATCAATCAAACATCACATCACTTGATCAGGTTTCATAATCTTACCAGGCTGCCAGGGGTTAAATGTCAATTATATTGAATAAAGATATTGCCAATGAATAACATCAGAAATACACAGGCATCACGTAAGTCTCTCAAATAAAAGCATCTGTCCAAAAATGGCCACAGAAGAACAAAGAATAAGGTATATCCTTAATGGAAAGGACAAAAGAATATATGTAAGAAACAGCAGAGATAATTAATACACAGAGGGGAACATAAAGTCTGACACCCTGTTTGTATAGAGATTACCTTCAATAGAATCAAAGGGCTTTTTGCTAAAGGTGAAAAATCCTCATTGCAAAAATAATGTTGAATCAATATGCCAAACAGAATCCATAATCAGCAATCAAGTGCCCACATAGATGGCAAAGCTGAAATCCAAAGATGTATGTATATATCAAAATATGGATGAAGGAAAAAACACAACAAAAGTCCCCAGTCTGATAAATTCATGTAAGTAACCCATCAGAGAGTCATATAGAGCCATAAACGAGACACTTACCAATAAAGTAAATTCAAACAGGCTTGTGGGCAGGAGGGAGATAATCTCTCCCTAGGACAGACAGCCTACGACAGAGGAGATGGCGGCATCATGCCGCATTCTTATAGTGCTTCCATCCCGGCGGCATCTGACGTCACCACCGGGATGCGGACATACAATGAGGAAGCCCTAATAGGCATGTGGACAGAGAGAGAGGCGGAGGCCATTGCAGAATGACACTCACTGCGTCACCGTCTGCAATGCGCATGCGCCAAAGATTAAATCAAGCAAGGCATGTCCTTAAGACAGCGGAAGCTGAACTTGCCATCTTAGAAAAGGGAAAAGAAAAAACACACAAATACCAAACACGAAAAAAACGATTTCCAAAAAGGGCCATCGGTACCGGCCTATACTAGGAAAAGGGAAATAAATGAATGATGTTATTGATTATAAAGATGGTGCATCGCATAATGTTATAGAAGTATTCTATAGTGCATAGTATAGTGCATTCTTTTGTTAAACGACATTACTAATCAGGCATTCCGTGGACCCTCATTTACCTGCTTCCTCGTCCTTCTATTATTGGCTCACACGGACGCCAGGGGCACCTGGAAAAAGGGGCGAATAATCAATCGCCCTATCTCCGGTTGCCCTTTTGGTGTCAGTCCCTAATATGGCTGGTTTGTGGACAACATGAATACTTCTATAACATTATGCGATGCACTATCTTTGGATTCTGTTTGGCATACTGATTCAACATTATTTTTGCAATGATGATTTTTCACCTTTAGCAAAAAGCCCTTTGGTTCTATTGAAGGTAATCTCTATACAAACAGGGTGTTAGACTTTATGTCCCCCTCTGTGTATTAATTATCTCTGCTGTTTCTGCAAGGTCCTTATTCAATATAATTGACATTTAACCCCTGGCAGCCTGGTAAGATTATGAAACCTGATCAAGTGATGTGATGCTTGATTGATTTTTTTTATTTTCTTGATTATTTTTTGTTAAAAGTTCATGTATGATATAGTATCCATGTAAACTTATTTTTATGCTGTGTACTAATTCCTTCATGATATCTCATCCATGTTCTCTTATTATCCTTAGTACTCCCTAATATATAGCAATACTCCTGAAGAAGCTCCCAATGAGCGAAACATGTAGAGTGGTATTCTGTTGAATAGTATTTTTCTGACTGCTTGCCTTTTTTTGAGATGTGGATATTGATACATTTTTTTAACTATGTTGTGTAAATTATATCAATTGTAATAAAACCTTTTTTATGGATAAATCATACATGTCTATTTACCCTATTACCAATACACCAGCAGCTTAAAAGTCCCGGGGGCTTCATAAACCCCCTTTTGTTCCCCCCTTTTTTTCTTTTTGTCAAAGCCAACTCAGCTCCCGCTCCCTGATGTGAATTAGTGGTCTTCCAGTATTCTATCAGCATTCTAATTTCTAATATTAAAACAGAGCAGGCGCTCCTTTTGTGTTTCTCTTGTGGAATTTGAGAATTATTTCTACACAATGTATATGCCTACAAAGGTCAAGCATGGCTTGAGTTAATGTTTATTTACTGCTTGGTAATTATATGTAAACTTGAATTTTCATAGGGTGGCCACAGGTTCACTTTAATGAAAACCTGTACTGAGAGAATACAGGGATTGCGATTGCTGACCCTTCCTTCAGAAAAGATTAGCTGAAGGATTTGAAGCATGCATTACATTTATAATTATCTCTGAGGAACCATACTGGAACAATTATGCAGATCAGGAATGATCACTTCTCTCTGACTTTCTAATCTGGGTACCTTGTTCCAGGTCAGCGAAAGCAATGCCAGCCAGGAAACTAGTATTCCTAAGAGGTCCAGAAAAGCAGCCACTTCTTTTCTATATAAGTTAGAGAACAAGAACTTTACAAAAACAGTGTAATGATTTCTTTAAGAGCTTTTGAAGCTGAAAGAGGTGCAATTTTATTTACTGCAAAACCTGTTTATGGTTTTAGAGGATAATTATTCAGTTCAGGAGAGTAATCTGTGTCACAGTAGTGAAGAGTACATCTTTCATAAGAGCTCTCATCACAAAATCACTGTGAAATAAAGAAAGGATTACCCATTGATACACTTTACTGTGCTAAAAGAGGCATGCGTTGAAGATAACACCTATAACACTGGGACAATGGGGGTGGATTTATTAAGGCAAATAGACTGTGCATATTGCAAATGTAGTTGCTCCAGAGCTTAGTAAATGAGAAGAAGCTCTGCTGAGTTCCATCATCCAATCACAGGCAAGGAAAAATGCTGTTTTTTATTTACCTTGTGTGTGATTGGGTATGCTTTGCAAAGCAAAGCTTCATCTCATTTACAAAACTCTGGAACAAGTAAATTCACCTCACAGTGTGTAACTTCTACTTGTTCCCTTGGTACTTGGAAATTTAGGGCTCCATTTTTAATGTTAGCTGTGTCTATAACTTTAATTCATTTAGAATTATGTTATTATATTAAAATTAAAAAAATGTTTTCTTTGCAGCTTTATTGATGGGATTAAATCTCCCAACATCTTGATTTTTACTAGAATAAATGTTACTTTATTTGAAAGGTCATAAACCAGAATCAATAAATATTGTTATGGTTTCTTTCTACTCCAAGAATTTGATTTTCATGTAATTCTGTACTTTCTCTGCAAGTCAAAAATCTTCTACAATCCAAGTTAATAAGAAGTACAAGCAGGAATAGAAGTTCCACTCTTATTCCAATCACGTGTTTAGTAAAAATCCTTATAGGCACATTTAAATAGTACTTTTTACTATTTAAGTAAATTTTAAAATAGCATTCCTGTGACCCAGGGTCAGCCAACAGTGGACTAAAGCCCACTGTTGGCTGACATCACAGAGCTGCTCCAGGCTCTGGAAGTATCCTGACCATATTGTCGGGATCTACCCAGCTCCCTGATTAACAACTGGCTACAGCTCTGAGTGAGCAGTTGAGAGCTGAAGGCAGCTTTGCCCACCCCACTCCAGCCAGATGATCCAGTGAGTGCTGGAGGAACAGAGCAGAGAGAGGTGACTGACATTCACCACTCTCTTTTTAGAGCTGACTGAGAACTGAGCAATCAGTGGTCATGTGATTGCTCTGTTCTCAGACTTAGAACTGGTGAGGGACAGCTGCAGCATCATACCTATGTTGCAGATGAAAAGATGTGGTTTTTATTTGCCTTTTTTGTGTTGTTGCAGATTTAATTGTTATGTGTTGATGTTTATCTGTCTCTCTGAATCTTAATTTGATTTGCATTTATTTTATGTCTTGTATGTTTTGCTAAAACTTTATTAAAAAACTTTTGGAGCCTTGGTCCACCTGGATTAGCAATTGACATTTATTGCACCTATGCCTTAATGCTTTTTTTATGACAACTCATCTTTTGTATGATTATCCTTGAATACCTCTTTCGCGGTCTGTTGGTACCTAGTATATCAGTGGTTTTGTAATTCTGTATTACTCTGACCTGTGTTAATCTTGTTTTTCCATCTGTATCCGCTGTTGGCAATTTCCTTTGTATTTCTCTTTGCATTTATTAAAAATCTTTTGACAAAAAAAAAGACTTAAATAAAAACTACGTGAACCTATGCTGCAGCATGGAGGTGAGTATGTATGTCTGTTTTTTTGGAACCCCAAACTCCTTTAGTCTAATATAGTGCCTTAAGCATCAGAGAGAATAATGGAGCAGTGTTACTGAAAGTCCTAATGCATTACATAGTGTGTTCAGTCTATCACAGACAGCTTGATTACAGGAGAAGGAAGAACAAAGATGACACCATCAGTGTGCTCCTGCCCTTTCTTCTGCCCATCACAAGCTGGAGTGTAGGTCAGTAACCAAGCTGTAATGTTTAATTGCAGTAAATAAACATAAGATTACTGACCAGGCTAAGCAGCCTGGCAGCGTGGTCACCACAATGATACTTGCATAGATTAAAAAAGGAAAACCAGGATATTGAATAGCTAGGATTTACTGCCTGTGTACATTGTAGGGTTTCCTTTTTAATCTGGACTAACATATATTTTAAAATCGTTTTTAAAGGAATGACTTTTACATTTTGTGCTATATCTCAAGAACGTCCCAATCCTCTTAGGGGAAGGAGTGATTTTATCACCCTACTTTAGGAACTTCTCATTCCATTAACACAGAATGGAGGTGTCTGCAGGACTATAACTCATAGACATGCAATGCAGAATTAGTTTGGGATTGTTGAGGAGTCATTTAGTCCACATCTAGCCAGCTAGGGTGACTAGTCTCCTCAACAGGAAATGCTACTGCTGCAATAGTTAGTAGTCATCATTTTTTGAAGAATTAAGAGTAAAAGGAATGGTTGGCTGCTTGAAGAACTGTTCCATAAATAAAACTAGGGTGTTTGCTTTATATATTTTTTTCTATTTTCTGCCTGAACAACAGCTTTAATTATATGAAATGCCTATACACTGTACCATATTGCTTTTATGGCACTTCTTTATTGCCTGCATTGGTCAGATACACTTTTATTTAGTTTTTAATACTACAGAAGTGATTCATTTGTGGGAGTCATTAAACTAATGCAGTCAAGGCAAATTAATTATTTACTTCAATAATTGGATTTGTTTATAATCCTCGAATATATGTAGTTCAGTAAAAAATAAAAGTATGAAAGAACAACTGATAATAGTTTGTCTGTTTCGCTGTTCAAAGCCATGAGTAAATAAACAAAAATAATATTAGAGTTTTGCTAATCACTAACTTTTTATGGCAATTTAAGTCCTTTCTTTTGATCCTTTTGGCATGCTAAACTTTAGAAGTGTTGTTAATCTGTCAGCAGTTAATAACAGCTTATTTCAAAGTCGTATGAAACACTTATTTGCTAAACAATTTGATAAATCTGAATCATGAGCTCCTATAAGCAATTTCTTTTCATCTATAGCAGAAATTTAATTAGAAATGGAATCATTTCAAGGATAATAGTGTACATTAAAGCTGAATTATAGCGTTTATATTTGACTGTGGTCAAATTCAAAGGCATATAAAAAGAATAGACTAATACATAGAAAATTAAAATTATAAATATGTTATGTTTTAGAGAAATGTGCTATTTTTTTCTAGTAAGAATGTACAATAAATGTAAAAAGAAAAAAGTAGACTTTGTCACTTTTTAAAGAACAATAGAGTAGATGTAACAAATCACATCTCCATACCTATCCAACAGGCCACACCTTTCCCCTCACCATTGTGAACAAGGCCATAGGGATAAGTTTATAAAGCAGTAAATGCAACATTCACAAAACATTCACTGCAGGTATATCTTCCTAGTGCTTAACCACTTAAGAACCGGCCCATAGCCGAATGACGGCTGCATATGATGTCCTCCCAGAATTCCCCTCTCGCGCGCCCCCTGGGGCGCACACCCGAACACATCCGTAACCGCCGGGTCTAAAGGACCCGGCACATCCCGGATCCCGGTAAATGGCCGCTGTTTACCATGTGATTGCTCCGTCATCTGATGACGCCGGTTCCTCTCCTCCCCTCCTGTGTACCGATCGGTGCACTGTGAGCGGAGAGGGGGATGGATGAATGGCTGCAGCATTGTGGGCTGGATGTGTAGTGCCCACAGCGCTGCACAGTAACATCCAGCCATCCATCCATCCATGCTCAGCCATCCCTCACTACTCTGCAATGCCCTGGAATGCTGTGCAATACTCTGCTATGCCCCACAATACTCTGCTATGCCCCACAATACTCTGCAATGCCCCACAATACTCTGCAATGCCCCGCAATACTCTGCAATGCCCCGCAATACTCTGCAATGCCCCGCAATACTCTGCAATGCCCCCACAATACTCTGCAATACCCCCACAATACTCTGCAATAACCCGCAATACTGTGCAATACTCTGCAATACCCCGCAGTACACTGCAATACCCCGCAATACTCTGTAATACCCCGCAATACTCTGCAATACTGTGCAATACTGTGCAATACCCCGCAATACTGTGCAATACTCTGCAATACCCTACAGTACACTGCAATACCCCGCAATACTCTGCAATACCCCGCAGTACACTGCAATACCCTGCAGTACTCTGCAATACCCTGCAATACTGTGCAATACTGTGCAATACCCTGCAATACCCTGCAATACCCCGCAATACCCTGCAATACCCTGCAGTACTCTCAATACCCTGCAATACTCTGCAATACCCCGCAGTACTCTGCAATACCCCGCAATACTCTGCCGTACCCAGCCATACTCTGCAATACTCGGTGATACCCAGCAATACTCTCCAATACTCGGTGATACCCAGCCATACCCAGTCATACTCGGCAATACCCTGCAATACCCTGCAATACCCTGCCATACTCAGCCATACCCAGTCATGCTCAGCCATACTCTGCAATACCCCACCATACCCTGCAATACCCAGCCATACCTAGCCATACCCAGCCATACCCAGCCATACCCTGTCATGCTGAGCCATGCTCGGCCATGCTCAGCCATACTCGGCCATACTCAGCTGTACTCGGCCTCTGTTTGTGGCCAGGCTGTGGAAATCTCACACATGTGGTATCGCCATACTCAGAAGGAGTAGGAAAATCTATTTTGGGGTGTCATTTTTGGTATGTACATGCTATGTGTTAGAAATATTGTATAAATGGACAACTTTGTGTAAAAAAAAAAAATGTGTTTTAACCACTTCCCGCCCGCCGGCTGTCATACAACGTCCTTGACTTTGTGCGGGGATATCTGAATGACGGGTGCAGCTACAGGCATCATTCAGATATCAGCTTTTTTAGCCGGCGATTCTCTACACCATAAGAATGATCATAGTGGCTGTTACACTGCTTGATCATTTTTACGGGAGGCGAGAGGGGAGGTCCCCCCCTCCAGCCACCCTCCGGTGCTTCTACCGACTCACCATTACGATCGAAGCCAGGATCTTTTTTTTTTTATTGCAGGCTTCCCAGCCTAGAGGTGAGATGTGGGGTCTTATTGACCCCATATCTCACTGTAAAGAGGACCTGTCATGCCATATTCCTATTACAAGGGATGTTTACATTCCTTGTAATAGGAATAAAAGTGGTCAAAAAAATTTTTTTGGGGAAAAAAGCATCAAACTAAAATAAATAAATAAAAAAAATAAAATAAAGCGCCCTTGTCCCTGTGTGCTCGCATGCAGAAGCGAACGCATACCTAAGTCTAGCCCACATATGAAAACGGTGTTCAAACCACACATGTGAGGTATCGCTGCGATTGGTAGAGCGAGAGCAATAATTGTGGCCCTAGACCTCCTCTGTAACTCAAAACATGTAACCAGTAAAAAATTTTAAAGCGTCGCCTATGGGGATTTTTGAGTAGCGAAGTTTGGCGCCATTCCACAAGCTCGTGCAATTTTGAAAGGTGACATGTTGGGTATCTATTTACTCTGCGTAACTTCATCTTTCACATTATGCAAAAACATTGGGCTAACTTTACTGTTTTGGTTTTTTTAAAGCACAAAACTGTTTTTTTTGTTTTTTTTAAAAAGCGTTAAAAAAATTGCTGCGCAAATACCGTGCGAGGTTCTATGTAATTTTCTAGCTAATAAATGATGATTTTTACATGTAGGAGAGAAATGTCAGAATTGACATGGGTGCTCCAGAACACCTAAAGGTGCTCCGTGCATGTTGGGCCTCTGTATGTTGCCACGCTGTGTAAAAGTCTCACACATGTGGTATCGCCATACTCGGGAGTAATAGCAGAATGGGTTTTGGGGTGTAATTTGTGGTATGCATATGCGGTGTGTGAGAAATAACCTGCTAGTTAGGGATGAGCTTCGAGTTCGAGTCGAACTCATGTTCGACTCGAACATTGGCTGTTCGCAAGTTCGCCGAACAGCGAACAATTTGGGGTGTTCGCGGCAAATTCGAATGACGCAGAACACCCTTTAAAAGTCTATGGGAGAAAACAAAAGTGCTATATTTAATGGCTTATATGCAAGTTATTGTCATAAAAAGTGTTTGGGGACCTGGGTCCTGCCCCAGGGGACATGGATCAATGCAAAAAAAAGTTTTAAAAATGGCCGTTTTTTCAGGAGCAGTGATTTTAATAATAATAAGTCAAACAATAAAAGTGTAATATCCCTTTAAATTTCATAGCCGGCGGGGTGTCTATAGTATGCCTGTATTCCCATATTTAGAACAGTCTGACAGCAAAATGACATTTCGAAGGAAAAAACCCATTTAAAACTACTCGCGGCTATTGCATTGCCGACAATACACATAGAAGTTCATTGATAAAAATGGCATAGGAATTCCCCACAGGGGAACCCCGAACCAAAATTTAAAAAAAAAATGACGTGGGAGTCCCCCTAAATTCCATACCAAGCCCTTCAGGCATACTATAGACACTCCCCAGCTACGAAATTTAAAGGGATATTACACTTTTATTGTTTGACTTTAAGCATTATTAAAATCACTGCTCCTGAAAAAACGGCCGTTTTTAAAACTTTTTTTTGCATTGATCCATGTCTCCTGGGGCAGGACCCAGGTCCCCAAACACTTTTTATGACAATAACTTGCATATAAGCCTTTAAAATTAGCACTTTTGATTATTCATGTTCGTGTCCCATAGACTTTAATGGTGTTCGCGTGTTCGAACAAACTTTTTTCCTGTTTGCATGTTCTGGTGCAAACCAAACAGGGGGGTGTTCGGCTCATCCCTACTGCTAATATGACAATTTTGTGAAAAAAAAAAGTAAAAAAAAACTTGATTTTGCAAAGAATTGTGGGAAAAAATGACAACTTCAAAATCTCACCATGCATCTTTCTAAATACCTTGGAATGTCTTCTTTCCAAAAAGGGGTCATTTGGGGGTATTTGTACTTTTCTGGCATGTTAGGGTCTCAAGAAATGAGATAGGCCGTCAATACTTCAGGTGTGACCAATTTTCAGATATTGGCACCATAGCTTTTGGACTCTATAACTTTCACAAAGACCAAATAATATACACCGATTTGGGTTATTTTTACCAAAGATATGTAGCGGTATAAATTTTGGCCAAAATATATGAAGAAAAAATTACTAATTTGCAAAATTTTATAACAGAAATGAAGAAAAATGCATTTTTTTACAGATTTTTCGGTCTTTTTTCTTTTATAGCGCAAAAAATAAAGAACTCAGCAGTGATTAAATGCCACCAAAAGAAAGCTATATTTGTGTGAAAAAAAGGACAAAAATTTCATATAAATACAATGTTGCATGACTGAGTAATTGTCATTCAAAATGTGAGAGCACCAAAAGCTGAAAATTGGTCTGGTTATTAAGGGGGTTTAAGTGCCCAGTGGTCAAGTGGATAATTGTAATTTGCAGTACCGTCAGTGAATGTTTGGTGAATGTAAAATCGACTGCTTTATAAATATACCTCTATGGGACTTAGTGGCTTGGAAAAGTATGTAGTTTGTAACAAAATTGTGGGGGAAACACGTAGCATTAGCAATATTTAAACTATTAAAATGGTCACTCTTTAAAGCCCCGTACACACGGGCAGAATGTCGGGAGACATTTGCCAGTACAAAACAAAACCAGCCTACATTCTGCTTGTGTGTATATTGTTCTGTCCGGCTTATGTTGGATGTGCATGCTGGAGAACCAGTAGCCGACCAACTCCCATGGGGGGGCTGTCCCCATGTCAGAACACAACAGCTCAGTGGGGGAGATCACTGGACTAACCTTGCATGGTCCGTACAGTGGCTCCCGACCAGAGTTTTCAGGTTTTTTATGTGCAACCCACGGGGTTGCACAAAAAAACTGTAGTGTGTACCAGGCTTAACAGGTTGAATCAATTATTGTTTCCCGACATCTCTAAAGGAGACTGGTGTCAAGTAGATGGCATTACTGAGGTGAGTGAATACTTTGACTCAAATACTAATGTGAGTATATTTCGTTTAATTGTTTTTTATTAAATTTTTTCACATGAACAAATAGAAAGTACACTTAGACATAGCTGTCATACATTGTAACATGTTTCCAAGGATTCTTTGAGGGAATATGACGTAGTAAATAAAGATACCCAGGTGAATGACACATGTTATAAACATTATCAATCTTAGGGTAGGGGGCGATGTCTCCCCACATCCAGGCACCCCATCTGGGAGCAATTTGTACATGGGGGGAGACAACACCATCCATCCTGCAGCTCACCTATGCACATATAACAGAACAGTTATCTATTGTCGATCATTAATTTGTCGTCTATACATTTTGGTAGGTATATATATTGTTGTACTTTACAGCAAGCTAAAAGAACAGGAACCAAATAATAAGGTAATAAAGTAACTAAACGAGAAAAAAAAAGAAGGGAATAAAAAAATAGGAATTATCACTATTAGAAATCTAATCAATATCATCAAAAATAATGCTGGTTGAAGTACCAGTGTATCAAGGAGGACTCTCTGGAAATCTTGTAGACCATGTTAGCCATTTAGCTATGAATTGAGGCAATGAGTTAGATGAATATGCAAAGAACTTTTCATAAAGATACTGGATTTTTACTCTATTTATTACATTGGTTGTGCTAGGTATTGCATCTGTTTTCCATTCTGAAGTAATGGTTAAACGTGCTGCTCTAAGGACATTGGTGACTACACATCTGTGTTTCGTGGGTATGTTATTAATCTTTAAGTTGAGGAGGGCCAAAGGGGGAGTAGGGGCTAGGATGTTTCCTGTAATTTTTGTTAATAGGGTAAATATTGAGTTCCAGAAACTCCTCACACATTTACATTCCCATAGTAGATTGTATATTGTCCCTTTGGAGCCGCAATTTCTCCAGCAGGAGTCATTAGCATCTTTAAAAATGTGTGATAGTCTCACCGGTGTGGGATAGCTTCTATGCAATAATTTGAGCGATAAGTCCCAATGGTTAGTACAATGGGAATGATGGAAGCTAGCTTGAATTGCCTTGTTCCAATCTGATAGGGCAAATGTAGCCTTGAAGTCCCTTTCCCAATTTATCATATTTTAGTTTTTTGTGTAGGTATGGGTATTTTGTAGTTTTTTGTAAAACCAGGAGATACCTTTACTTTTATTGAAGGAGGTAGTCAGATACTCCCATGTATCTAGTTGTAAGGTAAAGAGGGAATTTGGGTTCTTAATATGGTAATGGTGTAGTTGGATGTCTGCATACGATGTTGTAGGGAAGCGTTTTGATATAAATTATGTATAAGTGGTTTCTTGAGAAGGGCCCATCAGTTTTTTTGGGGAATACATACATGCCTAAGGTAATATCTTTCCTTTGTAGGGATTTACTACTATAAGTTTGTTCACATAGAGCCTTCCACGCAAGTACCGTTGCATCAATGGATGAAAACTTAGGGTAGTATAGTGGTCTATGTGTTAATGTTGCTAATAAAGTGAGGGGGCATCTGGCTTTTTCCCTGGTTTTGGAAGGGCCACTATAACCGCTTGGAGCATCTCTTCCAGGAATGAGATAGAAATTGTAGCCTCATGAAAGAGTTTGTTCATGTATGGCACTAGAGTGTTTTGGAAGGCTTTATAATATTCGGCCGAGAAGCCATCAGCACCTGGCGACTTATTAGGAGGTAGGGAGTGGATGGCTTGGAGAATTTCTCTGTCTGATATAGCAGAGTTTAAATATTGCGATTCTTTAGTATCTATGGATGGAAGGTTGATTGAGCGAATAAAGTTATTGATCTCTATATCGGTGGGTTCGGATGCTGAGGGTCTGACTTTAAGTTGTATAGTTGCATGTAATAGGTGCAGAATGTGTTGGCTATATCTAAAGGGTGATATACAGGTTTTGTCGTGATGGGATCAATGATTTGAGAAAGTTTAGATTTTTGTTGTTTCTTGCAAATGTATGCCACTAAGAATTTGCCCTTTGTTTCCTTGAGTATAGTGGGTGGCTTTGAGTCTTTGTAGGTATAATTGATGGTCTGAAATTAAATGAGTATGTATATCTTGTCTGGTTTGGAACAATGCAGAGTGCACCTGTGGGGTAGGGTTAGATTTATGCTGCATCTCAAGGGATTTGAGTCTATTTAGTAGTGTGGTCAGTACCTGCAATTTCCTTCTCTTTTCTCTTGATGCTGCCTGGAGGAGCAAGCCTCTGCTGTACACTTTGTGGGTGCACCACAGGGAAAAGATAGAGGTGTCAGGCGTATCATTAAACTAGAAAAAATCCTTGATCGGATCCTGCAAACTACTCCTGTATTTAGGATTATTAAGTATAGATACATTATTACGCCACTAGCGTCGCAGATATTTTCTCTCTGATTGACAGGGAGATCGGTGTGTGATCGGACCAAGTGATTGAATGAATTTTAGCTGACACAACATTTTTTAGAAAAGACAGTCAGAAACAAAGTCAGAAACAAACAAATCCATTCTTGAGTATGACTTGAGGGGGGCAGAATAGTAAGTAAAATTTTTTTCCTCAGAATTGACACAACGCCATATATCATGCAAGTCAAATGAATGAGAAAAAGGTTGGATTTCACTGCTCGTTGAGCGCAGCAATCCAACTGTTTGTTAGGTACACAATTAAAGTCACCACACTATAGCAATAAGCCTTTCTTGATACTATCTACTTTCTTTTTGAGGGTATGCAGGAAAGGCAATTGTTTACAGTTAGGAGCATAAAGAATGATTAGAGTATACATGACATTGTTCAATTCACAGACCAATACAATGAATCTTCCCACTGTATCCTTTATCATGTCATGAAGGCGGAAGGCGACAGAATGGCTAACTGCTATCAACACACCACATTTTTTCTTTGGGCCAGAGGCTGTAAAAATCTGGGGGTATAGTTTGTTTGTGCACAAAGGTTGTTTCTGCTGTGTAAAGTGAGTTTCCTGAATGCACAGGACGTCACCTTTCAGGGTTTTTGCCTGCTGCCACATGGCCCTTCTTTTAAAGGGGCTATTGAGGCCATGTGCACTCAAAGACACAAAGTTAAGGACCATTGTTCATCAGGGGAAGAATGCTGTACAAAGGCAGCTTTAGGGTAAGTAGTGGGTAGTTATAGATATGAGTACCTGTAGGTGAGGATATGGTGGTCATACAGTTGGTGTAGAACAGTACCTGCAGTAGCGACCAGCAGTGAGCAGATTCCAGAGAGTCGTCATCAGATTTTCCGTATAGCAACGTAGGTGGTGAAACAAAAATGGAAAAGACAAAAACATCAACAATCAAATAACAGAAATAACATAAAAAAATTAGGAAATAGTCCTCAATGTGAGAATAATAGCGCATTAGAGCAAGTGGGGGTTTAGCTCCTAGTTTCCAGCTTCAGCCCTTGCCTTTATTAAGCAGTGAACCTTTATGGGACCCTGGCATAGAAGATGTAAGGGCAGGGTCAGGTTGCATCAGTTTGTCTCCATGCACCCGGGGTTAGTGGTAGTAAGTGTGGCCTCCTCTTCACTTGGTAGAAGGCCCCATTTCTTTGTAAGTTGAAGACCCTCCTCCAAGTATCTGATTGTGTAAGTGTGGCCATCTTTTATAACGAGGAGTTTGGTGGGGAAATGCCAAGAGTATGCAAGGTAGTTGTTTCGTAGTAGCTTAGTGAGCGGCACTAGCTTCTTACATGCCAGCATGTTGTTTTGGGAGAGGTCAGCATAAATAGCAATTCCTGAGTAAGGGTTAGGCAGTGGAGAGTGTTGCTTCGCAAATCGCATCAGGTTGTCTTTCACGTGGAAGAAGTGTATGCGGCCTATGCTGTCACGCGGGATTTTATCTGGGAGGTATTGTGGCTTGGGTAGCCTATGAGCTTAGTCTACAATAATAATAATAAATAATTGTGCCTTGGGTAGCCTATGAGCTCAGTCTACAATAATCTCGCCAGCTGATGTTTCAGGGAGTAAGTCACTTATTAGCTGCTGCACATAGTCCCGGAGGTCAGAGGGGGATACAGATTCCGCTACCCCACGCAGTTTAATTTTATTTCTGCGAGATCTGTCCTCTAAGTCCGCCATTTTGTTTTTCAGTGCCTCCATTTCATCATTTTTGTCATTATGCGCATCCACTAGCTCATTATGAGCAGACGCAAACTCCGCCATCTTGTTTTCTAGATGGCTAACACGGTCTCCCACCTCAGCTATGTCAGACTTCATTTGTGAAACACAGTCCATGAGGTCCCTGTGCATGGATCCTCGCAGGGACACCAGCATCTCTTTCATGGTGGTGTCGCTGAGGGGATGCCCAGTAGTTGGAAAACCATGGATTTGCTTATAGAATTCAGTGGTGCTATCCTGGGATGTGTAGTCCCCCTTTCTTTCCCCTGCAAAGGTGTGAGCAGAGGAATGTTTGGGTGCTGCCTTTTGTGGGCTTTGAAGTGGGGAATTGCAGGAAGAGGAGCGGCTGCTGTGGCTGAGTGAGATGGAGGGGGGCTTGCTACTGTTCCTCTCATCCCCTCTAATTGTGTGCCATTCTGCCTGGTGCGCTGCTGTCTGAAGGCAGCAGCGCCATCTTGGGTTTTCAGCGTGCTAGCTGAGACAAAAAAGTCCGTCAGCTTGCTGGGACCTCCCTTGGGTTTATTCTTACTCATTGCTGTGGTAGTATTTGCAGGGATCTCCGGGACCCGTGGGCTGCGCTGAAGTCGATTCCTGTCACTTTTTGCAGGCCGGGAGAGCAGGAGGACTCGGAGCTCTCTTCTTCGGCTGCCAGCCACACCCCCCAATGTGTGTATATTTCAAATTAAGCTACTCAGCCCTATACACAACAGCCTTCCTACAACAAGGCTGAGGAGGATGGACAAGTAAACATGTGAAAAGAAGACTAAAATTTCACCAGCCCACTGCATGTAAGAATACAAAATATTCAGAGCAAATATTTCATCTTTACCTAACTAAATAAAAGATAAACATATTTCTGAAACTTGTATTTTACAGTACTAACAATAATAAATAGGGAAAGACATGAAAAGCCACTTTATATGCGTTTGAATTGCACTTGACTGCCTAGAACTGCTGATCAGCAATATGGGATTTAATTGTTTTTCATTTTTATATATTACAGGATACTGAACCTGCAGCAGAGGAGGTGTAAGACCCCAACATAGCTGGGTAGAGCCTAGGGCAAACATGTGAAAATTATATTATTATACAGGATTTAGAGCGCTAGCAGTTTACCCCGTGCTTTACAATGTAGAGGGGGGACAGTATAATCACAATACAGTTCAATACAGAAGGAATAGGAGGGCACTGCTCATGGAGCTTACAATCTAAAGGGAGGTGAGGTGGTACAAAAGGTAATAGCTACAGGGGATGCTCTGATGGAGATGACTGGGGTACACTTCTTTGGAGGTGGGGTAGGCTTCCCTGAATAAGTGAGTTTTCAGAGATCTCCTAAAGGCTGACAGGGTAGGAGCTGACTGGACATACTGGGGCAGGGAGTTCCAAAGAATAGAAGAGGCTCTGGAGAAGTCCTGGAGGCGAGCATGGGAGGAGATGACAAAATCTACCCATATGAGTCCTAAACTGATCTAAAAAACTGATGGATAATTTAACCTACCCAAAACCATATCAAATTTGAAATAACCTTTTAACTCTTCTTGTTCTGTTTTTGTGTTTGCCAATTTTACATAACTATATCACTATATGGATGTGACTCATTTAATATAGCCTTCTGAGAGCAAAATGATAACCTCAGCTTAATGCATTCAGCCTTCTACAATGAACTTAAAACTGTATTTTTGACTTATTAAGTGAATGTGTGCAGTAAATGTTGCTGGATAATACATTAGTTCCTATGGTTTCACACACTCGGGGTCTACTGCTTTGGAGAAGTTTGAGCTGTGATCATAATGGTTGGTTTGAGAATTACCAAAGCCAATTTCTGCATTTCATTCGCCTGAAGGACTACCTGTGAAATAGAAAGCCATTTCACATAATTAGAGCAGGGGATCCACAGCTGCTCAGCAAGTTATGATTTCTTACACTGGATGGTTTAACAATTTGGGAAAATAGTTCATAGCATTGAATTGGATGTAATGAGTAATGTTAGCAGAGCTCTGAGGCTTCACATAAGTACTGCAGAGCCATTGATAGGAGATTCTAAAGTAAAAACTAAATTGAATTGTACGCATACAACTTTTCAAAGCTGCATGGTGTTTACCTTTTATATAAACTGATGCACAAATATGTTCAATGATATTGAAATTGCTTCCTTGTCAAAGTAATCACTATACACACAACAAAGTAGCAATGTGTGTGCAGTAAAAGTTATGCAAAATATTTAGTCTTGATGGAAGGCCATCTTTTCTCATACAGTTTGTGCCATTATAAATGTTGATGATTACCAAACCAAATTACCAAAAAAAAGTTATGGTATTGCATAAAGTTTAACCCCATGATGTTTTTCTTGTACTTAGCTAGGCTAACTTAATTTCTAAAGGTTTCTTGTGATATCAACATATGGTTCATAAATATAATGGATTATAGAAGGAAAAGGTCAGTGCCCCCACTTTGTTCATTATATATAAAGAAAGAAAACAAGAAACTTTCTGAAATATGCAAAATAGGTTTAAATACCACTCTTCTTTATATATAATAATATTGTCAGATATCTGTTTTGAGTGCATCATGAACATCTGTTATCCAATCTGCACACCATACAGCTATAATTGCCAAAATGATGCTGGTTTATAATAATTTGATAAATGCCATAATCTTTTTATCATAGTTGTAGATATGTATGTGAACGTACAGTGGAGCAAAAAAGTATTTAGTCAACCACCAATTGTGCAAGTTCTCCCACTTAAAAAGATGAGAGAGGCCTGTAATTGTCATCATAGGTATACCTCAACTATGAGAGACAAAATATGGAAACAAATCCAGACAATCACATTGTCTGATTTTTGAAAGAATTTATTTGCAAATTATGGTGGAAAATAAGTATTTGGTCACCTACAAACAAGCAAGATTTCTGGCTCTCACAGACCTGTATCTTCTTCTTTAAGAGGATCCTCTGTCCTCCACTTATTACCTGTATTAATGGCATCTGTTTGAACTTGTTATCAGTATAAAAGACACCTGTCCACAACCTCAAACAGTCACACTCCAAACTCCACTATGGTGAAGACCAAAGAGCTGTTGAAGGACACCAGAAACAAAATTGAAGACCTTCACCAGGCTGGGAAGACTGAATCTGCAATAGGCAAGCAGTTGGTGTGAAGAAATCAACTGTGGGAGCAATAATTAGAAAATGGAAGACATACAAGACCACTGATAATCTCTCTCAATCTGGGGCACGATCTCACCTCGTGGGGTCAAAATGATCACAAGAACGGTGAGCAAAAATCCCAGAACCACAGGGGGGGGACCTAGTGAATGACCTGCAGAGAGCTTGGACCAACATAACAAAGGCTACCATCAGTAACACACTACACCGCCAGGGACTCAGATCCTGCAGTCCCAGATATGTCCCCCCGCTTAAGCCAGTACATGTCCGGGCCCATCTGAGGTTTGCTAGAGAACATTTGGATGATCCAGAAGAGGATTGGGAGAATGTCATATGGTCAGATGAAACCAAAGTAGAACTGTTTGGTACTAACACAACTCGTTGTATTTGGAGGAGAGAGAATGCGGAGTTGCAACCAAAGAACACCATACCTACTGTGAAGCATGGGGGTGGCAACATCATGCTTTGGGGCCGTTTCTATGCAAAGGGAACAGGATGACTACTCCGTATACATGAAAGAATGAATGGAGCCATGTATCATGAGATTTTGAGTGCAAACCTCCTCCCATCAGCAAGGGCATTGAAGATGAAACGTGGCTGGGTCTTTCAGCATGACAATGATATCAAACACACTACCCGGGCAATGAAGGAGTGGCTTCATAAATAGCATTTCAAGGTCCTGGAGTGGCCTAGCCAGTCTCTAGATCTCAACCCTAAAGAAAACCTTTGGAGGGAGTTGAAAGTCCGTGTTGCCCAGCGACAGCCCCAAAACATCACTGCTCTAGAGGAGATCTGCATGGAGGAATGGGCCAACATACCAGCAACAGTGTGTGACAACCTTGTGAAGACTTACAGAAAATGTTTGACCTTTGTCATTGCCAACCAAGGATATATAACAAAGTATTGAGATGAACTTTTGATATTGACCAAATACTTATTTTCCACCATAATTTGCAAATAAATTCTTTCAGAAATCAGACAATGTGATTGTCTGGATTGTTTCCACGTTTGAGGTACACCTATGATGACAATTACAGGCCTCTCTCATCTTTTTAAGTGGGAGAACTTACACAATTGGTGGCTAACTAAATACTTTTTTGCCTCCCTGCATGTAGGTCTGTATGAATATAGCTGAATATTTACACAGGTGGTAAAAGATACCTGTCCACCAAGTTTCCACTTAAAAAATAAAATATTAAAAATAAACTAAAAAAACATTGCATCCCCAAACTCTGTTGATTCAGAGAAAGGGAAAAAATATAAAGTAAAGTCCAATTTAATAGGGAAAACATCATTCCTGATCACCAAAAGCAATCTGACAATTAACATTCCACAGTTTTAGTTCTAATAAATATTAAAGCTGAATGCCAGCAAACAGCTAAATGCACAAAATACACATATGAAAAGAAAGTGTTTACAGGCCAAATGATTTGCATTTCTGTCCATCCATTTCTGAGATTTGCATAACTCTTCAACAACTCAATGTCCTCTCTAGCAGGGCAGGAGATCTAGATTTTCTCTGCTGCAGGTAACTAACATTTACATTTGAATAACAATAAGATTTTAAGGTTTTTTTAAGTACATAATGAGAAAGGGTGGTAAAAGTTAAATAAAAGAACAGCAATAAAAACAATGCTGGGTAAGCTTACAATAATTATCCTACAAAGAGTAAATATGCTGTCATCAGCTAAGTTCATATGCATACCTTTAAAAGGTAACAGTTAATAGGAGCATGTAAAAAAACTCACTGTCTATGTTAATGTACAGACAACCCATTTAAGCCTCTGAAAATTTGTTTTTGTATTGGAAGTTTTACCCACTATGAATATCCTCAGAAAGCTCTGAACAATTTATGAATCTATATTCACCTTGTCTTGCTGGTCTGTGTGTGATTGCTGGAGAATAATAACTATCTACACTGACTCCTCACACTATAGAGGTAAATCATGAAATGCCAAGGAAGTAAGATAGTGTGTAATTAAGTCATTGCTTAGAAACCCTTGCTAGAAAAGGTGGAATTGTTATAATGTTAAGGGCACAGAGCACAGTTGCTGGTGTTTAAATCTTACATAGATTTTCTTACATAGATTTTACCTGCAGTTCATATGCACGCTGAAGCTAGTATACATCTCTCAAAATACTTTTTATTTATTATTTCTCTTTTTTTTTTTTTTGCTTAATATTTCATTTAATAAGAGCTTGGCATTTTGTAAGCATTAAGAATTTTTTAAAGAATGTAATACAAATCGCATACCAAAACCATATATGTGGAGTTCCACACAAAAATGGAACTTCTGCTTTTCGGAACCCCCCCCCCCTCCGGTGTCACATTTGGCACCTTTCAGAGGGGAGGGGGTGCAGATACCTGTCTAAGACAGGTATTTGCACCCACTTTCGGCATAGACTCCCATGGGAGTCTATGCCTCTTCCTGTCCCCACCGCGCTGTCTCCTGGGAACACACAGCTCCCAGGAGAGAGCGGGGACCACTAGGGATGCGCAGCGCCACTCGCGCATGCACAGTAGGGAACCAGGAAGTGAAGCCGCAACGCTTCACTTCCTGATTCCCTCACCTAGGATGGCGGCGACAGCTGCCGAGAACCGAGCGGGTTCTCGGCGTCCCCTGCCGACATCGCTGGACTCATGGATAGGTAAGTGGCCATGTATTAAAAGTCAGCAGCTGCAGTATTTGTAGCTGCTGGCTTTTAATTTTTTTTTTTTTTGGCGGTGTGGGTGAACCCCCGCTTTAATAAAAGTAATACATATACATAAATATAATGTCTATGGATGATCGATGGACCTGATGGATGATCAATAGACTGTTCTGGTAGTTAAGTGTCAGGGAGTTGACCTTGACCTTGCCAATAGATGAACAGATCTAGTAAGAAACTTCTAGATCTGCTTGTGAAATCCATCAAGAAACCTATTGAATCAATAAATCATCAGGGGAAAATGCATGCAGCGAAATGGAATGATTGTCACATGAAACCTCTCTGTACTTATCAGGCAAATGCTACAATTTATCAGAAACCATGGTCAAACTAATTCAACTGATCCTCTAGCTTTTCACTCCAGCATCTGTGATTATGAGCCACAACCTAAAATCAGGATGGGAATACAGAATCTGCTTACCCTCAATGGCCAGCAAAGTTTCCACATCATTACCATAGAGCTCCTGCAAGAGATTTACAAAATTGGCCATTGCACAGCCTCACAGAGTGATGCTTTCAGCCTCTATGCTGTTCCAGCTCAATCAACAATTTAAAAGCACCAGCACTTTACCCATATCTTCTAGTCCCATACTCTTCTGAAGTTAGATATTGGCGGGGATACCTTTTTAGGCTTTCGTTTTTACACAATAGTAGTGACTTCCAGTTTAAAACAGCTGTCAAACTACAAGCTTGACTTATCAAATCAAGTAGTTATCCTAGAAAAGACTTCTACTTGCAATCCTCTTAGAGACTTCACCCCCATCATTTATAGTTGTATGGCACCCACGTCCAACTGTGTCTAGGGAACACCCCCCTGAGAGTCTCCATCTGAGCCTGTTCTAATGATATGTGCCTATGAGGCAGTTACCATATTACCAAGGACAGTTACCTGGCCCAGCCTTGCAAAGTCACTTATGGGCTTATATCAGAGGAGTGTTTTTTCACTTTCAATAATTTTTATTGAAAAAATGCAGAACACAGATCATAGCATTACTGAACATATTGATTGAATGATGAGTTATTAATTAGTGGAAATGGGGAAGGGAGCTTATTGAGCACACCCAAACCCAGAGCCCCAAGGCTGGACTTCTATAAAGAGCCATAACTCTCTATGGGCAACAAAGAATGAGCATAATCTATCCATGGAGTCCATACTTTAAGGAACCTATTTTTCAAATCCAATAGGGGATACTGGTGATCTTTTCATGGATGAAAAAGGTGTAAATTTACTGGTGAATCTCAACAAAGAAGTGAAAAACACTGTTTTTCCAGTGTTTTGCAATAGTCTGCTTCGTGGCTAGCAGAATTTTAGTTGCCAGTTTGAATTGGGATTTAGTAAGATCATGGGGTTTGAGGTGCAGTAAGATCTTGAGCAGGGATTGTAGGAGCCTTAGAACCTTTGTCTAGAACTGTACATGCTAGGGAAAGATCCACCAGGTATGCGATATGTCTCCTAGACTGGAGCAACCTCAAAAGCACATGCCAGTAAAAGACAGTTGTCAATTTACTATGCATGAAAACATGCACCATCTTGCAACAGTTTTAAATGCAGATTCAGTTTTGTTTATGTTATTGGAACAAGAGGCTATTGTGGTCCATATTTGTAGCCAGGCTTTTCCATCTTTGGTACATCAAAGGCGTTTTTCCCACTTAGAGACGTAAGCTTGATTTGTGTATTGGTTAGAGTTGTTCAACTCAGAATAGAAGATGGATATCAGTTTAGGGGAGAGAAGTGTATGGTAGCAGTTACAGTATGTTCAAAAAGTCACTAACTTACTTTTGAGATCCTTGTTAGTAAATATGGTGGTAAGCCAAAGCCAAACGAGGTCAAAGTAAGGAGCTTAATCTTTTTCCCTAAGTTCCACCCAGGTGCAACCAGTACATCCATTTAGAAAAAAGTGGGCACAGTGAAATTTGTGGAGATGCCACCAATGAAGAAAAAAAAGAGGCAATTGTGGTGAGATCGGTTTACTGAAAAATTTGTTGGAGTCTCAGATAGTGAGGGTGTAACACATTAGAGGACAGATGAAGATTGGTTTGGATCTGTACAGGAGTCAGGGGAGTGAGCAAATAGTTACAGGCTAGCAGCAAAATGTCTCCAGGTCAGCCCACAAGGGAGCATGTTGTGTGGGATAAAGCGAGGTCAATGGGACTATTTGCAAGGATGTGAAGTATTTAATGAAATAGGAAACTCCAAGACCACTTTGCCTCTTGTGTGTGAACAATGCAAAATTTGCATTTTTCTGTTGGACTAAATAAATTATAGGACACGGTTCTGAAAAGATGTCAGGGTATATGATGGAACAGGGATTGAAAGGATGTAGAACAAATAAATAAGCTTCATTAGGATTATCGTCCTGATGGCATTGATTCTCCCTATTCATGATAGGTGGTGGTTGTAACGGCTTACCTAGGTTGGAGCCCATGATGCAGAGATGTATGCTCACCCTTGCAAATACACACAGCCCATGGTAACAGGGTAATAAGCTACCTGGGCTGTGAATCTGTGCAAGGGGGCTTGACAGGAATTTGCCTAAGGATAGTTGAGGTAAAGCCGTAGTCAGGGATACCAGAAGACAGAATAAACGGTAAGCAGAGCCAGGGTCAGAAGCCTGAGTCAGTCTTGGAACGCTGTAACTAGAACATAGGAACACAGGAATACTGGAACCTTTGGCAAAACAGGAAACAATGAACTGACAGTGAGTGAGTGTTTTATACCCGGCTGATTGGATAAACTGCCTCAGCTGAACCAAGGGAGACAGGTACAAATTTTTTATTTTTTATTTTATTTTAGGTACTTATATAGCGCCGTCAATTTACGCAGTACCTTACATATACATTGTACATTCACATCAGTCCCTACCCTCAAGGAGCTTACAATCTAAGGTCCCTAACTCACATTCATACATACTAGGGACAATTTAGACAGGATCCAATTAACCTACCAGCATGTCTTTGGAGTGTGGGAGGAAACCCACGCAGGCACAGGGAGAACATGCAAACTCCAGGCAGGTAGTGTTGTGGTTGGGATTTGAACCAACGACCCTTCTTACTGCTAGGTGAGAGTGCTACCCACTACACCACTGTGCCGCCCTATTGCAACAATATCCAGAGTATGGCCTTAGTATTTCATGCAGAACTAGGCAAAGCTGGAAAGCAGGCTGAAAGGAAACTTTCGTCGCTTACAAAGCTTTTGCAACTATCTCCAGATCTTGCTTACGGACCATGGTGCCATTCGAGGCATACATACAGTCAGGTGGTAGAACTTAAATTGGGGACACAGGCACAGAAACTTCAAATGGGGACACAGGCACAGGAACTTCAAGTGGGGACACAGGCACCGGAACTTCAAGTGGGGACACCGGCAACGAAACTTCAGGTGGGGACACCGGCAACCAGAACTTCAAGCTGGAAAGCAGGCAGATATTCAGGGGTAGCAGGAAGGATCCTAATAGAACCCACTTGAAGAACCTTTGGCCGAGGTGGGCAAGTTGGGCAGAGAGAGATAAAGTGGCCTCTTTCTCCACAGTAGAAACAAAGACCATAGTCTCTCCTTCGCTTTCTTTCACCTTTAGGTAGCTTGGACCGGATGGCCCCGATCTCCATGGGTTCCACATCTTCCAGGGTGGGCGTGTGTGTGTATCCTCAGGAGCGTCTTGGCTTTGTGGGGTTAGAGCTTCATAGCTTGGCACATACTGGGATGGCTTGGAGTCGTAACTGTACAGGGTATTCCTGTTCCTGGAAACCTGTAGGCCACAAGAACAAAGAGCAAACTTGGGAACCCTGGTTTTCTTAGAAACAGAAATGTGAGAGTCCAGCACAAACATGAATGTTTCCCAGCTGTCCAAGACTGGACTCCTTTCCAGTAAAAGCTGATGAGCCCATGTTTTGATTTGCCCAGTGAGCAGGTTAATGCAAGCACAAATCTTTATATAGTCGGTGGCATAGGTCCTAGGCTTAAGGGCAACAACAGCTCGCAATCCATTTTAAAGTACAAGAAAGAGGCACGGCTACCATCAAACCTCTCAGGCATCACCACAAATGGCTAAGGACATGCTGGTTCCGGTAAGAGCCAGGGACATAAGCCGGAGTCAGTCTTGGAACACTGTAACTAGAACACAGAAACACAGGAATACTATAACCTTTGGCAAAACAGGAAACAATGAACTGACAAAGCCCTCAGAGTGAGGCAGTGTTTTATACCCGGCTAATTGGATAAACTGCCTCAGCTAAACCAGGAGAGACAGGTTCAAATTGCAACAAGATCCAGAGTATGGCCCTAATATTTCATGCAGAACTAGGCAAAGCTGAAAAGCTGGCTGAAAGGAACTGAGGTGTGGCTCAGAGGCAAAGTGACAGGACCACTAAACAGGCAGTCATAGGTTCAATACCTCCTTGAGCCACTTGGGGCGTGACTATGCCAGGCTGTCTGCGTGGCACAGTAGGGACCGTGACAGTGGTGATGCCAGATGGAGAGGATATTTTCTAGTTTTTGGAAAGTGGCAGTGTAATTTGCCACAGGGTATGATATGAGAGGGTAATGTGAATTCCCAAATAACCAAGATGAGAAGAGGACCAAATAAAGCTAAAGATGTGTCTTAAAGAGGTAACAGCAGTATCAAGGAGTGAGATGTTGAGCACTATAGATTTGTTTTTGGTGATGGTAAGGCCAGATATTTTTGAGAATTACTTAAGTATGGTGAATAAAACAGGTAAAGTACTGTGTGGTTGGGGTAAATTTAAAGTGGTTGTCACCCCAAAAAAATGCTCCTATCCCTTTAGGATAAAACACAGTGCTTTTACCATGTTAATTGTCCCTTTCTATGTTATACAATACCTGGTTGATCCTGCCTGTTCCTGTGTTTAGACGTTTATCATGGCTGCTGATCCATGATAGCATAGTCAGATTATGTGCCTCCATCGTCCAGGTCTCTTCTCAGTGTCTCTGCATCTCCCCCCGCTCCTCCTCCTTCTCTCCCTGTCATTTCTGTAGTCTGTGTGTGAAGCCAATCTCCTTCATGCCCCTCCCCTTTCCTCCTACCTTCATTGAGTAATATTATTCCCTAGCAGCTGCTCCTCCCCTCCTTTCCAATGCCGACTAGAAGAAACTGAAATCAGTTCTCACAAGGTCCCTGGTGTGTACCCCTATGGATTAGGAATGATGAAGATTGGCAAGGAAGGTAGCATACTCTGGCTGAAGGTTTATGATATAATGGTTTTATAGTAACATAGTTAGTCAGGTTGAAAAAAGTCCATCTAGTTCAACCAAAAAAAGGGGAGGGGGGAGAATCATACAATCCCATATACACAATCCTATACCCACAGTCGATCCAGAAGAAGGCAGTTATATTATGTACATTTAAGAAAGAATCCAGGCCTTTTTTAAAGCAAGCTACTGAGCTAGCCAGAACCAGCTCTTGAGGGAGTCCATTCCACATTTTGACAGCTCTTACTGTAGATGCCCCTGTAGAAGTCCAATTGGACGAAACGCAGCAGTCTAGGCACATCATTCCCCACACTTTGTTTTACTTTTATTACCTATGTGATCACGGTTTTATTCTTGTATACTGGTTTGTCCAAATAAACTTAGCCTTTTGATCTGCACGATTGGAGCACTCCATTGTTTTCTTTCCACATTTTTATGTGATGTGAGATCTGGATCCCCCTGCTGGACGTAGGATTCCTTTCCGGCGGTGGATACCATTGCAGCTGTTCCAGACCAGAGGAGATGTGTTTTGAGATCTGGCACCTCCGCTTCCTTCTAGGACAGCCATCCATCTGGATCTCTAAGCCTGTTTGATTTGGTGTCACTGACATCCGAATCCACCGGTTCCGGTAAGAGTGTTTAATCTCTCTCCACCTCAAGATTTGCATGTTGATGAATCACATACTAGGATACTTCTTCACATTACTGGATTTCACTTTTTATTATATTGTTGGACTTTGTCATAGACTTTATTTACACCCACATTATGGTGGGGGTCACCCATAGGTTATTGTATCACATTTATTTTAACACATGTTTTTGACACGTTTTAGCACTACATGTTCACACCATCCTATTTTTGAAATTCTTGTCATATTTTTGCGTAGCAGCTTTATTTTCCTTCACTGGGTTAGCGCAGTTATATTTTGTTTACCTTACTGTGAAGAAACCTTTTCGTATTTGGAGATTACATTTATTTTCCTCCAGACGTAAAGAGTGCCCCATTGTCCTCCTTGATGACCTTAAAGTAAATAACTCAACACCAAGCTCACTATATGGACCAATTATATATTTATACATGTTGATCATATTCCCTAAATCTCCTCTTCTCAAGAGAGAATAAAGTCAGTTCCTCTAATGAATAGCTGAGCTCCTCCATGCCTTTTATCAGTTTGGTTGCCCTTCTCTGCACTTTCTCCAGTTCCCCAATCTCCTGTTTGTGAACTGGTGCCCAAAATTGTACTGCATATTCCAGATGAGGTCTTACTAATGATTTGTACTAGATCAAAATTATATTTTTTTTCTGGAGTCTATACCTTTCTTAATACAAGAAAGGACTTTGCTTGCTTTGGCATTGGCATTGCATGCTATTATTAAGCTTATGATCTACCAAAACCGCCAGATCCTTCTCCACTATGGATGCCCCCAGTTGTGCCCCACCTAGTATGTATGATGCATGCATATTCTTAGCCCCCAAGTGCATAACTTTACATTTGTCAACATTAAACCTCATTTACCACATAGTTGCCCAATTAAGCAGTGCATCAAGGTTAGCTTGTAAGTTGGAGACATCCTGTAAGGACGTTATTCCACTGTATAGCTTGGTGTCAAGGAGCCTGGCCAGGATTTTAAAAGGAGTGTTTTTTCAACTCTTGTTATACCATTATTTGATCTGTATATTTTAAAGATACTATTATTGTACTGAATTCCTACTTAGCTGCTATGGTAGATAGGGGTAACATTAGCTGTTTAGTTCACCCTCTATCGGTCTACATCTAATCTGGGGAGGGGTCGAGATGCAAACCCAGGGCTGCTGAATTCCATGCACTCCAGTGCAATGAGGGCTGTTTCCATGACCATTTGCGGGGAATCCCGTATTGGGTCCTACTTCCAAAATCCTCTTTGCCCCCTATGCTTCCTCATATTCTCTATTCTCATTGGTTTGTCAAACAATAATTGTGTCTTGAGCCCCCTTGGACCCCTCCCTACCCTCAACTATTATAAAGCCATCTCAGGACACCATTTATTACCCCAGCCAAATGCATTTCTCTATGCAATTGTTCATCACAGCATCCCTTTGTCTAACCAACCATGGCTTTTAAAATGTTAAACCTCAATATACAAGAGCTAACCTTATTCTCCAAGTGGTGAATGGTCTTTAACTATTTGAACTCGCAAAAACAAATTTCTGACCAGCAAGGTTAATGTCTTCTGTTGAGCTGATTTACAGTACATGCATCAGAAGTCACAATCCTTAATTACTACATTCCAAACATCACCAACCCCCCTTTTCTGTTCCATCTCCTGGACCTGTTAGCCTTACATTGCCAGAGCACAGCTTCTCTATGTGGAAACTCACATTTGACTAAACATCTCAGGATAGAAAAAATCTTCTGACTCTACGCCCTTATTCAACTGCAAGCTCTGTTCACTCAACTTGGTCTGGTGGATTCCTGGAGGGAGCTTAACTCCCTCTCAAGGGATTAACAATGTTTTTCAGTTCCCACACAATTGTTAGCCATGAATTGATCACATTTTAATCAAATGCACTTTCATCCTAGAGTTACTTAAGGCTTCCATCCCCTTTGTACCCTGTTCTAATCATGACCTAGTCATACTTCAGTGTTGTTCCATTCTACAAATATCCACATTTTCTTTTCTGGACTTTGAATGACCCCATACTTTCCAACCTGAAAGTTTTAGATAAGCTATGGATTGTAAGGTTGTAATATTTTCAAATAAATAAAGACTCCTCTACCACAGTCTTGGAGACATAAAGATCAGTCATGAGAGGCCATTTGATACAAATTGCTTCTTAGCGATAATGCCAGAAGGACCAATATAGGAAGGAACATAAATCAGAGCTAGGTCACCCAAGCTCACAAGGACAATCCCACTCGCAATACACATCTTTATCTAGACAGAGATAAACCTATGTCTTTCACACATAGCAAAAGGGCAGTTACCTTGGGCAAAACAAAATTTCTATATACATAGTAACAAGCCTGGCATACATTTAACTCATTGCACTGCAACCAAACCCCATGGCCTAGCCTTTAGAAGCAGGGGTAATGTACTTACCAATTACCAAATAGATGTCCCAGTGGAACTCAAATACCACCTCTTCAAGCTTTCTTTATCTCCTGGCCCCTTCTCCATGGAAATACCAGAATTTTTCCAAATTATCCAGCTTCCCACTATCTCAGAACAAAACCTCTCCTCTCTGAATGCTGAAATCATATTGGAGGAACTCCATCTGTCAATTAAAAGTCTAAAATCTGGTAAAAATCCAGATTGCTGCATTGTTATATTTTACAAGAAATTTACTGATGCCTTTATCTAACACTTAACAGTGACTTTAATTATCTCAGGAAAGATGACTCCTTTCCCTTGGAATCTTTGTGGGCCAAAGTTGTCATGATCCCCAAACCAGCTGCTGACCCTGATTCTTGGTCTAACCATAGACCAGTTTTGCTTCTGAATATAGATGTAAAAATCCTACTAATCCTAGTAATCCTCTTGGGTCTTCTTATCCACAAAGAACAGGCAGGCTTTGTGCTGTTGAAAGGCTTGTGTGACAATATTAGCCAAGCAATACAGAATATTTATTTTCTAGAACTCATTTGGTGGAGTCCAATTTGCTTTCTCTCAATAAATGGAAAGCTTTTGACACCTTTTCTTGGCAATACATGCTCTTTGCCCTTTACAAATGGGGTTTAGGAGAGGACTTCATATCCTGGGTAAATGTTCTTTACATCCAGCCAACAGCCACCGTAAAATATGGATTCCCATCTGGGTCTTTTTCTATAAGTTATGGTACCAGGCAGAGCTGCTGTTTATCCCCAATCCTATTTGCCCTTGCCTTAAAACCTCTCACAGCTGCCATTTGGGTACAGCCAGATATTTGGTGCCTGGAATTTGCAGGTCAGCACCAAAAAGTATTAATTTTTACTGAGGACATGCTTCTGCATATCTCCTCCCTCATATTACCTTACTTGACTTATACAGCAATTCTCTCAACATTTGCAACCATCACAAACCTTCAGGTCAAGAAGTTAAATCCAAAGCCCAAACCTAACATTGAGTCCCCATCTCCTCCATCAGCTCCATGAACATTACTTGCTTCACCTTGCCCATCTCAATGCCTAACTAGACTTCACACCCTCCTTAGATTCACTATATAAGGCCAACTGCCTCCCTCTTTTTAAAGAGTTTTCTAGCTTCCTCACCTTCTGGCACATTTTCCTACTATTTGGTTTGGAACAACCAAACTCCCC
Source organism: Lithobates clamitans (assembly GCA_037952925.1). Lineage (NCBI taxonomy): Eukaryota > Metazoa > Chordata > Amphibia > Anura > Ranidae > Lithobates > Lithobates clamitans. The sequence continues at coordinate 5,679,066 of JBBGZY010000605.1, read as the reverse complement.
TGTTCCCCCTCACCCTCCACCCACCCTTTATTCTTTCCTTCCTTCTTTTCCCTTTCCACACTCTTCTTTTTTCCACCTATTTCTCTTTCCCCTTCTTTTACCCTCATTCCCCTCACTCTCCTCCTCTACTTTTATCTCTCCCCATTCTCCAGCTGGATCACTCTATGATTTTTTTTTTCATTTTATTTGAATCCACTACTAGAAACAGGGACAACTGCCATATGCTATACTATCCTGTAACATAATGATTACCCCCATCTCTATGACTTTTAGTAGATATAATATTAGCATATGGTATGATTTTTTTTCTAAACCACATTTGTCCTCTTTATCCACCAGCCTATACTTACCTTGTCACATGCTCACATTTTCTGTGACATTTGCTCTCCCCTTTAATTTTACATTGCTTATCTTGTTGCTCTTGTTGCTCTGTAACCCCATTACTGTCTCCCTGTACTCTTACAGTGCTAATTATTGTGCTTTCTACGTGCCTTTCTGAAGCAAAAAAAAATGATAAAAGTAAAAGAATCACCAAAAGATCATTACATTTATTCAATATTATGTGTTCATAGAAATATTTGTTGGTGTTGTTTGTTTGGTATAATTTTTAAACTGTTGCTTTTTTATTACAGCCCTGGTTGTTTAAAGTCTTTGTAATTATTAAGTCTTTGATATTAAAGTAGTTGCTATTTTGCACATAATACTAAAACAGAATGGCAGAATAATTTGTGTGAAAGATGTATTCGAACACAGAAGCAGCTTTCCTTCCCATAGGGCAATAGTATGCCTTTTTGTGCATATAGACAAGGGAGAAAGGTGGAAAAGGGCTGGGGCACTTGTTAGACAAATGTGGGCAAATCTAGTTTCTTGCAGTTTTGAACAAGAGAAAAATACTGTATTAATATCTAAGACTCACAATGCTGACCAGCCTGACAAGCAGTATCTGCATTTTTTTTCTTATTTGTCAGGAAAGCTTACTTTTTATTGTATCATTTTCTGGGGGCTTGTTGTACTATTTGTACACAGTTAGAGTTGTGCACCAAGAATATATTTAGTATGTTACTAATACACATTCTTCTCCCAGCATTCAAAGTACCAAGTCCCTGTGTAAAAATAAATAAATGTTAATGGCGTATGAGGCAAATAAACTTACAGTGAGATGTTGTTATCTTTTGGTGCCAATTTTCACATGTGTAATTGCTGAATGTTTCTAAGGCCAGCTGTTGCACAGCATGCTTTATGCAAAAAAGAAAGTCAAAATTATTCTTTTGCAGTTATCTGTAGAGACATAAAAGAGGTAAAAAAAGTTCTGTATTTCTTTCCTTATTAATGAACTTGATTGCCAGTGATTTGGTTGTTAAATTCTGGTGTTATTTTAGGTAGTGCATTACTCCTAAGAATTTAGAGAAGAAAATATGGAAAATTGAATCTGCTGTCTTATTATTCCTGGATTTGTTTGCAACTGGTAGTACCATACAGTCTCTTGTAGTTTTAGACATTGTGTATGAAACACATTACTTCTACAATTGTTACATGTACTGGGGAAAAAGGGGAGTAAATATTAAACTAATGGTAAATTTCCCTCAGGGATACAGCCAGTAAATACACTATCCCAAATGTTACATTAAAAAAAAAACACAAGAAAAGCCAATACTTCCCAAACTTCCGTAACTATTCAAAAAACCTCTTCACAATCCAATATAACCTCTGTAGTACCTTACTTCTCATTGGAGTAATATCTCATGTTTGCAGCATTCTCTCTCTCTCTCTCCACTACAATAACAAACAGAGCCCATAAACAAACATATGTGAATGAACTAACTAATACAAAGGATTTAGCTGACTGCAGTGCACCCTGAGTGAAACAAATTGCAGTAGCTCATATGCACCTGTCCTCATAATTCTATGCTAACACAATAGTTTCAAAGTAAAACAAAAGACCTGGTTGATCTTCTTACATATTTATCATACATACATTCGTACATTTAGAGATAACAGGTAGAATATCCCACTATGATGAAAATGAATACCATGCAATGAAACCTAAGAATGCAATTCCCTGTTTTTACTACAGAGAAAGAGGGTTTACATTCTTGGGCTTTCCTGCATCTAGACTGTGAGACATTCTATTTCCTTCTCAGAGCTTTATGCCTCAGACCTCTCTCTTCAAAGCTGGAAGTCTTTAGGTCTAAACACTCTCAACCAACTATACAAGAGAGACTTAAAATGCTTGAGAATCTACACTAAAACTACAACATATTCAACAAGAATTTCCATAAATACCTTCTTTTCAAAACCTTACTTCTAACAAGATCTTCTGTGCAGACACTTATTCATAAGGACAGCTTTCTCTACATCACTGGAGCATTGAAAAGAGCCAAAGGTATAGCGTGTATATATCAGACTCTTACTCAACCCTTAGAACTGGAAAAGACTCTCACTATAAGACTTTGGGAAAAACATTTAACTTGGATATTCTAGAAATTCCAATGGCAAACAACATTGGAATAGCCTCCTCAATACTCCAAGTGTTCAATACACTGGGAATCCTCCATTAAGTTATTCTATAGATGGTACTATACTCAACAGAGAATAGCCTGCATTTCCAAAATTTGATGGGCATGCCCCAAGATCGTTCCCTTCTGGAACTATAGCAGACCGACTCCCCTATTCCCTTATAGGGGCCATGAAGATTATAGCTGGAGCCTAGAAACAAAAAAAATTGCTCAGCTTTTGGGTGGTCCTACAGTGATGAAATTACGCAAAGTCATCCATCTCAGAGAACAAATTAAATCCACAAAACTTGACAAAACAGCCAGGTCCATACTGTGGACGAAACAAAAATGTTATGAATGCTCCAATAAACCTCACAGAATGTTAGTTAATAAGCTATGCCCACGACCGTTTAATTCATTCCTTGACTTTCTTCAACAGTCAGATGGATCTAGAACACACTGCCCCCCGTGAGATGTCCAAAATCTTTGGCAAATTTTACAGCAATTTGTATAATTGCTTGACCCCGGAGAATCATTTTAACTTTACCCAGGAAAAATGTGAGTCCTTTTTCTCCAATTTAAAGTTACCAAAATTATCTACAACAGATTTAGAGAGTTTGAATATGGCGGTATCAGTTGAGGAACTCTTAGCCCACGTGCTGGCTTTATATGATTCCCTCCTTAAAGGTACCCCTCCGCACTCACATTTCTCCCATTCATTCATTTCAGTTATCCCAAAGCCTGGAAAGGATCCCTCTGTCCCTGATAACTACAGACCCATAGCCCTTCTAAATTCGGACTACAAAATATTTACTAAAATCCTTGCTTCGCGACTATCCGGACTCATACCCAAACTGATCCACAGGGACCAAGTGGGTTTTGTGCTTGGTAGAGATGCTGGAGACAACACCCGCCGTACAATAGACCTAATAGATCTTTTAGATAGAACTTCTCGTTCGGCAATAATTCTGAGTTTAGACGCACAAAAGGCTTTTGACAGGCTAAGTTGGCCCTACATGTTTGCCACTTTAAAAATATTTGGTTTTAATGGCCCTTTTTTAAAAGCCTTAGAGGCCCTATACTCAACTGTCACAGCTCAGGTGCAAATGTCCTCCTTCCTGTCTCCTGACTTCCCCATGACAAATGGGACTCGGCAGGGTTGTCCTCTTTCGCCACTGCTTTTTATCTTATGTCTGGAACCCCTAGCCGAGTCTATCCGTATTCACACAGATATTCGTGGGGTGGTGATGAGACAAGGGGTATATAAATTATCATTATTTGCAGATGACATTTTACTTACTATCACTAACCCGTTGATATCTCTCTCCTCGCTACATAAACTGCTGACTTCTTTTAGTGCTATCTCTGGATATAAAGTCAACACCTCCAAAACTGAAGCCCTTCCTATACATATTCTAGCGCCCTTATTATCCCAACTCAAAGAATAATACCCTTATAAATGGTGTAACGCCTCTCTTAAATACTTAGGTGTTCTTTTTTTTTTTTTTTTTTGTCACATCAGTCGACCGTTTGAGAGGCAAAAATCAACTTTTGTAGTTCATTTAAGTTCCGCTCCCTCTCGTCTTTGTCTCATCATCGTGACACTTTGCCATAAATAGAATAGAATAAATCCCCACCACCCCCCTGCCCACCGTCCCTCCCCCCCCCGCCCCCCCCAACCCCATCTCTCCAAGGTCTAATGTATCCGTTTCTCCTATTTTATTATGAGGCTGTCGACTCATCGGCATAGCACCACGTTTTTTTAAACCTTTTCCATTGTTCCCACTCTCCCAGGTTCACCCTGCTCGTATCCCCTATTAAGCCAGCCCCCGTCTGCATACTATATGTTTCTTCTACTGCATCTATCCACTCCCAGATTTCAGGGGTCTCCCTCCTTTGCCAGTTCTTCGGTATTATTCGCTTTGCAGCGTTCAGTAGATGGGGAACTAGTGACTGCTTATATTTGGTTATATCTCCCTCCCCCCCATGGAACAAAACCTCCCAGGGGTCCTCTAACACTTCTTTTCCTGTAATTTTCCTGACCAGGGTAAGTATAATCCTCCAAAAGTTTTTTATTTTCGGGCATAACCACCACAGGTGTGCCATTGTTCCTATCTCCTGGCATCCTCGCCAGCAGAACGCCGACCCTTTTTGGAATTTACTTGTTATTTCTGGGGTTAAATAGCTTCTACTTATGCATTTATAGCTCATTTCTGTCGTTCGTGTATCTATTGATGAATTGCCTATCATTCTCAAAACTCTTTTAATTGTGTTTACATCTTTTTTAGTGCCTAATTCACTCTCCCATTTACTTATATATGGGGGGATCTCCAGCTGATCCACCTTCATAAGAATTTTATAGATTTTGGAGACTATATTTCTTGGATCTCCTGTGTCGCATAGCTTCTCAAAGTCCGTAAGTTTATCTCCTGCTCTAATCGGACTTGGTAATTTGCCTACGAAGTGACACAGCTGGAGGTACCGCCACTCGTCTATTCCCCGTGCCTCTCTTCCCAATCTCAATTCTTGCAGTGTCCTGATTTTACCCTCTTTAATAATGTGTCTTAATTGTGTCGCACCCCAAAATACTTCTTTTCCACCTGTTTCCTTTAACTCTAAAGGGAAAAAATTACTCTCAGTCAATGATAATAAAGGTGAATTATATTCTCCGTTAACTTCCTTGTGTACCCCATCCCAGATTTTGAAAACATTACGTGTTATTACATGTGTACTTTCATCTAAATTTCTGGTGTGTGGAGGGTTCCAAATCATCCTACCAAGTGAAACTTTACTGAGGTTTCCCTCTATTCTTACCCATCTTTTTTCATTCTCTCTTTTTGCCCATTCAACCATTCTAGACAGAACTATGGCCTTGTAATACATCTGGATGTCTGGAACTGCTAGACCACCATTTATTTTCTTTTGTTTTAGAATTCTGAAGGAGACTCTTGGTTTTTTGTTTTTCCATATAAAAGTCATTATTATTTTATTCAACTTTCTTAAATAATATAGGGGGAGGGGGAGCGGGATCATCTGGAACAAGTATGTGACCTTAGGGAGTAGGACCATTTTAATAACGTTTATGCGACCTATCCATGAAAGGGCTTTCCCAGCATAATTTTTACAGTCCACTCTAACTGTATCTAGTAGAGGTAAATAGTTTATGGTGAACATCTTCTCGGTTGAATTAGCCAACTTAATTCCTAGATACTTTAGTTCTTTAGTCCACTTAAAACTATACGTGCTTTTTAATTTCTCTCTTTCTGTTTTATTTAAGTTTATATTTAATATCTCTGATTTTGCCATGTTAATTTGAAAGTTGGAAACCTCCCCATATTCCCTGAGGGCATTCACTAGTTTAGGCATGGTCGATTCTGGGTCTGATATGTAAAATAACACATCATCGGCGTAGGCTGCGATTTTATGATCATCTTCACCGATCTTAATACCTCTAATTTCTGGGTCTGCTCGGATTGTTGCAAGGAGAGGTTCCATGGTCAGAACAAAAAGTAACGGGGACAGGGGACATCCCTGTCTGGTTCCCCTTTCCATTTCAAATGGCTGGGACATCACTCCGTTTACCCCCACCGTTGCCATAGGGTGGTGGTACAAGGTTTTAACCCTCTGTATCATTCTGGGTCCGAGACCCATGATCTCCAGTGTTTGGAACATGAACCCCCAATCCACCCGGTCGAAGGCCTTTTCGGCGTCGACCGATAGTAGAAGACTTGGGGGCCCATTCTCCCTCGTTCTGTGCAACAGGAGCAATGTCCTCACCCCATTGTCCTTACCCTCTCTTTTCGGGACGAATCCCACCTGATCGGGGTTAATCAAGGAATTCATTGATCCCTTTAGCCTCTCAGCAAGTATCTTTGCATAGAGTTTTGTGTCGGTGTTAAGGAGGGAGATAGGACGATAGCTTGAGCATAATGTTTTTTCTTTTCCATCTTTCAGTATGATCGTAATGGAGGCCAATGATGCCTCTCTGCTCATCTCATATTCCTCTCCCAGTCCATTAAAATATCTACACAATCTCGGGATCAACAATTCCTTAAATGTTTTATAGTAAATTAGAGTGAATCCGTCTGGGCCAGGACTCTTCCCCGAGGCCATTCCTTCTATTGCTTTCCTAACTTCTTCTTCAGTAATTGGAGTTTCCATTACTTCTCTTTCCGCGTCTGTGACTTTAGGCAAAACTGTCTTCATTAGATATTTGTTGTATCTCTCACTCTTGTTATTGACCTTGGAATCTTGTCTGGGGGCTGAATATAGCTCTTGGTAATAGTTCTTAAATACCTCTGCTACTTTTCTAGAAGAGTACTCTAAATTACCGTCTTTAGTCTGGATTTTTTCTATAAAATTTTTAGTTTTGACCTTTTGTACTACTTTTGCTAAATGTTTACTTGATTTATTAGCCCAGCGATATCTCGCCCGTATAGTCCTAGCATGTCTTGTTCTGGCTTCGTGTTCCATTAATATTTTCAGCTCCGCCCTTTTAATTACTAACTGTTTATATATCACTTGAGTGAGGTGTCCCGGTTGTCTCTTATGTTTCTGTTCTAGACTTTCTAACTCTTCTGTTAATTTTTGTATTTCCTCGCGTTTTTTCCTTTTCTGCCTTGCTCCCATCTCGATACAGACCCCTCTTATGTAGGCTTTATGGGCCTCCCATAAGGTAGACCCAGATACCTCTCCGGAATCATTCACCATAAAGTATTCCTCTAGTTCTCTGCTAATTCTATTAAGCCCTTCTTTCCCTCTAATCAGTTCTTCATTTAGACGCCATTGCCCTGCAGGCCTCCCTTCTTTTCCTATTGTTATTTCCATGGACATTGGTGCGTGATCTGAGTAAGTTATATTTCCTATCCAAGAGTCCATTACCTTATCAATGTCTCTATGGTCAATCAGTCCATAATCGATGCGGGAGTATGACCCATGCACAGGGGAAAAAAACGTATAATCCCTTTTTCGGGGGTGCTGCACTCTCCATATATCAACCATCTGAAGGCTGACAAGTTTTTGCTTGAATTTTCTTACTTGTATACTCTTTTTCCCCTGTGTCTGGGTGGAACTATCTAAGTCCAGGTCCATGCAGAAGTTAAAGTCCCCCATTAATATTATGTGTCCTTTCCTAAACTCCGTTAATTTTTCCAGAATTTTTGTCACATACTTCCTTGAGTTTTTATTTGGGGCATAAATGTTGGCCAGAGTATATTCACTTTCATTTAGTCTGCCTCTCAGGAAAAGATACCTGCCTTCTACATCCGCCAAGCGCTCCTCCAGCACAAACCTGGTTCGTTTTGCCAGTCCAATAGCCACCCCCCGTGTTCTGCTTGAAATAGTATCTGCTTGGTACCAGACTGGGTACTCTCCCGAGAATAATCTCAGTCTCGTTTGATGTGTAATATGCGTTTCCTGGAGGAATACCACATCTGGTCCGAGCAGTCTAAGCTCATTAAAGATGCACCGTCTTTTATGTGCCATGTTTAGGCCTTTGACATTGTATGTTGTGCATTTTATTGTGTCAGGGCTCATTTTTCAGCCTTCGCCCACCCATCCTTTACCTTAGACCCTGGAGAGATACCCCGCATTTTCATTTTTATAATTGAGATGTGGTCACCCTTCCCATCCCTCCCCCTTACCCCCCCCCCCAAAATCCCCTCCCCCCTCGACTACCTCCCCCCTGGTCTTGACTAACCCCTTAGGCCAGTGTGGGTCACCTAACTCGTGGCCCGCCATTGGTCTCCAACTCCAAAGGTGGGGCTGTTGGTGAGACAGTTTGACTATTAAGATTTTCTTCTGGTTGCCAGATATGTTAAACTTCTAGCATCTCTCCATCTGATACCTTTACTGTCTATTAATTTTCCTATCTTCCCCTGTCCCCCTCCCCGTTCCCCCCCCGTCACCCCCTTCCACCTACCCCACCCCCACCCCCAGTTCAATCCATCTCTCACTGGACCAGTCCATGGCTGCGGGCACCTGTAGATCTAATTTCCTGCAAAATTCCTCTAGCTCCCCTGGAAATCTTAACCTGGCAGTTCTGCCATCTTTACTACCCAACAAGCAGGCGGGAAATCCCCAAGTATATTTTATGTTTTGGTTTATCATTTGTTCCAAGAGGGGCTTTAGCTGGCGTTTTCTCGCGAGTGTGTCTTTGGCTAGGTCTGCAAATACTTGAATCCTTGCCTCCTCGAATTGGAGTGGTGTTTGGCCTCTTAATTTTACCCATATTTTTTCTTTGTCCTCATAAAACCTAAACCTTACAATAACATCGCGACTTCTTTCTGTTCGGCTGGTATCCAGCCTCCCGATCCGGTGTACTCTCTCGATTTTTGGGAACTCTTCACCCTCTAGTTCCATGAGGGGGGAGAAAATGGACTCAACGGTCTTCCTCAGATCTTCACCCCTTTTTTCCGGTATTCCGCGGATTCTCAGATTTTGTCTTCGGCTTCTATTCTCTTGGTCCTCTAACCTGTAACATATTTTTATCTGGTTTTGTTGGGTTATCTTGATTTGTTCTTTTAACTCTGCGATTTCTCTCTCTTGATGGTCTACTATGTCTTCTGCTCTCTCAACTCTAGCCAGTAGATTTCCAAGATCTGTCCTCAGCAGACTTATCTCTTTTTTTATCTCTGTTTTAATTGAGGATTCTAATTCTTTGAGCATTTCTGCGATTTCGTTTTTCAGGGAGAGGTCTGTGTCTTGTCTATCTTCCGCAGTTCCGGAGGTATCAGGTGCATTTTCAGTTAATGACGTCTCTCTTGATTGGACGGGGGTCTGTTCGCCCTTCCCATTTTGTCCTTTTTTCTTTTTGTCCCCTGTAGTAGGCATTTGGTCTCCTTGGTGGGCACTCCCCGGGCTCCCCCCCCTGGTTAAATATTGTTTGATTGTGGTGCCAGTGGCGCTTCCAGTGGGGTTATCCTTTGGTGTCTTTGGTGGTCCCCCTTTCCCAGTTTTATTTGAATTCCTGCTCATTGTTTTAGCCCTGATTTGATGCTTTATTGGGCTTGGAACAGTAAGTTTTGATAGTACAGGGGCTGCTTTTTTGGTCAGTTATCTGAACCTTTACGAGTACTCTAGATTCTAGGTACTGAAGTACCGTCAATATTTATTATGTCAAGGTTTGGTATACCTTGTTCCTGTGTCTTGTACTCTGCTTCGTGTAGTTTCCCCTGATATATCATACAGATAGAAATTAGGTGATGCTGTCAGAATGATGCTATTATCAAAGCTAGCATACTTTCCCGGCTACACATCTTTTCGCACAACTCCTGGGTTTCACCACTAACATTAGTGTTACTTCTAGTACCTCCAATGGTTCAAGTCCAGGGGCATTGCGTCAGTACCACTGAAAAAATGTGTCTGCGAGCTCCACCATGTACCACAATGTACCTAAGTGTATTATGCCTCCAGCCCTCCTTTTCCCGTTGACCGCCCGAAGGCAGTATTTCAGTTAGTGCAATTCTGAATCTTATCTGCGCGCTTCAGCGTCACCCCGCCTGCTTATTATTGACGCACCAAAATACAAAGTAGAGCGAGGGGCAGATAGACAAGGTGTCCAGTAGTGTACTCCTCTTGATTACAACCAGTCGCCGTTTTTTTCAAAGTAACAATATCAGTACGAGTATTGCAGGTGCTACAAGATATTTCAGATTACTTCTGAGTATAGAGCACACTATAATGGCAATAGAGAAAGTATGCAGACTAAAGAAATGTTTCAGAATGTTTTCCTTGGTATATATAGTCATACACAAAAAAAATCCCTTTGAACTCTTATTTTTCATCTGCCATATCTTGTAAATTTTCTCTCCTATTTGAGGATAGGTTTCAAATCCTTATCTTACCTTTTGGGAATGGGTAGGGAGTATGTATCTTACCACTTCCTGAGCATCAGTACCCTCTTATTCCATAGGTCGTGGTCCGATGTCAACTGTGTGAGAGATTCGTCGGCCGGGATAAACTGCAGGCTTGATTGGTTTAGTGTGGCTGGCGTCTTCTGGCGGTTTCCATCCGTCCTGCAGCCCAATCTCAGGGAGGAGGGGGGGGAGAGAGAGAGGACGCGAGGGGCCCCCGCTGGGAAAGAGGAGTTGTTGTCCCGGCGGTATCACCGTCCTCGATGTATCTCAGGTGACAGGCTCCGTGGCAGCGGTATGTAAGCGCGGCGCGCGGCTTTCTTCAATTCCCCTCGCTTCTCTCATACGGCCTGCCTCGTGCACCTGTCATACCGTCGGAGAGATGCTGCTGAAGCGCTGGCTCACTGACGCACCTCCAGACCCTCCCCTACCTTCTGACGTCTCACGTCATCCCTCCCCCCCAAATACTTAGGTGTTCTACTAACCCCTTCCTATGCATCTCTTTATAACACTAACTTTCCTCCTCTGATATTGGATATTAATAAATCTCTGTCGAACTGGACCAAATACCCCCTGTCTCTCTTAGGCAGGATTAATGTTTTAAACATGTCTATCCTACCAAGACTGCTCTATCACTTTGAAACTCTCCCAGTAGCCATACCCGCCTCACAACTAAAAGCACTCCACAGGAATTTTCTAAAATTTATATTGAATGGTAGGGCCCATCGCATAGCTAGCTCTGTGATGTTTTCCCTTAGGTTCAGGGGAGGTTTGGGAGCTCTGGACATTACTAAGTACTTATAGTGTATTGTGATCCCTCGCGCTAAATTGAGTGTATAGATTATGTGAATATTCCTAAACGGAGCTAGCCTATATATGTGTAGAATGATACAAATGAACGGTGATGATATCTCTGTGGATAGCAGCAAAATTAACAGTGTTCACTTTCACTCTGCATAAATATATTCCCCAGTTGAAGTCACGGGCGGTGACGTAACGCGTAGGGCGTGGCCGAGCACAGACGAAACCGGAAACTAGTAAGGAGGCGTCTCCAACGCCGCTCCGCAACTCTTTTACCTTTTATGCTGTTTTTAACTTGTTTAAATGTAAGAGACCACCTGTATTTTTTAAATAAATAGCCAGTTGTTTTAACTTACTACACCATCGGAGGCATCTTTTCTCTCTCCCCTTCCCATTTATACCACCGGACTGGTGGAGCCCAGGTGGGCAACCCTCTTTGTCCTCACAAATCACAGGTACTGTCAAGCAGAGAGATCGCTGCAACATCAGAGAAGTTTTACTTCCACATCACCATATTACAAAGAGCAAAGAATCTGGTTACAATGCCCCTTATAATTTGATTCAAGGTGAGAGTCTAGAGAGCCCGGTGCCACCGGATTAGAAAATTCAAGATTAATATTACTGTTTACCCTCATTGAATGACCCTAGTGGAACAGCACAATATAGACTTTGGTGCACATTATGAACTTTTGATCACACTCTACGTTTTTCATTTGCATTGTCATTTATTTATTTATTTTCATTTATTTTCACTTTGATGCACATAGCACTTTGATATATTATTGCACTATGGAGCACTTTTAAATACTGCACGGTTAGTGATTTGCATTATTGTATGCACTTTATTTTTAGGTGATAGATGTATTTAGCGCGAAATCAATTTTTAATACATTACTAAGTACTACTATGCCACACATTACGTCTTGGACTTCCTTACACGCACCAAACCAATGGGCCGCCATTGAAAAAGGGGTACTCTACCCGGTTCACCCATGCTCCTTAATTTGGGGTGCCCCCCTCTCTAGACCCCATATATAAACTTCAGTGCACTGGCCCAATGGCATTAATGTTAACCATTTGGCGTCATTGCCTCAAGCACTACCCCCTTGTGTCCCCCTGCTCTCCTCTTGTGAATGTACTATTCAACCCACTCATTCCAGACAGTATGTCCCTAGGCAGGATTTTTCTATGGATTAACATTCACTCTTTCAGCTCCGGAACCTGGTACATCCCATAACGAGGAGATTTCATACTTTTGACACTTTAGGTGAAAAATTTGATATACCACCACATCTTTTCCATTTTTACCTACAGGTTAGACACTTCTTCCACTCTAAATCGCCAACCCTGACCCTAGATAAGCCTACTATCTTTGAATACCTATGTGCACAGGGCCCACATGAACTACATTTAATTTCATGTATTTACCATATCCTCCATGAGTCGATTCCTATCACAGAAACCTTACACCATTATATGAGCAGGTGGTCTCACTTAGTGGGCCGTCCTGTCACAATACAGATGTGGGACAGGATTTGGTCCTCTACTTTTAGATCCTCCAAATGTGTCACCCAGAGGGAGACATCCATTAAAATTCTTATGTTCTGGTATAAAACTCCTGATGTAATTCATAAATATAAACCCTCGATTCCGCCACATTGCTGGAGGTGTGGGACTGACATAGGCTCTTTATTTCATATCTTCTGGCAATGCTCCCTGATTCAACCCTTTTGGCCTGATGTGCATTAACTTATACAAAAGGTGGTCGGGGTGTCCTTTCCGATGGATCCCTTGAATTATCTGCTAGGTTTACCCTCTTTGGATGTATCTAAAAAGACAAATAGAATAATATCCTATATTTTACTAGCCGCTAAGAGGCTTATCCCACTGTCCTGGTTATCCAATGCGCCTCCTTCATGGTCCAGATTTCTCCATCTGGTGGGTGAGATTCGGAAGATGGAGTTTTTGACAGCCTCAGTACATGACTGCATCTCCCAATTTAATAAAATATGGGAACCGTGGGATTTTTCAGAATTTGGGAACCCTATACCACCAAACGCCCTAACTCCCTAATTGCTTCTATCGTGGAATTCTTTACCTATTATATGGCTCTAATTAATCTTGAGGTTCTAGATTTTTATCCATAATACGTTTACTGTGTACACCAAAGGGAAATGATGCAATTCACACGTGTGCCTAGTATCTGTGAACACTTTTCTTTTTCCTTTTTACTTATAAATGTTACCTTCTATTTTGTTTTTCTTTTTTTGTACTTGTTCTTTGATATCCAAATAAAAATACAATTAAAAAAAAAATCCCTCAGACAAATCATTCTTTTTGCTTAACCTAAAAAAAATATTTATGGTTGGAGCCCTATGTCCGGTATGTACATGGATACCACTTACAGTAAAGATAGGACTTACCATCGGAAATAGACCTGAAAGTGTGGACTTACCATATGAAATGGACCTGAAAGTGTGCCTTGGTCTAATGGCCGGTATGCCAAAATAAGGGGGCATACCCTGGTTTAAGAAATGATTATTCTGTAAGAGAAATGAATGAAATGAATAGTTTGAGAAATGCTGTGAAATGGGGATGGGAGGGTGGGTATCGCGCACAGGAAACCGACAAGCACCACAGGTGAGCGGGCTGCTTAAGTACCCCCCGGGCTCCTCCCATAAATTCAGGCCACCATACTGGCCTTCCTACTTATGGTTGGAGCCCTATGTCCGGTATGTACATGGATACCACTTACAGTAAAGATAGGACTTACCATCGGAAATAGACCTGAAAGTGTGGACTTACCATATGAAATGGACCTGAAAGTGTGCCTTGGTCTAATGGCCGGTATGCCAAAATAAGGGGGCAAAAACATTCAGGTAGGGTTATGATTTTATTGATTTTCAATTATTTATTGAGCCAATTTGGAGAATGCCTGTGCCATCTCTGTTTGTGGATTGGGGATATACCGGGCGAAGCAGGCTGACTTCCACCTGCCCAGTCTTTTAATGATGTGGTCTGGAACCCCGTGGCGGGACGCCGCGGAGGCTGCTCCGATGCGAAAAGAGTGTCCGGAATACTGACTAGGGTTAAGATGAAGATTGCGGAGAAGTATTCTTATGTGTTCCACAAACTGAGAGGCGTTTAAGGGTTTAACTGGGAATGGTAGAAGGGGACTGCTGTCTGGTTGTTCAGGCAGGAGTGACAGGAGCCGGTTGAGTACGGCGACTGGACACCAGCTGTTGTCGGTTTTGTAGAGGTGAATGTTCACTCCTGAGCCCGTTTGCTGGGTTTTAGAGACCTCGAGGTGCAGGATGAAGTGGTCTTGGTATCTAAGTACGTGTCGTCTGCATAGTACTCGGTTTTGTTAGAGGTGAATTCGCCAGGGCGCAAGAACCCATAGTACGCTAGATATATCGCTGCTTGTAAGACCGTGCTGCGGAGCAGACCGAATGGCGAGGTAGCCAGAATAGTTGACATGTCCCTAAAGATGGGTCCCGTAATGGGCAAGCGCTTAGTGCTGATGACTGGTTGTTGTTTCTGAATTCCCCTTAGAACGGCTCGTATAGCGTGAGATGAGAATAGTGAAGATTTCGTGGGGTCTTCAAGCGCCATAAAATGTTGAATGCCGGCTAGGTATAGCCGGATGGTATTGTAGGATAAGGCCAGCTGCGTGTGGCAGTGTGCAGTGAAGGCCAGTACCTGCTTGATATCTGTTGGTCCTTTACGGCAGGACGTGAGGAATTTGTTAAAGGCCTTCCAAGCTGTCTGGTAGGCTTTAAGTGTGTTGTAGGAGAGGGAATGATTTATGAGTTGTGTAGCTCCGTGTAAATGTTGAACTAGTCCAGGGTCAGTTGTGACCAGACAGGGATAGGGGCCGACATTGGATCGGCATCGGGAACCTGTTTGAAAAAGGAGGAATAATTGAAACGTGACAGTGCGTCAGCTGCTGAGTTGTATCTGCCGGGAATAAATGCACAGTGTATATTGAACTGATGTTGTAAAGACAGTTGTACCAACCTGCGCAGGAAGGACATGACTGCTAGGGACTTGGACCTGCCTTTGTTGATGATGTCTGCCGTGGCCTGGTTGTCGGTGCTAAAGACTACAGTTTGTCCTGTCCAGTGGTGGCCCCAGAGTTGTGCGGCTGCCACTATGGGGTAAAGCTCAAAGAGGGCAGATGTTTGGGAAAAGCCGGGTATCAATAGTATCTGTTGAGGCCAGGGTCCTGAAAACCAATGATGGCCAAAAATTGCCGCGAAACCTGTGGAGGCTGCGGCGTCCGTTACCACCTGGGGTGAATGGACCGAAACTATAGGTATGAATAGAGATATGCCATTCCAGGCGGACAAGAATTCCTCCCACATGGATAGGTCCGCTATGGCTGCGGAGTCTAAATTCAAAATCTGATCAGGGTCTTGAGTTTCCGACAGAAATCTGAGTAGGCGTGATACAAATGTGCGGCCTTGTGGAATAACTCGCATAGCGAAGTTGAGCATACCCAGGAGGGACTGCAACTGTTTTTTGGTACAGTCCTTGGTGTGTGTAAACTCGTGAAGGACTGTCCTAATGCGTGTTAGTTTGTCGAGGGGGAGACTGGCTTGCATTGCGCAGGTATCCAAGCTGACCCCGAGAAAAGTGATGCTATTTGCTGGGCCATCGACTTTGTGCTCGGCAATAGGAACATTGAGGTTTCCAAAAATTACCCTAAGTTTGTCGAGATCTCCTGGGGGCTTGCTGGGTGGTTCTATCAGTAGGAAGTCATCTAGATAATGGATGACTTCATGGCATTGACCCTTGTGTAATAGTATCCAACCGAGGGACTGGGCGAACGTGTCGAAGAGCCACGGGCTACTCTTCGAACCGAAGGTGAGCTTTGTAGCAAAATAATATGCTTCCTTCCACTTGATGCCATGCCAGCACCAAAGGGATGGGTGGATGGGCAGGAGCTTGAAAGCATCCGAGATGTCGGCTTTGGAGAGCCAGGCGCCTGTGCCTGCTTTGATGATCGCTTGTATTGCCATGTCCACGGAAGAATATTTTAGGGAAAACTCCTCGGAGGGGATCAGGGAATTGAGACTGGGTATGTGGGAAGAATGAGGCGCAGACAAGTCGTACACCAAACGCAATTTATTCGAAAACTTGCCCTTGACAAGCCCAATAGGGCTGACTCTCCATGTGCTGAAAGGGGGGCAACTGAAAGGGCCTATCACGTAACCTCGATCCACCTCTGCCTGCAAGAGCTGATCTATGGCTTGTTCGTCAATGGCTGCCGAACGAAGATTGGCACATTCGTGAGTAGTGTGGGGTAGTGAAATTAGGCCGGTGTGAAAGCCTGCTGTGAAGCCTTGGATAAGGAAGGTGGCCAGGGAAGGGGTGGGATGTTAAGTGAGATACCATCCTAACCATAAGAGGTTGATCCGGCTTAGTCACGCCTTCTTGTGTTGCTTGACTTCACACAAAATCCTAGGGTGTGCTCTATGACATAAGGTGCAGAGGTGAAGTAGACGGCACTGGCTGAAGTTGCAGGACCCATGATTAAAGTTATTACAGATGGCTGCCCCTCCCACGGTTCGGACTGGGCGTCCGAGTTTGTCCACCTGAGGCGTTGGTTCAGGGATCGGCTGACCCTGTACTGAACCTGAGGTAGAGGGAAACTCGAAGGGCCGTCTGATTGCCGTATTGGCGCACCAGGTGGCAGTGTGGGTGGAAGACTGGCAAATCGCACACAGAGGTGAGCGTAAGCCGGCAAAGTGGCGGCAGAAGAGCTCTGTGTCCATGAGACTCCAATCTGTCGTGATCTGGAACTGTATGAGTCTGGCCGCGGCCTTGGCTGAAAAGGAACGATGGTAATCGTAAAGGGCAAAACCTCCATACTTGTGGCCCAAGTCTACAACAGTATGGAGATACAAGTCCAGCTCTTCCCGCCTGCTAGGGGTGGCTGAGCACAGGACATCTCTGAGCATGCCAAAGGCCAGGGTAAACTCTGAGACTGTTAGCTTGCGGTTCAATCTGGGGTCTTTGGCTTTAAGGACCACTGATATGTCACCCCAGGAGTAGGCTTTATTTTCTGCCAAATCATGCACGGAAATGAGGAGAGAGGCCAGGTTGACGTCCTTGCCGTCCAAGATGTCCTTCCTGATACTGGTTGGGACCAGGTGGGAGGGGTAGACAATGTGGCTCGAGCCTGAGGTACCTGCAGGAAGAGGTGTCAAGCTTTGAGTTGCCGTTGGGTCGGGGACAGCCGTGGCCGGTCGGGCCTCCAGAAGTGCAACCCTGGTTTGGACGTCTGCAACTGAGGTGGATAGAGATGACACCATCGTGTGTAATTGCGAAATGGCCGATGATATCGACTGAAGGGATGCCTGTTGGGTACTGGGTCCTGCTGCTGGTGGGGGAAAGAGGAGTTTGAAAAGCTCGCCTTTCCTTGCTGTGGCGGGGAAGGGGACACCTCTGCGTCTGAGCTCTGCCGTCAGTTTGGGGATAGTCCATCCCCTAAGGGATTGCACGCTGCCGCTTTCTGAGACCGGAGAAGGTGACAGAGGGGCCGTGAGGTCTTCGCTGCTGGTCTGAGACATGGTTGCTCTGGTGAGGATTCTCTTGAGCTTTTATTTCCTGGTTGACTGTAACCTATTAGGGGTGAGATGAATTTCAAGTTTTTCCTTTGATCCGCTGAGTCATACTTACCCGACTTATTCTCCCATTCCCCTTTTTTTTTTTTTTTTTTTTTTACCTGGGGGGATATCGTCCAACCTGGTGCAGGGTGGACCTACTGAACTTTGACTGACCTGAGAAAAACGAAAAGGTGACAATTCGTGAAGGGATTGCTAACTGATTTTTTGAAGCAACGATTTGTATGACAATGAAAATGATTCGAAATGTTTGCCTTGATTATGAATGGACTCCATGACAGAGGTCCGGCCTGGTCGTCATCATTGATTCGACCGAGAACCGTGCTCTGGAGCATGTATTGAAATGAGGCAAGTGAAAACATTGGTGCACCCGGGACGAACTGGTGCCTGTTCGATGCATCTGGATTCGAATCGGAGCACCGTATGAAATGAAATGAGAGAAATGATTATTAGACCGAGGCTTGAATTGGTTGTGCCGTGTTTGCGACTGGCAACCAACCGAGCTCTGGTATAGGTATGAAATGCTGTCGGAACCAGCAAGGCATTCCGTAAAGAATCGGTGCATGTCAGATGCCACTGGTTCCGGAACGGTGATGCGTTGTGGGAGTGAATGGTAGTAACTGCATGGCAGAGACATGGATGAATCCCCCGATGTCTGCGACTAGCTATGATCCGGACTTTGAAGCGTGTATCAGAAATGAGGCCGAGCCCTGGGGTACGCCGTAATGAATCGGTGCATTTCCATGCGACTGGATTCATGTCTGAACGTGATACGTGGAAATGAAATGATAACCATGACAGAAGGTACGAATTACTGATAAACGTAACTCTGGAGCATGTATAAAAATGAGGCCAGTCCTGGGGCACGCCGAGACGAATCGGTGCATTGCCATGCGACTGGATTCATGTCGGAACGTGATAGGTGGAAATGAAATGATAACCATGACAGAAGGTACGAATTACTGATAAACGTAACTCTGGAGCATGTATAGAAATGAGGCCAGTCCTGGGGCACGCCGAGACGAATCGGTGCATTGCCATGCGACTGGATTCATGTCGGAACGTGATAGGTGGAAATGAAATGATAACCATGACAGAGGTATGAATGACTGAAAACGTAACTCTGGAGCATGTATAGAAATGAGGCCAATCCTGGGGCACGCCGAGACGAATCGGTGCATTGCCATGCGACTGGATTCATGCCGGAACGTGATACGTGGAAATGAAATGATAACCATGACAGAGGTACGAATGACTGACAAACGAAACTCTGGAGCATGTATAGAAATGAGGCCAATCCTGGGGCACGCCGAGACGAATCGGTGCATTTAGCATGCGACTGGATTCATGTCGGAACGTGATACGTGGAAATGAAATGATAAGCATGACAGAGGTACTAATGACAGACAATAACGTAACTCTGGAGCATGTATAGAAATGAGGCCAAATAACTGGGGCACACCGGAACGAATCGGTGCATCTTTTTGATGCGACTGGATTCGAATCGGAGCGCAGTAGGTGACTGAAATGAGAAATGTTTTGAAATGATTTGAAATGTCAGAAATGAGTTCTAGAATGTTTCAGAAATGAGAAATGATTGGTATCGAACTGACTTGATCCGATAACTTGCAAATTGCGACTTGCTATGGCTGTTTACTGATGCATATTTTTAAACACCGACATGGTAGAAATGAAGCGACGTCTGCGTCGCGGTGCTGTCGAAATGGTAACATATCGAAAGTACGAGCGATATACATTGCAATAGTGAAGTGCGAGTAACGAAATTTGAAAGTACGGTTTAGTGACATGACATGAAACGAAAAATGCGATATACATTGCAGTTTATGAAAAAGCGAGTGAAACGAAAAATTTTGAAATTACAGTTTAGTGACCTGATATGAAAACGAAAAGTCCGACGGGACCTTACCTGCGACAGCCAAGCCAGCCGCGTGGTACAAACTACGAACGAAAAACGCGGACTTCGAAAGTTTTGAGAACGGTATCGAATACGGAATTTTGCGAGGCAAGAACTTGCGGACGCTGGTATATCGAATAGTCGGCCTAGTGACGTGTATCGCGCACAGGAAACCGACAAGCACCACAGGTGAGCGGGCTGCTTAAGTACCCCCCGGGCTCCTCCCATAAATTCAGGCCACCATACTGGCCTTCCTACATATATTTTAACTCACCTTTGCCATCAAAATTGAAATATGGGAGGCGCTATGGAAGAGATGGAAAATCTGGCTTACACACACAGAATGTTCAGTTATGATGAATGTCCACAGTTTATGATGATTAACAGACTACAGCCCTTTAAAAAATACAATTTTGAGCACATAGATGGCATGTAGTGTTGGATACATTAAACAAGGCAGTAATTGTTTATTTTTCAACTGCTCCATGCATAACTGATCACCCTATGAATTACTGGGTCTACAGACTGAACCAGTGTCTTAAACTGGCCCAGTTTGCGATATGGCTTCTCCTGCCTACTCTTCAAGCTTGGACAACATCCTCCATCCACAAAATACCTTCAAAATGTTGTGATACCTCATTTTGCTAACTTACCAGTTTTTTGGATGGGTATTCATTGGAGCAGCTGGTTTTGAGGTCCATCTGTGTGATACTGCTGCTGATCGATTGCTTTGCTTACCTCTAGTTCTGGTTTTTATGTTATACAGTAATATATTATAGTATATAACTGAATATTATTTTATATTATATACTAATATAGTTTTTTTTAACTCACAACTTCATATCTGTAACTCAGAATTCAGATTTATTTAATTGCAAAATTGCAACTCTTTCCCAGAAAAAAATAAATAGCTTTAATTTCTGATCAATTATTTTTAGATTTTATTCTAATATTTGAATTGCAAATATTTTTTAAATGTTTATTCTCAATTGTTTTGCAAACACATTAGTAATGTAAGAATTACTTTTTGGCAATGTAGTCACTTGCTGTTTGCAAGCACAATTACACTTGCACCATATTGTCAATCAGTAAAATCATTAAAAAATTCCAATTTTATAGCCTAAAGACTATGTTATCCATGATACATGTAAATAGGACAGTGTAGCACTAGATAGGACTGTTTTTGTATCAACTACTTGGCATAGGCGTAGTGTTGCTTGTCTTGATGTCACTGTAAAGTGCAAAATATCTAAGCAAGTGATGATTGGTACCTGTGGATCACAATTTATGTTTATACAACAATCAATGATTTAAATTTTCCAAATCAATCTAAAAAATATATATATAATGGACACCATGGTATATTCAAGAAAGGAAGCACATTTTTTTCACAAATATATTTTGTTGGGACTGAAAATTAAACAGCTAAAGCTAAAACAGCTGTTGGTCTAGTGCAGCAGACTCCAAACTATGGCCCTCCAGTTGTTCAGGAACTACAATTCCCATCATGCCTAGTCATATCTGTGCATGTCTGTGCATGTCAGAATTTTACAATGTCTGTTCTGGACATGTAGTTCTTCAACAGCTGGAGGGCCATAGTTTGAAGATCCCTGGTCTAGTGTTTGTCTCTATTCATTGATAATTTATTGATAAAGGTTTGGCAATAACTGCCATGCATAAATACACATACAACCTTCTCCAATGTACATTGTTGGAAATCTCTGCCTGTTCAGTTTGTTTATTATCGGCTGACATACCTGTGAATTCGGACATGCTTCATGTTGGACCGTCTGCCGTACACATGAGTCAAATGTCCTCTGGTTACTATTGAACTGGCCAATACCGCCCGATATTTGGCTCGGATGTATGGCCCTTAAGAGTATTTGAGGCCTGGTGTAAGCTGCTTGGCTGATTTACCTTATTTACTAAAGTCAAATTCCAGCCAATTTTGAGTATTGGGAAGAGTAAATACTTTTTTCAAGCTTTAAATGCTATCTGTGACCCCACTGGGGAGATTTACATTTAAATCTAGTCTGGGTAACAGAAGCACAAGAAATCAGGGTAGTGGTTATCAATAACCTGGCAGAGGTTCTCACCCTTTCTGATTTGATTGAATGAAAAATATTTTGCTACTTTGGGGTTGATTTCCTAAAAGATAATAGGTTGTTCACTTTGCAAGGACATTTTTACTTAGCTTAGTGAATGTGATAAAAGTTTTCAAAAACTATCCAATTATGTGGTAAAAAAAAGTATTTGCATTTAAGTAAATTAACCCCTTTAGTATTCTTGACTTTTACTGGCAGGAATCAAATGAAAATTTCCCCATTGGGCAAAGAGATGACATGAAAAGGATTATATCTCTTCCCAATCCTGTATCAAACTCACACAAAAAAGTTGAGGGTTGTGTTATATACCAAAAATGATTATCCCATCTGTCTCTTCTACAGAAGTCAATTAAATGGTCAAGTGAGGGAGTTCACACACTGATCGAAATTCAATCAGTCTATGGCCAGCTTTACTCTGGATGACCAACAGAGACTATTTTCAATAAGTTTATTTACATAGTGGCAGGAAGAAAATTGCAGGATACCTGAAAGACCTGTATTTGGTACAAATAATTACAACTTAAATGAAATAAGAAAAATGTAAAACAAGGTAACAAAATAGCATAGTATTCACGCGCTTTTTGTCTTACTTTTCCGGCTTTAGTAGTAGTGTTTTGTTATTTCAGTATTTGTTATTTTGGCCTGCAGTTGACATTTTAATTATGTAATGCTACCATACATCTATTTTCATCAAAAGCCTGTGACATGATTCAGACTTGTTAAAGACCATTGTTGCACTGAGACTATAAATCTGTATGTTTATTTCTGTATCTTATATCCTTTCGTAGGGTATTAAAGTGATTGTAAAGTATAGTTTTTATAACAAACATGTTATACTTACCTGCTCTGTGCAATAGAACTGCACAAAATGGCACTGATCCTCCTATTCTGGAGTGACCCGCTGGCACTCCTGGCTCTTCCTCTTCTTGGTGTGCCACTGTAGGAAGCCGCTTCTCATTGTGGCACACCTGTGGGCTCAATCCTAACTCGCACTGCCTGCGTCCATAGACACAGACTGCACAACATTTTTTTTACCTTAAAGGATAAGTTCACCTTTTAAAAATAAATGTTCATTTTTTTGCAGATAAAAAATTGTGCATTTACTATTTTTTGTTTTAGGAGCCTGGAAAGCAATGATCAGTAGATCGCTGAAGCCATGCAGGTCTCCTACAGACTGTCAGTGTAAGCTGTCTGCCCATATATTGTACGGGCAGGCATTTTTACACCTTCAGGAAGAATCAATTAACTAGCATAGTGCTCAGTATGGATGAGCTTTGAGTTCGAGTCAAACTCAT
Organism: Lithobates clamitans; assembly: GCA_037952925.1. Taxonomy (NCBI): domain Eukaryota; kingdom Metazoa; phylum Chordata; class Amphibia; order Anura; family Ranidae; genus Lithobates; species Lithobates clamitans. The sequence continues at coordinate 5,655,970 of JBBGZY010000605.1, read as the reverse complement.
GTTCGACTCGAACATCGGCTGTTCGCCAGTTCGCAGAACAGCGAACAATTTGGGGTGTTCATGGCAAATTCGAAAGCCGCAGAACACCCTTTAAAAGTCTATGGGAGAAATAAAAGTGCTAATTTTTTAAAGGCTTATATGCATGGTATTGTCATAAAAAGTATTTGGGGACCTGGGTCCTGCCCCAGGGGACATGGATCAATGCAAAAAAAGTTTTAAAAATGGCCGTTTTTTCGGGAGCAGTGATTTCAATAATGCTTAAAGTGAAACAATAAAAGTGTAATATTCCTTTAAATTTCATACCTGGGGGTGTCTATAGTATGCCTGTAAAGGGGCGCATGTTTCCCGTGTTTAGAACAGTCTGACAGCAAAATGACATTTCAAAGGAAAAAAGTCATTTAAAACTACTTTCAGCTATTAATGAATTGCCGGTCCGACAATACACATAAAAGTTCATTGATAAAAACGGCATGGGTATTCCCTACAGGGGAACCCCGAAACAAAATTATAAAAAAAAATGATACCAGGCCACATGCCCTCAACATTGGGAGGGTGCTTTGGGGTAGCCCCCCAAAACACCTTGTCCCCATGTTGATGGGGACAAGGACCTCATCCCTACAGCCCTTGCCCGGTGGTTGTGTCGGTCTGCGGGCAGGGGGCTTATCAGAATCTGGAAGCCCCCTTTAACAAGGGGACCCCCAGATCCTGGCCCTCCCCCCTGTGTGAAATGGTAAGGGGGTACAAAAGTACCCCTACCATTTCACAAAATAACTGTCAAAAATGTAAAAATGACAAGAGACAGTTTTTGACAATTCCTTTATTTAAATGCTTCTTCTTTCTTCTATCTTCTTTCTTCTATCTTCCTTCAGTTTCTTCCTCCATCTTCTTCTTCTGGTTCTTCTGGTTCTTTTGGTTCTTCCTCCGGTGTTTTCGTCAAGCATCTTCCTCCTCAGCGTCTTCTTCCCTTCTTCTCCTCGGGCTGCTCCGCATCCATGATGGCATGGAGGGAGGCTCCCGCTGTGTGACGCTTCTCCTCTTCTGACGGTTCTTAAATAAAAGGGGGTGGGGACACCCAGTGACCCCGCCCCCCTCTGACTCACGAGGACTTGACAGGGACTTCCCTGTGGCATTCCCCGTGATGTCAGAAGGGGGCAGTGTTACGTAATGGGTGACCCCGCCCCCCCTCTGACTACAGGGGAATGCCACAGGGAAGTCCCCATCAAGTACCCGTGCATCAGAGGGGGGCGGGGTCACTGGGTGGCCTTGCCCCCCATTATTTAAGAACCGTCAGAAGAGGAGAAGCATTACACAGCGGGAGCCTCTCTCCATGCCATCATGGATGCGGAGCGGCCCGAGGAAAAGAAGGGAAGAAGACGCCACGGAGGAAGATGCCGGGCAAGAACACCAAAGGAAGAACCAGAAGAAGAAGAAGGAGAAGATGGAGGAAGAAACCGAAGGAAGATAGAAGATAGAAGAAAGAAGAAGCATTTAAATAAAGGAATTGTCAAAAACTGTCTCTTGTCATTTTTAACATTTTTGACAGTTTTTTTGTGGAATGGTAGGTACCCCCTTACCATTTTACACAGGGGGGAGGGCCGGGATCTGGGGGTCCCCTTGTTAAATGGGGGTTCCAGATTCCGATAAGCCCCCCGCCCGCAGACCCCCACATCCACTGGGCAAGGGTTGTGGGGATGAGGCCCTTGTCCCCATCAACATGGGGACAAGGTGTTTTGGGGGCTACCCCAAAGCACCCTCCCAATGTTGAGGGCATGTGGCCTGGTACGGTTCAGGAGGGGGGCGCTCTCTCGCCCCCCCCCTCTTTTCCTGCGGCCTGCCAGGTTGCGTGCTCAGATAGGGGTCTGGTATGGATTTTTGGGGGGAACCCATGCCATTTTTTTTTTAATTTTGGCACGGGGTTCCCCTTAAAATCCATACCAGACCTGACGGGTCTGGTATAGATTTTGAGGGGGACCCCACGCCATTTTTAAAAAAATTTGGGCTGGGGTTCCCCTTAATAACCATACCAGACCTGAAGGGCCTGGTATGGAATTTAGGGGGACCCCCACATCATTTTTTTTTTCATTTTGGTTCGGGGTTCCCATGTGGGTAATTCCCATGCCGTTCTTATCAATGAACTTTTATGTGTGTTGTCGGACTGGCAATTCATTAATAGCCGCGAGTAGTTTTAAATTACCTTTTTTCCTTTGAAATGTCATTTTGCTGTCAGACTGTTCTAAACACAGGAAACATGCGCCCCTTTACAGGCATGCTATAGACACCCCCAGGTATAAAATTTAAAGGAATATTACACTTTTATTGTTTCACTTTAAGTATTATTAAAATCACTGCTCCCAAAAAAAACGGCTGTTTTTAAAACTTTTTTTTGCATTGATCCATGTCCCCTGGGGCAGGACCCAGGTCCCCAAACACTTTTTATGACAATAACTTGCATATAAGCCTTTACATTTAGCACTTTTGATTATTCATGTTCGTGTCCCATAGACTTTAACGGTGTTCAGGTGTTCAAACTAATTTTTTGCCTGTTCGCAAGTTCTGGTGTGAACCAAACAGGGGGGTGTTCGGCTCATCCCTAGTGCTCAGCAGTGCTTTGATTGTTTATTGAGCACTACAAGCCGACAGCCACAAAGGCTGCCAGTAGTTGTGGTCCATTCATTCACAGAACACTGTGAATGAATGACGCAGCCGAGCGAGTCATTTTCTTTAGACAGCAGCAGCGAGCACGGGTAGAAGATCCCCCCGCTTGCTGCCAAAATGAGGGACAGGGAGGGTGTGAGGGCCGGTACATTTGTAACATTACACATGTTACACCTTGATGGGTGTAACATGTTACAAAAGGTGAACTTATCCTTTAATGCAAGGTATGTATTAGGGAAAAAATGTTTAGGCTTTTGAACCACATTAATCAATATAAACTTGATCAGTAGCAGAGTTAGACAGAGAAAAAAAAACATATATATCTCAACTCACAAAGAATTTATTGATATCCTGGCTTCATTCTATGTAATTTGAAGCTTTCATTATTTTTGAGCAAGTTTCAAAGCAATATTAAAAATCATTGTTTCGTGCTTGTCCAAATTTTGTTCACTATTCACACTGCTTTTAAGGAAAACCCATTTAGAACTATACTTATACTAGAACTGAAACAATTATAATGACCAAAAAAATTTATAATAAAAGGGCTTGTATCTCATGTAAGTCATCTAATTAATTTTACACACATGCAGGATTTAGCCCTTGCAAACAGCCTTGAAATAAAATCAATGGCATCATGTTTAAATAACACTGCAAAATCGTTACAATCTATTATGCACCAATTGGTAATAAGCAGCTTCAGAAGGGAAAAAAAATAACTTTTTTAAATTCTGTTTTTGACTTGCTAATTTCAAAACAACAGTTACTAAATATAGCAAATTTTCAAGCCATGCAGGTTCATTATACACTACTCCTGTTGTATACATCACTTTTGTTTCACAGGGGATCGTGGGAAATCTTGTCAACGTGCAGGGAATCGTAACAAGGATTTTCTGAACACAGAGGTTCAGAATCAATTGACAAAATGGGCTTACACTCATTAAAAGTAAAATTGCAATTTTTTTTGTGCTAATGTGAAAATGGTACTATGCTTTCAAATGAAAAGGATAGGAATTAAAAGGAATGATTGGAATGATTGATTTTGACCTAGAGCTTTGTTTGTTCATATTGAAATTTAAGATAGAAATAAGTGAAGCACAACGTACAGTATGAGCAGAAAATACAAAAGCAGGAAAGTTTGTAGGGAAAAGAAAAACAGCTTTTTTATTTTATATATTTATTTAAGGTGTCCATATTTATGTTTTTGCTGTTTGACATGATGTACTGTATGATTAATGGCTGGATTTTTATAAAATCACTTGGTCTATACTGACTACTTTAGGCCCATTAAAACATATTCATTGTGTTAAGTTGTGATAATCACATATTACTGCAATGCATAGCATCAGGCATACCACAAAAGTGTGTTTTGTGGTGTAACATATTTATAGTTCAGATTTATATTTTTAACTTTAGTTTTCTGTTTAAATTATTTGCTGTTTTTTTTATTCTAAATTACTTGGTGTGTACTTGTGACTACTTAGGGGATATTGCAATGCACAGAAATGATTTTGCCACAATATGGTGTTTTGTGGTGCAATTCATTTTTAAAGACATCACAATTCACAAATGCTATGTTCCTGCACTGCAGCATACCACAGTCGTGGTAACACAACGCATTAGGAAAAATAGTCCATGTCCCATTTTAGCTGTGCTGTGGTGTGTTAGCAGCTTATTTAAATGAATGAATGGAAATAGATTGGGTATTGTCCATATTCACTGATGTCTGGAAGCTCTCCATTGGGAAAAATTCTTGTGACTTTTAGACCTAAAACCATTGTTTTTTTTGTAATTTTTTGACAGACCTAAGACCATTAACAAAAACTACCACATTTTTGCTGGTATTCTATTAACAACCCCTGGCTTGATAATCTAAAATATTTGAGGAAACCTTATGAATCTGGTATTCATCTTGTGTGTGCAATGTTTTATTACTTATTTTCCTGGTCACCTACTACAGTATATATTTATAGAATATATATAATTTTGGTGGGCATAATTGAACACTTCTTTGTTTTTTGTTTTATTCCTCTTTTATTTTTTTTTATATTTGCCAAAAAATGTTTTGAAACTTGTAACTAAAATAAAATAATTTAATCTCAAAGCCTTCTGACCATAACTTGGCTGAAGCTGCTGATACTGCTGCTTTATATTGTCAACATACAGTATAACACAGTTACACAGGGAAACTTTTTGGTTTTTAGAGTGGAAAATCATTGCAAACAAAGCAAATATTTTGACACTTTTTAAAATTTGAAAACAAAAAATAAACTTTGAGGCCATACTTTTTAATCTTTTTGGAATTTGACCTATTTAAACGTAACTTTAATAAAACTAGGTCATGCTGAAAAATAGGTCAGGCATAAGTACTTGGCCTTCATATTGTCTTTGAAAATATCCTTTAGGAGTTAAATTGTCTAATCTGGAACCTTAGCTGGCTAACCAAGCTTATCACCATTTCCCAGAAAAGTAGCTATCAGCATAATGAAAGACAAAAGTGTCTAGATATCGTTTGCTTAATTCTTCAATGAATAATGAAAGTGCCTAAATTTGAAGAGAAAAAAGTCATTTGTATAACTAATAAAAATGACCTGCAAATCAGATCTCACAGTTTTTTGAGAGGCAGAAAGTGATTATAATGCTGGGATTAAGTTATAACAAATCAAAGGAATACAAAGTGGCTCATTTTTCTGCCTTTTTGAAGGGCTGCTTTAAAGAATAAGACACTGCAATTTTTCTACAGTTTTTCTCATTGTTGAAGTGAGTGCTAAATTAAAGCAACTGATGTAGAAAGATAATATGGATATGATGAAATCAAAATTTCAAAGAAAAAATATTTTATTTCTTTGTGCTAGCTCAATGTGTAATGGGGCGTACACACGGTCGGACTTTTCGTCTACAAAAGTCCAACGTACGCCGACGGACTAAAGCTGGCTGGTAATCCGATCGTGTGTGGGCTTCTTCGGACTTTCAGCGGACTTTTTCAGCCTCAAATCCGACGAACTTTAGATTTGAAACATGCTTCAAATCTTTACGTCGTAACTACGACGGACCCCGAAATCCGCTCGTCTGTATGCTAGTCCTACGGACAAAAAAACAACGCATGCTCATAAGCAAAAACTAAACGGAAGCACTCGGTCTAGTAAAACTAGTGTTCGTATTGTAGGAAGCACATTCCTCACGCTGCAAAATCTGTGATCGTTGAATGCAGCGCATTTAATGTCTTCTTTACGAATGCTATAAAGAACGAAGATGTTTTGCTGTTCCTATTCAAACAGAGTTCTCCCAAACAGATTTCTGGATTCTTTTTTTCTTTGATCTCATGAATGACATGGTATGCTTTTTCAAAACAATGTTTCCATACTAATAATACTTTTTAAATTTTTTTTTTTTTTGGTGGAGTCATCTTTTCTTGTAATTTTTAACCAGATATTTATTTTATGATTGTTGTGGAACTTTTTTTCTGTTTATCTATAAATTTGTTTGTAAAGTTGCCACAGGGAACCCATTTTTATATATAATTTTTTTTTTTTTTTTTTTGGTGTTTGTAAAGTTACCACAAAGAAACCATTTTTCTTTTTAGGTTTTTATTGTATTTTTTTAATGTTTGTAAAGTTACCACAAAGAACCCTTTATAATTTTTGTTTTTATAGTGATTTGTTATTTTTTTTATATAAAGTTAACCCAAAGAACCGTTTTTGGTTATGTATCTTTTTTTTTTTAAATACTTACCACTCGAACATTATTAACATTATTTTAATCTATTTTTGGTGTGTTTTTGCAAAATCAATGAGATTGTTGTCCCTTGTTAATTTAACATTGTGTCTAAAATCTATGATTTAAAATAAAAAACCTAAACTCAAAAAAGATCCATTTATTTATGGTCTAAATAAAATAAAGAGGAAGTCAACGCTGGAAAAAGTATGTGTACAAGAAAATGGGGATCTTGAGGAGTCCATATAAGAGGGAGCACAATCTGGTCCAAGAATCCCAGAGATCAACAGCACCAGCAGATGATATAGATGTCCCCAGACTGTGGTACTACAACAGCCTGCGTCTTCTGTCAGACCAGACTGAACCCAAGTCATCACTGTCTTCTCTTCCCTGCAGCCTTTCCTCCACGCTGCCCTGCAGCCTTCCCTGCAGCCTTCCCTGTAGCCTTCTTTCGAGACTGTGGCTCTGGTGTTTCAGTTGTGGCAGGAGGAGGAGGAGGAGGAGGAGGAGGAGGGGGGGCTGCCTCATGTAGTTGGGTGTTTCGTGTTAGCGTGCCCTGCAGCCCCTTCTGGATTGTTTCCCCAAATAGTCGCTCACAAATGAGGCGCTGCTCCCAATCCATTTGAAGAAGTAGCAGCCATAGGACTCTTCCGCTTTGGGGGGGCTCCTTAAAAAACGGGTGGCCTCTTGCATGAGGCGCAGGGATGCCTCCTGTGTGACCGTCCCCTTCCTGGCCCTTTTTTTGGGAAGGTGGAGGGGAGGCACTTGGGATTCGGTCAGGCTCCTACTGGGCCCAGCCACCTCACTTGGCCCAGCCACCTCACTTGGCCCAGCCACCTCACTGGGAGCAGCCACCTCCTGCCTGACACTGGGCCCAGCCTCCTCCAGGATGATGGTGAATCCGGCCTCCTCCAGGCTGTCCATGGGCCCGGTCTCCTCCTGCCTGCCACTTTCCCCACATTCCTCCTGGATGGACTCATCCTGTGTATAAAAAAAGGACATAGTTTTAGTATATTTTTTTGGGTTCATCAATGACACGCAGTTTGCTTCTCATGACTAGAAAATTCAATGTGAATACATCTCTTTAATAAAAGAGTCTAATCAGACACCCTAATTATTTCAAGCAGGTGCCAAACATATTTAGCCACTACTGTCAATTTATATGTATACACAATTTTGAGGGCAAAATTATTTTAGACAATTATAACATCCAGTTAACATCATTAATATTAGTACAGTAAATATTTGTTAAAATAATTTACCTGACTCCAGATGGTCATATCCGGTTCATCCAGGATGGAAGACCCAGCTTGCTCCTCATCAGCCTCTGCTGGGGTGGAGGGAAGGGTGGAGGGAAGGGTGGAGGGAAGGGTTGAAAGTGATGCCCTGGCTTCAGTCTGGTCATCAAGAAAACGGAGTTGATTGTAGTACCACAGCCTGGGTACATAAACATCATCTGCTGATGCTCCTGATCTCATTGATTCCTGGATCTTCTTATGTTCCCTCTTATACATGTTCCTCAAGACCCCAATTTTCTTGAGCAATGTCTCCATTGTTGCTTCCGGGATGGTCGCCTGGACAAAGGACAGAAGTCTCTCCAGCGTTGACTTCCTCACATGCTTTGCATAATACTGTGGGTGTTTCACCTCCCACAAATTCCTCATCTCTCTATATTTAGAAATAAAAGCAGTAAGGAACTCTGGATCCTTAAATAGGGGATTCATAATGTCTGTATAAAAGATAAAGTCACAAGACAAAAAACACTTATTGGGTTTCTGCTAAACCCTCATCATCTTATCCCTATGTAGGCCTCATCAATCTGTCAAGCCATATAGGCCGCTTGCTACAAAGTCTTGACCAAAAGTATAAATTTTAAATTACCTTCGTTTAGTAGCGTCCCGGTCCACTATTACCTACGCACAGAACGTACGTACGACACAATACGTAACAGCGCTTTCTACACTGCACATGCGTAATACTACGCCTATTTGGCCCGCCCCCGACGTTCTTTTTGTTTACGCATATAACCCGCCCTTGACTCTACGCACAGAACGTACATACGACACGTGTACAAGGCCCCTCTTTATACACTACGCATGTGTGAAACTCCGCCTGCGTCGCCCGCCCCTGATGTTCAATTTTAACTCATGTTCTCCGCCCCTTAATTCTACGCACAGAACGTACGTACGACACGTGCGCAAGGCCCCTCTTTATACACTACGCATGTGTGAAACTCCGCCTGCGTCGCCCGCCCCTGACGTTCAATTTTAACTCATGTTCTCCGCCCCTTAATTCTACGCACAGAACGTACGTACGACACGTGCGCAAGGCCCCTCTTTATACACTACGCATGTGTGAAACTCCGCCTGCGTCGCCCGCCCCTGACGTTCGATTTTAACTCATGTTCTCCGCCCATTTTTAGTTACGGCGCGTAGTGGGGTGAATAATGGCAGAGACACATCAGGTGTTTACTACCTCAGGTAGCGTAGAAAGCCCGGAGGCCGGAACGTCAAGATCTGTGAGGCCTAGATTTAAGGCCTCCAATATGTCCTTTGAAGAGATGGTGGAGATGGTGGCCATTCTTAAAAAAAAGGACTATGATGGGAAGTATGGGCCGTACGCCCGGCCAAATTTGCGCAAGGCCAAAATAATGGCGAAAGTGGTGGACAATTTACAGGCTTATTTTGGGGTACAGCGCTCCAAGGATCAAATTAGAAAAAGATGGTCTGACCTCAAACTCAGGGAGCCGGATCAGTACAGACGGATCCGTAAAGTGCTGAAAAAAGTAAGTACCTGTGTTTTCCTCTTGTGTTGATTACCTCGTATACCGCTCCATCTGCTTTTCATTCCTATACGATTGTTTGCATCGTTTGAAACGATCTTTTAATAAACATCGTTACATATCTATAAATAATATATACATATATATCTCTCTATATATATATATATATATATATATACACACATATACATATATATATATATATATATATATATATATATATATATATATATATATATATATATATATATATATATATATATATATATATATATATATATATATATGTATATATATATATATATATATATATATATATATATATATATATATATATATATGTGTGTGTGTATATATATATATATACATATATGTGTGTGTGTATATATATATATATATACATATACATATGTATGTATGTATATATGTATGTACCGTATATAGATATATAGGTAGATATAGATAGATATAGAATTTTTTTTTTTTTATTTAAATTAATATCTATTTTTAGATTTAGATTTTGTTTGAGATTGAAGATTTATATTTAGTTATAGATATATAGAGAGAGAGAGATCCAAAGATTTTTTTATATATTTTGATATTGATATCTAGATATCGAGATATCTATCTATCTTGATATGTCTTTAGAAATTAAAATCTTGAAGTCTACTAGGAACTCTACACAAACAGACAATTTGTACACCACTTCACTACAAATGTTGGAAGATTAGTATGTACTATATCTGTGTGCTAAGTATATTAATTTTTTGCTTCACATCAGGGAAAAATCACTCAGCCAACAAGAGGAACCCAGTCCCCCCCAAGCAAAAGAACATACTTGGGAAATCAGCCCAAGCCCCACTGAGGATGTGGAGGAAGGAGAGGTGGGCGACATGGGCACCCCACCAGGTGAGTGTCTGACACACCAGCTTACGGTAATCTATGCATGGCTGCCTTTTATTTTATGTAATTTTTCTACTCTATTTTAGGTGATCTGGTTGTGCTTGAGTCAAGCAACAGCGCCACCCCCGAGGATGTTCATGAAGTATGCGACATGGGCACCCCCCCAGGTCAGTGTCTGAGACACCAGCTTTATGGTAAGGTAAACTATGTGTGCATATTTCTAAACACATTTTTTTTTTCATTCCACTTTAGGTCCAAGTGACTATTTCACCACAGACAGTGCCCAACGGCTAATTGCTCAAATAATGGCCTGGAATGGGGAGATCGATCAAATGCGGAATTGGCTGGATCGTATGCAGCAGGAAATGAAGGACATGATTGATGTTTTGGGTCGAATCTAAATGCCCTTTTTTAAACCCCAAAACATCGATCATGTCCTTCATTTCCTGGTTTGCTGACCCCATTCTGGGCCTTCTCTTTATTATTTTCTGTTAAATTATATGCCTGTTTAACAACATTTAAAAAAGGAGGCCTATTTTTCAAAAAAAAAAAAAAAAGGATATGAAAAAAGACAAAAAAAAAAAAGGATTTGAGAAAAGACAAAAAAAAAAAAAGGATTTGCAAAAAGACAAAAAAAAAGGATTTGAAAAAAGACCAAAAAAAAGGATTTGAAAAAAGACAAAAAAAAAAAAGGATTTGAAAAAAGACAAAAAAAAAAAAAAGGATTTGAAAAAAGACAAAAAAAAAAAGGATTTGAAAAAAGACAAAAAAAAAAAAGGATTTGAAAAAAGACAAAAAAAAAAAAAAAAAAAGGATTTTAAAAAACACCAAAAAAAAAAGACCTGTTTGCTAAAATCAAAATGCCCAACAAATTTTATTTTTGATTATCTAAAAATATTTAGCTCTAATTATATTATTCTAAATTTATTTAATATATCTTTATATTTTTGGCTAGGAACATTTTATACTAAATGCATAACTGAATGGATACCAAAGATTAAAAACATCTGCTTAGAATTAAATAAATGTGTGGTTTGTTATTTCAATGCTCAGTATCAGTTTGTTTATAAATTTCAAAAAAGTGGTTTACAGTGGCAATGGAGCTTATTTAGAAATTTACAAGGAAAATACAGTTGGCACTACAACTGCTCGACCATAACCTAGGAGAAAGCCCAAAAGAAAGGCAAGCAATAAATATAATTCAAGATTTCATCAAGATTGTTTTTATTTTAAATCTTTAGATATCCTGGCCCATTGCAATGGCCCCCCTACCCATAAAATAATTAACATATTGCTGTCTAACTTGACGGGCATTTTGGGGGGCCAAGTCAGTATGGACAGTATCCAGGCCCGTAAGATTCTCAACGATAAGTCCAGCCTCAGGCCCAACTGGCACCATATAATTTTGAGAATGTTTGTGCAAAAAGTTGTGCAGGATGCAGCACGATAAAATGATAAAATTAAGTTTGTATTCCGCCAAATTAATGGAGGTTTGAAACAGGCGGAACCGGCTGGCCAGAATCCCAAACGCATTCTCAACCACTCTTCTAGCTCTGGCCAGCCGGAAATTAAAAACTCTCCTCTGCGGGGTGAGGGTTCTTTGGGGGAATGGCCTCATGAGGTGCTTGCTCAGAGCGAAGGCTTCATCGGCAATGAAGACAAAGGGGAGTCCTTCCACGTTATCCGCATCAGGTGGCAATCCCAGGCCACCACTCTGGAGACACTGGCAGAACTCCGTCTGGGCAAATACTCCTCCATTCGACATCCGGCCATTCTTCCCCACGTCCACATATAGAAATTCATAGTGTGCCGACACCACCGCCATTAAAACTATACTGTGGAACCCCTTATAATTAAAATAGTGGCACAATGTGGACATTTTTCCCATCTATAGCCCCTCCACAATTGGGAAAGTCCCAACGGGTGGCAAAATGGGATGCCACAGTCTGCCATTCCTGTGGCGTTGAAGGAAACTGGGGAATCAAACAAGAAAACAAAAATCAGTAATTTTGAATCGAACATGGCAAGAAAATTATACAATTAAAAACATTATTCCACAGCATCAGTATAACATTAAATAATGTATATCTTCTGGAAGAAATAATATTGAAAGGCACACTTATCAGATTGCTCACCCCCTCTGATGGAACATTGATTACATTTTAGGGGGTGGTGAAATTACCAAAAAATATTAATTTTAGGACACACAGGGATTTATGGACTAAAAAGGCTACAAGACTGCAGTTGTCCCACTCTGCAAGTGCAGTTGCTCCCCAGCTTAAAGTAAATGAGGTAAGGTAAAAAGGCTTTCATGTTGCAAGGAGTACACAACCACATGCAAGGGCAATTAATGAAAACACTTTGTGGCTTGTATATGATTTGATGATGGAAATCAGCAGAGCTTCTGCTCATTTACTAAAGCACTGGAGCAAATGCACTTGTAGAGTGCACATGCATTTTGCAAAGTGCAACATATATTTGCTTTTTAAAAATCAACACCACGGAAGATTCTAGCAAATTATTAGGGGGGGGGGGTTGAAATCAAGCTAATTATAAGCACACTATTTGGATAGAGTTTAGGGGAAACAAAATACAATGCAGCTGACTAAATACATTCAAACTGAGTAGACTAGGTGAATATGTGACCAGCATTGTATGCTGGAGACGTTATTGAAGGCAAATATACATGCATGACAAAAAAGAACATGAAACAAATCAAGCATGCGTGAGAAGAAAAAGGGGACATTCACACTATATTACAATGATGGTAAGTAGTGTTTGAGCTAAGAAATACATTACATTATCAAAGAATAAATAAAAGAACATGTGATGCTAATAAAAGAAAAAATTCTTACCTTAATATAGTCCTTCTGCAGGACCTGGATTATGGCAGAACAGGTCTCTGGGATAATGATCCCCAGAGCCTGGGGGGAGATGCCTGTCGAGAACTTGAGGTCCTGTAGGCTTCTCCCCGTCGCCAAGTACCGCAACGTGGCAACTAGCCTCTGCTCCGGAGTGATGGCTTGCCTCATGCAGGTATCCTGCCTGCTGATATAGGGGGTCAGCAAAGCCACCAAACGGTCAAAAACGGGGTCCGTCATCCGGAGAAAGTTCCTGAAATCCTCAGGATTATTCTCATGGATCTCACGGAGCAATGGCATGTGAAAGAACTGGTCACGCTGGAGCAACCAATTCTTGGTCCATGAACTCCTCCTCGCCCTGTTCATGGACTGGTCTTGGTCTGAAGAATAAACTACAGCACCAAACACATACAATGCACGAGCTCGACGACGAGTATGTACAGGTAACATGGCTATAAAACGGTCGGCTGGTCAGAACGCACTTAACAGAACGCACTGAAGAACAGCAAGGCCTGTGAAGAATGACCTGAAAATCAGGAACGAGCAGCCAATAAAACAAAGATTTCTCAATGCCAACTGACCAAACGCACTGAAAAGCAGATACAAACCTCACAAGCACAGACTGAACAACAGTTAAAACGAACTGAAAAATACGAGTCTCACAAGCGCGAATCGTCTCTCACCAAACTTCTACTAACACGAGATAAACACGAGATTAGCAGAAGGAGCCCAAAGGGTGTCGTACGGGCTATTGAACTTCCGTTTTATAGTCTGGCCGGACTTGATGTACGTCACCGCGTACTAGGCTGTCAAACTTTTGTGTGGTCGTGTGTAGGCAAGTCCGTTCGTTAGAAAGTCTGCCGCAAGTCCGCCGAAAGTCCGCAGGAAGTCTGTCGGACCGGCTGTCGGACTTTTGTAGATGAAAAGTCCGACTGTGTGTACGCGGCATAACAGCCACCTGTTCAAGACATTCCCTTATAGCACTGTGCAAGTGGCTGAAATGTGAAATCCTCTAAATTAAACATAAAAGATTTTGAATTAATTTTTGCAAATGAAAGCTATCTTTGTCATGCTTGTACAAACATTTTATTATGGTAGAATAAATGGGCACAGTTTTCATAGCATACCTATTTAAGCTCTGAGAAAAAACAATGTTTTGTACTAAATTCAGACAGTGCTAGGGCATCCATATAATTTCACTTACATGCAGCAAAGAATTAAAGAACAAGTATACTTATCTCAAAATCCCCTAATCTACTCACAGGGCATTCCTCTTTACCTTTCCGATTACATGAATTGAACATTTGTCTCCCCTCTGCCAGCTGAAATGCAATGTTTACTGACATTATCCAGTTATAGCTGCAGCCTCTGCCTAGTCTTGTCTCTGACAGCCTGCAGTGGGGAGACAAAATTTGAGTGTTGAGAAAACACTTCCCATGGCACACCTTGTCCCTCTTCTCCACATAATACTACACCCCATTCATTCACAACTAATCAGTGCAGGGACTACCAGCAGCTTCTCTCACACTTCTATTCATTATCATTCATTTCCATATTGAAAACTGCCACCGATTTTCACAAGCTGTCTACAGACAGCTCAGATCCCTCTCTCTGCCCGTGCAGTGATCAGAGACTGCAGGATTAACAACCCTCCTGCTCTGACCTGTAGTAAAGAAAAAGGAGAATTTACTAATCCTTTAAAAAAACACTATCCATGCCATGCTTTTCCCATAGGTCATAGGAGTGCACTTAGTACTGCACTCCTCTGACCCAGATTCAGCCAACAGAGGGTTAAAGTCTGCAGTGAGCACTGGAAGGGCAAAGTACAGAGTGGTGAATGACAGTCACCACTCCGTGTTTAGAGGGGACCTGAGTACTGAGTGATCAGAGGTCTCTGATCACTCAGTCCTCAGTGTAGAGCTAAAGGGGACACATGCAGCTCAGGTGCTGCATCTACAGTACATAGCTAAGCATGAATGTTTTTTTTTTAGAAATCCACACTGCTCTTTTAATGGCTACACACTGGTAGTAAATACAGCAGGTATCTTAGATGTTAAAACTGGCTACTAACATTGAATCTTTCATAAATCAAAATAAAGGAGATATCAACTGCATTTTTGAAGTTTAGTTTTTTCATGTCTTAGACCAGGCCTTGTAGTCTCTTAATCTTATTCATTTTGATCTATGCAAGACCAATGCTCATCCATTGGATTCTATTTTTTTAATGTATGTTAGACTTTTGAAAGAGTCACTGTGAACTAAATATATAGCTTTAAATGCTTTATAAAGCACCCAAAACTTGCCAGCTTTTGCCATGATCTGTTTTAAGTTGTCCTGTTATTAAAATGCTCACTTCAGATAATTCTAGGGCTACACGTCAACATTAATGAACCACAATATTAGCTTGATTAAAATAATAGTACTAACAATAGTAAAAAATTGTGTTTTTTTCCCATGAGTGAAAATTGAGATCCTCCAGCCCAAGCAGCCAAAATTACATGGACACAGAGACCCATGTAAAAAGAAAATGGAAAAACCCTTACATGCACTGATAAGATTTTTTTACATGATGCTGGGCACTTTCTTATATACAGTATAACTTAAAAAAGACTATAGTCAAGCCAACAGTCACTGCAATTGTGATAAATGGTGATAAACCATTTTTTGTGAAGGATGCCTGAGCAGTTTTGCAGACCTCTTGGACCTTTCAAATCAGTTTAAAATACTAACTGACCTACAGCACAAACAGGTAGCAAAACTCCTAAAGTGATGTAGAGAAAGATAATTTTTATTAGGGATGTAGAATGGTTTGAACTTTGGCTGTTTAGTGAACAGGCAAACTAAATAGGGGGCTTTTACCCACCCATTAGAAGTCATAAAATTAGCAGCAGTATTACCAACAATGTCAAATGTGACAGTTTACCATTTAGGGCTCCTGGTTGTCAGGACGTTAGCAGCTGCCAGCATCCTTGCAACCAGTGTTGCATCCCCAGACCTTTTTATCAACTGAATGTAAACAAAGAGGCAGGGATGTTGCCTGACATCATTGCTCAAATATGGCCATGGTCATATTAGGTCAACAAAATCAGCCAGCATCCCTGCTTTTTTGTTTTTATTCAAGCTGCCAGCCATCTGTTAGTTGCATCCAGGAGTGTGATGGGAGCGGACATGCATCATATTTTAAAAGGGGGCTTAAATATTCCAATAAGTCTTAAAGTGGTTCTAAAGGCTCAAGGTATTTTACCTTCATGCATTCTATGCATGAAGGTAAATAACCTCCTGTGTCCAGCAGCCCCCTCTAATACTTATCTGAGACCAATCTTGATCCAACGATCTTCACAAAAGCCTCGGCTCTCCGGGACTCTCCCTTCTTGTTGACTGAGACAGCAGTGGGAGCCATTGGGGGGCAGAGAGCCTTCTGAACCAAATTAGGCCACATGCACTCAACAAGGGAGACACCCCCTGGCAAAGCACCTTGTTCCCATGTTGATGAGGACAAAAGTCTTTTCCCCACTACCCTGGCCTGGTGGTTGTAGGGGTCTGCGGGTGGGAACTTATTAGAATCCAGAAGTCCTTTTTAAATTAAGGGGGGCCCCAGATACCACCCCCCCCCAAGTGAATGAGTAAAGAGTACATAGTTTCCTATGTTACCCATTTACAAAAAAATACAGTCTAATTAAACACATTGTAACTAAAGACAGTGTGACAAAGTCATGTTTAAAAAAAAAAAAACAAGACAAAAAAGTCCCATGGTGTAAATCCATTGTCAATAGAGTTGTCTAGTGATGTAGATCTATGTCATTCATGATGAATGGTACCCGTCGACCTTCAAAAACAAAAAACATCTGCTGACATGTGCTCATTGCAAATGACAGCCCCTATGATGTTATTAACCCAAAATGGTAGTGTCTATCTTTGGTCAATTACATCGCCCAGTAACCCCCAGCCCTTTGTTTACATTCTGCTGGGGGAATGTCATTTGCAGTGAGTTTCTATAGGCAGAGGAGGTATTGGTTGTTACTTTCAGCAGGTCAGTGGGCATCCGTCATCATGATTGATGTGGATCTACATCACTGGACAATGTGATTGATGCTTGGAATTACATTGTGGGACGTCTTCAGTTTTATAAAGGACTTTGTCAAATGTGTGACTGTGTTTATTAACTTTAGGCATTATGAAAAGGGCTGCTCTCTGCTGAAAATAATTATTTTTATTTGTAATTCCCCATGCCAGCTCCCCATGCTCTTTGTTTGACATTACCCTGTCTATTAGCTTTAAAAATGGCAAGAACGTTAATAGATTTTTTTTTAAATTCAGCCACAATTGACTTCATTGGAGTTTGAATTGACATTTCAACCAAGGAGTAGTTCTGAAAATTTCCTGCAAACCAAGCCCAGGTACATTTGGCTCATCTGATTTGTCAGATTTAAAGTGTATTTACATTTTTGCAACCAAATTGGTATAACTACAATAAATGAGGGGACGCACACCACATAAAATCAATGACATCTACTTACAGAGGCTTCAGCTACATTCCCTACGTCTTGGCCACCACCCACCCAATCAATTTCTCCTTGATTGGGCTTAGTTACACGTCAACTCTACACAACAAGTCTTATTCAGGGTGAAAAGTATCAGTTGGGCTTGACCAAATGCAGGGACTGTAGCTGAAGCTTCTGTTAGCTTACCAGTAGATGTGGTCGATTTATGTGGTGTGTGCCCCTTAATTTTGCTATTGTGTTTGTTCCAGAGACTGAGATGTGCTCCTAGAGGAGCTGTCACCATCTGTGGGGGAAGAATCATCCAAAGGACAAATGGGAAGTGTTTGAATGCCGCTATTTTTAGCATGTGTTTAAATTGGGAAAAAACTTCTTTATATTTTTAACATGTTCTCAGTCACATAGCATATATTAAAAAAAAAAATTAATTTCCTGCTTACATTTTACTTTATTTTTTCTGAAAACTCTAAAACTGTAGAGGAGGCTTTGAAGTTAATGCTTACCATAATTAAAGTCATATTATGCTGACCAATCATATAATCAGCTGAAAACTAGATTCGAACACTGTCCAGGGAAATCAATAAACAACCCATTTCTGACAATAGATTCCTTAAGAACCACCTGCATTTAATTTAGGCAAGCATTTGTGCCAGGGTTGGTAACATTATTGACCTGTGCAGAAAAATTTAGGTAGTTCTGACTTGTCACTGGGTTGGCAGAGCCTGATGTAGAACTAAAAATATATTTCCCATTAGGTCCGCTTTACTTGTGATTGACAGTTCATGGCAGTGGTTAGATTTGAAAGTTGCTCTTGGAATGAATAGTGGCTATGGATCCACCCACTGATGAGGACTATCAATCAATAGTCAGGTGGACCTTATGGTAAACTAGTCTCCAATTTCTCCATCAGGATCTGCCCACCTTTATTAAAAACTCCTTGGCCATGCATCTGTCAGTGTGATGGGAACAGTGGCTGGGAGGGGAGGCAGGGAGTTCACTGAGGAAGGTGAGTCAAGTAAGGACACTCAAACCTCAGTGGAGGCACCAACAGATTTATGTACTTTTCTCTAATAGGTACATGAATCAGACAAAAGCACTGACAATTTCAGTGCTGCATGCCAACAGAATTCTAAAAGGTGTCTATGATAGCCTTTATGCATTCACTGGTTTGTGTAGTAACAAAGGGTTAAAGATCTGGAAGCTTGTTAATGAAGGGAAACTCAGTGCATTAGTAAAAACAGATTGAGTTTTCTCTTATTTCAAATTGCTCAGATTAGCTTGTAGTCTGCCCAATATTTGTTAAAACCTATTTTTAGGTATGCAGTGTTCTAAAATTTGGCTGCAAAAGTGGAAATGCACTTTAAAGTTACTAGATGTTGTGGCTGCATTAGGTTTTCTATTTTTATGGCTTTTTACATTTAGTTTTACCCGATAATCCTGTCCTAGAGTGGATACACTTATTCCTTCACTGTACTGGAAGAATCAGTGGTTGTCACCCAAACTGGACTTCACACATGTCTACCTTTCCTGATCTCTATTACATGGGGAGTGTGGGCATTAGTAGTTACAGAATCTGACAGATAACATTTTTTGTGCTTTAAGTTCAGCTCACGGGAAGTAAAAAGGACACCATATTTCTGCCAATACCAACAAGTATTATCTATACTTGCTTAAAATGTTCTTTCTCTACTTCTGGAAAAACGAAAACCCATGCAGTAACCACATCCAAAGACTGGTAAGCTGCAATACATTCATTTTTTGTTCTTGGGTTTATATATGCTTCATCTTTCTGCTTTCTGAGTCTCCTGCATGAATCTTGTTTGCTAAAATGAACTGTATTTTGCCTATGAGCAACATACTTTTTATCACAGGTGCCTCTTGTCCAGGTTCATGTTGTATTGTTGGAATTACCCATCTATGGCAACTGTTTTTAAAGAAAAAAAAGCCTATTGTGGGCCAGTAAACTGCTTCCATCCCGGGTAACTAGCCTTACATGATGGTTTAATTATGTGGCATAATACCAAATATAATGAATTGCACTTTATCAACATTATTAGCAAATGACTTGGAAAGATGAGAATTGTACTTTAACAACACTTCTTTGTTTAAGTGTTAAAGACCATACCATGGTATGGTTGGATAACTTTGTTGGTGAATTGAAAACAGCAGTTTAATTTCTTGATTTTAAGTGAGGTGTAATTATGTTGCTTCATTTGCTGAGCAAATCATAGCAGAGATTCTCTAAATCAGCCTGATTGTGTAATGAAGAGATAATTACAAACAGCAGTGTTCTTGCAGTAAATCTACTGTAACTACTAATGCCAGGTTGGCTCCAGTTTTACAATGGCTCATTAGTATATTAAGAAAAGTAACAGTGGAGCATTGCCTGAAACGTGCCTATCGAGTGATCAGATTCATTTGTCTCAATGTTTGCATTTTTCTACCTGTAATTACAACAAAAGGTCTGTTTTATTTGGTTTTCACATCCTAAAGCAAATCTATTTTACACCATCCTAAAAATGAACCTCGTGAAAAAAAAAATTGACTAACTGATTGTTCCTCATGGTCTTAGATATTAGTGCCTTTATTAAAAAAAAAGATTGATAAAAAGTAGTAAAGAAAAGGGGTTAGTACATGTGTTACATTTTGCTAACTCAGTTGCAGGTTGTGCAACTATTATAGATTCTCACAAAAGTGAGTACACCACTCACATTTTTGTAAATATTTTGTTATATCTTTTCATGTGACAACAATGAAGAAATTACACTTTGCTACAATCTAAAGTAGTGTACAGCTTGTATAACAGTGTAAATTTGCTGTCCTCTCAAAATAACTCAACACATTAATATCTAAACCGCTGGCAACAAAAGTGAGTACACACCTAAGTGAAAATGTCCAAATTGGGCCCAAAGTGTCAATATATTGTGTGGCCACAATTATGTTCCAGCACTGCCTTAACCCTTTTGGGCATGGAGTTTACAAGAGCTTCACAGGTTGCCACTGGAGTCCTCTTCCACTCCTCTACGGTGACATCATGGAGCTGGAGGATGTTAGAGACCTTGCGCTCCTCCACCTTCCATTTGAGGGTGTCCCTCAGGACATGGTTCCAGCAATGCATGTCCTTAGTCTGCTTATCTTTAGCAAACTGTTTGCGGGCTTTCTTGTGCATCATCTTTAGAAGAGGCTTCCTTCTGGGATAACAGCCATGCAGACCAATTAGATGCAGTGTGCAGCATATGATCTGAGCACTGACAGGCTGACCCCCCCCCACCCCTTCAACCTCTGCATAAATGCTGGCAGCACTCATTCATCTATTTCCCAAAGACAACCTCTGGATATGACACTGAGCACATGCACTCAACTTCTTTGGTCAACCATGGCGAGGCCTGTTCTGAGTGGAACCTGTCCTGTTAAACCGCTGTATGGTCTTGGCCACCGTGCTGCAGCTCAGTTTCAGGGTCTTGGCAATCTTCTTATAGCCTAGGCCAGCTTTATGTAGAGCAACTATTCTTTTTTTCAGATCCTCAGAGAGTTCTTTGCCATGAGGTGTCAGGTTGAACTTCCAGTGACCAGTATGAGAGCAATAACAACAGATTTAACACACCCGCTCCTCATTTACACCTGAGACCTTCTAACACTAATGACATAAGGGGAAGGCTAATTGGGCCCAATTTGGACATTTTCACTTAGAAGTGTACTCACTTTTGTTGCCAGCAGTTTAGACATTAATGGCTGTGTGTTGAGTTATTTTGAGGAGACAGCAAATTTACTTTGTTATACAAGCTGTACACTAACTACTTTACATTGTAGGACCGTGTCATTTCTTTAGTGTTGTCACATGAAAAGACATAATAAAATATTTTAAAAAATGTGAGGGATGTACTCACTTTTGTGAGATACTGTATTAAATATGCCAGAAGAACCATTAGTAAAATGCCCGTAAAATACATATAACTAAGTAATAAATATTTTTGGATCTATGATATATCTAATATTTCATAGAATGCAAAAAAGCTGGACATTATTTAACTATGTGTAAAGAAAGATTTTAAGAAATAATATATGGCATGTATATAATGCAATTTACTGTATGTATTTATTTATTTATGCATGCTTGCTTATGTAGTTATTTTATAACCACTTCCGGAACAGCCGCCACAGTTTTACTGTGGCAGGCTGGCTCCCCTGCGCGAAATCACATTACTGTACGTGATCTTGCGGGGTCTGGATAGCAGATGTGCGCACGCCGCTGGAGGCGCACATGCATGCCCGCTGCACAGCGGGGGCACCAATGCTCATGGCCGACGGTCGTGATGACTGCTGGCCATGAGCAATCATGACCAGGAGACACAGAATAGGGACAAGTGTGTGTAAACACACACTTCCCTGTTCTGTGCTGACAGGAGTGACAGATCGTGTGTTCCTGTTAGCTAGGAACCACGATCTGTCACTTCCTGTATTTAGGCCCTCCCTCTTCAGTTAGAATCACCTCCCAGGGAACACAGTTAATCCCTTCACCACCTCCTAGTGTTAAACCCTTCACTGCCAGTGACATTTTTACAGTAATCAATGCATTTTTAATTGCACTGATAACTGTATTAATGCCAATGGTTCCAAAAATGTTGCTTAGCCAATCACCTCTACCATCAGCTTCTTTGGCAATGCAGTGGTCATCTTGGAGGTGTGTTTTGGGGTTGTTATCATGGCCCCAGACCATGCCACCATGCTAAAAATGCCACCATGCCTTTGCCTCTGGGACTCATGTCTGGAGCTATACCTCCCAACTTTCTGAGACAGGAAACATGGACACATATTCACAAAAAGTACAGTATATAGGCAAAGGGCACCACCTATGTCACATCCCCATTACACTGGGAAATAATACATAAAAAAATGATTGGTTAAACTCACAAGTGATTTTCTTTACCATTACTTTCCCTTTATACTGTTTTTTTTTTAATTTACCAATGCAACAAATAAGAAATTGGAAATTGGGCAAAAGGTTTAGCACTGTAAAACTGTTTTTCTAGTTAAATACCTTTTTTTTAAATAGAAGTCTAAACATCACACAAAAATGAGGGACAAAACAGGAGCAAAGAGTGACAGAAGAACATTTGTCAAAATAGGGACAGTCCCTTCAAATCAGACAGTTGGGAGCTATGCCTGTGGCTGTCAGAGTCTTGCAATGTCTCATGAGACCTCCTTGATTAGCAGCTGTTGAGACTAAGCTTTAAGTCACATAGAAAGTTCATTGTTTTCATTGAGTTGGACTTGACCAACACTTAAGTTTAAAGTGAAGAACAGTCAAACATAAACTTTTGACAGTACAAAGTGGGGCAAATATGGCATCCCTCAATGTGTATATATACATACAATATTTCTAACACTATCTATGTTTATATACAATATATATATATATATATATATATGCAAGATTTTCTAAGACACTTACACATTACATTATTCAGTAAATTACAGAGCCCTTGTGTTGCTATAATGAAAAAACAGTGGCAGGGATCCCAGGTGACATCATTCTCCAAATATGAATATGACCATAAGCATACCTGTTGGCATTATAATAAGCAGAATACTGTATTGTCAAAGTAAAGTCTTAGAATATTCCTCAGTAGTTATAGAGAGGATTTCTACCATATCTGGTTCTGTCCTTACAGTGACCTCCTAGAAAACTGAATAGGTAGAGGCTACACCAAGACAGATTGATTGGAAAAGTAAAAGTAGCATTCATTCCAGACTGAAGAATTCAAAAGCAGAATGCATTTCCATGCATTGGGTAGTATGCATGGATAGTACAAACCACCTGCTGTTTCAGGTTTTGAAACCCAGCATTTATTGTTGTAAACCTCCTCGTGTATGCCCCCACCCCTTCATGTCTTTTTCTTCTTCCCATTGAGAACACAAGCAATGCAACACATGTTCAATAGAATTATGAAGATTTTAAAGCTGTTACTTCCTGTACAAATACCAATAGTCTGAGATAACCTTAGGAGAAAACAAGTTTGCTCTTTGAGAAAGCAGGCAGCATTTTATGATTGGTTGAAAAATCTCCATTCAACATGCAGCATTTAATCTTGACAAAGGTTGTAATTCTGCCAAATGTTATCTGAAACAAAAAAAAAGGTTTTTCAAAAACCACTTAACCACTTCAGCCCCGGAAGGTTTTTCTGCTCAATGACCAGATCATTTTTTGTGATTCGGCACTGCGCCGCTTTAACTGACAATTGTGCTGTCGTGTGACGCTGTACAAAAACAAAATTGACGTTCTGTTTTCCCACAAATAGAGCTTTCTTTTGTGGTATTTGATTATCGTGACTGCGACAATATGGTGGACACATCGGACACTTTTGACACATTTTTGGGACGATTGACAATTATACAGCAATCAGTGCTATAAAAATGCACTGTTTATGGTTACAACGGCTCGTGGGAACGTGCTGACCAGCCGCCGCCATTATACTGCGGCAGGTCGGCACGTGGTTAAAGACCAGGCCTTTTTCTGATATTTGCTGTTTACAAGTAAAAATCTGTATTTTGCTAGAAAATCACATAGAACCCCCAAACATTATATACATTATATATATTTTAGCAGACCGCCTCACGCCGATGTACGTCAGCAAGGCGGCACGGGCAGGTAAAATCACGTACATATACGTGAACTGCCTCCCACGGGTGGGGGGGTCCGATCAGACCCCCCCGGTGCCCGAGGTGGTCCTCTTTTGTCCCCCGGCTATCGGAGGTGAGAGGGAGGCCATCCGTTCGTGCCCCCCCCCCCTCGCGATCGCCGCCGGCCAATGGGAACATTCCTTTGCTGCTGTAAGCTAAACAGCAGCAAAGGAAATGATGTCATCTCTCCTCGGCTCGGTATTTTCCATTCCAGCGCCGAGGAGAGAAGACATCAATGTGAGTGCACAAACATTACACACACAGTATAACATGCCAGGCACACAAAACACCCCCGATCCCCCCCGATCGCCCCCCCGATCACCCCCCAATCACCCCCCCTGTCACAAACTGACACCAAGCAGTTTTTTTCTGATTACTGCATGGTGTCAGTTTGTGACAGTTACTGTGTTAGGACAGTTAGGGTTAGCCCCCTTTAGGTCTAGGGTACCCCCCTAACCCCCCTAATAAAGTTTTAACCCCTTGATCACCCCCTATCACCAGTGTCACTAAGCGATCATTTTTCTGATTGCTGTATTAGTGTCGCTGGTGACGCTAGTTAGTGAGGTAAATATTTAGGTTCGCTGTCAGGGTTTTTTTAGCAACAGGGACCCCCATATACTACCTAATAAAGGTTTTAACCCCTTGATTGCCCCCTAGTTAACCCTTTCACCAGTGATCACCGTATAACTGTTACGGGTGACGCTGGTTAGTTCGTTTATTTTTTATAGTGTCAGGGCACCCGCCGTTTATTACCGAATAAAGGTTTAGCCCCCTGATCGCCCAGCGGGGATATGCATCGCCCCAGGCAGCGTCAGATTAGCGCCAGTACCGCTAACACCCACGCACGCAGCATACGCCTCCCTTAGTGGTATAGTATCTGAACGGATCAATATCTGATCCGATCAGATCTATACTAGCGTCCCCAGCAGTTTAGGGTTTCCAAAAACGCAGTGTTAGTGGGATCAGCCCAGATACCTGCTAGCACCTGCGTTTTGCCCCTCCGCCCGGCCCAGCCCAGCCCACCCAAGTGCAGTATCGATCGATTACTGACACTTACAAAACACTAAACGCATAACTGCAGCGTTCGCAGAGTCAGGCCTGATCCCTGCGATCGCTAACAGTTTTTTTTGTAGCGTTTTGGTGAACTGGCAAGCACCAGCGGCCTAGTACACCCGGTCATAGTCAAACCAGCACTGCAGTAACACTTGGTGACATGGCGAGTCCCATAATTGCAGTTCAAGCTGGTGAGGTGGCAAGCACAAGTAGTGTCCCGCTGCCACCAAAAAGACAAACACAGGCCCGTCGTGCCCATAGTGCCCTTCCTGCTGCATTCGCCAATCCTAATTGGGAACCCACCACTTGTGCAGCGCCCGTACTTCCCCCATTCACATCCCCAACCAAATGCAGTCAGCTGCATGAGAGGCATTTTCTTTATGTCCTCCCGAGTACCCCTACCCAACGAACCCCCCAAAAAAACATGTCGTGTCTGCAGCAAGCGTGGATATAGGCGTGACACCCGCTATTATTGTCCCTCCTGTCCTGACAATCCTGGTCTTTGCATTGGTGAATGTTCTGAACGCTACCATTCACTAGTTGAGTATTAGCGTAGGGTACAGCACTGCACAGACTAGGTACACTTTCACAGGGTCTCCCAAGATGCCATCGCATTTTGAGAGTTATAAAGTTAGTTACAAAAAAAGTGTAAAAAAAAAAATATATATATATAAAATAAAAAAAAATAGTTGTCGTTTTATTGTTCTCTCTCTCTCTATTCTCTCTCTCTATTGTTCTGCTCTTTTTTACTGTATTCTATTCTGCAATGTTTTATTGTTATTATGTTTTATCACGTTTGTTTTTTGGGAATGCAATTTTTTATACTTTACTGTTTACTGTGTTTTATTGTTAACCTTTTTTTTGTCTTCAGGTACGCCATTCACAACTTTGAGTGGTTATACCAGAATGATGCCTGCAGGTTTAGGTATCATCTTGGTATCATTCTTTTCAGACAGCGGTCGGCTTTCATGTAAAAGCAATCCTAGTGGCTAATTAGCCTCTAGACTGCTTTTACAAGCCGTGGGAGGGAATGCCCCCCCACCGTCTTCCATGTTTTTCTCTGGCTCTCCTGTCTCAACAGGGAACCTGAGAATGCAGCCGGTGATTCAGCCAGCTGACCATAGAGCTGATCAGAGACCAGAGTGGCTCCAAACATCTCTATGGCCTAAGAAACTGGAAGCTACGAGCATTTCATGACTTAGATTTCGCTGGATGTAAACAGCGCCCAAGGGAAATTGGGAAAGTATTTTATCACACCGATATTGGTGTGGTCAGATGCTTTGAGGGCAGAGGAGAGATCTAGGCTTTAATAGACCCCAATTTTTTCAAAAAAGAGTACCTGTCACTACCTATTGCTATCATAGGGGATATTTGCATTCCCCGAGATAACAATAAAAATGATTAAAAAAAAATGAAAGGAACAGTTTAAAAATAAGATAAAAATCAAAAAAATAATAAAGAAAAAAAAAAAAAAAAGCACCCCTGTCGCCCCCTGCTCTCACGCTAAGGCGAACGCAAGTGGCCGTCTGTCGTCAAACGTAAACAGCAATTGCACCATGCATGTGAGGTATCACCGCGAAGGTCAGATCGAGGGCAGTTATTTTTGCAATAGACCTCCTCTGTAAATCTAAAGTGGTAACCTGTAAAGGCTTTTAAAGGCTTTTAAAAATGTATTTATTTTGTTGCCACTGCACGTTTGTGCGCAATTGTAAAGCATGTCATGTTTGGTATCCATGTACTTGGCCTAAGATCATCTTTTTTATTTCATCAAACATTTGGGCAATATAGTGCGTTTTAGTGCATTAAAATTTTAAAAAGTGTGTTTTTTCCCAAAAAAATGCGTTTGAAAAATCGCTGCGCAAATACTGTGTGAAAAAAAAATGAAACACCCACCATTTTAATCTGTAGGGCATTTGCTTTAAAAAAATATATAATGTTTGGGGGTTCAAAGTAATTTTCTTGCAAAAAAAAATAATTTTTTCATGTAAACAAAAAGTGTCAGAAAGGGCTTTGTCTTCAAGTGGTTAGAAGAGTGGGTGATGTGTGACATAAGCTTCTAAATGTTGTGCATAAAATGCCAGGACAGTTCAAAACCCCCCAAATAACCCCATTTTGAAAAGTAGACACCCCAAGCTATTTGCTGAGAGACATGTCGAGTCCATGGAATTTTTTATATTGTGACACAAGTTGCGGGAAAGAGACAAATTTTTTTTTTTTGCACAAAGTTGTCACTAAATGATATATTGCTCAAACATGCCATGGGAATATGTGAAATTTTACCCCAAAATACATTCTGCTGCTTCTCCTGAGTACGGGGATACCACATGTGTGAGACTTTTTGGGAGTCTAGCCGCGTACGGGACCCCGAAAACCAAGCACCGCCTTAAGGCTTTCTAAGGGTGTGAATTTTTGATTTCACTCTTCACTGCCTATCACAGTTTCGGAGGCCATGGAATGCCCAGGTGGCACAAACCCCCCCCAAATGACCCCATTTTGGAAAGTAGACACCCCAAGCTATTTGCTGAGAGGTATAGCGAGTATTTTGCAGACCTCACTTTTTGTCACAAAGTTTTGAAAATTGAAAAAAGAAAAAAAAAGTTTTTTCTTGTCTTTCTTCATTTTCAAAAACAAATGAGAGCTGCAAAATA
Source organism: Lithobates clamitans (assembly GCA_037952925.1). Classification (NCBI taxonomy): domain Eukaryota; kingdom Metazoa; phylum Chordata; class Amphibia; order Anura; family Ranidae; genus Lithobates; species Lithobates clamitans. Next base: position 5,628,177 of record JBBGZY010000605.1, on the reverse strand, counting down.
CTCGCCATGCCTCTCAGAAAATAGCTTGGGGTGTCTACTTTCCAAAATGGGGACATTTGGGGGGGTTTTCTGCCACCTGGGCATTCCATGGCCTCTGAAACTGTGATAGGCAGTGAAGAGTGAAAACAAAAATGTACACCCTTAGAAATCCTGAAGGCGGTGATTGGTTTTCGGGGCCCCGTACGCGGCTAGGCTCCCAAAAAGTCCCACACATGTGGTATCCCCATACTCAGGAGAAGCAGCTAAATGTATTTTGGGGTGCAATTCCACATATGCCCATGGCCTGTTTGAGCAATATATCATTTAGTGACAACTTTGTGCAAAAAAAAATGTGTCACTTTCCCACAACTTGTGTCAAAATTTAAAATATTCCATGGACTCAATATGCCTCTTAGCAAATAGCTTGGGGTGTCTACTTTCCAAAATGGGGTCATTTGGGGGGGGGATTTGTGCCACCTGGGCATTCCATGGCCTCCGAAACTGTGATAGGCAGTGAAGAGTGAAATCAAAAATTTACACCCTTAGAAATCCTGAAGGCGGTGATTGGATTTCGGGGCCCCGTACGCGGCTAGGCTCCCAAAAAGTCCCACACATGTGGTATCCCCATACTCAGGAGAAGCAGCTGAATGTATTTTGGGGTGCAATTCCACAAAGGCCCATGGCCTGTGTGAGCATTATATCATTTAGTGACAACTTTTTGTAAATATTTTTTTTTTTTGTCATTATTCAATCACTTGGGACAAAAAAAATAAATATTCAATGGGTTCAACATGCCTCTCAGCAATTTCCTTGGGGTGTCTACTTTCCAAAATGGGGTCATTTGGGGGAGGTTTGTACTGCCCTGCCATTTTAGCACCTCAAGAAATGACATAGGTAGTCATAAACTAAAAGCTGTGTAAATTCCAGAAAATGTACCCTAGTTTGTAGACGCTATAACTTTTGCAAAAACCAATAAATATACGCTTATTGACATTTTTTTTACCAAAGACATGTGGCCGAATACATTTTGGCCTAAATGTATGACTAAAATTGAGTTTATTGGATTTTTTTTAGAACAAAAAGTAGAAAATATCATTTTTTTTCAAAATTTTCGGTCTTTTTCCGTTTATAGCGCAAAAAATAAAAACCGCAGAGGTGATCAAATACCATCAAAAGAAAGCTCTATTTGTGGAAAGAAAAGGACGCAAATTTCGTTTGGGTACAGCATTGCATGACCGCGCAATTAGCAGTTAAAGCAACGCAGTGCCAAATTGGAAAAAGACCTCTGGTCCTTAGGCAGCATAATGGTCCGGGGCTAAAGTGGTTAACATCAAATTAATCACGTATATTTACAGTTAGGCGGTCAGCAAGTGGTTAAGACCTGGGACATATGCATCCATTATATTAGCAATTCAATGAATGGAGTCATTTGCAGTAAATAAAGGCTTATAAAGTAAAATAACAAAAGAAAATGTCCATAAAACAAAATGTTGTGAATTACACAACATGGTGATCTACTTGTTTCTGCTATTTTGGAAAATAATTCATTTAAATTAATAATTTATTTTCTTGAGCTGTATTGTAAGTTTAATAAGTGTATTTTTCTTTCACTTTCACCTGTGTGTTCAGTGTTAGAAAAAAATATCCATTAGTATGTTAAAAAAATCACGGTTTTTAGTTAACAATCTCACCCCCCCCAATTGGCTGGTATATGGAGTACCTCCTCCATGGTCAACATACTGTGGAGTGTGGCTTTTGCTGGGAACACTGCCGTTTTCTTTTAACAACTTAAGGACCAAGCCTCTTTCTGAGATTTGTTGTTTACTAGTTAAAAACAGTTTATTTTTGCTAGAAAAGTACTTAGAACCCCCAAACATTATATATATATTTTTCTATCATCCTAGAGAATAAAATGGCGGTCATTGCAATACTTTCTGTCACACCGTATTTGCGCAGCGGTCTTACAGGCACACTTTTTTGGGAAAAAATACACTTTTTTGAATTAAAAAATAAGACAACAATAAAGTTTCCCCAATTTTTTTTATATTGTGAAAGATAATGTTACGCCGAGTAAATTGATACCCAACATGTCACGCTTCAAAATTGCACCCACTTTTACCCTTAAAAATCTCTATAGGCTACATTTAAAAAATTCTACAGGTTGCATGTTTTTAGTAGGGATGAGCTGAACACCCCCCTGGTTCGGTTCACAGCAGAACATGTGAACAAGCAAAAAATTTGTTTGAACATGTGAACACCGTTAAAGTCTATGGGACATGAACATGAATAATCAAAAGTGCTCATTTTAAAGGCTTATATGCAAGTTATTGTGGTAAAAAGTGTTTGAGGACCCGGGTCCTGCCCCAGGGGACATGTATCAATGCAAAAAAAGTTTTAAATAGGGCTGTTTTTTCGGGAGCAGTGATTTTATTAATGCTTAAAGTGAAACAACAAAAGTGTAATATTCCTTTAAATTTTGTACTTGGGGGTGACTATAGTATGCCTGTAAATTGGCGCATGTTTTCCGTGTTTAGAACAGTCCCTGTACAAAATGACATTTCTAAAGGAAAAAAAGTCATTTAAAACTACTCGCGGCAATACAGATAAAATAAGTCATTGAAAAAAACGGTATGGGATCCCCCAGTCCATTACCAGTCACTTTGGGTCTGGTATGAATATTAAGGGGAACCCCGAAACAAAATTAATAAAAAAATTTGCATGGGGGTCCTCCTCAAAATCCATACCAGACCGTCTGGTATGGATTTTAAAGGGAACCCCGTGCCAAAATTTTAAAAAAATGGCTTGGGGTCCCCGCAAATATCCATACCAGACCCTTATCCGAGCACGCAACCTGGCCGACCGCAGGATAAGAGGGGGTGAGAGAGCGCCCCCCCTCCTGAACCGTACTAGGCCACATGCCCTCAACATGGGGAGGGTGCTTTGGGGTAGCCTACCAAAGCACCTTGTCCCCATGTTGATGGGGACAAGGGCCTCATCCCCACAACCCTTGCCCGGTGGTTGTGGGGGTCGGCGGACGGGGGGCTTATCAGAATCTGGAAGCCCCCTTTAACAAGGGGTCCCACAGATCCTGGCCTCCACCCTGTGTGAAATGGTAACGGGGTACAAATATACCCCTACCATTTCACAAAAATAGTGTCAAAATGGTAAAAATTACAAGACACGGCTTGGGACAAGTCCTTTATTAAAAAATAAAAAAATAAAAATGTCCCACGAAGTCCATTCTTCTTCTTCTCTTGCTCTGCCAACGGACCGAAAAAACCCAACATGACCGACCAGCCTCCATAGAAGGCTCCCGCCATATGATGCGTATTCGCTTTGACAGTTCTTTTATAACTAAGGGCGGGGTCAAACCGTGACGTTCCTGGGTGACCTCACCCCCCTCTGATGCATGGGGACATCCCTATGGCTTTCCCCAAGTGTCAGAGGGGGCGGGGCCACCCGGTTATGTAAACAGGTGGCCCCACCCCCCTCTGATGCTCCCATGGTGGCGGGTCAGACGCGTTTTTTTTCTTTTTTGGTCCGTTGGTGGAGTTAGAGAAGAAGAATACTTCGTCTGACATTTTTATTTTTTAATAAGGGACTTGTCCCAAGCCGTGTCTTGTCATTTTTACCATTTTGACACTTTTTTGTGAAATGGTAGGGGTACACTTGTACCCCGTTACCATTTCACATGGGGGGTGGGATCTGGTGGTCTCCTTGTTAAAGGGGGCTCCAGATTCCGATAAGCCCCCCCACCCACAGACCCCACAACCACTGGGCAAGGGTTGTGAGGATGAGGCCCTTGTCCCCATCAACATGGAGACAAGGTGCTTTGAGGAGATACCCCAAAGCACCCTCCCCATGTTGAGGGCATGTGGCCTGGTACGGTTCATCCCCCCTCTTTTCCTGTGGCCTGCCAGGTTGCATGCTTGGATAAGGGTCTGGTATGGACTTTTGGGGGGACCCCACGCCATTTTTTTTTAAATTTTGGCACGGGGTTCCCCTTAAAATCCATACCTGACCTGAAGGATCTGGTATAGATTTTGAGGGGGACCTCACGCCATTTTTTTTAATTGTGGCACAGGGTACCCCTTAAAAATCCTTCAGGTCTGGTATGGATTTTGAGGGAGGACCCCATGCCATTTTTTTAAAATTTTGGTGCGGGGTTCGCCTTAATATCCATACCATAACTGAAGGGCCTGGTATGGAATTTGGGGGGACCCCCACGCAATTCTTTTTTTAAATTTTGGTTCGGGGTTCCCCTTAATATTCATACCACACCCAAAGGGACTGGAAATGGACTGGGGGGGATCCCATGCCATTTTTTTCAATGACTTCTTTTATGTGTATTGCCGGGACTGACAATTCATTATAGCCGCGAGTAGTTTTCAATTACTTTTTTTCCTTTAGGAATGTCATTTTGTGCAGGGACTTTTCTAAACATGGGAAACATGTGCCACTTTCCAGGCATACTATAGACACCCTCCAGGTATGAAATTTAAAGGAATATTTTACTTTTTTTGTTTCACTTTAAGCATTATTAAAATCACTGCTCCCGAAAAAACTGCCATTTTTAAAACATTTTTTTTGCATTGATACATGTTCCCTGGGGCAGGACCCAGGTCCCCAAACACTTTTTATGACAATACCATGCATATAAGCCTTTAAAATTAGAACTTTTGATTTTTATGGTTAATTTTGTACTTTGTAGTGATAATTTTTTTTGGCTTTCTACAGACATTTATGTGGAAAAAATGATCTGCACTCCGGTTGTTGCTCTTAAAATGTCTTCATTTTATTAAAAATCCACAGTGAACAAATGCAGATTAAGTCAGATGATGTGTTTCAGCCTGCAAGGCCTCAGTCATAACCTTCTACAGACATTTATCCCTCTACTTCTCTTGAAGAAGTGCGTACTTACGTGAGAAATGTGTAAAAGCTTGATTTCTCAATATGCATTCATTATGGAAATATGTACTAATTAATTTTCTGTATATTAACATATTGTTACATGCAAAAAAAATGTATTTTTGATATATTTGCACAATAAATAGCATATAATATTAAATTGTTTAATAAAAAATGTGATTTTTTTCTTTTAAGCATACTAATACCTGGTACACACTATGAGTTTTTTTTTCATTCAGGGGGCTGAACGAAAAAAACAAAATACAGGAGCTTGTGAGAAGGTATTCGGCCCATGTGTACTAGGCTTTATTAATATTTTGGTAAATGTCCTGTAGCTTTTCTTATGGGGTAGGAAGTATTATCAATTGATTGTTTAGAATGTGGTACCTCAAATAGACCTTTTTCTGTTCTACTTAAAAAAAAATACAGACTTAAGATACATAATAGCAATTCTTAGCATTATTGCTTTAAATAGCACAGACCACAGACAGGAAATATACAGCAGGTCTGGACATTAGCCTCACTGATATTTACATGATGTTCTATTAAAGGAATGTGTGATCTGTTACATGGTTTAATTAACTGAGTTGATTGGGAACTGTATATGAACTTTTTTTACTTCTCCTGTTTGTCATGTTGATCCATGAGAGGCAAAACATCCCTTTAGAGCACCTAACTGTATTAAATCTCATTTGTTATTTATCTGGCCAATTATACATTCTGCACACTCTCCATGCAAAATAAATAATGCATTTTGAACTTCTTTTCAATATATTCCCCTAGAGATTTAGAGAATAGCTACTGGACCTAATCAGCAAGTCAGCCTAAATCAATCTATCTCAGGAGTGCATTTTCCTAATAATCCTACACGCATCTACACTATCTATTTTACTTTATGCACAGAACAGGCTCATTCTATATTTTACCCACATTATTATACAGTGTGTTTTATCCAATCTGCATATAGAGTATCGATGTGTGGCAGCTTTATTGTTCATCCTGCAGGTGGTCTTTAAAAAAAAGTCTTAATGCACACCCACAGAACACCTATTATACAGTATGTAATAGTGACATAAATCTATTGTCATCTGGTAGAAAAAAATAATTCACTATTTGCTCTTCAGGCAAACAATTAATATATAACGTAGATGCCATCAAAGTCAATAATCTCTGGTCACCTTAAATTGAGCTTGCGCTTTTGCTACGCAGACAAATTTACTTTTATACCAGCTTATGTGGCGATATATATACTCTTCTTCTCTTCATTCCTCCACTACTCCATTTACCATCGTAAGCACAGAGAAATAACTGATAGTTCTAGGTACAGAGGAGCATGTGATTTACTTTCTTTTCTATCACACAACAGACAGTGCTGGTGCTTGACAATTGCCCGCTCAGAAACTGACAATTTCACATGAATTGGTAGCCCTCAAACCTGTGTAAAATTCTTACTGGGATCTCTCTAATTGTCAGAATTACTTTTGATCACAAGATGGTGTTAATTTTAAATTTCAGTTGTCCTTGTCTTGTGTTAAGTATTTTTAACACAAGATACCATTTTTGCTCTTGTGAGTTAATGATGGTTTGTCATCCTTGTAGTAGTCTATTAGCAGGTGTTAGATATATATTAGTTAAGTAATGGCAACCAGTCCTTCAAAACAAGTCATCACGTATGTACGCTGGCTTGGGTCCAGTGTTGGAGATAAGCTTACTTCACAGGAATAAGTTGCTGTGGTGATACAATTTTGGATGTTTTTGCTATTTTAATGCAACTTGTAAGTTTTAAATAAAAGCCTTTTCCTTTTGATGGTGACTCCTGGAGGTGACCAAGGTGATCCATACTGGAGACAGAGCTTACACCAGGAGGCCATTTGATAATAATCAGTTTGAGCGCTGTTGACCATTTATAATGTAATGGTCCATATCATTTGGTAAGAGGCCCATTAAACAGTGGTGCACAGTGGTGGAAGCACTGGTTTATGCATGGAAAATAGAAGTGTGGATGCATGTGGAGTCAACATATGATCTGTTCTTTAGTATTTTGTGGAAATCCTAAGAACTGGTTTTGTTTTTTTTCACTGCACTTTGCAGTGGGTTATGCACTTGCAGTTTAACCACTTCCTAACTGCGCCATAGCCGAAATACGGCTACAGCGCATCTCTCTAGTTTTCGGAGGGCGTCCATGGATGTCCATCTGGCATGCTCTGTGATCTCTGTGTCATTTGGACACAGCTTATCACAGATCATGGTAAAGGGCCAATCACAGCTGCCCTTTACAATGTGATCAGCTGTGTCCAATCACAGCTGATCACAATGTAAACAGAGTTGCTGGTTATCGGCTCTCCTTTCCTCACGACTCTTCTTTCCTCCTGTCGCAGCACAAGGAGAGGAGAGTCAGTAATCAGGGAACATGTACACAGATATTCAGGGCACTAATCATCAGTGCCCTGATAATTAGTGCAGCCCCATCAGTGGCAATTAGTGCCCATCAGTACTGACTATCAGTGTCCATCAGTACTGCATGTCAGTGTTCATCAGTGCTGCATATCAGTGCCCAATCTGTGCCACCTATCAGTGGCCATCAGTGGCGCCTAACAGTGCCCATCAGTGCCTTCTCATCAGTGCCTATCATTTAGGCCTATCAGTGCAGCCTCATCAGTACACATCAGTGAAGGGAAATAATCACTTATATGCAAAATTTTGTAACAGAAACAAACAAAAGATTTATGTTTTTCAAAATGTTTCAACTTTTTTTGTTTAGCAAAAAATAAAAAACCCAGTGGTGATTAAATACCACCAAAAGAAAGCTCTAAATTGTATACGGGTATGGTGTTGCATGACCACGCAATTGTCATTCAAAGTACAATAGTGCTGAAAGCTGAAAATTGGCCTGGTCAGGAAGGGGGTATAAGTGCCCTGTAAGAAAATTTCTAATTTGTATATGGTTCATAACTAAGCACTTTTTATATATGTAAATGTATTTATTTTTTGAGAATATAGTGCTGCTTTAACTAATTTTGCATATGAAATATATTGCCAGTAGCCTCCTGATATGAGCAGATGTAAAGATAAAATGTGGTTATTCTTTCAGGTTTTCTAAAACTATTGTCATGTGATAAGCAGAAGGCTCAGTCTAATTTAATGCTAAGGATGCACTATTTCAAACATAAATACTCCCATTGCATCATGTATCTATGACATATAAATGATGATTTTGTGTCACACTGTAGCAAAAGTGTGAATTTGAGAACACTGTCGCCTGAACTGCCAAGGCTTCAATCTTATTTAGCTGATATTTTATCTTACAGACCAGAATACAAAAGATTGTTGTACTATAAAAATATTTATGTATTAACTGCCAGAAACACATTCTATGCTTTTGTAAAAGTAGACTAATGTTTCAAATTTTTAAATACAAGTGAATACAATAATGCATATATCATTTGATCCTCATTATACACAAAAAAAAAAAATCAGTTGACAAGAAATTATTTTTATACAATGGACAATAGGCGCAATGCATTTGCAATAAGTGGCCTTGTACCAAGAGTATGTGAGAACAAAGAGGCACGAAAAAGTCTCTTATTTAGAAATGCAATTGTTTCAACTTTTATTATCAAACTCATCAGTAAACCATTAATGCCCTGTACACACGGTTGGACATTGTTCGGACATTCCGACAACAAAATCCATGGATTTTTTCTGAAGGATGTTGGCTCAAACTTGTCTTGCATACACACGGCCGCACAAAGTTGTCAGAAAATCTGATCGTTCTGAACGTGGTGACGTAAAACATGTACGTCGGGACTATAAACGGGGCAGTAGCCAATAGCTTTTGTCTCTTAATTTATTCTGAGCATGTGTGGCACTTTGTGCATCAGATTTGTGTACACACGATCGGAATTTCACCGATCGGATTTTGTTGTCGGAAAATTTTATAGCCTGCTCTCAAACTTTGTGTGTCAGAAATTCCGACGGAAAAAGTCCGATGGAGCCCACAGATGATCGGAATTTCCAACAACAAGCTCCGATCACACATTTTCCGTCGGAAAATCCGACCATGTGTACAGGGCATAAGAGTTATACATACATGTCACAAACTAAGGGTTATGTGACATGTGACAAAGTAAGGATTGAGTTATGTACTAGCTTTAACATAATAAAATCAGTGCAATTGTTTGGGTAATAGTTTTGTGAACAAGGTACCCTTAACATTACATTTGCAGCAAGGTTAAGATCTTTGAGGATATACTGTATTTCCTACATACAAATCCAAATATAACTTTTAATATATCAGCTTCACAATTTAGAGCTCCTATTACAGTGTCCACTTAATGCACACAGGAATGTTCTATAACCCAAACAAGTCACAACTGTTTATTACCCTATACAAAATGTTACTTGTTTATTCATGTCCAACTGCAGCCCAGCTGAAACTGCTTTTATTCCATAGTGTGCTTTTCAACATATTTTTATGTACTGTGCGACAAATAGATGCAAAGTATGCCATCTGTTCAATAAATTGTTGTGAGCCTGACTGCATTCCTCTATAATTCTCACTCATTCATAGAGTGGTCCTACTGTGCTGGAATGCTTATTTTTACTATTGCCTATACATACTAATAGGCACCCTAGAGGTTATTTTTTACTTCTTAGACTTATTTGTATTCCAAATCCACTTTTACATTTTGTAGAAAATATTTGTATTGATTACTTTTGTGCATGCTATTCTAGTTTATTATGAACACAATTTTTTTATTTATTTATTTATTTATTTTAACGCATGTCCTTTAAAGGAAATCCGATTTTTTTGTATTACAAGTAAATGAATATTGATTAGAAATCCATAAATGATTCCCATTATAAAATATATATTTTTAATCATAGTCTAATAAATTAAACAATGCATAACTGTTGTTAAAGGATAAGTTCTCTAAAAAAAATAGCAAATTCTTTTTTTTTCTAAGGAGCCTGCAGAGCATTGCAACTGCGATCAGCAGATCGTGGTGTCAATCTTAGGCTCCTGCAGACTCTCAGGATAGTTGTCTGCCTGTACGGGCAGACAGTTAGCTGTGAGCAGGAAGATCAGTGGACTGCAAGGACATTCACCAGCACTCCCGCAGTCCATTGAGAATTGCAAGCTATCAGCTGCAATGGCTGACAGTACTTGTGGGAATTTATTCACAGGAAACTGTGAATTAATGACACGGTCACATGGCTGCACTGTTTCCAAATTCTGACAGCGGATTCAGGGAAAAGATCTCCTATTCACTGACACAGGGAGGGGTAATATGAGGGGAAGGGGAGGCTGCAGATGATGGAACATACATGTTCCACACTAAAAACAGGTGGAACATGTAACGTTCCAAAGGTGAGCTTAGCCCATAGGGGTGGACTGGATAAGAGGCAGCCAGATGTAAACAGAAAGCAGAGTCTTTTACTCCTGGCTGCCCATAGAGTAGAGCAGGCTCTACCCTTGTCCGCTCTGCAGAAACTGAGCAGACATAGACCTGTCATCTGCCCTTCTTTGCCCCAAGTTACATGGCCAATCCTTTCTCAAATTATCTCTGAAACCTTCCTCTTTACTCCTCCCAAGACCTCCTGCTCTCTAGCTCTCTCATCACTGCCTCCCATACTCACCTTGGGGACTTGTAGACCCTGGCTTTAAAGGGTTTTTTTTGCCTTCCTCTTAATAAACTGTGGATATAGTATTGTGCATATGGAAGTTTTCTTGGTATTTAGGTTTTCTATGGGTTGAAACTAGGTGAACTAGTATCCATCTAGTGTCTTTTTTCAAGCTTACTAGCTATGTAACTATTGAACTTCTCCAGAGTCTCTCTCATTCTTTGGAATACTCTACCTCAATAAGTTCATCTATCTCCTACTTTGTCTGCCTTTAGACAATCCCTGAAAACTCAGCTCTTCAGGGAATCCTTTCCTGCCTTGCCCTAACAATTTAATGTTTCCTTTCTTCATCAACTCATACCCTCACAGTTATTACATTTTGTATCACTTGCCCCTCCATTTTAGATTGTAAGCTCTCATGAACAGGCCATTCTAACCTTCCTGGCCTGAACTGTATTGTGATTGTACTGTCCTCCTTTATACTGTGATGCAAACTGTTGGTGCTATATAAATCCTGTATAAAATAATAATAATAAAAACACCCTCTAATCTGGTAATCTCCCAGCTGAAATGTTAAAGAATTTGGGGAAACCCAAAAATTAAAAACATATGTTTTGGAAACGGGCTAAGGTTTATACAGGTACAATTGTTGTAAATGTGTTAAAATTGTATAAATGCTTTTTGTAATAGGATACTTTAGATCTAAGACAGCTGACTGTTGCCCTACAGATTTCTTGCATATTCAGATCAGTAACTTGAGAACCTTAGAGGTTCCTTGTATATAAAGCCCAAATTGAACCATGAAGATAGAACAGGATACATTGAACACATAAAAAGTGAGTGAGATGGAGGACAATTGTAGCAAGCAGAGATCAAATGCTGGGTAAGAAGTAAGGCAGACCTTAAGAAGGAGTTTCGTCTGTAAAAGAAAACATTGGATTCAAAATGTGGAGAGGGGTATTGACATAAAAGCCTTTGATACATAAAGCAAAGAGAGCCTAGGAATTCAACATGTGTACAAAAGCATATAAGGCTTGAGAAACACAAGATCACTTTGGACTTAACATAAAATCCTTTTTAAGGTGTTTTATTTATTTTAAATATGTTAAAGACAAAAATATGCAGCAACATTAGCAGTAAGTTGCTGTCTGATGATGCAGAAGCTATACTGCTGGTTATACACATTGGGTAAGTAGATTTTAAACCTAATTAGGGTGAGATAATTATTCTCTCTAATAAGGCCTATTTGGTAAATTGCCCAATACTCATATATAGTAGTAATAGCATGAAACATGACACAAAGGAGAACGCTAATGTTGTGGAATTCAGAATTTCTTCCAGTCTGGATTGCACCTTACTGAGAGATAAAAGAATATGTAAGGTCTTTATCCCAGTAAGGAATGCAAAAATAATATAGCATATAGTTAATATTCGTTACTAATTCTTCTAACTCAAAGCAGCTTGGGTCCAGGATTCAGTGTCAAGCCTTTTAATGGATACACATCATGTATATAAGCTTAGCTCTGCCATTTCAGGTTGATGACAAAAAGAAAAATGTATATAGATCAGTGAGATTAAACATGTTTCAGTTAATAGATGAATGTCAACATTATTTATGTCAGTTTCAGTTGCAAAATGGAGTTTTAAGCCATATGGAAGATGATCAAATTGTCACCGACAGTGGACCACATCTGCTGTATGGATGGTGCAGAAGTATTTTGGAGGGGGTGTTAGGGGAAAATTAAGAATTGCTAAAAGACAAAGGGTGCAATGGGGTGCATTTGTAGTCACAGGGATGCCCTGGGGTCACCATATGATACAGAATGCTCAGGGGTGCAATGGAGATGCAGGGTGCACAGGAGTCACTAGATGACACTCGACACTTGGGGCTGTTCAGGAATGCCGTGGAGTCGTGAAGTACACAGGGGTGCACAGATGTCACTGTATGACCCTGAATGCTTATGGGTACACAGGGTGCAAACAAGTCATTAGATGACTGACTGATCACTGAATGCTCAGGGGTGCACTGGAGACAGAAAATATACAGAGGGGCACACAGAAGTCACTAGATTACACTAGATGCTTAGAGTGCACTGGAGTCACAGGGTGCACAGGGTCATGTATAAGTAATTGGGTACCCAAGGCAGGAATGAAGGACAAAGGAGAAATGAAGATACAGGTAAAGCCAGCAACAGGGAGACTCAACTGAAGCATGGGCTCAAACACCAAGCACCCAGTGTCCCATAATTTTAGGTGGCACCAATAAGAAGATCTATTTTATGATTTTTTTGTGGTGTCAGTGCTCAGGTGAATCCCCAGAGAGCTAAGTATGTCACAAACAGTGGTGTCAGTGCTCCCTTAAACAGTATGAAAAGCCATGTAATAGATCAGACATATTGCACTTGGTGGTGGTGGTATCATAGTGCTACCAATCACTAGAAAGGTTAGTGTGAGGACAGGCTGCAATATCCCCACATTTTTCTTCTTCAACTATCTACCCATCTATGCCTAACTTTAGTGGTTGGCTAATTTTATTAATCTAAATTTGTGGTTTCTTTAAGTTACTTAGAACAATTGGAGAAACAATAGGGGACTGTTGGGCCTAAGAGGGTTTTTGTGTTTGTAGGCATAGAGTAAACATGTTATTAGAGTAATCAATACATCAAACTCTATGACCATAATTTATTTTCAGAAATGCAGAAAAAAAATGCAGAAAAATACACTGTAAAAAATCTACTTTCCAAATGCCATGTTACTTTGCTATTACCTACTTAGTGCCACATAGATAAACCTCTAGTCGAAATGGAAAATATCTCTAAGAAGTATACTGTACATGAAAATGTCTGCTCTATATTATCATAAAGCAACTTTTTTTCATCTACTTCCATTAATCCTCTGAGTTTAAGACCTGTCAGCCTAGTAACTTAAATACATATTGATCAGAGTTAAAAAGAATAATCAGAGAAAGGTATGTAACACAAGAAATGTAGCACAAAAATGTGTGTGGTTTTGCTTAAAGCTGTTGTAAACCCTGTTTGGTAATTCTTACCTACAGGTAGGCCTGTAATAAGGCTTACCCTTAGGTAAAATGAATATCTCCTAAACGTGCACTGTTTAGAAGATATTCATCCTGCATGCAGCCAGTGACATCACTGGACTTTGCACTCTAAAGGTCCAGCATACCTTGCTGGACCTTCAGAGCTTCATGCTGGAAGGGCATGACGTCATTGCTGCTCTAGCCAAACATATAGCCGGAGCTTGCAAACCTGTAAGAAAGACATGGGGAACATGTCAGCCCGCTCAGCGGTGACTTTACAGCACTGGAGGGCTTCGTTCCTAGCCACTGTGCTACTAGCAGATTATGCCACTGCCTTGTAGGTTTATTTATTTTTTTAATCATCTGCAGTTTACAACGGCTTAAAAGGCAACCTCACATTGCATTTAATTTGATTTATGGAATATTATAATAGCCCAAAAAAGAAGTTAGAAAACAGTTAAAACATGTTGGTTTATTTATGGTCAATATTGATTTGCATTAAATAGAACTTCCTAAAGTTATACATGTACACTTGTGGCAGGCTTCTACTAAGCATTACATGCTTTAAAGTGCCCACATTATCCAAGCACAATTTCAGAAAAAGTTTTAAATATAAATTTTATGAAATCATCATGTCTCATATAAATTAGGTAGAATTCTAATAAACGTATAACAAATGTATGGTTGCTTCCACTCTTTAGTGTGTTATAAACAAGCATGTCCCCCCCCCCCCAAAAAAAAAACAGGATTTTTGGTCTCTATAAACTGTGTTGTCAGCCAACATGATCTATTAGAAAGGGTAGTAGCAAATGCATATTTTACAGAGTAGTGTATCCTGGGCTGCATACAAACTTCTATACTATTACAAAGTATATTATTTACTTCTTTTTTTCTTCTTCTTCTTCTTATCTATTACTGGTATTATCTTCTTTCTTCTTTCTTCTAAGTGTACTGGTTGTGTGCTAATGTTTCTATTTATCATGTTGTGATAAATGTGTTTTCACATGCTTTCCAGTATCTTCTTTACTTCTTGGTAATAAAAGACCTGTTGCTTTCAGAGATCTACTACTCAAGCTGAAAATTACACATACAAGTACTGTAAATGAGTCTTCTCTTTTCTTCCCTTGCCATGAAATGCCATGGCATTAAAGAGAGGTTTCATGTGAGACAGCATCCTAAAACTGATGACTACTGCTGTGCTATCTCTTTCAGAAAAGCTTCAGGACTCTAGGAATGCTTTATCTTGTATTAAATGTTTACAATATAGACTATACATGAAGTAAAAAACTGACATAATATACCAGTGTAAGAACATATATAAACTTAGATAAAATTGATAAATTGATAAAATAGACTCAAACCCATTATTATTCCCTTTTAATGTAAAATATCCAGTGTACATCTAATTTAAACATTGTTTGTATTAATTGTTTATGAATGTACTTACTTTACTGTATTTTTTTTTAAGCAATCGATTTTTATTAAATTAGCAGAAGAGAAATACAAACAGTCGCATTGTAGAGTACAGTACAGTCTCAAATAGCAGTCTGTTGCAATTTTGTTCATATGTATAATAAATCAGTAGTATTCAATTGTTCACTCTTCTGTATTTGATCGCCTCATGTTCTTGCTTCCAAAAATAACTTCATATATTCATATTGTTTTTTAATTACTGTTCTTGCACTTTTATTAGTTATCCCAGGTGTACCATTGTCACTGGGATAGAAGGGGTAGACATGTGCACACTGAAATATTTCGTTTCGGAATATCGTTTTCGTCCGAAAAATAAATTTATTTAGTTACTCCCGAAATTAGTTTTTATTTATTTTGTTTTTCGTTAAAAATTGCATTCGTCCGAAAATCCAAATTAGGGTCGAATCTGTCATTGAAGGCTTATGGTGTCTGTCGAATGTTCAAAGAAGATTCGACAGAGCTGTACGACGCCGTATAGTTTACCTGCTCCGTCGAATCTTCTTAGAACTTTCAACAGACACCATAAGCCAAACTACGTGTGTACTTAGTTCTAGCTATTTTACTGCTCCTCCTCTTTGGTTACAATCAGCCAATAACATTTATCATCATCATTATTTTTATTTATCTTTTCTCCCCTACGTCGAATCTTTTCTTCCCTACGTCAAATCTTTTCTTCCCTACGTCGAATCTTTTCTTCCCTACGTCAAATCTTTTCTCCCCTACGTCGAATCTTTTCTCCCCTACGTCAAATCTTTTCTCTCTATGTCAAATCTTTTCTCTCTATGTCGAATCTTTCCTCTCTATGTAGAATAATCTTGGACTAATAGAGCTAAGGTTAGGCACATTCGACCGCAGGTTTGATGGACACAGATTGTTATTGTCAGCATCATGTCGAATCTCCTATCTATATCAAACTGTTGTAGCAACAAAAATGAAAATAAAGCATTTGTTTATGTCGGATCTTGCGTTTTTCGGATTCTGCACTTTCGTTATCGTTTGTTAAAAAAAAATACCTGAAATTCGGCGAAAATGAATGCACATGTCTAAAGGTGATGTTATATCCAAACTTTAACAGTTATCACTAGACAGAAGGGGGGAATCTTTCAAGGAAGATATCTGCTCTTGTGGCAGCTCTCTAAGAGAGGATTTCCTTTTCACTTAATTTTACAATTACTTTATATCTTCTCTTCTGGACATAAAATTAAAGCAAACATTCCCAATATGGACACAGTCAGCAATAAGAGCCTGACAGAGATCCACCTCTCCCCACTGTATCCAAAACTGTGCAACAAATCTAGGTTGGAGTTTCACTTTATTCCACATATTCGAAAATAGTAATTTTATCTCACAAATCATTATTTGCTTCTTTTGACTTCTTTTCTGCTTCTTGTCAACAAAGACTTCACTGAAACTCACAAATATTTTCATCTCAAAGCTATATATAGTAATATATTGAAAGTCACCATGTAATAAAGCTTAACCTCCCTGGCGGTATGATTATGTCAAATTTTTGATGCTGAAAGCAATACATTGTTTTGCATGGAAATGTGGTGTTTTAAACTGTAGGCCTGTAATTCTTAGGAATAAAACATTTAAATCTGTTCAAACAAGAGCCTAGTAGACATGTCGGGTATGATAAAGTTTGAAACATGAAATCATAAAATATAATATGATAAATAACTATAAATAATTATAATACATAATAATATAATAATAATAATAAAATGTATTCAATAATGTAATCAAATCAAAAACACGGAAATTTGTTCAGTTGCAGAATTGTCGCTGTTGTTACTTTCAGTGTTTGATGACTAATATCCTCACAAATCACTATCGCTCAATTCTTCAAGTGATTCTAATTTATTATCACTGTTATCTAGCTGGTCTAAAACTGCTTTTGACGTAAAGGGACACTTTTTTGGTTGCTATGGACAATCAGTATATATAATAAAAAACTGCATGCAGGGCACTAGACAAAGCACTAGGTACAAAAGGGATGTGAAAGAATTTGATACAGTAATGTAATCTGTAAGATTACAGTGTACTGTATGTATTGTGTGTTTTAACTTTTTGAATTTGGCGCCGTGCCATGCCAACGTGCATTGCGACGCTCGCAGGGAACGGAGCTCGGCACTGTGATGAATCAAGCGGAGGACACAGATCGCACACACAGCAGGGAGACATTGCAGGATCCTGGGGACAAGGTAAGTAACTCTGCCTGGATCCTGCAATGCGATCCCAAGTGTGGCTCGGGGTTACCGCTTTTGGTACTGAAAATTCACCCCGGGCCACACTTGGGAATACCACCAGGTTAAAGAGTTAGTAAAGGATAACTATAAGCTAAGAACATTCCTTCCCACCTCCTCCTACCTATCCTGCATACCCTCTTTAACGGGCATCACTAAATGGCTGACCGCGGACCAAATGCAGACCGCATCATTTTTCCATTTGGACCACCATGGTACCGTCATTTAGCAGCTTTTTCTTCTCCCTGCTGTCGCTCTGTAATCCTCACAGAGCTGACAGCAGGAGGAAGGACAGTTCTGGATGGAGGGCGGAGCGGCCAAGGTTAACACGCAGGTGATTGGCTGCTAGGACTGAAGGGCTGTCGTAGCCACCATTCACCATCTTTTTCAACACCATCCAGACATGCTGTGCCTCCCTCCAATCTTTGATCTGTGTAAGCAAGGTAAGACAGTGAGGGGGGGAGTTTATAGGGAGTGAGGACTCTAGTGTGAAAAGCTGCAATGGAGGAATGTGTGTGCTGAGGACAGTGATATGGGGGGCTGATGACATCAAAATTGGAGTTCTGTAATGTGGGTACACTGAGGACTGTAATGTGGGTGCACTAAGAACTGTAATGTGGGTGCACTGAGGACATTGAAGTGGGGGAGCTGAGGACTGTAATGTGGGTACAATGAGGACTTTAATGTGGGTGCACTGAGAACTGTAATGTGGGTGCACTGAGGACTGTAATGTGGGCGTACTGAGATCCGTACTGTGGGTGCACTGAGGACTGTAATGTGGGTGCACTGAGGACTGTAATGTGGGTACACTGAGGACATTGAAGTGGGGGAGCTGAGGACTATAATATAGGTGCACTGAGGACTGTAATGTGGGTGCACTGAGATCTGTAATGTGGGTACACTGAGGAAATTGAAGTGTGGAAGCTGAGAACTATAATATAGGTGCACTGAGGACTCTAATGTGGGTGCACTGGTATCTATAATGTGGGTGCACTGAGGACATTGAAGTGGGAGAGCTGAGGACTGTAATGTGGATGCACTGAGGACTGTGATGCGGTGGGCTGAGGACATCAAAGTGGGGGGACTGGGGGCTGTGATGTGGGGGGATGGGGACTGTGATGTGGGGGGGCTAAGGACATTAAAGTTGGGGGCTGAGAACTGTGGTGTGGGAGGCCCTGAGGACTGTGATATGCGGGGCTAAGCACATTAAAGTGTTGGGCTAAGGACTGTGATGTGGGGGAGCTGAGGACTGTAATGTTGAGGGAGCTGAGGACTGTAATGTGGGGGGAGCTGAGGACATTAAAATGGGAGGGGGGCCTGAAGACATTAAAAAGTGGGGGCTGAGGACCTGTAATGTGGGGGCTGATGACTGTAATGTGGAGGGAGCTGATGACATTAAAGTGGGGGACTGAGGACTGTAATGTGTGTGTGTGGGGGGCTGAGGACAATAAAGTAGGAGGCTGTGGACTGTAATGCGGGGGCTGAGAAATGTAATGTGGGGGGCAATAAGAGCAGTAATGTGGGGTGGCTGAGGACTGTATTGTGGTGAGGGATTGGGGGACTGAGGACAGTAATGTGGGGGGAAATGTAAATAGGGGACTGTGATGTGCAGTGGGGACTGAGGACTGAGGACGCTGATGTAAGAATGGGTTCAGATCTGTGCATGTGCATTAGGTGCACACATCGTAGGTAGGTCAGACCATTTTATTGGGCTGCACTACCCACAATAAACACGGAGAAAGAAGTCCTTTTTTTCCCCAAAATCATGCAGCACCAATCTACATGGTACTGCAGCAACATGCGGTTTGGGACATGCAAAAAGGCGCCATGGGTACCGACATGATGTTCAGACCTCTGCTGGAAGAGAATTTTACTGACCGGACCTCTGTGAATTTTATTTATGGTGTCACCCCCCAATAATTTTGATTTGATTTTGGAACTGACCTGCTGACACGGTGTCTTGCTTGGCTTGCTTGCTGGACAGGATCTAATGGCTGCAGGGAAGATCGCGAGATGCTGTGACCTGCTGACAATAAGAAATGTTGCTAAAAGGCCCTGTAATCAGCAAGCAGAAGACAGTAGCTGAAAAGAGAAGCACTCTGCAGGGGGCAGGCACACATGACATAATTGTTTGCTAGGATGCTGGCGGTCCTAACAACCAATGATAGCTCTCAGCAGAGATGTGGCTTGCCTGGATCAAGTAAAATTGGGCACTGCAGATTGGAGGGCTGATGGACCAATGGACTATACAAATATATATACCATATTTATCGGCGTATAACACGCACCGGCGTATAACACGCACCCCAATTTAGGAGGGAATTTTAAGGAAAAAAAAACTTTTAGAAGGGAAGTTGAAGGGAAAAAAAACTTACATTTAAACGCCCATCATTGCAGCCTTGTCAGTGCAGCCTTTTCAGTGCAGCCATGTCAGTGCAGCCTTGTCAGTGCAGCCATGTCAGTGCAGCCTTGTCAGTGCAGCCTTGTCAGTGCAGCCATGTCAGTGCAGCCTTGCCAGTGCAGCCATGTCAGTGCAGCCTTGTCAGTGCAGCCTTGTCAGTGCAGCCTTGTCAGTGCAGCCATGTCAGTGCAGCCTTGTCAGTGCAGACTTCCCCAGTGCAGCCTTGTCAATGCAGCCTTCCCCAGTGCAGACTTCCCCAGTGCAGCCTTGTCAGTGCAGACTTCCCCAGTGCAGACTTCCCCAGTGCAGCCTTCCCCAGTGCAGTCTTCCCCAGTGCAGCTTTACCCAGTGCAGCCTTCCCCAGTCCAGTCTTCCCCAGTGCAGCTTTCCCCAGTGCAGCCTTCCCCAGTGCAGCCTTCCCCCAGTGATCCCAGCCATTCTGGGCTTCAAAATCGCCGATCGCGATTTGAAAATGGCGCCGCCAGCGCCGAAATACACAGTGCCGGTCCTCGGCTCTTTCCGGCGGCTGTCGTTCATTTTCGGCTCCACTCGTAGTCCCGAGCGGAGCTATCCGAACCTAGCCGAGTAGGTTTGGATAGCTCCGCTCGGGACTACGAGTGGAGCCGAAAATGAACGACAGCCGCCGGAAAGAGCCGAGGACTGGCACTGTGTATTTCGGCGCCGACGGCGCCATTTTCAAATCGCGATCGGTGATTTTGAAAGTATGACAGGTCGGGATCGCAGGGGATCGGCGTATAACACGCACCTGCGACTTTCCCCTGATTTTAAGGGGAAAAAAGTGCGTGTTATACGCCGATAAATACGGTAAATCGTCGTTTAAGATTGTAGAGCGGGAGGTGCAGGATAGCTAGGTCAGTGCGGTGGAAGTATATTGTAATGAATATGGTATCTGGGACACTTGGCATGTATGCTGCTGCTGGAATTAGTCTCCTGATGTTCCCTGTTAGCCACCCCACACCAGTTTCAGCACCTGCCTCTGCCTGCTGCGCTGATGTTATTGATAGATGTCAGCCTGCTTGAAGCTTGTCACTGATTCCCTCAGCCGGAGTCTGTCCTGTCCTCAGCACTTACTTGGTGAAGGAGGCAGGCAGCGAGAGACCTGATTATATCACTCCGCCAGCAGCATGAACTGTGAGCCAAGACTTTATGCATGTACGGCACTGGTTGTTGTGTAAGTCCACCTGTGTTGAAAAGGAAAAAAGCCCCTCTATCCTGAAGTCTCCTGGGCCCCTCTGGATAAACTGAATGCCCCCCGACTCAGGGAATATGATTTACAACCAGGGGGCCATTTGTTCACAGTATGTATACCCATGTATACTACGATATGAAGTTTGAAGCTGCCGGCCACCCTGTTAAAGTGATGGGATTGGGCGCCTTACAAGAGACCCACTGGTACCCCCATCATCAGCCCTGGTCTGAAAAGGGGGGTGTTTTTGCTGAGGGACATAGCTATATTATATATTTTATATATATATATATATATATATATATATATATATATATATATATATATATATATATATATATATATCTGTGTCCAGCAGCACTCCCCCCCACTGGTTTCAATCTCAGGATGGGCAGCTCAGCCACTATACCTATATATAATATAGCTGTGTCCAGCAACCCCCCCCCCCTTATCGGACTGTTTGATAACCGGGGGGAGGGGTGCTGCTGGACAGCACTATATACACAGCTATATATAACATAGCTGTGTCCAGCAGCAAAGACAACAACCCCCCTCTTAGCACTCCTCCTTCTTATCACACCAGCTCCCCATTGCAAGAGCTCACCTCAGGCTCCGGGGGCAGAGGACATCCCCAGCTCTGGGCCAGGGCAGGCAGCTCAGGTACACAATACACCCGGGCAGCAGCTGGAGAGAACACACACAGTGTGCAGCCATGCCGCCCGGGCAGAGAAAAGAAGTGACAGGCTAAGCTGCTCAGCAGGGCAGTAGTGAGAGGGGAGGACTCGGAGGAGAAAAACAGAGACCAGGTGCAGCTGCGGCGCATGTCGGAGGTGTTCCAGCTGAAAAAAATGCCAAAGGGAGCCAGCAGGGATTTCTCCACCCTCAGAATGGTGTCTCCCCTCTGGTGGGTGTCACCCGGGTGTGGATCGCACCCCCTGCCCCCTAGGGACGCCATTGTTTGTCTGCTTTGTGTTGTTATGACTTTCTAGCACTGAAAAGACAATTTTATGTAAATAAAAAAGCAAATAATGCACTTTTTATTCTTTTCTGAATTGAACTTTACATCTAGGTGACAATAGTTCCACAGAATGTTTTCAAAACTTTGTAAGTTTGTCAAACTTGTAAAGGACACAAAGCACTATATAAGAATATGCTTTTACCAATAATGATATATGCTTTTCCTTTCAAATCCTTAGTTGCTAAAATGTGACATTACCAGCACTGACATGTGCTCAATACAAGCTGTACCATTAATTTTCCCCATTGATTTCTCAATCCACGCCCTAGATTGTTTTTACCTCTTAAGATTTTAATCTTTAAAGCTTGTTTGATTAGCGCAGCTCTCTTGCGTTTGTTTGTTTGTCCATGATTACCTATGTTTTCTGAACTAAACCACTTTTTACTGTTTTCAACAAGGTTTAACCTCAAAGACAGCACAAGCAGCCATTGATCTGTTGATTAAAGGTTCTCCTGGCTCAGTACATTTTAGTTAGGAAGTTTTTGATTTACTTTTTTTTAGTTAGTTTAGATGTTTTCCTGCTTCTCCACTGATATTGTTTCCTGTACTGTTTTTAGATTAATTTGCAGGCTCTCTCAATTTTATGATTGTCAACTGATTTCTTAGTGTTAAGTGTGATTTCAAGTAAATTGCCTTGCAATTTCACAGTAAATCTGAGCCAAGTTTAGGCCTGAATCAGAGAGGTTTCTTTGATCACTAAAACTGCAGTGTCCAACACTCCCTGCAAATCCCCCTGTGAATAATGATTTCAGTCTGCGTGCTTTTATATACCAAGTGCATCTAATGTGTTGGACAACATAATCTTTAGAATCAGTATTATAGGTGGCAGTCTCATGTTTAATTTGGTGTGATAAACTTTATAGGTGCCTAGGTTGAAGAAATCCTATTAATTTCCATCCTTCACAAATTCGGGCAGCATTAACTTGAATCCTTTTGCAACCGATGGCCAAAATAATTGTTTGGTTTTTTTTTGCTTTTTTTACACAGATATAATGCACATAACAAACTTGAAAGTTGGCTAAAGACTCCTAAAACCATATATTATTTAAAAGCTTAGCATGAAGTAATAAGTATGTTAATTGTGCACACCCAAAATAATTGCACAAATGTTTATCAGCACTATTAACCACTTACCGACCACACGCTGTAGCTGTAGCTGTAGCATGATTCTGTGTGATTCTGCTTTTCCAGGTAGGGGGCACGTACACGACTACCAGCACATGCCGATTACCGGGTCCTGGCCAACGATTGACTGCCAGAACTAGGTGACTGGCTCTGATCTTCCTTGAACACAGCTCTGTGAGTGTAAACAGCACAGAGCTGTGTTCAGTGACTGGGGATATTATTGTTTTTGCATTCTCTGCTAGACCCCCAGTAAAAGCAGTACACAGTACACACATAAACACTTGTTAGGCACATATTGCACATTATAACCTCTTGATCACCCTATATGTTAACCCCTTCCTGCCCAGTGGCATTAGTACAGTGACAATGTATATCATTAACACTGATCACTATAATAATGGTGATCTCAGTGACAGTTAGTTAGTCCCCCCCCAGTGTCAGTTAGTGTCAGATTGTCCGCTGCGCTATCGCGGTCCCATTATAAGTCACTGATCACTGCCATGACTAGTATGAAAAAAATCCCACTATATATCCCATAGTTGTAGATGCTACAACTTGCAAACCAATCAATATACACTTATTGGGATATGTTTTATAGCAGAAAGTAAAAAAAGAAAACATTTTCTTTTTGTTTATATAATAAAAAATAAAAAACCCAGAGGTGATCAAATACCACCAAAAGAAAGCTGTATTTGTATGAAAAAAAATATACCATATATACTCGAGTACAAGTCGAGTTTTTCAGCACATTTTTTGGTGCTGAAAGTGCCCCCCTCGACTTATACTCGAGTCAAGCACTTTTCTGTAGCAAAAAATTTAATTTTCTGAACCAAATTTGGGGCCCCGTATCTCAGGGCCACTTGGTGCTAGGAACCCTAAATTTAGTGTGCAAACCCAGTGGAACTGGTACCACAACATATCCAAAGATGAAGTTCCTAGCACCAAGTGGCCCCGAGATACGGGGGCCCAAAGCCGGTTGGGAAAATGTCATTCTCTGCTACAGAAAAGTGCTTGACATTTTCTGAACCGATTTTTGGGGCCCCCTCTTTTCAACTTACAGTAGCTGTGCATTTCTCACCCTCATCTTATACTCGGGTCAATAAGTTTTTCCCATTTTTTTGTGGTAAATTAGGGCCTCGACTTATACTCGGAACGACTTATACTTGAGTATATACGGTATACATTTTGTTTGGGTACAGCATTGCATGACCACGCAATTGTCAGTTAAAGCGCAGTGCCGAATATCAAAAAATGGCCTTGTTTTGAAAGGGGTAAAACCTTCTGGAGATGAAGTGGTTAATATACACTGCACAACATCAGTTTACTAAACATTAAATATTTGACTCTGTTGACACAATAAATATATAAATATAATACGAATAATACGTCTAAATTTAAAATGATGCTATTTTTGAAACAGTGAAAGTTAAAGATAGGCAAAACTGTATGTATATTTTTTTCTGACATCTGAATCACTTCTACAGTATGTATAAGTAAAAGTTCTTGAGATGATTTGTAGCCATCTAAATCAATATTACTATTTGCTGACTGGCCAAATGTTTAAATTTTAACAATTTGCACCTGTTAGCTTATTTTACTCTTTGATTGATATTATAATTTTTTCTTACATTATTCACATCCTAGGAGAGGCTAAAGTCACGACACATTGAATACAACCTTGGTAGCCAACGGTCTACAGGACGGAAAAACAAAATCCCTGTACAGTAATAATACCTGACTTTTTTTGCTAAGGGAAAACAGGTAGCATGCAGTAGTGATTAATCATCTATGATTACTCAATGCTCCAGTTAATCGCTACTACATGCTACACTTCATAGGAAGCCATTTGTTTCATGTGTGTAACAACCATTTGCTATTCTTAGTGACTAATCACCAGTGGTTTTAGTAGGCCATTCACACTACTAAAATAGCCTACATGCTCCCAATCTTAGTGGGAAATGTATGAAAAGTAGGAGAATTTAAGCACATTTGTGTTTACCTATAGTTGTCAGCATTTCCTAGCCATTGCCCCAAATTTTTTAGGAAGTGATAGGAGCTGGGAGTAAATCTAATAAATGGAAATGAGAATTTTAGGCTTCAAATCCTAATTTCTAACAATTGTAAACTTCAGGTACCTGTATACAAGAACCATACAGGACTAAGCTTGCTGAAGTAATTGGCAGCACGATGCCTGCAATTTTTCCTGCCAGAATAATTCCCTGGATCAAAATACCCCATGCTATCCTTCTTTAATTTATACTGTGGCTAACATAATTAGTTTTAAGAAAGGCAGTCATCTCATGTTTTCTGTTGTTATTAAATGATTTACCATTAGGGTATACCTTATTTTATTTTTATCAAAAACATGATGCACATGCTGGTTAGTTGCTGGAGTTCCCTGCTACGCCACCAACACCTTGTGGTTATTCTCATGTTTTTGGCTGCCGAAAATATTATATTAAATTCAATTGTGAGACTGCTCCTTAGCTGCAAGCCTCTGTGTAGTGCAAAAATGTCATCTACAGATTCCCTTCAAAAATTAAAGAAACTAGTGGCTGTGTCATCTTGCCACCATCTAATACAAATAAAATATTATATTTGGACAGACTGACCCTTTAGTATGCTTCAAAATAAAATAGTGAGCTTTCATTTTTAATTTAACACTAAATTTAGGAGCTTGTAGGTGTCATCATAAGTAGTAGCAAGACTTTAAAATGAGCAAGCTGACATATCATTTTTTAACTGCATTATTTTCTGAGACACAGGCAAAATGCTATGATTAGTTAAAAAATAGTCAAATAAAAGTACAATTATTATTTATTAAGTTACATCTTATACATTTTTTGGGTCATAAGGGATACTAAAAATGAACTTAGAGAAGATAGTATCAATCGTCTATAAAGAGGAGGGTCTAATGCACTGTTACCCACTGGAACAATACAGCTGGTACAATTATGTTTCTTACATATGGAGATAAAAATCTTAAGTAGCTTGTAACAGTCTTGTTTTAGCAGCAAAGCAGTGCTTATTAGAATGTGAAAAATGCAGCAAAGAAAATAGAAATGGAACAGACATTGAAAAATGTAATGTATGAGTATTATCAAAACTAGCAGTGGTATGGATTCTTCTAAAGGTCAATGTGCCCACATATTGCCTTTACTTGAAGTTGTCTGTGCTATATCAAAACAGATCTGACTGTTACATTTAATATATCTTGTGCATTTATACATATGCTGTGTATAACCCAGTATAAACACATGGTTTGGTAAACGGGTTTGAATTCTAGGCTAAAAACAGCTGAGGTGCATTTTAGATTATATTAATTTAAAAATTATAATAATGTCATAAAACTGGTTTTACATTTTGTACATTTTTCTTTTAATAAAATGCTTTGTCTACTACAGCGTCCGTGGGTTTGCTTTATCACTCTTTTTGTGAATGAGTAATAAAAGATATTATGTACCCCTTATGCTTTTACATGGGGGGTGAATGTCTGGTGGCCCCATGTATTTAAGGGAGCTTCCAAATTCCTATTAGAACCCCTCACAGACCCCACATCCATCAGGCTAGGAATTTGAGAATGAAGTCCTTGCCTCCATCAATATAGGGGGCATCTATGGCAAAGCATATCCCCCATGTTGAGGGCATGTGGCCTGCTATGGTTTAAGGGGGGTTCTATACCCACCACCCCTTTCTTCCCTGGCTAGCCAGGTTATATGCCTAGATATGGGTCTAGTTTAAATTTTGATTGTAATTTTTTTTAACTGGAGAGCCTCTTAAAAGTTAAAACTGAACCCCTATCTAGTATATTGGTGTGACAATATTTGGTTTATATAAATTCCAGACGCTAACACAGAGCTCTCTTCTGTTATTTGCTTAGCCGATCAGCGGGTTATTTCTATAAATCATTGGCTGGGAGTTGCTAATCGTTTTGTGCTGTAGCGAATAGCAGCACAGCTGGGAGGTGGGCGCACGCACATGCGCCCCCTACCCGGAAGTGCTGGATAACGTACATGTATGTACCAGATTCCTATCTAAGGTATAGGTCTGGTATAGATTTTGGTTTTGTTTTTTTATATAAGCCCTACTGCAGGCATCATTCAGATATAACCACTGAAAGTCCAGAACGTTATTTGGCAGTTTGGTTTAGTGGCCATGGTTCCCAATTAAAACCCAACCTATGCTGGTCTGTCTTTTGTGAAATTGGTTGCCATGAGATACTAAACTCTGAACTTTTTTATTGAATGACACAAATTTTGTGAACAATGTTATTAAATACTGTAGCTATGTTTTTTTAAACAATTATATGCCAAAGGCATCTCTAACTAAGCAGGCTTGTGTGCCTCATTACTTTATTTTAGCAAACTACTATAAATAACACCTGTAAATCACTTGTTTAGTAATATTTTTCTTTGCAGTTCTGAATAAATAGATAACAACTGACATAAAACAACACTAAATGAAAGTTAAACTGCTAAAACAGTTGTACGTTTAACCAGGAGATCGGAACTCAAGGATTTTCAAAAGTCATTTACATCCCTGCAGCTAGAAAAATTAAATTAGACCAAAATCAGTCTAATAGTTTGATGGGAAAGGGCATAGACAAACTTTTCTGCATCCAGAGTTTATTATGGTGACCAATCCTGCATAATATTTTAAATGAAAGTCAGTATTACAAAGATTCTTTATCTAAAGAATCATATCCTATGGGAGTCTGTTGGAAACTATGTAAAATGACAGATAAAAAGTAAGTCTTGATAATAATTGCAGAAAGTGTTAAAAAGGGCATTGCCAGGTTTGTAAAGCAGACCTAAAAACATATTTAACATTTTATGTTAAAGTGCACCTATTCCAAGACTATGGACAATACAAACGTTTACATATATTTAAAGAAGACCTCCCCATTCCTACTCTTAAAAAAATGGCAATATTGTATAACGGGAAATAAACAACCATACCTGCCTATATCCTTGTGACTTTTTCTATGTAATTATCTATTTTCATTTTGCCTCTGTGCTACCTGTGTCACTATTCCTACACCACCATTTTAAAAACTTTAGTTGATACTTTAGAGATGAAACTCATGATGTCATCCACTTCAACACCATATGCATCTGTTAAAACGTAGAAAAAAAAATGAATGCTAATGTTAATATTGAGGAAAGGGAGTAAAGGTTTTCTTTAACAAGCAATTAAAAAAAAACTGACCTCTCTAGCTGCTTGTAATTTTAAGTACTTGATTCTCTAAAATCACAACAAAGACTCTTTTTTTATTTGAGTTAGTTTCTCAAAGATTAGAAACATCAGCAGTGTGTTTACATTAAAGGGCAAACAGGCTGCCAAGATTCTTGTGTAATAGAAAGTAATCGGGAAAAAATCCCTCTGTTGTAACTTTGAAGATTATTGCATCCACAATTCATAAAGCTACGGTGATGAATGAAGATTTGTTTTAAAGTGCTTTTACTGATTGTTTAGAATGTTAATATTTTAGTGTGCATAATCTGGCTGCATGTTAATTTTAAATGTATGCCTGCTATGTAATGTCTAGCTGCAAAAATTACAGATGTTAATGAAATCTGAGGGAGATTACAGAACTTCTCTGATAGCTACATTTGTTTACCCCTCTCAACAGAAGGCTATCCCTATCTTTGTTTAACCAAGGTCAAAATATACTTCCTAGAATAAATCTTTTCTCTGACATATTCATGTAAATTCTTTTAGCTGTGCTAAGTTCTGGTCTGTGTGTACACGTCAGCCTCTGCTGCTGCCTCTCATCTTGTGACTTCTGCTGGAGGGTAGGTATGGTTTTTGGCAGGTAGCTATAGCTGACATTACATCGGTGATGCTGGACTGTGCAGCAGCCACCCCTCCTCATGGTCCATCTGTGAGGCCATGCTGGTGTCCTGCCTGGCGTGGGGCTGAACGAGGCCAGGGGAGATTCCCCCACTAGCGGCGGGAACCAGAGCTTCCGTCCCTTACTGCTGGGTGGTGGTGCATTGAACCACCAGAGCAGCCTTGCGGGTTGTGACAAGCACAGGGGATCGGAGAAATGATAGGTCCATCTTGCAGTGCTCCGATGTCAGTCGCTCAGGTCACCATCTTGGACTGCCCCCCCCCCACCCCCATAGTTATGGTTAATAAATTACATTACCAAAAATGATGGAACATCAGAAGAGTAAAGGGGGTAATAATGGTCATAGTCTACTTTGTACAATACACTAAGTATCTATCTACTGTATCTATCAATCAAGATCAACTGGTTTTGTTGAGGTACTGTAAGTAAATATGACTATTATCTGTCAACAATTGACATATTACAGCAAGCAACATGGTTTGCCATTGTAATAAACATGCTAATCACTAGCTACACATAGAAACTCCTGTAAGCAATATGCAGTATACTCAGGTTAAAAAAAGAAAAACAAAATTTTATAATCCATGCATTTTTGGCTCTTCTCCAAAAGCTAGATTTAGTTGATTTACTATAAAATATTGTTTGCACTGTGTGCCTATATGTGCCTCTTACATATTTATGTTAATGGGATGCAGCAGAGTACATTAGGTGTGTACATGCTTTGTTCATTCACTTGTTCATCAGATTTGCTAGAAAGAAGATCTCAATGAATGGCACCACTGTAGGATACATTAAGTGGAAAAAAGTGATGTGTAGAATACTTGAAAAGCAAAATATTTTATGTATGTGCGTGTCCCTAAAGAGAAGCCTCATTCATGCCAATGAAAATTATTCCCCATATGCTACTTGCCTTTGATGCTTGTTTATCCAGGATAAACACACTTACAAGCCCAGTGAATCATGTGTTGTCCGTTTCTCCTCTGCCACTCTTCCACTGCATGTCCTAGTCTGCACTGGTATTTTTTTTCTTCATAATCAGGAGCTGGCTGTCTCTTCCTGGTTTTTACATAGTTACATAGTTGCATAGTTAGTCAGGTTAAAAAAAGACACAAGTCCATCTAGTTCAACCAAAAAAAAAATGCAATCCCATATACACAATGCTATACCCACAGTTGATCCACAGGAAGGCGAAAAACCCCAGCAAAGCATGAATTAATTTGCTACAGCAGGGAAAACAAAATTCCTTCCTGATCACTCGAGAGGCAATCAGATATTCCCTGGATCAAATTTACCTATAAATGTTAGTACCCATTTATATTATGTACACCTAGGAAAGAATCCAGGTCTTTTTTAAAGCAATCTACTGTGCTGGCCAGAACCACCTCTGGAGGGAGTCTATTCCACATTTTCACAGCTCTTAAGCCACATACACATGATTGGATTTTCCGACGAGAATTGTGTGATGACAGGCTATTGGCGGAAAATCCAACCATTTGTATGCTTCATCGAACAATTGTCAAATTTTCCCCAGACAAATGTTGGATGGCAGGCTTTAAAATTTTCTGTGGACAAATGTCTGTTGTAACATTTTCCAAGTGTGCGTACACAAGTCCGTCAGACAAAAGTCCAAAGTACAAACGCGCATGCTTGGAAGCAAGGACGAGCCAGAAGCGGTCGGTCTTGTAAACCAGCATTCGTAATGGAGAATTACCATTTGTGACGTGACAAATTATGAAATCTCGAAATGCAGCGCACATTTTCTTCTTCTTTAATGGGATAAAAATGAAGCTGCTTTGCTGGTGATACTGATGGAGTTATTGCAAACAAATTTTCAAAGGCTTTTTTTCTAGTGATATCAAGAATAAAATTATTATGCTTGTTATTTTTATTTTGGTGCAAGTTACCACAAAATCATTATCCCATAGTTTTTAAGATCAAAGATACAACTATGTTAGTGTCCCTTGTTAATTTTACACTGTATTTTTTAAAATGTAACTGCCTACTCCCAAACTGTCATTTGAAGTAAAACACATAGCCAAGTATTGTTCTCCACAATTTTTTTATTGTGCATTAAAAAAAGAAAACAAATAAAATTAGACATGCTATCTGCCAATAGAACTTAACCAAAAAGTGAATTCTATGCATCCAAAAATATAGAAAATATACCAAATCAAATCATTATTCAACCAAAAAATAAAATAAAAGCCTCATGCATGTGTCCTGCTGCTTAATTTAAGAGGTCAACAATGCCAAGAGTTGGTGAAAGCAGGGGTCTGTCATCAGGAGATAATTCCTAAAATCATCTGGTTTATTCTCCTGGAGCTCCCACAGCAAAAGCATATGACATAATTGATCACGATTAATAAAGCAACCAATTTTTGGTCCAAGAAATCCTCCTCCTCCTATTCCTGGACTGGACTTGGGTCAAAGCAATAACTCCAAAGGCAATAATAAATAACACGTTATCTCCTCCAATTCTGCAACATGGCTGGTTGACGAACAGCCGTTCAGAAATGAACTGAAAAGTGCGAACTGAAAAGTGTCAACTGAAACGTGCAAAATGAAAAGTGCAAAATGAAAAGTGCGAATCAACACTCACCAAACTTCTACTAACATGAAATTAGCACAAAGGGTGACACCTGACAATTGAACTTCCTCCTTTTCGGCTCATAGTACGTCACTATATTTGTGTTTATTGGCTGACAATTGTGCACCATTTGTATGCAAGACAAAATCCAGGCACACGCCTTCGGACAAAAGTCCGAGGTTTTGTCTGTGGAAAATCCGATCGTGTGTATGAGGCTTAACTGTGAAGAAACTTATTTGGAGATGAATTCTCTTTTCCTCTAGAGGTAAAGAGTGTCCTCTGTCCTCTGTGATGACTAGGGATGAGCTTCGTGTTCGAGTCGAACCCATCTTCGACTCAAACATCGGCTGTTCGGTCGTTCGCCGAATTGCGAACGATATGGGCCGTTCGCGCCAAATTCGTGTGGCGCGTCACGGCCCATAATTCACTGCGGCATCGCAGTGCATTGCTGGCTGATTATTGGCCAAGCATGCACTATGACCCGCATGCTTGGCCAATCACAGCGCCGTCAGTAGAGAGAGCTGTAATTGGCCAAAGCCAGGGTGGCTTTGGCCAATTATGGCTCAGGGGATTTAGTACACACCCCACACTATATAAGGCCGCCTGCACGGCGGCCCTGTGTAGTGTGTGTTCCGGTGTGCTGAGAGATAGAGAGAGAGAGAGACAGTGTCATTTGATTTGAGTTAGATAGATTAGGCAGAACAGTCAGTCAGTTAGCTGCACTTACAGTGTATTGTGTATATATATGCATCCCAGGTGTTGCATATATATATATACACTGTATTCAGTTTAGCTAGATCCGTTCCTGTTATCTTCTATCTAGACTATTTACATTTAGTGCAGTGTGTCCTGCTCACAGTGTTCAGCTAGATCCGTTCCTGCTATTTACATTCAGTGCAGTGCGTCCTGCTCACAGTGTTCAGCTAGATCCGTTCCTGGTATTTACATTTAGTGCAGTGCGTCCTGCTCACAGTGTTCAGCTAGATCCGTTCCTGCTATTTACATTCAGTGCAGTGCGTCCTGCTCACAGTGTTCAGCTAGATCCGTTCCTGGTATTTACATTTAGTGCAGTGCGTCCTGCTCACAGTGTTCAGCTAGATCCGTTCCTGCTATTTACATTCAGTGCAGTGCGTCCTGCTCACAGTGTTCAGCTTCATCCGTTCCTGCTATTTACATTCAGTGCAGTGCGTCCTGCTCACAGTGTTCAGCTAGATCCGTTCCTGGTATTTACATTTAGTGCAGTGCGTCCTGCTCACAGTGTTCAGCTAGATCCGTTCCTGCTATTTACATTCAGTGCAGTGCGTCCTGCTCACAGTGTTCAGCTAGATCCGTTCCTGGTATTTACATTTAGTGCAGTGCGTCCTGCTCACAGTGTTCAGCTAGATCCGTTCCTGCTATTTACATTCAGTGCAGTGCGTCCTGCTCACAGTGTTCAGCTAGATCCGTTCCTGCTATTTACATTCAGTGCAGTGTGTCCTGCTCACAGTGTTCAGCTAGATCCGTTCCTGGTATTTACATTTAGTGCAGTGCGTCCTGCTCACAGTGTTCAGCTAGATCCGTTCCTGCTATTTACATTCAGTGCAGTGCGTCCTGCTCACAGTGTTCAGCTAGATCCGTTCCTGGTATTTACATTTAGTGCAGTGCGTCCTGCTCACAGTGTTCAGCTACATCCGTTCCTGCTATTTACATTCAGTGCAGTGCGTCCTGCTCACAGTGTTCAGCTAGATCCGTTCCTGCTATTTACATTCAGTGCAGTGCGTCCTGCTCACAGTGTTCAGCTAGATCCGTTCCTGGTATTTACATTTAGTGCAGTGCGTCCTGCTCACAGTGTTCAGCTAGATCCGTTCCTGCTATTTACATTCAGTGCAGTGCGTCCTGCTCACAGTGTTCAGCTAGATCCGTTCCTGGTATTTACATTTAGTGCAGTGGGTCCTGCTCACAGTGTTCAGCTACATCCGTTCCTGCTATTTACATTCAGTGCAGTGCGTCCTGCTCACAGTGTTCAGCTAGATCCGTTCCTGCTATTTACATTCAGTGCAGTGCGTCCTGCTCACAGTGTTCAGCTAGATCCGTTCCTGGTATTTACATTTAGTGCAGTGCGTCCTGCTCACAGTGTTCAGCTAGATCCGTTCCTGCTATTTACATTCAGTGCAGTGCGTCCTGCTCACAGTGTTCAGCTAGATCCGTTCCTGGTATTTACATTTAGTGCAGTGCGTCCTGCTCACAGTGTTCAGCTACATCCGTTCCTGCTATTTACATTCAGTGCAGTGCGTCCTGCTCACAGTGTTCAGCTAGATCCGTTCCTGCTATTTACATTCAGTGCAGTGCGTCCTGCTCACAGTGTTCAGCTAGATCCGTTCCTGCTATTTACATTCAGTGCAGTGCGTCCTGCTCACAGTGTTCAGCTAGATCCGTTCCTGGTATTTACATTTAGTGCAGTGCGTCCTGCTCACAGTGTTCAGCTAGATCCGTTCCTGCTATTTACATTCAGTGCAGTGCGTCCTGCTCACAGTGTTCAGCTAGATCCGTTCCTGGTATTTACATTTAGTGCAGTGCGTCCTGCTCACAGTGTTCAGCTAGATCCGTTCCTGCTATTTACATTCAGTGCAGTGCGTCCTGCTCACAGTGTTCAGCTAGATCCGTTCCTGATATTTACATTTAGTGCAGTGCGTCCTGCTCACAGTGTTCAGCTAGATCCGTTCCTGGTATTTACATTTAGTGCAGTGCGTCCTGCTCACAGTGTTCAGCTAGATCCGTTCCTGCTATTTACATTCAGTGCAGTGCGTCCTGCTCACAGTGTTCAGCTAGATCCGTTCCTGCTATATACATTTAGTGCAGTACGTCCTGCTCACAGTGTTCAGCTAGATCCGTTCCTGTTATCTTCCTACTGACAGGCAGGCTTGTCTGGTTACAGTATATAAAGCTACCTTAAGAAAATTACAGGTGTTCTTTTTGATCCTATTAGTACCACGGTCAGGCAGCTAGACTATTTACATTTAGTACAGTGCGTCCTGCTCACAGTGTTCAGCTAGATCCGTTCCTGTTATCTTCCTACTGACAGGCAGGCTTGTCTGGTTACAGTATATAAAGCTACCTTAAGAAAATTACAGGTGTTCTATCCCAGCTTAGTGCAGCTACAGGCCATTAGTATGTCTGGAAGGCCAAGAAGGAGAGGCAGACAGTCACAAGCCAATAAGAGAGGGCAAGCAGGCTCTGTGTCTAGTGCTGGTCGTGGAGACGGTGCATCCTCATCAGCACGTGGCCATGGGACACGCTTGGCCTTTTTTTCGGCAGCTGGCCGTGTTGAGCCGCAACATGCGGAAGACTTGGTCGAGTGGATGACCAAGCCGTCCTCATCCTCCTCATCCTCTCTCACCCATGCCCAGGGTGCTTTGTCTGGCAAAGCAGCGGCCTCTTCCCTCAGCTCAATGTCATCAGTGACTCCTTCCCTAGCTCCACCATGTCCTCATGAGGATTCCCTCGAACTGTTTGACCACAGTGTTGGGTACATGCTCCAGGAGGATGCCCAGCGTTTGGAAGGCTCTGATGATGATACTGAGCTCAATGAAGGCAGTAACATGAGCACGGACAGAGGGGGTGCCCAAGAAGGACAGCAATCTGGGAGTCATGCTCCCCCTGCTGCAGCATACTGCCAGGTTTGCTCCAGTGATGAGGAGGGAGGGGATGATGAGGTCACTGACTCAACGTGGGTGCCTGATAGGAGAGAGGAGGAGGAGGAGGAGGAGGAGGAGGTGGCACATCACCAACTAGGCAGGATGCCCTCCAGGGGCCAGCCTAAGGGCAGCACATTGACTGCATCACACCCCAAAGCTCCACATGTGCAGGGCGCTGCAGTCTCTGCGCGTTATTCAAAAAGTTCTTTGGTGTGGGCCTTTTTTGAGACGAGTGCATCAGATCGCACCGCTGCTATTTGCAACATATGTCTCAAGCGTATCTCGCGTGGCCAAAACATCTCCCGCTTGGGTACCACATGCTTGACCAGACATAT
Organism: Lithobates clamitans; assembly: GCA_037952925.1. NCBI lineage: Eukaryota > Metazoa > Chordata > Amphibia > Anura > Ranidae > Lithobates > Lithobates clamitans. Next base: position 5,592,708 of record JBBGZY010000605.1, on the reverse strand, counting down.
GTTGACCTGTCATGCAGTTCGTTGGCAAGCGTATCTAAAAGACCCACACCAAAGAACAAAGACGATCTCTCCTTGCTCCTCATCAGCTGAGATTTCCAACCCCACTAGACCTTCAGTCCTCTCTGAGACCTGCAGTGAGAGGAATGAAGGTGTAGAATTAGGTGTGTCACAGCCAAGTACTTGTGGGCAATCTGCTTTTGGTACACCGACGTCAGATTGTACCAGGCAAATTTCCCTGCCCCAGCTGCTGCACCGCCGAAAGAAGTTTGCTCCCAGCCATCCACATGCCCAGCGGTTGAATGCTAGCTTGGCAAAATTGCTAGCACTTCAACTGCTGCCTTTTCAGTTGGTAGACTCTGCCCCCTTCCGTGAGTTTGTGGAATGTGCGGTTCCTCAGTGGCAGGTACCCAAACGCCACTTTTTCTCACGGAAGGCGATTCCGGCTCTCTACCGGCATGTGGAAGGCAATGTCCATGCCTCGCTGGACAGGGCGGTCAGCGGTAAGGTGCATATTACCGCTGACTCATGGTCCAGCAGGCATGGACAGGGACGTTACTTAAGTTTCACGGCGCATTGGGTGACTCTGCTGGCAGCTGGGAAGGATGCAGGACAAGGTGCAGTAGTGTTGGAGGTTGTTCCGCCACCACGCCTCCAAAATGCTGATTGTGACACACCTCTCTCCTCCACCCCCTCCTCTTCTTCTTCCTCCATGGCCTCTTCCTCGGAACCAGCGGTGCTCCGTAGGCGTTCAAGGGGCTACGCAAGTACGCAGGCCAAAAGATGCCATGCGGTGCTTGAGCTGGTGTGCTTGGGGGACAGGAGCCACACTGGGGCAGAGGTTCTGTCAGCTCTGCAGGGGCAGGTTCAGAGGTGGTTGACGCCACGCCAACTTAAGGCAGGAATGGTGGTTTGCGACAATGGCACCAACCTCCTCTCTGCCCTCCGACAGGGACAACTGACCCATGTGCCCTGTTTGGCTCACGTCCTTAACTTGGTGGTGCAGCGGTTCTTGGGCAGGTACCCGGGCTTACAGGATGTCCTGAGGCAGGCCAGGAAAGTCTCTGTGCATTTCCGCCGGTCATATAATGCCAGTGCTCGGCTGACGGACCTCCAAAAGGAGTTTAACCTGCCCAAGAACCGCCTAATCTGTGACATGCCCACCAGGTGGAACTCGACGTTGGCCATGCTGCAGCGGCTGCACACGCAGCAGAGGGCCATCAATGAGTACCTGTGCGACTATGGCACCAGGACAGGGTCAGGGGACCTTGGTTTTTTTTCCCCACGCCAGTGGGCCATGATCAGGGATGCATGCACTGTCCTGTCACCATTCGAGGAGGCCACGAGGATGGTGAGCACTGACAGTGCATGCATCAGTGACACTGTCCCCCTTGTCCACCTGTTGGAGCACACGCTGCGTGGAATAATGGACAGGGCACTTGAGGCAGAACAGAGGCAGGAAGAGGAGGACTTCCTTAGCTCTCAAGGCCCCCTTTATCCAGACAGTGTTCCTGCGTGCCCGCCGATCACACAGGAAGAGGACGAGGAGGAGGAGGAGGAGGAGGAGGAAGATTGTGTCAGTATGGAGGTGGAGCCTGGCACTCAGCATCAGCAGTCTTTAAGGGATCAGTCCCAAGGAACACATGGACTTGTACGTGGCTGGGAGGAGGTGGCTGCGGACGTTGTTGTCCTTAGTGACCCAGAGGACTCCGGACCGAATGCCTCAGCAAACCTACGCTGCATGGCCTCCCTGATCCTGCAAAGCCTGCGTAAGGATCCTCGTATTCGTGGTATCAAGGAGAAGGACCAATACTGGCTGGCAACCCTCCTTGATCCACGTTACAAGGGTAAGGTTGCGGACCTTATCTTGCCATCGCAGAGGGAGCAGAGGATGAAACATCTTCGGGAGGCCTTGCAGAAAGGTCTGTGCAACGCGTTCCCAGAGACTGGGAGGTTACAAACTCCTGTTTCTGGACAACGTGTTGCTGAGGCTTCGGTCAGTCAAAGAAGGAGCGGTGGAGAAGGTGGCCGTCTGACCGATGCGTTCAGACAATTTTTTGGTCCGCAGCCCCAAGGTATGATCGGTTCCAGCAACCATCGCCAGCGTCTGTTTTACATGGTGCAGGAATACCTAGGGGCAAGATCAGACTTGGACACCTTTCCCACCGAAAATCCTCTGGGTTACTGGGTCTTGAGGATGGATCACTGGCCAGAGCTTGCACAGTATGCAATTGAGCTACTGGCCTGTCCTGCATCCAGCGTTCTTTCGGAACGCACATTCAGTGCTGCTGGAGGCGTGGTAACCGATCACAGGGTGCGTCTGTCCACCGACTCGGTCGATCGGCTGACCTTCATAAAAATGAATCAGTCTTGGATCACCACCAGCTACCAAGCACCTGATGCAGATGTGACCGAATAATTTTTTTTGAAATCTCAGATCCCTTCAAAGACTGCCTATGCTGATGCTGAGTGACTATCCCTGAGTAATTATCCTCTTCCTCCTCAATCATCACGCTGATAGCTTGTAAGAACATTTTTGGTTCTGGGCGCCACCACCAGTGCCTAAGGCACAATTTTTCAGCCCCTGTTTAACAGGGGCGTGTAATTACAATTTTTGATGTAATACTTTGCAGCAGGGCTCGTTCCTGCATTCCAACTAGAGTGTCTGTGAGGGGTTGCAGTGTTGTGGCACCAGCACCAGTGCCTAAGACCCAATTTTTCAGCCCCTGTCTAACAGGGGCGTGTAATTACAATTTTTGATGCAATACTTTGCAGCAGGGCTTGTTCCTGCGTTTCAACTAGAGTGTCTGTGAGGGGTTGCAGTGTTGTGGCACCAGCACCAGTGCCTAAGACCCAATTTTTCTGCCCCTGTCTAACAGGGGCGTGTAATTACAATTTTTGATGCAATACTTTGCAGCAGGGCTCGTTCCTGCGTTCCAACTAGAGTGTCTGTGAGGGGTTGCAGTGTTGTGGCACCAGCACCAGTGCCTAAGGCCCAATTTTTCTGCCCCTGTCTAACAGGGGCGTGTAATTACAATTTTTGATGCAATACTTTGCAGCAGGGCTCGTTCCTGCGTTCCAACTAGAGTGTCTGTGAGGGGTTGCAGTGTTGTGGCACCAGCACCAGTGCCTAAGGCCTAATTTTTCAGCTCCTGTTCAACAGGGGCATGTAATTACAATTCTTGATCTAATATTTCACAGCAGGGCCCTGTGAGGGCTTACAGTGTTTTGGCCACAGCAACACCTAAGGCCCAAATTTCTGCTGAGTATATAGGGCAGGACCCTACTTTCAAACATCTAACTTACAAACGACTCCTACTTGCAAACGGAAGGAGACAACAGGAAGTGAGATGAAATCTACCCCTAAGGAAGGGAAATTCTCTCCTGTAAGAGTTAATATGGGAAAACAATTTCTCCTTTCCACTGATGCTTTCCAATCCTTGTTCCACAAAAAAACCCAAATTTTCAAAAAACATTTTTCATTGGGACAAAAAAGTGAGGTGAAATCTTCTGAAGAGGAGGAAAGACGCAAAACAAATGTCACAGGGGTGATAACCCTTCCCTATGTTTTCCAAAAAGCTTAGAAAAGATTTTTTGGCTGGAGCTAAACACATTAAAAATGTTCAAAATTACAAACAGATTCTACTTAACAACAAACCTACAGTCCCTGTCTTGTTTGCACCGCCTGTATACTGCTGTTCAGAGTATATAGGGACCTTTCCTTATTTTAATTTGGGTGCGGGGTTCCCCTTAATATCCATACAAGACCCAAAGGGCCTGGTAATGGACTGGGGGGTACCCATGCCGTTTGTCTCACTGATTTTCATCCATATTGCCATGACCCGACATGACATTAAACCCGCAAGCAGTTTTAAATTAGATTTTTTCCTTTAAAAATGACATTTGGTGCAGGGACTGTTCTAAACATGGGAAACACGCGTCACTTTACAGGCATACTATAGACACCCCCCAGGTACGATATTTAAAGGAATATTTCACTTTTTTTTTTTTTACTTTAAGCATCATTAAAATCACTGCTCCCGAAAAAACGGCCGTTTTTAAAAGTTTTTTTTGCATTGATACATGTCCCCTGGGGTAGGACCCGGGTCCCCAAACCCTTTTTAGGACAATACCATGCAAATTAGCCTTTAAAATGAGCACTTTTGATTTCGAACGTTCGAGTCCCATAGACGTCAATGGGGTTCTAACGTTCGTGCGAACTTGCGGTCCGTTCGCGGGTTCTAGTGCGAACCGAACCGGGGGGTGTTCGGCTCATCCCTAGTGATGACCCTAAAGTGAATAACTCAACACCAAGTTCACTATAAGGAGCCCTTATGTATTTGTACATGTTAATCATATCCCCCTTAATCTCCACAAATAAATTCAGTTCCTCTAATCTTTCCTCATAGCTGAGCTTCTTCATGTCTCTTATCAGTTTGGTTGCCCTTCTCTGCACTTTCTCCAGTTTGCCGATATACTTTTTGAGAACTGGTGCCCAAAACTGAACTGCATATTCCAGATGAGGTCTTACTAATAATTTGTACAGGGGCAAAATGATATCTTTCTCTCTCTCTGGAGTACATACCTCTTTTAATACAAGAAAGGACTTTGCTCATTCTGGAAACTGCAGCTTGGTATTGCATGCTATTATTAAGCTTATGAACTACCAGCTGCGCCCTTGATGATGTGGTGCCAGATACATTTTCCTGTGCTTTGAGGAAGCTAATGCCTACAGGGATATGTGACATAGCTATCCCAGGAAAATGCAAGAGAAAACTGATACATCATTCTCACCTAGATGGAATCAATGCAGGATAAATAGAAAAAAAGATAAATAAAAACAAATCATTAATAATAGGTCAGCATTTTATATTGTGTAGGGAGAGAATTAGAATTTGCTCTAAGAAGTTTGTCTTTAATATATGAAAACTACCTTGAACCTACCAATTTGGTAAGATGGCATATGTATATTTACTTAACCACTTGGCAATCGCCGCATGTACATATACGTCGACACAATGGCATGGACAGGCAAATGGACCTACAGGTACGTCACTTTAAATTTGCCGACATGTGGTCGCGTGTGTGCCGCAGGCAGTGCATGTGCAACCCTGCCGTGAGCTCCGTGAGTGTGATCGCGGGTCCCACAGACTCAATGTCCGCAGGGATACCCGCAATCGTCTCACATAGAGGAAGGATGGGGAAATGCTGATGTAAACAAGCATTTCCTCATTCTGTCTAGTGACACTAACACTGATCACAGCTCCCTGAAATCAGGAGCGGTGATCAGTGTCGTGTCACACATAGCCCATCCCCCCCACAGTTAGAACACATCCCTAAGACACACTTAACCCCTGCAGCGCCCCCTCCTGGTTAACCCCATTCACTGCCAGTCACATTTACACAGTAATCAATGCATTTTTAATCGCACTGATCACTGTAAAAATGTGAATGGTCCCAAAATATCACCAAAAGTGTCCGATCTGTCTGCCATTATGTCACAGTCACGATAAAAATCACTGATCGCCGCCATTACTAGTAAAAAAAAAAATTATTAATAAAAATGCCATAAAACTATCCCCTATTTTGTAGACGCTATAACTTTTGCGCAAACCAACCAATAAATGCTTATCGTGATCTTTTTTACCAAAAATATGTAGAACAATACATATCGGCCTAAACTGAAATTTTATATATTGTTTGGGGATATTTATTATAGCAAAAATTAAAAAATATTTCTTTTTTTTTCAAAATTGTCAAACTAAAATGATATAGAACGTCCTGTGAGCCTCCACTAACAATAATAAACCAATAAATCCTCTTTGAATCAGCTGCAAGCGGTAAACATGTCTCATAAACCATGTAAAAGTACTAAAAGCGCATTAAAAACGCTGCGCTATCAAAGGTATAAGCATAAAGCCTCTGAATTGGTAAAATTATATCCTCTACACCGTGATACTAATAATGTATAAAATAAATGATAAAAAATATATAAAATAACAAGTGCTTAATAGCTCAATAATAAAGTGACAATGTGCATTCATATAGTGATGAAAAATATTAAAACAAATAAGTCAGTGGAAATCTAAATAGATCCAAATACTGAAATGATAGTATCATACTTTCAGTATGCTGTGAAAGTGATGCGATAATCAGATGCTGTGTTCACACTAAGGTGCTCCCCCCATGTAATGAAGGCTCACCTTAAGGTGTGTGACCTTGCTGTTAAGCTTGGTCAATACATGCTTTGGAACCACTACAGGGTTCAGCAGTGCATCCGGAATCCAGGATCAATCGCCAATGTGCCTCAGTAAATCAATGAAAAAAGGTTCTCATAGTGTAGTATGCTTATGCAATTTATTGAAACAAAAATAAAAAGGTCCCACACAGGGTATTCACAATATCCAGCCGCTTCAGTGCGCCATTCTACATCAAGCAAAAACAAATGGTTGAAAACGGCCGTTAACTGGATGGTAAGCTGATCGTTCTTAACAGCTGATCTGCTGAGCCTTCATTACATGGGAGGGAGCACCTGAGTATGAACACAGCGTCTGATTATTGCATCACTTTCACAGCATACTGAATCGCATGGAGTTTGGAGCACCTGTAAATTGAATCAATTTGAACTTTGCACAGTGCACTTAAGCACTTTTTTATAATTCCAGTATTTGGATCTATTTAGATTTCCACGGACTTTTTTGCTTTAATATTTTTCATCACTATATGAATGCACATTGTCACTTTATTATTTGGCTATTAAGCACTTGTTATTTTATATATTTTTTATCATATATTTTATACATTATTATCACGTATCATTAGTATCACGGTGTAAAGGATATAATTTTACTAGTTCAGAGGCTTTATGCTTATACCTTTGATAGCGCAGCGTTTCTAATACGATTTTCAAAATTGTCGCTTTTTTTTTGTTTATAGCACAAAAAATAAAAACCGCAGAGGTGATCAAATACCACCAAAAGAAAGCTCTATATGTGGGAAAAAAGGACGTCAATATTGTTTGGGAGCCACGACAATTGCGCATGATCGCGCAATTGTCAGTTAAAGCAACGCAGTGCTGAATCGCAAAAAGTGCTCTGGTCTTTGGACAGCCAAATGGTCCGGGGCTTAAGTGGTTAAAATGTGAGTAAGGGAGAAACAAGAAAAAATTCTAGCTAATTTCTGAGGAATATATATAGCTAAAGATGCTTGCGGTTGATATACTAAAGGAATGCAGCATTTTAAATTTGCAAAGTGTATTTACTTAGCTTATTGAATAAGATGAAGCAGGGTTCACTTACAGAGGTAGTAAACCATGTTTTTTTTCAAACTTGCAAGGCAAAGTTACAATGTGCTAGTATGCATAGCATACTAGAACATTATGTGAAGCCCACATTTTGTGAAACCCTAAAAAGAAGCCCTCCAGCAACACGTTGTCACCGCCGGCAGCTCTTCCATCTTCACCCGGTCTTCCTTCCGGGTTGACGGGCTCCGGTCCTTTGATTGGATGAACTGCGATGACTTCATTCCTGCAAATGCGCATGGGAGCCACTGTTCATGGCACAGGGCTCTGAAGGAACAGCACAGTATGCCATTCCTTTAGAGAGCATGCACCAGTGTTGACACCAGCAACTTCACAAGTAAATATCTCCTAAACAGTGAATGTTTAGGAGATATTTAGTGTACCTATAGGTATACCTTACTATAAGCTTACCTATAGGTAAATATTGTACATAGAAGTTTACTCCCACTTTAAGTCATCCAATCATGTGAAAGCACACGCTTATTTATTTTTTTCCTTGCACATGATTGGTTATTCAACATGAACAAGTATTTACCTTATTTACTAAGCAAAGTGTGCGTAGCATTCCCTTGCTAAATTAAAAGTATCTACTTCTTTAGAAAAAACAATCCCACAAGTCAATGCTTCTCTATTGTGTATGAACACGTGAAACAAGTAGTAAACAAAAAAAATTGCATTGTCTTACTGCATTTGCTGCACATTTAAAACTCACATCCAAAGCAAGTCAGCACATTCCTAAGTGAGGATGATAGTGCTGAGACTGCTTTGACCTGTTTTTTTGTCTTCTCTTTCTTTGGATGCAGCTGGTCCTATTGAAATGCCTCTATATTTCAGGCAAAGCAGTTCAAACATTGCTGGGTTTTGCATTTAAATGTGTATGTTTGAACAGCCCTGCGTTTGAATGAGAAAAGATAGAGCATTTGACAGCAATACCTATCTACACAAGCCCATGGTATTTTGTTTCTCTGTATGATTCAGTATTTAAAAAAATCAATTTGCAAATCAGGAAAATCTATGTGATATACATTTTATGTTCCTCAAATCAGAGAGAAATATAGATATACTGAGGTAAATACAACACAGGTGTTTCTGTTAGGAGAATTAACAAATACTTTTTTTTTTATATTTATTGTTGCTCTCCAATTAATTAAGGACCTTCTCTGACATGCACTATATTTTATAACATATTTTTTTTAGCTATGAATACTATGGATTTCATGGGTACTCAAGGTCCTTTAAGCCTATTAGGGAATTGCCAGTAACTATAAGTAAGTCTTAAACCTTAAATGGATGGCAATTTGTTTGCCAAAGTGACTACCGTATTTTCAACTTTTTTTTATAACTTTTTACACTTCAGTGTCGTTGATTTCTGGCATCTTATAGCCACTTCCTTTCTATAAGAGTATGATTTAGCAATGGTTGCACAACATAGCTCAGGGTGCGTTTTCTGATGGGGACAATGGTGGGTCATGCCTGCACATTGTTTTATCAATATAGCTGCTTATAGCCTCCACCAGTAGCATATGTGAGATGATAACAGTGCAGGAAATTGGGACACAGCCCTGAACCAAAAGTGCCTGAACAAAGACCTTCATAACAGAATTACCAGGTATTAAACATTTGCCGCTCGCCATATAGCAGAATGACGGCGGCAAAGTGGTTTCAATATCCTGACTGGGCGTCATATGATGTCTTCAGGACATTATGCCGCTGCGTGCCCCCGGGGGCGCGCATCACGGCGATCGTTGTTGCGGTGTGTCAGTCTGACACACCACAACTCTGATCTAGGTAAAGAGTCTCTGATGGAGACTCTTTACCACATGATCAGCCGTGTCCAATCACGGCTGATCACGATGTAAATAGGAAGAGCCGGTGATGGGCTTTATCCTCACTCGCGTCTGACAGATGCGAGTAGAGGAGAGCCAATCGGCTGCTCTCCTGACAGGCGGGGTCTGTGCTGATTGTTTATCAGCACAGCCCCCCTCGGATCCTGCCCAGGACCACCATCATGATGCCCAGGACCACCAGGATGGCCATCCACACTAGACCACCTGGTATGCCCCCCTAGACCCCCAGGGAGATACCAATCTGTGCCCAGGCAGCTACCAATCAGTGCCCACTCACAATGCCTACCACTGCCAGTGCCACCAGGGATGCCCATCAGTGGCACGTATCAATGCCCATCAGTGCCGCCTATCAGTGTCAATCAGTGCCTAGCAATGCTGCCTAACAGTGCCCAGCAGTGCCGCCTATCAGTGCCCATCAGTGCCCAGCAGTGCCCAGCAGTGCCGCCTATCAGTGCTACCCATAAGAACCCATCTTTTCAGCCTTTCAGTGCCCATCAGTGTCGCCTATCAGTGCCCATCAGTGCCCACAAGTGCCACCCATGAGTGCCCATCAGTGCCACCTATCAATGCCCACCAGTGCCGCATATCAGTACCCATTGTCAGTGCCCACTCCTTGGTGCCGCCTTATCAGTGCCTGTCAGTGCCGCCTTATCAGTGCCCATCAGTGAAAGAGAAAACATACTTATTTACAAAGTTTTATAACAGAAACATAAGCAAAAATTAAATTTTTTTCAAAATTTTCAGTCTTTTTTAATTTGTTTAGCAAAAAATAAAAACCGCAGAGGTGATCAAATACCACCAAAAGAAAGCTCTATTTGTGGGAACAAAATGATAAAAATTTAGTTTGAGTACAGTGATGGATGACCGCGCAATTGTCATTCAAACTGCGACAGCGCTGAAAGCTGAAAATTTGTCTTGGCAGGAAGGTGTATAAGTGCCCTGTATTGAAGTGGTTAATTTATTGTAATATGAATGTAGATTGAAAAATGATTGAAAACTACTTGTGTTATTTCATTGACATCGTATAGATGATAGGATTATATTTTGTGTTACATTCAGTCATACAGCAGACTTTCTTTTATGCATGCCTCCTGTGGGTACCAACTATCACTATTCAATAGAGAGATTTGGGAAACCAATGGAACTGTATACTAACAGCTGATCACCTGTCAGGTACTTGTTAGAAAATCTTCCTCTTCAGAATAAGCATGTTCCCTAAGCTTTGTTGGTATTCATAAAGGATTTTACAAGTACTTTTTTAATACTAGTTTTTATTGAAAATTGTTTAGAAACTGTTAACATTCCCAAGTACAACAAAGTCACAGAGAGGGCCACTACAACCCCAGTTGGGCTTCACATACAGAGGAGACATTATCATAAAAAGGTGTGGGGGTTCCATAGGAAGTGCTAGAGCTATGTCTGACTACAATTCAGTACATTTGTGACATGTCTGATTTTTTACATGTGTTTCTAGCAGTAGCTCTTGGCTTATGTAATTTTGTAATTTACCATTACTTCGAAAATATTAAAGAGCGCTCTTTGTCATCTGCATGTACTGTAGGTACAAAGATCCAATACTTTCTTACACCTGTGCCTTATGTTACACTAATGCCCTGTACACACGGTCGAACATTGATCAGACATTCCGACAACAAAATCTATGGATTTTTTCTGACGGATGTTGGCTCAAACTTGTCTTGCATACAGACGGTCACACAAAGTTGTCGGAAAATCCGATCGTTCTGAACGTGGTGACGTAAAACACGTACGTCGGGACTATAAACGGGGCAGTAGCCAATAGCTTTCATCTCTTAATTTATTCTGAGCATGCGTGGCACTTTGTGCGTCGGATTTGTGTACACACGATCGTAATTTCCGACAACGGATTTTGTTGTCGGAAAATTTTATAGCAAGCTCTCAAACTTTGTGTGTCGGAAATTCCTATGGAAAATGTGTGATGGAGCCTACACACGGTCGGAATTTCCGACAACAAGGTCCTATCACACATTTTCTATTGGAAAATTCTATCATGTGTACAGGGCATTACAGATGATGGTAAGATTCTATCTATGGCACATGAAAAAGAGTGAAGAAATTACATTTTCAGAGTTTATTTTATTGTGTGAGCTACATTTTTGTTTTCTATGACCTTTTTTGTGTACTCTTGTTGCTGTCATGGGTCAAGCTGACCTTTGCAGTACATCACTGTATACTTGTGCACCAAAGCACCACACAATCATTCCCCTTATTGCCACAACTGGCATTCAATTTAGGTAATTCCCTTTATTAAAAATGTCAGGCAGTCCTAAAGGGAGAGGCAGCAGTTCTGCATGGAGGACAAGCAGGATCTGCAGGACAAATGGGGTGGACAAAATGGAGGCAGAGCACATCTGCAATTTCTCTCTCAGAGTGGCCGTGCTATATAGCTGCAGCTCACTATAGCCACAGAAGGTAGTGGAGGGACTGACAAAACCTTCCTCCCAGGTGCAGAGCAGAAAATTATTTGCAAATGCTGCTAAAGAACTCTCTTCTTTCTCCTCCTTATCTTCTCCTAATTCTACCATAGCCCTGAAATCTCTCACTTGCTGCAGGAGGATTTTTTTGGCCTTGCACAAGTATTCTGTGTTTCAGATATTGAAAATGAGGAAGTTAGGAAGAGGAAGATAGTAAGCAACTGCTTACTATCAGGTGAACTCTAGCAATGAGCAGATGAATGAATGATGAGGTGGCAGACCATCTGTGGGCATGACTGATTTGAGCAGAAGAAAGCTCTGAGGGAGGGAAGTCTCACAAGGGGTTTCAGGGGCTTTGGATATGTTGCATGAAGTGGAAAAGAGAGTCATGGATTCACACACAGAGAAGGGTCTGTAAAATTATTGCACACACACCCTGCGGTCCCTAGCAACATTTTTCCTAAAGCTAGTGTCATTGAGGAAGCAGTTCGAGTGGAAGAAAATAATGTCCTCAAATCAATCCTATGGCTAGTGTTTTAAAGCCCAACACTGGGCACAACAAGAAACAAATCCTTGCAGTGACCCCCCCCCCACACACACACACACACTGAAAAGGTTAAATGCTGGGGGGAATGCCCTCCTAGTGAAAATTTTTGGACAAAGTTACAAAGATTTTCCATCTTTAAGTTAACGGCAGCCCCAATTGCCAATATGCCTAAAGTCATATTTCTATCTTTCATCCCAGGATCTTTTAAGTTTGCTAAAAAAAGATTGTCTTAGGAATTTTATCTCTGCAGCAAGAGCAGTAATACCCCTACACTAGAAGTCCATCATTATGCAATCGTTGTTGGAACTGGCAGTGGAATTAGACATTATTAGTGACTTACAATGACTATTATCATAGGAAAAAATGATAGAACAGATTTGTTTTTAAAAACATGGACTTCTTAGTCATCCTTCCACTTATACTGTGAGTTTAGGACCTGGGTCACTGATTGATAAAAACTGATTAGTATGGTATCATGATGGACATAACCCCCCCTCAACCCCTTCTCTATGTACCTGTTTTTCTCTGCCAATACTATAGCTTCTTTTTCTTGATAGGTTCATTCTTAAGCCCCATACACACGATAGGACTTTGTACAAACTTTCCCTTGGATTTTTGTACAAAGGGAGTTGGCCAGAAGTTTGTCTTGCATACAGACGACAGGACTTTTCCAGCCAACTTTCACCATATCATGTGGTTTTTCAGCTCTTTACCACCACCCTTTGGTCAACTTGTGTATTGTTGTCTGATATTGTGTCAATCTCGCCACTTTTATTGGCGAGATTGACACCTTGCGAGCCAGGTTGACACTGGTGTGGGGATCCGACTTGGATCCCCGCCAATGCCAGGAACTGTTTGGTATGAATCTTGAGGGGGAACTCCACGCCAAATTTTAAATACAAAACCCAGATGGGTTCCCCTCCAGGGGCATACCAGGCCCTTAGGTCTGGTATGGATATTAAGAGGAACCCCCTACACTGAAAAAACGGCGTGGGGGTACCCCCCAATCCATACCAGACCCTTATCGCAGCCCGGCTGGTCAGGAAAGGGGGTGGGGATGAGCGAGCGCCCCTCCCTTGAGCTGTACCAGGCCGCATGCCCTCAACATGGGGGGGTGGGTGCTTTGGGGAAAGGGGTGCCCTGCGGCCCCCCCCACCCCAAAGCACCTTGTCCCCATGTTTATGAGGACAAGGGCCTCTTCCCGACAACCCTGGCCATTGGTTGTCGGGGTCTGCGGGCGGGGCGCTTATCGGAATCAGGGAGCCCCCTTTAATAAGGGGGCCCCCAGATCCCAGCCCCCCACCCTATGTGAATGAGTATGGGGTACATGGTACCCCCACCCATTCACCTAGGGAAAAAAGTGTCAATAAAAAACCACAGTACACAGGTTTTTAAAGTAATTTATTAGGCAGCTCCGGGGTCCTCTTTTGACTTCGGGGGTCTCTCCGGCGTCTTCTCCCGGTGTCCGCATCTTCTGCCGGCTCCACCGCTATCTTCTGGCGCTCTTTTGCCAGCGGTGGTCTGGACCTCTGGATCGACTTCTTCCCTCTTCTCTTCCAGAGATGTTGACACAACGCTCTCTCCAGCCAGAATGGTCTCTGTGCGCTCCGCAACGGACTTATATAGGCGGTGACCCCGCCCCCATATGACATCACAGTCCCGGGGCATGCTGGGACTGTGAGGTCATAAGTGGGCGTGGTCATGTCATCATATGATCACGCCCCCTTATGCCCTCACAGTCCCAGTATGCCCCGGGACTGTGATGTCATAGGGGGGCGGGGTCACGCCCATACAAGTCCGTTGCGGAGCGCACAGAGACCATTCTGGCTGGAGAGAGCGTCGTGTCAACATCTCTGGAAGAGAAGAGGGAAGAAGACGATCCAGAGGTCCGGACCACCACTGGCAAAGGAGCGCCAGAAGATAGCGGTGGAGCCGGCAGAAGATGCGGACACCGGGAGAAGACCCCGGAGAGACCCCCGAAGTCAGAAGAGGACCCCTGAAGTTGGAAGAGGATCCCGGAGCTGCCTAATAATTTACTTTAAAAACCTGTGTACTGTGTTTTTTATTGACACTTTTTTCCCTAGGTGAATGGGTAGGGGTACCATGTACCCCATACTCATTCACATAGGGTGGGGGACTGGGATCTGGGGGCCCCCTTATTAAAGGGGGCTCCCGGATTCCGATAAGCGCCCCGTCCGCAGACCCCAAAAACCAACGGCCAGGGTTGTCGGCAAGAGGCCCTTTCCTTATCAACATGGGGACAAGGTGCTTTGGGGTGGGGGGCCCGCAGGGCGTCCCCTCCCCCAAAGCACCCACCCCCATGTTGAGGGCATGCGGCCTGGTAGGACTCAGAAGGGGGGGCACTCGCTCATCCCCACTCCCTTTCCTGACCGGCCAGGCTGCGTGCTCGGATAAGGGTCTGGTATGGATTTGGGGGGGACCCCCACGCCATTTTTTTGGCGTAGGGGGTTCCCCTTAAAATCCATACCAGACCGAAGGGCTTGGTATTCCTCAGAGGGGAATTCCCTCTCGCGCCCGCCACAGTAGGAAAATGTGTTTTTCCTATTGCAGCTAGCGTGAGATGTACAGTACCGTGCCGCCGAGAACCAGCGCGAACCGATCATGCTGGAAACATTCTTGCGGCCGCGTACTGTAGTTTGTACAAAAGTCTGATGGCTTTGTGTACACATGATCGGACTTTGCTCCATCGGACTTTTGTTGCCGGAAAGTTTGTCCATTCGCACAGCCAACAAAAGTCCGATGGAAACTGAAAAAGTTTGTCCGATGGAGCGTACACGCGGTCGGATGTTGCTCCAAAACAGCTAATTTGCATGTTTGTTGTCAAAAAGTCCGATCGTGTGTACGGCCCTTAATACTTTGTCATATTGGATAGTCTGTAAATTAGTAGTATTCTAAAGGGCTACAGAAGAAGTTGTATTATTTACTTGATTCCCCTATCCAGTAGCCTTTGGTACTTTTCTCCTCTCCCCAGTGCCTCAGAGTCATCACATACAGTGCAGGACAATTAACCCTGTATTGTATATGGTAGAGGAGAATGTGACTGTTGTCCAGAGCAGATTATGGCAGACCAGTGATGTGGATCATAGAAACCTGCTGCAGTGAGACTGTAAGCAATAGAAAGTAGAAATAATTCTGATTGGGGTTTTGCAACTGTATTTAAAGTGATACTAAATGGTAACCTTCTTTTCCAAAAAATAATCTACTACTTAATAACCCTGTAATCTATTTTTCATAACATAACTTCTTACTCTCTTTTTTTGTCTCCTTGTAACATCCTCTGTGAGCGCTTGGACCTCTCCTTTTCCTACTCTTTGCTGTTTATTTGGAATGAGCAATGCACGCTACTTGTGACTATGTGCATTGCCCTATGCACTATACACCCCATATTGGATAATCCATGATCTCTAGTCCATCTTAGAAATCTTAGGTAGCAAGAGAGGGTGACTATGTTCCTACTTACTCTGGGACCATGGAAGACGAATGTAGCCTCATTCTAACAGGATGTCAGATCACAGCTGCAAAATCAAAGGAATTTAATGATTTGGAGAAGGCTGAGGGCAATAGAATGTGCTTGAAAAATAGAATACATACTTGAATAGATATTTCCTTTACTGGCTAATATTGGCTAACAAAATGGTAATGTTATTATTATTAGTAGTAGTAGAAGCAGTAGGTAGTAGTAGTAATACCAGTATCAATAAATATTAAATACTATCTTAATAATATTAATAACATTAGGGTGCCTGTACATTCCAATGCTGAAGAACCCATTGGATATCAGATAATCATTTACACTTATTCCATCCATGTTAGTGTGATAACACCCGTGCAGTCTCTCGTGCCAAAAAATGAATTATGTGCTGTGCAGATACCATGCTACATTCATACGTCCTTTACTTATATGATATATTGAACTACAGTATATGAATTAATTATAGGTATAGATATTATTTACCTAATTTTACATCTAGGCTACCTTGTCTTTATGTGCTTAGCTTCCCTCTGGGTTGGTTTGATCTGGGTCTTCTGTGTCTGCCCCAAGACTGATTCCTTTGGACCACATTGAGCACCGCCAAATCTGTGTGAGCAATGAAGTCTCTAAAATGTATTAATGATGTTTAACATTATGATTTATGCTATATCGCTAATGTTTGTTTATTTGTTTGATGTAATTAGTGTTACACCCTCTATTGTACATGGTCCTGAAGAAGCTGCTGTACAAGCCAAGCGCGTTGACCATGAGAAGTGACAAGAACATACCTACTACAGTGACATTAGTCATGTTTATATCAATTTAAGACAGTTATGCCCTATTTCTTAGAGAGGGTGGTCAGAATTTTAGTTGAATGGGCAAAGTTCCACAATTGCCTCCAATCTTTGAATGGGTGGTAGGGAAAATGTAATAAGTATTATTACTGCAGTAATGTGGGGCCCTTAAAGTAAAAGCCCTGTATTCATTATTTGATGGGTTAGGCTTAATATGTCAAAAGTCTAAGTGCTGTGTCTAATTTGTATACCTCTTCTTGTTTTGTACTTTGACATTTGGTTAATAAAAATTATTGGAAAAAAACATGAAGGAGATAGCCCACCACTTCCAAACTTCCTATATTGTCTATCCTATAATAATTACAGACAGATCTATTACATTATACTTGCAATTCTCCAAATTTACCCTATTCATTTCCTTGGATTTAGAAGACATCATCACTAACACTTGTCAATGACCATGCCTGTTAATGTTGAGAGAAGCTTAGGAAGGTGTGGGAGCGTTGCTGTCATTTTTAATCTAGAAAAAGTATTCATCTTTGGTGTTCTTTGTAATTTTAAACTCTTCAACATACTGAATTCTAAGTAGAAAATTCAAAGAAATGTGTTTCATTACATTATAAATCTCACCTTCTTTAAATAGCAATGAAACAGTGCCAGCTGAATGCATGCTTTGATGTTATTTTGTTTCATCTTCTTAAAATGCCTAATATGTGAATTAATCTCCTATTGGGGATGGAAAGAGTTGAGACGACATAGATTTTTCCTTTTATACAAACTCAGTTGTCTAAGAGATGGACAGGGAAAGTAGGAATTAATATTTGCATAATTATTGTCAACTGCAAAGCTTGTGGCAGTACTTAAAGCTATTCACTTCTGCATGATTAAACATTTTTCATCCAACCAGCATAAGGGTTTGCATATGGAATAGAACATAGAAAATTGATATATTCTCATAGGTTATGCTAGTTGAATAGATTTTTGATGATAATAGAAATCTTCTTGAAAGTGGACCTGTTACATTCACAGAACTACATATCATAGGGTTAAAACTATTAAATTAGTATAAGTATCATGCAAAAATGTGTCACAGCATTTTTATATATTAGTATTGCAGACATTTTTACACCTTCCCTGCCCTGACTAACTTTACACTGTCTGAATAGCTAGAGCTCAGATCTTTTTTTGTAAAAAAAGAAAAAAAAAGAATCTAGTGAGTTATGCTATTCACTGCCACCAACCATGTGTAGACTGATCAATTTAAATCAGCCGTATGCTGGCTGGTACTGTAAAATTGAAATGTAAAATGCTAAAAATCAATCTACCCTGTCACATTCAAACAATACCATTACAGAATAACTAACCTGATCTAAACAGTGTTCTAAAGTGACATCTGTTTAATATCTATTGGCTTTAAAACTGGCAATGCACATGGTGATGTGACATAGTAATCAAACTTTTAATGTATTTTTTGTCAGAATTGTAAAACAAAACAATGGTTGCATTGATCAATTGAAATCCCCACTTGAAAAATTTCCCATTTCTATACATTGTTTTGAGCTGTCAATTTTTTGCTCTGTCTTCACTTCTCTATCAATTGAATGGTTGATCAGACTTGTGGGTGATAGATTGCTGATTTCCTTGTGATTACTTGGGATTATATTTGTGATCCCAGGGGCTCAAAAGTGATGAGAATCGACTGAAAATTTCTACGTGTATACCTTGCTTAATGATCTGAGGGGATTGTAAACTAAGAATGGTGTGAGGGACACTCCTGAAATCAACTGCATATTAAATAAAGGGCCTTATTGTACCTAATTTGGAACAGAAAACTCCCCCATTGCTCCTCCACAAAACAGTGACAGTGTTCTCATTAATTTAACACGTCGTGTTTGAGATACGTTATTTCCGGTCAGCTGGAATGCAGGTGGAGCACTAACCTGTGATTCCTATACAATATATGCTGATCTCTTGTCTTCTTTGATGTAAGTGCAATACAACCTTATTTTTTAATAAATGATTTCAATTATTGCACCATGAGAGCGTTCTTTCCTCTCCCTCTTTATATGGCAAAACTGGAGCTTTGAATACGCTATCTATATAAATATTGAATGGATGACAGCAGAGGTTTGGATTCATTCCTCTGACCTCACGTATGACATCTTGGATTTTCCCATATGCCTAATTTGACTCCCTGTAATAGGGGTCAATTAAGACTGGTGAGTGCAATTGTGTGTCTACATGCAGGTGGAGAGGAACCTTTCCTATACTCACTGAGGACGTTATTCACGTGTAGGATTTATACATGGACTTTACATTTTTTATGTATTTTTTATGATTCAAATGAAGATTTATTTGTTTATTCACTATGGTGATTTATGATATGTAATTTATGATGTAAGAGCGTGGTTCTTTGCTTCTTTTCATGTTTAGGTGTTTTTTACACTTTACAGCTTTTAATCATAGTTTATTTGTTTTTTGGTTATTGATTTGCGTGGGTTTGGAACCTATTGGCTCCTATATTTTCTTCCACTAGATTTTAGTTAGGGCTATCAGAGAAAAGGGGGCCGAATACAAATGCACGCTACACTTTTCACATATTTATTTGTAAAAACATTTGAAAACCATTTATAATTTTCCTTTCACTTCCCAATTATGTGCCACTTTGTGTTGATCTATCACATAAAATCGCAATAAAATACATTTACATCTTTGGTTGTAACATGACAAAATGTGGAACATTCCAAGGGGTATGATTTTTTTTTTTCAAGGCACTGTAAAAGACACTCTTGTTAATTTTGTTTCTCATTAATTTTGTTTCTGGGATTGCGTAGGACACCCAGGACACATAACACAATTACCTGCAAGCATTTAGTGCTGGTATGACAAACATACAAAGTTGAAACTGTAATTTACAAATGATGTGAACCCTGATATATATATAATATTTCTTTCTATTCTGTTCTACTGTTCTATTGTTTTTCTGTTCTAGTCTTTTCTATTAGAATTCGATTTCATTCTATTTCATTCTGTTTCTGTATAACCATTTTCAGAAAATCAAATTTCATATAGAATGATAGAATGATTTCACATGATTTCAAATGATTTTTAAAATAGAAAATAATAGAAAAGAATAGAAAAACAATAGACCAGCATAGAAAAAAATAAAAAAAAAAATATATATATATATATATATATATATATATATATATATATATAAAACCTTCGGAAATTTGAATTTCTTATAAAATGAATTCGAATTTGAATAGAAAAGATTAGAATAGAGTAGAAGAGAAAAGACTAGAAAAACAATAGAACAGAATAGAATAAAATATATATATTATATTTTATTCTGTTCTGTTCTATTGTTTGTCTAGTCTATTATTTTCTATTCTAATCTTTTCTATTCAAATTCAAATTCATTCTATACGAAATTCCACTTTCAGAAGCCATCTTCCGAAATTCGAATTTCGTATAGAATAAATTCAAATTCGAATAGAAAAGTTTAGAATAGAATAGAAAAGAATAGCATAGAAAAACAATGAAACAGAATAGAAAAAATATATATATATATATATAAAACATCTTCCAAAATTCGAATTTCATATAGACCGAAATCAAATTTGAATATAAAAGATTTGACTAGAATAGAAAATAATAGAAAAGAATAGACTAGAAAAACAATAGAACAGAATAGAAGAAAATATAATATATATATTATATTTTCTTCTATTCTGTTCTATTGTTTTTCTAGTCTATTCTTTTCTATTATTTTCTGTTCTAATATTTTCTATTCAAATTGGAATTCATTCTATACGAAATTCAAACTTCAGAAGCCATGTTCCGAAATTCGAATTTCGTATAGAATGAATTTGAATTGAAAAGACTATTATAGAATAGAAAATAATAGAAAATAATAGAATAGAGAATAGAGAATAATAAAAAAAAATTATATATATATATATATATATATATATATATATATATATATATATATATATATATATATATATATATATATATATATATATATATATATATATATATATATATTCTATTGCTTTATTATTTTATATTCTATCTTATTGTTTTTTTTAGAAAAACGTTTTCTATTTTTTTCGAATTTGATTCGAATATGTTTTCAAATTCGATTTGAATATGTTTTCAAATTTGTTCGTTTTTTTTCAGGTTCATTTAAATTCTTTACTTTTGTAATTTGGAAATTCGGATGCATCCGAATTTCCAAATAATGAAAAATTTGTCCGAATTTTGATTCGGAACGAAAAGAAATGCACATGCCTAGATAGTAGGCCCTACAATCCCTGCTATCCAATACACTGCTTCATTCTACCAAAATCCATGTGCAAGTTTCAACCTTCTGGCCAGAACTTCTCAAGGGCTACATGACCTCTGTCCCTCTGCCTCTATGTGACAGTACTTGGGACAGATTTTTTGGGCACTCTATGCAGAATAATAAGTGGAAGATGGGGTGGTCACATGTTCCTACATACCCATGAGTACCAGGGCTTTCAGGGTGCTGAAGCAGATCAGAGGAGTGAGTGTAGGCAACATAGCAAGAGCCATCCTTTGCTGTCTGCTACCATTCTGTGGTGTTTAAAATTCACTTTAAATATAAATTATTTTCAGAAGTAACTAATGAGTCAAAGTAAGAGTACCAGTTAGGGGAAAATTATTACATTTAGTTGAAAAATATACAATACAACTTATTTGAATATACCGTACATCCGTTCTACATTTAGTTACAGAAATTAGTTCTGCTCAGATACTATATATCTCTTAATGTAGATAGCTTCTTAAAACTTGAATAACCCACGTCACCCCCTAGCAATTATTATTCATCTCTTGTCTAAGCATTTTATACATATGATCTGGCCTCAGGCAGAGAATGAGCAGCCTGTCTCTATCAAGCATGACTTTGATGGATATATTATTCAGTACAGATAATGAAAATACACCTATGTCAAAGAAAAAAAATAGACTAACTGGTAAAACAGAATGAACAGTATTTTGGGGAATTTTTTGATTATTTTAAGAAAAAGAAAACTTTGGATATACTTCATAGCGTTATTATTGGAGACTCTGTTGGAGACACATGGCAGAGAAGAAAACTCAGCATATATCTGTCATAATGCTGCCTATTCCATCTGTTTTCCAGATATGTAGGGGATTGAATTTATAATGCCAAACCATCCACAGTTTGCCAGCTTGGCCACTGCTTACTTCAACACACCAACATTAGCCCACATAGGTAATTCCCAGTAACATTAGCTTGGGAATTGTAATGTTTCCTATTTCCTTCAGGCGTGGGGGACTAACCCCCTACCTGTTACTTCTAATTTGCTATCTCTATCTAGACTTCTCTTTTCCCTGCCTATTTTTTCTTGTTTTGGTCTTCTAACCTGCTTTTCTTTTCCCTCTCTCTTCCTTTTTCTTGCTTCCTTTTTGCAGTAGGGGACTGGTGCCCTCAATTGCTTCTCTATCATGATCCCCCTAAAAATTACATCTATCAATGTCATGTTTCAATTTCCCATCAAAATTATCTTGTTTATTATCAGACTTGTATAAAATGAAAAGTAACATTGTTTTTTGGACTAATTTTAGGAAAGATAGATCCTTGTTCCTTCAGCTTCCATTTTTCCCACCAAATTTTGATTGTATGTCTCCCTTGTCAGCCTCTAGATTTCAAGGTTGTTAGCAACTTGATCTCAAGTTTCACTACTTGTAATTTTTTTACTTAAAATTCAAACGATAATGGCAGATTATTGGAAGCGAAAGGAAAGGTAGGAGACCAGTTGGTTACTTTTGTTAACGTATGCTTCCTGAACTAAGACCAACTTCCTTTTCTTAGAGATTTGGCACTCGTTTTAATCAAAACTGAATTTTGATTAAAAAATTTTTTGTCTATGACCCACTATTAGATATTTCCAAAGGGGACTCCCACCTGTCATATTCTTACCTCAAGAAGCTTAAGAAGTGGTTCTAAATCTAAAACATTCTTACCCTAATTGATTCTCTGCATTAGGGTAAACAATGTTTTCCCACTTTCTGTGCCACCCCCCTCAAACAATTACCGTAACTGAGTCCTGTATCGATCCAGTGGCTGTGCCCAGCTGCAGTTCTTCTCCTCGTCTCTCTCTTCTCACAGGATGTTTGTGCAGCAGCAGGAACCATTGGCTCCTGATGCTGGCAGTCAAATCCCCTGAGCGGAGAGCTCAGGGTGTCTATGGGCACACACAGCCCAGCTTGGGATCGAGCCCATAGCAATCATCAGGATTCTGGCCTTCAAAACATAATATGGCAATGGACTGGTAATGACCTGATTATGCTTGTTACAAACATATCTAGTATTTATTTGGATGCATATGTTTATATTATGGAAGTACCTGAGGATTTGTATTTCTTGTCCATCTTCCACATGCTCACCTTTACCTTATGTCCTTAATATATTTTTTTAAAAATATATTGTGACATGAAGTAGTTAGCGTTTATGGTAGTTGCATTTATACAGTGAGACCCCAGCAGACAGGAACTATTTTTAAGGGCTTGGTAGGCCACTTTTATTTAAAAGAAAGCAAACGTTCACAAACAAATGATGTCCCCACATAGGGGATGTTCTCCAGCTTCAGCAGAGCACACTGGAAAATGCCAAGCCACCTGGCACACAAGCTCACTCAGCTTCAACTGCTGAACCATGCTGTACCTCTTACCAGTCTCTCTGATTGCGTTGTGCAGCTCTCCTTCAATACTTGGCTCTCTAGCCTTTAGTCCTAGTGCCTTGCTGCACTGCCCACCTCTGACCTATAGATTGGGGTTCTCCTGACACCCAGATAGGAGCTGACTTGACTCCTGGAACTGAGACCCTTTGTCTTTCAGGTTCTGCCTGTGCCTTCTGACTCCTCAATGAGACCTTCCATTTCCCCCACTGGGAGCAGTTTCTAAACTGGGAGCCCTGACCTATCCTCAGACCTGAGTATATAACAACACTGCACACCTGTGTACTCAGCCAGGTTACAGGTGTTTAGCAAAACCCAAACACAGGATTGTTCTGATCCAGAGCTGTAGAATACAGAGAAAGCCAATACACCATTTCTCTGTCCAGAAACATTAGTCTGGAATGTCGCATTTACCCTAAATGTGAATCTTATGCCCCGTACACACGGTCGGATTTTCTGATGGAAAATGTGTGATAGGACCTTGTTGTCAGAAATTCCGACCGTGTGTAGGCTCCATCACACATTTTCCATCGGAATTTCCGACACACAAAGTTTGAGAGCTTGCTATAAAATTTTCCAACAACAAAATCCGTTGTCGGAATTTCCAATCGTGTGTACACAAATCCGACGGACAAAGTGCCACGCATGCTCAGAATAAATTAAGAGACAAAAGCTATTGGCTATTGCCCCGTTTATAGTCCCGACGTACGTGATTTACGTCACCGCGTTCAGAATGATCGGATTTTCCGACAACTTTGTGTGACCGTGTGTATGCAAGACAAGTTTGAGCCAACATCCATCGGAAAAAATCCATGGATTTTGTTGTCGGGATGTCCGATTAATGTCCGACCGTGTGTACAGGGCATTAATATACCTTTATGCTGAATTGTAGAACTGTAAATCAAAATGCATCTGTAGCTATAACAATGTATCAAACTGACAGTTGTATACCAGGCACTTTCAGACATATATATATATATATATATATATATATATATATATATATATATACAGTTTTAGAGCAGGGAAGTGTTAAAACCCTCAACAAGTTTTTTTTGCTGTCTGTGTTCCCACTAGGTAGATGCACAATATCTATTTTTCCTGGTGTCCATTGTAGAGACAGATCTGATCTGTCACCAGAACAAGAGGTGAGGATAAATATGCCACATGAGCATCAATAAATTGGCACTTTTTATGCAAGCAGGTACCAGCTACTATGTTTGCTAGCTTTGGTCTACTCCTCCCACCTCCTGCATTCTTTCTTTTGGCAGGCCACTGTAATTGGTGTTCTCCTTAACCTATAGCACGGTGCAGGATGTAAGGAGAGGTGGAAAGTAAGGATGAGCCGAACACCCCCCAGTTCGGTTTGCAACAGAACTTGCGAACAGGCAAAAAATTTTGGACGAATATGCGAACACCGTTAAAGTCTATGGGACACGAACATGAAAAATCAAAAGTGCTCCTTTTAAAGGTTTATTTGCAAGTTATTGTCATAAAAAGTGTTTGGGGACCAAGGTCCTGCTCCAGGGGACATGTATCAATGCAAAAAAAGTTTTAAAAACTGCCATTTTTTCGGGAGCAGTGATATTAATAATGGTTAAAGTGAAACAATAAAAAGGAAATATTGCTGTAAATATTGTGCCTGGGGGGTGTCTATAGTATGCCTGCAAAGTGGCGCAGTTTTCCAGTGTTTAGAACAATACCAAGGCAATTTGACATTTCTAAAGGAAAAAAGTCATTTAAAACTGATCGTAAAACTTGCTGTAATGAATTGTCGGGTCCCAGCGATATAGATAAAAATCATTGAAAAAAACTTCATGTGTTCCCCCCCAGTCCATTACCAGGCCTAATATTAAGTAGAACCCTGCGCCAAATTAAAAAAAATGGCGTAGGGGTCTCCCAAAAATGTATACCAGGCCCTTCAGGTCTTGTATGGAAATCAAGGGAAACCCTGCACCAACATTTTTTTAAAAATGGCGTAGGGGTCCCCCAAAATCCATACCAGACCCTTATCTGAGCGTGCAACCTGGCAGGCTGCAGGAAAAGAAATTGAGGGATGGGAGAGTGGGCACCCCCTCCTGAACCATACCAGCCCACATGCCCTCAACATGGGGAGGGTGCTTTGGGGTACCCAAAGCATCTTGTCCCCATGTTGATGGGGACAAGGGCTTCATCCTCACAACCCTTGCCCGGTGGTTGCGGGGGGTCTGGGAGCTTATCAGCATCTGGAAGCCCCCTTTAACAAGCAGACCCCCAGATCCCACCCCCTATGTGAATTGGTAACAGGCACTTTATATCCCTACCACTTCACAAAAAAGTGTCAAAAATAGTAAAAAAGACAGGAGACACATTTCGACAAGTCCTTTATTTGAAAAAAAAATGTCTCGCAATGTACCGTATATACTCGAGTATAAGTCGAATTTTTCAGCCCTTTTTTTGGGCTGAAAGTGCCCCCTTCGGCTTATACTCGAGTCACCGCCGTCTGTCTGCATGACCAGCGTGTCATGCAGGCAGACGGCGGCCGGCATGTGATGATAGTGTTCAGCGGCTATTCCAGCTTTCAAAAGCCGTGCCTCCTGCTCGTCTGTGATAGGCTGAACAGCTGTCAGTGTACAGCCTATCACGGACATTCTCTCATCCTCGTCCGTGGTATGAGAATGAGAGAATGTCCGTGATAGGCAGTCAGCGGTCAGCCTATCACAGACGAGGAGGAGGCGTGGCTTTTGAACTGTGGAATGGCCGCCGAACACTATCATCACACGCCGGCCACCGTTTGAGGATGGAGATCGCCACAGGGAGGATGGAGATCGCCACAGGGAGGCTGCACAGGACACAGGTAGTCTGCACATGCACACAGGACATGTACAGGACACATGCACACAGGGACACAGGAACACAGGACACACATGTACAGGACACACATGTACAGGACTCACATGTACAGGATACATGCACATGTACAGGACACAGGACACATGCACAGGGTACAGGTAGGCTGCACAGGACACAGGGAGGCATGCAGCTGCAGATGGGCATTGTTGACCCTCTGCATTTCTCACCCTCGTCTTATACTCAGGTCAATAATTTTTTCCCAGTTTTTTGTGGTAAATTAGGGGCCTCTACTTATACTCGGAACGACTTATACTCGAGTATATATGGCAAATCCATCTTACGCCACCCGACGGACCAAAAAAATAAGCCGCAACAGCTCCGCCTCTCGCTGAGTGACGCTTCTTCTCAGTGAGAGCTGTTATATAGCTGAGGGCGGGGCCACCCAGTGATGTAACTGGGTGACCCCGTCCCCCCGACGCCACATGACAGGTGAATACCCAATGTTCAAGTCAAGTGTAACATCTGGCTCATCCCTAGTGGAAAGCAAATGTTCTGTGAGGTTGTTGCTCAATTTTTTTTATATATTCTGTGCAACTAAGAGGCAAATACTGCATTTTATTATTATGTTTATTGCAATCATAGTTGAGATAGTCAAGAAAGAAACACTATAATGAAAGTTTTACTATTTTTGATATCTAATCATAATGTCACACCAGTATTCTTCATATTTAAATACATTGCTATACAATTTACCATTAGAAAGAGCCCATAATCGTATGCATCAATGCACGTAAATCAGAAAGGACATGAAGGAGCTTTTGGGTAAAAGTCTAGTGTGTGATTTGCCATTCAAACTAGAAGTAAAATGTGACCTGTTTACATGGAAAATTTTTCATGCAAGGATTTCATTTCCATTCCACAGATATATGCTCATGCATATGATTAGACTGAAGCCTCAAAAATCACTAGGTCAAATTTATTTAAATAATGTGCATTCCAAAATGTATGAGAAAACGTCATTTAGTGACATATTTATATGATTTGATGAATATCTAAAGAGTTCTCTGCAGCTGTTCTTACATTGTATGAGAAAAGGAACAGTACAATGATTAAATCACAGCCTGCTCTGCACTGGCACTCTATGTATTTTCATTTATAAGTCTATTTATTGTCTGCTAGGTGACTGAATTCTAAAATGCTTCCACTGCTTCTAATCTAAAGACTATGTCAGACACTGAAACTGATGAATGCAAATTGTGCAGACTACCAGCACACTAATGCAGATAATCACCATTATTATATTTAGTGTCAAAGTGCTCAACTTTGTCACTAGAATTCTATTACTGCAATTCAGTATATTTAAAAAAAAAACATATATGCATCTGCTTTGCTATTGGCAATAAATATAATTGCTAATGTTCATTCTGTAAAACTGACATGGAAACTTACAAGGAAATCTTATCAGTCTGTTATACTGTACATTTAATATATACCCAATTAGTAATTTGAAGTAATAATTTAACTTTAAATTAGGCAAGTTTCAGCCTAAATACTATGGGGTTGCTTTACTAAAATTGGAGAGTGCAAAATCTGGTGCAGCTGTGCATGGTAGCTGATCAGTTTCTAACTTCATCTTGTACAATTAAAGTGGTTGTAAAGGCAGAAATAGAGGTGAGCCGAACACCCCCCGGTTCGGATTGCACCAGAACATGTGAACAGACAAATAATTTGTGCGAACATGCGAACACTGTTAAAGTCTATGGGACACGAACGTGAAAAATCAGAAGTGTTCATTTAAAAGGCTCATATTACATAAAAAGTGTTTGGAGACCCGGGTACTGCCCCAGGGGACATGTATTAATGCAAAAAAAGTTTTTAAACCATTTTTTTTTCAGTAGCAGTGATTTTAGGAATGCTTAAAGGCAAACAGAAAAAATTAAATATTTCTTTAAATATCGTGCCTGGTAGGTCCCCTTAGTCTGCCTGTAAAGTAGCACATTTTTCCCATGTTTATAACAGTACCACAGCAAAATTACATTTCTAAAGGAAAAAACATCATTTAAATTTGCTCACAGCTGTAATGTATTGCCGGATCCCAAAAATATACATAAAAAATCATTGAAAAAATGGTGTGGGTTCCCCTCAGTCTATTACCAGGCCCTGTGGGTCTGGTGTCGATATCAAGGAGAACTCCCGAGCCAAAATGTAAAAGAAAAATGGAGTGGTGGTCCCCCTCCAAAATCCATACCAGGCCCTTCAGGTCTGGTATGGATTTAAAGGGGAACCCCATGCCAAAATTTTAAAAAAGTGGCGTGGGGTCCCCCCAAAATCCATACCAGACCCTTATCCAAGCATGCAACTTGGCAGGCCACAGGAAAAGGGGGGAGAGCGTGGCATGTGGCCTGGTACGCTTAAGGAGGGGGGCCAGTCAGGTTGCATGCTCGGATAAGGGTCTGGAATGGATTTTGGGGGGACCCCCAGGCCATTTTTAAAAAAAAATTGGCACGGGGTTTGCCTTAAAATCCATACCAGACCTGAAGAGCCTGGTATGGATTTAAGTGGGGACCCCCACGCCATTTTATTTTTAATTTTGGTGCAGGGTTCCCCTTAACCACTTCAATACACTGTGTTATATAAACTACACTGCCTGCATACTGACTGAATATAGAGTATACACTGAATATGTAGGTTACACTAAATGCAGAGTATATATATATAATATATATATATATATATACATATATATATATATATATATATATATATATATATATATATATATATATATATATATTAGACTGTATATATATATATATCAAATACAATGCCTGCACTGACTGAATATGGTGTCTACACTGAATATCTAATATCTAGTCTACGCTAATGCTAATATCTAGTCTACGCTAAATACGCTGCCTAATCTAGCTTAATCTATCTCGATCCACACACTATACACAGCCACTATTTAAGCAGCCTTATATAGTGTGGAACATGGACTTAGTCCCCCTTAGCCATGATTGGCCAAAGGTACTCTGCCTTTGGCCAATTATGGCTCTCTCAGCAGAGCATGCTGTGATTGACCAAAGCATGCAGGTCAGATGCATGCTTTGGCCAATTATCATACAGCAATATGGGGATGGCCCCTTTCTGTTCCAACATGACTGTGCACCAGTGCACAAAGCAAGGTCCATAAAGACATGGATGAGTTTGAGGTGGAGGAACCCGATAGAACACCTTTGATGAATTTGATGAATTAGAGCGGAGACTGCGAGCCAGGCCTTCTCGTCCAACATCAGTGCCTGACCTCACAAATGCGCTTGGTAAAGAATGGTCAAAAATTCCCATAGACACACTCCTAAACCTTGTGGACAGCCTACCCAGAATAGTTGAAGTTGTTATAGCTGCAAAGGGTGGGCCAACTCAATATTGAACCCTACAGACTAAGACTGGGATACCATTAAAGTTCATGTGCGTGTAAATCCAGCTCTCCTGTGTCAACCAACAGTAGCTGCAGGGGAGAGGAGGGAATGCCAACAATGGATGGGCCATAGAAGGTGTATGGGTGACTTCACCACTCCCAGGCATTGCCGGCCATTGTTCAGTGATCTCTTCTCTCCCCTGCAGCTGGCACTGGCTGGTGCAAGGAAGATCATGTGACCGTACTTGATCTCTCTGAAAATAGATAAATATACAGAAATATACAGAATACACAGAAACATAGGTTTGTGAGAATAGGTCTTAGAAGGGGGAGGGGACATTTATAAGATTAGCTAGGTATATTCCAGAATGCTACTTTAAAGAGATTTAAGCGAATTCAAACAAGGGTTTATACAAGACTGGTTACAGAAGTTAATGAATATCCTACTGTATTATATATTGTGGGGTTTTTTTTGTAGAATGAAAAAGTTTTGAAATTATATGACACAATAGAGTTTATTATTTAATAAATAACATTGTCAAGGTTAAATGGCCCTACTCTGTTAATCTTATTTGTCAGAAAGACTTCAGTTTTGCAGTAAATTGATTGGTTGTCCTTTCTCATGGAATTCACTCAACCTAAGAACACAAAGTGCACAGACTATAAAAAAAAGATTGTTATTGTCTATGCCTCATTGACCTCATCTTAGTGCTTTTGTGTGACAACAAAAACACAAAGCATTTAAGGGCGTAAGCTGCCATATTGTATGGAATGGATCATTGGCAAAATAGAGCCATTAGAAATACGAACATGACTGACTTAGCCTAGGGAATTCACAAATGAATGGAACAATGATGTTCCATTTAGAGATAAAGTATGAAGGTATTTTTTTTTCTATGTAACAATGAGATGCTCATATTTTCAGCTGTTTGAATTTTATACATATATATATATATATATATATATATATATATATATATATATGTGTGTTGTGACGAGCCACAACTCTTAGACAAAAAACAAATGGTATTACAAAGCTGTGATTGCATACCGCATGTAAAAAAAGATAATATACGGGTAAAGATAACACCATCAGCAAACACTTGCATAAGTGCTTAAGGCTGGATTCACACCTATGAATTTTTAGTCCCTTTTGCATTTTGCAAATTTGCACTACAGAACGTGTTCCATAGGAAACCATGTTAAATGGACTGTAGTGCAAATCTGCAAAATGCAAAAAGCTCTAAAAATGCATAGGTGTGAATCCAGCCTTAGTGGTGAACAAAATAGTAACTTGCAAAACTTTAACATATCAATACATACAATGCCCATATCAAAACTAGCACATCATAATCAGTGTGGCAGGAAACATTCAATGCAATATTTGAAAAAAAAAAGATTCCTTTTTCAGCCAGTGACCCTTCTTACCCTTCTCTGTAGGCAAGCTACAAAATGCTATTCAAAATATAGCAGCATAGAACATGTACGGTATGTATGCTGTGATCATCTCAAAAAAAAAAAAAAAATGGGGGAGCATTCATAGTTTTTCCTTTGTTTATTACTGCTATGTTCTGGATAATTCACCATCCAATGACTATTAAACAAAAATATTGAAGTAATAAGGGCAGATGTAGTCAACAGAAAGCACCACATCCCATATTTCAAATATAAACGAAGGGGCAAATTTTGCCAGGGGAGGGGTATGAGAAAATACCCCAGGGACTTTTAAGGTGCTGTTTAAGTAAACAATATATTCAATAGTTAATAGATCTGTACAATCAATCTTTTTTTTATAAAAAATATCTATACTTTTATTAGAATCATCATGAATTAAAAACCACTGTCTCAAACAAATGAGATATCATCATAATAATATCATACAAAAGTGGTAGATCCACAGAACAGTACATTAAAGATACAGCAACATAGAGCTACTTAATGATTTCGTGACAAATTGCCGCTCGACATGTTTCGCTCTCATACGATCTTCTTCAGGAGTTTTATGGCAAAATTTTTTAGTAGACTCTAAACAGTAAAAAAAATATAGCAGTGAATACATACATCATCATGAGAGTAGATAATAGCATATTGATTGACAGTACATAATATCAACAACTGATATTTAAATCTAAGGGTCACAACAAAATTGTACAGAAACAATCGTGTTAATTTATTAAAAAAGAGAAAACAAATTAGAAAAAGAAAAATAATTTTTTGCTTAATATATCTTACCAGGCTGTAGTGCACCAACAGTATATAAAGCTTGAGATAACTGATAAACTGCTACTGATTCCCAAAAAATGGGGTCTCGCATATGTGGGGCTCAAACGTCTTGATGTGACCACAGGGGAACAAAAAGTTCTAAAACAGTCCTTGAATAATGCAAACAAAATTTTGCAATTAGTTTTAAGTGTGGATGCAAAATGCATTGTATTTAGTCCCTGAATATATGGATTAATTACCTTCAATAGAACCAATGTTTGTAAGGGCTTGTGAATAAGACAGGATTGTTTATTCCTGAGGGCGCGTGGTTGGTGGCCCTCGACGTGAAGGCCTTATACAACTCTATCCCCCACCAACATGGGGCTGAAGTGGTCAAAGACTTTATTTCCCAGAACCCAGAGGTATGGCCTCACTACAATGGGTTTATTTTGGACCTGCTGCTGTTTATCCTCTCCAATAACATCTTCCTATTTGGGGGCTCCCACTACCTCCAGATACAGGGAGTGGCTATAAGGACCAAGTGTGCCCCCTCTTATGCAAGCCTGTATCTGGGGGGGTGGGAGCGCGAACTGTTCTCCAGAGATGACATGCAAATATACATGGAACACATCCCCCTATGGAGAAGATATATTGATGATGTCTTTTTCATATGGGTGGGTACTGAGGATCTACTTTTGGTTTTTTTGGAGAGTCTGAAGATCAACAGGTTCAACCTTAGATTCACATTTGACTGTAGCCAGCTAAATCTAACCTTCCTGGACACTCAAATTGTAGTTAATCCAGATGGCAGCGTTGGAACAACTTTATATCGCAAGCCAACCACAGGGAATTCCCTGCTCCATGCTACAAGCTCTCACCCACCTTCCCGCATCACCAGTGTGCCCTACGGACAGTATTTGCGAGTCAGGCACAACTGCAGTGACGATTCCGATTTTGAAAGGGAGGCCATTAAGTTACGTTCGCGTTTTCTCAACCGGGGATATAGTAAAAAATGCCTTAAGAAAGCATATTTAAGAGCAAAAAATCAGAATAGAACTTCCCTTGTACACAATACCAGATCTAAGAAAACAAATCCTGGGGTTAGACTTATTACTACGTTTTCTAGTCAACATCAACAGATACGGGAAATCCTAAGGAAATACTGGTACCTGTTGATGGGGGATGAGAAGGTGGCTAAGCATTTAAATTCCTACCCGGTGATTACCTTTAAACAATCCCGTTCTTTGAGGGATTCTCTGGTCCGTAGCCACTATGAAAGTCCTAGAAAAACTGTTAGTGAGGCACAAAAGGGGAGTAGACCATTTCACCAGTGTAACTATTGTAGATACATCCTAGCAACACAAAGTTTGCTGTTACCTAACGGACGCCTGTTTAAACCCAAATTTACAGTAACATGCCAATCCATAGGCATAGTGTATATTATGCTATGTGAATGTGGAATGTTCTACATTGGGAAGACAAAGAGACCCTTTTTCTGCCGTATAAGGGATCATGTCTCCCTGATACAAAAAAAGAAAATGGAGACCCCTATTAGCCGCCATGTTGGCCTACAGCATAAATTTGACAGCAACTGTTCACATTTTTATGCATTGGAACATGTTCCCCCTGGAGATAGAGGAGGAAATTATGATAAGATACTCCTCCAAAAGGAAGCACGCTGGATACACAATTTGTCAGCCCTTAGTTATCCAGGCATGAATGATGCATTTCGTTTTAAACCATTTTTGTAACAATTTTTCCTTTTTTTTCCTTTTTTTTTCCTTTCTTCTCTCCCCTCTTTTTCTTTCTTTTTGGTTATTGGATTTATTAGTGATTTATATGTTTAGATCAGCTGATATTTTGTGTTGATGTACAAAATATACACAATCACACAATTTTTGATACAAATGCAATGAACTCCTACTGGGGTGCTGCTATTTATCTTGCAGGTTGTCTTTTGCAACCTTTATACTGCACATACCTATGTTCTATCTTATTCAAATTGGCTACTACCCTGGTCTCTCTTGCTGGGTTACTCCTGTCTTTTTAGACCATATGGACGCCCGGGGCACCCACTTTTCTGGGGAGTGCTTAACCAATCGCTCGCCAGATGGGAGCCCTAGAGAAGTAAGCCCTAGCTCTGACAAATGGGGGATTTCTTCATATTATATAATTGCTTATATGGAGCTTGTGTGAAGCCCTTCATTCACGCTTCCTATAGAATACACATGTATTAATGCACTTTGATGTCCCATTGTGGACAGCGATTGTTTTGCCCTTCGTTTGCCCTTCTTTAAGATGGTGTTAAGGGTGCTTCCTTGCTCCATAGCTTATCAGGCTTATGTGACTGCGCATTAGACTCTAGCAATGTCGCTGACGTCGCGATGACGTCACCACGTTCCCCCCGTGATGCCAGAACGCAGGCGTTCTCAATTGAGCATCCGCATCCCGGCGGTGAGGTCAGACGCCGCCGGGATGGGGGTTATATACAGGCGGAACTCAGTACCGCACACTGCTCTACTACCGGCACCTCTTTGCAAGGTGGGCAAGGACTCCTCCCAAGCCCAGCACGCTGAACCGATTGCTTTACAAGTAAGTGTCACACCTGCAGCCTTGTCAGTTTTTGACAATAACTGCCTTTATTAAGCTCTTTTTAATTACTTTCTCATTTCTTTTAGAGATTGGTGCTGAGTAGGGATTTCTCCTTCTTGGCACAACAATTTAAAGTCTCCATCACTGGTTGACTTTATTATTCAGTGATCTACTTTGGCCATTATTGTCCATTTCCTTTGGGAGGCTGTCTTATTCACAAGCCCTTACAAACATTGGTTCTATTGAAGGTAATTAATCCATATATTCAGGGACTAAATACAATGCATTTTGCATCCACACTTAAAACTAATTGCAAAATTTTGTTTGCATTATTTAAGGACTGTTTTAGAATTTTATGTTCCCCTGTGGTCACATCAAGACGTTTGAGCCCCACATATGCGAGACCCCATTTTTTGGGAATCAGTAGCAGTTTATCAGTTATCTCAAGCTTTATATACTGTTGGTGCACTACAGTCTGGTAAGATATATTAAGCAAAAAATTATTTTTCTTTTTCTAATTTGTTTTCTCTTTTTTAATAAATTAACAGGATTGTTTCTGTACAAATTTGTTGTGACCCTTAGATTTAAATATCAGTTGGTTGATATTATGTACTGTCAATCAATATGCTATTATCTACTCTCATGATGATGTATGTATTCACTGCTATATTTTTTTTACTGTTTAGAGTCTACTACAAATTTTTGCCATAAAACTCCTGAAGAAGCTCGTATGAGAGCGAAACATGTCGAGGGGCAATTTGTCGCGAAATCATTAAGTAGCTCTATGTTGCTGTATCTTTAATGTACTGTTCTGTGGATCTACCACTTTTGTATGATATTATTATGATGATATCTCATTTGTTTGAGACAGTGATTTTTATTCATGATGATTCTAATAAAAGTATAGATATTTTTTATAAAAAAAAAGATTGATTGTACAGATCTATTAACTATTGAGTATATTGTTTACTTAAACAGCACCTTAAAAGTCCCTGGGGTATTTTCTCATACCCCTCCCCTGGCAAAATTTGCCCCTTCATTTTTACATGACTATTAAACAAAGTTGAGCTGCACTTTTTGAGTTCTCAAAATGCCATGCTTATGGTGGCATAAGACAGATCTGTGTTTACTTATATGGTATCTGGAGCTAAATGTTTTGTCAAAAAGTGCCATTCAAAAGAAAAGAGGGTCTGCAATCTCCAAGCAGTGGAATATATATATAAGTTAATCTGCATACATATGTGGTTGTAACAGAATGTCTTAAAGAGGAAGTAAACCCTGATGAGTTTATTTCCTCTTTGTTTCCCTGCAAAGATAAATCATAATGGGCTACTATGCATCGCATAGTAGCCCATTATGTGTCACTTACCTGACACAGGAGCCTGAGATGTCAGCACTGTCCCCTCTGCTACAGAGTGTCCATCTTCTTCCTGGGTATCGTGGCTCTGGTGCTGTGATTGGCTGGAGCTGCGATGATGTCACTCCCGCACATGTGCACGGGAGCCACCACTAACGGCATATCGCCGTTAGCAGCGGCATGCTCAGTGCGCCTGTGCGCCGCTGTCTACAGCGCATGCACCGTAGACAGCGGTGCCTGTCTTTCTGCAAATATCTCCTAAACCATGTAGATTTTATCTAGGCTTACCTGTAGGTCAAAGTGGTCTGTAATGGTTTACAACCACTTTAAGCATTTCACACCAAAGTGCTTAATTATGCAACACTTTGGCGTAATACTCAACAGTTATGAATACAATAATGTAAAGCATTATGGAAAGATAAAATAGTATTAATGAATGGTGAAACAGCATCCATAGGTGAGCAGTCTACAGTCCATCATCTGCATGTATTAAAAACAAGCAGTAATTGGTCATTGTCTAATATCTATGATTATCTTAGGAAACAAGAACTGGCATTTCAGATGCTTGAGAGTATCATATTAAAAATAAATACAAAAAATCCAGTGCAGTCCATACAACGATCAGACCCAGTTATAAAAAGATGTGATAAAATGCCATATGGCACAGACAAAACAATCGTCTTTTTGTTTGAACACGGTGAGCTGGTGATATTTTAGTTTGAAACTCTCCCTATGTTTTTATTATTATTATTCTCACTCTGGTTGACAGGGTCAATATTGGATGCTGTTCTACTTTGGGAGTTAATTTTTGTGTCAAGCCTTTCGAAGAAAATGAGATGGACAGGGACTGCAAATCTAGTAAGGGAAGGGAGAAAACAGCGCAAACCTCTGGTGTAGTAAAAGGATCAAAGGGCTTTATTAAAAAAAAACATATTACATACTCACAAAATAAAATGTGAAGGAGCGCATATAGTCCACGAGAAAGAGCCCACTCAACACACAACACAGTAACAAGGAAAGGATGAATGAGCAGCCACAGTGTCCGGATTACTGTGTGGCTAGCTGACAGGTGGGCTGGATGCCAGAAGTCTCTGCTGCTCCTGCTCGGCTCGCTCAATCGCAAGGACAGCTCTCAGTGGAGGATGGCGTCCTGTAAAAGTGGGGTAACAGGACACGTTTTGAGGACTCCCCTTCTTCAGCTCACACAGATTACACTTCACACTGCAAATCCAGTGTTTTTGGATGCTGCATTCTCTGTTTATATCAATACTGCTGATTTTATGACAACTGCTTGTGTGTACTAATCTATTTGGTATTTTGGATGCATGCAGATACCTTTAAGGGTCTTGTTTTAAGCATGGTAAGCAAAAAACAATAACTTGTGCAAGGACTTCTGTAACAATACTCCATCTAATCAATACTTACAGTAGTAAAAACATCTGACAACCTGCTTTCACATACAGACTGGCCTGTCATGAAGAACAACAGGCAGTTAAATTCTGATAGGCCTCTATCATATGGGCAGCTGGGGGGTGATAAAAACAAGCAGCTAATCCCTGGTTTTACTGCCCTCCCTGACTGCCCACCTAAAGTGTAAAATACAGTTGGAGGAGGCTACTCACATGTAATGGCAAAAATGCTTTGTGTAACAGCCACTGCAAATTAAACATGACATGCTGAGTTAGCAAACTGTTGGCCATTCAAGTCAATGGGGCTGCACTGCAACCATGAGCCAAATGCATGCCTTGCAGTTGCAACGCATTAGCCCCATTATACAAAATAGGAATTCAGGAGACAGGAGGATCATCTCCTAAAAGCCTGGCAGTGGGTGCTTATATATAGTCTGAAAAGAGATCTGCTGCAGATTGCTTTTAAAAGCATTGGCTAATGTGAATCTAGCCATAGGGTGGAGGTTGGTATGGTGGACACAAGCAAAAAATAACTGAAAGCCAAAAGAAGGCAGAGAGATAACTTGAACAAATGGGTTTCTTTTACTTGCTTATACTTTTTACTACAGTTGTAAGAGGTTCACAGTCAGCATGTTTGCTGTAAAGCACTTTTACTCATAAAAACAATTCCAACAATCTTAATAGTAAATGTTCCCTTGTAGCTATATGAGAATTTCAATGGCTCTCTATCACTTTCTTGCCTGTACATTCTATACAGAAGAACAAAGTCTGAATAAAGAAAATTCGTAATGTTCTTATTTGAAAAGAGTAGCTTTAGATTTTTTTTTTAACTACCTTTGTAAATGTTTTAACATTCCCGCCTGTCAGGGGTAAGAGACTTCTAACTCTTTTCTCCCACTCTCAGATACAAAAAAGATTTTTTGTTAGCTTACTCTTAAATGGTACTCTTTTCCTTCCTTGTGTTCTTAGTCAGTACTGAAAGAATGTGTTCTTAGTCTGTACTGAAAGAATATTATGTTCTGAGTCAGATCACTAAGCAAACACCCCAGTGTACCCAATGTGAAGCTGTAGCTATAGGCATTTGAATTTCCTATTACTTTCCATTGTGCAAAAATTCTGGCAGCTTGAGAGTCCTGTAATGTAAACA
The DNA here is from genome assembly GCA_037952925.1 of Lithobates clamitans. Taxonomy (NCBI): domain Eukaryota; kingdom Metazoa; phylum Chordata; class Amphibia; order Anura; family Ranidae; genus Lithobates; species Lithobates clamitans. Next base: position 5,554,586 of record JBBGZY010000605.1, on the reverse strand, counting down.
TACAGCAGGTGTTTCTAAACTGTTAGACCGGTCATACATGGGTTGAATCTTGACCAGTTCAGCAGGGACCAGCTGAGATTCGATCCAACTATGAACAAGCTGATTGTAACCAAGAAAATCCATTGATCGACTTGGGTACAACTAGCATGTTGGATACTTAGAATGCAATTATTGCCAGCAGCAATAACTGCTAGCAGTAAATATTGTTTTCTCCCAGGAGGGACAGCTCCCCACACCCCCCTGCCTGGAGTACACAGTCACTCGGGAGGGATTCCACATCAACATAGTTAGTGTTAATGAGGGAATTGAGCATTTTTCTTTCCTGCAACCCTTTAGACACCAATTGTAACCCAACTAGTAGCAGAACTATGCTCCACAATACCTCCTCTTCTAACAATGTGACTCCCATGAGCTTCCTCACTGGCACCAATATCTTCTCCTGGTCTTTTTCTGGGTTCATCACTTTTAGCCATCTTCATTGGTTGGGCTGGGATGGGATAACATGCAGTGCCTTAAAAAAGTATTCATACCCCTTGAAATTTTCCACATTTTGTCATTGTACAATCAAAAACATAAATATATTTTATTGGGATTTTATGTGCTAGACCAACACAAAGTGGCACATAATTGTCACATGGAAGGAAAATGATAAATGGTTTTCAAACTTTTTTACAAATAAATATGTGAAAAGTGTGGCATGCATTTGTATTCAGCCCCCCAAGTCAATACTATGTAGAACCATGTTTGACTGCAATTACAGCTGCAAGTCTTTTTGGGTATGTCTCTACCAGCTTTGCTCATCTAGAGAGTGACATTTTTGCCCATTCTCCTTTGAAAAATAGCTCAAGCTCTGCCAGATTGGATGGAGAGCTTCTGTGAACAGAAATTTCCAAGTCTTGCCACAGATTTTCAATTGGATTTAGGTCTGAACTTTGACTGGTCCATTTAAACACATAAATATGCTTTGATCTAAACCATTCCATTGTAGCTCTGGCTGTATGTTTAGGGTTGTTGTCCTGCTGGAAGGTGAACCTTTGCCCCAGTTTCAAGTCTTTTGTAGACTCTAAGAGGTTTACTTCTAAGATTGCCCTGTAATTGGCTCCATCCATCTTCCCACCAACTCTGACCAGCTTCCCTATCCCTGCTGAAGAAAAGCATCCCCACAACATGATGCTGCCACCACAATGTTTCACGGTGGGGAAACTATGTTCATAGTGATGCTCAGTGTTAGTTTTCCAACACACATAGTGTTTTGCTTTTAGGTCAAAAAGTTACATTTTGATCTCATCTGACCAGAGCACCTTCTTCCACATGTTTGCTATGTCCCCCACATGGCTTCTCGGAAACTGCAAATGGGACTTTCTATGACTGCCTTTCAACAATGGCTTTTCTTTTGCCATCTTCCATAAAGGCCAGAATTGTGGAGTGCATGACTAATAGATGTCCTGTGGACAGAATCTCCAACCTGAGCTGTGGATCTTTGCAGCTCCTCCAGAGTTACCATGGGCCTCTTTGCTGCTTCTCTGATTAATGCTCTGCTTGCCCAGCCTGTCAGTTTAGGTGGACTGCCATGTCTTGGTAGGTGTGCAGTTGTGCCATACTCTTTCCATTTTTGAATGATGGATTGAACAGTGCTCCATGAGATTTTCAAAGCTTGGGATATTTTTTTATAACCTTACCCTGCTTTAAACTTCTCCGCAACTTTATTCATGACCTGTCTGGCATGTTCCCTGGCCTTCATTATGCTGTTTGTTCACTAAGGTTCTCTCTGAGTGCTTCACAGAACCACTGTATTTTTACTGAGATTAAATTACACACAGGTCAACTCTATTTACTAATTAGGTAACTTTTGAAGGCAATTGGTTGCACTAGATTTTAGTTAGAGGTATCAGAGTAAAGGGGGCTGAATACAAATGCACACCAAACTTTTTAGATATTTATTTGTAAAACATTTTGAAAACCATTTATCATTTTCCTTCCACTTCACAATTATGAACCACTTTGTGTTGGTCTATCACATAAAATCCCAATTAAATACATTTACGTTTTTGGTTGTAACATGACAAAATGTGGAAACATTCAAGGGGTATAAATACTTTTTTCAAGGGACTGTAAATGATTTTAAATAGGACGCTTGGGAAATGCCTTCAACCTGCCTGGTGGTGCATCTGTGCAATGTATACAACCTACTAAAGCAAAACTAACATTTACAAAAGAAAAGTGTGTTTAAATTGCTGGCAAAATTACAACTCCTGGCTGCTTTATTCTAAATGAGGTTCTGATATACAGTAGATATTAATGGGAGAACCCACATAAAAAAAAAAACAGTATGTGGTTTCCCCACAAAATTCATACCAGGCACCTCAGGTATAGCATGAATTTTAAGGGGGAACGCCATGCGAATAAAACAATAAATCAACAGGCCCCCCCAAATATCTACAGGAGACCAGAAAGGGAAGAAAGCACATGGTCCTCCCGCCTTGAACCATACCAGGTAGCATGCCTTCCTTTTTCCTCATGTTGATGAGGACCGGGCCCAGTGGTTGTGGGGTTTTGTTGGTGAGCTGCATATCAGAATCTGGAAGCCCCCTAACAATAATGGAGCATCCAGATATTACCCTCCTATGTGAATGAGTATCCATACTCATTCACAAGGCTTTTTGTCAGAGAATAGGTGCAGAAACTCATCCCTCTTGCACCCCCTGCAAGCAGGGAGGTAGTGGTGAGGCGCATTGTGCACACCGCGTCATGTGGTCTATTCTCCCATGCAAAAAGCAACACCCATCATGCATCCTTGCAACCTTCCATTGACAGCTCACCTCTGCACCTCGTATCCACTGCTCAGTTCCCCACCTCCTGTCCACAGCTCACCTTTGCACTCGACTAACCACAACTCCCCTCTTCCCCATCCAAAGCTCACCTCTGCATCCCTGTCCAAAGCTCACCTCTGCATCCCTGTCCAAAGCTCGCCTCTGCACCCCTGTCAAAAACTCCCATCCACAGCTGTCTGCAGCTCACCCCCGCACACATCCATCCCTGTCCATACTTGCCCCCTGCCCACAACACACCTTTGCACCCCTTGTCTGCAACCCACCTATACACCCCCCATCACAACCCACCTCTGCACTCCCTGTCCACGGTTCACCTCTGTACACTCCAAACCCACCTTTCATGATTCACCTCCACACTTTATGGTTGCAGCTCACCACTGTACTCCCCAACATAGCTGACCCCTGTTCCCAGCTTATCCCTGCAACCCCCCATCATCCTAAATAACTAAAATTTGTATCTCTATTCCACAGCTATGGGGGTGAAGATGTCAGACCTGATAAGGGGGTGCAGAAGTAAGATGCAGATGGGGGTGCAGAGGTAAGGACCGTTGCATCCCCATTCACATCTTACTTCTGTGCCCCCTTCTCAGCTATGACCTCTGTATCCCCAAAGCTCTTACTTTTGCATACCCCAATCTTCAAAAAAAATGCCAGCAGCTGGCCTCTCTCTAGTACTGCCAGCTGCCACATCTTTAAGGCTAGTGTGTCCTCCTAAACAGTGCACATTCATTTGTGGCTCTACACCTCCCCCCCACACCAATGGCCAGTGAGATTGTGAAGGCTGAAGTGGCATCCAGGCACCAGGTTGCATTACAGCACAGCAGCATGTCCTAATCCCCTCCAACCCATAAACACACTGCTCCCAGGAACTCCTGTGCCAGGGGCAAAGAGGGGAGCTGTGCTGTGGAGGGATGCGCCGTCACTTGCTAACACAGAAGCTGGGCTTCTGTATTTAAAAGTGACAGCAGATAGTGGTGAGCTGAGGGCCAGTTCCAGAGGTGGCGGAACTCTACCATGTTCGAGCTTACAAAAAAAAAACACTTGTTCACAAAAAAAGTATAAAAAAACACAAATACAATTTTTGCCAATTCCTTTAATTAAAAAAAGTCCTATGATGTACTTCCATTGTCAATCATGTTATCCAGCAATGCAGATCCACATAATTCATGCAGCCCAATGCTCACCAACCTGCTAAAGAAGAAAAGAACCCCCTAATACAGGTTTTAGTTGTTACTCTCGGTTGGATGACAGCTTTAGTCCAGTACTACAGCCAAACCCATCACTTGCAAATATCATATCACACGTTGCCATACATTTCTGAAACTATTCAGTTGATATTTCAGATTTTAAAAAAATGCAGTTAAGATTTTTATTTCCTATGTGCTTGCTGTATCTCTCGCGGCATACCTAATGTCATCATTATACACAGGATAGGAAAGCTGTCCTAGAAGGAACATTTCTACAGCATCTTTATTGCTAACTTTCTTTTTTCAGTGTTCTAATAATGTAATTTTGCAAATTTACATCAATGTTGCAATGAAAGCAATTACAGCCCTTGTGTAGCTGATAAGAAAATATAACTAGAATAGGTTGCTTTTTCAATTTTGTCTTTATAGATAGGAGGACGAGCTCACGTAATGTTGTTATTCTATCAGAATATGTATATGCTAAAAATAATGTGACTTAAGCGCATGTATTTCTCATAGCCAAGGTTCAAACAAAATGCAGTAATAATTTTTGAGAGATGAAATTGCTAAAGGATTTTAGAAATATACATCTAAATACAGGATTTAATGAATCATACTTGAATACTCCATGGTACATGATATGCAGTAATGAGCAAGATTTTCCCCTAGAGAATTCTGGCATATAGCTTGGCAATGATTTAGCATAAGCCAGAAACACAGCCAGAAATGTTCATGGCACCATTCCATTTAATATCTGAATCATATTCTAGATTTACTCTAAACTAGATGTTATAGCTTGATTTTCTTTCTATGTAGATTCTGTTGACATTTATTTTGCTAGCCTTTGCTCTCAGTTGTAGAGAAAGAAGGTGAAGGCTTTTCCCAGTAATAACTAATCAACTCTCAGCTTTCATTTTGCATGTGGTTATATTAAGGGTTAGTCCTTGTGCACACGAAAATCTTTTAACCATTGTCTATTACATCATAGAAAAAGGGTAGAAATGGATGAAATTACAGTTTTAATTTGTATTGCGTAGGTCACCTAAAACCCCAGATGTCCAATCTGTACCTAAAACTGTGACATTCCACCTCTTATCTGCTATTTTAAAGATGAACTTAACTTCAGTCTTGCACAGTTATATAAGCTCTTCTCCTGTACTGAAATTGATTACTTTGATTTCATTGCGCACTGTTTCTCAAAGTGTACATTAGCCTTAGCAAGTCCTGCCTCATTTCCCATCTAAAAAACCAACATCATCCAGCCCTTTCCTCCCTGGCCTTATTGTCCCTGGCAGTACTGGTGGGCAATGATAGGGGGCAATAATGGGCACAGATGGGCAGTACTGATGGACGGCACTGATGGGCGGCATTGAAAGGCAGCACTGACTGGCATCACTAATGGTCACTGATTGGTGTCACTGATGGGCACTGCTGGGGCTGTACTGTAATCAGGGCACTAATGATCAGTGCCTTGATTACCTGTACAGGTCTCCCCTGTGAGGAGATTCCGCTGATCGGCTTCACACATTCTGTCACACAGCCAATCACATGGGTAAAGAGCCATGTCATTGGCTCTTTACTGAGATCGGGGTTGCGCTGTGTCCTAGGAACAGGACGTGGGTCCGATCACCGTGCTGTGTGGCCCGGTGGGCATGCAAGAGCTGCGGTTGTGGTGCGCCGTCATATGATGTTGTTTCAAAACGAGAGTGCATCCTGTCCGCTGTCATTGTAGTATACGGTGGGCAGGAAGTGGTTGATAAAATACCACTTTATGCTCACAATGTCTTCCCATTCAAACAGCATTCCTAGAAAAAGGTTTTGTTTTAAATATTTCTTAACCTTTAGATTTTTCTCAGGAGGACGTGTTTTGGCTACCTGAAAGGTTTTTTGAGTAATGTTAAAGTGTAGGGCCACCCTAAAATAGAAAATAGCATGAAAAATATTTAAAAAATTAAAAAAAAAACTTTGAAAAAAAAAATTAAACTTTCCTGAACCATTGTTGCTAGGCAGTCTTCCTAATCTGCCTCTTCCTATTCTGCGGCATGTTCTTCTCCTAGCTGAGCAGCCCCGTTGCCTTCTGGGAACTGTGTGTGTTCCCAGAAAACCACGGGGCAATTCACAGATCATTACGCCGCTTGCGCGTGCGCAGTAGGAAACTGGCAGTGAAGCCGCAAGGCTCCACTGCCTGTTTGCCTTAGTTAGGATGTCGGTGCCGGGACCTGAGAGCCGAGGGACGGGTCGGCCTCGAGCAGCCGACATCGCGGACACCCAGGACAGGTGTACTATATTAAATAAGTGTACTTATTTAATGTCAGCAGCTACAGTGTTTGTAGCTGCTGACTTAAAAAAAAAAAAAAATTTTCATGGCCGAAATCCCGCTTTAAGCTGGGTACACACTATGAGAAAATTGAGTGAACTATCATTTTCCTCGATGTTTCAAAGCAATTTGGAACTGAGGAAGGAAATAATGTACAAACATTCTCATATGACAAAGGCTTTCTTTTTGTTGTTTATGATCATGCGCAGTCTTTCGTATCTGATTTTTCTTGTATGGAAACTATACGAAAACAGTACACATTAAACGAAAATTGTTCGTCCTGTTCACGCACAAGAATATTTTGGAGCTTGTCCCTTCGGAAATGTTTTAATTTGCAAAGTCTGAATCGTATGTCAAAAGTTTTGTACACACTATATGAAAACCAAATGATCGTGCCTTGTACAGAATTTTTCTTCTGATTTTCACATAAAGTGTACTCAACTTTTAGAGTGCACCTGTCCCAACTCTGTCCTCATTAAAATACAATGCAAGAAGCCCAGCCTCTACACATTTAACACTTTGTTAAGACAGAGAGTGTTCAAATCTAGTTACCATTGATAATGAATTATCTGCCTGCACAATACAAACAGGGTTAATTATGGAAAACACAGTTACCCTTGTCCCTCATAAACAAAGTAAACTTAGCATTTTAAACTGCCAGATGGGACAAGCATCATTCTGGGAGGACTAGCCTGTCATCCTGTGAAGGTTTCTACAAAAGGGGTTTGCTACCAATGAAGCTTAGGAACCTGTGATATAAGGTTTGTCAACCCTGAGGCAAGTCTGGGGTGCAAGCCCTGGTGTCCAATTGGTGAGGGCCTTTTTATGTCAGTACTTTTTATGTTTTTAATTAAGATTGTTTTTTTACCTATTTTTTGGTGAAATACAATAGAATATATGCTTGTTACATTTAAAGGTACCAAGGCAAGTTAACTCAGTTTTGTAGAAGATACTGTATGTAAAATAGGGGAGGTCTATTTGTCATCTGTTACAAAGATATAAAACTTTGGTGAAAAAAATCTCTGCTTTTACACATTTTCTATTCCTGTCAGGACATGAAGCCTTACATTCTTAGTTGCATCCACCATATGTTACAACATTTGCATATCTCTGTTAATGACATCCATAGAGAATAGAATAAAGCAGTTGCTTGCTCCAAATAAAAATGTTATTGTGACATTAAAACATCTTATACCCTAGGCAACAGGAGCTTCACACAGTAGCTTTCTGCTTTGTCAAGGGTCTACAATAATTATTTACCCTGTAATTGGGTGTACAAAAAAATAAACTTGAAAGTGTATGTATACAATAACAATGAACTTCTCTTATTTGCTCCCTTTTGGTCTGCCAAATATAATGTAAATCCCTTCTGCTGCTTGAGCCATTTGTGCAGTTTTTAAAAAATCATTTTAGGCTGGAAGATTTGTTAAAACCCTTAACCCCAACATTATATATTTTCTGAAAGCAGAGACCCTAGAGAATAGAATAGTGGTATTTCCGATTTTTTATGCTACATGATATATCCATAGCAGTTTATCCAGCACAAAATTTCAGTAAAAAACACTAACGTAAATTATAGGACACATAACGCCAATATACAGTACTGTATCACCCATTTTGTGGGGCAAAATATAAAAGATAAGGTTGCGTCTTCTAGACCCCCTGCTCTGTCTCCCCTGCCTTCCACTGAAGCTAACAGAGTGCAAATTGTTTATACATTAGGTTCTTTCCTGGCCTTCAGCTTCTTCCCTTGCTAGAGGAGATGTTTGATGGTCTCCCACTGCTCCACCTAGCAACACCCACCATACAGGTCCCAGGCCCGCAGGGGGAACAGCAGAGCCTGAGAAACATGGCGGGGGGGTTGCACCAAGGGGCACAGTCCAGGGGGTCAAAGAAAGCAGTTGGGTGGCTGTATAGCCTCTGGATCACTTTTATTAGGAAAGCCTGTAAAACCTCCTGCTGGTAGAAAAAGGGTTAAAGTGTTTTGTTTTTTTCTGTTAGAAAGAGACATAAAGGGGGAGGGGAATTTTGGGACTTTAAATGAAATTACGGCCTGGTAAGGTCGAATATTTCCATCCCTATGACTATAATTTAAAAAAAAACGCAAGTGAATAGCTAGCGAGTAAAGGAGGAAAGGGTTGGGACTTTGAATGAAGCCAATGGTTTGCAAGCCGACACAAAACTGGTGGGTAAATAGGCTTTTTAATAGTTATATACAAACAATGTTATCAAACAATGTCTGGTTAACACTTGGCAAGATATCGTAAGATGAGTAATAGCACTGATAAACAAAGATCAGCATACAGATTACTAACATCAAATGTCAAGACAGGTAAAGCAGATAATAACACTAGTACAAACATCATTGCTAGGTAAGACCAAGGGACCACCGGTGTCAGAATGGGTAAACAATTATTGCACAGCAATGCCTGCCTAATTTCTGGCCTCAAAATTCCTGTTAAAAGAAACAATCCGTGTGTATAATGAAATTGGTGCGTAGAAGAAGGCTGGTAGCTCGGCGCATTTCGTGGTTCAAGACCACTCATCAGGAGCAGACACGTCATGTTTCTGAAATTGAAATAATATAATGGGTAAAAATAATTAGCGTGGGTACAGGAGGGCGAATAGATCCCCCAGAAGGATCACTCACTAAGATGCATTTGTTGGTGGTGAGTGGTCAGATGTGGCCATGGCGACAGACACAGGCACCCACTGAGGAGACACAGGACCACGAGGCACCCTAGAGATAAAGGTGGCAGGTGAACCAAGGTGAAGGGATATGAGTGGATGAAAGTGAAGCATGGGGGAGGAGAGGTGCCATGTGGAAAGGAAGGTGAATAGGATTGAATGAGCTAATGAGGAGGAAAGGTGAGTAATAGGACCTGTGAGGTGGAAGTGAGGGAGAGCTTTCAAGAGGGGAGAGAACCAATTGGGTGTGGGATGATGAAGTGGAGTGAAGGTGCCTGGAAAAATAAGGATTACCTGGTGTGGCGTGAGGAAATTTATAGTGTGGAAAAGGACACCGACCAATGCAATAGTGTCTCGAATGCCACATCACCTCAGACTAATAAGGGCACCCATATATAGGTGCCACCGCGGGAAAGCCCGCCAACATCACGCACACTGGGCAATTAGGTGGGAGGAGCCCCAGCCGGAGGCTGACCATCAAAGCCCACGAGCGGGGTAACAGCAACGCAGCGGGCGCGATGCGCCGTGAGGCGCGGCACACACCCGCTAAGGGTGGCCTGACATCGATGCACAATGGCGGCAAGTCCCGCCCCCCACACCCACCGACAACAGGCGGGGGAGGGGGCTGACAGTGCCCATCGCAGCACCTGGAGAAGGCAGAGGCAAGACGGCCCCACAGGTAATCCAAGCACAAGCAGCAAAAGGTGGAGCATTGAACACACATCTCGGGAAAATATAAACAACGTTAAAAATTGGACCACTTGGGTCGGAAACATGACGGGTCATAATTATACTCATAAACATTGCAAAAATGGTTGAAACAGGTGAGGCTACCAGGAAATCGATCAGGGCAGAATAATTATAAAAATTATTGGTAATATCAAAGTTGACCGGTAGAGCAAACCATGTGCTTCCATCCCTGTTAATTTGAGACACGGGGAATAATGTTACAGAATAATGATTCTGTCTGTCCCCCAGACACAGCTGATCTCTGTGAAAATAAATCAGTTCTGGGTTACTGACAACTACCAAACCCTTGCTACAGATGCCACAAATTAAAACTTGTGTTTGATTCTGGTCAATACTGCACTAGAGGCACTGTGTCTTTTTCCCTTGTTGCATTTGCAGAGACTGCTTCTAGTTTTTTAAATTGGCTGCCCTTAGTGCTGGAACATGGATCCCCCTCCCTCTCCATCTTAAAGACTGTTACCATGGACATTGTCCCTGTTATTGAGAGACATTTTAATTTCCTTTTAATGTCCTTTTTGTTTCCCTAAACGTTGTTTTAGATCTGTGTACACCTCCAGGGTCCTTTCCCATACAAGTGCTGAGTTCATTTTGTTGTTTGTCATTATCATCTCCTGCCTCCATGAGTACACCCTGCCACCAATAACACGTCTTTATACCTTTGCTGGACTGGCATTTTCTGTTATTGCTGTTTTATTTTGGCACACCCACAATTTTCCACAACCATTTCCCTGTTGTAAAAAAATATTATTTCTTGGCAGGGTTCATCCTGACCTTTGCATGAATTTATGTGTTGGGTTAGGTGTTGCAATTTTGCAAAATGAGTTTGTTTAAAATGTTTAAAAAAAAAGAAAAACAAATTGTATGTCCAGATGCAATATAGCTGCTAAGCTAACTCAGAAATTGTGGGCTATCCAGAAAAGGTTTAAAAGGTAAGTTTAAAATCGCTAACATTTTTAAGCTGACCAGATTTTGTTTACAAACTGTTTATTAGTGTAACAGCATACAAACTGTTGACATTATACAGATCCAAAAGAAGTTATAATCTAGTGATACCAATATGCCATTATCAAGAGGCAGAAGCATAACAGTACACATCAGAAAGCACATGTCATCAAAACATACAAAGACAAAATGTGAGGATATACAAATAACCTTAGCAAAAACAGATATAAAACTGTATTAAAAAAAGTCAATCTAAAAAATATCAGTAGAGATTGTACAATAGATTAGCCTAGAAATAGGGTTCTAAAAGTAGAACAAGCATCCCGTTTTTCAGGAAAACGAGGCATGGACTCAGAGTGTGGAAGATTCTTTTCATCAGCATCATAGCATCTACTCTGTCCCTAATCTGTTGGAGGAAAATGTAAGAAGATTTCCAAGTTAGGGTGATTGCCCATAGTGTAGCAACACAAATAGTGTGGATTACTTTTTCCAAGGTGTAAGAGGTATTGGGGATCAGGGCGAGTAACACACCCATAGACAAAGTAAGAGTAACAGAGCTTTCTGCTCTAGGGGACAAAAACAATTCCATAGCTCAACTCACCAACCAGTCTGCTGACCAACCAAATTAACCTGTCTAACTGTCTGTTAAAAGCAGGGGTTTAGTTTGCAAACACATGTGAAAGCTGCAAGGCCTCGTCGCGGCACCCTGTGTTGCTTGCAGTCCTAACACTACAAATTTATAAGTGTCTCCACAGTGGAGGCACATGCATGGAAAGGATAGATGTGGGGCAGGAGAGCCTGGAGGCAGCCCAGGCCCCTTTAAAGGTACAGATGCACAATGGACACCCAGCAAGAGCACAATGGCAGCGAAGGTGTCCAGTGTGTCCCTGGACCATGTATACAAACAGTAACAAAAAACTGGCCACTGCCCCTACCTATAACTGGCCTTCACAGCAAGGAGCACATAGAGGGGCATATACATGTAAGACAAAAATAATTCCATAGCTCAACTCACCAACCAGTCTGCTGACCAACCAAATTAACCTGTCTAAGCATCTATTAAAAGCAGGGTTTTAGTTAGCACACATTTGCAAACACATGTGAAAGCTGCAATGCCTCGTCATGGCACCCTGTTTTGCTTGCAGTCCTAACACTTCAAATTTATAAGTGTCTCCACAGTGGAAGAACATGCATGGAATGGATAGATGTGGGGCAGGTGAGCCTGGAGGCAGCCCAGGCCCCTTAAAGGAACAGGACCACACTGGACACCCAGCAAGAGCACAATGGCAGCAAAGGTGCCCAGTGTGTCCCTGGACCATGTATACGAACAGTAACAAAAAACTGGCCACTGCCCCCACCTATAACTGGCCTTCACAGCATGGAGCACATGGAGGGCCATATACATGTAAGATAAAAACAATTCCATAGCTCAACTCACCAACCAGTCTGCTGACCAACCAAATTAACCTGTCTAACCATCTGTTAAAAGCAGGGGTTTAGTTAGCACACATTTGCAAACGCATGTGAAAGCTGCAAGGCCTCGTCACAGCACCCTGTGTTGCTTGCAGTCCTAACACTACAAATTTATAAGTGTCTCCACAGTGGAAGCACATGCATGGAATGGATAGATGTGGGGCAGGTGAGCCTGTAGGCAGCCTAGGCCCCTTTAAAGGAACAGGAGTATACTGGACACCCAGCAAGAGCACAATGGCAGCGAAGGTGCCCAGTGTGTCCCTGGACCATGTATACGAACAGTAACAAAAAACTGGCCACTGCCCCCACCTATAACTGGCCTTTACAGCAAGGAGCACATGGAGGGCCATATACATGTAAGACAAAAACAATTCCATAGCTCAACTCACCAACCAGTCTGCTGACCAACCAAATTAACCTGAGTAAATGTGAGGATATACAAACAACCTTAGCAAAAACAGATATAAAACTGTATTAAAAAAAGTCAATCTAAAAAATATCAGTAGAGATTGTATAATAGATTAGCCTAGAAATAGGGTTCTAAAAGTAGACCAAGCATCCCGTTTTTTAGGGAAAACGAGGTATGGACTCAGAGTGTGGAAGATTTTTTTCATCTGCATCATAGCATCTACTCTGTCCCTAATCTGTCAGGAAAAGAAAACTGCGCTATATGAGACCATATACGTGGTACTAATTCACTGCAAATTATGCCATGACCTTATCCTGTGTGGGATATATTTACTCCCTAGCGATAGGAGGGTTCTAATATCTGGAGAAAATCAATTTACATCACAGTAATCAATCCGAAATGTATTATGCAAATAATTATGTGGTAAAAACATATAAAGGCAAATGAAGATATTAATGTTCACAAAAAATTGTCTGAACTGGTATTGTTGCTGGTCACTGAATAGTCGCATTAAAGGGATGTCTCTCCTTCATAGATAATAGTGACTTCAAACAGGAAAACACCATGGGAAAAAGTGATATGGGATAGGAAAGTCCTTCCACCTGGAAAACAACTGCCTCTTACCAGCTGCTCAGATCTCTTTTTTAAGGAGATCAGTTCTGCTTTTAGGCTTATAACCCAGCCACAGTCTCTCTGTGTAACCGTCAGATGGTAACTCTCCTCCTCTCTGGTCTTTCCTGGTATAACGTAGTATAGGATAGAAACTCCTTGTTCTCTTGACCAGCAGTTCTGTTGGAGGGAAATGTAAGAAGATTTCCAAGTTAAGGTGATTGCCCATAATGTAGCAACACAAATAGTGTTGATTACTTTTTCCGAGGTGTAAGAGGTATTGGGTATCAGGGCGAGTAACACACCCATATACAAAGTGAGAGTAACAGAGCTTCCTGCTCTGGGAGGCAATCCTCAAAATGGTATCCCAGGGCTGCAGTTTCTCACAGCTCCAAAATTTGTAAAGAAAGGAACCTGAGGAGGCGCAACCTTGAAAACAGGCATCCAAAGCCTCTGGAAACATAGATCGTAGTTTAGTAAGGTTATAATACCACCTGGTAAGTACCTTAAGAGCTGTTACCCTGAATGATAAAGAGTGAGTGCAATAACGGAGATTGCAAATCATGGTACTTCAATAATCCAAAGCTGGTCAGATTTTGATGACTCGTTAATAGCAGAGTATATCAGCAGCAAATACAGTTATACTATTACAATCCTTCTGCAACTTTATATTTAATGATAATAGCTAAATAGTATGCAATAGTTAAATGTCCTATGGACAGAGAAGGGAAGCTGTACATTTGAAAGACTAGGAATATTTAATGTAATTTAACATTTTTTTTTCTATCATCCATCTTAGTATACAAAATGACTTAATTCCAGGAAATTAATTAGCATATAGCAAACAATAGTTTAGCTAAAAGTCTGTGAAATTACTAATGCTGACATAATACTCTCCTGTCGTGTCTTGGGGCTAAACAATGGTATATGGATCATTTTAACTGTATAGTTCTGGGCCATCTAACAGTTTGCTAGCACTCACCTCATTTGCAACATTTTGAAATCAATATGCTACAAAAGATTTAATTACCCGCAAGTGGTTAAATTGTTCAGTTTCATGTGACTAAAATTGTATAGTTTAGCCTTGAGGTTTTTTGTATAAAGAGGATTAATTCAGCAATTAACCACTTTGCTTTACCCACTGTTATGTTATGCTAATAAATAATTAATTTGGTATGAAGACTTTTAAAACTTGAAAAAAAAAACACTTTCATGGGCACCATGTAGGTGATTTTTTTTCTTAAATAATAATGATTTTTTTAGGTTGTTATGCATATTAGTTAAATGTACAGTGTATGCATGGTTTGACCACAATCATTCCAATCATTGATTCTACACACAAATATAACTATGACATCAATTTACTAAGCTGCTTTTGCTATCTTTTCTAGTGATCATTTTCTTACCAACAACTCAATTCACACAAATAAGGTGTGCAATTATTTTTTGCCATCAACAGTCATTTAATTATTACTTTCCAATTATAAAGATGTATTTCTCATGCACCACTATTTTTCTGTGAAATGTAGTTTTTACTATAAATAGTCCTCTGATCTCCTCAATGTAACCTCAAAGAACATTATAATTAACACTAATCAAAGTATGAGATATCTTAAAGGAGCAAACATCTGTATAATATTTTTGTTAGTTCCCTTTTATAAAAGAAAAATGTATAGTAAAATAACAAAAAAATACTGAATGTGTTAAATTAACAGCCCACATGATCAAACATTTTATAGACATCACAAAATAACACACAGTGGTGAAATACCTGCATATATTATTAAAAAGTGAATTGACCTTATTCAGCAGACACCCCTAAAACTTGTACTAACTATTATTTCTAACTCTAAGTTTAAGGGATGGTTAGGCCTTGTATGCAGGATCCTATAGGCAGTGGATGTGTGTCATTAATGCAAAATTAAATTTTTACAGCAGTTGGAGCCATAATAATATTTTCAGCTGAGTGAATTAAAAATACAAACTAGTGTTTAGTAGGGATGAGCTGAACACCCCCCTGTTCGGTTCGCACCAGAACTTGCGAACAGGCAAAAAATTTGTTCGAACACGCGAACACCATTAAAGTCTATGGGACACGAACATGAATAATCAAAAGGCTATAATTTTAAAGGCTTATATGCAAGTTATTGTCATAAAAAGTGTTTGGGGATCTGGGTCCTGCCCCAGGGGACATGGATCAATGCAAAAAAAAGTTTTAAAAACTGACGTTTTTTCGGGAGCAGTGATTTTAATAATGATTAAAGTGAAACAATAAAAGTGTAATATCTCTTTAAATTTCGTACCTGGGGGGTGTCTATAGTATGCCTGTAAAGGGGCACATGTTTCCCGTGTTTAGAACAGTCTCATAGCAAAATTGCATTTCGAAGGAAAAAAAGTCATTTAAAACTACTTGCGGCTATTAATGAATTGCCGGTCCGACAATACAAATAAAAGTTCGTTGATAAAAACGGCATGGGAATTCCCCACAGGGGAGCCTCGAACCGAAATTTTAAAAAAAAATGACGTGGGGGTCCCCCTAAATTCCATACCAGGCCCTTCAGGTCTGATATGAATATTAAGGGGAACCCCGGCCAAAATTTTTTTTTAAAAATGGTGTGGGGTCCCCCTCAAAATATATACCAGATCCTTCAGGTCTGGTATAGATTTTAAGGGGAACCCCGCGCCAAAATTAAAAAAAAACGGTGTGGGATCCCCCCAAAAATCCATTCCAGACCCTTATCCGAGCAGGCAACCTTGCAGGCCGCAGGAAAAGAGGGGGGGACGAGAGAGTGCCCCCCTCCTGAACCGTACCAGGCCACATGCCCTCAACATTGGGAGGGTGCTTTGGAGTAGCCCCCCAAAACACCCTGTCCCCATGTTGATGGGGACAAGGGCCTCATCCCCACAACCCTTGCCCGGTGGTTGTGGGGGTCTGCGGGTGGGGGGCTTATCAGAATCTGGAAGCCCCCTTTAACAAGAGGACCCTCAGATCCTGGCCCTCCCCCCTGTGTGAAATGGTAAGGGGGTACAAAAGTACCCCTACCATTTCACAAAAAATATGTCAAAAATGTTAAAAATGACAAGAGACAGTTTTTGACAATTCCTTTATTTAAATGCTTCTTCTTTCTTCTATCTTCTTTCTTCTATCTTCTATCTTCCTTTGGTTCTTCTGGTTCTTCCTCCGGTATTCTCGTCCGGTATCTTCCTCCGCGGCGTCGGCGTCTTCTTCCCTTCTTCTCCTCGGGCCGCTCCGCATCCATGATGGCATGGAGGGAGGCTCCCGCTGTGTGACACTTCTCCTCTTCTGACGGTTCTTAAATAATGGGGGCGGAGCCACCCGGTGACTCCGTCCCCTCTGATGCATGGGGACTTGACGGGAACTTCCCTGTGGTATTCCCCGTGATGTCAGAAGGGGGCGGGGTGACCCCGCCCCCTCTGACATCATGGGGAATGCCACAGGGAAGTCCCCGTCAAGTCCCCGTGTGTCAGAGGGGGGCGGGGTCACCGGGTAGCCCCAGCCCCCCGTTATTTAAGAACCGTCATAAGAGGAGAAGCGTCACATAGCGGGAGCCTCCCTCTTTGCCATCATGGATGTGGAGCGGCCCGAGGAGAAGAAGGGAAGAAGACACCAACGCCGTGGAGAAAGATGCTGAACGAGAACACCGGAGGAAGAACCAGAAGAACCAGAAGAAGAAGAAGATGGAGGAAGAAACCGAAGGAAGGTAGAAGAAAGAAAAAAGAAGATAGAAGAAAGAAGAAGCATTTAAATAAAGGAATTGTCAAAAACTGTCTCTTGTCATTTTTAACATTTTTGACAGTTTTTTTGTGCAATGGTAGGGGTACTTTTGTACCCCCTTACCATTTCACACAGGGGGGAGGGCCGGGATCTGGGGGTCCCCTTGTTAAATGGGGCTTCCAGATTCTGATAAGCCCCCCACCCACAGACCCCCACAACCACCGGGCAAGGGTTGTGGGGATGAGGCCCTTGTCCCCATCAACATGGGGACAAGGTGTTTTGGGGGGCTACCCCAAAGCACCCTCCCAATGTTGAGGGCATGTAGCCTGGTACAGTTCAGGAGAGGGGGCGCTCTCTCATCCCCCCTCTTTTCCTGCAGCCTGCCAGGTTGCGTGCTCGGATAAGGGTCTGGTATGGATTTTTGGGGGGACCCCACGCCATTTTTTTAAATTTTGGTGCGGGGTTCCCCTTAAAATCCATACCAGACCTGAAGGGTCTGGTATAGATTTTGAGGGGGACCCCACGCCATTTAAAAAAAAAAAATTGGTCTGAAGGGCCTGGTATGGAATTTAGAGGGACCCCCACGTCATTTTTTTTTTAAATTTTGGTTCGGGGTTCCCCTGTGGGGAATTCCCATGCTGTTTTTATCAATGAACTTTTATGTGTATTGTCGGACCGGCAATTCATTAATAGCCGCGAGTAGTTTTAAATGACTTTTTTTCCTTTGAAATGTCATTTTGCAGTCAGACTGTTTTAAACACAGGAAACATGCGCCCCTTTACAGGCATACTATAGACACCCCCAGGTACGAAATTTAAAGGGATATTACACTTTTATTGTTTCACTTTAATCATTATTAAAATCACTGCTCCCAAAAAACTTTTTTTTGCATTGATCCATGTCCCCTGGGACAGGTCCCAGGTCTCCAAACACTTTTTATGACAATACCATGAATATAAGCCTTTAAAATGAGCACTTTTGATTTCTCCCATAGACTTTTAAAGGGTGTTCCGTGGCTTTCGAATTTGCCGCGAACACCCCAAATTGTTCGCTGTTCGGCGAACTGGCGAACAGCTGATGTTCGAGCCAAACATGAGTTCAACTCGAACTCGAAGCTCATCCCTAGTGTTTAGCTAAGATATTACTTTACTGTAAATGGAACATAATCTGAACCTTAATACTTTACACAATCACCTTCATAGTCTCAATAAGTAGATCCCTAGTAGCCCAACCCCACCATGTAGCAATGTGGCACCACTTTCTAAAGCACTCTCCTATGATTCCAGAGTGGAGAGTGTTTCCTAGATGTCTTATGCCGTGTACACACGGGCGGACTTTTCGACCAGACTGGTCAGACGGGACGAATCCGTCGGACAATCCAACCATGTGTGGGCTTCATCGGACCTGCAGCTGACTTTTTCGGGCAAAAATCAGACGGACTTTAGATTTGAAACATGTTTCAAATCTTTCCGACGGACTCGAGTCCAGTCAAAAAATCCGCTTGTCTGTATGCTAGTCTGGCAGACGAAAACTGACGCTAGGACAGCTATTGGCTACTGGCTAACAACTTCCTTATTTTAGTCCGGTCGTAGGACATCACGTACGAATCTGTCGGACTTTGGTGTGATGGTGTGTAGGCAAGTCCATTCATTCGAAAGTCCATCGGAAGTCCATCAAAAGTCTGTCAAAAGTCCGTCGGAAAGACCGTCGGATTTTTGAGGCTGAAAAGTCCGCCCATGTGTACACGGCATTAGGCTCACAATAAATGGATTGATTGACATTAGTTGTCATTCAACTTGGAAGAGAAACATCACTGGATTCTTGGATAGGAGACAGCCCTGGGAATGAATGAACAGAAATAAAAATCCTTTAGCAAGTAAACACAGCTCCGATATAGGCATTTTACTTGGTGTACTGAAGTTCAGCTGCAACTTCTCAGGTCTGCACACCTGTCACAGTTATTTAGAGGGGGTCCCAGTTTTCCTGTTGAAACTTTTATATATTTTATATTAGGAAAAATGCAGCAAGAAGAGTCAGCAGGAACACAATGGTGCTAAGGTAAGTTGGAAAAAAAATAAAGAATTTTGACAGGCAAAACTTACCACTGGAATCAGTAGTTAAAAGAAGACACCAGACTCAACCTTTAACTGTAATATGATTTTTTGATTACATGACTCTTTTTTTTTTTTGCCAAAGACATGTACCACACACTATGACATTGAAAGCGTTTTTGTTTTTTATTCATCTCTAGGCTCCTGGCTATAACATAAAAGTAATCAGGGTAGCTGCAAACCCACCCAATTACTTCTATGAGTTGCAAAAGTGCAAATCCCCTTCATGAGCCCCCCATCTGCAACACCCTCCTCTTCACTCCACCCATTCACACTGGCATTTGCTTATGATTATAGTAAATGCCAAAATCCTAGCAGGGGTTTAGGTGTACTCAGAAGCAGATGCATTTAACGTGAAAATATGTTTTTATTTTTTTATGATAATTTCACACCACCTAGCTGAGCAAACTGGACACATTCTCTAACAAACCATCACCTAACTAGGGAATACGTTGTCCTTATGCATCCTGACATATTATTGAACTTTACCAGAATGTTGGTGGCCACCTTGACAGCTTACTTGCTGAATCAATAGCAAAATGAGGAGATGTGTAGCACTAGAAAAAAGGCAACTGGTAGCATTCAGGTAATTTATTTATTTATTTTTTTATATTATATTATATGTTAAGATCTGAATTAAACATAATTTCCAGTAAAAGCAGCTAATGTTGAATGGCATTGCTAATCTTTTATATTTTCTATAACCCAGCCAGGACAGATGTCCCCTTTACATCAGAGTCTGCAGGATTCCCCCTTACAGTGCAAGGGCAATGCTGCAGACCCTGATGTAAGGGGAACGCAGTGGACTCTGATATAAGGTGGTCTCTGAGCACCAGAGCTCCCCTTGCATCAGAGTCCCCCCTTACATAAGAGTTCCCTTTCACTGTTATGCCCCGTACACACGGTCGGACTTTGTTCGGACATTCCGACAACAAAATCCTAGGATTTTTTCCGACGGATGTTGGCTCAAACTTGTCTTGCATACACACGGTCACACAAAGTTGTCGGAAAATCCGATCGTTCTGAACGCAGTGACGTAAAACACGTACATCGGGACTATATACGGGGCAGTGGCCAATAGCTTTCATCTCTTTATTTATTCTGAGCATGCGTGGCACTTTGTCCGTCGGCTTTGTGTACACACGATCGGAATTTCCGACAACGGATTTTGTTGTCGGAAAATTTTATCTCCTGCTCTCCAACTTTGTGTGTCGGAAAATCCGATGGAAAATGTCCGATGGAGCCCACACACGGTCGGAATTTCCGACAACACGCTCCGATCGGACATTTTCCATCGGAAAATCCGACCGTGTGTACGGGGCATAAGGGGGAATCCTTCAGACTCTGATGTAAGGGGGAACTCTGTACTGGCTGGGTTATAGTAACTTGACCTTCATGTAAATGGAGAAATATGTTTTTTTACTTTTGTTTACATTAAACACATTGCTAATAGCACTAGCTATATGTTTATAGTTTAAATATTGATATTTGCACTGTTTAGCACTGAAAACGTTAATTTTTTAGCAGTGCTAATAAAAAATGTGGCTGTGTCAGTAAACTTCATGTTTTTGTGGCAGTAAAAAAATGGTGCTGTTTGAAAATTTTGGCAACCTGCCAGTAAATTTCACTTCATATTACTCTCCACATCAGTGTCCTCCTCCTGTGCTCCTTCACAGGTCAGCACCATCAGTGTCCTCCTCCTGTGCCCCTTCACAGGGCAGCACCATCAGTGTCCTGTCCTCCTCCTGTGCCCTTTACAGGGCAGCTGCAGCACTATCAGTGTCATCTTCCTGTGCCCTTAATGGCTTCACTTCACCTCCCACTCACCCCTCCTCGGCTCCTCTGCTGTGGCGAGTGGTCTCCATTCAAAAATGGCCTCAGGCAACGCCATTACGTTACTGCGCATTCACCGCCCGGCTGGTGTTTACCCACAAAGAAATTCATACAAATCCAAAACTTGTATAGAGGCCCTCATGGGTCTTGCAAAGGAGGCAGATTAAAACAGCACTTTTTTACTGTAAACATTTCAATAAGGCTCAGTTCACCTTTCTCAAGACATTACCACATGGACACTTCCATGTGGTAGTCTTGAGAAAGATGGACTGAGCTTAATCGAAATGTTGACAAGAAAAAAATAGTTGCTGTTTTAATCTGCCTCCTCTGCAAGACCCTTGAAGGCCTCTATACAAGTTTTGGATTGGATTTGTATGAATTTCTTTGTGGGTGAGCACCTGGACATTTACCCATTATTTAACACAGAGTGTTGTTACCCTTGGGGCTATATATATATATATATATATATATATATATATATATATACGCAACTTATTTCTGCATTTCTTTTCCTGTCATGCGTTAGGATTTGCTGGCATGTTAATAAAAAAGGTGGTAATAATTTTGTAAGTCTGTTTAGAGAGGCTAAGAAGCTTTTTATTACCTTTAAACAATCTCCGGGTTTTCTTATAGAAATGCTGAGTGTGCTTAATTTTCAAAGACTTTAACTTTGAAGATTTGTAGTATCAACGGGATTCCCAGCTTGGTGGGAGCTGATTGCTCAGACTGCCGAGATGGTGAAAATAGATGGTTAATACATTTCTCAGTGTGTTTCCTTTTCATAATGCACACACAATTCCCATACAAAATAATTATTCCCACAACTCATAACATAATTGCATGTGCAGAGAATTGCAATTATAATGTGCTGTGTTAATCTCCAGTTTAATTAATAATGCTGTATCATAAACTTAACACTGTAATTTTCAAAGTTGAATGTAAGAAAGTTTTCATTATTATTATTATTTGTTTGATGTTTAAAAGTGTTGAAGGTTTTCTTTTTAATTAATCTGCAAACAAAATGTATAAATAGAATGAATATAGTTTAGTATTGCTGTCTGGCTACTGATGATAACATAACTGGGACTGCACATTTTTTTTAAACCTATTGGAGAGCATAGCTGTTTGAGGTTTCCATTTTTTACCATCTATTTTTATTTTATTTTTGTTTCTTTATATGGAAATATTGACAGTACAAATAATCTGTAATGGTAAAAATGCTAATTTTTGTTTTAGAACAAAGTTTTAGGCTGAGTTACAGAAATTCTCATTTTTTTGCTTTACATTCTGGCTTATTTGATGGGGTTTATTTACTAGGAGAAGAGAATTTTCAGTTGGCTAAATCAATTTTTACTTTTGGAAAGTGGATTTTTACTCAGCTTAGTAAAATTTTGCTAACCTCAATCATCCAACCACTTGCAAGCAAAAATCCTATATTTTTTTGCACATAATTGAGTTTCCAAAGTTAACATAGCAGTAATGTATTCACTTGGCTAATTGAACTTTCACTTTGAAAAGTTAACATCTACTACCTAAGTAAATCAATGCTAAGAAGTCAATGATGATGGTTAAAGTGCCATAAGTAACACATACAGGCATATTTATAAAGCAGTGAATGTGACATGCACTAAATATTAACTTTTAGTGAATCTTCTTGGTGCATATGTTTTAACATGGGCCTAAACCTAAAAAGTGAAGATTTGCTATGCTATAGGGAATTTCTAAAACTATCAAAGTTTAAGCTGCTTATACTGTATTTAGCAGAGGCGTAACTAGAAACCTCAGGGCTCCGGTGCAAAAAATCATGAAGGGCCCCCCCCCCCCCGAAAAGCATGATTGAAATTTCAAATCCTGAGCTACTAGCCAGGTCTCAAGGGTTACTTGCCATCTGTTGCCCCACCCAACCCCTACCATGCCCCGCCCCTAATTCCACCCCCAAACACACCCTCATAACTTATCTCATGAAATTACACTTAAATGTTTTATGTAGAATTAAGTTATGAAAATTAATATTAACAACAACTTTATCCTTGCCCAAAAATGTAGCCTGCCCGTGTCCACTAGTGCAACCTGTGTCCCCAGTGCAGCCGGTGTCCCCAGTGCAGCCGGTGTCACCAATGCAACCTGTGTCCCCAGTGCAGCCGGTGTCACCAATGCAGCCTGTGTCACCAATGCAAGCTGTGTCCCCAGTGCAGCCAGTGTCACCAATGCAACCTGTGTCCCCAGTGCAGCCGGTGTAACCAATGCAGCTGGTGTCACCAATGCAGCCTTTGTCCCCAGTGCAGCCGGTGTCACCAATGCAACCTGTGTATCCAATACAGCCGGTGTCACCAATGCAGCCGGTGTCCCCAGTGCAGCCGGTGTCACCAATGCAACCTGTGTCCCCAGTGCAGCCTGTGTCCCCAGTGCAGCCAGTGTCCCCAGTGCAGCTGGTGTCCCCAGTGCAGCCAGTGTCACCAATGCAGCCTGTGTCCCCAGTGCAGCCAGTTTCATCAATGCAGCCTGTGTCCCCAGTGCAGCCGGTGTCCCCAGTGCAGCCGGTATCCCCAATGCAGCCTGTGTCACCCAGTGTCACCAATGCAGCCTGCCCGTGTCCACCAGTGCCACCTATGTCCCCAGTGCAGCCTGTGTCACCGGTGCAGCCTGGAGGGGGTGGTGGTGGTACTTAAGGGGGGTGGTGGTGGTACTTAAGGGGGGTGGTGGTGGTACTGGAGGGGGGTGGTGGTACTGGAGGGGGGTGATGGTGGTATTGGAGGGGGTGGTGGTACTGGAGGGGGGTGGTGGTGGTACTGGAGAGGGGTGAAACTGGAAGGGGACCTCTTACTGATCCCATCCCCCCACCACCACACTGATTTTATCCCTACCCCCCCGCCCCCATCACCTCTGTTGTAGAGGTGATGGGGGGTGGGGGGATAGGGATGAGCTCAGTGGTGGTGGTGGGGGGATGGGATCAGTAAGAGGCAGAGCCGCAGAGGTGGTGGAGGTTGGGATCGATTGATTGGAGTGCAAAATGGTGACTTACTGCCAATCAATTGATTGATTCCCCCTCCTCAGAAATAATCCTTGCCTCCTCCAGGAATGCCTTGCTTGCCTCAGGTCACACCCCGGCCGTACATACACCATCACCGTAGCTAGGTACTCCACACTGCGCAGTCGCAGAGGGGAGAGCTCCTCCCCCGCCTTCACTGAATTGGTCTGCTACAGTGTCCACCCTGTCTCCCTTACAGTCTCTCTTTCTGGATAGGTGGGGGCGGAGCCCACATAGTCTCTCAGCTCAGTGCTTCTCTCTCCCCTCAGGGCAGGCATAGTGGGTGAAAGCCCCCCTCCCCATGGCATGAACCGGACACAGTAAAACACGGACACACACCCCCGGACAGTCAGGTGGGCCCCTCACACGGCGGGCGGGCGGAAGGGCAGCCGCTGGGCTCCCTGAAGTGGCGGAGAACTACAGGGCCCAGTCGCACTTGCAACTGTTGCGACCCTGAAAATTCTGCTACTGGTATTTAGGCTTCCCTGGCCTCCCACCTTTATTATCAAGCTAGTGAAATAGATTTACTATAGATATTTATATAGTGCTGACAATTTATGTAGTGCTTTATATACTGTTCATTCACATCAGTCCATCAGGGAGTTTACTATCTAAGGTCTCTTTCTCGCATGCATACATACAAGTACACACGTGCTAGGGCCATATTTGCAGGAATGTAATTACCCTACCAGCATATCTTTTGAGTGTGGGAAGAAACTAGAGTGCATTAAGGAATACCTATGCAAGCACAGGAAGAACATCCAAATTTCATATCTATAACGTCCTGACCAGGAAATAGACTAGGGACCCCAGTGCTGCAAGGCAGAAGTACTAACCACTAAGACACTGTGCTATCAATAAAATCTTTTTTGTTTTCATTACATACTTTATTTTAGACCCAGTGACATAATCTCTGGGCCTATGTGCTTCTCTATGCAATACAAACAGAACATGGCTAGTGGGAAGGACCAGCATGTGCTGTACATAACTTTCCAAAATCATCACAGCACAGCATGTTTCATTGCCCTCAGTCCTGATGCAAGTAGTATACTAGATGGAGTTATGCAAATATCAAAATGTCTTGATGGGTGAACGTCAGTCTGGAGACAAGGGCCATTCTAGGCAGAGTGCTTGTGCATGCAGACTTCCCTAGGTGATGCCACATGTGATACTGAACCTCCATGATTGGAGGAAATTAATTCCAATTAATAAAAGGTCTGAGTCAGGGATGGTAAGACTGAGGTGGAAAGAGTTAGAGGATGCTGGACATTCTCCAGCCTGCAGATGAGGTGGGCTTTTTTGACTTGCTGCAGTTTTTAATGCACACTGTGTAAAGATCAATGTGTGCATTTGAATTGAAGCAATTTTAGTACAGCAAAGGGGCCCGTACAACAGTGAAAAACTAAAGATCAGGCTGAAAAATATCAGTGCGCTTATTGGTATGTAAGGGTGCCTAGGCTCATAGCTGTAGATCTGCAGTGTGAAAGTATATGAACCTCTGACTTCTAATCTAACAAGATAAGGAGTAATGTGGTGACGTCAGTACAGTGCTGCTCTTTGTTTTCCTTGCTGGAGGCTCTGACATAAGAAAGCATAACCCTGCCTTGGCTGCCTCCATGCCGAGACACATGATTATGATGAATTATAAGTCAGTATGGGAAAAAATCAGCTGCATACAGACCACGGGCAATACTAATGACTATTTTTCTGTTTTATTTGGGAAGAGCTTCTAGAGTTCAGTTCCTTATTTACAGGAAGTGAATAACCACCTGTGAATGTTTGATGGATGCATCAAAAACTAGCTTTTTATCTTAAGATACTGACAACAGTCAGTTTCTGCTTTTTAATTAACTGTTTTCTGAACTTTAAGCATCATTGTTGCTCCATTGAATAGTTAAATCATCTATTACAATTAAAATATGGGGGGGGGGGGTGTTTGTGTGTGAACCTTGTCTAAACATTTTGTGAATCTTGTAATCCTAGGTGAAAATATTGATAAATATACCCTTACAATGATTACCTTGTAAAACAACCCAGTCAGTTTAAAACATAAATGAAAAGCAAAACATTTTTGTAAAGATATAAAAAATAAATTATAAATACCTTTTTTCCTTTTTTTTATAAGTGATCACATTACCTCTGTTCTCAGCTGCATAAGAGCTGGGGGAGGAGAAGCAGCAGCATGCCGAGCTTCCCTGTGAAAGGCTTTGCAGGGGATGTGTGTGAGGACAAGTCTGATCATTGGAGGAGAGCAGGCTGAGTTCCCAGAACAGCTAGAGAACTGACCACAGTGCTTAGTGTGGTATGTTTTTAATAGGAAAGCAGAGGGAGTGTCAGGAATGCCAGGGATTTCACACAAGGGAAGTAATACAAAGAGAACAGGATACTTTCTCATACAAGTACATGGTACAGGAGGCACATATCAGGAATATGAAACACTGTGGTAACAAACACTTTAAGAAAAATATTTTACTTACTTTTTTCAGATTCTTTTCAGAAGGGGTTGATTTACTAAAGCAAATAGGCTATTTACTTTGCCAGGGAAGTTGCATTTTTCAGAGGAATGTTTACCAAAGCTTACTAAATGATGAAATTTCAGTTTGTAAAAAATACTTAATGACTTCCAAGGAAAATAACAAAAAAGAATACATTTGTTTGCACATTAGATTGGATTGGATGATGGACATCAATAGAGCTTTAGCTCATTCACTAAACTCTCGGTGTAAGTTCATAAATAAAGTGAACAGTCAATTTGCCTTTAGTAAATCAACCCTTATATGTCATTGCTTACTACATGATTTGGGGTTGGGGTTGATTTACTAGAGTGAGGCTGTTCACAGTGTAGTGAAAGTTTTAAGGTTTTGCTTGCCCATCATTAGATGATAAAAGTGAATGCAGCTTAAAGTGGAGTTCCACTCATAAAAAGAAATTTACATTACTGTGCAGCAAATAACCTTACCAATGACATTTGGACAAAAAAAATGTTCTTACTTTTTTTTATGTCTGTTGCTATGTGGTCCCTTCTAATCTTCCCCTTCCTCACCGCGGTGCCTGACATAATTTCCCTTGGCACCTCTGCTCGCTACTGCTCCTGGAAGATGTGTGTCATCATTTCCCAGGAGTCAGTGGGTAGTGCCGAGGGCTAGGTTGCCCTAACAATGTTTCGGGCACTTCCGCCCGAAACATTGATGGCAACCTGTGTAGTTTCCTGTGCCGCTACGTGCTTTTACTGCGCATGCAAAAGAATGGGCAGTGCATGCTGGGAATAGAGCAGTGCCATATCCCTGAAGAATCAAAGGTATTTTTTTAAATAAAACAATCATAAAGGCATCGCTATTGACAAGACTAACAATTGCTTAATATGCATTATGCAAGAGTAAGAGTTCTTTTTTTAAAAAAAAAATCAAATATGTGGGTGGAACTCCTCTTTAACCACTTGCTTGCTAGGCACTTATACCCCCTTCCTTACAAGGGCAATTTTCAGTTTTCAGGACAATCACATTTTGAATGACAATTGCACAGTCATGCAACATTGAATGCATATGACTTTTTTTTGAGACAGGTAGAGCTTTCATTTTGTTCTATTTAATCACCACTGGGGTTTGTTCTGCAGTCTGAGGACTACAGAACAAACTTTATAATTAATGTATTACGCTCTTTGATGGGCTTCTGGTATTCCAGCTTCGTAGGAGAACTGGTCCTTTGTTGAATTTTAAGATGCCAGTGTGTAACCTTCTATTTGACACAGAAGAAAAGTGCTTTTGAGAAAAAAGGTAAGTATTTGTCAGAAACCATGAATCAGACCGAGACAGAAGTACAGTTAAATCACACTTGTTTAATAATAAAAGTAAATAGAAAAAACAAAATAGAGTCAAAACATAGCCAAAGTTCGGTAACCGGAATGGATAGTCAGACAAGCCAGAAAGTCAGGAAGCCAGGGAACACCATAGTGGAACAGCAAGCAGGATCTGGTGCCAGAAGGAATGTCAGCCAAGCAAGTCTTTAACAGGAACGCAGGAGATAGTCTCTGTGATGTTGACCAAGGCGAAGGCACAGATTATCTGGGCTGGACGGCTTAAGTAGGCAGGACTGACAAGCAGGATATCATCAACAGGTGAGTCACTGTGGAGAGATAGGAGCTGGCAATTAGCCGACAGCTGAGTGGCCAGCTCAGAGAAGGAAGGGCTGAGCCCAGCCATGACAGTACCCCCTCCTCAGTGATCCCTCCCCCCCAGAAGGCCACCAGGCTTAAGGGGAAAACATTTATGGAAATAACGGAGGACAGGGGCATGTATATCCGAGGATGAGACCCAAGAGCGTTCCTCCAGACCGTACCCTTTCCAATGCACCAGGTACTGTATGCGCCCACAGAACCTACGGGAGTCAACAATGGACTGTACTTCATACTCCTCATGGTTCTCAACCTGTACAGGGTGAGGACAAGGCACAGAGGTGGTAAACCGGTTGCAGACCAAAGGTTTTAATAAGGAGACATGAAATACATTAGAGATACACATATTAGAAGGAAGATCTAATGCGTAAGCCATTGGGTTAATCCTGTGAGGAATACGGAAAGGCCCAATAAACCGAGGTGTGAACTTCAGAGAGGAAACACGAAGTCAGAGTTTGCGAGATGACAGCCAGACCCTGTCCCCAACCTAGTAGGAAGGCACAGGCAGGCATCTGCGGGCAGCATGGAGTCTGTACCTATCATTAGCATGTTGCAAAGCCTCTTGGACACTGATGTCAGCCTGATGTCGGCCTCCTGGACAGCCTGATGGACACTGATAGATGGCACTGATAGGCATCACTGATGACACTGGCACTGGCAGGCATTGCTGATGTGCACTGATTGGCATCATGTCTGGGCACTGACTGGCATCCCTGGTGGTCCAGGGTGGCATAACTGGTGGCCATCCATGATCAGCATCCCTGGGGGTCCTGACAGCATCCCCGGTGGTCCTGGGTGGGCATCCATGGGGAGGCTGCGCTGATAACCAATCATGGCAGACCCCCCTGTCAGGAGAGCAGCTGATCGACTCTCCTCTACTCACGTCTGTGAGACGCAAGTGAGAAAAAGCCGATAAACTTTGACTGTTTACACTGTGATCATCCGTGATTGGACACGGCTGATCACATGGTAACGAGCCTCCGTCAGAGGCTTTTTACCGAGATTGGTGTTGCAGTGTGTCAGACTGACAAGCCGCACCACCGATCCCCGCTCTGCGCACCCCCATCATGCACAGGCTGTTATCCTGAAAGACGTCATATAACTGAACCACCGGATAACTGAACCACCGTCTGGCCCTCATTTTTCCTTTAGGCCGGGCAGCAAGTGGTTAATAGAACAGTATGAAACAGCACTTATGCACTGGTTAATAAAAGTTACTTTCCTAGGATGACATTTTGGCTTTCTGGTGCAGATGATTTTATATCCCTAAAGCAGACCTGCCACTCATCTGGTGAATAATCTAATAGTATTGTTTAGGACCAGGCAACATACAGTATGTTATTTCAACAAACCTGTTTTTCTGCTGCATGTAGATCCTGTGTAACCAAGATTAGGAATGCTTGGTGAGTAAATTGGTTGCTGATTAGTTACTAACACTAACTGGTTGTTATGAATTACTGAGCAACAACAAATAATCCACTCTATGAAACCCATAAAGTTTAAAGCATTTTCCCAAAGTAAGCAATGTATTTTGAATGAATAAAGAAATCTGGTGTTGCAGTTTCAGGAAAAGCATCCCTGGTGCTTTAAAAAAAAAAAAAAGTTATTTTTCAGCATAGAAATAATATTACCGAAAAAAAGAGCAAGTTCATTACAACTAAACTAAAATGCATAAGCAAATAATGCCACCACTTAACAATCACAAATCTATTCAAATTGCTCTAATAATTGAACAATTTTATATTCCTATTCTCTAATAATTGGAAGGCATTTATAAAAGATGTATTGACAGGAGAGTAACATATGAACAGTAACATTTCATCCATTACCTTGCTTTCTGGCTCTATGCATATTAGTCATTCATTTTTAATAGCTCATTCACATGATTGCGCTATGGGATATGATAAGAAAAAAAAAAATACACGGTACACCAAATGAAGATAAATGTGTAAACTGGGAACTCAACATGGGCAAAAATTGGGCCTCTGTTGGGAATTATCATCCTGTCAGTGTACAATTTCCCTCACCACAGTAACAAATGACCTCATACATATTCAGTTATCCTGCATGGTTTAACTGTCTTGTTAGACAACAGGGTATAGTGTTAGGAGCAGTGCCAGGTATATTTCAGATTTAACAGCCTTTGCAGTTTTTTTTTACTGGCATTTCATGTTGGATAGTAAGAAGCACATGCTGAAATATAGTAAAAGAAAAAAAAAGAAATACAGTTAATAGAAACAGCTGCATCTATCTAACTCAGCGTGTCTGGAGAATCCTTTGGCTGATCCGGAATATTAGATAAGGAGATTAGATATATCCTATACTGTATTTTTCCTGCAGTGCATCATAGCTTATTAAGAAAAAATCCTCTGACCCACTTCTTTCCACTTTATTATCATGGCCTTTCCCCTTTTGTTAAGAAAAAATCTAATAATAGTCCTTAAATGAGACAGAGAAAAAAACAGAGTGATCTTGGAATTGCAGCTGAGACCAGTGTTGTGTGACCGCACCCATATTTTCTGAAATGGTACACGCTAATGGAAACATTAATGGACAGTACGATAAGTACATATTATAACAGTGACCTGCCATAAAGCATTTTTTCCCATAGCAATGTTGAATGTACTTTATTTTCAGCAAATTGTTGAGTTAAGACAGCATAAGTGAAACGTAGAAACTGGCTTTTTTTCTATAGTGGATCTTACTGCATGGGGAATCCTGTGCAACGGTCTTCAGCATCTTCACTCCAGACACACACAGTTGAGCTAGGATATGTTTTCTGCTTTCATAGAAAGAATTAAAACTAAGGTTGTAACTATAGCTATTGTATAGTGACTGCTATGAGGCACAGAGCTATTTGTCATCCATATGGTTTATGCAGGTACAACAGCATTTATTTAAAATGAAAGTACTCTATATAGTTTGAAAAATTGCATTTGCTATGAAAACAATTAATATTTTGTATCATTAGGGGATTTGCATTTGTGATAGAGATTAGAGAAGCAGAGGCCCCCTAAGAGTTTTGCTATGGAGTCCAGTGCACATTTATAAGTAAAGCTGTTATAGTTATATTTGTTATATTTGAGATTTAATATCTCTGAGATATGATTTGGGTTAATGAGAGTTCTTTGACCATGAGTGAAAGCTTTAACACAATAACAAAAATGTATTGGTAAATAGTAAGAGATTCTAGACTAATACACAGCAATCTATCTATAGCCTATACAAATGAAGAAAATCTTAGGTTAAAATAACAGAATAGAGAGTATAATACTCAAAACATTGATCTACAAAACAACAGAACAGAAAAGTCACAAGACAAACATTTAGATATACAAGAACAATTTCCCATAGTTACCATTACCATGCTACTGCCCACCAAGGTTCCATTCTGGTGGCTGCTCTACTATAGAGTGTGTGCTCTCCCATCTAGTCTGTGTATATCATTACAGGCTGATGCTTCATTGGTTGGCATGGCGTGGCTCTGATTGGTGGGCCTCCCTTTTCCTGGTAAAGGATTGGCTACATCTCCAATCCCTTTACTTTGCATAAGTTAGCTCCTTTTAATACAAATCCTTGGCACAGACTATTTTGAGCGGGAGATTTAACTCAACCTTTCCAGGAAAGTTAAGTATTGAAGATGGGCTGGTCACCTTCATTGCATATCTAAAGGAGGGATCCTTTGAAGTCAATATTTGTAGAACAAAGAGGTTTGGGTCCCATTGTTTAGATAAACAAGCGTAGGCACCAAATTGTCTGTATAACAGGGCCTTCTGGGAAGCTATGTTACACACCTACGCAGATACAAATCTAAATGAAATATATTCATAATTACAATTATTTTATAACTATTAATGGAGGTTTCACATAAACTCATGATACAACAGTAACCAACTAACTCTGTGGTAATTAATAAGCAAAAGCTATTTACAAATACAGACAGTAGAGGACAGCAGATCAGTATAGGACTTTCAAAGTTTTGTGCTTTTAAGTACACTAATCCCTGTACAAAACAACATTTCCTGATTCAGTAGATGTGTAAGCTCTATAATATATACACTATATTGTCAAAAGAATTGGGACGTCTGCCTTTACACGTACATGAACTTTATTGGTGTCCCAGTCTTAGTCCATAGGGTTCAATATTGAGCTGGCCCACCCTTTGCACCTATAACAGATTCAACTCTTCTGAGAAGGCTGTCCAGTTCATGTGTGTGTAAATGTAGGCATCCTAATACCCTGTTTCCCTGAAAATAAGACCTAGCGTGATTGTCGGTGATGGTTGCAATATAAGCCCTACCCCCAAATAAGCCCTAGTTAAAGTCCTTGTAGGTCCTATTTTCAATGTAGGGCTTATTTTTGCGGAAACAGGGTAGGGCTTATATGGGGGGTAGGGCTTATATTGTAGCCATCACCGACAATCACGCTAGGTCTTATTTTTGGGGAAACAGGGTACTTTTGACAATATAGTGTATGTGAAAGCTTTCTGCCAAGACAGTTTTTTTAAATTTTTCTTAGGCTTTGACTGCTGCCATGAGTAAAATCTGTTTTGCACTGACATAAAATCTTCCAACAGAGGAAAACCTTAATTTACTGTACTTTAATGAGGCTCTTAACAGCAAATTCAGCCCAACCCATCTTGTGTCTGCAAACACACAAAAATCTGCACTTGACAAAATAAGCGGCCCAGGTATAAGATTCAAACAAGGGAGATGCTACTCCAGGTGAGCAGTCACTACAGACCAAATTCACAGGGTGAAAGCCACGGCTCACCACCGATGATCATAAGGAAGAAAAGAATGGCTGCACACCACAGTTACATTCCAATGATTTTGTTCCAAAAATAAGCAAATGACAGCCAACAAAGACAGAGTGTCCAAACCCAGGAGCTGACACGTGTGTTTAACACTGACCTCAGTGCTTCTTCAAACCAGACTTGAAGAAGCACTGAGGTCAGTGTGAAATTCACGTGTTACCTCCTGGGTTCGGACACTCTGTCTATGTTGGCTGTCATTTGCTATTTTTTTTGCTATTATTGATGTGTCACTTCGTTTTCTCACTCACACATTGGTGAGGGGTTCCAGAGTTTGTGTCTGATATGGAGAAAACAAACTTTTTTTCCCCAATTCTCCAATAAGTTCTAAAATGGGTCAAGTAGCTGGAGGCTTTGTAGTGCCTTGGGTAGGATAAAGCCAGACCTCATTAAAGAAGAATGCTCACAAAGTGCATATAGGGAAGTGGCCAGTAAATTACATATTTACAGGCCCTTTCCCCGACTCATTCTAAAAAATCCCCCTGTGTGTGGCCACATCAGCAACTGGTGGGAGAGGAAAGGAAGTAAGCAGACAGAGCTGCAGGAGGGGGGGAGCCAGGGCAGTAGGGGGAATCTGCACTGCATGGGGTAATTAGGGTTTGGCACACCCTGTGTGCATGCCTATGTGGGCATTCCTGTGGTGGTAGGTACAGCTAGAACAGAGCCCCAGCTCTGTCTCTGTCAGAAACCATGAAATCAGGCAGAGACAGAAGTATAGTTAAATCACACTTGTTTAATAATAAAAGTAAAAAGAACAAACGTAGTCAAAACATACCCAAAGTTCAGTAACCGGAATGGATAGTCAGCCAAGCCAGAAGTCAGGGATCAATGTAGTGGAACAGCAAGCAGGATCTGGAGCCAGAAGGGATGTCAGCAAAGCAAGTCTTGAACAGGATCGCAGGAGACCAAGGCAGTGATCCTTTGGACTGGACGTCTTAAGTAGGCAGGACTGATGAGCAGAATATCATCAACAGCTGAGTAACTGTGGAGAGATAGGAGCTGGCAATTAGCCGACAGCTGAGTGGCCAGCTCAGAGAAGGAAGGGCTGAGCCCAGCCCTGACAGTCTCTAAGCTATATGATTTTGCACTATTATGAATGAACAATTACTTTTCAGTGGTTCCTTTTACACATACACAGCCTTGGTCTCACTGCACACAAGAACACTTCCTTGGCCAGTTGAAGACACTGAACCAGGCAACTAGCCTTTTCAAAATGAAGTTAGTAATTTAAGCCAGCATATTTCTTTCAGTACAGGTTTGAGTAACTAAAAACTTTGAGCATCCATATAGAACATTAAACAAAATTCTATAAATTCTTGAAAAAACACCAATAATAAGGAGTAGGGTTTATGCAAATAGGACTAAAGATATAGATATATTTCCACTTATACATTTCAAGAGTCCAAAACTTTTCTTCATAATGCATAGGCAAGAATGATCATGTCATCATTAGCAGCCACACATGAAACTTTATACTATAGAGCTTGATAAGAAGTTGTAAAGAGCAGTGACAGTGAAGCTTTTAATGCACACTGATGAAAATTATGCTTGCAACTAAATTGCTTAGGTACTTTTTTTTCATTTACATCTAGCTCTTGCAGTCATTATAAGCTCTGCTACTAAGAACTGTCTTTGGATTGTAATGAGGGTGTTGATGGAACTACTGGATGGCATTTGCTGATGATTAGAACTGAGAGATGTTAGTTGTTATGGCAGCAATTAGATCCATAGAAATACAAGTACTCTATGTGAATTTCAAACTCCTCAAGCTAAAAGATTGATGTAACTCAGAGGTGAGAAAGTGTGAATAGAATTAAAAAATTCATTGCTGAGACCTGTGCTATAAATTTGGTTACATAAATTACTATAAGAATCTCCTTCATATCCCATGGGTGAATTTTCTAATGCACATTGAGACAATGGAAGTTGTTTAAACATTGAAGTAAAAATGTATTACTTTATGTGCTTCTGAGCAAAATACATATACTGTATTCAAGGGGATCTCTTGTGAGGTTGTATTGTAGATTGTTTACAGTTAGCCTCATCCTTGAGGTTACAGTATCTAGTGCCTGCCACATGTATGCAACTAAAGCCAACTTCCTTAGTCAACCTCATGAAGCTTTCAAGACTTTGAATCCGAAAGCAGTCAGCATCACTGACAGTGAGGTCACCACTTTTGGAGCAATAGAATGGTGATTTTACCAAAGTCAGTCTTATGTGAACACAAGAAGCCAGAACCTTACAGTCCACCTCCCGGGAAGTAGGAGCATGGAGATGGATAACATTTCCCTGGAGCACCCAGTGGGGTTTATTTACTTAAACTGGAGAGTGCAAAACATGGTGCAGCTGTGAATGATAGCCAATCAGCTTCTAATTTTAGCTTGTTCAAATAAAGTGTTACTAAACCCGGGCCACTGCATTCACTATATCTGGTCTCCCACAGTACACAGAACATGGAAATGCAATTATTTTAGCAAATATAAACAGCTACAGTGGATATAAAAAGTCTACACACCCCTGTTAAAATGTCAGGTTTCTCTGATGTCAAAAATGAGACAAAGATAAATCATTTCAGAATTTTTTCCACCCTTAATGTGACCTATAAACTGTACAACTCAGTTGAACAACAAACTGAAAGATTTTAGGTGGAGGGAAGTAAAAATAAAAAAAAATAAAATAATATGGTTGCATAAGTGTGCACGCCCTTACACTAATACTTTGTTGAAGCACCTTTTGATTTTATCACAGCACTCAGTCTTTTTGAGTATGAGTCTATCAGCATGGCACATCTTGATTTGGCAATATTTGCCCAATCTTCTTTGCAAAAACACTCCAAATCTGTCAGATTGCGAGGATGTCTCCTGTGCACAGCCCTCTTCAGATCACCCCACAGATTTTCAATGGGACTCAGGTCTAGGCGCTAGCTGTGCCATTCCAAAACTTTAATCTTCTTCTGGTGAAGCCATTCCTTTGTTCATTTGGATGTATGCTTTGGGTCATTGTCATGCTGAAAGATGAAGTTCCCCTTCATGTTCAGCTTTCTAGCAGAAGCCTGAAGGTTTTGTGCCAATATTGACTGGTATTTGGAACTGTTCATCATTCCCTCTACCTTGACTAAGGCTCCTGTTCCAGCTGAAGAAAAACTGCCTCAAAGCATGATGCTGCCACTACCATGCTTCACTGTGGGTATGGTGTTCTTTTGGTGATGTGCAGTGTTGTTTTTGCACCAAATCTATCTTTTGGAATTATAGCCAAAAAAGTTCAACCTTACATAGTAGGTGAGGTTGAAAAAAGACACAAGTCCATCAAGTCCAACCTATGTGTATGATTGAAAATGTAATAGGAATATTCCTGCGCTACCCAATTGGAAAAAGAAGGGAAGACAAGAACTCAAAAAAAGGTTAAAACGCACGTATGCGACTGGACAGCTGCATGCACAGAAAACAAGGGTCAGACAAAAACCCAGAATCGAACTGAGATATAAGAGGGGAAGGTGCTGCGCTAACCAGAAGAAAGCTATAAGTCTCTATCTGTGATCAATTTATATATACTAAATAGCATAAAATCGCATCATAAATGAATAAATCGCATAAATATGTGTTGACACTAAAAACATTCAAATCGTGATAATCAACATCATGTGTAAGTGGATAAAGGTGTAAAACACTTCTTATTGTGAATATCTCTAAATCACATTAAATACATAAAATCAAAAAAACAAAAAACATATCCTTATAAATAGTGCAAAAAATACAAAGTGCCAGTGCTTTTTGGTGATCTAGATATCGCTAATTCAAACAAATCAATCCAAAGCAGTATGAATAATAAATGGTATAAATAAATGTCCCAACAGTGGTGATATAATATCTACTGTGCTGGCCTGCAGTCAAATGACAAATGACATGCCAGTAGGTGCAGCAAACTTAAAGTGCCGGTGTAAAAGTCATTTAAGGTGCAAAAACAAATTCTGGTGTTTTCAATAAGACAACAGTGGGGTGTCTGGGATGCAATTCATTCAGTGTTCTCTTCGTGCATAAAACACTAATGTGAGCAGTGGCCCCTTACCTAGCGGTACTAGGTCAACCGCAAGAAATGTAGCTAAGATGCCAGGTCCTGAGCCTCAATCGCGTCCCTATATCCACGCTTGCCGGTGTTGAGTAATCCTAATGGCAGCTGGTTACAAGTGGCTATGGTCCTAGCTGGGGTCCTGGACCAGCACGGGTCCTAGCTCAGCCTCCACAGCTCAGATATATATATGCAGGAATATGCAGGAAAATGCAGGACAAAGGTACTTGATAGTGAAGTATGTTTAAACCAGGTAATGCTTTATTAAGAATCTTTAAGCAGAAGAATCTTTAAGCAGATGTACTCCCTGAAGGGCCCTGAAGAAGTCACGTGATCGGTGATGTCACGCGTAGGGACGGAATAGGCTTTTTCACACTGCTAGACACAGAACGAGTTCGCTGCTCGTAGGAGAGAGGCCTGCTCTTCACTGTTGTTATGTGAGTACATCTGCTTAAAGATTCTTAATAAAGCATTACCTAGTTTAAACATACTTCACTATCAAGTACCTTTGTCCTGCATATTCCTGCATATATATATATCTGAGATGTGGAGGCTGAGCTAGGACCCGCGCTGGTCCAGGACCCCAGCTAGGACCATAGCCACTTGTAACCAGCTGCCATTAGGATTACTCAACACCGGCAAGCGTGGATATAGGGACGCGATTGAGGCTCAGGACCTGGCATCTTAGCTACATTTCTTGCGGTTGACCTAGCACTGCTAGGTAAGGGGCCATTGCTCACATTAGTGTTTTATGCAGGAAGAGGACACTGAATGAATTGCATCCCAGACACCCCACTGTTGTCTTATTGAAAGCACCAGAATTTGTTTTTGCACCTTAAATTACTTTTACACCGGCACTTTAAGTTTGCTGCACCTACTGGCATGTCATTTGTCATTTGACTGCAGGCCAGCACAGTAGATTTTATATCACCACTGTTGGGACATTTATTTATACCATTTATTATTCATACTGCTTTGGATTGATTTGTTTGAATTAGCGATATCTAGATCACCAAAAAGCACTGGCACTTTGTATTTTTTGCACTATTTATAAGGATATGTTTTTTGTTTTTTTGATTTTATGTATTTAATGTGATTTAGAGATATTCACAATAAGTGGGCTTGAATGTTTTTCTTTGTAAGAAAAGGATATATGTATATATATATATATACATATATATTAAGAATACGGGAGATTGTTGTCACATGTACCATACAGCCAATACTTGCCAGATATTCCTGCAGCTCCTTTAATGTTGCTCTAGTCTTCTTGGCAGCCTCCCTGACCAGTTTTCTTCTCATCTTTTCATCAATTTTGGAGGGACGTCCAGTTCTTTGTAACATCACTGCTGTACCATATTTTCTCCACTTGATGATGACTGTCTTCACTGTGTTCCATGGCATATCTAATGCCTTGGAGATTCTTTTGTACCCTTCTCCTGACTGATACCTTTTAACAATGAGATCCCTCTGATGCTTTGGAAGCTCTCTGCAGATCATGGTTTTTGATGTAGACTGCAACTAAGAAAATGTCAGGAAAGACCCACTAGAATAGCTGAACTTTATTTGATTATTTATATTTATTTATTTATTTAATCAGAGGCACTGTGTGTAGGTGGCAGATGGCAGGTGTGTACTGACTCCTATTTAACATCGGTTTGAATGTGATTGCTTAATTCTTGACAAAGCTACAACCCCAGTTATTAGAGGGTGTGCACACTTATGCAATCACATTATTATAACTTTTTTTTATTTTTTACATCACCGAAACCTGACATTTTAAAGGGGTGTGTAGACCTTTTCTTATCAGCAGTATATAGCAGTCTTGTGATTTCTATCAGCTCCTGGTGAAGCTTGTAGAAGGAATTTTCTGTCTCCCTCTGTCTGGACAGTGCTGATTGGCCCTGTGCTGATCACATGCACCCTCCCAAGAAAAAGAAACCTCTCTAGCAACACACACCAAACTGAGCATGTGTAGACTGACTCCAAAGGTTCTGTCTTATCCAGACTTGTCCAGGGGGACTATGGAAGAAGGAGAGGATCAGAGAAGACAGGATCAAGCAGCCTTTTTACACAATGCAGAGGATTAACCAAGTGTTATGCTTTACTGTATAGACTGATTTTATCATTGTGGGTTTAGTAACACTTTAAGCTTTGGCAAGCAAAACTGGAAGTTGATTGGTTTCTATAAACAGCTGCACCAGACTTTGCACTCGCTAATTTTAATAAATCAACCTCAGTGCGTAATGCTCAGTGCACTATAGGATAGTAAGAACATGATCAACTCCCTTTGTGAAACTCATTCAGACTCTTACGTGTTCTTTTTGCCTTATTTATATTGGCATCAAAAATGCAGTCAATTATATCAAAAGTATATCTCTATTTCACTTTAGTAAAATAAATACCAAATATATATCATATACAGTAACCCTTTAGCAAACCTGGGCAATTTATGAATAAATGCATAAGTAAACAGTACAGTGATAACTACATGTCAAAGTTATCAGAATATCAAATTTTGGTTACCAATACAAGATGTATTTTTAAAACATTTAGGACAACAGTACACTGAAAATGCAAACTAAATGGAACAATTAGGCCAGTTCACCTGCCCACCTGAATGTCCAGCTGCTGCAGCCAAGTGGTGATACCTCTACTAAATACTGTCAGCTCCCCACCACCTGCCACCTTCTTTCAAATTGTGAACAAGCTAGCTGGCATCCAGAGCAATGTCATTGACCACATATGATTATGGCAGTATATGAGCTAGGATGTTAGCTAGCTTCCTCAATTGTTTTTTGACATTCAGCAGCTGGCCAAGGAACTGACATTTATGACAGAGTATTGGTAGGAGAGGATTTCCTTGGTGTGGGCCATCATATCCCTGTGTCGTCATTCTTCATAAATGATGGTGGATGCACATCAGTGGATGGCATGATTGATGTTGTATTTACATCATGGGAAATGTTTTTTTCTTTTCTTTTTTCATTTTTTTGTGAATGAGTAATAATGGGTACAATATACCCCATATTCTTTTTTGCAGGTGAGGTCAGATATTTGGGGCCCACTTATTTTAAAGGGGGCTTCCAGATTCTTATAAGTACCCACTGGAGACACCAAAAAGTCTATCAGGCCAAGGATGTGGGGATGAGGATCTTGGGGATCAACATAGTGACAAGACGCCATGTGGGGCAGTGGGATAAGAGGTCACTTGCAAAGACACTGTTAATTTGCCCTGAATGCCCCCAAATTCTGATTATACAAGGGGAAGACAAACACAGATAAGATCTCCAAATACTCATACTGTACATTCATGTGGATCATTTTGAAATCTTTCAATTCGGGCACACATGTGTTGCTTATGTGCTTGTTGGTAAAGGTACTATAAGCTGATATGAGCAGAAATGCTCAGTCTGTGTTTACTGAGACTGATATTTTATGTTTTTCCCCTAAAAAGAGTTTAGGAATAACATTTACTCCGCCTTTTGTAACATTTGCAAAATATGTTATGTTATATATTGCAAAAAGTAATTCAACATATTTTTTCTTTAAAAGGATGCACTTGTTATTTTTGCTAAATACAGGGATATCATGTGTGAAATTAAAAATAGAGACTTCAGCCATCTTGTGCAGAGAATAATAGCTTACGGCTAATAAAAACATATACAGAAGCAGAATTCCTTCTTAGTACATGCTGCAAGCAAGAAAGAAAATGTAAAATTAAATGTAAATGTGGGACAGAAATATCAGCTTATTTTACTGAGATCTTAAAACTTACTTAGCTCTTACATATCATACTGCACAATGTACATACATTACCTCTGCTAGATAATTTACTTGTGTACCATTTTAATAGTACAAAGAGCAATGAAGGTCAGAAAGCAAACATGTTAGTATGTTGTGTTTAAATTATTATCTAAGTTCTCCAAAACTAGATATATACTCAAACAATGACATGAATCAAGCAAAACACAATCTACGAGGTACTCCACCCAGCATGGTCTGCTGCACAAGTCCCAAAAGTGATATTAAAGTCCAAAAACCTGACATGTTTCGAGGGTGGGCCCTTCTTCCTCAGAGCTGCTGCAGACCATGCTGGGTGGAGTACCTTGTGGACTATTTTTTTGCTTGATTAATATCATTGCTTTTGAGTATTCATCTATATATATTTTTTAACAATAAATTGTTGCAAAGGTAATGTGCCAGGTTGGTGCGCCCTCTGTTCCTTATCTTTTTAGAGTCTTACATTTGGGTTTCCCTGACCTGTTGTGAGTGGCAGCAAAGCCAATGTGGAAGTTAAACCAGGAGAATGTATGTGTGCCGCTCAGGCTCAATAGGGAGGGGTATATAGGTAGTGCATCCGCAGCTGCTGCTAGAGTGCTGACAGGGGATAGAGCCCATCCTGGCTCCTGCAAGAGTTCAAGGAAAGAAGAGAAACCCCTGGAAGTCACACATATATGATGTTTTACAGAGATGAATAGAGTGGCAACCTCAGCCTGGACTCCAATAAGGCCATGCCCCCAAGTGTTTCACTCCATCCCCGGAGCTTATTAATGGGAAGGGAGCAAGTTAAACAGAAGTTAAACCAGTTGGATACACATGACCGCATATTTCTCTCAAGCACAGGAGATTTGGTTTCCTTTTTCTGATTGATTATAGAACACCTCCCCATTATATCATGGAGGTGAGTAGAAGGGTCTGGAAGTTATTTTCTGCCTGTCCCACCAATATAGCTGTTCTTTAAACATGAGTTCAACCCCAAGCATTTTTAAGTTCATATGCAGTACAACAACTGATACCAGAGGAGAAGCAGTTTGGGGACTGTTTTCTCACAAAAAATATAAATACTTTTGGCAAATGATCTAATTACATTGGCAAACAATGCTAGTAATTCACTCAGAATCTCATAGGGCCTCTAATATGTGTATTGGATGAATCACGCTTAAAATGTTTTTTTAAAGCATGTCTCCGGACATCCCATCCGTTCCACATGGCACCACCTCTTGTAACCATTTACAGATTTAAACAAAAGGGCTCTTTTTTTACTAACTATGCCCCTCACTGGTGCTATTTCTATGACTGACTACTGGTAATCTTGACTGATTACCTTAGTTGTGACAGCATTACATTGTGCAGTCTTTCAGAGCCTGAGAGGACTCCGCAATTGGACCAACTATAGGAAATATCCACATAACCTATACAGTAACGCGGACCTCAAAGAAGGACCAAATATGGTAAGAAGGACCAAACAGGTAAAGAACATAGAAGACTCTGGAGCAGGTCCTTTATATGACCATTAGGTATGAGATTGAGATGAGATTTAGGTAAATAAATATGCTTTCAGTTTAATGAGCTATCACTTTATCACATATAAATGTAGCTGTTTACTTTATTCCTGACCGTGAATCCTGTGCTATAATAAGAACATACATACAATGAAAAATGCTTAGTCAGAACATAAAATATGCAATGTTATACAAAAGTAATTCACAGTGTAAAAAGAACAGAGACTGTATCACATGTTAATCCCAATGAGGTGTACAGGGTGAAGTAGTCAGAAGCATGTAATCGTGTCCCTTGCATTATTGGTCAGCAAGTGCATGCAAACTTTGAGAGTGCATCTTTAAGAAATTGAGAAGAAAAATGCAATGTGCTAAGCGGGCTGCCTACTGCATACTTGTTAGGAGGCCAAAAAGTAGGCATCATTGCATGACTTTTGGTGTGCAAACTTTCCCCCTTTAGTTTGCCATAGTTAAGTAGTAAAACCTCCAAAATTGATGCCAGTAACAGCAATAACCCCTAACAACTCTCAGGATCAGCAATGACCACACCCTCTTCAATAACAAATAGAAATTGCCAGGGGCAGCAATGATAGCCCACAGCAATAGCTCTCAACAAGCATCAGGGCCAGCAACAACACCAGCAATAACCTCTTGAAAGTGCCAAGACAAACAATAACCACTAGTAATAATCACCAGAAATAACCTACTAACATTAACCCTCAGCAATAACCTCTGGAATGTGTCAGAGAAAACAACCACTAGCAATAATCACCAGCAATAACCATTCAGCAATAATCACTAGAGTTGGACTGAACACCCCCCGATTTGGTTCGCGCCAGAACTTTCCAATATTGCAAAAGTTTGGACCCGAACCACAAACTCTATTAAAGTCTATGGGACCCAAACTTGAAAAATCAAAAGTGCCCATTTTGAAGGCTTATGTGCAAGTGTTTGGGAGTTTGGCCATAAAAAGGGTATGGGGGCCCGGGTACTGCCCTGGGGGGCATGTATCAATGCAAACATTTTTTGGAAAAAAGCTTGTTTTTACAGGAGCAGTGATTGTAATGATGCTTAAAATGAAACAGTAAAAATTAAAAATGTATTTAATTATAGTGTCTGGGGGGGGAGGGGGGTCCCCTTACTCTGCCAGCAAAGTTGTGCATCTGTACCGTGTATAGAACCTGCTGAAGCAAAAAAAAATGACATTTAAATTGCCGGCAATACGCATACACAGACGACATACTCCTATATATGACCAAACCAAGACTGTTCCTACTCAACCTAATAAAAGAACTGAAAGAGTATGGTGAACTCACAAATTTAAGATCAACCCTATAAAAACAGTTATTTTAAACTTAGGAGTAGATAAAAATGAAGAAAAAGCATTACAACAGGAATTCCCCTTTACCTGGGAAAAAGAAGAATTAGCATCTAGGAATTAAAATAACATCTACCTTGGAGAAGTTATATCAAGCCAATTACATTCCACTACTAAATGAAGTTAAAATAGAGATAAGAAATATTTTGAGGAGACCAATCTCTTGGATAGGGAGGATAAATATACTTAAAATGGTGATCCTACCAAAGATATTTTATAAATTCCAAATGCTCCCGATAGAA
Source organism: Lithobates clamitans (assembly GCA_037952925.1). Taxonomy (NCBI): domain Eukaryota; kingdom Metazoa; phylum Chordata; class Amphibia; order Anura; family Ranidae; genus Lithobates; species Lithobates clamitans. The sequence goes on along the minus strand of JBBGZY010000605.1, from coordinate 5,510,721 downwards.
ATTCCATCAAACTTCTTTAAAGGAATAACAACAATAAGCTTGAAATTTATATGGCCAAATAAAAAAGCCAGGGTAAATAACTCTCTCCTAATCAGGAAAAAAGAAAAAGGAGGGTTGGCACTTCCGGATGTAAGAATATACTATAAGGTGACAACGGGCACAAATTTTTTTATTCCAGGAAATGGGACAAGGTTGGGAAACCAATTAGGAAATGCACAATTAAAAGATATTATTAGGCACGGTAAAATTAGGACAAAACAGGATTTATTAATGACTTATCGGTGGCACCGGATTAATGATTGGGAATATCTGCAAATAAAACACTTAGTAAGCACAATCCCTCAACCAATTAGAGATGAGAAAGTGTTAACCCCAATCAAAAAGCTGTGCAATACAAGAACACCTATAAAACACAGAATATCGCAAATGTATAACCCAAACCCGAAGTAAGAGAGTAGATGGTAGGTTTAAGTTTTAAGATGTCATTGAAGATGTGTATTTTGTATGATAAAACTCTATAATAAAAATTTAAATTAAAAAAATAAATACCGTATTTCTCTGCGTATAACATGCACCGGTGTATAACACGCACCCTGATTTTAAGAGGGAAGTTTCAGAGAAAAAAAACTTTGCACAGCACACAACATCCCTGCACAGCACACAGCATCCCTGCACAGTACACAGCATCCCTGCAGCATCCCTAAACAGCACACAGCATCCCTGCACAGCACACAGCATCCCTGCACAGCGCACAGCAGCCCTGCTCAGTGCACAGCACACAGCATCCCTGCACAGTACAAGCCTCCTGGGACAGCGCTGCCAGCATACCTTTAGGGGTTGAGAAGCTCCTCCTGTGTCATGCTCATTGTGGATGGGGGCTTCTGTGTGCCTCAATTAACACCGCTCTCTCGTGGAGCCGGTCATGTGACTCTCCTCTTCTATTTCATTGATGGTCACACGACCGCTCTCCTCCTCCAATCAAAAGCTACAATCGAGGAGGAGGCGGAGTGGGAGGAGAGCAGTCATGTGACCATCAATGAGCAGAGGAGAGTCACATGACCGTGTCCACGAGAGCGCTCAATTGAGGCACACAGAAGCCGCCTCCTCCAATCAAAATCCACAATCGAGGAGGAGGTGGAGAGGGAGGAGGAGAGCGGCCAAAATGAGCGGCGTTGCTTAGGCTCCTGTTTACAGGTACAGGCATTGGGGGTAACGCGGCGGGGGCGGTGTGTGGGAGGGGGCTGGCAGTCTTATTTTCTGAACCAGGGCCAGGAAGGGCGGGGCGGCCGGCCTAACACCCTCCCAATGAGGCGGACCGCCTGATCCCCGCCCCCCCCATTGGAATAAACAAATATCGGCGTATAACACGCAGCCACGATTTACGTTTTCAGGGAAAAAAAGTGTGTGTTATACGCCGATAAATACAGTAAATAAATAAATTGCCGGTAATACAACACCATTTCCGGCAATACAAATATGTAAAAAGAAATTGCCGTGGGAGTCCCCCCAATCCATACCAGGCCCTTAGGGTCTGGTATGGGTTTCAAGGGGAACACCACATCTAAATTTAAAAAAAAACAGCGTGGGGCCCCCAAAATCCATACTGGACCCTTAACTGAGGATGCAGCTCAGCAGGTCGGAAAATGGGGGGAGACAAGCAAGCGCCGCCCCCTTCCTGAACCATACCAGGCCACATGCCCTAAATATGGCATGTTGATGGGGATAAGGGCCCTTTCCCAACAACCCTGGGTGGTGGTTGCAGGGGTCTGTGGGCAGGGGGCTTATTGGAATCTGGAAGCCACTTTTGATAAGGGGGCCCCCAGATCTCAGCCTCCTCCCTATGTCAATGAGTAGGGGTACATTTTTTTTTTGAGGGGCCGGAAGTGCGGCAGGAATCGTGATTGACAATGGATCTACATTGGGGGACATTGTTTTTTTATTTTTTTAATAAAGAATTGTCAGAAACTGCCTCCTGTCTTTATTCATTTTTTACACTTTTTTTGGTGAATGAGTAGGGGGTACAATGTACATGCATGCACCATCCTTCCCTTCTTGCTGCTGACCCAGAAGTGATGTGTAAGCATCACTTCCAAATTCCCCTGTCAGTGTCCCTGGTCAGCATGGGCAGGAAAGAATCAAATGCAGTGCGATCTGTGCTACATTAGACTAGTGGAGCACAGGAGAGACATCCAGGGTTTCCATGTATATGCACATAAAAATGTAAATGCACATGTCAGCAGTGCCTACACATGTTACATATCACCACACATGCCAGAGTGAGAGCAAAATACATTTCCAGCACCATACCCCCTCCATAATACTAAACTGATGTCCTATATGGGGATTTTAAAGCATTGCCTATGGAAAATACAAGGAATTGAAGTTTGCTGCTGTTTCACGGGCACACACAAATTTAGGGTTAAACATGTTGGGTATCTATTTACTCTATTTATATAGTGCAACCTCATCTTTTACATTTAAAAAAAAAATGGTAATTTATTGCATTTGTGTGCCCTGAAATTTTAAGTTTCCTAGACCTTTTCGGTAATATCAAAACATTGGAACTACAACTATTTTGTTCACTAGAGTGTCTGCTTTCAGATAATATATAGCGTTTTGGTTGTTTGTGCAGGCTTCAAAAATGTTTTTTTAAACGTGTGCTCTAAGTCAACTAAATATATTAATAGAGGAGTGGTAAAAATGACACCCCAGACGATATCTTCATGGATGAAATGTGTCGGGTCGAGCCTGCTGTTCCCATTGCGTCATTTTATCGATTGACAAGCGCTTGTTTTACCTCTTCTAAATGTGAGTGTAAATCTTTCATTTTTGAATAAATTTTGTGCTATGTGAATTCACGCTATGTGCATTTTATATTCCTTTTTGACTGTGTATTGAGCAATAAGCACACTTTTTATGTTGATTAAGACACTATGTATGGTGTAAAAAGCAATAATAAGCACTAATTTATGGTGTAACAAGCACTTGTTTATTCACACCTTGTTTATTTATTCTACATTCATATTATTTGTAATATTATCGCACTAGTAAGCACAAAATTGGTTATTATTAATTTTGTTTTTGGGGTCACCCAAGCGCAGCGCATAACTTGTAAATTTATCCTATGCACGTTATATGAAGCGTGATTAGTGCATGCAGCTGGAGGTAGCACAAGCAAGGCATAAGATCATTGTGGCTCACAGAATTTTTCCAATTTGAGTTGTATATAGTTAAGCTGCCATTCTGAACAAAGTTTTGTGACAAATCCCTTCTAGACCCAATATAACCAATCTGAATGAGTAGCAATTCTACAGCTAGTGAATAGAAATAATCTCATATATACACAGGAAGCAATAACAAATAACACTCCCCTTACCTATGAGTAGTAGTAAGAATGGATGAGCACCAGACATCCCAAACCTTGTTGTACTTATTGGGACATCCTCTATGTTCATAAATCATTTTTTCATAAGGCAGTATCTGGTTCACCATCTGGATCCATTGGCGGATGAATGGAGGAGCACAATAGCCTTTCGAGCCAAGAAAAGTGTTTCCCTCAAAAGAAAAATCATGATATTTTGGGCATTGTTCCTCATCTAGTATACCCAACAGGCAAATGCGTGGGGTGCATGGCACAGGGACAGAAAGAACTCTAGTTATTACATCCATCACCTGCTTCCAACACGTGTCAATAACAGGGCATAACCACATTACATGAATAAAATCTGCACGCAGGCAGCTGCACCTGGTGCAGGCAGAAGTGGGGATACGATGAATAGCATGGAGTCGCATTGGTGTTAAAAATAAATGATATGTATCATGTATAATTGAATACCTTTGTGAGACAGTCAGATGGGAGTTACACGCTTCCTCCCAATCCTCATCCAACAAGTCAGGTATAATTGTTTGCCACTTAGTGCAAACCTCCAGGAGATGTTTGTTAATCGAAGCAGCCAGTAAATGGGAATAGATCATAGAGATCAAGCCTATAGGGCCCTGTGATCTTATCACTCCTATCATTGGGTAATCAGAAAATGTTGTGCCAGTAACACCAAACTGAGTTGGCAGAGCATGGCGCAGCTGGAGGTATCTATAAAAGGTTGTATGAGGGAGTACATATTTACTCTGTAAATCCATGAATGAGGCCAAATCGATTCCATTATATATGTCCTTTAATGTAACAATACCTCTACATTCCCAGAAGGAATCATCTGTGAAACTCAGAACCTGAGGGAACATGGGGTTGTGCCACAAGGGTAGCTCCAGAGTGCTACCAGTAAACTCATCTATTTTTTTAGCTTCTTGTGCCAGGGTTAGAATTGGTATGCGGTCTCTTCCCAGAAAGGACATGGGAGCCTCTAATGCAATCAGCAGGTACTTCAAATTTAACACATGAGCCAAATGTGACTCCACCACTGCTGGGGTGACAGGGGATAGCCAATCCATCAAGTGTTGCAAGTGCCCTGTTAAATAGTAAAGAAACATTTCGGGATGTGCCATACCAACTGCAGCCTTGGGCCACTGCAGAACAGAGAGTTTTAGTTTCCCTTACTGCTCGCCCATATAAATGATGTAAACAATGTATCTAGGGTCTTAAAAAATTATTTAGGTACTACCATTGATATGTGAGGAGTTATGTATAAGCATTTAGGTAGAAGTACCATCTTTATTAAATTAATTCTGCCTGCCACTGACATAGGAAGTTTGACCCAGATTTTAAGCTTAAGCTTAATCATTTGAAGCAGAAGATTTAGGTTTCAGAGCTTCCATTTATGAAGTGCAATAATTACTCCAAAGTATTTAAATGAGGACACCACCTTAAGCGGACAGTCCACATTTTGAGAATAGGCCTGAGGATAAAGAGGCATCAACGCCGATTTCTGCCAGTTTATTTTAGGACAAGAATATTCACCATATCTGTCTATAATTTGCATGGCTGCAGTCAAGGATGTTGATGCATCTTGTAGACATAAAATAAGATCATCGGCATATAGGCCTATGATATCAGATCTGTCAACCAAGGTGATACCCCTAATGAGAGTAGACTGTTAGAATCATAGTGCCTGCGTCTCAATGGCCACTGCAAACAGTACTGGAGACAGAGGACATCCTTGTCGGCTGCCTCTGTACAATTGTGTAGATGCTGATAACAGACCATTAACCAATAGCTGAGATGTAAGGTTTGCCGTAAGCCCTCTTTAACAATTAGGAGGCACAAAGATAGCACCCCCTATGTGAATAGCACCCCCACTCATTCATAAAAAAAATTAACCTAGAAATAGAGACACCAAAAATGTTTGACAAGTCCTTTATTTAAAAACAAAGCAAATCTATCATTGTGCCTAGGGGTAAAACAAATCTTAATGCCTATGCCCAACTTTGACATGTTTTAGTAAACCTGTACATATCATCACAACTACTTTGTGCATCCAGGTGGATTATACCTTGTTTTTTTTTCATGACAAATTGGGCTTTTTTTTGGTGGTAAATGGTAATGGATATCTCCTGATTGTTTTTTTTTTTTTGTTTTTTTTTTATACCTATGAAAAACTGTCCCAAAATAGTAAAAAAAAAAATCTTTTTATTTAGCTGTATATTTATTGCTACTACCATAACTTACCACCAAATAAAAACCCCAGATAAATTCTCCTTCTGGTGATTGCAGTGATGCCACATATATATATGTTAGTTGTTGTTTGTTCCCGTAGTACAGACCAGAAACAATAGTGCATACTTTGCTTATTTTTAATCCTGCCTAAAACACACTGACACTGACACTAATTGACACTGATACTAATAAAAATAAAAATCATGTTCCAAAAAAGAAACTGACCCTGAACTTTGCCTTTGATCTTGACCTTTGACCCTGACCCAAACACTAACCCTGGGGCTGACTTAGATCAAACCTTGATCTAGATTTTTTTAAAATTATTATTTATTAATTTTTTTCTGCACACAATTTTTTCTATCTCTGCAAGGAAAAAGAAAGATACAATGTATCCATTCACAGAGACAGAAAACCCGGGGGCTTTCTTGACTGATCACTGTAATAGCCAATCAGAGGCTCCCACCGCAATCAGGTGACCTGGAATCGGACATTCCAGGTCCCGATCGTTACTACAAGGCCCGGGGCTCTGGGTGAGACTCCAGGCTCTGTGGCGCTGCGCACCCAGCACAAAGGGAAATACGAAAATATGTGGTCCCACGAAAAAAGCCCAGTCCGGTGGGGCCGCATATTTGCATATGGTTGGCGTGAAGGGGTTATTCACATCCGTGCAGATCCATGTCAGTCACGATGTCCGACACCCACTGACATCCAATGTGACACATCCCATGTATTTGTTTGTCATCCACTAAATGACCAGACTGGTGGATGACAGCTGTTACACACAAGGTGTCAGGGTTTCCTGGGTAATGTGATTGACCATATATGGACATGACCAAAATTTCATCCACGCCTGCTGTTTCAGTGGAATCTCGGATTTAATAAACTGGATCTTTTGAAATTTCTTGTCATTATGTTTGTAGATGATTGTTGATTTTGACCCCACTAATAATTACAAAATTAAACAAACATTCTAAAATGTAGTCCTCTTCTATCATGCTGTCCTGAAAACAGATGCATGTTGTTCTAGATCTAAATATCATCACACTTACATAACATAGGTTCATTAACTTTTAAAAACAAGATATGATTTTGTATTACTGTCAATCTGTTAAACTGAAAATGTGGGGCTATTATAAGGTACTTAGAAAACAGTAATTGCACTTTTCACTGCATTATTAAATAAGCCTGTCCTATACAAATATGTATATCCATCATTAAGACGAAATTATAAGGTTGTCATGGTTTGTTTTACATAGGAAGAAGTGGTGATAAAGTGCATTAATGGGTGCCTTCTGCCTTATAAAATGTTATTGTCACAACACATGATGTAAGTGGTCCTTCCACAGATCTGCTCCTGGTTTTTATTATACATTAGGGATAGAATTTGCATGTGTGTTTATTTTTATATGTCAGAAGATTTGTTTTTTTTCATGACTGAACGTCATTGAAGCGTCTTGGGAACTAAATAATTTAAAGATTACTTTTAGGGCTGCTGAATAAAGTGTCATAAAAGATTCAGATAAATGATTATTTTGCTGTAAAATCTCTGCTGTGTGGAGTAAACTTTCTACAAACTGAATATTAACATTAGTGTGGGAGTCATAATGCATTCAGTAATGAAGTAAAGCACTGACAGCATCGTTTTGTTAGTGAACCAGCTCTGTTGTAATGAGAACATATTTAGTAAGATGGAGACACAGTGACATCAAATCTGGCAGCTGCCAACATCGGAATACAGATTCTAGCTGGATGATGCTTGTATACATGGAAGTAGTGTGGAAAATATATTATTACTCATGGGATTTCATTTGAAAATGTCAAGCCAAGCCTTTTTTTACTTTTTTTTATTCTTAAAAAATAAACTAATTATCAGTATAGTTTTATAGCTATTGTATCTCATTTGCACTTTGTCAACAGAATAACCTATTTATTTCCATTAAGCAGTCACTTTCAGCTTTTAATGTAACATTTACATGAAAAAAAAAATTTGCATTTAAAGTGTGGATTGTGTCACAGTTTCATTGTAATTTTCCATATGCATGTTTGTACCCCTTACAAGGCACAAGCTATCTGCATGACAATGCGATTTACATCTTTGCAGAATGACAGCCAAACAAGTTCTAGGATAGGACATGTAAAGGATTCAATATTTGTGAAGCTGTTTATACAGTGGCATAAGAACAGATTTCAATACATCTTTGCTGTCTGCAGCTTTCATTGATTATTACTGCAAAAGAAGGATTCAGCAGAACAGTTTGCCATATTTTCTAGTTGGCAAACCAAATGTGAACCTATTGCCAATCTAGAGAAATTCAAGTAATTACGAATTCTTAACAAGCATTAAATGAGCTTTAATATGGCCTCACCCTGTCTCCTCCCTTCAGTGGCACAGCAGCTTTTCAGCTTTCTAAACTCTAATGTAAACACAAGACGGGAACTAACTGAGGGGTAGCAGAGTTATCTGTGCTGCAGGAAGAGCAAATTCAATAACTCTAGTTCTTCTGCATTGAGATTTGAGGGTTAATTGCTCCACAGTGCCTGCAAATACGGTGATAAATGGAGGTTTGCTTAACCACTTCAGCCCCGGAGGATTTGGTTGCTCAATGCACTGCGTCACTTTGACTGACAATTGCGCAGCCGTACGATGTTATACCCAAACAAAATTGTTGTCCTTTTTTTCCCACAGATAGAGCTTTCTTTTGGTGGTATTTGATCACCTCTGAGGTTTGTACTTTTTGCGCTATAAACAAAAAAAGAGCGACAATTTTGAAAAAAAAGCAATATTTTTTACTTTTTGCTATAATAAATATCCCCCAAAAATATATAAAAAAAACATTGTTTTTCCTCAGTTTAGACCGATATGTATTCTTCTACATATTTTTTGTAAAAAAAAAATCGCAATAAGCGTATATTGATTGGTTTGCGCAAAATTTATAGCATCTACAAAATAAGGGATAGTTTTATGGCATTTTTATTACTATTTTTTTTTTACTAGTAATGGCGGCGATCTGCGATTTTTATCGGGACTGCAACATTATGGCGGACACATCAGACATTTTTTACACTATTTTGGGACCATTGTCATTTATACAGCAATCAGTGCTATAAAAATGCATTGATTACTGTATAAATGACACTGGCAGTGAAGGGGTTAACCACTAGGGGGGCGGTGAAGGGGTTAAGTGTGTCCTAGGGAGTGATTCTAACTGTGAGGGGGCTGATCTTCAACACACAGGACAGTGATTACTGCTCTCGATGACAGAGAGCTGTGATCACTGTACTGTCACTAGGCAGAATGGGGAAATGCTTTGTTTACAAAAGCATCTCCCTGTTCTCCCTTTCCGTGACATGATCGTGGGCACCTGGCGGACATCCAGTCCGTGGGACCCATGGTCATGTCACGGAGACCACGGCAAGCGCATGCGCACACCCACGGCGGGGCGCACGCGATCGCGACACCGCTTTTTAAAGGGGACGTACCTGTACGCCCTTTTGCCTACCAGTGCCATTCTGCCGACGTAAATCAGCATGTGCTGGTTTGCAAGAGGTTAAAAACAAATTTACATATTTTTTAAAAACATATAAATGCTTGAAAGTCCATAGCCTAGCTACATAAATACTTTGATATACTTTGGAAATGCATTGGAAAATGTGTAATTAAACAAATGTGATGGCCCCATTCAAAATATAAAGTTAGAATTGTAAGAGGTGTATGTATAAAAAAAATTCTCTGTGTGAAAGCCTCAGCTGTTTTGAATAATCACTATAATGTACAGTTTTTAATATGTTTATTTCCTATGATCATTGGCGCCTCCTAGTGGCCATAGTGCAGTGGTTTTATGAAATGCCTCAATCACAAAAATACTGCAATATGGTCACTACATGGAGCTGATGATTTCAGAAAATAAACATATTAGAATATTAAGACACATTCCTGGGAGACTGCTAAAATATTCACACATCAAATATTTTTTAAATAGATCTATAAGTGAAATGAGGTTTATCGTTGACATACAGTGGGGACGAAATGTATTCATACCCCTTTAAATTTTTCACTCTTAGGTATATTGCAGCCATTTGCTAAAATCATTTAAGTTCATTTTTTTCCCTCATTAATGTACACACAGCACCCCATATTGACAGAAAAACACAGAATTGTTGACATTTTTGCAGATTTATTAAAAAAGAAAAACTGAAATATCACATGCTCCTAAGTATTCAGACCCTTTGCTGTGACACTCATATATTTAACTCAGGTGCTGTCCATTTCTTCTGATCATCCTTGAGATGGTTCTACGCCTTCATTTGAGTCCAGCTGTGTTTGATTATACTGATTAGACTTGATTAGGAAAGCCACACACCTGTCTATATATATATATATAAGACCTTACAGCTCACAGTGCATGTCAGAGCAAATGAGAATCATGAGGTCAAAGGAACTGCCTGAAGAGCTCAGAGACAGAATTGTGGCAAGGCGCAGATCTGGCCAAGGTTACAAAAAAATTTCTGCTGCACTTAAGGTTCCTAAGAGCACAGTGGCCTCCATAATCCTTAAATGGAAGACGTTTGGGTCGACCAGAACCCTTCCTAGAGCTGGCCATCCGGCCAAACTGAGCTATCGAGGGAGAAGAGCCTTGGTGAGAGAGGTAAAGAAGAACCCAAAGATCACTGTGGCTGAGCTCCAGAGATGCAGTCGGGAGATGGGAGAAAGTTGTAGAGAGTCAACCATCACTGCAGCCTTCCATCAGTCGGGGTTTTATGGCAGAGTGGCCCGACGAAAGCCTCTCCTCAGTGCAAGACACATGAAAGCCCGCATGAAGTTTGCTAAAAAACACCTGAAGGACTCCAAGATGGTGAGAAATAAAATTCTCTGGTCTGATGAGACCAAGATAGAACTTTTTGGCCTTAATTCTAAGCGGCATGTATGGAGAATACCAGGCGCTGCTCATCACCTGTCCAATACAGTCCTAACAGTGAAGCATCGTGGTGGAGCATCATGCTGTGGGGGTGTTTTTCAGCTGCAGGGACAGGACGACTGGTTGCAATCAAGGGAAAGATGAATGCGGCCAAGTACAGGGATATCCTGGACGAAAACCTTCTCCAGAGTGCTCAGGACCTCAGACTGGGCCGAAGGTTTGCCTTACAAGAAGACAATGACTCCAAGCACACAGCTAAAATAACGAAGGAGTGGCTTCACAACAACTTTGTGACTGTTCTTGAATGGGCCAGCCAGAGCCCTGACTTAAACCCAATTGAGCATCTCTTGAGAGACCTAAAAATGGCTGTCTACCAACATTTCCCATCCAACCTGATAGAACTGGAGATGATCTGCAAGTAGGAAAGGGTGCTTCTACTAAATACTGAGCAAAGGGTCTGAATACTTAGGACCATGTGATATTTCAGTTTTTCTTTTTTAATAAATCTGCAAAAATATCAACAATTCTGTGTTTTTCTGTCAATATGGGGTGCTGTGTGTACATTAATGAGGAAAAAATGAACTTAAATGATTTTAGCAAATGGCTGCAATCTAACAAAGAGTGAAAAATGTAAGGGTGTCTGAATACTTTCCGTCCCCATTGTATGTTGGAAATATTGCTAATTTAATAAATGCAGTATGTATAATAAATGAAAAGATAGATACACAATATTTACCAAAGTATTAGGACACCTGTCTTTAGACGTACATGAATTTTAATAGCATCCCAGCCTTAGTCCGTAGGGTTCAATATTGAGTTGGGACACCCTTTGCAGCTATAACAGCTTCAACTCTTCTGGAAAGGCTGTCCACAAGGTTTAGGAGTGTGTCTATGGGAATGTTTGACCATTCTTCCAGAAGCACATTTGTAAAGGTCAGGCACTGATGTTGGACGAGAAAGCCTGGCCCGCAGTCTCCGCTCTAATTCATCCCAAAGGTATTCGATCGAGTTGAGGTCAGGACTCTGTGCAGGCCAGTCAAGTTCCTCCACCTCAAATTGTTCATCCAAGTCTTTATGGACCTTATGGATTTGTGCACTGGTCGAAATCATTTGGTTGAGGGGGATTATGGTGCAGGGTTGTCTTTAAGGGGTTGGGCTTGACCCCTTAGTTCCAGTGAAGGGAACTCTTAAGACATCAGCATACCAAAAGAAATTGGACAATTTCATGCTCCGAACTTTATGGGAACAGTTTGAGAACAGTTTGGGGATGGCCCCTTCCTGTTCCAACATGACAGCGCACAAGTGCACAAAGCAAGAACCATAAAAACATGGATGATCAAGTTTGGGGTGGAGGAACTTGACTGGCCTGCACAGAGTCCTGACCTTAACCCGATAGAACACCTTTGGGATGAATTAGAGTGGAGACGTTGAGCCAGGCCTTCTCGTCCAACTTCAGTGCCTGACCTTAACAAACGCACTTCTGCAAGAATGGTCAAACATTCCCATGGATACACTCTTAAACCTTGTGGGCAGCCTTCCCAGAAGAGTTGAAGCTGTTATAGCTGCAAAGGGTGGGCCAACTCAATATTGAACCCTACGGACAAAGACTGGGATGCCATTAAAGTTCATGTGCGTGTAAAGGCAAGTGTCCCAATACCTTTGGCAATATAGTGTAGATAGATTACTTACTTACTATAGGCCTGGACAAAGCAAACCAGGGATACGATTGGGAAAGCTGTGGTTACCCTCTGTAAAAGTGCATGTGAAAATAATTGGAATATTTGCAACTTTGGATAACCAAATCAAAAAAACTCTGATGGTTGGAGGTTGCCACATCCCATAATATCAATATATAAAAAAAAAGGAAATATGGATATTGGGTAAATGTATTAAAATGTATTAAAACAACTAGATAGATAGATAGATAGATAGATAGATAGATAGATAGATAGATAGATAGATAGATAGATAGATAGATAGATAGATAGATAGATAGATAGATAGATAGAAAGAAAGAAAGATAGAGCTTGTTTTGTTAATATTATATAATTTCTGCTAAGGGCATACATGAAAATGTATTGCAATAAAGGAAATCAGTACTTAGAGTAATTGTCAGTCTGCAGCTGCTTCTCTCTTTCCGAAAATATTACTTGCTTGGCTGGAGTACTGATTCTCTGGTGTCCTTCTGAGTCATTGACCTAGAACAGAGCAAGTAACATGATCTGCATTTTTGCTCTAGTTCAGTGAAGTAGAAAGCATTCAAGCCAGAGGATAAGGATCACAGCAAATAAAATATTACTGTCACAATATCAGCCACAGCAGCCTTCATATTTCTTTGAAAAGAAACAAGAAAAAAGTATATAGATTAGACATTTGATATATATAGCATAGTATAACTATATCACCATATATCATACTCACCTCAACTAGATGGAGCTTTGCAAATTGGATTTTTGTATGTGTTTATGCCCTACAATATTTATTAGAGGAGACAGGCAAACACAAAGTAATGCTGTGTCATAGATAAGTTAATAATCACGTCTTTCACAGCACTTCCAATAAAAGTGTCATATATTTGATTTGGAAATGTCAGTCACACCAGGTAAATTGCTTATTTTCTCTTAAACTAGAGGAGTAGAGTGTGTCCTGGGATAGAAAGGGGAAGATTTCATGAGCTCATTTCTCATTTTACAGCACTTTATTTTATTCTGATCACTGATCAAGGTTAGCTGGTAAATTCCATTAAAAAGTAATCTGCTCAATCTTCCACACGCAGTGAGATCTGCAAACAAAAAAATAGTGCTTGCTCAGGATATCATGAGACAGGTAGACTAGGGAACACTTCTTACCAAATCCTTCATTTGTACTTTGGCTATATGACTGTGTTATTTTCTAAAACATTGCATTATGATTTTTCATGTGTTTTGTATATCATTTCCACTTTAAAGTGCAACTAAACCTATGGAGTAACTTTTCATAGCTCTAGTACAGTTTCGTACAGTGCAGTTTAGAGCTGTTATATCTTGGTTCTTGTTTTTCTGTGTTTTTATTTTCTTAGGCCTTGTTCACACTTATGCTTGTTGGAGTTTGCATATTCCAGGTGCATTTTGTGTTGTTTCAATACACAATTTTAATCCATTGAAAACCAGAAAAAAGTCCCTAGCCCTTTCCATAAAATGGAATATATAGATGTGAATGTAACCCATAGGAAACCATGTTAAATGGACTGTAGTGTGTTTCTGCAAAACTGAAAATGCACTAAAAAATGCATAGGTGTGAACCAGGCCTTAAACACTTCAGCCCCGGAAGGATTTACCCCCTTCCTGACCAGAGCACTTTTTACAATTTGGCACTGCGTCGCTTTAACTGCTAATTACGCGGTCATGCAATGCTGTACCCAAACGAAATTTGAGTCCTTTTCTTCCCACAAATAGAGCTTTCTTTTGATGGTATTTGATCACCTCTGCCGTTTTTATTTTTTGCGCTATACACGGAAAAAGACCGAAAATTTTGAAAAAAAATTATATTTTCTACTTTTTGTTCTAAAAAAAATCCAATAAACTCAATTTTAGTCATACATTTAGGCAAAAATGTATTCGGCCACATGTCTTTGGTAAAAAAAATGTCAATAAGTGTATATTTATTGGTTTGCACAAAAGTTATAGCACCTACAAACTAGGGTACATTTTCTGGACTTTACACAGCCTTTAATTTATGACTGCCTATGTCGTTTCTTGATGTGCTAAAATGGCAGGGCAGTACAAAACCCCCACAAATGACCCCATTTTGGAAAATACCTGTAGACACCCCAAGGAAATTGCTGAGAGGCATGTTGAACCCATTGAATATTCATTTTTTTTGTCCCAAGTGATTGAATAATGACAAAAAAAAAATTACAAAAAGTTGTCACTAAATGATATATTGCTCACACAGGCCATGGGCATATGTGGAATTGCACCCCAAAATACATTTAGCTGCTTCTCCTGAGTATGGGGATACCACATGTGTGGGACGTTTTGGGAGCCTAGCCGCGTACGGGGCCCCCAAAACCAATCACCGCCTTCAGGATTTCTAAGGGTGTAAATTTTTGATTTCACTCTTCACTGCCTATCACAGTTTCGGAGGCCATAAAATGCCCAGATGGCATAACCCCCCCCAAATGACCCCATTTTGGAAAGTAGACACCCCAAGCTATTTGCTGAGAGGCATGGTGAGTATTTTGCAGCTCTCATTTGTTTTTGAAAATGAAGAAATACAAGAAAAAATTTTTCTTTTTTCAATTTTCAAAACTTTGTGACAAAAAGTGAGGTCTTCAAAATACTCACTATACCTCTCAGCAAATAGCTTGGGGTGTCTACTTTCCAAAATGGGGTCATTTGGGGGTGGAGTTTTGCCACCTGGGCATTCCATGGCCTCCGAAACTGTGATAGGCAGTGAAGAGTGTAATCAAAAATTTACGCCCTTAGAAAGCCTGAAGGCAGTGCTTGGTTTTCGGGGTCCAGTGTGCGGCTAGGCTCCCAAAAAGTCCCACACATATGGTATCCCCATACTCAGGAGAAGCAACAGAATGTATTTTGGGGTGTAATTTCACATATTCCCATGGCATGTTTGAGCAATATATCATTTAGTGACAACTTTGTGCAAAAAAAAAATTTGTCTCTTTCCCGCAACTTGTGTCACAATATAAAATATTCCATGGACTCGACATGCCTCTCAGGAAATAGCTTGGGGTGTCTACTTTCCAAAATGGGGTCATTTGGGGGGGGTTTGAACTGTCCTGGAATTTTATGCACAACATTTCGAAGCTTATGTCACACATCACCCACTCTTCTAACCACTTGAAGACAAAGCCCTTTCTGACACTTTTTGATTACATGAAAAAATTATTTTTTTTTGCAAGAAAATTACTTTGAACCCCCAAACATATATTTTTTTAAAGCAAATGCCCTACAGATTAAAATGGTGGGTGTTTCATTTTTTTTCACACAGTACTTGCGCAGCGATTTTTCAAACACATTTTTTGGGGAAAAAACACACTTTTTAAAATTTTAATGCACTAAAACACACTATATTGCCCAAATGTTTGATGAAATAAAAAAGATGATCTTAGGCCGAGTACATGAATACCAAACATGACATGCTTTAAAATTGCGCACAAACGTGCAGTGGCAACAAAACAAATACATTTTTAAAAGCCTTTACAGGTTACCACTTTAGATTTACAGAGGAGGTCTACTGCTAAAATTACTGCCCTCGATCTGACCTTCGCGGTGATACCTCACATGCATGGTGCAATTGCTGTTTACATTTGACACCAGACCGACGCTTGCGTTCGCTTTAGCGCGAGAGCAGGGGGGACAGGGGTGCTTTTTTTTTTTTTTTTTTCTTTATTATTTTTTTGCTTTTTTATCTTATTTTTAAACTGTTCCTTTCATTTTTTTTTAAAATCATTTTTATTGGTATCTCAGGGAATGTAAATATCCCCTATGATAGCAATAGGTAGTGACAGGTACTCTTTTTTGAAAAAATTGGGGTCTATTAGACCCTAGATTTCTCCTCTGCCCTCAAAGCATCTGACCACACCAAGATCGGTGTGATAAAATGCTTCCCCAATTTCCCAATGGCGCTATTTACATCCGGCGAAATCTAAGTCATAAAATGCTCATAGCTTCCGGTTTCTTAGGCCATAGAGATGTTTGGAGCCACTCTGGTCTCTGATCAGCTCTTTGGTCAGCTGGCTGAATCACCGGCTGCATTTTCAGGTTCCCTGTTGAGACAGGAGAGCCAGAGAAAAACACGAAAGACAGCATTCCCTCCCACTGCTTGTAAAAGCAGTCTAGAGGCTAATTAACCGCTAGGATTGCTTTTACATGAAAGCTGACCGCTGGCTGAAAAGAATGATACCAAGATGATACCTAAACCTGCAGGCATCATTCTGGTATAACCACTCAAAGTCGTGAATGGCGTACCTGGAGATAAAAAAATGGTTAACAATAAAGCACAGTAAACGGTAAAGTATAAAAAATTGCATACCTGAAAAGCAAACATGATAAAACATAATAACAATAAAACATTGCAGAAAAGAATACAGTAAAAAAGAGCAGAACAATAGAGAGAATAGAGAGAGAGAGAACAATAAAACAACAACTATTTTTTTTTATTTTATATTTTTGTTTGTGGTTTTTTTTTTTTTTTTTACACTTTTCTTTGTAACTGTAACTTTTATAACTGTAACCGGTTCCAGGTTCGGGTCTCTCAATATGCGATGGCATCTTGGGAGACCCTGTGAAAGTGTGCCTAGTCTGTGCAATGCCGTACCCTACACTAATACTCAACTAGTGTATGGTAGCGTTCAAAACATTCACCAATGCAAAGACCAGGATTGTCAGGACAGGAGGGACAATAATAGTGGGTGTCACGTCTATATCCGCGCTTGCTGCAGACACAACATCTTTTTTGGGGGGGTTCGTTGGGTAGGGGTACTCGGGAGGACATAAAGAAAATGCCTCCCATGCAGCCGACTGCATTTAGTTGGGGATGTGAATGGGGGAAGTACGGGTACTGCAGAAGCAGTGGGTTCCCAATTAAGATTGGCATATGCAGCAGGAAGGGCATTATTGGCACGATGGGCCTGTGTTTGTCTTCTTGGTGGCAGCGGGACACTACTTGTGCTTGCCACCTCACCAGCTTGAACTGCACTTATGGGACTCGCCACGTCACCAAGTGCTACTGCAGTGCTGGTTTGACTATGACCGGGGTGTACTAGGCCACTGGTGCTTGCCAGTTCACCAAAACGCTACCAAAAAATCTGTTAGCGAACGCAGGGATCAGGCCTGACTCTGCGAACGCTGCAGTTATGTGTTTAGTGTTTTGTAAGTGACTCGCGCTAACCTGACGCTGCTTGGGGCTGGTGCTTGCCAGTTCACCAAAATGCTACCAAAAAAACTGTTAGCGATCGCAGGGATCAGGCCTGACTCTGCGAACGCTGCAGTTATACGTTTAGTGTTTTGTAAGTGACAGTGATCGATTGATACTGCACTTGGGTGGGCTGGGCTGGGACAGGCAGAGGGGCAAAACGCAGGTGCTAGCAGGTATCTGGGCTGATCCCGCTAACACTGCGTTTTTGGAAACCCTAAACTGCTGGTGACGCTAGTATAGATCTGATCGGATCAGATATTTATCCATTCAAATACTATACCACTAAGGGAGGCGTATGCTGCGTGCGTGGGTGTTAGCGGTACTGGCGCTAACCTGACGCTGCCTGGGGCGACGCATATCACCGCCGGGCGATCAGGGGGCTAAACCTTTAATCGGTAATAAACGGCGGGTACCCTGACACTATAAAAAATAAACAAACTAGCCAACGTCACCCGTAACAGTTATACGGTGATCACTGGTGAAAGGGTTAACTAGGGGGCAATCAAGGGGTTAAAACATTTATTAGGTAGTATATGGGGGTCCCTGTCACTATAAAACGCTGACGGCGAACCTAAATATCTACATCCCTAACTAGCGTCACCAGCGACACTAATACAGCGATCAGAAAAATGATCGCTTAGCGACACTGGCAACAGGGGGTGATCAAGGGGTTAAAACTTTATTAGGGGGGGTTAGGGGGGTATCCTAGACCTAAAGGGGTCTAACAGTAACTGTCCTACCACAGTAACTGTCACAAACTGACACCATGCAGTAATCAGAAAAAAAACAAAAAAAAACCTGCTTGGTGTCAGTGTGACAGGGAGAGGTGATTGGGGGGGGATCGGGGGTAATCGGGGGGGGGGATCAGGGGTGTAATGTGTGCCTGGCATGTTCTACTGTGTGTGTGTGTGTTGTGCACTCACATTACAGTCTTCTCTCCTCGGCGCCGGAGCAGAAAATGCCGAGCCGAGGAGAGATGACATCATTTCCTCTGCCTCTGTGTACAATACAGAGGCAGGGAAATGATTTGATTGGCCAGGAGCAATCGCGAGGGGGGCCACGAATGGATGGCCTCCCCCTCACCACCGATCGCTGGGGAGGATTTGCAGACCGCCGCAGGCACCAGGGGGGGGTCCGATTGGACCCCCCACCCGCGGGCAGGCAAGGACGTACCTGTAAGTCCTTTTTGCCTGCCCGTGCCGCTCTGTGGACGTACATCGTCGTGCGGCGGTCGGCAACTGGTTAAAGTGTATGCACTGCTTCCTGCATAGTGATGGTGCTTACTATTCTTCTGTCACTGGAGGTCTAATAATCCTAATTGAAAATTCTGACTAAGGCTCCATTCACACTAGCGTGTTTTCTGATGCATTTTGCAGAAATGCATGGGAATTTTTTAACATGGGTTCCTATGGAACATGTTCACATCAATGCCTTTTTGTACCTCTGCGTTTTTGGAAAGAGTCAGGGACTTTTTTTCATGCAAAATGCAGCGTTTTGCATGTAATAGAATTCAATGGACCAGCATCAAAAACGCAAGTGCAGCGTTTTTGCAGCGTTTTTGCCTAAGGAGCCTAAGGCTCGATTCACATCTATGCATGTTGCTTTAGAGCGTTTCTGCAGTGTTTTTTGTGATGCTTGCCATGTTTTTGAGCAGCGTTTTTGCAGCGTTTTTACAGCGTTTTTGCTGCGTTTTTGCCGTATTTTTTTTTACAGTTTTTATTTACATTTTTTTTAGACTGTATACAGTCTAAAAAAAAAAAAAAAAAAAGCCAAAAACACAAAACGTGTCAAAAACGCCGCAAAACGCTGTAAAAATGCGGTAAAAACGCTGTACTTGCGTTTTTGATGCTGGTCCATTGAATTCTATTACATGCAAAACACCCTAGAGAATAAAATAGTGGTAGTTCCAATTTCTTATGTAACACAATATTACCACAAAGGTCTAGGCAAAGTAAGATTTCACTTAGACATGTGCACAGCCAAAAAATTTGTTCATTTTCGTTTCATTCGTTTATTATTTTTTTCTGTTTTCGGGTCATTCGTTATGATCGTGATTCGTAAATTTGTTCATTCGTAAATGCGTTCATTCATACATTCGTAAATTCGAACATTCATTCATTCGTACATTTTTACATTTGTACATTTGTAAATTCGTACATTTGTACATTTGTAAATTTGTACATTTGTAAATTCATAAAATCGTACATTTGTAAATTAGAAAATTCGGAAATTTGTAAATTCAAAGTTTAAAAATCCAAAAACCCGAAAATTCAAAAATCTGAAATAGTAACTAACTATTAAATTATAGGTATTGTAATTTCCTTTCAAATTTGACTGTCAGTGAACGTAACAAATACGAATTTATCTGAAGTTACAAATTATACAAATGAATGCTGCATCTAAACAAATGGAACGGAACAAATTAATAATAAATAATAATAATAAAATGTTGTTATTATTATTATTGTTATTTATTAATATTAATTCATTACGTTCCATTCCGTTTTTTCGGATCATTCATAACTTCGGATAAATTTGTATGTGTTACGTTCACTAACAGCCAAATTTGTAAGGAAATTACAATACCTATAATTTAAAAGTTACTAGTAATTACTAATAGTTAAGTTATTATTAGTTAACTATTATTTCAGATTTCCGAATTTTCGAATTTACAAATTTACGAATTCACTAATGTACTAATGTACTAATGTACGAATGTACGAATGTACATTCGTAAATTGCAAATGTACGAATGCCCGAATTTACGAATGTCCAATTTTATCGAATTTACGAATATTCAGAAAAAATTTGTTAAATGGGTTTTCGTTAATTCGGATATTTCCGAATTAACGAGTTTGTCGAAATTCGTTAAAAAACGAATTCGTAACGAAATGAATTGCACATGCCTAGATTTCAGTAAAAAATACACTAAAGCTAATTTTAGGGCACACAACCACAATAAATTACTCAATTTTTCAGGTAAAATATGAAAAAGATGAGGTTGGACTAAGTAAATATATATCCAACATGTCATACCCTAAATTTGTGTGTGCCTGTAAAATGGTGACAGACTTCAGTACCCTAAATTTTCCATAGGCCACGCTTTAAAAGCCCCCTGTAGGTCATCAGTTTAGCAGTACGGAGGAGATCGGGGGCTAGAAATATTGCTCTTACTCTGGCATGTGTGGCGACATGTGTATTAAAATCGATGTTTTTATGCGTAGACGCATGACGTGTGTCTGCTGAGTCAGTGACACTCACTGACACCAACATTGCCTTCCTGGGCATGCAGAATGGCAAACGGAGCCCAGGATACACGGCTGGGGCACATGGGGGGAGGCGCATGTTACCAGGAGTGTTTGTAAACCCCCCCCCCACTGTCAGGTCCATGCAATGTACAGATCTGGCAGCAAAAGTGTTAGAAGCCAAAGCACTGTTAGACAGTCTGTCTGCCATTATTTCAGACAGGATCTTGGTATTCACATTAATTAATGAGATTTTCCTGTAAGCGCCTGGTAGGTTAGAGCCTAAGGATGACCTTGCAATTGCATTTCAGGCTGGTCATGTCCATATGTGGTTGATGACATCACAAGGGAGACCCTGTCCCTTAGTCTACTTTTAGTGTTGGGGCCTTGGGAGTTGTCATTCGCTACATTGTGTCAGCTGGATTTTTTTTTCTCTTGGCAGGCGCCATTCATTGTGATTGGCATGGATCTGTATCAATGAACAATGTAAATGATGGATTTGGGGAATTGTTTTATTTTGATTAGTTTTTTTAAGGACTCATCAAAAGTATCAGTCTATTTACTTACTTTATTTGTGGATGAGTAGAGGTTGTATGTATCCCTTACTCATTCACATAATAAGCAGTATGTGGGGGCCCCCTTGATGTTAAAGGGGCCTTCCAGATTCTGATAAGCTGCCATGCACAGACTCCCACAATCAACGAACTAAGGTTGTGTAGACAAGGCACTTTATTTGCCTTGCCCCCCCCCCCATGTTGAGGGGAATGTGACCTGGTTTGCTTTAGGCACATGCTCATTTGCCCTTCTCTTGGCCAATCAGTCTGCATTCTTGTAAATGTCAGTTTTGCTAAAGTAAATTGTTTACATTGTACAGATGTGCCACTTCACAGGTAGGTTCAGGGTATTCCCCAGACATGTTATTTAAATTAATTTTACATTTTTATATTTCATTTAAATAATTATAAATTGAAAATGCTGCTTCCTGCCAAATGATATGTTTGGCTCATCCCTATTGGACCCTATGTTTTTCCTAGGAAAAACTTTAATAGGAGCCTAGCTGCTACTAAGATCTCTGTTTTTGTCATTATAGTCCACGTGTTTCACAGTCATTTGAAGTGGGGTAGTCCTGTCTGGTTTTAGAGGATACCCAGTAGGCTCTTTCCATCCTGCAACTTTTGACAATACCCAGTTTCGTTAGTATGATCTGGAGGCACAGATCATGTAGCAAGCTTGGTTTAAACTGTTCAGGAAGGACAATAATGTGGAAGTTGTTCCTAGTAGAACATATTTCAAGATTGTCCAGTTTGTCTATGGTCATGATATGCTGCTTGATATTATCACAGATGTGGAATGGGACTGTGCTTTAGTTAACTTATCCTCCAACAGCAGTACCCTGTTTTTAGCTTCTATAAGGCATTTGCTTGTGTCAGCATGTTAAGTTTTGGAACTTGAATTCCATTAAAGACGGCAACATTAACAGCTTCCTGGATGGTTGGTTGCTGCAGTGTGACCATGGCTGCAAACTTGTCATGATCTTCTAATGTATTCTCTTCCAAAGATGTGTACTGGCTAGCAAGTAATGGTGTGTCTGCCATTAGATCCTCCATTGTGACCTTGAGTTTTGCACATTTACTTTGTGGTCCATAATGGGCGTTTATAATCAGTCTCTGTTGTGACTTTCAGGTGTCTAGATGGAATAGCACAAGCAGGGAACAGACTGGTAGGCAGATTATAGTCACTTGTGCAGTGTTAGCACATGCTATGTGTGACCGTTGTATTAGGCATGAAACCAGAAGTAAAATGAAGCAATTATATGCAGCAGCTCTTTATTTGAAGAGTATTTTTTTGCCGTGTTTTAGCAAAAAACTTGATTTGGATGAACAGATAGGACATCACTGGCCTTAACTACTAAGGGAAATGAATAAGATCAGGAATAAATCTATATGCCTCGTGTGTGCTTACACAAACACACAAATACACACAGATAACTAATGGGATTCCTGAAAATCTCTAGCAAATGATACAATGATGTTTTTTAATTCTATGTTATACTGTAGTTTTTTTTTAACATTCAAAGTTTATTGAACATCAACATTGTACAGAATTGTTACAAATTCACATTGGAGATACATGTATTTATCCTTAGTTATTTTTGATAATACAGCTAGCGATGAACATTGTGGTAATCATTGATGGTTGAATCTTTTAATACTGTGCAGCTGCTCATCGCTATAAATCTTTTTGTTACTTGTATCCGTATGTTAGTTCCAACTATTTCAATCAGTTTATAACATCGTCTATATTATGAACTTGTGTTTTGACTATCGTTCTTAAACTTTAGGTAAATCTATACCAATGAGGATATTCAATCGTAATAACAAAAGTTAGAGAAAGGGAAAGAAGTATATTGGGGAGTAGAATTAAGAGGGGGAACAGTAAAGGGGTATACCATTAGACTCTAGTAGTAGATAAAACTACCTATTCCTCATGTGTTTGAGCACTGCTTTATCAAGTTTTACATAGTACTTTGTATGCATCAGAATAACGGAATTCTATCCAGGGATACCATGTTTTGTGGAATTTGTCAACTGTATCTGAAGCTTGAGCCAACGTATCTTCCATTTCGTAGATCATTGAGATCTTTGTTAGCCATTGCGAGATAGTGGGTGCCTGCGCGGTCTTCCAGAGGGTTGGGATTAGCGTCTTTGCTGCATTCAGCATATGTTTAGTTAGAGAAGTCTTGTACTTCTTCAGAGGTCGTGGAGAGATGTGTAGGAGGCAACAGGCAGCATCTAGCTTTAATTTTGTTTCAGTTATCGATTTTATCAGTTCTCTGACTTTACACCAGTATGTGGTCAATTTAGGGCAGTGCCACCAAATGTGTAAAAGCGTGCCTGTATCCCCTCCACATCTCCAACAAGTATTTGGGGTATTCGCACACCATGAGTGTAGTTTAGTAGGAGTAATATACCAATCTGTGAGTAGTTTATATGATGTTTCCTGCATTTTGGTACTTATTGAACATTTATGTGCCAGAATAAAGGCTTTTGTCCATTGTTTGTCAGTGAAAGTTTGTTTGAGTGCCGTAGACCAGTGTTTTCGGAATCTGTCTGTTTTTTCAAGGGTGTAGTTTTGTAGCCATTTATATGTTATTGATGTGGCTTTTTGGAGTTGCTCACCTTGAGAGCAGACTGTTTCAAGGTCTGTTAAAGGTCTAGAGAAATGGTCTCTTCTGTTTGCGCTGTTCACGTAGCTGCGAATCTGGAAATATGTCCAGGTGGGTAAATGGAGTAACTCGCTATTTTTTTTTAATTCTACGTGGTCTAGTAGTCTACCTTTTTGGAAGCAGTCGCCTGTTAGTACGGTTTTGTGAGTGTGTGGTCTACGTAGTAACCTGTTGCCCATTCCCGGGCTAAATTCTGAGTTGTCTGATAATGGGGTAAGAGGGCTTAGTGGTGTGGTCAGTGTGGATCCAACAGACGCTTTTGTGCAAGTATTCAATGTATGTTCTAATAAAGGTTGTTGTTTCAATGTGTTATTATTTTTCAGTCCTGGATTCCATGGGGAAAACAGGAGAGGAAATGGGCTTAAGCTTTCTTCTAATACTACCCAGTCTTTAGTTCCCCTATGGCAGTGCCAGTCAATCACCCTTGTAAGGTGTGCCGCTTGACAGTATTTCTGGAAGTCTGGTATGCCCATCCCTCCCTGTTCCTTCGGCCTAGTCAGGAGTGTGAATTTAATCCTGACTTTTTTGTGTGCCCAGAGAAAAGCCAGTAGGGCGGATTGTAGTTTTTTGAAAAATATCTGGGGTATTCTGACCGGCAGGGCCCTGAGGAGATACAGAAGCCTGGGCAACATCACCATCTTTAAGATTGCTGCCCTTCCGAACCACGAAAAGTAGCCCGAATTCCAGAGTTTTAAGTCCCTCTCTATCTGCTGGAGTAAGGGGGGGAAGTTTGCCTCATATATCTGTGATATTTTAGGGGTCAGCCAGATCCCCAGATACTTCAGAGCTGTCCTTTCCCATTTAAAAGGGCAATTGGCTTGTGTTTTATCTAGGTCCGTAGGGGGTAAACTGATATTCATGGCTTCAGATTTTGTTTTAAGGTTAGAAAGGTAACCATAGTGGGCAAAGGCTTTCATAAGGTTAGGGACAGTAATATGTGCGTTTGTCACAAAGAATAATAGGTCATCGGCATACGCTGCCGTTTTGTATACCTTGTCTTTAATGGAAATGCCTTTGATTGCATTATCTTTATTAATCATACGGATGAATGGTTCCAGGGATAGAATAAATAATAATGGGGATAAGGGGCAGCCCTGCCTGGTACCATTCGCTATTTCTATTGTTTCTGATAAAGATCCGTTGATCCTTATCCTAGCTGAGGGTTGCTGGTAGAGGGATTTGATCCATGTCATCATGCGTGTGGGTATCCCTATGTGTGTGCAAGTCGCAAACATAAAGTCCCAAGCTACCCTATCAAAAGCCTTCTCCGCGTCCGTGGACAGGAGAAGGCTCTTGATTTTCAGGGTGTGTGATGCTTGTGTAAGTAATAATGCCTTAATTATATTGTCTTTGGCCTAACGTCCCGGCATAAAGCCTACTTGTTCAGGTCCTATTATGGATGTCAGAAATGGTCTGAGTCTATTCGCTAGTATTTTGGCCAGTATTTTCATGTCTAGGTTCAGTAAGGAAATAGGTCTGTAGCTGGAGCAGTCTGTGGGGTCCTTATGTGGTTTGGGTATAACTGTTATGTGGGCAGTAAGTAAGTCCGGTGGTATGGTTCCTGTTCCTGTCAAGGAGTTAAATGTTTTTTTGAGTGGTTCTGTCAGTATATCCTTAAAAGTCTTGTAATATATGGAAGTGAACCCATCTGGCCCTGGGCTCTTTCCAGGTTTTAAGGCTTTTATAGTTTGTTGTATTTCTGTTGAGGTGATTTGTTCTTCTAGTATATCAGCGTCTTCCTTTTCTAGTTGTGGTAGCCCACTCTTTGTTAAGTAGTCGTGTATAGCTTTTGTTCTGTCTCCTAGGATGTCTGACGGTCTGTGTTGTGCTGGTAAATTATATAGCTTGGAGTAGTACGTATGAAAGTGTTGCACTATTTCTTCCGTTTTAACATCTAGGGTACCATTTGACCCTTTGATGCCCGGTATATGGTTAGAAGTGTTGGGTTCTCGTAGAGCTCTAGCCAACAGCCTACCAGACTTGTCGCCTGCCTCGTAGTAAACTTTCTTTTTGAAGAATAGGAGACGTTTCGTTTTAGTCTCTAATATTTGTTGCAAATTTTTCCGCGCCTCTAATAAAGTAACAGCCGAGGATTCTGATAAGGACTGTTTATGAGTGGTCTCTAATTGTGTGATTAATTTTGTCAATTTCACAATCTCAGCCTCCTGTTTCCTTTTGCGTTGAGTCCCCATTCTTATCAGATCTCCTCTAATAGTACATTTATGTGCACCCCAAATCATTAGAGGGTTCGCATCTGGGGTCTCATTTTGTTGAAAAAATTCTCTGAGCTTAGTTGTGATTTTGGGTAGTAATTCCATGTCCGTCAGAAGTGACGCATTTAGTCTCCAGGAGGTTGTATTGGAAAGGGGTGCATTTCCTATTATTGTCATGGACGTGGGGGCGTGGTCTGAAATGGACTGGATTCCAATTTTTGCTTCAGTTATTCTACTTAGATCTCTTTGAGAGATATAAATGTGGTCTATGCGTGAATAACGGTTATGCGGGATCGAATGGTGTGTGTAATCCCTGCCTGTCGGGTGAAGGAATCGCCAGGTGTCAATTAGTTGTAAAGATTGCAATTGCAATTTGATTTTTTTTAATATCTTATATGTGATACAAGATTTTCCTGTGGATGTGTCTACTAATGGGTTGAGTGGAATGTTAAAATCTCCACCTAGTATTAGGCATCCTGATGTGAAACCTGTCAGAGCATGTATCATTCTTTGACCAAAGTTTACATGTGCCGAGTTGGGGAAGTAGACATTTGCGAGGGTAATGGGTGACCCTTCATATGTGCCTTTTAGGAAGACATATCTTCCTTCTGGGTCTATTAATTTGTCTGTTAGGTTAAAAGGTGCATTTTTGCTGATCAGGGTTGTAACTCCTTTTGTTTTGGCATTGTTGTTAGTGGAGTGTATAGCTTCTGTAAAATATGGGCTGGTCAGCTTTGGAACGTGGTTGGTTTGGAAGTGTGTCTCCTGCAGAAAGACAAAATGGGGCTTACCTTTCTTGAGTTCCCTCAAGAGTGTGGATCTCTTTTCTGGTGTGTTCAGCCCCCTTATATTATGTGATATGATAGTGGGACGTCGTCCCAAGGATGAATAAGCCATCTGGAAGACTAACAAGCACCCCTCGCTTCAGTATGTCTGTGGACGAGACTTCAAATTGGTTAAAGAACAACAGTCGATGCAACAATGGTATAATATTAGATGGGGAGAGAGGTAGGTAATTAGATAAGGATGTGAGGTAGAAGATGGAAAAGGGGATCAGGTGAAAGAAAAAAGATGATAGAGAGTACGGAGAAATAGTAATACCCTTCAGAGTATGTTCACCTACTCTGAAGTAATTAGTTAGTGGACTTGTGAACAAGAGATTGTATCTTGTCCTGCAAATGCCACTCTGTGGTAGCGTGTTAGGACTGCTCTCTGACGATTGGGAAAAATGAGAGATAAAAAATTGGTTATCTGTATCTGTCGTCCAGAGATAAAAGAGGAACCCGGCCTATGAAATCAAAGTGGTCCAGCCTGTGTGCAGTATCTGCACCCAGGTTAGAGTGTAGACATCATAACCCTGCAACTTAAATTAAATTTGGAAGAAAAAAAAAAAAACTTAAAAACGTGAAAAAAAAAAAAAAAAAAAAAAAGGGGGTGGAGCTAATGGACATTATCCATATTGGTGTCTTATGTAACCCATCGGCATTTTTTGGTTAATGTGATGTAGTAACTGAAATATATTTCTATTATATAAATCAACACTCAGCTTTCTGCATTATAGTGAAGTATAATCTAGCAAAGTGTCCATCTAGTTTATAACTATAGCTCTAAGCAGATACGTTCAGGATGATGTGTAAAATATGAGCCCAGCTTTCTTGCAAGCTTCTCTTGCGGTTTCCGTTACTCGGAGCTGATTGAACAGTTTTTGCCTCTTGTAGGAATAGTGAGTGTAACCCCAACAGTGGTCCGAAGACAACAATTAAACAGGGGGGGTAAATGTTCCTTCTCACTAGTAATCTTCTGTCATAAAGGCATTATCAGATTTTTAAGTCAGAGTGTTCGCGACCTATTTCAGTGACTGATTTCTAGGTGCCGGGGTTATTTTCAGGTTTCTGTGTTTATATGTAGTCAGTTACCAGGTTTGTAATTCTCCTTGATCTTCATCTGATGTTCTGGAGGTGGATTGCTTGGCTTTGGGTGTTCCTCCCTGTGGAGTAGGGCCTCGGTTGTGTTTCATTTTTTTGGACGATCTTTTATCCGGAGAGGTAAATGGGGATCTCTGTATCCCTCCTTCTACGCGTGGAAGGAGGAATTCTTGATACCACTCTGGTAGGGCAATAGGATCCATTTGCAGTGAATCGAAAAATGCCGGCAAATCTGTAGGAGTGCGGAGCACATGTTGTTTCCCTGCATGTGTCACACTGAGGGCGAAAGGGAAACGCCATGTTTATTTTAAGTCCTGTGCTCTTAATTTATCTAGGAGGGGACGCAGAGCCCTGCGGTTTTTAAGGGTAATTTGTGAGAGATCATGGAACAGCATGATCGTCTCACCGTTAAACACAATGCTGTCATTTCTCCTGGCTTTGTTCATTATTGCTTCCTTAAGAGGGAAGTTTTGCAGGCAGCAGATTATGTCCCTGGGTGGAGCGGTGTCAGGGCCCTTAGGCCTCAAGGCTCTATGAGCTCGTACAAAATCAATTGCTGTGTCCTCTTGCCTTTCTAGGAGGCTATTAAATACCCTCTGTAAGGCTGGTATTATTTGTATTGTGTCTACAGACTCAGGGATCCCTCTCACCCTAATATTACACCTTCTGCCTCTGTTGTCCAAGTCTTCCAAGTGTCTATTTATTTCAATCAGGTGAGATGAGTGTGTTAGCGCCACGTTTTCCAGGATATGCAGCCTTTTGTCTCTGTGTTTCCCATTCGTTTCTACAGTGGAAAGTTTTTCAGTCAGTACTAGCAGGTTTGATTTAAGATCTGTTATGGCTGCTGAAAAAGTGGATTTTATATCTGCAGCAAAGACTGACATGTCTGCGTAGGTTAGGGGCTGGTTTGTGTGGGAATATCCCCTACCTGTGCCTCCTGTCGCGGGTAAAGAATCTTCGCTGGAGTCCTCTTCCTCCTGCTGTGACCGCGCCATTTTGTTCCCCGCCATGCTGCCTCTGGAGATCGCTTGAGTTTTGAAGAGATCTGTTATATTCCTGGCTGATGTGTTAATGTTGGATCTTTTCGATCGGGTCTGTGGGGTCTGGAGAAGCTTTTTGCCCATAGCTGGAGCGCTGGAAGCAGGGTATCTCGCTTCAGGCCGGGAATCCTCAGGGAGCTCTGCTAATGTGCGTCCGTCGCCATCGAGCTCCAAGCCACGCCCCTCGTTATACTGTAGTTTATGATTCACATTCAACATTCAAATAATGTTTTTGCAACTTCTGTTCTGATAAAGGATACAAAGTATCATGTATGTATGTGTGTCAACATTTTTTGAAAAAAAAAATACATCTTGCTAAGAAATTAAATGTGTATGCAGTAGGCAAAGCAAATGTCAAAAAGACTGTCTGAACTGAAAGAGGCAGCATAAGTACATAACACATATTATCAATAGGAACCTGTTCAGAGATACCGGTGTATTTATATATTTATATTATATATATGTTGTGTCCCCAAGAAATGTTTTTGCACAGAGCTATCATGATATTCCTTAGTGTTGAATGTAGAAGTAGTTTTTAGAGAATCCCTAAAATACTTAAGACCATGACTTGATCTCCTCTGTGCAATAATGGATATGATGGATTCAAGAAGTTGAGTCCTCATATCTTAAAACTGTTGGTTTAGGAAATAGTATGGATAAAACAAGAAAACTTTTTTTCCCAAAATTAACAGGATTATAGATTTGGATTAGATGATTACATTTTCATCTTGTTGATTGCATTAGTACTGTTCCTTATATAACCCCATTTTTTTAAATTCCTCTTGCCTCCGCAGTACACTTAGATGTTTAGAGTAGTAATTTTAACAGAGGGTTTTGATATCAGTTTGTAAAAGAATATATATATTTTTTTGTTTGTTTTACGATACATTTATTATTTTTTAGCACACTTAATAAATAAAGTGTCCCCCAAAAGGACCTTCTTGCTTCATGGGTAAAAAATTGAAAAACAGCACAGACCTCAAATTGCGGCTTTACCATATTCCTATTCCCATGCCCTACACATCCTTGAGAGCATTTAAAAAAGAACTGAACACTAGAATCTGTGCCCCCAAAAAAAGTCAAGCAGTCAGCAAAAGATAGATCAGCAGTACCGTCTGTAGCATCCCTGCAGTTGGTTTTTACTCCATGCCCTGTTCTGTCTTTGTATGGAGGTGACCATCTTGGTTTTCTTTTTCATGTCAAAACCAACAACAAGATCAGTGATCAGCAAAGAACTGTCATCACTAAATCTCCTGCCAGATCCACTGATACTAGCAGTTAGTGGCAACAGCACTTTAGATCGCACACTACAGATATAAAATTGTGTGGCTGTAGGCACAGAGGTGCCTAGGCACCCATACATATTAGTAAGTGAACTACTATACAATTGAAAATCTTTATTTTTTTAGTTCAATTGCATTTTAAGCCTCTGATGAAGCAGTCTCTATGTACTAGTATGCACATGTAAGGGCACCATGATAGAAGTAATTTTTCAAGCCTTGCATTAGCTCACAGCTTTTTCTAATAGGGGCTATAAATTATTTGAGTTGGCCAGGTCAATGAGAAGTGATGATCTTAAGTTTTAATTATGTGTTTAGCTTTTTCTTTGGCAATCAAGAGGGTACTTTGACTGACACTTTTTAAAATAACATTTTTAAAAATTAGTAAAATGTTGAAATTAACAGACTTTGGGGGTTATTTACGAAAGGCAAATCCACTTTGCACTACAAGTGCACTTGGAAGTGCAGTCACTGTAAATCTGAGGGGGACATGCAAGTAAAATAAAAAACAGCATTTTAGCTTTCACATGATTGGATGATAAAATCAGCAGAGCTTCCCCTCATTTCAGATCTACCCCTCAAATTAACAGCTACTGCACTTTGCACTTGTAGTTTGCACTTGTAATGCAAAGTGGGTAAACAACCCCCTTTGTTGATTATATACTGTACTACCACTGTATTGCAGTCATCAACATATCCAAAGTAAGGATGTGGAAACTGAAAAAAACTCATCAAAAATAAATATTACAGTAAAAAAAAAAAGTGTAGTCACTAAAGAAGCTACAATTTCCATTTAATGATGAACATTTAAAACCATAAATACATTAATTTTATATTTTGCAAATACCTTTGTTTTTGCCGCTAGATCTCACTTTGGGTTTGTTTGGAGCTATATTGATTCTTATTTAGCCTCAGCACATGCAAACATATATTCATATGTTGCCTGTTGCCTGGGATACAGGCTATTTTATAAATTATGAATCAACCTTTCTGTCTGAGAACTGCTTTTGATAATACTTCTGACCACTCTTCACTGGACTGTGAACATTGACAAAGCAATTGTAGCAAACAGAAAACTGTCAACCCACATGGACTAAATCCCTGCAGGTAGTCAAGTAAATCAGTGTTGTACAGAGAAATGTGCTAACTGCAAAAGCTCTTGCATGTAAGATGTAAGAACATTGCAATGGGCATGGATGTTGCTCACAGGCCTGCAGACAAAATGTACTATAAGGCAGTGGTTAATAGCTGTTCAGAACTAGGGATTAGCCAATAATTTGGTCTAAAGCTGTATTTTACCATTTGGCATTCTGTTCAGTGGGAGCATATACAGTATAGAAGCAGCATTTCCACCATTTCTATATTTTAAAGCTTCCTGCTGTCACTGATTCCTAAGGAATCACCCTTGGTGTCCCTAAGAACTACTGACATCACTGTGGCACTTAAACAAGAAATTAATAATTTCTAAATAATTTATTTATAATAAAGGACTGGGAGAAGTTTGGAGATTGCCTAAATGTGTTACCCTACAGCTGATGGGAGCAGCAAGGAATAGGAGAAAACTAGTTATATAGATATAAATATTAAACATTAGCCACTCAGCCATGCAACACTGTACCTAAATTATTTGTGTATCTTTTTGAGATAAATGGAGCGTTTTTGGTGGTATTTAATATTTGTTACTATAAAAAGGACAACATGTCAAAAAGTTTGAGAAAAAACAGTTTTCTTTACTTTCTAGTAAAAATAAAATGCCAGGACAGCAGTAACCCCTTTTTGAAAAGTAGACACTCCAATAAACACTTATCTAATTTTTGCCCATATTTTTGGGGGGGAATGAAGAAACATGCTGGTAATTGGGGGTTAAAACATGGAGCTTGGTAATGATGCACTAGATACATAACTGTACGGGTTATACTGTAAATAGAGGGCAAATGGAGATGAAGAGGTTAATGTGCATATGTGCAGGATGAGGAAGGTGAAGAGTTAATGTACAGGTCACATACAGAGACAGACTGCAGATGTGTAGGGGGGGTGAATGGGTTAATAAATAATTTTGCAGTCAGCTTCTGCTGATGCATGCATCCATTTCTCACAGTAAACAATAGCATATGATAGCCAATCACAGCAATCACAAGGTATCAAGACCCTTGTATTGACTCTGTACACTGTGTCTATGTACCAAGCCATTTAATGATGGCTCAGTACATGGAGATTAGCAGGTGCAACAGTTGCCTGAGAGTGATTTTGCTGGGGATATAACAGTCTACCAATCCACTTATTAAAACAGTATATTGTTGGAAAAACACACTGTGAAAAAAAGGAAAACAAAAATATATAAATAATAATAGTATTGCCATAATGCATCTACATTGCTTGTGAATACATTCTACAGAAGATCATTGTATTTGGTTATTTGGTCTTTATAATAGATATATAATAATAGATATATATATATATATATAGTTGTTTTAATACATTCTAATGCATTTGGATGTGAATATAATGTGCCCAATGTCCATCTTTCCTTTTATTAATATATTGATATTATGGGATGTGGCACCCTCCAACCATCAGAGTTTTTTTTTTTGATTTGGTTATCCAAAGTTGCAAATATTCCAATTATTTTTACATGCACTTTTACAGAGGATATCCACTGCTTTCCCAATCGTATTCCTGGTTTGCTTTGTCCAGGCCTATAGTAAGTTTATTGAATGGCAGTGTGCTAAATAAAACATTTACTCTTATGCATATTTTTTAATATTAAGATTAAATGTCCTAACTGTAGTCAGAAATATAAAATGCCAAATTATGTAATGCAATTGGGGTTCTAAATACCAGGGAGTAAGGCTGGAATCACACCTATGCATTTTTAGTGCTTTTTGCATTTTGCAGATTTGCACTACAGAACGTGTTCCATAGGAAACCGTGTTAAATGGACTGTAGTGCAAATCTGCAAAATGCACCAAAAATGCATAGGTGTGAATCCAGCCTAAATATAGAAAAATACATATGGCTTTGATATGTATGGTCCAGTAAACTGTTGTAAATCCCTTACAACTTTGGTACTAACTCTGTGAACCCAAGAATGTTTGCATTTGTTTTATAAAGCACTATTTACAGTATTTTTTATAGACACATTTATAGCACTGCCTATCTCAGTATGTTTTCCTTGCAAATATTGTAGCATGAGCTATAAAGTTAATTTGTAATCCTAATATGTCATAATGATCCATGTTAAATAATACAATGATATTTAAAGCTAGGTAGAGAAAAATACATTTGTTCCCCACATTAAACTGAGACCGTCAGAATCCTGAAAGCTTGCTCTAGTTGACAGGTCTGATCAGCACTATCAGAGCTTTATCATTAACCCTGGTATATAGGCATCATACAGAGGAGACCAGTGAACTTTTATGTTACCAAGGCAACAACACTCCTCCAGTATAACATTGCCACGTTCCGAAGAAGCTCATTCTTCCCTGACAGAAAGTAGACATCACTCACATGGATCTCATGATATGTTAATCATATATCTGCTTTTTGTTTACTGTGACATGTCATAAATACAGCTACAACATCAAATGTTTTCAGAAAATTTAATAGCTTAAGACCATTTTTAACAGGGAAGCTAGTTTATTTTTAAAAACATTGGCATTTGTATTTTGAATTATTACAATACATAGAGTAATTGTGATATATTTTATTCATATAAATCTTACGTATCATATTGGCCTTATGCGAGTAAACATTTTTTGTTCTTTATAGTACACCTCTCTATAGAAACGTAAGGAGTCTACTATTGCTTGTCTGGTTGTATCTGACTTTAATGCTATTGCATCCTTTTTGGAACCCAGGGCATAAGTGCTGTGAATGAGTGTCAGAAATGTGACAGAATTCCTCATCTCTACACTAGTTCAAGTACAGTGAATTGAAAACCAGTCAAAAGAAGTCAATGCATCAGAAGCCAGGGAAATAACATTCTCATAAGGTGAGGTCAGCAAAGGCAGCCTCCATGATTCGTTATTGAAAGTTGTACTTTAAGTGCTAATTCTTTATAGCCGCAACCAATTCACTCCATTGCACAGAAGAGCTAGCACTTAAGAATACGAACTCTTTGATGAAGGAAGGAATTGTTTGAATGAAGAAATATTTAAGGACATTTATATTGTCTATAGCAATCAGGCAGAATATTATTCTTCTTTTACTACAATATAGGAGAATGTAATCAGTTGCTATGACTGCAAGGAACCCTGGCAATATCCCCAACTATGTTGCTGTATCACCCTTTGGCATTATCTTTACCTCGCTAGCTTTGGTTACTATGTCCAGATTCTATAATCGACTGCTAATGTTTTTGTGGTCATTTAATTACCAATGTACGAAATAAACCTTCCTCTAAATGTAGATGTTGATAGAGTATCTAATCCCCAAAACAGAAATGTAATATATTGCAGCTCATCGGTGCTTAAAATTTGGTGGTTGCATTAATTTTAGTTTTTTTTTTCCGGCTTTGTTTATTTATTTTTTTCACCTGGTATTCAAGTTTCCTCTTTCACTGTATCTATAGAGGGAGCCATAGTTGTCACCGTGGCTAAACTTAAAAAATATGTCTGCTTTAAATTTTTTCCATTATTTGAGAGATGGGGAAATTAGTAGTTTACAGGAAGAGGAAATCATTGTTTTGTTCTTCCAGTTTACCCCACAACCAATGACTACCCTGCATTTCTTGCAAGATCGGCAGGTATTAACTGTATTTTCTGAAAATGTTCTTAGCCTGAAAAATCAAAACAAATGTAAACTTCAGAATATTACAATTTTTAAATTAGCCCTTAGTGAGCCTGTACAAGGTTAGTATACCCTACATATATGCTATGTTATTTGATCTATCGAAGCAAACATATTATTGCAGCATGGAAGATCAATTACTTTACAATATTAATTATAAGATTCTTCTTAAGTGATTAAAAACTCAGAGCTGTCAATGGCTTTCTAGCTAGCCAATACTTGCTTTTAGCTTTTGTTTGAGCAGCAACGTGTTCCTAAACTTTCTAAAGTAGACTCATTTGGATAAAGAAGAATTATTGCAGGTAAAAAAGGATTGGAAATGATTCAGTCACAGCAATATTGAATTTCTCATCATGGTATCGTTTGCCTAATTTGTTTGCTGCTAGTATCCATAGGTAGAATCAATTTAAATAAATGGATTGTGTCCAGCTTTTTTAAATTAACTATGTTACACAAGTGGCACTATAGCTTCAAGCTGAATATAATTCTTGGAAGAAGTCTGGGCATTCTGAGTACCTTATAAAAATGAAAGAGAATTCCCTATGTAATATACCACAGAAACATAAGTATTTAAAATGATGTGATCTTAACAGTTTACTACTGTAAAACAACAGGAAAGAGAAAGGAATGGGACTTTGTGTGAGGCATGTCACTGAACGGATACCTTATTCATATCATTCATGAAATTATTTATCTATTACAAATCACGTTGTAAAATGTGTCAATCTGTGATACAGGACATAATATACTATGATACACTTGTATGAATATATAGCTATTATACAAAATAAAATACAACATGATTAGCGGTACAGTTTTATAGAAACACTCATCCATTCATAATGGTTCAATAAACATGAACAATTGCTCATGATGAGCCAAACTTGTCTGGCCATCAGTTCGATGTATACTCAACACATGTTTCATGGCTCATGCCAATCATCAGGAGTAAAGGGCTCTGAAATTAAATCAGTGATATCTATAACTATAGGATACCCTTTAAATGGAGAACAATCTCTCAAAATAAAGGTCTATAACTTACAATGTGGCCCAGTGGTGACGCTCAGCCTATGTCCAAGAGAAGACAGGGCACAGGGATGATGATCTCCCCTGGGGCTGAGGTGAGAAATCCCATCCAGACCAGAGACAGCAGCCAGGTGAAGACCAGGTGACCATGTCACAACCATGTGAATCTGGTGTGTACTTAACAGTCCACACTGCTCTGCAAGGATATGGAGATGGAACCAAATAAAGCAGCTCGGGCTGACCAGCTGACCATTTCACATGGGCCATTCACACAAGCAGGATTCCAGGCATGCTTACAGCCACAGAGTCATACACAAGGTAATTGAGTTTCACTTATACCTACTAAAACACTTTTTGGGTTAATTTTAGTTTCACATTTCACAGTCCACCACCACATGGTGGGTTTGGTTTTGGATTTATCTGTTGTGGGTATATGTATACACATTTTCCCTGGCTGTAGTTTCCTTAGCTAATACACTCCATATAACTGCAGTAATTACTACTATTTATCACCTTCACTCACTCACAGGCATAGGTTTATCCCATTAATTAATACATTCATTTCACTTGGTTCCATCTCCATATCCTTGCAGAGCAGTGTGGACTGTTAAGCACACACCAGATGCACATGGTCGTGATGTGGTCGCCTGGTCTTCACCACTGGGCTGCATTGTAAGTTATAGACCTTTATTTTGAGAGATTGTTCTCCGATTAAAAGGTATCCTATATTTATAGATATCACTGATTTAATTTCAGAGCACTTTACTCCTGATGATTGGCATGAGCCATGATACGTGCGTTGAGTATACATCAAACTGATGCCCAGACAAGTTTGGCTCACCGTGATCAATTGCTTATGTTTATTGAATCGTTATGAATGGATGAGTGTTTTTATGTAACTGTACCGCTAATCGTGTTGTATTTTATTTTGTATAATAACTACGCTATATATTAATACAAGTGTATCACAGTATATCATAGTATTTTGTGTCCTGTATCACAGATTGACACTTTTTACAATGTGATTTGTAATTAATAAATAATTCCATGAATGATATGAATAAGGTATCCATGCTTCACACAAAGTCCCATTCCTTTCTCTTTCCTGTTGTTTAACACACACATTAGGGATGGAGGCTTGCTACTGCTATAATCAGGTTGTGTCAGGTCGCATTAGTATAGTTTACCGCTGTACTTCACAACATTTCAGAGCTTAAAGCAGATAGACTTGAGGTTTCATAATGTTTTAAGGAATTTTAGAGCTGTGCATAGCAGTGTCAGGAGACCAATTACTGAAGAGACCCCACAGGGGTCCAGCTTCAGGGTTTTTAGATGAGATGAATAATATATAAACATTACAGCTTTCTTATGAAACTAGCTGCTACCCTGTTGAAAGAAAATCGCTTTTAAGTTTATACATTTTAAACTGACCTCTTTGCTACAAATGAGACAGAAACATATTGCAAAGTTGCGAAACATGTTATACCCCCCCCCCCCCCGCAATAAAAAAAAAATAGATCAACAGCTTCTTGCATACAAACATAAAACATAAGGACCTTTTTTAACTAATAGTTACTAGTATAATAGTTTTATTTATAGGTTCCTGTTCATAGTGAATGAACTTTTCAAACGCAACTCCGTTAATATATTCAGTAAAGTCAAAAAAGTTTGCAAGTATACCTGGTTATCTTTTCCGTTTCTGTTTTAGTCCTATAAGAGCTGTACTAGTATAGGAATCCTACCTTATGCAATATTGTTTCTAGCCTAAATTTAGTGCTTCTGAGCTGTAGTCAGCCTGAGCTTTAATTGATCATTTTGTTTTATTTTTTCACTAAGTTCTATGTTATTGTTTTCTTCGGTCTGCTATTAGGGAGCATGCGTTACAAAAATATAAAAGGGTCCGGATACCTGAGGTGAGAATATTTATGTCTTTCTGGCCATCCTCTATTAGATTTATTGGCAGTGATGCTTGCTGAGAAAGGATATGTATGTGAGCTTGGAAAGTTTTCTTGCCTCCCAGGTTTAGCTTGGGGAGGGTGTTTGTTGCTGCTGGAGTTTCTCTTGTCTCCCTAGGCCTGCTGCCTGTGGAGGGTGCTCCAGAAGCATCCTTCCCACAGCAGATGTGTCTTCCGCAAAAGTTGAAGGGTAAGAAAAATTTTCTCCCAAACCACCCCTATGCCTAACATCTTAATAGCAGCGTGACTGCTGTGGATCCCATGCCAGCTTGCAGAATTAGCATCCTTCTGCAAGATTATGACCTGTGCTACACCACAGCGACAGGTATCCTACCTCTTTTTTGCACAAGATATCATTCTCACACACTAAGTGAATCTTTTGGGAAGGATTCAGGACAGAGTTGGTGGTACCATCACTTGTCTTGACAGATGATGACAGCACAGCACAGTCACCTGTACATCCTTCTCTGAAATGGCCTCATCCTCTGATGCCTTTCAACCAACAGTTCCCACAAGCAACCTAGAGCATATGCAACATCCCAGTATAAACACTTCCATGCTGTGTTGCAGCTTATCTGCCTGGGAGACAGGAGTCCTATGGGGTTAGACCTGCTAGAAACTCTGCAGGCTGATGCCAATAGGTGGCTGACATCATTTTAAGCCAGGCAAGGTTATGTGTGACAATGGCACCAACCTACTGGCTGCTCTTTGCCAGATAAAACTCACATATGTTGCTTTCCTGGCACATGTTCGCAACGTAAGGATGTAGTGTTTCATCACAACATACCCTGACCTCAAGATTCAATGAATTAATGTTTATTTTAAGATGAAAAACAATGTGCACTAGAGCAGCAGCTCCCTAAGCTCTCTAACAACTCATTGGCTCTGAGACAGCAGCAGGAACCATTGGCTCCTGCTGATGTCAATCAGAGTCAGTGTAGAGGGAGTGGGGGGCAGGACCGAGCCATGCTCTGTGTCAATGAATACACAGGTTCAGCTCAGAAGTGAGCCTGCAGGAGGGCCCCCAGAGCAAGTAACTTACTATGGTGGGCACTCAGCAAGGAGAGGAGCCAGGAGCGCTATCGGGGGACCCAAAAAAGGAGAATCAGGGCTGATCTGTGAAAACCATTAGAGCAGTTATGTAAACCATGTTTGTTATTTAAAAAAAAAAGTTTACAATCAATTTAACGTCAGAGATATCAGTGAAACACAAGTGCCTGTCTTGTAACGTCAATAACTCTGAAATATCTTTCTTGCTATTAAAAAAAAGCTTTCAATTAAATTGAGCATTAGCATCTTACACTTCAGTTGAGGGGGGGGGGGATTATTTTCTTCATGCTTCCTATACAGTTTTACTTTCTAACATTAGTATATTATAATTCATTAAATGTAAAATTTAATGCTTTACTTGTATTTTTTACGTTATGGCTTTCTATTTCTTTTTATACATTTGATGACCAAACACAATGTTCCACTAATATGCAGTCTTCACAGGTTCACTTTAACTATGTATATCAAACAACATTTAAGTGACTGTATTATACCAAAATCCTTGATCATAATGTCAGGGAATGGCACTAAGACCCCTTTCACACTGGGGCGGTGCGGGCGCCAGCGGTAGAGCACCGCTAGTTTTAGTGGTGCTTTACCACTGTTATAGCGGTGCTTTGGCACCACTAGTCGGGCGCTTTTAACCCCCAGAAACAGTTAAAAGGGGTAAAAGTGCCCGCTTAGAGCTGCTTTCAAATCGCTTTTAAGACGCTTTCAAAGTGGCGCCAATTAATTTCAATGGGCAGGGGCGGTGGAAGAACAGTGTATACACGGCTCCCGCACCACCCCAAAAATGCTGCTTGCAGGACTTTTTTACCTGTCCAGCAAGCGCACCGCACCAATGTGAAAGCACTCAGGCTTTCACACTGGGGATGCAGAAGAGGCAGTTTACAGGCGTTTAACAGGCACTATTTGTAGTGCAAAAACAGGGGTCTAAAAAAAGGTGAAATAGGTGCTATATGATGCATGTCATAAATAGAATTTGCTTTAAAAAAAAACACTTTTCACATCTCAAAGTCTTGATAAATCAGAACCCTTTCAACCCAGAAGACTTTGTGATGTCCAATGCTGTAAATATTGTTTCTGATTCTCTAGGCTCAGAGTAGGTTTTGCCTTTGTTACATGTTCCCTACAAAAAACTATCTCTTTCTATTTAACAATAGCAAGGTACAGTTTATTCATTCTTACTAATATTGTGCTTGGGTTTCAGTTTTAATTTTCAATTGTATCCAAAATAGGCAAGCTTTTAGACAGGTTTTACATTTTACTGACACTGACCGAGATTACCAGAAGGATGATAATCTTGGGAGGTTATGCATTTTACCTTTTTTACTGTAGTTTTTACATTATATTGAATAACACCTGTCTTATCTTCCCTTTGAATAACACCTGTTTTATCTTTCATTTGCTGCTAGAAACATTTCCTGTGCCTGGCATTATCATGATTCTGGCACACTTACCAGCTCATCAGAAAAAAAGTGTATCAAAAACAGAGGTCTTAATTGCATAACATTAGCATATATATGTGGAAGTGACACCACCTTACCAAGGCCCCTTTGTATTGTGCATTGTGCATTCCTATCTCTAGTTTATAGAATCCTCCATGTTGGAGCATATATCACAATGAATAAATTGAAACCAGGTATGCCTGGAGACAGTCCATTCCTCCTAGAAGCCCAGCACAGCCCAATGGCAGCTGAAGGCATCCAATGTGTCTGCCAGCAAGCTAAAAAAAATGATTCTGCCGTATTCCATACTCTTAGTACACAATACTATCTGCATAGCCTATAGACAAAGGTATAATAGAGCCCCCATAAGAGCAAAAGGTAGAACATTGAGAATTGTAAAGACTTGTAATATTTTCCTTTCTAAGAATATAACCCCCGGTGTCATAAAATGTATATAAAAGGAAATTATGATTCAGTATTTGATAAAAAAAACAATAGAGCTGTAGCTCTAACCAAACTGCTAACATGATTTTATGGCTTGGTATATGCCAGCTATCCTCTTTTCTTTATGTAGCTAAAAAAAATTAAGGACTATAAAACCCCAATGAATGCCATCCTGTTCCACATAATGGAAAACAGCCATCTGCTGGACTCAAGCCAAATGGCCACAAATTAGCAAATAAGCCTAATAAATTCCTATCTCTGAAACCGAGAGTCAGGAAAGAACTAAACATAATCTTAAGCATCAATTCATCTTTTGCACAAATTGGATAGCACTCAAATAAAATGTATAATACCTTTTTTTTTGCTTTTATTGAAAATTATAGTCTATCTACTAGCAAATCCAAAGTTATATTCTTGAATACTCCAAGGCATGCTTATAAATGAATAGCTATTCTAATGCAAAGGGCATTATATACTTTGCCTTGGATTAAAACAAATTCTCTTGAAAGTCTTTATAAACGGGACTACATGCTTATAAAACAATTAGTAGGTTTAAAAAATTGGGCATTCACATCATTATCTTGTGTAGGTAAGATACAGTCATTAAAATGGTTTTGGTTTAAAATATGTATTATTATTTAATACTAGAAAAGCCATGTGCATAATGAAAACATTTGAGTTATCGTAAAGGAAAGCATATAATGGACCCAGAACTCCACAAGGGGCATGGGGTATCACCACAGACAGGCATAGCTCAGATCTAGAAAAGACTCAGGTGTGTGTTGTAGGCGGGGGGGGGGACAGGCAGTATAATGTTTTTTTACCTCAATGCACTGATTGCATTAGGGAAAAAAAATGTTAGAGTTTAAAATCACGTTAATTGATATTAACATATTTTTTTTTTTAACTCAAAGTGATGGTAAGTCAACATTTGTGATGCCACCATTGTTAGCCATCAATGCGCTGTGCAGATTGTACATTTGTATCTTTCAAATTATAACCGTGTAATATATTACACATTATTTTTTTGATATAATACGGGACTGAACAAATTCAGGTAATCAGCATGTCTAAAAATACATTTCTTCCTATTGAAAGCTTTCTACTGTTAGTAGTTTCTATATGTTTTCTGATTCTTTAAAATGACCCTGTCCCAGCAGACGTCAGTGGAAAATTCCTCATCAGTAAAGCTAAATTTGATGGCATAGAGAGCAGGAGAGGGAAATGTTT
The DNA here is from genome assembly GCA_037952925.1 of Lithobates clamitans. Lineage (NCBI taxonomy): Eukaryota > Metazoa > Chordata > Amphibia > Anura > Ranidae > Lithobates > Lithobates clamitans. The sequence continues at coordinate 5,468,409 of JBBGZY010000605.1, read as the reverse complement.
ACACACTCACCTTGCAGGCAATTTTTTCTGGCTAAGGCAATTTTTATGACATAGTTGCTTTAAAAAAAAGACTCAGAGAGGTTTTCTGTCCTTGAAAGGTTTCACCTGTCCACTGCATGGAGCTAAGGGAGAGGAATGGCAGACTGGAATTTTGTGTTGTCGAAGAGAGAGAGCGGACTGGGGTGGAGTAGGATGGACCTCTTTGGAGGATCTCACATGGCGAGACCTATGGCCTGAAAAAAGGAAACCACAATCATGATTTTAAAACCCTAAGGCACTGCAGCCTACTACCCACTCTATTAACATCCTTGGATCAGCCAAGTCATTGACTCTACTTCTTTTGGACTGATACTACAAGACAATTGAGAAGGAAATGTAATACTTTTACACCATGTTTTTATTTGTTACAAGGAAAACAGTTCCTTAACTGAATTAAGGAAAGCAATCTTCCCTCTGTGTAATGCCTAAAGACAACAGACAGTCAGGTATAGCAGTTAAGCCTTATAACATCTCAAGAAAAGGAGATATAACTGACATACACGTATGTCCAGCCTAGGGAAATCCTGTTTCAGAATAGAACTGGAGTTGACCAATTACAAAAGTCAGTCTAAGTGGTGACAAGTGGTGACGCCTGGGTACCACTCTTGCACCGACACTAACTGTGAACATGACCATTTTTTTAATTGCGCATGAATGACAGTGGTATACTGTATAAAACCTCTGCAAGAAAGTGTGTATTGCTCCTATGCAAGCCTAGGGTCTGCAAAGAGAACCATCAAGAGACTGCACTGAGGACTGGCAAGACAAGATGGTCCTTTGGTGCACTGTCCCTGGAAAGCTGCTTAGCAAGAGGCCGCCTGTAGCTCCGGGAACTTGCTTAACAACATGGATACTAGGGGCCTTCCAATATACAGACATATGTATACCCTTATAATAAAGTATAGTTCTATATACACTTTCATTATTGGTTTCAGAAATGTAAGCCAGACAGACAAGTAGATGTTGTAGCACTGAAGTAGAACAAGTTACCAAACTGTTGTGAATAATGTGTATGGCAACTGTGATAGAAATATTCAGAAGAAAAATCTATTGCTTCAAGGTCTGTGACTATGTTATTGTAGTTATGAAATAAAGCAACTCTCAGAGGTGCCAGCTGCCTTTGAGGTATTGCAACTCTGATGCTGAAAAACCAAAAGATATTTTGTTTAGTATGTACTTCATCCCCATATTGTGTGTTTGTATTGTACTAGGATCAAAGAGAAATTGAAAACTCCCTAATGATCTCAAGAAAAGGAATGTAATATTGTAAACTCATTTTCCGAAGTAACATTAAAAGTTAAACTAAATTCTGACTTTTGTAAGTGTTTGTAGGACACAATAATAGAGTATCTCTCCATATATTTCTGCATGTTTTCTTTTAAAACCAGGACAGCAGGTGACAGTGATGAAAATGATAGTTTAAAGTGGTTGTAATTCTAAAAAAAAAATATCTACTGTCCCTTTAAGGCACGAGATATAGCATAGTGCTTTTGCCATGTCAATTGTTCATTTCCATGCTGTACAATACCTAGTTGATCCTGTTTGTCCTTGTCTTCCCCTGTTTAAATTGACCTCTCATTTATCATGGCTGTTGATCCATGATAGCGTGGTCAGAATACATCTCTGCATCTCCCCCTGTTCTCCTCCCTCTCAACCTGTCACCTCTGTAGTCTGTGTGAGAGCTGATCCTCCTCTCTCTGCCCCTCCCCTCTCCTTCAACCTAGATAGAGCAATGCTTTTTCCCTGAAGATACTTCTCCCCTTCTCTTTGTTAACCAGCTCCCACCCATGCCAATTCTGACATTTTTCTCCTACATGTAAAAATCTGTACTTTTTTTATAGAAAATTACTTAGGACCCCCAAATATTATATCTAACATGGTGGGTGTTGCAATTTTTAATGTCACACAGTATTTACGCAGCCGTTTTTCGAAAGGCAATTTTTTTTTGAAAAAATACACTTTGAATAATTTTTTGCACACAAACACAATATAATACCCATTTTTTGTCAACATATAAAATATTATGTTATGCTCAGTAAATAGATACCTAACATGTCATGCTTTAAAATTGAGTCCGTCCGTGGAACGGCGCCAAACTATGGTACCTAAAAATTTCTACTACCAATGCTTTAAAAGCCTTCACAGGTTACAATTTTAGAGTTACAGAGGAGGTCTGGAGCTAAAACTATTGCTCTCACTCTGCTGTTCATGGTAATACTTCACATGTGTGGTGGGACTTACATATGCATTCACGTTTACGCGCAAGCATGGGGAGAGGCGGCGCTTTACATTTTTTTACATTTATTTTATTCAAAGCTTTTTTACACTGTCTCTATAACTTTTTTCATCAACTTAATTGCTTTCACAACAAATAATCAATCGACTGACTGATCCTTCCTGAAATCGACTGACTGATTTTTCCTGCGATCGACCGAACAATCCTTGCTTTGACCAATCCTTCCATTCACTGATCTATAAATCCTTCCTTACTGTGATCTTTTCTGCAATCGGCCGACCAATCCTTCCTGCGATTGACTGCTCCTTCCTGTGATCAATTGACCAATGCTTCCTGCGATCGATTGACGGATCCTTCCTGTGATTGATCGACTGATCCTTCCTGTTATTGATCTACCGATCCTTCCTGCGATCAATTGAACAATCCTTCCTATGATTGATCGACCGATCCATCCTGCAATTGATTGACAGATTCTTCCTTACCTTGATTGACCAATCCTTCTTTACTTTGATCCTTCGTGCGATCACTTGAATGATCCTTTCTGTGATTGACTGTCTGACCCTTCCTGCGATCGACTGACTGATCCATTCTTCGATCAATCCTTCCATTGATCGATTGACCAGTCCTTCTTTTGATTGATTGATCCTTCATTCAATCAATCCTTTCTTCCTTTCAGCGATTGATCTTTACTTCGATCCTTGCTTCCTTCGACCGATCCTTGCTTCCTTCAATCGATCCTTCCTTCTAATGCTCAATCCTTCCTTTGATTAAATGATCCTGAGAGCCTTCTTTCGATTGATACTTTATTCAATTGACATAACCTTCCTTTGAATGACCGACTGATCCTTCCTTCGACCAATCCTTCCTTGGATCAATTGATCTTTTATTTGATTGATCCTTCCTTCGATTCTTGCTTGTTTTGATTGATCCTTCCCTTCTATCTTTGATCCTTCCTTCCTTCATTACTTTTTTTAACTAGTAATATTTTGCAATGTTATTAATCCTTTTCCATTTAGTATAATATCTGGTTGATCCTGTCTGTTCCTGTGTTTCTGTCAGTATACCGACTTTCCATCATTCTGCTTTCTCTGCAGCATCTGTAGCTCCCTCTCTCCCCTTCCCTTACTGTCATTTCCATGGTCTGTGTGTGCCCCTTCCCTCCCCTCCTGGAACTGAAACTAAACCAGCAGAGGAATGTGAGCCCCACTGTAGTCCCTCTGCTTGGAAGTAAGACCCGAGAAAACCATGTAACTGCACTGAAGCACTGCTGGGAAAAGATATTTAGAGATTATATGGCTGAAAAAAAACACTGCCACTACTATTGCCCCATAGGAGAACCTATCAGGGGAGTTTATTGTGGAGACTATACAACCACTTTAACCGTAAGCCTACATTTACAATACAATTTCTCCCATTTAACATTCCCATTTAACATTCCCATCCTCACTAAATTTGGGTATGTGCAATGTGCTCCTCAATCTGGCTTTACCTGCACTTTTGCAATTTTTGCAATTTTCTAATTCCAGCATTTCAGGGCAAACCATAGGACAATTGACTAGGTTTTGGAAGTATCCAGAATCACAGCAGAACCCCTGTACCTGTTTTGTAAGGTATGGAAAATCACTGTCAGGAAACATATCAAGTGCAAATCAAAGTATTCTTCCTTTCCCAAATTTTGACTTAGATAAGTCCATCTTATGACTTTGGTCATGTATATTTTTCAACCAATTCTGACAAGCCTAGGAATCTAGGGAGCCAAATGTTAAGAATACTTGTATAAAGGCTATTAGTTGTTTATTGTCAATAGACTACTAGGTTTTCAATTTTGAAGGGGTAACAAGGAATGAGTTTTTCCCCACCATTTTTTTTTTTTATATTATTATTATTGATTTTATTATTACTATTATTTGGTCTTCCACTATATTGTGCGTTGCGTATGCAAGGTTTATACCATTGATATTAACGCATGCACTGTAAATTACACAGCAAGAATTTCCTATATAATTTGCTTCCAATCTAAATAGATAAAGGACAGACTCAGTCAGGCTGATTTATTGATGGGGATGCAAATGCTCCCTCAATAAATTGTAGCTGTGTTCACTTTGAAGGCCCAATTACGTACAAATGAAATAAACAGTAATTTATTTTTCACATGACTGGAATTAAATTATTGAGTGAAGATTCTCAATTCGTATAGGCTGGGCTCTCACTATTCCAGAGTGGTGTATTGCATATTGCAGAGTGTGGGTTCTCACTTTTTCAGTGTGGTGTATTGTAGAGTGTGGGTTCTCACTCTTCCAGTGTGGTGTATTGCAGAGTGTGAGTTCTCACTCTTCCAGTGTGGTGTATTGCAGGGTGTGGGTTCTCACTCTTCCAGTGTGGTGTATTGTAGAGTGGGGGTTGTCACTCTTTCAGTGTGGTGTATTGCAGAGCATGGGTTCTCACTCTTTTGGCATGGTGTATTGTAGAGCGTGGGTTGTCACTCTTCCAGTGTGGAGTATTGTGGAGTGTGGGTTTTCACTCTTCCAGTGTGGTATATTGTAGAGTGTGGGTTCTCACACTTCCAGTGTGGTGTATTGCAGAGTGTAGGATCTCACTCTTCCAGTGCGGTGTATTGTAGAGTGTGGGCTCTCACTCTTCCAGTGTGGTGTATTGTAGAGTGTGGATACTCACTCTTCCAGTGTGGTATATTGTACAGTGTGGGTTCTCACTCTTCCAGTGTGGTATATTGTAGAGTGTGGGTTCTCACACATCCAGTGTGGTGTATTGTAGAGTGTGGGTTCTCACACTTCCAGTGTGGTATATTGTAGAGTGGGGGTTGTCACTCTTCCAGTGTGGTGTATTGCAGAGTGTAGGTTTTCACTCTTCTAGTGTGGTGTATTGTAGAGTGTGGGTTGTCACTCTTCCAGTGTGGTGTATTGTAGAGTGTGGGTTCTCACTTTTCCAGTGTGGTGTATTGTAGAGTGTGGGTTGTCACTCTTCCCTTGTGGTGTATTGTGGAGTGTGGGTTCTCACTGTTCCAGTGTGGTATATTGTAGAGTGTGGGTTCTCACACTTCCAGGGGGGTGTATTGTAGAGTGTGGGTTCTCAGTCTTCCAATGTGGTGTATTGTAGAGTGTGGGTTCTCACTCTTCTGGTGTGGTATATTGTAGAGTGGAGGTTCTCACACTTCCGGTGTGGTGTATTGTAGAATGTGGGCTCTCACTCTTCCAGTGTGGTGTATTGTAGAGTGTGGGTTCTCACCCTTCCAATGTGGTATATTGTAGAGTGTGGGTTGTCACTCTTCCAGTGTGGAATTATGTAGAGTGTGGGTTGTCACTCTTCCAGTGTGGTATATTGTAGAATGTGGGTTCTCACACTTCCAGTGTGGTGTATTGTAGAGTGTGGGCTGTCACTCTTCCAGCATTGTATATTGTAGAGTGTGAGTTGTCACTCTTCCAGTGTGGTGTATTGTAGAGTGTGGGTTGTCACTCTTCCAGTGTGGTATATTGTAGAGTGTGGGTTCTTACACTTCCAATGTGGTGTATTGTAGAGTGTGAGCTCTCACTCTTCCAGTGTGGTGTATTGTAGAGTGTGGGCTCTCACTCTTCAAGTGTGGTGTATTGTAGAGTGTGGGTTCTCACTCTTCCAGTATGGTGTATTGTATTTTTTTCTGTGTGTGATACTATGCTTATATTTGGGTAGCTAATTCAAATGAATGACATTACAACACGCTAATGCACATAACGTGTGCTAATGTGTGTTATTGTACCATGTTAACATGTGTAATCCTGCTGCACACTGGAGCAGAAATGTGTGAAATGGGGCTTAGCAAATCAGCCCTATAATGCAGATAAAAAAGGAGAAGTACTAGGGTTGTATGAAAATATTAGAGGTAGGAAATGTTTACAAAAATCATATGGGAGATGTGTTATACAACTCTATGAAGAGATGGATTTTAAAGATTTGTTTAAGCATGTGAAAGGTTAGTGAATGTACAGAAGCATGTGGTGATGGGAGAAAAGCAAACAAAATTGTTTAAAGAGAGCAAATGTTCCATTTGGGTATATAGAAACTTACCTGGAGACTTAAGAAAAATAGGAAGATACCAGATTGTCTATGCTAGAAGCTAGGCTTTAAATTGTGCCTCATGAGCTATGGAAACTCAGTTTAGAGAATATCAGGAATATAAATGAAGCAAGGTGGAATTGGAGTCTATTAAATACAACATCACAGAAGAGTATTGAGGATCAATGTTTGGGAAATAAGACCTATTTATAAAAAAATTGAGGAAAGGGAACAAAACAGGGTTGTAGTCCATAATGACTAATTACGTTTTATCTTTTATTATTTAGGAAAATAAAACAATTATGAGTTTGGCTATCATGGCCTACTGCTCTACTTTTAGTTTTTCTTTTCTTCAATTTTTTTAAAAGTAAAACCCACTAGGGTTGATTTACTAATAGAGTAAAGGCTGTTCACTTAGAAAAGTTAACGTTCCACTTGCAAAGAGTATGCACATCTTACAAAGTGATTGTTGGTAAAAAAGGGGAACCTTTGAATACCCAATCTTGTATGAGAGAAATGCTAAAAACAGGATTTTACTAGAACATCATGGGTTTTCAAAGTGAATACATGCTCACTTCCTTTATTAACATTCACTTTGCAAAATGAACGTGCACTATATTAAGTGAACAGCCTCTGCTACCTTATTAAATCTACCTCACTGCGTTGTATTCACTAGCTAGGCTCTTCTGTCCTGATATTTTGAATCTGAAAGATTCCAGCTGATAGTTGCCAATGGGAAATAGAGACATTCTAATTAGGAATAGGTTGATATATGAAACCAAATGACCTTACTTACTATTTAACCTATGCATCCTCTGAAAGAACTAACTGCTTTAATGTATTTCAGTAAATGAGTGTCACCCATTATTATTTTCTTACTGTTTTGATGATTACAACATAGTGGGTTGAGGTATAATTCTCACAACTTCCATTTACATTTTAATACTTTTACTTAAAGTGACCCTAAACTCTAGTTAAAAAAATGTATTCAAGTATGTATCTTTAGTTAAAAAAACACCTATTATTCTCAGCCTCCTTACAATATTCAATATATTGTATATACAGTATATATCTATATATATATATATATATATATATATATATATATATATATATATATATATATATATATTCTTTTTTCTGCTGCTGCTGCAGCAGCAGTCCGGCTTGCTGTTATATAGTGGCTACATGTTTTTCATGGTCCCTCTCTTGCTTGATCCATAGACCAGGAACCATGGACTATGGGATTTGTAGTGTGCATAGAGCATACAATGCTTGTTTCATACAAATAGAAGTGAAGGTCACTTTAACTAAATCGATTTCCTTGGGAAAAAAAAAACTTTGTCTTTATGTTCTAATGATCTCTGCAACAGTTTTGTTCTTTTTTCAGTTTCAGTTTTTTTCTTGCTAAAAATATGTTTTATGCTTTCCAAAGAAAGCATTAGACTAGGAATACTGCTCTGCAGAAAACAATATGGGAATAAGGCTAATTAAAGACCTAGTCCTTCTGGATGTTTGCAGAAGTGCCAGGGGAAGATTATATTTTCAAGCCAGCAAAGTGCATCATTGAGATGAAATGGATGAAAAGATCTTTGAGCACATTGCATTCAAGAGCTGTTTTATGCAAATAAACATTTTAGCCTTCATCCTGCTGTACTGTCTGATCCTTTAGAACCAAGCTGATGGTTGGTGCTGATGGCTGGTGAGTGGATGGTATTCTTATAAATTTTCAGGAACTTAAATGGTGAAAATGCAAGTAGCAAGTAGCTTTGCTATTTAATGTGTCAAACGAAACAAGCATGCCCTAGTAAAAAAATCCACAGAAGAAACGCATACTGCATAGAAACTACAGTATATCAATGCTAACAAATGTGAAATAAAATAAGGACACTTGTCTGGATAACAATTCTAGAAGTGCTTAAATCAGAAAGTTCTTTTAATCCACTTTTATTTTACAAAATCCTGAAGATGCAGCCAAATTTCATCATTTTATTGATGTTCTTCTAGGTGGTACTTCAAGCTCTTGCCCACTCCAAAAGTGCCAGTCTGTGTGTTTTTTTTTAAATCAAAAAGGTGTTTATTGAACAAATTTCCATACATAGCTTCCATTGTACATACATCGTGCAACAATATGCCATTATTTACTATTACATTCCAATCATCCTGAAATATTTCAATGCTCTATTACTTTATGGTCATTAACCATCAATAAAACCTCATGGGCCCCCCCCAAGACATTGCAATAGTCTTGACATTACCAGCTCCCTAGGACTCAATCCAGGGGTGTCTAACCATGGTGCCCAGATCCTCTCGAATCTATTGGGGCTGCCTCTGAGTTGGTAAATGTGCTTTTCCATAATCAAAGTGTTGCCCATATGAGTAATCCATGATCTCACTGAAGGTGGAGAGGTCGATTTCCAGCCAAGCAGTATAAGCTTGCGTGCCTGGAACAGTGCCCTAGTGAGTGCTATTCTAGTCATCTCTTCTGGGACCATATCCTCTAGGACTCCTAGGATGCAGTGAATTGGGTCAAGGGGAATGGTGGTCTGGAACACTCGGTTGAGTGTTTCCATGACCTCACTCCAATACCTATGGAGCTTCGGACATCTCCACAGTAGGTGGATGAGGTCCCCCCGGTGCCGCTCGCATCTGCCACATAAAGGATCAGTCCTCCTACCCATCTTGTATAGTTTAAGTGGGGTGTAATGCACTCTAAGTATTATATATAGTTGGGATACCTTCTGGGCCACGTTGAGAGAGCATATATTAATAGATTGTAAGATTTCTTCCCATTGCTCTCCCGTAATTGGGCCTACATCTTGCTCCCATAGGGATGGTGCCCTGGTCGGGTGTGCTTTCAAAAGTTGCATCAGTAGCATTTGATAGCAATATGAAATGAAACCTTTAGTTTCTGTGCTGGACTGTATCAGATGAAAGATAGGGGTGTTGGACAATGTCCAGGGAGTAGCACTACCTTGTGTGTCCACCGCATGTTTGAGTTGGATATATGAATAATACATGTTGTTTGGGAGGTTGTATTTATTTTGTAGCTCTGAGAACGTCAGCAGCCTGCCATTGCTAAATATGTGAGATAAAAGGATAACGCCAAATGAGCGCCATCTGGGGCCCTGTTGCAGCTTTGCTAGCTCTACGTATGAAAGATTTCCCCATATTGGGCTGTATTCTGTGAAGCCTGTTACCTCCTGCAGCTGTCTTCCCTTGTTCCAGACTTTCTGTATTAAAGTAAGAGTGGGCGTTAGTTTATTGGATTTGTGAAACAGTTGGGCCTCAAGGCCTAGCGGGATTGTTTCCGCTCCTGTCCCAATCAGCATTAACTGCGCCGATGAGCCAGGAGGGTCCCGGTTCATGGAGCCCACCAACTGCTGCAACTGAGCTGCTATGTAGTACAACCAAGGGTTGGGTACTGCCAGCCCTCCGCTGTCCTTAGGGTTTTGCAGCTGTTCCAGCTTAATTCTTGGTGTGCCTGAATTCCACAGCAATTTGCGGAAGAGAGTGTTAACCACCCTAAAAATCTTTAAGTGTATTACTATTGGAGAGTTGTGTAAAAAGTAAAGTAATTGCGGCATTAAAATCATTTTTATTAAGTTTGCTTTGCCCGCTAGTGACATTTTGAGCCTGTTCCATGTGTTGATTTTGTCTCTAAATCTGGATAGTAAGGGGTATATGTTTAGGGGGCAGTATTCTGTTATTTTAGGTGAAATTTGTATGCCCAGGTATTTAAATTATGACGTTACCGGAACCGAGCAGGAGTCCGGTAGATTCACCTCACCCCCCTCGTCTAGCAACATCAAAGCCGACTTAGACCAGTTAATTGTCAGGCCAGAAAAATAGCCGAACCCAGTGATGATTCTTGTCACCTCCGCTAAGGACGTTGTGGTATCCCCCAGGAAAAGCATCATGTCGTCAGCGTACAGCATAATCTTTTCGTGGAGGTCCCCATATTTAAAGCCCGTAATCTGCTGACTTGCTCTTACCGCAGCCGCCAGCGGCTCGATGGCGATGGCAAAGAGCAGGGGGGACAGGGGGCATCCCTGCCTTGTGCCCCTGCCCAGAGCAAATGCATGTGACATCCTACCTGACATCCTAATAGTCGCCTTTGGGGAAGCATATAACAGTTTGACCCATGCTATAAACCGACTTCCAAACCCTAGCTTTGATAGTACCGCCCACAGGTATCTCCAACCTACACTGTCAAACGCCTGATTGGCGTCCAAGGAGAGCAGTGCCCTGCTTCCTTTATTATCTGGCTGCAGCTGCATATTTAAAAATAGGCGTCTGAGGTTGGTAGCAGTGGACTTGTGCGGCATAAATCCAGCCTGGTCGGGATGTATTATGGATTCAATGATCCGGTTGACCCTAAGCGCCAGGGCCTTAGCCAGTATTTTAACATCACTTTGCAATAGTGAAATAGGCCTGTACGAGCCCGGGTCAACCGGATCCTTACCAGGTTTCAACAATAAAATTATATTGGCTCTAGTCATGGAGGTCGGCAAATTGCCTTTTTTAAGCGAGTCATTAAACACTTCCAGTAGCTGTGGCATTATCCACTCACCATACTGGGTGAAAACCTCCATGGGGATACCGTCCTCCCCAGGAGCCTTGCACGTAGGGAAGGAACATGCCGCATGTTGTAGCTCTTCCAATGTAAGGGGTGCTTCCAGTGATTGCCTAGCCTCCTCAGATAGAGAGGGCAGATCAATCCCTGCAAGGTATGCCTCTAGCTCATCATCAGTGTAATCATCCCTCGCTACATAGAGATCCTTGTAGAAGGATGCTAGCTCTGATAGAACCTGATCCAGGCCATTAACCACCTTTCCACTGGCCGTGCGAATTGCTCCAACCGCTGGAGACAGCTGCTGGGACCTGGCTATTTTTGCCAGTAGGCGTCCCGTTTTTTCCCCTTCTTCATAGAATGCCTGTTTGCTAAAGAACCTTTTGCGTTCTGCGGCGGAGGATCTCAAGCGGTCCAGTGAATCCTGGGCCGAAATCCACGCCTCCCTCGCAGACTCCGTGGGGTCAGTAACATAGGCAAGCTCCAACTGGCGAACTTGGTCTCCAACCTGTTCCAATAGTACCGAGGAATTTCTCTTGACCATGGCTATTTCAGCAATAAATATTCCCCTGAGGTAGGCCTTAAAGGCTTCCCAAGTTTGAATTGTATCTGTTAAGTGTTTATGTGAGTTGAAAAATAATTCTATTTGATTAGAAATTCGTTCTGGGGAGTTAAATAATTTCAGCCAGAAGGCATTGAGTTTCCATGGCGCCTTAGGCAGTGAGGTAGGGGGTTGGGCACTCAGCCATACAGCCACAGGTGAATGGTCAGATACTCCCCGAGGGAAGTATTCTATCTTAGAGATATATTCTAGCAAATTGGGAGTGCCTATACTAAGGTCTATACGGGATAGGTATCCGTGAGTTTTGGAGAAGCATGAAAACTGCTTTGTATTAGGGTTACGGATGCGCCAGAAATCTGTCCAGCCCAGTTCCGTAACTAGGCGGCTGAGTGCCGTGCCCCTCCCACCTCCAGGAGAATGGACTGGGGGGTGCCTATCCAATTTTGGGTCAAGGTAGCAGTTAAGGTCTCCCATGATTAACAGTGGGACATCAGGTTTGCCCGCCAGGTACATCAACAAAAGCTGTAGCACCTCCCGTGAGAACGGGGGTGGGATATATATAAAGGCTATAATCAGTGTTAAGGTGTATACTTTACAGTAAATGAAAACATATCTACCAGCACCATCCACCAGTGAGTCCAGTTCCTGGTATGACAGAGCTTTGTGTATCAATACGCTCACCCCACGAGAGTAGGCGGTGTGAGTGGAGTGATAAGATTTGCCCACCCAGGCATACTGCAGGCAGCCCACATTATCCCCCAGGAGATGTGTCTCCTGGAGGGCAATAATAGCCGGATGGAATTTGCGCAAACCAGAGGAGATCATGACCCTTTTCAAGGGGTCATTCACTCCGCGCACATTCCATGATACTATGGGCGTGGATACCATTGCAAATATTCAAAGATACATTTAAAGGATATTCTTCTGGAAGTCAGAGCTGATCTGGTTATATGGTTACCCATGAGCATTAGAATGTGATTCATCAAAAAGCATTTTTTCATTGAAAAATTGTCCCAATGGAAGCTAGGTGTTCTTGAAGGGTGGATAATCTCGCGCAACTGCGCGGCAAAACAGTGAAAAAAAACAAAACAAGAGTAGGAACAGACTTTGTTGAGGGCCCTGGGTCCTGCCACGCTGTGGCGCATACCTCCAGATCCATCCCGAAACTGCGGGCTACGTGGTCTGTCCTGATTGTGAATGCCAACAGGGCAATACAGCATTAGCCATGTATCCCATGGCTTCAAACATCTTCTACTTTTTCTGCACAGTGATTTCCCCTGTGAGGGTCTGTGCTGCAAGTGGAAATAACTGGTTGAAAAAAATATAACAATTTTTCCAGTGGTAGTCACTCGCTGCGTAAGCAATTGGTAAAGTTCCTCTTCTGAATGAAAAACATGAACAGGAAAATGGACGCCCTGCTTTCTCTCGCATTTCTTCTGTCTTCTCTGGTTTAACCGGCTCCTTCTTCTCGACCCTGGTGGCGTATAGCTTGCTCATTCTGGTCTAACCAGGATGTTGCATCTTGCGCATTTTCAAAAAAGTGGTTCTGTCCGTTTGCCGTTACTCTCAACTTAGCCGGGAACATCATTGCGTAGGATAACTGCAGCCTTTGTAGCCTCTTTTTCACTTCCATAAATTTTGACCTCCTGCGTTGTACCTCAGCGGAGAAGTCCGGGTAAAAGGATACTTTAGTGCCATTGTGTTTAATGCTGCCTTTTTCCCTGGCCAGTCTCAGTATCACCTCACGGTCCTTGTAATTCAGGAGCCTGGCCAGCATTGATCTTGGGGGGTTTCCAGGGGGGAGAGGGCGTGGGGGCACTCTATGGGCCCTTTCCACTGTGTAGATGGGAGAGAAAGCTTCTTTGCCAAAGACTTCCTGCAGCCATTCCTCAATGAAAGTAGTGGGGTCACGTCCTTCCACTTTTTCAGGGAGTCCCACTATGCGCACATTGTTGCGTCGCAGACGGTTCTCGATTTCGTCAGTTTTATTAAGGGCTTGAAAGGCGTTTTGTGTGGCCATCCTAACATCTCTGTTAAGGGGGGGCAACTGGTCTTCCACGTCGCTCACCCGGCCCTCCACTGCTGTGGTTCTTTCCCTGATTTTTTGCAGATCTTGGCGCATAAGGGATACTGTTTCTTTCAGACCCCCAAATTTCTCCTTCAAATCATCAATTGAGGCAGTACATTTATGCACAGCATGCAGGATTTCACTCAAAGAAGGCTGTATACTGTCTTCTGAGGGGGAGTCAGATGGGTCAGACATGAGATCCTGCTGCAGATCTAATGGCACTGTGTCATCTAGCATGCCTGTATCTTCCCTGTTAGGCTGGGGGGAGTCAGGTATATGAGAAGTAGAATGTCCGGCCAGCTTTTGGGTATAATAAAGCATGTCCCTGGGTTGTTCCTTGCCTTTAGGGAGTTTACTGGACTTACCCCCCTGTTCGGATTTCTTTTCCAGGCCGCGATGTGCTTTAGGAGGCTGAGACCGGCCGGCGCCATCTTGGTCAGCTTGGGACTCCCAGGCCTCGGTCTCCATTCGGTTCCCCCGGGTCATCATCAGCACTAAACGATCACCTGTCAGTACCGGGTGTCTCCAGGAGGTATCAGGAAGCTCTTTGGGGCAAAAACGGGCGATTTCGGTGGTGAGGAAAGGATATTAGACAGGATTCTCAGCGGGAGCTCCGTGCAGCAGGTCTGCTCACATGCCTCGTCAGGCCACGCCCCCGCCAGTCTGTGTGTGATGTTACACTTGACTAAGAGAGAGCACAAGGCTTGAACCAAGCTTTGGCCTGTATATTCAAGGAACCGAAATACATGGAAATTTGGAAGATCAGAATGTTTTAGGGATTTAGTAAGAAGGACAGCTAGGTGCAGAAGATGAGTGACAAAATAAAAGGTTTTCTCGCTAATATATGATTTCAGTTTATTTACCACAATTACATTACCACAGTTTTAGCTATGAGATTTTGAGGAATGTTATGCATTAACATGTCAACTGAAAAAACTGTGATATTTTCTATATATTGCTATTTTTTTATCTATCATGCAATAATTATGTAAATAATACTTTTACTGATCAAGTTTTGTTATTTAGCTTAACTGTGTTCTTTTACACAACTATGTGGTTTATACATATCTCAAAAACTTTGAAGTGCATGATATCTATTAAATATACTTAAAGGGTAACTCCACTTTTGTGGGAAAAAAAAATAGCAAAAAAATAAAATAATATAGCACATATGATTGCGACACTAATCATTTTGTAATTGAATGTGGTTGCAAATTATCTTTTGTTTTTAATCTGCAGCCAATGTAATTTTCTGAGAATACATAGGAATATGGCTACCGGGAGCTTTCTGTACGCAGAGTGTGTAATGACCACTCTCCAGAAACATAATTCTTGCTTGTGTGATTGGCTCACCAATTTTCCCAGAAGTCTGCCTAAGATACAAGTCAGATTTCAGGCATCCCAACAAAAATGTCATTTATTGAGAGATACTTTCAATAGGAGCACATCTAAAGGGATGCAGGCCCAGCAGATATCCTCATTAGTGCTCTGTAACTCCACACGTAATGCCACGTACACACGAGCGGACTTTTTGACGGACTAGGTCCGACGGTTCTTCCGACGGACTTTGTAGCGTAAGTGCGCCAGACTTACAAACGGACAGACTTGGGCACACACAATCACTCCAAAAGTCCGATGGTTTAGAACGCGGTGACGTACAGCATGTACGATGGGACTAGAAAAAGGAAGTTCAAGCCCCATTACACCACCCTTTGGGCTCCTTCTGCTAATCTCGTGTTTACCGCATGTTAGTAGAAGTTTGGTTAGAGACGATTCGCGATTTTCAGACTTCAGCTTATTTCGATCATTTTCTGCAGTTCAGTTTGTGCTTGTGAGGTTTGTATCTGGTTTTCAGTGTGTGTTGGTCAGTTTGTAACCTGTATAGCAGACCGTTCTGGTCCGCTCGTTCCTGATCTTCAGGTCGCTCTTCATAGGCCTTGCTGTTCTTTAGTGCGTTTGTTCTAAGTTTGTTTGTTTGACCAGCTGACTGTTTTGAAACCATGGTGCGTGGACGTACTCATTCTCGAGTTCGTGCTGTGTGGGGGCTTGGTGTTGGGGTTCCCTTTTTTGACCCGAGCCCAGTCCATGAACAGGGCGAGGAGGAGTTCATGGACGAAGAATTGGCTGCGCCAGCTTGACCAATTCTCGCACATGCCTTTGCTCCATGAGATCCGTGAGAATAATCCTGAGGATTTCAGGAATTATCTCAGGATGATGGACCCCATTTTTCAATGTCTGCTGGCTATGCTAACCCCTTATATCAGCAGGCAGGATACCTGCATGAGGCAAGCCATCACTGTGGAGCAGAGGCTAGTTGCCACGTTATGTTACTTGGCGACTGGGAGAAGCCTTCAGGACCTTAAGTTCTCGACAGACATCTCCCCCAAGGCTCTGGGGATCTTTATCCCAGAGACCTGTTCGGCCATAATTCAGGTCCTGCAGAAGGACTATATGAAGGTAAGTTTTTTATCCTTTAACATTACATGATATGTCTTTAATGTTTGCTACCGTATTGTATTAATTGCATTGTTACCTAATTACCATGCTTGGAATATGCTGTGAATGTCCCCTTTATCTTCATGCACGCATGTTTTTTTTTTGTTAATCAGTTTTTGCCCTACATGCATAATTGCCTTCACTAACCTCCCCACCATGCAATCTTGGGCCCATATACACCTATAGCCTATAGTCCCTTTGACATTATATATTGTCAGCTGCATTGTAATGCTTTACTCTCCCCCACCCCCTCAAATGTCTCCAAATGTCATGTGTGTTTTTCTACTAAATTAGAACCCCCCACCCCCTCAAATGTCTCCAAATGTCATGTATGGTCTCCTACTAAATTAGAACCCCCCACCCCCTCAAATGTCTCCAAATGTCATGTGTGTTTTTCTACTAAATTAGAACCCCCCACCCACTCAAATGTCTCCAAATGTCATGTGTGGTCTTCTACTAAATTAGAACCCCCCCACCCCCTCAAATGTCTCCAAATGCCATGTGTGTTTTTCTACTAAATTAGAACCCCCTCCCCACCCCCCACATACAAATTGATCAATGGCCCATCAGAGGGGGTGAGTCATCTTATAAGTGGGCCTTATTTTTTAGATTTTTAGAAATAATACTTTCATAAAATGTTAGACTGCTGTTGTGCAAGAATGTTTTTGTGTAATCTGCTAGCAAAGTTATGTATAAAGGTACTTAGATATTTTTTTTCTTGTTTGACTCCACAGTTTCCTTCCTCGCCACAGGAATAATAAAATAAAAAAGTTGCGCTAAATTAATACCATGCAAAAATGACTGGCATATAAAATCTTAAATTGATACAAGTGGACACCTATAAGTGAACTAAGAATCAATAAAAAGTGAATACAGGTGACAAAAAATCAAATAAGAAAAATCGAAACATCAATGAATCATTCAAAGTGTCCATAAAGTCATGCAATAAAAGCGTGTCTTTCCTTAGATGAGAAGGGCTAGTGTATAAAAATATATGTGTAATAAAGTCCACAATAGCAAAATCTTGATGATGAACTCTGTACTTTAGTGTAAACAAACGAAAGGCAACTCAGGTGTGCGACTCTGTATATGATGACTCTTACCAGAGATGAAGGACTCCTAAAGAGCAGGGTCAGATGAGCAGGCAGAAATAGCCCCCTGCAGGGACATAGGATCCTCCAGTATCTCCAGTCTTAGGTTGTCTCAGATGTTCAGTGAGGGGAGTCGCCGTATAGCAATGAACACACAAAAAAATAAAAAACTGGTATTAAGTATTAAAAGAAGAAGCCATACACATTGTTGTAGTAAAAACATTTTACTGTGCGCACATTCAAAGGTGCATATTTTGACGTCATTTAAAAAAAAAATTTAATTTTTTTTAAATTTTTGTTGCAATATAATTTTTTTTGTTGCAATATATATATTATTTTATAATATAATATATATTATAGTTTTTTACAACAGCGTTTTTTCACACATAATAAAAAAAACAAATTTGGAACTTACAAAGTTCAACATGTAAAAAAATGTGCTAGTGATGTAACCCATGTAAAAGAAAAATTTAGCAGATGCACACAAATTGTGAGTCCACCATGATGGGGGATCAATGGACGTGTTTTGTGTGTGCAATGCTTTCGTCTCACAAACTAGCATTATGAGGAAGGGGTTGCAAACACAAAACAAGTACATTGAGATCCCCTGATGGCAGATAGCACATGATGACACACCGTGTGCATCTGCTAAATTTGGCTTTTACTATTTAACAACTAGAAAAAACTAAAAAATAGAAAATTTTCAAATAAAATGAAGAACATGATTGATATTTTAGGCAAAAAGTTATTATATTCTCCCCAAAACATCAATCATGTTCTTCATTTCCTGATACATGCTGTCCAGCCGATTTCTCATGCTGTCAATTTGTTTTCGCATTCCATCAATTTGGACATTCCACACCATTATCTGCCCAATCAGTCTTTGTGCACTGTCTGTGCTAAATGGTTCCGCCGCTTGGCCTTCCACAACCAGAACATTATGTAGAAAAATGTATTTAGAAATATGCATGCCTAAATAGATTACCTTAAGCTGGGGTGTCAGACACTCACTTGGTGGGGTGCAAATCTTGGCCACTTCCTCCACCTCTCCTTCCTCCAGATCCTCGGGTGGGCGTGGTCTTGGGTTTGGGCTTAGGGGAATTCCAGATTCAGGCTGGTGACTTTGGGGGGTCCTGGGATCCTCTGACTGTTGTCTGAGTGTTTTCTCCCCTATGAGAATGAAACAAAAGGTATACTTAACACAGTGATATTTCAGGCAAGAAATAGGAATATGAAACCTTGCTTGGAAGTGGTGAACAATTGTCTGTTTGTAAAAAAAAAAGTATTTTAAGACAAAATTCAAATGCCCTTTTAACAAAACTACAATACTTAACATTTTTGTCCAAAGTTTCACAGATGGACACACCTCAAGTATCTCCTGGAGCCCCTGTGTGGATGACCCTCAAAAATGTTCTCTGGTGTCACACAGTACACTAGTGCTCCTGAGTCCAGATGTGGAAACGGCTGCTGTGTCCTGTCCTTACATTACACTGAATCATTTTTTCTTAAACATTCTAGTTTCAAACACATCTACACAACATCCAAAACTTATTTTTTACAAATTATCAAGACCTATAAATGTATGTAGAACCCTGTACCATCGTATTTCTTGCCAAACGAACGCCATTTTATTATAATCATATGTAGTTTCAAAAGAACGATCTTTACGAACGATGCTGTATAAACAAAAAGCATATGGATCAGCATGCAAGTTATTAAGTATCTCAATAGGAACACACAACAAGTACTTACTTTTTTTAAGCACCTTATTGATTCGGCAATATTGTTCTGGCTCCCTAGTTTTTAGGTCAGACCAGCGCTTCCTCAATTGTTCTTTAGCTTGTTTAATTCCAAATTTGTGCTCAATAGTGGTGACAACTGAGGACATTATTTTGTCCTTCCGCATATTGGGTCTGGTGTACGGTCCTTTTTTGCCATTATAGTCCTCCCTCCTCAATATGGCCACCATCTCCACCATCTCTTCAAAGGCCATGTTGGTGGCCTAATATCTCCTCCTGGATGTGGATGTTTGTGGCTCCGGGCTTTCCTCCGCGCTAGTTCCAGTTAATCTCTCTGCCATTTTTCTCTATATACTCCCACTGTTCAACGAAGAGTGAAGGGGCGAGGAAAAATCGTCCCAAAGAACATCAGGGGCGGGCAACGCAGGTGGAGCATGACACACGCACAATGTATATAAAGCTAGTACACTGGCCTAGGTATGTCCGAGCAGAAGTAGCGAGCATCATAAACGCAGGTAAAAGATTTAAACGTGGGTGTGTGTTTTGTGTATGTGTTTGTTTGGTGTGTGTGTGTGTTTGGTGTGTATGTGTGTGTGTGTGTGTGTGTGTATGTGTGTGTGTATCTGTGTGTGTGTATGTGTGTGTGTGTGTGTGTGTGTGTGTGTGTGTGCGCACTATATTCTGTAAAAAATAATACTGGGAGTTTGGACTGACATTACAGTTTTTATCTTGTGTCTTGTCTTTCAGATAAAATGAATCCCTTTAACGAGGAGGATTTTTTGAGTCATTTTATTGACCTCTATCAAGAGAACAGAAACCTGTGGGAGATCAAGCACTCCTTGTATTTCAATAAGCAAGCAAGGCAGGCAACACTGGGGAGACTTCTGGAGTTTGTAAAAACTGGAGTCCCCCAGGCAGACATTAAGTTAGTGGAAAATAAAATTGGGATATTGCGGAATATGTACAGGCGGGAACACAAGAAGATACAGAATTCCCTCAAATCAGGAGCAGCAGCAGACAAGGTTTATGTCCCCAAGCTGTGGTACTACCCCAAACTGAGATTTCTCGATGACCAGACAGAAGCAAGGCAATCGCTTTTGATCCTTCCCTCCACCTCCACCCTTCCCTCCACCCCAGCTGAGGCGTCCCAGGAAGAACTGGGCCCTTTCATCCTTGATGAAGTGGATGCGCCCAGCTGCAGCCAGGTATACTTTTTTATTTAATTTTGGATTGTGTAAATATTAATGATGTAAACTAAAATGTTTGAATTGCTTACAAATCAATGATTTAAACACAATTATTATTATGTATACATATCACTAGACAGTAGTAGCCAAAAATGTACGTCAAATATTGGTGAACAGCTGTAATAATGGTGGGGTCAAAATGATAGCCTTTTCTATTTGTTTATAATTATATTTGCAAGTCATGAGCTGAAAATTGTCTGTGATTGAGGAAGCAAAAATTACAACTATGTCCCTTTTTTATACACAGGATGAGCTCAGCCAGGAGGAGGCCGTGCCCAGTGGTAGAGAGGAGGAGGCCTTGCCCAGTGGTAGGCAGGAGGTGGCTGGGCCCAGTAGAATCCTCACCGAATGCCAGGTGCCTCCCCTCCGCATTACCACCAATAGGCCCAGGAAGATGACCCGAACAGAAGAGGAATTTGCCCTCATTCGGGAAGCCAGCCAAATGTTGAGTAACTCCCCCAATGCTGAAAAGGCCTATGGTACTCATTTGGCCACCAGGTTGATGGAACTTGAGAAGGGGCAACACCTCCTCTGTGAGGGGATTTTTTATGAGGCCCTTCAGTAGGGGTTGAGGGGCCAGCTTACTCAAACAAGCCATATTTTGGATGAAGCTCCTCCTCCTGCCAGAAGTACACCACTAAAGGCACAGCCTCCAAGGAAGGCTGCAGAGAAGCGTGGAGGGAAGGCTGCAGGGCAGCATGCAGGGAGGCTCCACGGAAGAGTCAAAAGTGATTGCCTGGCTTCAGTCTGGTCTGACAGAAGACGCAGATTGTGCTCCCTATTCTATGGACTCCGCAAGATCCCAATTTTGATTTCCACTGACTTGATGTGTGCCCTGGGTGACAAAAGGCTTCACAAATTCCTAAAGTGTCTCCAGTGTTGCCTTCCTCATTTATGTTTTTCCCAGAATAAATGGCTATTTTATTTACCTAAAATTATTTACTATGTGTTTTTATTCTAAAATGATATTTTGTTTGTGAGTAGGCAGGTACATGTCAAAAAGACTATGGGGGCTATTTACAAAAGGCTAAATCATTTTGCAATTCAAGTGCAAACTACAAGTGCAAATTGCACTTTAAATTGTACTGCAAGTGCACTTGTTGGAAGTGCAGTCGCTATAAATCTGAGGGGGAAGATCTGAAATGAGGGGAAGCTCTGCTGTTTTTATCATCCAATCATGTGCAAGCTAAAATGATTTCTTTTTGGTTTCCTTGCATGTGCCCTTCGGATCCACAGTGACTGCACTTCCAAGTGCTCTTTCAGTGCAATTTCAAGTGCACTTTGCACTTGTAGTGCTAAATGAATTTGCCTTTGGAAAATAACCCCCCTATATCAAATTAACAAGGGACACCAACCTCATTAAGGTTCATAAACAATACAAGATAATAATGTTATTGTGGTAACTTGAAACTCCTAAAAAAATGTAAACATTTAAATCAATAGATTTTTGATAACTTTACAGGAATTTTCAAATATATATTGTTGAAATATAAAAGTTAAAAAGATGAGTCAAATAAATAATTTGCTACATTATTTATGGAGATCTGGCTTTTAAAGACTATAATATTAGTCATGACATGAGGATAAATAATGAAGAAAGTAGTTTGTGAGAACTCTGTGTGAATATAAGCAGAAAAACAACTTCATTCTTCTCACATTATAAAGAAGAAAAGAAAGCACTGTGTTAACCTCCCTGGCGGTATGATGATTTCGGATTTTAGGTGCTAAAAGCGGTACAATTATTTTGCATGGAAATTTGGCGTTTTATATTGTAGGTCTGTAATTCTTAACAATAACACACTTAAATCTGTCCAAACAAGAGTCTAGTAGATATCCCGGGTATGATAAAGTTTGAAACACAAAAACATAAATTTTAATATAATAAATAAAAATAAATAATTAAAAAAATAAATAAAAAATAATAATAAAATAAATTTCCCCACGATTCACTATCGCTCAATTCTGCAAGTGTTCTAATTTACTATCGCTGTTCTCTAGCTGGTCTAAAGCCACTTTTGACGTAAAGGGACACTTTTTGGTTGTTATGGACAATCTCCAGTTTCCAGGCAGAAAGAACAGTATATGTAATAAAAAACTGCATGCAGGGCATGGGCCAAAGCACTGGGGACAAAAGGGATGTGAAATCATTTCATACAGTACTGTAATCTGTAAGATTACAGTACTGTATGTGTTATGATTTTTACATTTTTTGAATTTGCCGCCAGGCTCCGCCCCCGTGCGTCGCGATGCTCGCAGGGAACGGAGCCTGGCACAGAGAGGCTTCGGGAGGAGGATGGAGCCCACGGACACTGCGGGGGACATCGCAGGAACCCGGGGACAAGGTAAGTGTACCGCTCCAGGATCCTGCAATGTAATCCCGAGTGTGGCTCGGGGTTACCGCTAATGGTGCTGAATTTTAACCCCGAGCCACACTCGGGAAAACCGCCAGGGAGGCTACAAGATCACAGAATTAGCAGCGTGAGGAATGTGCTAGCTTCAATACGAAGGCTAGTTTTACCAGACCGAGTGCTTCCGTCTTGTACTTGCTCCAGAGCATGCGTCAGTTTTGGTCCATCGGACTAGCACACAGACAAATGGTTTGTACGCTAGAAAGCCGAGTCCATCGGAAAGATTTGAAACATGTTTAATTTCTAGGTCCGTTGAACTTTTGTGAAAAAAAAGTCAGCTGGAGCCCACACATGATCGAATTATTCGACGGAGTTCGGTCCGCCGGGCGAAGTCGGCTGGAAAGTCCGCTCGTGTGTATGCGGCATAACAGTTAACTATGAAGCCACTCCCATTAGACCTACTCAGAACAGAGGCACAGAGAAACACACATGGATTACTTCAGAATAACAAAAGGTAGGAATCTGCAACAAAGGTTGTTATAATCCTTGCAATGTACATAGATCACCCAGAGGGGAATGTTCTTTCTCTACAAAAGTGGAGTTACACTTTAATATACAGTACTTACGAATATATATATATATATATATATATATATATATATATATATATATATATATATATATTAGTATTATTAATAGTATGATTGTATGATTAAAGAGGAGCTCCAGTCTGTAAAAAAATAAAATAAATAAAAGTCAGCAGCTAAAAAATACTGTAGCTACTAACTTTTAATATAAGGACACTTACCTGTCCATGGATCCTGCGATGTCGGCAGCCCATCTGATTCATCAATCGGCTGCTGATGCAAGTGATGGCATTGTAAGTAAGGGAAACTGGCAGTGAAGCCTTTACAGCCAGTTTCCTACTGCGCATGCATGAATGGTCTGCCATCTTCTGGGACCTGTGTGCATACCAGAGGGCAGCAGGGGGAAGGAGGAGGGGCTGTAAATATGCAGAGATAACCAGGAAATCTTACCCGAAAGTGGGAGCGGGTACCTGTCAAAACCAGGTACCCGCCCCTCCCAAAAAAAAAGTACCAAATGTGGCAGTGGAGGGGGGGAGGGTGCGAACAAGCGGAGCTTCCCCTATTTTTGTACTTTGTATTTTTCCAATGTTTTTTTCTGTGTTTTTTCCCATGTTAATAGATATTTTTGGTAGTTCATTACTTGCGTGATTAGCTTGCTTTGCGAGCAGGCTATCCATCATTAATTTAATTAAGTGAATGGTACACACCTGTGTAACAGGATCCTATTTGCATATATAGTAGATTTAAACTAGTCAATGTTGGCATACAGCTTAAAGGAGTTTGGCTGTACTTCTCCTGTGGATCACAGGAGTGCAAATCGTTTTGTACTACTGTGACTCGTTTTCAGCAGAGAGTGGGCTGAAGTCCACTCTCTACTGACATCACAGAAGTCAGTCCAGGTACCGTGTCATCACGACAGTGGAAGTCAGAATCTGCCAAGTGCCTGGACTGATGCCCATCTCAGCCTCTCAGCAAGCCACTGAGAGTCTGAGCTGGCCGCTCCCCTCGCCTCTACAGCTCCAGTGCTCCAGTGAGTGAGGAGGAGACAGAGCGGAGAGCTGCTGATTGGTAGACAGGTAGTAATGTGATACAGTAATGTAATCTGTAAGATTACAGTGTACTATATGTGTAATGTGTTTTTTACTTTTTGAATTTGGATGCCGTGCTCCGTCCATGTGTGTCACAACACTCGCAGAGAACGGAGCTCGGCACTGTGATTAATCGAGCTGAGACACACAGCGGGGAGACATCGCAGGATACTCAGGACAAGGTAAGTAACTTTGCCTGGATCCTGTGATGCGATCCCTAGTGTGGCTCGGGGATACCGCTTTTGGTACTGAAAATCCACCCCGAGCCACACTTGGGGTTACCGCTAAGGAGGTTAAAAATGCCGGGTAATGCTGAGGTTGTATGCTCCTGCTACGTGAGACAGACCAGCGGTCTCCTGCACCATCCAGTCCCTTCCCCTACGCGTGTCGATACAAGGGAAATGACGTATCTTCCTGGGGGATGATCTGTCATTTCCCTTGAAATGCTATGAGGTAGGCAGCATGCCAAAAATGTAAAGCTGCGTACACACGATCGGATTTTCCGACGGGAAATGTGTGATGACAGGCTGTTGGCATTTGTACGTTATTTGTACGTTACATCGGACAATTGTTGTCGGATTTTCCATGGACAAATGTTGGATGGCAGGTTTTAAAATTTTCCACGGACAAATGTCTGTTGTCGGATTTTCAGAGCGTGTGTACACAAGTCCGTCAGACAAAAGTTCAAAGTACAAACACGCATGCTCGGAAGTAAGGATGAGCCAGCAGCGGTTGGTCTTGTAAACTAGCGTTCTTAATGGAGAACTAGCATTCATGACGTGGCAAATTATGAAATCTGGAAATGCAGCGCACATTCTCTTCTTCTTTAATGGGATAATAATGAAGCTGCTTTGCTGGTGATACTGATGGAGTTATTGCAAACAAATTTTCAAGGGCTTTATTTTCTAGTAATATCAAGAGTAATATTATTATGCTTTTTTTTTTTTTTTTTTTTTTGGGCAAGTTACCACAACACCATTATCCCATAGTTTTTAAAATTAAAGATACAACTTTGTTATTGTCCCTTGTCAATTTTACATTGTATTTTTTTTAAATGTAACTGCCTACTCCCAAACTGTTATTTGAAGTAAAACACATAGCCAAGTATTATTCTCAACAATTTTTTTTATTGTGCATTAAAAAAAACCCCAAATAAATAGACATGCTATCTGCCAATAGAACTTAACCAAAATGTGAATTGTAAGCATCCAAAAAAATTGAAAATATAAGAAATCAAATCATTATTATTCAACCAAAAAATAAAATAAAAGCCTCATGCACATGTCCTGCTTCTTAATATACGGGGCCAACAATGTCAAGAGTTGGTGAAAGCAGGGGTCCATCATCCAGGGATAATTCCAAAAAACATCTGGATTATTCTTCTGGAGCTCTCGCAGTAAAGGCATATGACATAAATGGTCATGAATAATAAAGCAACCAATTTTTGGTCCAAGGAATCCTCCTCCTCCTGTTCCTGGACTGGGCTTGGGTCAAAGCAATAACTCCAAGGCCAATAATAAATAACACGTTATCTCCTCCGATTCCGCAACATGTCTGGTTGACAAACGGCTGCTCGGAAACGAACTGAAAAGCACGAAATGAAAAGCACAAACTGAAAAGTGCTAAATGAAAATCGAGAAGTCAATAGCACAAATCAACACTCACCAAACTTCTACTAACACTAAATTAACAGAAGGACCCCAAAGGGTGGCGCCAAAGAGCTGAAATTTCCACGTAGTACATCATTACGTTCAGGCTTGTTGGCCGACAATTCCTTGCCGTTTGTATGCAAGACAAAATCCAGGCACATACCTTTGGACAAAAGTCTGAGGTTTTGTCTGCAGGAAAATCCGATTGTGTGTACGAGGCTTAAGGATCCTATAATTTCTGTCAGATACCAGTGTGGATTTAAAGCAGCCATAACCCAAAAGCAAATATTTATTATATTGCAGATTGCTTATTCTTAGATGTGATGGTTGCATTAGTTTCCTTTTTTAGTCATTTTTTCAGCTATTTTCATCTGGTGATCCAGCCAGGAAATCTGTTGTCTGTTGTTTTTCACAAGCTCAAGCTCTCCAGTAGAATGAATCACATCATTTTGATGAGACAAACAATGTAACACTGCCAGAGGTGATTAACTGCTTGATGACCAGCAGTCGTCATTATACTGCGGCAGGTTGGCATGCTTTAAGAGCTATAGGAGTTGTGCACACGTGCCTGCAGCCTATGAGAATGACCGGGGGCCACAATGTCCGACCGCGACCTGTGATCGCTCCTCAGAGACACAGAACGGGGATCTGTCAATGTAAACAGACAGATCCCCGATCTTTTAGGGAAGTAGAGAGAGATCTGCTGTTCCTAGTAATCAGAAACAGCGATCTCTCTCTATTCCCTGTTAGTCCACTCCCCCCACAGTTATAAACATCTCCCTAGGGAACACTTAACCCCTTGATCGCCCCCTAGTGGTAACCCCTTGCCTGCCAGAGACATTTATACAGTAAACAGTGGTTACTTTTAGCTCTGTATGAAAGTCAATAGTCCCAAAAAAGTGTCAAAAGTGTCGGATCTGTCCACCGCAATGATAAAAATTGCTGATCACCACTATTGCTAGTAAAAAAAATATATATATTATAATAAAAATGTCATAAATATATCCCCTATTTTGTAGACGTTATAAATTTTGCAAAAAAAAACAACCAATATATGCTTATTGCGATTTTTTTACCAAAAATATAGAGAATACATATTGGCCTAAAATGATGAACATATAGAAGAATACATATTGGTCTAAAATGATGAAGATTTTTAAAATGTTTTGGGGATATTTATTATAGCAAAAAGTATTTTTTTTTTAAATGTCGCTCTTTTTTTGTTTATAGCGCAAAAAAACCCCAAAAACGCAGAGGTGATCAACTACCACCAAAAGAAAGCACTATTTGTGGGAAAAAAAAGGACATAAATTTTGTTTGTGTACAACAATGTGTGAGTTGGAGTATGGCTTCAAATTGTTAGTGTATTTAAATCTGCTATTACTTTTAACACTGCACCCCCCACCTCCAGACTGAAAATGCTGCTGTCTGCTGTGTCTCCTATTCTAATTCCTCCAGAGTTGTGTCTCGCTAATACAGGAGGTGTTTCACTAGCCAAATCACCAGGTGAAAACAGAGGGGAAAAAATCCAAAGAAAATAAAACTGATGCAGCCACCACATCTAATGATTGGTAAGCTGCAATATAATACATTTTTAGTTTTCGGTTTAATACAGCTTTGGCCAACGTATATCATAGATTAACATCCTCAAAGTATAATAAGAAATTCATCAAAATTTTTTTCAGCTTTACAGTGTTACATTGTGATTTAATAGATAAAGCTACAAACTCGAGTAGGGGATTTATTATTATGCACATAATGAAATTCTTTATTACTATGTAAAAGGTAATGAAAAGGTTTCAATGTGCTGGCATTCTATTTATGAATGATATGTCCTTGTTTTTTACATTTCCATGCACATATGAGTTCCATTTGAGATAAATGTACCCCTTTCATGCACAAAATATAATCATCTACACTATGTAGAGCTGCACTTATATAAAATTATTTGCCTGGCATTTTCACATTCTAGTTTAGCTGCTCCCAGTGGATTCCGTCTCTGCAAGAGCCCATTACCTGATGACCAGTTATTTCACAGATGTCAAAGTTAGAAAGGCTTAAATCTTTAAATTTGTTGAATTTCTAATAGGTATTTATGTCTGTACTTGTTTTGACTAAAGAAATGGGATTATGAATAGCTTTTTCTGATCACAGGAAATTGTGCTATAGTTTGTAAACATCATATTGTAATGTAAAATGGGACTGTTGGCTCACTCACTACATGTGATGCAACAAACCAAGTCCATGCTATAACTGCCTATCTGAATAATTGCTGTACTGTAATACGCTAAAGTAAATTATTCATGTTTGCATTTTCTTCACCTATGGTCTAATAATGTATACAAAAACAATGGTCGTTATTTTAAAGATATAAAATAGTTCAGCCACTAGCTACTAGAATTTTTTCAAATTCAGTGTGATTTGCTTAATTATGTTGAAAAAGTGTAATTGTTCATTAAAATGACTTCATTTGAAATGATTGCTGGGTATATCCCACATCATTTATAGCCACAGTCACCCTAATCCAAAGACCATGGACTCATTAAATGTTACAAGGCAGATATTGATTTCACAAATGTGACTGAAGAAAGTTAAAAAAAAATCATGTTCAAATTAGCATAGTCCCATCTCCGTAGTGTCTTACTGACAGTTGATATTTACTTGAGTTACAAGATATTTCAAAAGGAAAATAGCTAAGGGGGTACCACATCCATATATAGACTGGTTAAAAGATATA
Organism: Lithobates clamitans; assembly: GCA_037952925.1. Taxonomy (NCBI): domain Eukaryota; kingdom Metazoa; phylum Chordata; class Amphibia; order Anura; family Ranidae; genus Lithobates; species Lithobates clamitans. The sequence continues at coordinate 5,439,902 of JBBGZY010000605.1, read as the reverse complement.
GAACAATTTGAGTGGACTTCACTGGTACCAGAAAAGGAACACTACAGGCATACCCCACTTTTAAGTACACAATGGGGTTTATTTACTGGAAAGCTGGAAAGTGCAAAATCAGGCTCACTTCTTCATAGAAACCAATGAGCTTCTAACCTCGGCTTGTCCAATTAAGCTTTAGTAATAAAACTTGGAAGCTCATTGGTTTCTATGCAGAAGTGAGCCTGATTTTGCACTTTCCAGCTTTAGTAAATAAACCCCATTGTGTACTTAAAAGTGGGGTATGCCGGTACATAATATTATGAAATTCAATTTATTACAAATATATTACAAAAGTAAAAATTGGTACAAGATAAAAACAAAAAAAATAGAGCTCTCATTGATATAACCACAGAATGTACAGTATCTCATGAAAGTGAGTACATCCCTCACATTTTTGTAAATATTATATTCTATCTTTCCTTGTCACAACACTGAAGAAATGACACTTTGCTACAATGTAAAGTAGTGAGTGTACAGCTTGCATAACAGTGTAAATTTGCTGTTCCCTCAAAATAACTCAACACACAGCCATTAATGTCTAAACCGCCGGCAACAAAAGTTATGTCTAAATTGGGCCCAAAGTGTCAATATTTTGTGTGGCCACCATTATTTTCCATCACTGCCTTAACCCTCTTGGACATGAAGTTTACCAGAGCTTCACAGGTTACCACTGGAGTCCTCTTCCACTCCTCCATGACAACATCACGGACCTGGTGGATGTTAAAGACCTTGCGCTCTTCCACCTTCCGTTTGAGGATGCCCCATAGATAGGGTTTAGGTCTGGAAACATGCTTGGCCACTCCATCACCTTTACCTTCAGCTTCTTTAGCAAGGAGGTGTGTTTGTGGTTATCATCATGTTGAAATACTGCCCTGCGGCCCAGTGTCTGAAGGGAGGGGATCATTCTCTGCTTCAGTATGTCACAGTACATGTTGGCATTCATGGTTCCCTCAATGAACTCTAGCTCACCAGTGCCGGCAGCACTCATGCAGCCCCAGACCATGATACTCCCACCACAATGCTTGACTGTAGGCAAGACACACTTGTCTTTGTACTCCTCACCTGGTTGTCGCCACACACACTTGACACCATATGAAATAAATAAGTTTATCTTGGTCTCACCAGACCACAGAACATGGTTACAGTAATCCATGTCCTTAGTCGGCTTGTCTTCAGAAAACTGTTTGTGGGCTTTCATCTTTAGAAGAGGCTTCCTTCTGGGATGACAGCCATGCAGATCAATTTGATGCAGTGTGTGGTGTATGGTCTAAACACTGACAGGCTGACCCCCACCCCTTCAACCTCTGCAGCAATGCTGGCAGCACTCATATGTCTATTTCCCAAAGACAACCTCTGGATATGACGCTGAGCATGTGCAGTCAACTTCTTTGCCCGACCATGGTAAGGCCTGTTCAGAGCGGAGCCAGTCCTGTTAAACTGCTGTATGGTCTTGGCCACCATGCTGCAGCTCAGTTTCAGGGTCTTGGCAATCTTCTTATAGCCTAGGCCATCTTTATGTAGAGCAACAATTCTATTTTTCAGATCCTCAGAGTTCTTTGCCATGAGGTGCCATGTTGAACTTTCAGTGACCAGTATGAGAGAATGAGAGTGATAACATCAAATTTAACACATGCTCCCCATGAACACCTGAGACCTTGTAACACTAACGAGTCACATGACACCGGGGAGGAAAGAAGGCTAATTGGGCCCAATTTGGACATTTTTACTTAGGGGTGTACTCACTTTTGTTGCCAGCAGTTTAGACAAAAATGACTGTGTGTTGAGTTATTTTGAGGGCTCAGCAAATGTACACTGTTATACAAGCTGTACACTCACTACTTTACTTTACAAGTGTCATTTCTTCAGTGTTGTCAAATGAAAAGATATAATAAAATATTTACAAAAAATGTGAAGGGTGTACTCACTTTTGTGAGATACTGTATATGACATATTGCATCAGTAGCTTCCTAACATAACCATAATAATACACTACTTACTGGGCAGACGTATCCCCAGAGTCACTACATCGTTGTAAAGGTTAATAACCAGTATGCAGTATCATTCAATCTGGCTAGTTATCCAATTAACTCCTATAGAGTGTATAACAAACATGAGATGAGCAGTATATCAGATGGTAACTTATTCTATCTAACCGTAGGGCCACTAAATCAAAAGGACAAACAAAATCAAATATCTTGATGGTATTCAAGTAAGAGTCAGTGGTAAAGTGGCGTATTGAGACCTTAGATATCCGTCACAGAAAAAGCAGTGGATAACCTGAGATCTAAAATTAGAGGTCATAATATATTATCAGAAAATCGTATTAATTGCCAATCAGCTGGTTGCAAATTAAAAAAGCTGTTCAAGTTATGAACAGCATTCAATTGCAGACTTACCAATAGACCAGTGTGAGGATTGACATCAGTTACAGTACCATGTGATTGCACAGTGCAGATATAATTAACATTCACTGGTAACAATATCAGCAAAGATGTCTAGAAAGTAAATATAAATGCAAATGTTCTGTAGTTACATTGCCCACCTCAATGACGCTGACAAGGATAATCAAAATCGCTATCACAGTACACTCACTTAGACTTAACTAACAATGCTTCCCCTAGATCAAGCCGCAACAAAAATTGCTAGCACAATCAGCCTTAAATAGGAAGAAACAGTGGCGCCAAAAGCTGCCAGATAATTGCTGACTTCAATCGGCTGTGAAAGCACACACCCGGGGGCCGGAGTGGGAGGCGTCACCCTGCATAATGTGTACGGCTATCTATACGCCGTGATTAAACAGCGCCGCCACCTAACTCAAAATCAAAAGTGCACGCATGCGCAGTGGCTAGCAGTGGATACTTAGAAAATTAAACCATGGAGTATAAAACGTCCAATTTGCTTGTTTTTATCTTGTACCAATTTTTACTATTGTAATATATTTGTAATAAATTTAATTTCATAGGATTATGTAGTTTTCCTTTTCCGGTCCCGGGAAAGTCCGCTCAAATTGTCCTATATCTTTTTGAGTCACAAGATATAAGTGTGAATTGATTTTTAATCACTGGGATACAGATATGAAAATGGCTTTATGTATAGATAGTGGGTGGTGTAAGGGATGGTTTTCTTGGAGTTCTTGCCCTTGGAGTTCTTGCTTACCCTTTGAACTCTCTATGCAACATTTGAACCTTACTCTCCTCCAAAGAATTTCCCTTGTCCTTATTGTGTGGAAAGACTGCTGAATCCTGGCCTAGGCTACCACTCTAGTCTTCCACTTTTTGGCTTTTAGGTGCAATAAGGTAGAAAAGGCAAAGTCTCCCCTTCACCTGTTTCATTCCTATCCATGACTTGGCTTGAGGACAAACTGTTACCTTCACTTTATTCAACCCCCATTCCTGGCTCATCTTGACTAACTATAATATCTGATCATGATAGTGCATGATAGGCTAGCTGGTTGATTGGGGTAGGACAGGGGCATCCAAGATATTTGGCTTTGGAAGCGGGAAAGTTTCCATCCCTGTATTGCTCATTTTATCCAAGGAAGCCACTGAAATGAGAGGTGAAAAGTCAACATTACTAAGAAAGTCTAGCTGTGACTATCTACTACCATCTATATCGTGTCCTGGATAAATAAAAGGCTTCAAAGACACTGTGAATGGGTCTTTACTCACTTCTAACAGACAATTAGTATCATGCTGTCATGGTGACATTCATCTTCAAAGGAATTATTCCCTGAGCTTGATTTGGTATTTGTAATGAACAGAAGCCAGTTTAAAATAACTAATTTAAAGAATTTGCCGTACTGATATCTTTACAGAGTTTCATTTCTATCAGTCAATGATTTTCACTCATTACAATTTTAAGTAATATCTAGTCTGTTACTAATACCACATAGGTTTTAGAAAAAATCTTTTGTTCTTTCTTTTTGTATAAACTGATAATTAGGATTGATGATGGTTTTATGAGGGAGTGGAAGAAATGTTATAATTTTTTTTAACTTGCCAAAGAGTAAATATTATTCTGATAAAAAGGTCATACAATGCTGTTGTTTAACAAGCACATTTTAATCAACAACATTAATTTGTGTAGTAATTGCATGAAACATGTATCCTGCTGTAATGAAAGACTCAAATCAATACGTCACACACCATCTGTACACCAGCAGATATGAGAGCATTGTTTGACCTTTCTTGGTATCAACTCAGAAAAATGCTATCTGTCATATTCATGATAGTGATGACAAATTACTTGAAAATTGCTCCTTGGGACTAAGTTTCCCTTCTTTTTGGTACGTGAGCTGTAAAGAAAAAAAAAAAAACCACGATCCGGGGGAGCACATGCAGATTGTGTGGCTCTGCAGTCTTTAATCACAGTACAGCAGGAGCTAAATTATAACCTACAGGCCATGGCCAGAGAAACATGTGTCAGTCTATTGTGTGAGATTCTCCCCGCAGTTTCAATCAGTGCTATCACCTTGTGGTATACTGGCAGTGGACCTGTCGGAAGCATCTTCTAATATTGTCTCAAGGAGAAAAGTGTCTTGAATCTTCATCTCTATTTTTTTATTGTTGCATGTGCAGAAATGTTTTAAGAACTGAAAATCTTGATTTTTATTTTTGTCATTTTTTCTGGTAAGCAAGTTTAGGTTTTCATGGTTAAGCAAACACTATGCTCACAGCTACTGAAATGTTTTTATTCATAATAACAGATAGTGGCCAACAAAAAGTTATTTAGTGTCTTCCAAGCTTTGATGCTATAATTATTTTATGCTTAAAAGTTTGTTGGGGGGGGTTTACAGATCAAGCGCCTTCACAAGTGTTCATTATGCATAGAGATAAGTGACTCTGCCCAGGTTCAATTTATGGGAGGTTTGTCAAATCCTGAGCGAAGTCTGAAAACTTTGAACTTAAAATCAAACCTTGTTAAATGCCTGATGTGAGTTCATACAAAGTAGTAAGAGGAAAAAAACATTTGGAAAACTCAATGGCTCAGGTTAGGCTGCCCACAACAGCTACCATACAGTGGGTACCCTAGTAGGTTATGAGAAAGACACGTGCATCAATGAAAGAAGTGCCAGACCAAAAAATAAAAGTGTCTAAATTAATGTATTACAGTAGTTTAGGCTAAAAAAGGGCAATGTATTTGGGGAATCACAATAACTCCCCCTTAATCAAGGTTTCAGTTAAAAAAAAAACCTTGAATGGACTCAAAATAGAGCTTCCCTGTATGAATCTGTGTAAGAAAGATAATTGCTGTATTAGGAGAGTTACTGGCCACACAGATATTGCTGGCCAGTAACTCTCCTGATTCGGCAATTAGCTTTCCTCTATTTTGAGTCTATTCAAGGTTCTTATTTTAACTTAAAGTCTGATGAAGAGTATTTTTTCTAACCCCTAAAATGCATGTGCTTTTTTTTATAATAAGCTCATAAATAATTTGGACTCTTTTGGCCTTTCTACAATGCACGGTGAAAGGCAAGCAGCAGCAAATAGAAGGGGGGGTTGGGAGGGGTAGTTTATAGCCTAAGGGAAAGGCAGGCAGCAACAAAAACTGAATGCAGGACAGCTCTGTCACTAAAACATGTAAAAACAATCAACTGGGTGGTAAGAATGTACCACGGACTGGAGGTGGCCCAATATGTTACTAGCTTGCCCTGTTGCATGTTTCATGTCAGGGAGAGCCTTCGGTGCAATGGGGGCTTGTGAGTGAGAAGCTCACTTTTATTAACCAGAGATTAGGGTATGCACTGTTTTGGTGCACAGTTCTTTTTTTAAAGTATGCAGTTGGGTACTGTGAATAGACAACTGCAAACTACCATCCCAAGATAAAAGTTCTCTTAAAAAAATGGCCAACAGCAAGACATTTTTAATTAAGCAGAATTGTCTGAAATGTACTAGAAACAAAGAGTACATGAAGGCATTTTACTACAAGAACTAGGAAACTACAGATGTCACAGCAGTGTCAAAATGACCAGCAACAAGACAACGTAAATAAAATCACTGTTAAAAATATTATTTTTATTTATCTTAATCAATATAAATGTTGACATTCATATCGATTAAGATATTATAGATTTTTATTTACAGAGATTTGTTTATTTTTTGAGCGGTGATGCCTTTAAAGTCACAGTCTTTTGTAAACTTTTTTGGGATGTAGTGTCATTGGTATCTATTAATATATATATATATATATATATAAATATAGCTGTATATTCTTTATAAAGACAATTTAAATAGGAAGGGTCTGCAATTTAATAAGGACACAGAGCACAGGCTGGCACTTTACTACAAAGGTGAGGATACTGCACAGGATACAGAAGTGGCTAATAGCGGGACAGTTTCAAACAGTGATAATAGGCTGAACTGGTATATACTGTATTTTTCGCTCCATAAGATGCACCTGACCATAAGACGCACCTAGGTTTTAGAGGAAGAAAACAAGAAAAAAATATTCTGAACCAAATGGTGTATTAAAATATTGTCCAGTGCCCATGAAATGCAGCCTGACCAGTGCCATAAACACAGACTAACCATTGCCATAAACGCAGACTGACCATTGCCAATAATGCAAAGTGACCATTAATGCAGAATGACCAATAAAGCAGAATGACCAATAATGCAGAGTGACCATTGAAAATAATGCAGAGTGACCAATAATGCGGAGTGACCATTAATGCAGAGTGACCAATAATGCAGAGTGACCATTTATTATTATTATTATACAGGTTTTATATAGCGCCAACAGTTTGCTCAGCGCTTTACAACATGAGGGCAGACATTACAGTTACATTACAATTTGATACAAGAGGAATCAGAGGGCCCTGCTCGCTAGAGCTTACAATCTAAAAAGGAAGGGTCAAATGATACAAAAGGTAATAGCTGTGGGGGGGGCTGATGGAGGAAGTAAAACAGAGTTAGTTAGAAGCAGGATAGGCTTCTTTGAAGAGAAGGGTTTTCAGGGATCGCCTAAAGATGGATAGATTAGGGGACAGTTGGACAGATTGGAATAGGGAGTTCCAAAGGATGGGAGAAGATGGGAGAAGCTCTGGAGAAATCCTGGAGGCGAGCATGGGAGTAGGTGACAAGGGAGGTAGAGAGTAAGAGGTCTTGGGATGACTGAAGAGAGCGGCTTGGTTGGTATTTTGGGACTAGGTTAGTGATGTAGCTGGGGGCAGAGTTATGGATGGCTTTGTAAATTATTGTTAGTACTTTTAATTTTATTTGTTGGGTGAGTGAAAGCCAGTGGAGGGATTGGCAGAGGGAATTAGAAGCTTGGCGGTGTCATTAGTTAAAAAGGGGCGTATTCTGGAAATGTTGCAGAGGCTAAGGTGACATGATTTGGACAGGGATTGTATGTGGGCCTGAAAGGACAGTTTAGAGTATAAGGTTACCCCTAGCACCCTGGCATGTGGGGACAGATTGATAGATGTGCCATTGATGTTGACAGAGAAGTCAGGGGAGGGGGCACGTGGGGGAGGAAATATTAAGAGCTCAGTTTTAGATAGATTCAGTTTGAGAAAGTGGTTTGACATCCAGGTTGATATGTCTGTTAGTAGATCAGTGATGCGTGAGGAGATTGATGGGGTGAGCTGAGGGGCAGAGAGATAGATTTGGGTGTCATCAGCATATAAATGGTAGTGAAAGCCATAGTAGGTTATCAGCTGACCCAGGGAGGACATGTAGATCAAGCATAGTAGAGGTCCAAGGAACCTTGGGGAACCCCAACGGTAAGAGGAGTTGGAGAAGAGGAGGTGGAGATGTAAGTGACACTGAATGTGCGATGAGATAGGTAAGATTCAAACCAACGGAAAGTGCAGCCATGGAGACCAAGAAAATTGAGTTTTTTGAGGAGGAGGGGGTGGTCAGCTGTATCAAAGTCAGCAGAAAGGTTCAAGAGTAAGAGTATGGAATAATGACCGTTGGTTTTGGCTGTTAGTAAGTCATTTGTCAGTTTCTGTGGAGTGCTGTGGGCGAAATCCAGACTGAAGGGGATCAAGAAGGTTATTCACAATGAGGTGGTCGCTAAGTCAGTTGTAGACTAAACAGTCAAGGAGTTTGGAGGCAAAAGGGGGTAAATTAATGCAGGGTGACCATTAGTGCAGTGTGGCCTTACCTGATGTTATCCCATCCTCTGACAGAGCACCCCGTGCAGCCGAATGCTATATTTTCTGTGACTGGCAGAGCAGGGGATCGTCTGGCACCCACAGGGGGGTTTGGATGTCTGTTCTCCACCCTCCTGCCTCTCTTCCGGTGGTAGCGGTGGGGGGGCGATGCAGGCGGCAGCAGGGGGGCGCTGCTGGCGGCGATGAGGGGCAGTGCTGGCGGTGACAGGGGGTGGTGTCTGTCTTATATTCGCACCATAAAATGCAGAGACATTTTCCCCCGTATTTCTGGGGGAAAAAAGTGTGTCTTATGGTCCGAAAAATACGGTAATTATGTGAATGTGAGTAATATAATGTGAGGTCATTTAGGTACACACTGTTCTTACACTTTTTGAATAGTTAGCTATCAACCAGTTGTTGCTGACAGATATTGGTCTTTAAAAGGATTTATTGATGTACACAACTTGGAACACAGACAGGGCACATGAGAAAAAGCACTCTAGTTTTTCAATTCAAAGAGTATATTTTGTTAAAGTAGATGTAAACCCAATCAATGAAATCTCATATAGACTTTAAGATGATAATATCACTGGGAAAACCTATTTTTAATGGCTTTCATGAGATCTTGCTTAAAGAGACAGCGGGTGATGCTAAAATCAAGGTTCCTGTTCTCACACTTTGTGTTATGGGTAAACAGCACTCAGCCCCTGCCTCCCACAATCTCCTTCTGAGGCACATTGTGCAGACATATTCCATGGTTGTCACCATCTATTAAAAAAAAACTGTTAAAAATGTCAGCAAGTGGTGAGGGGCATGGCTAACAGCTGAGAAGATGGCCGCGGAGTGAGAGAGCTCCGGACACACTGTTAGCTATACACCTGCTCACGGCGACACTCACTTCTGTGACATCCCCAGACTCTGGGAACTGACAGGCAACCATGGGGAAAAGACAGGACCGGGAGGGTCCGCTGAAGCTCACTGACTTCTTCAGTCAGAACGGCAGACCTGCTGGACAAATAGTGCCGGCGTGCAGCTCTCCTCACAGCACAGACCTCACTCCAGCAGCATGAGCTCTGTGGCCGGCATAGATGGAAGGAGAAACAGTCAGTTCCGCTCACACAATTCACCCTTCACTAGCCCACAAAAGTCTTGCCCCAGGTTAGAGGCACCGCAACATGGTAAGGAGGGTGAGGATGAGAGAGGCAACCCAGAAGAGGATATCAGTGACGCGGTGGATACAGTGGATCCCATTGAGCAATTACCCACAACAGGCCAGCCCATAGTGGACACTACCCTTAAAGAGATGCTTGTCTCTCTGTGAAGTACACTGCATAGAGATATGCTCTCCTTTGCCCATAAGGTGCAAGCAGAGGTCTGTGACCTGGGAGAAACATGTAGAGACAAAGGTGGGGGAGCATGCTGAAGCTTATAATGAGCTGGTGGATGCCCATGGCGACACTGAGGATTTGGTGCACCAGCAACAAATAATCGCTGATTTAAAAGACAGATCACAGAGGAATAATCTCAAGCTGAGAGGTATTGCAGAAACTGTCACCTCTCGTGATCTAAAGCAAAATGTTCAACAAATGATCACCACATTAATACATTACACAAACCCTCAGAAAGCCATCATAGATAGAGCACATAGGTTGCCTAAACCTCCCCATCTATCAGAACACATCCCAAGAGATGTCATTGTGTGGATTCATTTTTTCCACACAAAGGAGAAAATGCTGCATTTCTTACACCAAACCACGCCACTGCCTTATGCAGGCATAAAGGCATATGCAGGCATATGCCTTATGCAGGCATAAAGCTATTTTCTGACCTAATACAACATACCTTACAAGCCTGCAAGCAGTTGGGTTCAATTACCAATATTCTGCAAAATCACCAGATCATCTAAAAATGGGGATTCCCCACCAAGTTGTTGATCACCAAAGGTAACTGACAACATAACATAACGTCACTTCAAGAGGGGCTTTGCCTGCTATGGTCCTGGAATCTACTTCCAGCTACAGAGGAGCACCCGAATCAGCGAACCAGGACCCCACCAAGAGGAGAAAGAAACCCTGACCGTTGAAGATGCTTATATAGGGCTGGTCTACAAAAGTGGATCTCCTGGAAGTATTTTGAGCTTCAAAAATGTGAATTCCAAATTTGCTCAGTTGTAAGTTCAGATATTTATGCATCTTAGATGCCTCCTATTATCGGATGTACATAATTCAAAATGATAGTTAAGATTGTTTCCCTTAATGCTCCACATAAGCGAAGAACAATGTGGCATGAAGCTAACAAGCTTCACGCTGAGGTGCTGTGCATTCAAGACACTAATTTCTGCTCACAAAAGGCTCCTAAATGCACCCACAACTACTATACTGCTAATGGCCCGGTAAAGAAAAATAGGGTTCTAACCGCCATCGCATCCTCAGTAGCGTTCTCTGTAAGTCAAACCATTTCAGACCCCAAATGGCATCATATCATAATAGTCTGCGAGATTAACAACACCAAATACACCATAGTAAGTTTATATGCCCCCATTTCTGGACAAACTAGATTTCTGCATAAGCTGCTTACAAAAAAGAGAAAGTACGCACTGGCCACTTGCTTATAGCAGGGGACTTCAACATGGTGCTACGTCCTGAGTTGGATTCCTCTGTGGGTGCTGCAAGAGGCGGTCCTACTCTTCAATTTTTTCTAAAAGATGCTAATCTATATGAACCTTGGAGATGCCTGTACACCACAGAAAAAGATTACACACATTACTCTATACCCCATAACTCATATTCGAGAATACATTTTCTACTCACCAACTCTACTCTGATCCGCAAAGCCGTCTCCACGAACATAAGTCTATCACATGGTCTGACCATGCACCAATTTCTTTAACTTTAATGGAGGACCACCAGTCCGCCCCAACTTGCCTATGGCACAACAATGCTTGCATTTTAACAAACCATACTTACAGAGAACCTCTACTATACCAACTTAAAGAGTTCTTTATTAACAACTGCACTCTGGATGTTAAAATACCTACAGTATGGTGTGTCCATAAGCCATATGTTAGGGGTTTACTGATACAATTAGCTTCAAGGGACAAAAAAACGTAAACATCAAGCTATCACTAAACTACTATTGCAGATACAATTCCTTGAAACACAACATAAAACAACCTTGAATAGCTCCACCCTTAGCAACTTTACACAGTGCAGGCAAGAATTACAGTTACTCATGCTTCAGGCACATGAAAAATATCTACATAGATTAAAAGCCTCTTATTATTCTCAAGGGAACAAAGCAGGGAAGCTATTGTCAAATTAATTAAAAGCTAAACAAATGAAATTGTCTTATTCCCATCTGATTAACCTTAAATCCGGTAAGAAAGTATTTCACCCCAAATATATCGCCTATTCCTTTAGGGACTATTATCAGGCATTATATAATTTAGCAGAAGACCCTACCACTCCACAACCAACAATCCCCTCCATTAAGGATGACTTGCATTCTCTGGGACTACCCACCATAGATGAAGACACCCTTCAACAACTGAATGCCCCTTTAACTGACAAAGAAATAAATAATGTTATAAAATCCCTCCCCAACAATAAATCCCAAGGAGCAGATGGATCATCTGAATACTACAAAATGTGCCAAGACGTATTAGCTCCACATTTAGAAGTCCTTTTCCACAAGGCCATGGACTCTATTAAAAATGTTTAGCAAATAGGCTCTCAAAAATAACTCCCCTTCTCATTAAGACCAAGTTGGATTCGTCAAGGGAAACCAAGCACCAGATGGAACCAGAATAATGCTAAATGTAGTTACACTCATGGAAACCAAAAGACAACCGGCAGTCTCTTTAACTTTAGACACCGAAAGGCATTTGACTGGGTCCATTGAGGAGATCTCAGAGACCCCTGAAGTGTTTGGGTTACAAGGTAGCATATCTTCGGCCAACTTGCACTCTACACACGACCCTCAGCCAAAATATATACGTCCAATGCACTTTCAGACCCCTTTATGATTTCAAATGGAACCAGACAAGGGTGTCCTTTATCCCCCCTCATCTTCACATTGATGATGGAGCCCTTTGCAGAATCTATTAAGAAAAACCCTGGTATCTACGGCATAGAAGTTGTAAAATGCTCCCACAAAATTGGATTTTTTGCCGATGATGTCCTACTTACTCTCACTAAAATATCCACTTTCTTAAAGGAAGTTCAAAAGGAAATCGATAAATATGACCAAGTATCCTACTATAAAGTAAATATAGCTAAATCTGCATATCCTCCCAACTAATATGAGCAATAATATGCTAAAATCTCTCAGAAATCGATTTCAATACTCTTGGGACTCCAAATCTATATCATATTTGGGTGTTAAACTCACATCCCCAATGTCTAAATTATATGATCTCAACTTTCTTCCTCTTCCAAACAAGACTGCCTCAAGTATTGGAAATGTGAAATTTCATGGATGGGTCGTATAGTGGCATTTAAAATGCTGTCCTTACCTAAAAAGTTGTACCATTTTCACACCCTTCCTATTCCTCTTCCCCAAGCATTTTTTAATGTGCTATTTCAAACACTAAATCACTTAATCTGACAAGGTAAAAAACCCAGGATTGCAAGAAACATACTTACTAAGCATAAGTCACAAGGTGGGGTGGGATTTCCAGACATTAAACTATTAGACCTGCTGGTGGCATGGTTTTATACCCCTTCCAGCAAAAGATGGGTAACCCTAGAAAAATCCTTCTCAAAGGTAGAGACTTACCTTCTCACTTAATAGCTTCAACAACTAAGCAAAATATATTACTCCCAGAGGCAATGATAATAAGGGCCTCAATGGAGGCCTGGTCCTCAACTTTTTATATGGTCCCTCCAAACGGATTCTTACAATCTCTTGACATCCCATTATTAGCATATGAGTATTTAATCCCTGTGTTTTCTGCAAAAAAATTGGTAAGCAGTGTACACCGCCAATGGGTAAGTAGTCTATACCACTGTATCTGATATCCAACCCACACGGGATGTGGCACTTACTTATCAGTTACTCCGGATTAAGAGCCTACACCATAGATTATCGACTACCATGACAGAGGTTAGCAAAGACATAAGGGCATTCTATTCTACTACACTGGAGGTTAAGAAGGGTATCGCATGGTTTTATAAATATATGACCTGTAGTAAACCCTTACCCCATCAATTAAAAAATGGGAAAGAGATCTACGAGAAGAATTCCCAATCCATACATGGAATAGAGCATTAAAAATAATTACGCAATCATCCCACTGTGTATCACATTGGGAAAATATAATGAAAATTCTGCATAGAGGGTATTTTTCTCCAGATAAAATGCAAAAAAAGTTTCCTAACACTTCTGAAGAATGCTGGAGAATGTGTGGGCAATCGGGGGATCTATACCGCTTGCTTTGGAACTGCAGGTGCCTAACACGATTCTGGAAATCTACCTTTACACTGATTTCCCAAGTGACAGGAAGATAGACAGAAACCTCACCGTCTTTGGCTATTTTTGGGCTAAATATGGATAGATTCCCTACACAACACTGTACTATTGTAACTCATATACTGATTGCAGCACGCCTAACCATAACTAGTAAATGGAAACAATCGATGGCACCCTAATTTGTCCGAAGTAATCCAAAGAGTCCACGTACAATGCACTTATGAGAAATACCTAGCAGGTCTTAATCACTCGTTAACAAAGTTCTATGCAAAATGGAACACCTGGCTACTTCTGTATAAGTTAGAAACTACTTGGTAAGAGTGAGAACCTGCGATTCTGCTTAACTAAAGAAAGAATTCTAAAGTTTAGGACATGTCATTTAATGATGGTATTTTGCTATGATAAATGCAACATATCTTCTCAAAAAAGCAAGTAATACATGGATATGTGGGGGAAAAAGTTTCCCCCTCAAAGCAGAAGTTATTCAGGATATTTCCTCACTTCAAGCAAGTGAATTGTAGACTATCATACATTTCAACTTAGAGGCTTAATGTTGTGTTATTGTCTTGTTTCTGTTTCTTTAATTTTTTCTGTTGAAATTTGTGAATATTTCATGGCTGATGTACAACTTATTTATGCTTTCAGCAAGTACTAATTACATATACCTGTAACCTATGCAAATGATTGCTAATATGTTGTAATGACAAATCTTTTAATAAAAACATTGAAATATATATAAAAAAAAGTCAGCAAGCAACAATTAGGTAATGTGTTCAGTGTCAAAAATAATATGCAGACTCCTATCAGTGTAGTGCATGGTAGACAGGGATAGGCTGTAAAGAAGCTGCAGGACATCATCAGCAATCATTAAACCCCTTTCCCCAGTTCCTTCAAATTCCCCAAGATGCACAGAATTTTCCTATCTACAGGACATTCAGTAAGGGTTTACATCTATGTTAAGAGACCATTGCCTACAAGCCCTACACAAATCTGTCCCTAAGTACTTTATCACCAGCACTTTCTAGGCTTTTCATTCAAGTACTTTGTCAATATGGTTACTGGAAACAATTTTTTATAGTGCGGGGGATGGCTTATATGAAAAAAAAACACCTTCTTTTGGATCTTCTAAGACCTGATCTAAATTCAAAGGCCAGGAAGTGCACTATAGATAGTTGGTTGCTATGGTAAAATCACTAATTAGTTTGCTGAGACTGTGAACTGCAAATGAGCTGGGTGTGTCTTGAACCTATGTTAGTCTTAAACCTGAATATCATCCCTACTTATGATGCTTCTTTCCATTACCATTCAGGATTCATTCCACAGGTCCAGATTTAATGATGGGGCAGGCATAACATCAAGGCATAGGGTGAAAGACATCCTCTGACAAACCATCAGTTAAGGTAAAAACTGAAACTGTCAAAAAAATTGAAATTGTTAAACACATATCTAAAGATAAAGTGGCTTGTACTAGATATCCTGTATAATAAATGTTAAAGGGTAACTCCACTTTCATGGGGAAAAAAATAGCAAATAAAGACACAATAATATAGCATGTACAATTGTGATACAAGTCATATCATAATTGAATGTTATTAAAAATTACCTTTCCTTTTCAATCTGCAGCTGCTGTAATTTTCTATAAATGCAAAGCAATATGGCTACATGGAGTTGTTCTGTACACCGAAACTCACATTATAAAAAGGAATAGTGTTGTTTATTATCATTACCTGGGATCTAATGTCTGCACATGCGTGGTGACGTTACAACATCTGACTCCATCCTATGTGTATTGTCAAAACTGACATCATTGGGGGCTAGGAGACCATACCAACTCACCATACACTATACACTCAATGGATAGTCAAGGAAGTAAGAGTCATTTAACATCATATCAAGACCAGGAATTCACCAACAGAGTAATTATATTGGTGTAACACTAAGGGAAAGGAAAAACACAACAAAAACCATAGTGTTGTATAATTATTAAAAGTGTTTTATTACCCACTTTAACCACTTCAACCCCGGAAGATTTGGCTGCTCAATGACCAGGCCATTTTTTGATACGGCACTGCGCCGCTTCAACTGACAATTGCGCAGTCATGCGACACTGTACCCAAACAAAATTGACGTTCTTTTTTTCCCACAAATAGAGCTTTCTTTTGGTGGTATTTTATCATCTCTGCGTTTTTTATTTTTTGCGCTATAACCAAAAAAAAGAGCAACAATTTTGAAAAAAAACGCAATATTTTGTACTTTTTGCTATAATAAATATCCCCAATTTTTTTTTAAAGCAAGCACATTTTTTCTCAGTTCAGGCCAATATTTATTCTTCTACATATTTTTGGTAATAAAAAATAAAAAAGTTATAGTGTCTACAAAATAGGGTATAGATTTATGGCATTTTTATTATAACTTTTTTTTTTCTAGTAATGGTGGTGATCTGCGATTTTTATCGGGACTGTGACATTATGGCGGACACATCGGACACTTTTGACACATTTTTGTGATGATTGACAATTATACAGCGATTAGTGATATAAAAATGCATGCGCGCCTGCTATCCCGCTTAAGGAAGCCGACATACAGCTACGATGGTTTGCGGGATCGTTCTGACCTGCCGCAGTATAATGACAGCGGCTGGTCAAAAAGTGGTTAATACAGGGCACTTCCCCCCTTCCTGCCCAGGCCAATTTTCAGCTCTCAAGGCTGTCTCATTTTAAATGACCATTGTGTGGTCATGCAACACTGTATCCAAACTATTTTTTTAAATCATTTTGTTCCCACAAATAGAGCTTTATTTTTGTGGTATTTGATCACCACAGTTTATTTTTAATTTTTTGTAAACAAATAAGAATAGACAGAAAATTAAAAAAAAAGTTTTTTTGTTTCTGTTATAAATATGTAAGTTTTCTCCTTTACTGATGAGGTTGCACTGATGGGCACTGATAAGGTGGCACTGATATGCACTGATGAGGTGGTACTGATGAGGTGGCACTGATGATGAGGCACTAATATGCAGCACTGATAGGAGGCACCAATGGGCACTGATAGGTGGCACTGATATGTAGCACTGATGGACATTGATAGGCAGGACTGATGGGCACTGAAAGGCCACACTGATGGGCACTTATAGGTGGCATTGATTGGCACTTATAGATGGCACTGATGGGCACTGATAGGCAAGACTGATGGGTATTGAAGGGTGGCACTGATGGACACTGATGGGTGGCACTGATGGGCAATGATAGATGACACAGATAGGCAGCACTGGTGAGGAGGCATTGGCAGGCATTACCGAAGGGCACTGATTGGCATCTCTAATGGGCACTGATTGGCACCTCTATTGGGCACTGATTTGCATCCCTGGTGGTCATTGAAGTAGCATCCTTGGTGGGCTCTAGTGGACATCATTGGTGGGTCTGCCCTGATTATCAATGTGCTGATTATCAGTGCAGACCCCCTGTCAGGAGAGCAGACAATCGGCTCTCCTTTACCCTCATCTTGTCGGCTCGAATAGAGGAAAGGCCAATAAACGGCACTTCCTGTTTACGATGTGACCAGCTGTGATTAGACACAGCTGATCACATGGTAAAGAACCTACATCATAGGCTCTTTACTAAGATCGGAGATGCGGTGTGTCACACTGACACACCACACCACGATCACCGCGATGCGCATCCCCTGCATGTGCACGCAAGCATCTTATCCTGCTGAATGTTATATGATGTCCAGTCAGGATAATTAAACCACTTTGTAGCCATCATATTGCTATATGGTGGGCGGGAAGTGGTAAAAGACAAATTCCTACTTACAGGTAGAGATGGGCTGTTCAGTTCACACAAGAAATCCCAAACAGAGAAAAAGTTCTGACCTAAACGGCAAACGCTATTAAATTCTATGGGATCTGAACTTGAAAAATCCCCATTTTGAAGGCTTATATGCAAGTAATTGGCCATAAAAAGGGCATGGAGGGCCGGGTACTGCCCCGGGGGACATGTATCAATGCAAAATATTTTTTTTAAAAGATTGTTTTTAAAGGAGCAGTGATTTTAATGATGCTTAATGTGCAACAATAAAGATGAAAAAACCCTTTAAATATAGTGCCCGTGTGGTCCCCTTAGCCTGCCTGTAAAGAGGCGCATCTGTAGCATGTATATAACATGCTGCAGCAAAAATAAAATTTCTAAAGCAAAAAATGCAATTAAATTTAAATTGCAGGCAATAAAGTACCATTGCCGACAATAGAAAAATGTTTAAAAAAAATGCCTTGGGGTCCCCGCAACATCCATATAAGACCCTTATCCAAGCATGCAGCCTGGCAGACCAGGAAAGGGGGGATGACCGAGCGTCCCCCTTAACCATACCAGGCCACATGCCCTCAAGCAAGGTCCATAAAGACATTGATGAGCGAGTTTCGGGTGAAGGAACTTGACTGTCCTACACAAAGTCACAACCTCAACCCGACAGAACACCTTATGGGGGATGAATTAGCGTGGAGACTGAGAGCCAGGCCTTCTCATCCAACATCAGTGCCTGACCTCAAAAATCCGCTTCTGGTAGAATGGTCAAACATAGACACACTTCTAAACCTTGTGGACAGCCTTCCCAGAAGAGTTGAAGCTGTTATAGCTGAAAAGGGTATATTGAACCCTACGGATTAAGACTGGGATGCCATTAAAATTCATGTCCGTGTAAAGGCAGGCATCCCAATAATTTTAACAATATAGTGTATATGAATGCCAAATACGTGTGTTAACATTGCTGCCAAAAACTAAGTCTCAGTTTTCAGTACTATGTATTATTTTCTTACTACGATTAGATGATAATCATCGTTTTATGCTCTTTATTCCCTTTCTTCTTTATATCATATATTGCATTTATATACAAGTAAAGTATATCTTTATTGTGTTTATTGTTATTATTGCCTTCTAGGGAGCATTCTACTAAAGATCAATCAATTTAAACCCTGATTTTTTTATAGCTTAAGGGAGAATTCTTGGAACTGCTGTTCACATAATTTGACAGATTCATGTAATTCTATAGGAGAAAATAACAAAGCTGTTGGAATGAAATTGTTATCCCTTCAAGCAACAGATGACATGCATTTTACATACCACTATTTATCTGCACATATTTTGAGCTTCACTCAATCGTTCTTACTAACAAACACTTATGCCACCGTCGGTAGCATTGGCTATTTGCTCCAGACTTTTATATATAAAGATAGAAACAAAGAACGGTGTGTTTCCAAATTAAACTATCCCCAAGACTATTACAAGTTATTCATACTTGATGATATTGTGACTACTATACAAAACCAAATTCACATAGGACTTTACAGGTGCTACTTAAAGTAATATCTCATAAAATGTATTATTTAAAAACATACCTGCATACTTGGGCACCTTCTATCTGGTGTGAGAAATCCCTTTCCATGGGATACATTTACTGACATAAGCCTAAGAAATGTATACTTTTTTACAGGTATAAAGGATTACATAGTTACATTGTAGGTGAAGTTAAAAAAAGACACAAGTCCAGCACAGAACCCTGGGGACCCCACTACCCACCTCTGACCATTCCGAGTGCTCCCAATCCAGTGCCCCAATCACCACCCTCTGAACTTACACTTGTAGCCAGTTTTCAATCCATGTACTCATCCTATGGTCCATGCCAATGAACCTTATTTTGTACAGTAAACGTTTCTGTAGAACTGTGTCAAATGCTTTTGCAAAATCCAGATATACCACATCTACGGGCCTTCCCTTATCTAGATGGCAACTCACCTCCTCATAGAAGGTTAATAGATTGGTTTGGCAAGAACGATTCTTCATGAATCCATGCTGATTACTGCTAATGATACAGTTCTCATTACTAAAATCTTGTATATAGTCCCTTATCATCCCTCCAAGAGCTTGCATACTATTGATGTTAGGCTAACTGGTCTGTAATTCTCAGGGATGTATTTTGGGCCCTTTTTAAATATTGGTGCTACATTGGATTTTCTCCAATCAGCTGGTACAATTCCAGTCAGTAGACTGTCAGTAAAAAATTAGGAACAATGGTCTGGCAATTACTTGACTGAGTTCCCTAAGTACCCTCGGGTGCAAGCCATCTGGCCCTGGTGATTAATTAATGTTAAGTTTCCCAAGTCTAATTTTAATTCTGTCCCCTGTTACTGAAGCCCCCCCGATTCCCTCGTGAAGACTGAGGAGAAGAATAAATTCAATACCTTCGCCATCTCCCCATCCTTTGTAAACCGGATGTCCTTCCTCATTCTTCATGGGGTCAGTATGGTCTGTCCTCTTTTTTTACTGTTTACATACTTACAAAATTTCTTGGGATTTTTTTTGTTTTTCTCCAATATGTGTCTTTCGTGTTCTGTCTTAGCTGCCCAAATTGCACCCTTACATTTCTTGTTGCATTCTTTATAAAGTCTGAATGCTGATGATGATCCCTCAACCTCTTTTACTTTTATATGCATTTTTAATATGGAGTTAAGCCATCCAGGATGTTTGTTTGCTCTACTAAATTTATTACCCAATGGGATGCATTGGCTAATGCCCTTTTTTAATATGCTCTTAAAGCAAACCCATCTCTGCTCCATGTTCTTTGTTCCTAAGATTTTATCCCAATTTATGCCTTCTAGCAAGGTTCGTAGTTTAGGGAAGTTGGCTCTTTTGAAATTCAGTGTCTTTGTATTCCCCTTATGTTTCCTATTTGTGTGATTTATACTGAAGCCAATTGACCCGTGATCGCTGTTTCCTAAATTGCCCCGTATTTCCACATCTGTGATCAGGTCTGTATTGTTGGTAATCAGTAGATCCAGTAACACTTTATTTCTAGTTGGTGCGTCTACCATCTGAACCATGAAATTGTCCTGTAAGACATTTAGGAACTGGCGAGCCTTAGACTAATGCGTGGTTCCCTCCGCTCAGTCTATGTCTGGATAGTTAAAATCTCCCATTATTATAACACTTCCCATTCTTGCTGCTAATCCAAATTGTGATAGGAGATCCGTCTCCCCCTCCTCCCTCAGGTTAGGGGGCCTATAGCATACTCCCAGTATTATTTTCCCCGTTAGCTTCATCCCTGTGGAGCTCTACCCATAAGGATTCCACCTCCTCCCAAGCTCCCTTAGTGATGTCATCTCTCACATTCACTTGTACATTATGCTTGATATTTAGGCATACCCTGTTTCTTTTTTACCCTCTCTATCTCTGCGATAGAGGGTATACCCTTAAATGATTGCCAGCCAATCATGAGAGCTGTTGAACCAGGTCTCTGAAATTACCACAAAATCCAAATCCTCCTTGTATAAAAGTATCTCTAGTTCACCCATCTTGTCTGCCAGGCTCCTGGCATTGGTGAACATGCCACGTGGTTTAGACCAGTCGCATACTATCCTCTTATTGGGTGTTCCGAGATTGCAACTAGGACTTGTTACTATACTTACCTTGGGTTTATGTGCTTTAGTCAACCTACCGCTAATGCCCCCAATACTACCCTCTGGAATATGTTCCACGCTGACTATCTCTACCTCTGGGCCCTCCCCATTGCCTAGTTTAAAAATCCCTCTAACTTTTTTGGCCATCTTTACACATCAATCCCTTCACATCAACGTTATGCAAATATGCGACCTTCGGATTGATGGGGTTGTACTGGGGTGATGCATGCAGCTGCACGCATCACTACAGTACCATTTTTTAGAGCCGACGGTCAATTCTCTTGGGTTAGCAACCGATGGGGCTAAGCAGCCCCTTGACTGTCATCCCAAGCAGAGGGATGGGACATCCCCCACCGGGAGGCCTGAGCGACCAGCCGTCACATCCGCCGGCTGGCCAGAGATCTAGTAACCCAGAAGCAATGTCATGACATCACTTCTGGTTTACCGAAGACTTAAAGGCACCAAATTAAAAAAAAAATTAAACATTCAAAATGCCACTGCCTATTACTGTCTCAAGGGATGTTTACATTCTTTGTGACAGCAATAAAAGTGATTAGAAAAAAAATGAAAATGGACAGTGTAAAAAAGATTAAATAAAAAATTAAATAAATAGGGAAAAAAAAGTAAAGTCCCCCATCCCTCCATGCTCGCACACAGAAGTGAACGCTTATGTAAGTCGCACCCGCGAATGTAAACAGCATTCAAACCACACATGTGAGGTATTGCCATGATTGTTAGAGCAAGAACAATAATTCTAGCACTATACATCCTCTGCAACTCTAAACTGGTAACCTGTAGAAATTTTTAAAGCGTCACCCATGGAGATTTTTAAGTACCGTAATTTGTCGCCATTCCAAAGCATGCCATGTTAGGTATCTTTTCACTCAGCGTAAAATCATCTTTCACATTATACAAAAAAAAAATTTGGCTAACTTTACTGTTTTGGTGTTTTTTAATTCATGAAAGTGTATTTCTTCCAAAAAAAAATTGCATTTGAAAGACCGCTGTGCTAATACAGTGTAACATAAAATATTGCAATGACCGCCATTTTATTCTTTAGGGTCTCTGCTAAAAATATATTTTATATATATATATATATATATATATATATATATATATATATATATATACCGTATTTATCGTTTAGCGTATAACACGCGCCGGCGTATAACATGCACCCTAAGTTTAGGAGGGAATTTTAAGGAAAAAACTGTGCCCATCAATGCAGCATTATCGGTGTCCATCTGCAGCCTTTTCAGTGTCAGTGTAGCCTTGTCAGTGCAGCTTTGCCCCAGTGCAGAATTGTCAGTGCAGCCTTGTCAGTGCAGCTTTACCCCAGTGCAGAATTGTCAGTGCAGCCTTGTCAGTGCAGCTTTGCCCCAGTGCAGAATTGTCAGTGCAGCCTTGCCCCAGTGTCCATTGCAGCCTTGTCAGTGCAGCTTTGCCCCAGTGCAGCCTTGTCAGTGCAGCCATGTCAGTGCAGCTTTGCCCCAGTGCAGCCTTGTCAGTGCAGCGATGTCAGTGCAGCTTTGCCCCAGTGCAGCCTTGTCAGTGCAGCCATGTCAGTGCAGCCTTGCCCCAGTGCAGCCTTGCCCCAGTGCAGCTTCGCCCCAGTGCAGCCTTGCCCCAGTGCAGCCTTGCCCCAGTGCAGCTTTGCCCCAGTGCAGCTTTGTGGGATCGCCGCGATCCCTGCCGACATACACAGCCGTGTGTAAATTCAAATATGGCGCCGAGACTGCAGGGACTCGGCGGAGCCGAGATACACATACACGAGAGTCCTCGGCTTTTCTCGGTGCCTATGGGCAGGACTGTAAGCGGCGCTGAGAAAAGCCGAGGACTCTCGGGTATGTGTATCTATGTATGCATAGAAACCAATGCGCTTCCAGGTTTTATTACCAAAGCTTAATTGAACAAGCTGGGGTTAGAAGCTCATTGGTTTCTATGCAGAAGTGAGCCGGATTTTGCACTTTCCAGCTTTAGTAAATAAACCCCATTGTGTGCTTAAAAGTGGGGTATGCCTGTATATATATATATAAATTTGGAGGTTCTAGCAAAAAATACAGATTTTGACTTGTAAGCAACAAGTGTCAGAAAAAGGCTTAGGCATGAAGGGGTTAATATTGTACAAATAGAAGAATAAAGTCACGCTGATAGGGTGTAATGAGAGCTACAAAATTGAGTGTCTCAAATAATAATGACATATTATCACAATAATAAATGCAAAAAGTACAAACGTTTGAATCAAAACGTGCAAACATAAATTAATTGAAAAATTGTCCATATAATAAATGCGCAGAAAAGTGAAATTGTAATGGTTTTACATAGAAAAGTCTATAAAGTGAAGAACAGATCCCAGAGTGATGGGTGATGTGAATTCTCTTTAAAGTGCCAAGTGCATTGATGGGACCTCCACCTTAAGAAAACACTGCTGCTTACCAGAGGGCGATGGTCCCTTATTACAGGGGACCACGCTGAGCATATGGCTGTAACCCCAGCCTGGGATCTTACAGGCAGGCACTAGATACCGCAGCGTCCGTGGGGATCCTCACCATCAATCACAGCAGGGTGATGTGGTTACCTCCAGTCTGATTGAATCGGCTCATCGTTGTCTGTACATTGTACTTGAAAACAGACTCAGTACTCTGACATATTTGTGTGTTCTCCTCCCAGTAATCAGATCCCTCTTTCTTCATCCACTCAGTCTTGGGTTGTTCCTGACGGGTGTCACTGTTATAATTTGTTATCTCCTTATCATCAACATATCCAACTGAAGAGAACACAGGGACAAAAGAGTTTTCCCCGCACCAATGTGGATCCAAACCAGGTTTAAAGTGGATGATTCTCTCCAGAAGTAAGGAGCCCCAGGTGCTGGCTAATGCTGATTCATGCTGTGAGTAGACGAGAAAATCTGGACAGCCGCACACCAGGAGGATATTATCCAAAAAAGTTTCTTTATTGTAAAATCAGGATCATACATGTACAAGACACCGTAGACAAAATGTACAGGCAATTAGCTAACGCATTTCGCACTTATGCCAAGTGCTTACTCATAGCGAGCTATGAGTAAGCACTTGGCATAAGTGCAAAACGCATTAGCTGATTGCCTGTACATTTTTTCTACGGTGTCTTGTACATGTATGATCCTGATTTTACAATAAAGAAACTTTTTTGGATAATATCCTCCTGGTGTGCGGCTGTCCGGATTTTCTCGTCTACTCACAAAGAGAACACAGGGAGTCCAGATCCCGGAGAGGAGACTCCAGTGTAATAATACCGCAGAGTGTGACTGTCTTTTACTCTTCTAGACAGAAGTTGTCTGAGGTTCCCAGGCCTGGGAACCTCAGACAACTTCTGCCTAGAAGAGTAAAAGACAGTCACACTCTGCGGTATTATTACACTGGAGTCTCCTCTCCGGGATCCGGACTCCCTGTGTTCTCTTCAGTTGGATATGTTGATGATAAGGAGATAACAAATTATAACAGTGACACCCGTCAGGAACAACCCAAGACTGAGTGGATGAAGAAAGAGGGATCTGATTACTGGGAGGAAAACACACAAATATGTCAGAGCACTGAGTCTGTTTTCAAGTACATTGTACAGACAACGATGAGCCGATTCAATCAGACTGGAGGTAACCACATCACCCTGCTGTGATTGGTGATGAGGATCCCCATGGACGCTGCGGTATCTAGTGCCTGCCTGTGAGATCCCGGGCTGGGGTTACAGGGGACCATTGCCCTCTGGTAAGCGGCAGTGTTTTCCTAAGGTGGAGGTCCCATCAATGCACTTGGTACTTTAAAGAGAATTCACATCACCCATTACTCTGGGATCTGTTCTTCACTTTATGGACTTTTCTATGTAAAACCATTACAATTTCACTTTTCTGCGCATTTATTGTATGGACAATTTTTCAATTAATTTATGTTTGCACGTTTTGATTCAAACGTTTGTACTTTTTGCATTTATTCTTGTGATAATATATGTCATTATTATTTGAGGCACTCAATTTTGTAGCTCTTATTACACCCTATCAGCGTGACTTCATTCTTCTATTACTATGGTGTCGTATAACACTCTTTAGTTGCAGCTTTACTTTTTCATTTTTGATTGTTAGCGCAGTATTCTTTATACATTTAATATTGTACTACATTTCATCAATATTAAGATGGAGTAATAATACTTAATCATTTCCTTATTCTTTTAGATCCACTATTCAATCATGATCCTTCAAGGTTCTCTGTTGTGTAGGATCTCCCAGACTTCTTGCTTCCATCCCTGTGACTGAGAGTAGTATGACATATATCCCTTTTTTTTATCTCGATATTTAGGCTGGATTTTAGATGCATGATTATGATAACACATACCCAGTCTATACATACATAAGTTATTGTTGAAATTTTGCATGCTAAACACAGTTTATACAGTGCATCTGTTAGTGAAGCAAATAGTTCATTTGGACGAGCTTAGTCCAAACAATCTAAAGTCACAAGAAATCTGGAGTTCCACTATAAAAACAAACATACCTAACCCAGGAGTTTCCACCACTAGATGTCTCAAGTCTTTTGGGTTTACTGTAATAATATTCAGCTCACCTCCGGTGAGTCCTGGCTGTTGTGAACCTTCTCCCTAGGGCGGTGTTATCAGACAGACTGGGATCACAGTACTTTGCATTAAAGACTGCCCACTGCTACAACTGTCAGGAGAAAGAAAACACCTGTGACATCACTGGACCAACCACAAGACCCTTGGAGATGAGATATGTACAGCATAATTTACTATACCGGCATACCCCACTTTTAAGTACACAATGGGGTTTATTTACTAAAGCTGGAAAGTGCAAAATCAGGCTCACTTCTGCATAGAAACCGATGAGCTTCCAGGTTTTATTACCAAAGCTTAATTGAACAAGCCGAGGTTAGAAGCTCATTGGTTTCTATGAAGAAGTGAGCCTGATTTTGCACTTTCCAGCATTAGTAAATAAACCCCATTGTGTACTTAAAAGTGGGGTATGCCTGCACAATACATGAGTGTAGGGGGTTCCTTAAGTGCAGATTGAGAGGGGGTCTCACAATGAGTTGCCTACTTAAAATGTGCCACAGCAGATGCATAACTCTCTGCAAAACAGGTGCTCCCTGGCTCCGACTTAGTATGTGACCTGAGGTCAGAAGATAGCCACTACCAGTAACAATGAATAGGCTTATTTAAACCATATGAAAAAAGGACATTACAGAGAAAGAGAACAAAACATTCATTTTGAAAACTTACTCATTTTTATAACAAAACATCACCCTACAGGCAAATACATTAGCATAGAACACCTACAGAAGATTTTGATGAGCAGGGAAGAACAAAGTGGGATTATTTAAGATTGCTACTTTTTGATTCTGTAAGCCTATCCAGCTCACAGACAATCACACAATTCGATAATCTAGACAATAATAATTCATGAATTGCATAATTCTCTGCAGACAGGCATACATTATAATGCATATATTCAGGAGAATCAAATAATTAAAGTACTAAGCTGACTCCCCTGGTTTTCCAAACAATTTACTCATAATTTTTACCTTATAAACCATGTAAACTGCTCAGAGTCTACTCAGAACTGTACTTTATAAAATCAATGCTGACGTAAATTACCTGCTATCACATGTGATAGCCTCAGCTGGATTATAACATATTAAATAATAGTTTTAAATGAAATTTAAAAAAGATGAATATTTGAAATACACTTTACACTTTAATTGCATATCTCTGGTCTGGCTATTATGACTGATGGTAAAAACTGCGCTATTGGCTAAAGGTACTAAGCTGCAACTCAAGATGTTATACAACACCAAACATAATTATAACAAAGGGGAAGCTGTGCTAAATAAATTGACCTATGAGGCAATACCTATTAAGAATATGCACTCACAATATAAAAGTGATGTATGAAAAACAAATGTGATAATAATTGATAAGTGAAAAAACACTATATAAAAAAAAATATTTTATACAAATACACTGCTACAAAAAATATAAAAAATGTACCAGTGAGAAACCCAACATATAGTGGGTGTTGCCCTAGTATTGTGGCAATATGACTGAAATGTGAGAAAATACAAAATTATACGTATATGGTAAAATTTACCAGTTGGTTAGTGACAATAGTAAGTACTACACCAGAAAAATTTAAATTATTAAATAATTAAATGGATGATGAAAATGAGTCCATATGTGATGATAGTGACCATAAAAACAAATCAAGAAATATATATCAGAAGAAGTCCATGCAAAATAATTGTTGACTCATCCATGGTGACAAAAAAACTGGCACCCCAAGAAAACGTGAAAAAATAGGAAATGCCTCCACCTCAGCACGCACTGCCGCTTACCAGATCACTATGGTCCCTTATTACAGGGGACCACAGAGTGCAGATGACTTATAACCCAGCCCGGGCTGGGTTATAAGTGTTATAATATGTTATACTTATCTGCTCTGTGCAAGCGTTTTGCACAGAGCGGCTCTGATCTTCCTTTTTTGGGGTCCCCGGCGGTGCCTCCTCCTGGCCCCTCCTTTTCATCTAGTCCCACCAGGGAGAGCCGCCTTCCATGGGGGCACCCGTGCGGGCGTGCTCCCGAGTCCTGCTGCTGTGTCCATTAACACAGACAGCAGGATTCGGCCCTGCCTTTAGTTAAATAACCCCTTTATGTCTACATGCACTCGCTCCAGTGGTGAGTGCATATGATTGCTCAGGTTGGGCTTCTTAACAATGACAGCAGCAAAATATTACTGTGCAATGAGCATCAGCACAGCCAATTATAGTCTTTACTGAAATCACATGTGATGGGGTGACAACACAGAGGATATATTGGGAGACAGGGGCAGTGTGTTTTCACCCCATAACAGGAAATGCTTAATCAAGTAACTTCAAGACAGGATCACCAGGTATTATTTAAAATGGAGATTTAAAAAGTTTAAACATTATGTATTAAGCTATATGTTAAAGTGTTTCTAAAACTCAGAAACAAAAATGTGGATACATTCATTTTTTTTCAGACTTTTTTTCCCTTTATTTTCACCTGGTGATCCTGCCAGTGAGCCACCTTCTGTGACAATGCTCAGTTACTGTACTGTATCTATGAAGGAACAGCATTGTCACCCTGGGACAGAAAGTGTTTTAGGAATACAGATCACCTTCTCCTCTCCTCTCCTCTCCTCTCCTCTCTTCCATACCAGAATAGGGAGCTGTTCTGTAATGCACACAGAGAATTGGGAAAATTACTAACTGAAACAGTACAGCAGTATTTTTGTGCTTATTGAACAGATATACCATAGCTTTACAAAGTATATTTACCAGACCAAAGGAGAGCAAATAACAATTGCTGGAGTTAGCATACATTTTAAGGCTACATGTGTAGCCTTAAAGTGTAAGTAAACCTTCTATCGTTTTTAGTCAAGGAAGCTGCCATCTTTGCCTCTGTTTAATCTACAACTGCCATGATGGTGCACATGTGATCAGTTATGACACCAGCCATTGGATGGTTTGACAATTTGGTTGAGAGCACAACCAATGGGAGTGTTACATTACCGGCATGTGCCGGAAATGAAACTGTTTTATGGATGGGTTTACTTCCACTTTATAGAGTTCCCGCTCGTGCTTTTCAAAGTGATTCTCACACAATTTCATGTGTCATGCATAGGACAGCCCATTCACTTGAATTATCTGCCCTATGCATGTTTGTCACAAGCATAAAAAAGTCCCTACTCCTTTTGGAGCTTCACACGATTTTTAAAGGCACGTATTGGCATGATTGCCATGCAGCAATTGTGGCAAAATTGCACCACGTTTGTGGTGCCACCCAGAATTAATGGAACCTAAATGCACTTTCACGTGATAGCCATGTGATTTGGAATTGTGGGCAGAATTGTGGAGTGTGAATGGTGCCTAAAGGACACCCATGCCCAGACTATATACATAAAAGTATTCATATATTTAAAACATCTTTAAAACCAACCCTGACTGGCCTCTCTATCTGTTTGTAAAGTAATTAACTCATAAACAAAACAACAGCAGAGCCTCTGAAGTTGAGTTTCAGTTTGTTTTTGAAAGCTGTTTGTTTATATTAGAAGGCTGGTAGGCTGCCAAGCAGCAGTGGCCCAATCATATGGGGCACAGGGGCACCGCCCCCCTAATCCATGCACCTGGCCTATAATTTACATGCAGGGATTCCAATTGGGAGTTTTTTTTTAGAAGCACATGATTAGAGCCAGAGGCTCCAATTGGCTTCAAAAAAAGGTAGGCTTGGGGCGCAGAGCACTGTGCCCCGAACCCACCCAGTTGTGTGACAATAGCAAATTAATATTCCATTGTGAATTTTAAAGATAATTTGATGCCTCGACTAACAGAGTTCAGTCATTGATTATTTTTTAGTGCTTTTATTGCTTGATTAGAATGTAAATACTTTAGGGTGGATAGTTACCATTATATTAGATTTTTTTTCAATTAGGTTTACTCTTACTTAAATGGGCTTCCCCACTTGGAATTTAAAATTGTGGTATACAGTGGCTGTGTGAGTGTTTTACTAAAGATGGCCAATAAATGTCTTAGTACCAAAAGGGATTATCAGGCTATTGGGGACTCAAGATCTTTTATCTTTGGGTTCCTTTTTTCATGTATTTGTGTGAAAAGAGAACCTCCCTTTTATTCAGCTTGATTAAGGTAACTGGGAACAACTGTATACCCCTCTATATGAAAAAAATATATATTCTCCTGCATTTTTTAGCATTTTTATTCATGATGATGTAATTTAATCACATAACTTACATTTAGACTTCTGAAATTGTTCTTGAATAAAATCTAAATGAACAAACTCAGAGCGAGAATTCCAGAGGAAGCAATGAATAAGTTCGACTTATTAGATCCCACATTACACTGACTGCTTCATATACCTTGACTTTATTTCATTTCAAAATAAAATGAAAAATTCCATTGTCTTCTCTTGCTTCTCTTCTTCATGATATTGGAACAGTATTTAATTATACAAGGTCACATCTGAAGCGATAAAGTTCCCCTTTGTAAAGAATGAAAATGAACCTTTTTCTATATCACTACTTTCTCCTGAAATGAATTCTTTATTACCCCAAGATTATATGATATTACCCTGAAGTGACAAGATATGTCTTATTTCCTGTCTGGAGCAAGGCTAGAATTAACAAGGATTATAAAATAAAGAGAGGAAGGAAAATAGGAAAATGGATACTGTTCAAAACCAGTTGCTCCGGAGGATACATTTTTTCAATATTCATTCTTTATAATTGACAAAACCTGTCTAGGTAATGTGGCAGGGAGTGTGTAGACTGCATTTACAGTGCTGAGTGGTGGCCTTTTCTTTATGAGGTGACATAAAAATATGACAAATTAAAACATCTGTTAGGAATATGAATGAGCTGCCAAAATAATGATAACACAATAGGTTTTGGACCAGGTTCTATGGTTATTAAATTGTTTAAAGTAAAACTGCATTTAGAAAAATGCAGAGGTTGCAGCTTTGCCTTCTTCTGAAAGTTCTAGTTGCCTGGCTGTCTCTGGTTTCAAACTTTTTGTGACATTAACCCAGAACAAGTATGCAGATCAGAAATGTAATAGTAAATTCAGAGCATGTGATATAAACACTTTCTGGTTGGAGAAAGTAGTGGAACCACTGAATTAGCAGCCAGGAACAATCATTTTCAAGAGAGGTTTTCCATATACCCTCAATACAGGTTCCTTTAAAGTATATCCAAAGGTCAAACTTATTTTTTTTGCTTTTAGTCTATGTAAAAAAATATATTTTTGTTTTAAATGTAGTGTTTAATGTATAGATTGTTTTGTATTTAATGGCTTTTAAATTAATAAATACTAAATGGTCTATGAATGGTTAAATTGGCATTTTTATATCTGGAGTTCAGCTTGAACAATTATCAGTCAGCTGCAATATGCAGGAGGACAATTGCTTCTCTCAGCTTTCTCAGAGAAAGTCATTTTTGCATGATTTAGAGGCTCCAATGATGCTGAAGATGCTGAACAGCGTATCCTATTGATTGTCACCTGGCTGGGAAACATCCAACTTCAGTAAACCCTTTGAAGAGAGTACTAGTTCCATGGCAGTCAAGATATGTATGGCAAAGCTTTATTAACCTGGAATTTTTAACTATACAGTATAAGGGATAGCTTCCTAAATAGGTACTAAAATTAATAAAATGCTTTGAGTTGTGGGTTTTTCAGTCTATTTTGTTCTACTTGGCTAGGACTTACAGTACTTGTGTTTGTTGCAATGATCATAAGCTTGCTGTATGCAAGGGTTGTAAAGAAAAGGAATGTGAGGAAGGAGTATCAGAGTGGCCTTGGGTGAGCTTGTTCCAGGGACTTAGTTCCCATTATTTTCATCCTTACTGCACTGCTGCTTCCACCGCCAAGAGGATGTCCCCTCACCTTCACATATCAACAGTTAGCCTTTTCTGCCTCTGTTGCTCTGTCAGCTTTTGTACATGCTAGTTGATCTGATCCTTCATCTTCCATTAAGCGCCTGCGGGCATTTGTTTAATCAACAAGCAGTCCACACAATACGGGCGGATAGGTTCCCCTCATTGTTTTCAAGGACTATTTTTGATGTGTTTAAACCATTGGTCTAGCTAGATTCATAATTGTTTCAGCAATTCCTTGGCCATCAGTGCTTTCAACGAAGTGCCTCATCCCTGCATACGGTTGACTACTTTAATAGTTTTTACTGTGGTGAGGTGAATGTTGCATTTTTGTGGAAATCTTATTAATAAATATTTTCTATTTTTGTGACTATTACACTGCTGTGTGTTTCCCTTAGGAGTTACTCTCTCTTGGTATATTTCTATATCCAACTCCCCCCTCCTTTTCAAGGGTTATAAAGAGCCTAAAGAAAGACTTTTTTCTAAAGAAAAATTATACATTGGTTAAAACAACCATGTGTAAAGTGAGTTAAGTGAGTGCAGTAGGGCTGTAATGGCTAGCAGGGGGAGCACAGTGAACAGTAGGGAATACAATATCTGACACACATGAATGTGGTACAGGTAACTGTGGACTTACTGCCCACTGAGAAGGTAAGTATTTAGCTTCTTCTTTCATAAGATGTGGTATGATATGAAAATACACTATATTATGTCATGTCATAGCTAATAGACAGGAACCTGGCATATGAATTGGCTTACATAATGATGCATACATTTGCTATGCTTTTGATATACACTATATTACCAAAAGTATTGGGACATCTGCCTTTACACGCACATTAACTTTAATGGCATCCTAGTCCTAGTACGTAGGGTTTAATGTTGAGTTGGCCCACACTTTGCAACTATAACAGCTTCAACTTTTCTGGGAAGGCTGTCCACGAGGTTTAGGAGTGTGTCTATGGGAATGTTTGACCATTCTTCCAGAAGCGCATTTGTAAGGTCAGGCACTGATGTTGGACGAGAAAGAGTGGCTCGCAGTCTCCGCTCCAATTCATCCCAAAGGTGTTCTATTGGGTTGAGGTCAGGATGCTGTGCAGGCCAGTCAAGTTCCTCCATCCCAAACTCGCTCATCCATGTCTTTATGGACCTTGCTTTGTGTACTGGTGCACAGTCATGTTGGAACAAGAAGGGGCCATCCCTGAACTGTTCCCACAAAGTTGAGAGCATGAAATTGTGCAAAATGTCTTGGTATGCTGATGCTTTTAGAGTCCCCTTCACTGTAACTAAGAGGCCAAGCCATTAAACAC
This sequence comes from Lithobates clamitans, assembly GCA_037952925.1. Lineage (NCBI taxonomy): Eukaryota > Metazoa > Chordata > Amphibia > Anura > Ranidae > Lithobates > Lithobates clamitans. Next base: position 5,407,098 of record JBBGZY010000605.1, on the reverse strand, counting down.
CTGAAAAAACAACCCCATACCATAATCCCCCCTTCACAAAATGATTTGAAACAGTGCACAAAGCAAGGGTCTATAAAGACATTGGTGAGCATATTTGAGCTGGAGGAACTTGACTGGCCTGCACAGAGTCCTGACCGCAACCTGATAGCACACCTTTGGAATGAAATAGAGACTGTGAGCCAGGCCTTCTTATTCACATCAGAGCCTGACCTCACAAATGTGCTTTGTACATGTGTATGTAAAGGCAGGAATACCAATACTTTTGCTATAGTGTATATCAAAAGCATAGCAAACGTATGTGTCATTATGTAAGCCAAATTCATATCCCTGTTTTTGTCTATTAGCTATGACATGCTAAGGGGAGGTTAATGGCCAAAAAAAGAGCCAGCAATCAAATGTGTTCTTGTTTTTCCAGATTGTAGCATGGGTGTAGTATAGATTCACATTTATTTCATAGAAAGACTCATTTTTTTTAACACAATAATGAAGTTATCTTCTAACGACAGTTTAGGCACAGAAAATATGTTTTTTTTTTTAATGGTGGCAGTTCATTAGACAGTTATCAGCTGCTAGTTATATATAATGCAAAACTAAATACCAACCCTTCTTCAGCTCTGGAAGGTTTTACCCCCTTCATGACCAGGCAATATTGCACTGCGGTAATTTAACTGACAATTGCGCGGTCATGCGACACTGTACTTCAAATAAAATTTATGGGTTTTTTTCCCACAAATAGAGCTTTCTTTTGGTGGTATTTGATCACCTCTGTGGTTTTTGTTTTTTACACTATAAACAAAAATTGACTGACAATTTTGAAAAAAAAAAAAAACAATATTTTTTACTTATTCTGTAAAACACACCCAATAAAAAAAAAAATCAAATTTCTTCATCAATTTAGGCCAAAATGTATTCTGCTACATATTTTTGGTAAAAAAAATTCCAATAAGCATACAGTATATTGATTGGTTTGCGCAAAAGTTATAGCGTCCAAAAACTATGGGATATATTTATGGAATGTTTATTTATTTTTTATTTATTTTTACTAGTAATGGCAGCGATCAGCGATTTAGAGTGGGACTGTAATATTGAGGCAGACGAATCGGACACCTAACTGACACTTTTGACACTTTTTTTGGGAACCAGTGGCACCAATACAGTGATCAGTGCTAAAAATATTTAATGTCACTGTACTAATGACACTGGCAGGAAAGAGGTTAACATCAGGGGCGATCAGGGGGTTAAATGTGTGGCCAACATGTGTGTGTGCTGTTTTTACTAAGCAATGTGCTGCTTTGCAGGAAGAAAAAAGCAGCACATTGCTGCTGTCAGAAGAGAGCCCTGTGTTCATGTACCTACATGGGGCTCTCTTTGGTAATGTCTGGAGCTTATTATTGGGTGCGGACGACCAATCCGCAGCCTGCACCCACTGATTGGTTTGTGCTGCAGCCAATAGCAGCACAGATGGGGCAGCGGAGGTGACTGGGCACGCTCCCTTCCCCGGTGCCCAGATCATGTACTTGGTACGTTATCCTGCGCAGTAGAGCTGTCTTGCCACCGTATATGTACTGTATACGGTCTGCAAGCGGTTAAAGATTTTTTTCTGTTAAAACTGAAAATTAAGCTTTCAGATGTGTACAGGAAAAGACCTGCAAGCTAACCTGTGCAACCTGTGTTTACTACAGGCATAACCCACTTTTAAGTACACAATTGGGTTTATTTACTAAAGCTGGAAAGTGCAAAATCAGTCTCACTTCTGCATAGAAACCAATGAGATTCTAACCTTGGCTTGTTCAATTAAGCTTTGGTAAAAAAGCCTAGAAGCCCATTGGTTTCTATGCAGACGTGAGCCTGATTTTGCACTTTCCAGCTTTAGTAAATAAACACCATTGCGTACTTAAAAGTGGGGTATGCCTGTACATCTTACTCCCACACATAATAACGCATAACACCATGTGTGTTGCATTGCAGTGTCATTGACTTAGTGTGTATAATACAGTAGCTGTCGATGCACAATTAGGACAGTGCACCCTAAAGCACATAGCATGTGTTGTGATGTACTGCATTGCAGAAAAATCCACAAGTGCATTGTTTTTTTCTAAATTAATGAACTGCCTTAATACGGCTGCCCTAATAAATCTAAAAGCAGTGCACCACCACATGCATCCATGTGTAAATATAACACCCTGTGTGAATGGACCCTCAAGGTAAAGAATTGTACTATTCTTATAACCACTAAGCTTTTGTATCTGGACTTTGTTGTGAACTGATTTTTTCAGTAAAGCAAACTTTATAACTCAATATGTATGCATTTGCTTTTGTTATTTTGGCAAATTCCATTTGTAAGGTAGGTGATCATGCATTGACTCCCTAGAGGTCATCACTTAAGATTCCATTATCATATCTGAATCTGACTAAAGATTGCATTGTTATTTTTATGCTCTTTTTGAAGATATATATCAATTTTGTACTTACTGTACATATTTTTAGCCCTTAATAAGAGAATATGTGGAAGTAAAGGACAAAGCAGGTTTAAAATGATAGATAAAAACTGATTTAAAAAAAAAGCATCAGTAACTTTAGGGAAGAATAAGTGGCAGTTGAGGTGCTTGTTGTCACCCTTATGTATTTGAAGTGATGTACGAAATCATTCTGCATGCAAACAGTAGGTGATTGTGGGAGACAAGCCAGAGGCATGCTGTGAAAGAAGATGGACTGCAGAGTAATAAAAAGAATGATGACCATCTATAACATAGTGACCTTCTAATATAGGAGCTGTAATAGGCAGATAATCTGTGTACTATACATTTTAGCACTGACGCAGTGTCATTAACTATCACCTAAAGGTCAGTGATAAAGGATAACAGGAAATGATACTTGTATCATAATTTCTATCATTCTCCAAGGAATGCATACACACAGAATACAGGAGAAAAATACAGAATACAGGAGATGTATTTAAGTCTAATTCTTGAATTAGATTTAAATAACCAACAGTGATCTTATAATATATATTTAGCTTATTTTGCTGCTAACATTTTATTTATGTTTGCTAGAAGGTAACAAATTTATGTACTGTGTTAGCCTGGAATAATTGCAGAGGTAGAGAATGAAATTCTTTAGCACTAAAAGGTAGCACATTGACATTTTTACTTTTTTAACCTCTTTTCTACCTATGTATGTAAATTTAACTTGTACATTTGTTAAGCTATATTATTAGATACATAAGCTATCAGACTTGAGTCTTACCGAATGCCAGATTTTCAACACCAGAGTCTGTTGCCACACAAAATTTTAGGCTCAAAGTTCCATCATTGTGCTAGAATTATCCCTTGTATACAAATCTTTTTCTTGTTTTACTGATCCTAAACTAGCTTAAAATGCTGTGACAATTTGTAAAAAAAAAGTTTACATGAGCTTATTGTATTCTTTACTGTTCAGCTAGAGGAAGTGTGTAAAAATTTCTTTGGCTAGCAATTGTTTTATTGGATCAAATTGTGATTTGGCGCCTTGTACACCAATTTCCAATTCTTCAAAAATACTCAGTGCAGCTCAACACCCCAAGTCACATCTGGAGTAATTCGGTAAATATAGCATTAGAACAAAAATCTGAACCACAACTATTTGTGTGACTACCACAGATGATTAAAGCTGATCTCCAAGTTATATTTAAATTAAATAGTTTGTTTGCACCAAACTTGCTTCAGCCTCAGCTATATACAGTGTATAGGGCTGTATTCCTGCAGCAAGACATGAATTTTCCATCCTGATCCCAGAACAAAAGCAAAATAGGCTGAGAGCTGCTCAGTCATTTAGAGGAAGCTTTGGATTCAATAAATTAGGTGAATATAAAGCTTCCTCTGAATGGCTGAGCAGCTCTCACCTCAACTCAGTTTTGATCTCGAAGCAGGATGGGAAGTTCCAGTTGAGCTGCTGGAACACAGCACTGTATACTGTGTGTAGCTGAGACTACATACAGTTTATACAGAGCACACAGCCACTGCAATTGTCAGGGCCCATTCAAACAGCAACGGACAGCTGCCAAACACTAAAGAGCAGTGGTTTAGTGTCTGGCAACTGTCCGTTCTGGCTGCAATGAGCTGGTGGTAAGGGGGGACGTTTTAGGGCATCACATAGCTCCCTTTTTTCTTTTTTTATTCAAGCCTTTTTTCAAGTGCACAAAAGTGACACTTCCTTCGTGTCACTTTACAGCAGCGTGGTATGTTGAACTACTGTATAGTGACATGCAATCCTGTCCAGTGCATTGCTATAAAATGCAGCATGTCTGCATTTTATCACAACTCACTGCACCACACCTCCTGCATGCATTACACTTTGCATAGGACATATTTATTAAAGGTATACAGACTGTGCACTTTGCAGGTGCAAGTGCACCTCTGCAAGTGCAGTTTCTCCAGAGCTTAGTAAATGAGGTAAAGCTTCACTTTGCAAATAATATCCAATCACATGTAAGGAAAATTAAAAAAAACAGCATTTTTGCTTGCACATGATTGGATGATGGGAATCAGCAGAGCTTCTCCTCGTTTACTAAGCTCTGGAGCAACTACACTTGTAACCCAAAACCAGAGAAAACAATTGTTGTCTTTGTGTCCTAGCAGTGACCTGTGTTCTTTTAGTGTGGTAAAATGCAGGGCACCACATTACATGTGAACAGGGCTTGAGCGTAATAAATAGATTGTTTGGGCCAGCTTGTTTCAAATAAACCATTTAAAGTTAATTGAAACATGGAGATCAGTTTTAACAGCTTGCGAAATGTATACTGTACCTATATGACAGCAAGGCAGCTCTTCTGGGCTGGATCACGTACCTAGTAAGTGATCCAGCACTTCCAGGTTGGGGGTATGCAGTGGGAGCTGATCTGCGGGTACCGTGGACTTGATGTCCGCCGGCACCCGAAGATCGTTCGTTGCACAGGCAGAATGGCAGTCTGCCTATGTAAACAAGACCGATTGTCGTTCCGTCAGTGGGGAAGGCATTGATCCTGCGTTCCTGCAAATCAGGAACAAATATATATATGCTTTCGCCTAGTACAATACCTCCCACAGCTTAGTAAACCACCAGCTAGGAACACATTTAACCCTTTGATCACCCCTGATGTTAACCCCTTTCCAGCTAGTGTCATTAGTACAGTAATGCCCTGTACACATGGTCGGACATTGATCGGACATTCTGACAACAAAATCCATGGATTTTTTCTGACAGATTTTGGCTCAAACTTGTCTTGCATACACACGGTCACACAAAGTTGTCGGAAAATCCGATCGCTCTGAACGCGGTGATGTAAAACACGTATGTCGGGACTATAAACAGGGCAGTAGACAATAGCTTTTGTCTCTTAATTCATTCTGAGTGTGTGTGGCACTTTGTGCGTCGGATTTGTGTACACACAATCGTAATTTCCGACAACAGATTTTGTTATCGAAAAATTGTATAGCAAGCTCTCAAACTTTGTGTGTCAGAAATTCCGATGGAAAATCTGTGATGGAGCCCACACATGGTCGGAATTTCCGACAACAAGGTCCTATCACACATTTTCCATCTGAAAATCCGACCGTGTGTACAGGGCATTACAGTGCATATTTTTTAGCACTGTATTAGTGTCACTGGTCCCCAAAAAGTGTCAAAAGTGTCAGTTAGTGTACCGACTGGCCACCGCAATATTGCAGTCCTGCTGTTAGTTGCTGATCGCCGCCACTACTAGCAAAAAAAATAAATAAAAAATTCCATTAAAAAATCCTATAGTTTGTAAATGCTATAAGTTTTATGCAAACCAACCAATATACGCTTATTTGGAATTTTTTTTTACCAAAAATATGTAGCAGAATACGTATTGGCCTAAATTGATGAAGAAATTAGATTTTTTACATTTTTTTATTGGCTATGTTTTATAGCAGAAAGTAAAAAACATTGTTTTTTTCACAATTGTCTGTCTTTTTTGTTTATAGGGTTGAAAAAAAAATCAGAGGTGATCATATGCCACCAAAAGAAAGCTCTATTTGTGGGAAAAAGAGACCCAAATTTTATTTGGGTACAGCATTGCAGAACCGCGCAATTGTCAGTTAACCACTTCAGCCCCGGAAGGATTTGTCCCCTTCCTGACCAGGCCATTTTTTGCAATTCGGCATTGCGTCGTTGTAGCCTCCCTGGCGGTTTTCCCGAGTGTGGCTCGGGGTTAAAATTCAGTACCATTAGCGGTAACCCCGAGCCACACTCGGGATCGCATTGCAGGATCCTGGGGCGGCGTTACTTACCTTGTCCCCGGGATCCTGCGATGTCACCCGCAGTGTCCGAGGGCTCCGTCCTCCTCCGAAGCCTCTCCGTGCCAGGCTCCGTTCCCTGCGAGCGGCGTGACGCACGGGGGCGGAGCCTGGCGGCAAATTCAAAAAAGAGTAAAAATCATAACACATACAGTACTGTAATCTTACAGATTACAGTACTGTATGAAATGATTTCACATCCCTTTTGTCCCCAGTGCTTTGGCCCATGCCCTGCATGCAGTTTTACATGATATACACTGTTCTTTCTGCCTGGAAACTGGAGATTGTCCATAGCAACCAAAAAGTGTCCCTTTACGTCAAAAGTGGCTTTAGACCAGCTAGAAAACAGCGATAGTAAATTAGAACACTTGCAGAATTGAGCGATAGTGATTTGTGGGGAAATGTATTTTATTACTATTTCTTTTTATTTTTTTAATTATTTATTTTTATTTATTATATTATAATTTATGTTTTTGTGTTTCAAACTTTATCATACCCGGGATATCTACTAGACTCTGGTTTGGACAGATTTAAGTGTGTTATTGTTAAGATTTACAGACCTACAATATAAAACGCCAAATTTCCATGCAAAATAATGGTACCGCTTTCAGCACCTAAAATCCGAAATAATCATACCGCCAGGGAGGTTAACTAACAATTGCGCAGCAATGCAAAATTGTACTTAAACAAAATTTATGTTCTTTTTTTCCCCACAAATAGAGCTTTCTTTTGGTGGTATTTGATAACCTCTGCGGTTTTTATTTTTTACTCTATAAACAAAAAAAGAGCAACAATTTTGAAAAAAATACAATATTTTGAAGTTTTTGCTATAATAAATTTCCCAATTTAAAAAAAAAAATGATTCTGCAGTTTAGGCCGATATGTACTATTCTACATATTTTTGGTAAAAAAAAATCAGCAATAAGCGTATATTGATTGGTTTGCGCAAAAGTTATAGCATTTACAAAATAGGGGATAGATTTATGTCATTTTTATTAATATTTTTTTTTTTACTAGTAATGGTGGCGATCTGCGATTTCTAGTAAAAAAATTTAAAAAAATAATAATAATGACATAAATCTATCCCCTATTTTGTAGATGCTATAACTTTTGCGCAAACCATTCAATATACACTTATTGCGCTTTTATCGGGACTGCGATAATGCGGCGGTCCGATTGGACACTTTTGGGACCATTGGCATTTATACAGCAATCAGAGCTAAAAATAGCCATTGATTACTGTATGAATGTCATTGGCAGGGAAGGGGTTAACACTAGGGTGCGATCAAGGGGTTAACTGTGTTCCTTGGGTTTGTCCTAACTGTAGGGGAGATGGGACTGACTAGGGGAGGAGAGAGATTGGTGTTCATACTTAGTATGAACACACAATTTCTCTCCTCTCCCCTGAGAGAACCGGAATTTGTGTGAACTCCATCAGTATCACCAGCAAAGCAGCTTCACTATTATCCCATTAAAGAAGAAGAGAATGTGCGCTGCATTTCAAGATTTCATAATTTGCCACGTCACGAATGTTAATTCTCCATTAAGAGCGCTAGTTTACAAGACTGACCACTTCTGGCTCGTCCTTGCTTCCGAGCATGCGTGTTTGTACATTGGACTTTTGTCCGATTGACTCCTTAGGCTGGCCATACATGGTCGAACTTCGAAAGAATTTTCTTTTGAAAATCAGAAATTTTGTGATCTGATGGCACCACCATTGATTTCAAAATTCGACCAACCAAGCCTTCAATTTCGCCTTTTCATGGCATGGAATCTTTTTTCTTTCCGGTAATTTTTTTTCTTGCACATGCACATTTATTTTTCTATTACGTTTCTCGCATAATTCTCCCATCATTGATTTGAAAATCGTTTGTTTTCAAACATTTTCCACATGCCCAATTACTTAAATTTGATGGCCGCACTAAAATCGGCTATTGCTGCCGGCCACTAATGGTGCAAAATTCAAATGAAAATTCCTAAATAAGATTTTCAAAAGAAAATTCTTTCAAAATTCGACTCGTGTATGGCCTGCCTTACTCTTGCCCTCTTTTCCAACTTACTCCTCTTCTGGTTCAGGTGACAGAATCTTTATTTTCTTGGATTTCATTGTACTATTGTCATAAAGTTCCAATATGTTTTATAAGACTAGACATTTCTTCAACATCATTGATGATTTATACTTCTGACAATATATACTAGCTTTTAATCTGAGGCTACATTATATTTCTTTTATCCATTTTGGTTTTTGCCCCCCTTGTATAACATAAAGAGGTGTATATTGAGTAGTAGATATGTGCGATTAGTTTCGCATGAATCGAAAATTCGTACAAATTTCCGTAAATTCGTACATTCAGGAGGATCTGAAATACGAATTGCTATGCCTCCGAATTTTGTACGAAATACGAAATTTCGTTTACGAATTTCAGATCCAAATTCCTAATTCCCAAATTCCATGCATATTGTTAAATTGTTAAACTTCAATAAACAAATTTGACAAGAAAAAAAAGAAAGCTACAAAGAAGCAACTATAAAAATGACATAGCAAATAGCTAACATCTGGGAAAATGGACTGAAATCATTTTGCTTAGCTAACTACAAGTATTTTAATGAATAAGAAATAATTGTTGGAGTCCTTGAACCAGTTGAACCAGTCCTGTTAGACCACTTTAAGTAAGGTATATTTTCCAATCATATGGAACTAACCTAGTTAGAGTTTCCATTAGTACCTAATTCTAGATCTGACTGACCACAACTCTTGTAAATACAGTATATCCTACTGTATCTAGATAAACCTGCCAGCCACATGATATTGATATTCTGACTGCTGTGCATTATAAACAGTAATCAGTCATTAAACATATTAGCTCTGTGATGCTTTTATATATTGGGTTTTTACAACACAAGGCTGTAATTTCTAGTGAAATACAGCATATCATTTTCACAGTAGTCAAAATAGCCCAAAAAAAGGTCATCTGAATTAATATGTCTCCATTACTTCAACCCTATATAAATTAAACTACATATATTAGGTACACACGGAATGGAAATGCAATTCTAAAATATGCAGTTAGTACCAAATTATGTATTTTATTTTTTTATTTATTTTTACAGGTACCTATATAGTGCCGTCGATTTACGCAGTGCTTTACATATACTGTATATTGTACATTCACATCAGTCCCTGCCCTCAAGGAGCTTACAATCTCAGGTCCCTAACTCACATACATACATACATACAAGGGGCATTTTAGACAGGATCCATCCAATTAACCTACCAGCATGTCTTTGGTGTGTGGGAGTGAGAGATATTAATACAGTAAAATAAACATTAATAATGTAATAAATATACATATGGCAAAGAAAACTGCATTGAATAAAAGGTAATATGTAACCGCTTGCCACCTGGCCACAGTACATTTACTGTGGAAGGGCAACACGGGCAGGCTGGCTACAGCTGGATTTTGTCAACAGGTCCTGGCCAATGATTTACGGCTTAGACCTGCTGATCGACTGTAGCGAATGACAGCATAGAGTGCTGTGTTTATACACACACACTGGGCTCTACACAGATCAGCAATCTGGCTGTTTCAGCCAGATCTGTTAGTATAAGCAGTACACATTATACATTGTAAGGAACACAGTTAACCCCTTAATTACTCCTAGATGTTAACCCCTTTTCAGCCAGTGTCATTAGTACAGTGTCTGTGTACAGTAGTATCACTGTATTGGTGTCACTAGTGACATCAGTGTCAGTTAGTGACTCTCCCAGATAGTGTCTGTTAGCACCAGATTGCCGTCACTTTATCACAGTCCCACTATAAGTCGCTGATCACCATCATTACAGTATATCGTCTCTAGCTGCATAAAAAAATATACCATGGTTTGTAGACACTATTACTTTCACACAAACCAATTAATATACACTTATTTGATTTTTTTTTTTTTTTTTTTTAACCGAAGACATTTGCGTGTAAACTGGCTGCACAATTGTCAGTTAAAATAGTGCAGTGCTGAATAGCAAATAATTATTTGGTCACGAAGAAGGTAAAACCTTCCAGAAGTCAAGTAGCTAATAAAATGTATAGAAATATTGTGATAAATATATATAGATGGAAGACAAACAGGTAAAGAGGGAAAATTTGCTTGGTGGCATTTACATAAATAAATTCCAATTTACTATTTTGACACATTTTGTGTGAGATCTTACATCACTTATTTTTAAATAGTAATTCTTTTCAAAAGTTTAATGTTACCTGGAATATATCTGTTTTTAACATATTTAACTAGTACTGCTTTACATTTTTGTAAAATGCAATTTATGTTCAACTTTTCACCTTTAGGTACTGAATTATGATAATGCTGAAATTATATCATTTGTAATTATAGTAACAGCCTGGGATGTGTGCCAGCTATAGCAATGCTAAATTAAATAGAATATTGAATATCAGGTCTTCTTTACTTTAATGTATGCATGCCTCAACTGATCTACAACATGGTTAAACCTTCAGAGTAGACCATGGTAGCTTATATTGAAATCAAAACTTTGTACAAGAGTCATGCACTTTGTTAATGCTGTTTTTCTTACTAGTGTCCAGTCTTCTTTCCTTAGGAGAAAGTCTAATAATATAATTCTTGTCTTACATCTATAGCATTAAAACATGTCACAGTGGTGTAGTGGATAGCACTTTCACCTAGCAGTAAGAAGGGTCGCTGGTTCGAATCCCAACCACGACACTACCTGCCTGGAGTTTGCATGTTCTCCCTGTGTCTGTGTAGGTTTCCGCCGGGTACTCCGGTTTCCTCCCACACTCCAAAGACATGCTGATAGGCTAATTGGACCCTGTCTAAATTGTCCCTAGTATGTATGAATGTGAGTTAGGGACCTTAGATTGTAAGCTCCTTGAGGGTAGGGACTGATGTGAATGTACAATGTATATGTAAAGCGCTGCGTGAACTGACGGCGCTATATAAGTACCTAAAATAAAATATTAAATTGACACATACATTTTTCAAAAATCCTAATTATGTTGCCCTGAATACTGACACTAACCTGTCATCCTTTTTTGGGTGTTCATATCATGTCACCATGCAGCGCTAGATCGCTGGTCCCCACTAATGCATATATGACAGCTACAGGTAAGCAAAAAAAGTTTATTTTTTTTCAAATTTTGAACAGGGGGTGGAATAGATTTTTTAAAGGGAGAATAGGAGAATTTACCATGGGTCTTTTGGGAAAGAAGCATCCATACATTAAATAAATCAAGACTAAAAGAAAAGTTTATTTTTCTATAAAGCAAACCTTTGGCCATAATAAATAAAATAAACAAACATACAAATACATATATCAAATGATGCAGCACAACTATCACAGAAATTTTCATACACATGATGCTGATTATTAAGACTTGAATGTTTTTTAGTGTCAACACTTATTTATGCGATTTATTGTGCGATTTTATGTCATTTTATTAATTGACCACAGACAGAGATTTACAGCTTTCTTCTGGTTAGTGCAGCACCTTCCCCCTATACCTCAGTTTGATTTAGGGCTTATGTCTGACCCTTGCTTCGGTGCATGCAGCTGTCCAGTCGCATACGTGCGTTTTTACTATTTTTCTGAGCTCTTGTTTTCTTTTCTTTTTCCAATTGGGTAGCGCAGGAATATTTTTATTACATATCACAGAAATATATACATCCTTTATATGACATGTGCAAAGTCCAAAGTGAAGTCCAAAAGGTGATTCAAACCATCAATGTGAAAAATCTTGAAAGAAATATTATTTTCTAATCAAATATCTAGTGTGCCATACATGCATGCAGCTCTTGCTGCAAATTAAATAATCACCTCCATTTTTGACCTACAAAACATAATGAGGTCAATATGTCCTTTGTGTCACCTCTTGGGCAATCTTTGGGATCAGATGACCGATATCCTAACAGCATATACCATATAAATGCACATGTACAGACAAAAAGGACAAACAGTGTTCTCCATCTAAAATGTTTTATTACCATAAAGGAATTAAAAACACTCACTTGCAATTCCAGAGTATCCCCCTTCAGAGCCTTTTTTTGATAATATTGGTGTATGTTCACTTTAAGCATCCAATAGAATTTGTATTTTGGGAGCCGCTCATGGTTATCATGGAGTTTAACCACTTCCCACCCAGTTTATTGTAATATGAAGGCTGGGCAGGACACTTATTGTTCTGGGTGGATGTCATATGATGTCCTCCAGGAACGCGGCTCAGACACGCGGCTCCCTTTCATGCCATTCATTTTGTACAATTGTGTTGCTAGCTGTGATTGGTCATAGTAATTACATGGTACAGCCAATCACAGCCCATCTGTACCATCTGTACAGCCCATCTGTACAATCACAGCTAATCACAATTAGGGATGGGCTATCTGTTTGAGTTGAACATGAGTTTGACTCAAACATTGGCTGTTTGCTCGTTCACTGAACAGCGAACAATTTGGGGTGTTCGGGGCAAATGCGAAAAGCCACGGAACACCCTTTAAAATTCTATAGGAGAAATTTAAAGTGCTAATTTTAAAAGTTAATATGCAAGTTACTGTCATAAAAAGTGTTTGGGGACCTGGGTCCTGCCCCAGGGGACATGTATCAATGCAAAAAAAGTTTTAAAAACTACCGTTTTTTCAGGAGCAGTGATTTTAATAATGCTTAAAGTGAAACAATAAAAGTGAAATATTCCATTAAATTTCGTACCTGGGCGGTGTCTACAGTATGCCTGTAAAGTAGCACATGTTTCCCATGTTTATAACAGTCCAAGAGCAAAATTACATTTCTAAAGGAAAAAAAAAGTAATTTAAAAGTGCTTGCGCTAGTGCCGGCTATTAATGAATTGTCAGTCCCGACAATACACATAAAAGTAATTGAAAGTAATTGAATAATAAAAAAATTAAATGCGTGGGGGTCCCCCAAAATTCCATTACCAGGCCCTTCAGGTCTGGTTTGGTTTTTAAGGGGAACTCCGCGCCAAAATTTTAAAAAAATGGCGTGGGGTTCCCCCAAAAAGCCACACCATATCTTTATCTGAGCACGCAACCTGGCAGGCTGCAGGAAAAGAGGGGGGATGAGGGAGCGCCCCCCCTCCTGAACCGTACCAGGCCACATGCCCTCAACATGGGGAGGATGTCCCCATGTTGATGGAGACAAGGGCCTCATCCCCACAACCCTTGCCCGGTGGTTGTGGGGGTCTGCGGGCAGGGGGCTTATCGGAATCTGGAAGCCCCCTTTAACAAAGGGGACACCCAGATCCCGCCCCCCCATGTAAATTGGTAAGGGGTACATTGTACCCCTACCATTTCACAAAAAGAAAGTGTCAAAATGTTAAAAAAACCACAGGAGATGGCTTAGGACAAGTCCTTTATTAAAAATAAAAAAATAATAAAGAGATTCCAGCGATGTAATCCAATAAATCCATGCTCCTACTCCAGCAATGTAATCCAATTCTTGATCTCCAGTGATGGATGATCTCCAGCGACTCCAGCGAGGAACACGCACAGGATCCTGCCTCCACCTCCACAGGACATCCTCCCCATGTTGAGGGCATGTGGTTCAGGAGGGGGGCCGCTCTCTCATGCCCCCCTCTTTTCCTGCAGCCTGCCAAGTTGCGTGCTCGGATAAGGGTCTGGTGTGGATTTTTGGGGGAACCCCACGCCATTTTTTTTAATTTTGGCGTGGAGTTCCCTTTAATATCTATACCGGACCTGAAGGGCCTGGTAATGGAATTTTGGGGGACCCCCATGCATTTTTTATTTTTTATTTTTCAATGACTTTCAATGACTTTTATGTGTATTGTCGGGACCGACAATTCATTAATAGCCAGCACTAGTGCTAGCACTTTTAAATTACTTCTTTTTCCTTTAGCTACTTTACAGGCATACTATAGACACCCCCCAGGTACGAAATTTAAAGGAATATTTCACTTTTATTGTTTCACTTTAAGCATTATTAAAATCACTGCTCCGGAAAAAACGGTCCTTATTAAAACTTCTTTTTGCATTGATACATGTCACCTGGGGCAGGACCCAGGTCCCCAAACACTTTTCTTTCAGTGTTTTTATTTCAATTGTAACATGACATACAATAAGGATAAAGGCAAAATATTATAAATCACTTTAGCAATGAACAAAGAATGGTTGCCTGTATGCGTCACATAGACCATAACAATAACATTCTGGTCGAGGTGAATAAAATCCTTCGGTCAGCATGCTATTATTGCAAGTAAACCCATTTTGTTTGATATGCTTGGATCATGTTGTTGGTTTACTCGGTATGATAAAGTGTTACGGGTCCAACCTGGTAGGATGATATCTAACAATTAAACTTCCTATAATTGCTTCCACTTTCATCTAGGGAGCACTTATTCTGTAAGTTTCAGACGCTCATTGTGCGTAACTCAATAGCGAATATTAATTCGTAAGATGATAGGAGAAAAACAGATATAAAAGAAGAATAGGTATAGAGGGGAAGAGGAGAAAGAAGAAAGAGAAGAGGATAGATTGTTCCCGTCTTGCCATACCCACTGATTCTATTCTGACATGAACTTGCTAGATTCGATTACCTAAGTTCCAACATATGCAGCCCATGGTTCCCAGATCAATTCAAATTTAGTCACTGTGTCTTTTAATATGCTTACCATTTTTTCCTGGGCCATTATCCAAGATATTTTACTTTTTGCTGCAGAAAAGGATACGCTATGTTGTTTCCAAGTCTTAGCTATGGTTAGTTTGGTGCCTAAGAGGATGAAGAAAATTAGGGATTGGGTTGCTTTGGACACTTTGAGTCTCATTGAGGAGCGCTATGGCTGGGTTCTTGGGGACTTGTTTACCTGAGACTTTGCGTAACATATAGAATATTCTGTTCCAGAATTTTCGGACACTCCCACTATATGTGTATCATAGAGCCATAGTTATTGCAGTTCCTAAAGCATAATGGTGAGGTAGAAGGAAAGATTTTTGTCAATCATGCTGGGACAAGATACCACCTGGTGATTAATTTAATGTTTGCCTCAATCAGGGCGGTATTACAAATTTGTTTGTATGACCGAAATACGTTTCTATTCCACTTATCCTCACTCCAGCTGATCAGAGTCTCTTTTTCCCAGTTCAGCATACCGTATATACTCGAGTATAAGTCGTTCCGAGTATAAGTCGAGGCCTTAATTTACCACAAAAAAATGGGAAAAACGTACTGACCCGAGTATAAGACGAGGGTGAGAAATGCACAGCTACTGTAAGTGGAAAAGAGGGTCAACAATGCCCATTTGCAGCCTCACTGTGCCCATTTGCATGCCTCACTGTGCCCATTTGCAGCCATAGGTCCCCCCGAACTTCAAACTCGGTAGTTAAGGGATTTCTAGATGCCCCCTAGCTGCAGCCAAAATTTGGGGTCTCTGAACCCAAAGGGTCCCAAAATGACATTGCTGCAGATGGACACAGTTGACTGGATTTGGGGCCCCGTATCTTGGGGCCACTTAGTGCTAAGAACCCCAAATTTGGTGTGCAAACCCTGTTGAACTAGCTCCATAAAATATCCAAAGCTGGGGTTTTTAGCACCAAGTGGCCCCGAGATATAGGGCCCCAAAAATCGGTTCAGAAAATGTCAAGCACTTTTCTATTGCAGAGAATGACATTTTCCGAGCTGATTTTGGGGCCCCATATCTCGGGGCCACTTAGTGCTAGGAACTTCATCTTTGGATATGTTGTGGTTCCACTGGGTTTGCACACCAAATTTGGGGTTCCTAGCACCAAGTGGCCCTGAGATACAGGGCCCCAAAGTCGGTTCGGAAAATAAAATTTTTTGCTGCAGAAAAGTGCTTGACTCGAGTATAAGTCGAGGGGGGCACTTTCAGCACAAAAGAATGTGCTGAAAAACTCAACTTATACTCGAGTATATACGGTATATGGGAGTTTGGAGTTGTCTGAGGCTAGTGACAGGTAAACTACTGAGATGCCCCCCCGCTGCTCAGTGGCCTGGCCGCACCACTGCTCGTATGTTGTTGTGGTAGGTGGTCTGGGTTTGGTGATCCATAACTGGGATAGAAAGTGGGATATCTGCAAGTATCTAAAGCATTCTAATTCTGGCATTTACAGTTTGCTTTTGCAGTAGCTTAGTGAGATTGGCCCTTGAGGAGTCATGAAATGTCCAATGCGATACAATCCTTTATCCAACCACCAATGAAAGGCTTTAATGTCCATTCCCAGTGGGAATTTTGGATTGTGAAAAATGTGTGCAAGTGGTGTCATCTCTGATGAGATGGAGGGGGGGTTTTTTAGGCTATCCCAAAGGAGGACTGAATGAGAGAGTGTTGGGGACATAATTGAGGGGTGATCTTTAGGTGGGCACCAGAGTAGGAAGTCGATTGTGTGCGTAGGTACCGCTTGTCTCTCCATATGCACCCAATCAGGCTTTTCTGTGCATGTGTAAATTATAGATCTTTGTGAGAGTCTGGCTGCCTGATAGTACCAAAGTAGGTTGGGGGCTCCCATTCCTCCTTATTTCCTGGGTCTGTAAAGGACCTTCTTGGAAAAGCGATAACCAGCCGCTCCCTAAATGAATTGAATCAGTTTGCTCTGAAGTTTTTTCAGGTGATCTTTTCTGATTGAGATTGGCAGAGATCGAAAAAGGTAAAGCAACTTGGGTAGCGTTGTCATTTTTGTCGCATTTAGTCTCCCCAACCAAGAGAGGTCATGAGCTGTCCAGTTTTTGAGGTCCTCAGTTAGTCTTTTATACATGGGGGAAAGTTAGTAAGTAATTCCACCCGAGATGTGAGTTCCACCCCCAAGTATTTGATGGTGGAGCTGCTCCATTTAAATTGAAAGGCGTTTTTTAAATTGTCTGCTACTACTGTGGGTATATTCACATTTAAGATTTTGGATTTTGAAAGGTTGACTGTCAGGCCAGATGCCCTGGAGAATTGATCCACTAGTTTGCATAAGTTAGGGAGAGAGGTGGTTGGTGTTGTTACGAATAGTAAGAGGTCATCTGCAAACAGTGCACATTTGTGCATCTGTTGACCACAGGTCACCCCCTTAATGTCCTCGGTGGCGCGAATGGTTATAGCTAGGGATTCAATGGCTATCGCGAAAATAAGGGGTGATAGGGGGGCACCCTGTCTGGTTCCTCTGGCTATTTTAATAGTGTCAGAGTAATAAACCTGCATTCTTATTTGCACTAATGGATTGGAATATAAAGCCGAGATGAGGCCTAAAAAATTCTGCCCGAATACCCAACGTTGTAAGATGTTGAATATGTATGACCATGAGATGGAGTCGAACGCCTTTTGGAGATCGAGTGAGAGAAGCAATCCCTCCTGGTGTGTTCCCCTGGGCCAGCCTGACTGATATTAGAGATAATATCTATAGCTCTGCGAATCTGATCTGGTCCCTGATGACCTGTGATAAATCCCACTTGATACTTGTGGACGTATAGACCTATAAAGGGGGCCATACGATCCGCAAGGATCTTTGTTCGAATTTACAGGTTGTTGTTTATTAAAGATATGGGCCTGTAATTTCCAACCTCTCCCTGGTCTTTGTGGGGTTTAGGAATAACCGATATGTAGGCTGAATTTAGTTGGCTATCTAGGGGTTCACCATTTGTTTTGGCGTTAAAGAAGCATGTGAGGTACGGCTATAATGTCTGTGCAAATGTTTTATAATATGGGATAGAAAATCCATCAGGGCCAGGAGCAGATCCTCTCTTTAGCCGTTTGATGACATCTAGTACTTCCTCTTCTGTAAATGGGGACTCTAAGATATCAGTATCTAGTTTCTAAGCTCAGGATTGGTATTGAATCCAAAAATGATGTCATTGAAGGTTCATTGTTTTTATTATCTGTGCTGTATAACTTATCATAGAATCTATGGAAGGTTTCCATGATTCATTGTGGGTTGGTCGTGTGGTGATTGCCCGTGACGCGT
Source organism: Lithobates clamitans (assembly GCA_037952925.1). NCBI lineage: Eukaryota > Metazoa > Chordata > Amphibia > Anura > Ranidae > Lithobates > Lithobates clamitans. Next base: position 5,388,871 of record JBBGZY010000605.1, on the reverse strand, counting down.
ATTTTGGGAAAGTGTCGTTGTCTTGGTTGGGGAGTCAGTTTGGCCGCTAATATGGAGCCCATCGTGTCCCTCTGGTGGTAGAATTTAGCTCCACTCCATCGGATGTGGCTACATCTAGCTTGGCTATGGAGATTTGTTTAGGGTCCCGCTTGTGAAGTTTTCATAGGCGTTCAAATTCTAATCTGGTTATGTCAATCGTGTGTGCCTTTTTGGCCTAGGAAGACATTTAGATCAGTTAGCCTCGGATGGTGGCCTTGTGGGCCGCCCAAAGGGCTTTGGCCGAAACCTCCGATGACGTATTTAACTGAAAGTATTCTTTAATAGCTTTTTCAATTTCTGCAGCCCTGGCCGGGTCGCTAAGTAGGGATTCATTTAGTCGCCACTGCCAAAGATTAGGTCGGTGGGAGCTGCGTTTAAGTGTAAGTAAAACCATGGAATGATCCGACCATACTGTGTCTCTAATGGTCGATTTGACCATGTTTGGGGCGTAAGCCGTAGAAATAAAGATGTGGTCAATCCTACCATATGTTTGATGTGGATGGGAATAGTGTGTGTTATCCTGTGTATTAGGATTGAGTTCCCTCCATGCATCTGTTAGACTGTGCTGATGAATTCGTTTGGCAATTTTAAGGCTTCTTTTGGGAGGGCGAACGATCTGAGAGCCCGGGGGTCTAGTTTTATCTTGCCCTGGTCAAGGGTTATCTTTGAATCCCCTCCATAGATGAATGTCCCGCCCACCATAGGGGTTAGTTGTTGGAGCATATCTTGGAAGAACTTTGTTTGGCCTTGATTGGGTGCATAGTAGGAGACAAACATGTATAAATGACTGTCTATAGTGCCTTTTAAGAAATCTGCCGTCAGGGTCCTTATGTTCTAGTTGCGGTGTGAATTTACAGTTCTTGGATATGATGATCGCCACTCCTTTGGTTTTATCCTCAGCGGCCAAGAAGAAAACTGGAAAACCTGAGTGGATGAAGGAAGGATTGTACCACCTCAGAAAGTGGGTCTCCTGTAGTAGTACTATATCTATATGCTGTGAGTGCATGTATTAAAGGATTTTACGTCGTTTGATCAGGGAATTCATCCCCTGCATGTTGTGTGAAGCAACCCGCTGGGGAGGAGAGGAAACAGTGCGGTCAGCCATCGAGCGTGGGTGAGAGGCCCCCTGCTGCCAACCCGTCACCTACCTCAGAAATTGTCGTGTAGTCCATATGGTGTCCATTCCAGCAAGATTTGTTTTCACTGGTCTGATCAGTGGGTGGACATCAGGAGGCTCTGGAGTCTGGACAGGAGACAAAAACCTTGATTGCTATATGAGGAACGCTCCCGGGATAGCATCCTTTGGATAGTACCCTGGTGTTGCTGGCTAGTCTTCCTGCAAGGAGGCTGGAGGAACGTCCACAGAGCTCCCTGCGGGACATATTCTGGGGTCTGCACATCTCTACTGAGCCTGTTTTGACCCCCCTGAATAAGGGCGGTCGCAGGCTGTCTGGTAAGCCTCCAACACTATTCACTAGGTGGTGGGCAGCACCTGCGGTGGAACATCAGTGCTTTTGGGACTTTAATTTTTTACCTTCACCCTTTTATATACTTTTTGTTTTTAACTTTTTTATAATCTATCACGGTTGATTAATCGTATTGTTTGATATAATTTTATATAATTTTATTGGTTGTCACTCTTTGTTACCAATTTCTATATTGATATATTGATTCAACACATTTCTCATTTGGGATATATATCCAGCGCAGCACTGTTTCTTTCTATATGTCTGGGATGAGGCCCTTAACCACGTAGCCCCCCTGGCGGTTTTCCCAAGTGTGGCTCGGGGTTAAAATTCAATCCCATTAGCGGTAACCCCGAGCCACACTCGGGATCGCATTGCAGGATCCTGGTGTGGCGTTACATACCTTGTCCCCGGGATCCTGCGATGTCCCCCGCAGTGTCCGTGGGCTCCGTCCTCTGCCCGAAGCCTCTCCGTGCCAGGCTCTGTTCCCTGCGAGCGTCGCGAGCCTGGCGGCAAATTTAAAAAACTGTAAAAATCATAACACATACAGTACTGTAATCTTACAGATTACAGTACTGTATGAAATGATTTCACATCCCTTTTGTCCCCAGTGCTTTGTCCTATGCCCTGCATGCAGTTCTATATTATATATACTGTTCTTTCTGGCTGGAAACTGGAGATTGTCCATAGCAACCAAAAAGTGTCCCTTTACGTCAAAAATGGTTTTAGACCAGAAAACTGCGATAGTAAATTAGAACACTTGCAGAATTGAGCGATAGTGAATCGTGGGGAAATTTATTTTATTATTATTTTATTTTTATTTTTTTAATTATTTATTTTTATTTATTATATTATAATTTATGTTTTTGTGTTTCAAACTTTATCATACCCGGGATATCTGCTAGACTCTTGTTTGGACAGATTTAAGTGTGTTATTGTTAAGAATTACAGACCTACAATATAAAACGCCAAATTTCCATGCAAAATAATTGTACCGCTTTCAACACCTAAAATCCGAAATAATCATACTGCCAGGGAGGTTAAGGACCAGCCTCGTTTTGGATTTTAGGTGTTTACATGTTTAAAACAGGTTTTTTTGCTAAAAAATTACTTAGAACCCCCAAACATTATATATGTTTTTTTTCTAACACCCTAGAGAATAAAATGGCGGTCATTGCAATACTTTTTTTGCACCGTATTTGCGCAGCGGTCTTATAAGCGCACTTTTTTAGGAAAAAATTAACTTTTTTGAATAAAAAAATAAGACAACAGTAAAGTTAGCCCATTTTTTTTTTATATTGTGAAATATAATGTTACGCCAAGTAAATTGATGCCCAACATGTCATGCTTCAAAATTGTGCCTGCTCGTGGAATGGCGTCAAACTTTTACCCTCAAAAATCTCCATAGGCGACGTTTAAAAAATTCTACAGGTTGCATGTTTTGCGTTACAGAGGAGGTCTAGGGCTAGAATTATTTCTCTCATGCTACTGGTCGTGGCGATACCTCACATGTTTGGTTTGACCACCGTTTTCATATGCGGGCACTACTCGCGTATGCGTTTGCTTCTGCGCACAAGCTCATATTTTTATTATTTATTTTACATTATTTTATTTTTTTTTACACTGTTTAAAAAAACAATTGTGTCACTTTTATTCCTATTACAAGGAATGTAAACATCCCTTGTAATAGAAAAAAGCATGACAGGACCTCTTAAATATGAGATCTGGGGTCAAAAAGACCTCAGATCTTCATATTTACACTAAAATGCAATAAAAAAAAGTCATTTAAAATAATGTTATTGAAAAAAATATGCCTTTAAGAGGCGTGGGCGGAAGTGACGTTTTGACGTCGCTTCCATCCAGCAGTGTCATGGAGACGAGTGGGCGCCATCTTAGCCTCACTCGTCTCCAGGCAAAGGACGGAGATGGACGCGATCGCCACTGCCTCTACCGACGGCTCCGGTAAGCAGCGGAGGGCACGGATCGTGGAGGGAGGGGGGCCCCTCCACCGCCACCAATAAAAGTGATCTCACGGCGAATCCACCGCAGGGACCACTTTTATCAGAAAGCCGGCCGCCGCACAAAAATAGGAATACCGGGGTTACGGCAGCTAGCTGCTGCCATAACAATGGTATACCCCTTCAAAGTTTGGACGCACATCGTCGTGCGGCGGTCCGGAAGTGGTTAAGGAGAACATATACCGCTGCTGTTATGTCCGTTACCGATTCTGGGAGTCCCCTCAGTCTGAAGTTATATCGTCTCGAACGGTTTTCGAGATCGTCTATTTTAGACAAAGCTTTGTCTAGCTGGTCCTGCAGGGCTTGTATATGTGCAGAATTTTGATTGTTTTTTTCCACTGTCTTCCAGTTTGTGTTCCATAGATTCCATCCTATTCCCTAATCTTTGAAAGTCCTCTTTTATATCTCCTGTAATTTTTGCTGCTACTGTGGAAAGTCTCTTGTCCAGAAGAGCAAACAGCTTATTAAAAAGGTCTGCTGTATTTATGAGGGAGTCTGAGGTGCCCTGCGTGTGGTGGCTTGGAGAGGTCGGGTAGGCCTCATCAGGTCTCATGGGGAAGAATAGGAAGTCTTCCATAGTGTGTCTTATAAGGGATTCCGTGGAAGCATGGGAGGGTGCTGCCTTTTGTCTGATACTCACAGCGTGTTCCGTGGGCATCTGTTGGGAGGCTTGAGCCGGGATTGTGGAGAAATCCTCCTCCATTCCAGTGCAGAGCTGTGCTGTGAGGTGCATCACGGCCGCCATCTTGGAAATGAGCGGCTCCGTTCGCGGGCTAAAGCTCAGCCTCAGGTCCCATTTGACTGGACCCCTGGGCATATAGGTGGTTCCAGGCTATTCCACCAGCTGGTTTCGTGGTCCGTTTGTGTCCCAGTGGCCGTAGTCGAATGCTGCGTGTGCCGTCAGACCTAGGTGAAGTGGAACTCAAGGCTCAGGTGGCCATCTTGGAGTCCTCCGCTCATGCGCTGCCCCCAAACACTTTTTATGACAATAACTTGCATATTAACCTTTAAAATTAGCACTTTTGATTTTTCATGTTCGTGTCCCATAGACTTTAATGGTGTTCGCGTGTTCGAACAAATTTTTTGCCTGTTTGCATGTTCTGGATGCAAACCAAACAGGGGGGTGTTTGGCCAATCCCTAATCACAATAGTAAACACTGAATGAACCAGTTTCATTAAGTAAAAATGGTTTCTTTTACCAGTGAAATTCATTGGTATATAAGCCATAATAATGTGTAAAAAAATAAATAAACATCATCACTTCCCCAGACTAGTACAGTGTTATTATGGTAATACTGTATTGCTCTGCTCACAGTGTGTTAACAAAAATGTAAAAGAAAGAAAAAATGTAATAATGTAATAAATATATATTTATTTTTTTACATTCCATCACCAATCAGTGTCACTGTTCACCGCCACACCAGTTATATGATGACGCTGCACTGCACCGGTGACTTTTTTTTTTTTACATTTCTTTATTTTCCCCAAAAAATGGGGCAAAAAATTACAACTTCAGAAAACTCCACATGCCTCTTACTAAATACCTTGGACTGTCTATTTTCCAAAAAGTGATAATTTGGGGGATATTTGTACTGTCCTGGCATTTATGGGGTTTAAGAAATTAGATAGGCCATCAGTACATCAGGACTGATTTATTTTCAGACATATACTATAGTTTGTGTAGTTATGTAGCAGAATACCTAAATGCATGAAGAAAGTTTATTTATTTGCAAAATTTTATGACAGAAATTAAGAAAAATGCTTTTATTTTCAAAATTTTTGGTCTTTTTATTTTTTAGCAAAAAATGAAAACCCAGTGGTGATTAAATACCATCAAAAGAAAGCTCTATTTGTGTGAAAAAAAAGATAAAAATGTCATATGGATACAGTATTGAATGACCACGCAATTGTCATTCAAAGTGCGACAGTGCTGAAAGCTGAAAATTGGCCTGGGCAGCAAGGCGGTGAAAGTGCTTGTGATTGATTAAGGTTTTTATTATAACATCATTTTAAGATTTTATATATGTCTAAAATGTATACAGTATAATGGCATATTTATACATAGATTGTGATAAAGACATGAAGGGAGAAGTGAGCATTATTGGAGGCTTGGTATTGGGTTTATTTAATTATTTAACTTATTTTGGGTTTGGGAGCATGTTTCATCTGTTAGATGTGAGTTGTTTTCATCCATCCAGGGATGTTTCAGCCTCCAACATTCGGTTTTGCTGTGGCCGCTGTGTTTACTGTTTCCATGATAGGGGGGGGGGAACTATATACATGGCTCTGGTCATACTAAAATAGTTCTTTACACAGGATGTAACACATATGGGGGGCAGAGCCATGCCTGAGACGTCAGCCCACGGCCATACTGTGTGAGGGAGAGAGGAGTGGTGAGACTCAACCTGTACTGCCTTTGTATTCAAGCAAATAATTAGAGCACTTTGAGTGCTTTAAAAAAATTTGTGTTTTTATGGTAATAAAACACTGTAGACGGAGAACACTATTTGCCCTATCTTTTTGTCCCTGCATGTTATATGGGTTTATATGGCATATGCGGTGAGGATATCCACTATATATCCCAATGATTGATCAAGAAGTGGCACCGAGTGCATATTGATCTCATTATGTTTTGGAGGTTAAAAATGGAGCATTTAATATGCAGAACGAGGTGTATGCATGTAAAGCACTATAGATATTTGATCAGAAGAAGATTTATTTCACGATTTGTCAAACTGATGGTTGGATTCACCTTTTGGACTTTATTTTGACCTTTTCATGTCTTACATGAAGGATGTAAATATTTCTGTAAAAGTTACGCTGCATCATTTGATATATGTGTTTATTTGAAAGTGCAGTAGAATCACATTTAACGGTGTTTAGCTTACAAATGTATTTTTATTTATTTTTGGTGTTTTGGATATAGTGGCTGCGCTGATTATTTCATTTTGTTTTTGAACCCCTTCCTGCCGACCACCTCCCAGCCCTTTATGGGTTCTAAAAGACAGGAGGCGAAAGCGGGCATTCGGGTCATTGGACAGCTGTGATTGGCTGTCTTAGCTGTCAAATGATCGAGAAGCATCTAATTGCTAGTATGCATATGGAGCTTTCTGGTACCAGCTGGCTACCATGCTGGGAGTGTGCAGGGAGAGCGCTCTCAGCACGGTGAGTTGTTTGTATGCGGCTGCTCGGCCTTGTGTCTAGGGGTTAAACTAACATATGAGGCTCAATTCATGAAGCTTAACACAAGCAAATTTGTTCATATTTTCAGCCAGGATTTTCGAATTTAGAATTTTCGAATTACGTATTTTTTGAATTTACGGATTTTCAAATTTACGAATATTCAGAAAAATTTGTTAAACGGGTTTTCATTTATTCTGATGTTTATGAATTTACGAATTTGTCAAAATTTGTTAAAAACTAATTCAGAGCGAAAGGAATTGCACATGTCTAGAAGGAAAGAGGTTAGACTCTTGACCAGGAAAGTTGGGCAATATTTGGGCAGTATAGCTTAGGATAGTGTATCTGCTTCAGGAAATCTTACTGTGGTATCGCAATTTATGAATTACGGGGTTAATCCACTAAAAGATAAATACTGCATGAATTTTTCAAATTACTTATATGGTATTTATCTCAATAGAAAATTCACGAAGAACTAGCCTTGTTTGACAAATGTAGTAAATATGTATGTTTTGGAATATCTGACAACTACATTAGTAGTAGTTCATCGTTTACATTGTTTTATCTCTATTTTTTCAAATGACAAATATGTTTTTCTTTTCTTTTTTCTTTTTTTTTTTTTTTTTTTGTTTAGTAGTAAATTGAGCTTAAAGCAAAACTAAAGGCAACATTTATTTTTAATTTTGAATAGAGTGGAGAAGGATTAGAACACCTATCAGGTTATTATGTTTGCCTGTGCCCCCATTAATGAGATATACCCTCTCTTTTTTCTGTTTACCATTATCATTAAAAATGAAAGTAAAAAAAAATACCACATTTTGGATTGTCCCCAGCAATGTAATAGAGTGGAAATGTGTGGGTATTTACCTTATTTTTTATATTGTATTGCCTCTTTAATTTACATTTTTAAAGCATTCAATATTTCCAAGGAAAAAACAAATATCACATGGATAACATTGATAACCTGATTTTAACATTTAGAGGTAATAACACAAGGGTTTTTTGATCCAGTGAAGATCTGAATGCCTCCTGGGGGATCAAGAAGAATTTTTTTCCCCATAGGAGCAAATTGGACCATGCCTTCCTCTGGATCAAATGTGGGTATACCTGTTAATTTCCTCTCTTAAAGCGGAGTTCCTGTCATTTGTTTGTTTATTAAAAGTCAGAAGCTACAAAAAGTGTAGCTGCTGACTTTTAATAAACAGCCACTCACCTGTCCCACGGTCCAGCGATGTACACACCGCAGCAGTGTTCTCCCCATGTCCTCCCTCGGCGGTTCAGGCACCAACATCTCTACTATTGGTACCCAGCTGTAACAACTTGCGGCTTCACAGCCGGGTGTCTACTGCACATGCACATGCGGCGCTGCGATCTGTGACTAGCCCCAAAATCTTCTAGGACCTGTCATATGTCCCAGAAGACTTCAGGAGGGGGAACTTCTGCTTTCGGGTTGCCTAGGTGACGGGAAAGGAAGTGGGAGCAGATACCTGTCAAATTGGGCACCTGCTCCCCCCTCCTCCCCAAAAGCTCAGTTTCACAAACAGGAGCAGGGGAGGAGGCCTTAAAGTGGATGTTCCACTTTTGGGTGGAACTCTGCTTTAAGCCTTCATCCATGACATCATTACTGCAAAATAAAAGTTTTTATGTTTAACCTTGCTTTTTTTTACTTCACCTTAAAGCTGAGGCTGTAGTCTGGCCAGGGTGGTATTTTGTATGGGTATTGGCACTGAAAACAGAATACTTGACACTGCGTCCAGAAGTGGTAGTTATTAGAAACCATATCAATGTGAGTATGTACCTTATATCAGCAAATGTGTCTTGAAAAAAAAAAAAACACTTTGCTATAGAAAGAGGAAACAATAGTTTTGATTTACTTAAGGGAAATAGATTGTTCACTTTACAAGAGAATTTTAGTGAATGTAGTAAAAAGTATTTTGCAAAGAATATCCAACCATGTGCAAGTAAAATAATAACTGTATTTTTGCTTAAACGTGATTGGATGATAGAAGCCAGCAGAGCTTCACTACATTCACCAAAATAAGAGTACTTTCTATTCCAAACTGCAAATTTCCTTAAAAGTGAACAGCCTGTTTGCCTTTAGTAACTCCAACCCCAATGCACATTAACAGTAACAACTTATTTTCAAATATGTGTACAACAGCACACTGTTATACACAGACTCACTTTTTGTAGACATCTTCTTCCATAATATATATTCAAGTTAGCTATTTGGGTGTGTGTTTGACAATTAAAGCAGAATTCCAATTTTGTATGAAAAAAAAATCCACAGCCTTTTAAATGAAAAAATAAAAAGCAGCCTTTTTTTGTAATACTTTTAATCCACCCTGTAGACACTCTACTCTGCCAATTGACATTGTCACTTACATGGGCTGCATGATTAAAGTTCTGCTTTGATACATTTTAATTAAGATCAAAGTGCCTCTGCCAGTGCCTCCCTCTTCCTCTCTATCTTTTTTTCATAGCACTGTTAGGCTGGCCATAGACAAGTAGAAAAACTAATGGAAATTTAAACAAAAATTGAACAAAACTTTCTTTTTATCTAATATTTGATATTGGAAATTTTCCAGTGTATTTCAACATTTTTCGAATTAATTTTCAACATCAAACATTGAGGATTATTTACTAAGGCTAGAGAGTGCAAAATCAGTCTCACTTCTGCCTATAAACCAATCAGCTTCAGCTGGAAGAGTAATGTGATCAATAGGGGCACAATTATTAGGAATAGGGGAACACAATCAAACTGTGAAAGGTAAATACAGTTTTAGTGGTATTTAATCACCACTGGGTTTTTTATTTTTTGCTAAATAAATGAAAAAAGACCAAAAAAATAACCCAAATCAGTGTATATTATTTAGTTTGTAGGAAAGTTAAGTCCACAAACTGTGGGATATATACAGTATATCTGAAAAATGTATTGGCGGCCCCTCATCTTATTTCTTGAGGCTCAAAAATGCTAGGACAGAACAAATATCCCCCAAATTACTCCTTTTTGGAAAGTAGACATCCAAGGTATTTAGTAAGAGGCATGGTGAGTTTTTGAAGTTGCAATTATTTGAACAATTTTTTTGATAATGAAGAAATTATAAAAACCTTTTTTTTTCAATTTTTTTTACATACTGTCACCAGTGCAGTACTGCGTTATCATTTAACTAGTGTGGCAGTGATCAGGGATACTGACTGGTGACAAATGTAAAAATAAAAAAATACAAAAAAAAATGTAATTTTTATTGCAATTTTTAAAAATGTTTTTTTTCCTTTTTTATAACTTTTTTCTTTTTTTGATTTTTTTTTTTACGTACTGTGACCAGAGCAATACAGTGTTACCACAGAGTATCAGAACAGGGAAAGTTTTTTAGTCCTTGAGAAAAGACCTTATAAAAATCCCTGTGGCATGAAGTTCGCATTATGGCAGCGTCAGCAGTGTCTATTCCAAGAAGGATCTGGGGAGGCTTCCACCAGCAAAACCATGTAAAAACAAAAAGGAGTGAAAAACACCACTACCTAAGTGTAGCATTTATTAAAAGGTATTCATGAAATGAAAAACAATAAATATGCACTCACATTTACAAGCTATTAAAAAGTGTATTGATAAGTCTCCAGCTGGTGGCAACTAGACATGTGCGCCGTCAATAAATTTGTTTTGTGTTCATTCTGTTCCGTTTCGTATTAGCATTAATTCGTATTTCATAATTCGTGTCCGAAATTCATTTGGATTCGTACAAAATTTGAATTTTCATTAGGTTTGTTAACTTTTCGTAACAATTACGAATGTTCATTATGATGAATTTATCATTATGAGGGGCTCCCACCATCCCTGTGCTGACTTCCTGGGTTTTTAACTTCATCATAATGAATAATCGTAATTAATGAACATTCTCGTTTCCGTTGTAATGGAATTTGGATCCAAAATTCGTAAACGAAATTTCGTATTTTGTATAAAATTCAGAAGCATAGCATTTCGTATTTCAGATCCTCCGAAATTTGTACAAATTTTTGATTTGCACGAAAATAATCGCACATGTCTAGTGGCAACCTTCCAGGTGGTCAATGGTTAGTAATCCTCTCTGAGTGGATGTGATGAAAGGTGCTTGAGGTTTGACAAAAGGGGCCATGCCCTGAAATGCATAGCCATGCCCATTTACATCACATGACATCATCATGGCCATCTTGTGGGCCTCCAACACTTCCTTGCTGTCCACAGTGGTTTTCATCCATGCGATATACACAGACAGTCTGCTGTTCCTGTTGGCTTCTCCTGGTGTTTCTCTGGGTAACTTCCTCGTTTCAAGCACCTTACATCACATCCACCCAGAGGAGCTTGCTCACCATTGACCACCTGGAAGCTTGCCACCTGCTGGAGACTTATCTATACAATTTTAATAGCGTGTTATTGTGCATATTTATTGCTTTTCATTTCATGAATATTTTTTTAATAAATGCTACACTTAGGTAGTGGTGCTTTTCTCTCCTTTATGTTTTTACATTTACCTTTTAGGCTGATACCTCACCTATGAGTTGCAATAACATAAAAGAGCATTTGTTTAGAATTTCATCCAAATGCAAAAGTACACTATAGACCTGCACTTCAGTGCAGTGTATTCTTCTTTTGCCATGAGTCACGAGCCAGTTCCAAATGATTGATCTGCCTCAATGCAATGCACGTTGTTGCATGTCAACATCCGTACAGTATTGAACTGCAATGTTGCAGCATAATGTGAAAGAGTTTTCATTAAATGAAGTATTTTGGCGCTATTGCATCTGGTATAAACTGATTGTTCAGTAGTTTATTGCATTAGGTTTTTTGAGAAGCTAAATCTGAAACCCTCTGAGGTTTCATATTGGGCTGCACCATGATACATAAAACTTGTTTAATGCCATGTAACATTCTCTGACTCAGTGTAAATATGTAACTGTTTGAACCTCACAGAGTAGGAGATGCAGCTAAGCTGGGTAAACTAAATTTTAACTGGAATCATGCAGGAAGACTATATAAAAAGATTAGAAAAAAACTGGCTATCATTTATTGAATTTCAGCATGTATCACACATGGCAACACAAAAAAAAATCAATAGTTACAATCCAGGGTTCAGGTGTCAAATCAATAAGCTATTCTGACTGGCTTTTTATAACTTTTGCAAAGCTTTTGTACTTTCACATAACCATGAAATCAGTCTTACTATGTCATATAGTAAATCTGTACATGCATTAGGAGACAATACTTTACATTGAATTCTACTGAAATAAACATATGATTACATTTTCCATGGTATTCTTTTCTTTACATATAGATTTACAGAGTAAATGTACTGGACAGCCATTGTAAAATTAATGTATGCAATTTACACATTTTTGTCATTTATTGTGTCTTCGAAGAAACAGTAATGACCTCTCTTTTCACCATAAATCACTGCAGCATTGACTACTAGATTGATTAACATAACATTGTTGTTCATATTTTAGAAGCAATATTCAGTAAGATTGAGGGTGAAAGAGATGAAACAAGGTAATATTCTTATTTAAATCTGTTGATTTATGATGTAGGATAGTCATCTGAAATATTTGATGCCATAAAGTACTGCCACTACAGCGTGATTTACATTTATGCAATGAGCTCATAGATTATCTAACAAGACTTCTCACTTCTAAACTACACAGGTGTCCATCATGCGATTGTGAATTCATTATTGTGAGCACTTACCATGATTACCTGCAGCTATACCGAGATGGCTAAATGCAGCTTTATAGTCAGCTTAAAAGAATCTCTGTCTCAGCAAATTTTATGCAGTCATATGTTTCTTTGTCATAAATATGTCACTTCTGTAATCCCTATTATATGCATGAAAGGGATATTTTAAAAGCCTTGCACCTGAAGAATGCACTGTTACAGGCAGACACAGAATTGGTATTGTTACACAATTTGGGATATCAGCATATGCAATAATACCACAGAGCACAAGACAAAATCACATTTCAACTCCAGAACATTATAATTAATGATGACTTCACATATGCTGTCAGATTAACTGCATTCTCATAAATATTGTAACATTTTACAAAATAGCTTTTCTCAGCACTGTACTGTCATTGACAGGCTAACACTAAAAGAAAAGCTACTTAGCAAACCAGAATGTTGTTAAGTACACCACACATGAAATGCACACATGCAAATATGTTGCAATGTTTATATAGATTCTGTATTTCTAGATGCCGTGTTGAAATAGAAACCTTTTGTTGGATTGCTGTTTACCAATTCACCATAAAGTCGTTTCACAGTGAAGAAACTGTGTGGAAATCACATTTCTTCATATTTCACACTCCTAAAGACATTTTAATGTGTGCATTTGGCTCTGCACTAACTGGAGACCTATATAGGCATACCTGTCTATTTTTAGACAGGGCCCTCTCCCATTTTGATTTCAGAACAAGGTAGTTGGCATTAAGAGAACTAATGTTTACTAAGAAAAAAATACACCATTTTGCTACTTCCACAAGAAATTTAATTTGCTGACACAGTGTAAGTGCAGGTTCTTGTCATAGACATCTAAGTTTGTTGCGATAGACATCAGTAAATGTTCTTTTTTTCAAGATTGGTCACACCACTCTATATTTTACCATTCTTCAGTATCACAATACTTTTCTTGATCATGCCCCATTGTAGCTTCATGTTTTTGTTTTTGCTGGAAAGAGTAATTCTTCTGCTCTATGTTCTTCTACACACCACACAGTGTGAAAATATCACCTTTAGCATTAAATTTTAATGGATATGTTTGTCTAAAAAGTCAAAAAAAGCATATACTGTATACGCATATATATCCACTTGCCACCAATTGACATACTGGTACGTCACTTGACTTCAAGTGGCTGTACCAGGATGATGCCTGCGGTACTGGTACCATTTTTTAAAGCCATCAGTTGGCTCACTTGTAAAAGCAAATGGAGCTGCTAACTAGTTGCTCGCTTGCTGTTACAAGCAATGGGAGGGGACATCCTGGCGCCTTCCATGGCTTGTTGGAGCTCTCCCGTCTCTCCTGGCACCCAGCCTACAAAAGCTGGGATTGGTTTTGATTGGGTCTTAATAGCAGTAACTCAGAAGCAATGAACTGACATCACTTCTGGTTTAGAGATGTGAAGGTAAGTACAGCGCTGCGCCAAAAATTACACAAATGTATATACCAATTAGCAGCTAACACACCTATAGACTTAGGTTGATGTTCAAAGAATAAAAAAAAAAAGTGTAGCGCTATATACATTGAACAAAAAACGTGCCTAGAGGCAGTGAAATAAAACCTGAACAACCCTTATAGACAAAGGTATAGATAGTGAAACAAAGTGACACTATATGATTCGACACATCAATATGAAATACAATATAAAAAATAGTGACCAAAAAATAATGACCAAAAAATATACAAAATGAAGTAAATACAGTAAATTCGTATAAGCTTTGCTGATACCCCTCTTTTTATCGGGAGCTGGAGATTGATGACGAGTACCCTGTCCAGACTGGTTGGTCAACAAGCCTTTTTGACTTGTAAGACGTATGTCTTTTCAAGTCAAAAAGTTCCGGTAAGCCTCCTGATGTTTCGGTGATGGTACTGCCATCAACTGTTCTTTCTGCCTGGAAACTGGAGATTGTTCATAACAACCAAAACTGTCCCTTTACATCAAAAGTGGCTTTAGACCAGCTAGAAAACAGCGATAATGAATTAGAATAACTTGCAGAATTGAGTGATAGTGATTTGTGGGGAAATCCGTCATCAAACACTAAAAGTAACGAAAGCGACAATTCTGCAAGTGAGCAAATTTCATTGTTTTTGATTTGATTACATTATTGAATAATTTTTATTATTATTATATTATTATCTGGTATAATTATTTATAGTTATTTATTATATTATAATTTTTGATTTAGTTTTTCTAACTTTATCATACCCGGGATGTCTACTAGACTCTTGTTTGGACAGATTTAAGTGAATTATTCCTAAGAATTACAGGCCTACAATATAAAAAAGCCAAATTTCTGTGCAAAATAATTGTACCGCTATCAGCACCTAAAATCTGAAATAATCATACCGCCAGGGTAAGGCATGAGCATATGTACCACTCTGCTGTAACTAGCAACTGTGTACTCCCATGCAGACTGCACATAAAATGAAAGGAAATTCAATTGTTTTCATGTTATTTCTTCTTGCTGTGGTCTTTTGCTTGAGGCTCTAGTAGAGCTATGATTTATGGTGCCCCATTTTGGAATAGATTGTCATCCCAAGGGTTCAACTAATAAAAAGTTATAAAATGCAACTCAATTATATTTTGCCCCAGTACCACGTAGTTTTCAGTTATGCTTCTAAAACAGACATGCCTTTTTGTAGTACCTGTTCCTATGTCAATGTAAAGAAGGAAGACGATTATATGTCCATCTAGAGTTCAGACATTGTGGGCTTCAGTGTCAGGTAAGTGACACATAATGAGCTACTATGCGATGCATAGTAGCCCATTATGCTTTACCTTTGCAGGGAAATAAAGAGGAAGTAAACCCATCCTTCACGTGTATATTTAGGTTAAAAATGGATGTTGGTGCAGAGTATACCTCGTTTGACTATGTTACATAAACGAATATCATTTTCTTGTGAATCATTATGATTGAGAGAACTGTGGCTTGATTTTATAAGCTCATGGTGAGTTAGATTCTCATATTGGACACCTGCCTCGACCCTTGATGTCCAGGGGTCAAATTGTATACTGTATGTGCTCTTGTTTTGCTCTATACAGACTAAAGAAGACTAAAGAAGTATTCATTTTCCATTCACATTCCTATTTTCTGTATCTGTTTTGCTACCTGCTGTTTGAGCCTCTAGTAGTGTAACCATTGAATTGAATAAAGGTGCAATTTTAGGTGCTTCGTCTTCTCCTTGTGGCCTAGGCTCTTGGATGTGGCTCAGTGGAGGTCCTCGCCGGCGGTTAATCAATGACACATACACACATAGGTATGCTGAAATGATTACAATTCTTTATTTTTAGATTCGCTTTTTTATGCTGTCTTTACAAGACTCTGCCCACAATTTGGGGGCCAATCAAAATGATAATACATATTAGCATATTCGGTAATTTCCAAACATTAATGATGTCTACATCTTGTGATATCAAATATGGTGACCCCTGTAGTTCAAGTTAATAGGTCAAAACATTCCTCACCCTCTGTCATTGTCTACTGGGCGACCACAGCTTCCCTAAAAAAACCTAATGTTAGCTGTTATGCCGGACAAAAAAGTACAGAGATAAAACCATGAGCAGATGTTTCCTCTGCTGGGCACAGAAAAAGAGGAAAAGACATATATGAGATATTCCAGTAAATCATAAGACAGTCTGATCTTAATCACAAATATACTAAGATATGTTTCTGATTATTAAAGCAAAATAAGCAATGTGAAATCATGAACAGAGTGAAATCAACAATTAATCAATTAATCAATAATGAAATGTAATATAGAATCTCCTTACAATCCTCCCTTTGACCATTCGATATCATCGAAATGGTCATTCCACCTTTTTCATCACGCCTCAAGGAGTCATATTCCTCGGCTACCTGTCCCTCATGCCTTAAGGATTCATATCCCTCGGCCTCATTGTCCTGGTTCTCGTACCATACAGTGGGATCTCTGGTAATGGAAGTCAGCTTCATGGTTTCGGAAGGTGCTTTGCTACCCTTTTGGTAGAGGCATTTGAGTAACGTGAAGCATGCATACAAGAACAATATGAAAAGCAGTATGGTAAAAATTGTCATTGCAGTGTTCTTAAACCATGAAGTGAGACCTCCCAAACTGAAACCGGTAGAGAAAGGGTCCCATGTTTTCCCAATATCCCTTGCATCCTGTTGTAGCTTGTTTACCTCTTTTCTGTGTTGTGTAATAATGTCATAGTAATCAGGGATCTCGATACTCGTGTTGTGTATCCAAGTGCAGCATTCATAGTCCTCAGTAATTTCACAGAGGCCAGTGAGGGCTGCGCTCATGCTTTCTATAGCAAGGTCATGAAGCTCCAATTGTTTTCTAATAGCTCTGGTTTCTAGGTTTAATTTTGAGATGTCATCAGAGTCCTTCTCCAAGATCTCATCAATGATTGAGGTGTAGTTATTTAGTCTCTTCATCAAATCTATTCCCCAACCTGTCCAGGAAGGGAACCAAGCCCAGGTCATATCTTTCTCTAGGAACATTTCTCTCTTTCCAAGATGTTTTAGAGGGTATCTTGGGTGGGTGCTAGCTTTAAGTAGGTGTCCTTGCCCATTGTCCCCAACTACTCCCATTATAGGAACTATTTTAGCAAGGTAGCACCATCCCTGAGGTTCTTCAGGAATCCATGGGTAACAGAGCAGTTTGCCACAACAGATGTACGTGGTGTTACCTAATGCCAAGGGTCGTTGACTAACAACGGTCCTTGCACCCTTTGAATGACCAGATGCCATCAGCAGAGCCAACAACTGTGCGACCATGGAGTGGGAACTAGAATTAAAAAGGTCATAGATGGTAGCATTTATCACAGGGTCTGAGGTGCGAAAAAGTGAGCTGTCAGTAAGGGAAGCCATGGAGACATTAAGTTTTGACCGTTTGCACACCTCAGCTCCCCTGGAAATGTTTCCCAGTATGAAACACCAATCTGGAGCGTGGCTCCTGCCCACAATTTGAAAACTGAGGGGCTTATTGGGACTTTTTCTTATGACATTGGCAAGAATTATGGGGGGTGTTCCATTCAAAAAAGGAGTGATGTTTAAGGGAATGGCCATCAATGGGATTCTGGCTGTACTGGGGTGGAGTTTGCTGCATATCCAACATTTCTCAAAACCAGACTTTTGTGCATAACTGTACTTAAACCTCAACAACGACATCTTGTCAGTGAAACCTGAAGGGGGTTCAGTGGGGGACATACTTCTTTTATATTTTATGCTAGGTGTTTTGGCTATCTGGGCCTTTCCACAAATCCCTTTTAGTAGCCCTAAACCTTCTGGATGATACACACAATTCGCTATTAACCAAGTAGGTAGGAATACTATCAGAATCAGACATGTCCAGAGGCATAATGTTTTTCCTGACACAAAGGTGGAAATCATTTTGTCAGGTACTGTGTGCAAAGTTCTGTTACACGTTTCTTCCTGTTGGTGGGGGATTCGTCTCGTCGTCCAGAGAGATTTGTTTTATGCCTTCTTGAATGTCCTTCAAATCCGGTCGTTGTTCCTGAAGAGAGAAGTCTTGGGATGCTGGTGGAGGGTCAGGGGTCTGGGGTTGCTGTGGACACTTCTTTAACCGGCTGGCGTGGATCCAGGTGTTTCCTAGATCGGTCAGTACAGCAGTCCTGGAAACCTTCTCTATTTTCCAAGGTCCGGAGAAAATGGGTCCAACCTTCTTTTTGTGTGCCAGTTGTTTCACCAGTACTTTGTCTCCTGGGATGAAGGGATGAGTAGGTTCTGTTGAAAGAGGAGAAAAGGTGACAGAGACTTGTTCGTTCATATCTTGTAGCATACTTACCAGATTTTTCACGTACATTTCCTGTTGAGAATAGATGTTAATGTCAGTATTTTGATCTAAGAGGGGCAGCTCTATGTTTGCAGGAACTCCCATCAAAATCTCAAAGGGCGAGAGTTTTGTTCTAGCATGTGGTGTTGTCCTGATCTGAAATAGGACAGAAGGAAGGTAATCCAACCATCCTTTCATGGTGCCCCCGTGGCCTTTTTTAACTTGTCCTTGATGTTCCTATTCATTCTTTCCACTACTCCTGCACTTTGTGGGTGGTAAGGGATGTGCAGTTTCCACTGTAAGCCTAGTAGCTTAGCTAAAGTCTGTGTAACAGAGGAGCTGAAGGCAGGCCCTCTGTCTGACCATATGGCCGTTGGTATTCCGAACCTACAAACCCAATGGTTCAGTAGGCATTTGGCAGCAATTTTAGCAGTCTCACCTGTACAAGGAATTCCTTCAATCCAGCCTGACCATTTGCATACGATCACGCAAAGGCATTTCAAATTACCTCTTTGTTTGGGCATGTGTGTGAAGTCTATTTGCAAATCTGTTAGGGGACCCAGGGGTGGGGGCAGGTGGCCATGTAATCCATGATTTTTCCCTTGGACATTGTTTTGTGCACAGGTTAGACAACTGCTGGTGAGGAGTTTTGCCTGTTTACTTAAGTTGTTTGTGCAGAAAGACTTTGTGTATATGTTTGTTAGGGCGGTGGTACCTATATGTCCTGGACCATGGAGATAGGAAAGTATGAGAACACTGCTTGATTCTGGTATTCCCAATATCTTCCCCTCTTTTGACCAAAGACCTTCTTGGTCCTTGGTCAAGCCATCCTTGACCCAAAAAGAAACATCCTCCTCTGTAGCTAATCCCTGTATTTGTGCCACAACGGTTTTAAAGTTGGGTGATGTAAAATGTTCTTTGAAGAACATTGTTGTGGGGGCTGGCTGACCAATGTACAGGGCAGCGGCTTTTTTTGCTTCTCTGTCTGCCAGAGCGTTTCCTTTGGAAACTCTGCTGTTATCCGATGAATGTGCTTTCACTTTGACGACCGCTATCCTCTTTGGGAGAAGAATCGCTTGCAGGAGTGCTTTAATTTGCGTAGAGTTGGCGATTGGCTTGTTGTCAGCGGTTTTAAATCCTCTATTCGCCCAGATTACGCCATAGTCGTGCGCGACCCCAAAAGAGTACCTACTATCTGTGTAGATGTTTACCTCCTCATCAGAGAAAAGTATGCAAGCTCTTGTGAGTGCCTCCAATTCTGCTACCTGTGCAGAGGAGGGTGGTAAGGCTTTTGCTTCCAACACCACATCAGGTAGCTGGACAATGGCATACCCTGTCAGGAATGTTGCATCAGAGGGGCGAGTACAACTGCCATCTATGAAGACGTCCTGTACTCCTGGTAAGGGAATGTCAGTGAGATCTGGGCGAGGGCTGGTTATTGCTGCAACCTGTTCAACACAATTGTGCTTCTGATCAGGGTCTCGTGGCAGCTTGAGCAAAGAATGTAAAAGACGGACAGTGGGATTGCTTGGTGGTGCGTGTTTGAGGGTGAGGTTATCAGTATTCAGAAGTGTGATCTCATACCCACTAAGCCTTTGTGCTGTCATATGCTGTGTGTTCATGTTCTGTAGAAGGTGAGTTACTGAATGAGTAGTGTAGAGAGTCAGTTCATGGCCTAATACTGATTTGTTAGCCTCCTGAACTGCCATAGCACAAGCAGCAAGGTTTTGTAGACAGGATGGCATCCCCTGTACTTGGGTAGGCAACTTTTTTGAGAGATAGGAGACTGGTCGGTACCCGGTTCCATGTTGCTGTGTCAAAACCGCAGCAAAAGAATTTCCCGATACCACACAGTATAATTGAAAGCGTTTGCCATATTCTATCAATCCCAGGGCGGGGGCCTGAGTCAGACTTTTTAACAAGGCCTGAAAAGCACAGAGCCTTTCTGTTGTCCAATCTACTGTCTTTGGGGCGGTGGACAAGGTAGCCTCCCTCAGAATGCCATCATAATATGAACAATCTGGGATCCATTGGCGGCAATATACAATTGCGCCCAAGAATGAGAGCAAAGTTGCTTTGTCTCTTGGAGGACTGAGAGCCTGCAGGGCTGCGGCACGTTTGGGGGATACCAGCCTGGTTCCCTCCTTCAGAATGCATCCCAGGTATTCTACCTGACTTTGACACCATTGTATTTTCCTCCCCGATGCTAGGTGGCCAGACCTGGCCAGGTGATGTAACAGAGATGTGGAATCGACCGCACAATCTTCAGCAGATCGACTGCACAGGAGCAAGTCGTCCACATACTGTATTAGCACCGACCCGCGCTCAGCAGTCCATGACTTAATTGTCTCATTAAGGACCATGGAGAAGGCTGCGGGACTGTCCACATACCCCTGAGGTAATCTTGACCAGGTCAACTGCTTTTTCCCCCCCCATGAGAACGAGAACATGGGCGATACCCCATCATCGATCGGGATGCTAAAATACGCGTTTGCCAGGTCTACTACTGTGTAGCAAAGGGAATCAGCAGGTATTTTCAAAAAGATGAAAGAAATATCTGCCACCAAAGGTGGCAGAGGTATAACCTGCTTGTTCACGGCCCTTAGGTCCTGTACAAGCCTCCATTCCCCATTTGCCTTTTTCACAGGGTAGATTGGTGTATTCCAGGGGCTTATGATGTGTTTCAGAATCCCTTTTGCTATGTAATCATTGATTAATGGTGTGATGCCTTCAATTTTTTCAAGTGGCAGGGGGTATTGCTTGTGATATTGTACTACAGCGTCTGGACGCATTTGTGGTGTGTAGGGTGTACAGTTGATAAAACCCACACTCCCTTTGTTGTCTGCCCATATAGCATGTGTTTCTAGAGTGGGTGGCAATGATGCAAAGAGTCCCCTGAAAGTGTGTCTCTTTGGAGCATGTAAATCACAGAACGGTGAGCTGGCAGTGAGGGAGCCCCCTCTGTCAAATTTAATGGTGATATTCAGTTTTGAGAGTAGGTCCCTCCCCATTAAAGATACTGGGCAATCCACAAGGACAGCAAAACTCTGAGTGCACAGTTCCTGCCCTTCTGGAGTAGCCACGGGCAATGGTGGAGTGATGGGGTGGGTAACTGATGTCCCATTTATACCAATAGAGTTTCCCTCAGTGCAGTGCGGTGTGTCATATATGGCATCATTCAAACTACTGAATGTAGCCCCTGAATCCAAAAGTAGACATATCAGGTGATTGTCTACCCGCAATAGTACCTGTGGAAGACTTTTCCACGATGGATTGTAACACACAAGGCTGAGGGACGGGACATACTCTTGGCATCCCTATTGTGGTGTCCGCCGAGCGGATGGCCACTGCATCGGAATGCGTGGGGGTGGTCTGTTAGGCTGAGGCTGGTATTGGGGTTGTGATGGGGGTGGTTGGGGTTGTGGTGGGGGTGGTTGGGGTTGTGGTGGGTGAGGATACCTGATATCCTGAAGGCGACGGGGGCCGGTGTTAAGATTCCTACCTCTTCCTCTCTGGGCGTTTGTTCTAATTCTGTAGGGACATTGGGACTTCCAGTGCCCCAGTTCCCCACAGTTAAAGCACCCCTGGTCTGGTGGGTAAACCTGGTCTGGGGGATAAGATTGCATTGGTGGATAAGGTTGCATTGTCATTATGTGGGTGGGCGGGGTCCCACCAGTTGGCAGAGTCTGGGTTGGTGTTAGGGAGGGAAAAATACCACCCTTCTGTTCAAATACCCCTGATGTTTCTCGTGACCTAGCATCTTTCATAAATTCATCTGGGGGTTGTTCTGCCCATTTTGGATTAGTGAATTTAAGCAACTGTGTCACCTTCGTATCGCCACCAGCCATAATGGTGGTGGTGAACAATTGGGGGTTGGCGTTATCTACTGCTTTCCACAGACTATATACCCGGGTACAAAATTCATAGAACTTTTCCTTCGGTCCCTGTTTTGCTAGGACAAGTTCCTGAAGTGCAGATGAACCCTTGTATATAGCAGACCAATGATTCCCCATACCTTTCCAAAAAGACACCCAATCTTTATTCTCTTCTATGTGGGCTGTCCATAAGGCCTCTACGGGATGCCCCTCTGGGCTGTCAGGGTCAACTATACTAAGAATCCCTGCTATATCTTCCTTATCCAGGCTTGTCCCTGCACTGTATTTTGCAAGGAAAGCACCAGCCTCCCTAGGGCTTTTCTTTGGGCTGGGGCATAACTCCTTTATTTTTGACAGTGTGCCTAGGGGTAGGGGAATATGGACTTCCGTCTCCCCTATATGCATGAGTGGTGCTTTAAAGGTGGCACCTAGAGTTTCCTGTTCCACCTCCATTTCTCTTTCCTCAGTAGAGGATTCACCCTGCTCCCTTTCCTCCTGTGGGGGTTTCTGGCTTCTGAGTGTGGTGGATGGCTGTGAAATTATCTTTTCTTCAGCTTCCTTAATCCTTCTTGCCTTTTTCTCCAGTTTCTTCTCGTACGCCTCTAAATCTTCCCTTTTCCTCTGTATCCTTTCTTCCTCTTCCTGCTGTCTCTTATTAAATTCTTTCTGTTTCTCCTCCCATTCCTTTTCCCTGGGGCTTAACTTCCTGACTCCTTCCTCTTCTCCCTTTTCCAGGGACACTCCATCCCTTTCTTCCTTTGTTATCACAGAATACTCTCTCATCTCACCATCCCTCTTATCTAGCTCTCTTTTGTAACGTTCTAACTCTTCCTCCCTTTTCTTGAGCTCTTTTAACTTCTCTTCTAATTCCCTCTCCTTCGGATCCAACCTCCTAATCCTCTCTTCTTCTCTCCTACGTATACCTTCTACCCGGACTTCCTCTTTCCTGTTTCTACTTTCGTTTTCCCATCGTGTAACCTGTGCCTGATCAGCTGCACTATGTACCATGGTAGCTAATACTGCTGGATCCAAGGATGGATACAGCTGAAGACATGGACCCAATGTTCCATCCTCCTGTTTAACCATCACATAAGGGGGGGGTGCTTCGGGTTGCTGTGAAAGGGCGGGTGAATTTACAGGTTTTGGTGTGGGGGCTTTAGTTACATACTCTGTTTTATATTTGGCTAAGCATTTATTCCATATTTTGTAACAATTTTTCATATACTGGATGTCTTCCCATTTCCCAGGTGGGTAGGAGTGCTTGTGTACCTGACACACCTTGCTCACTTCCTTCCACTCATCCTCAGAACAGGGTCCCACTGGCCCTGGGTCATGTATCCCCAGCTGTTGGCACCTGTCTCTGACCTGTGTCCAAAACGGTTCTACCTGTGATCCCGGTAGTGTGTTTTTAACATACTCATAGGGAGATGGATTGGCCATGGTCTGGGTTGCCGCAGAATTCCCCATCTAACAACCTTGGAAGTGTATGACTAGTACAGGGACAGAGATGAAAGCAACCTGTTTGTGCTATAATCTGTTCCCTGACTTGGGAGTAAGTCCCTTGGTCTCTTATGGCAGTGGGGCTGAAATAGCTATGAAGATTAACTCTTAGTACCCGGTGTAGGGTACCCCTCCTTGTGGCGGGATAGACCCCCCTTGCACCAAGCCGGTATGAAAATCTGGTTGGTCTAGTAGTGAGCAGGATCCACGTCCTGTCAACACTAAGGAACAGTAGACCAAAGGTGCAACGTGGGCAGGCGGGCGCTATCTCACTACAATCAGGCTCCTGTCCTAGGTTGTTCATTTAGTACATATATATGTGTAATACAATATCAACAAAATCCCTCTAAATCAATACAATACTTTAAATTCAGTTGTCATACACATATATTATCATACACTTATCTCTAATTCTCTAATACTCTATACACTCTAAATACTTACGGTGTTACCTAAAACAAGCAAGAAAACAAGCAAAATCTTATATATACAGTGGCAAGATAAAGTTACATTATATGAACATGTTATAATAAGTATAATAAGTGCACTTTTCAATTTTTTCCCCAAAAATTGGGCGTCCACTAAGCCACTCCTTATACTACGGGCGTATTCTATACTTCCCGAGTTTTAAACACACATATATATATCTATCTACTTAACCTCCCTGGCGGTATGATTATTTCAGATTTTAGGTGCTGAAAGCGGTACCATTATTTTGCATGGAAATTTGGCGTTTTATATTGTAGGTCTGTAAATATTAACAATAATACACTTAAATCTGTCCAAACCAGAGTCTAGTAGATATCCCGGGTATGATAAAGTTTGAAACACAAAAACATAAATTATAATATAATAAATAAAAATAAATAATAAAAAAAAATTTAAAAAAATAGTAATAAAATAAATTTCCCCACAATTCACTATCGCTCAATTCTGCAAGTGTTCTAATTTACTATCGCTGTTTTCTAGCTGGTCTAAAGCCACTTTTGACGTAAAGGGACACTTTTTGGTTGCTATGGACAATCTCCAGTTTCCAGGCAGAAGGAACAGTTTTATATATATAAAACTGCATGCAGGGCACTGGGCAGACCACTAGGGACAAAGGGGATGTGTCATTATTTGATACAGTACTGTAATCTGTAAGATTACAGTATACTGTATCTGTACTGTGTGTTTCACTTTTTGAATTTGCCGCCGAACTCCGTCCCCGTGCGTCGCAACGCTCGCAGGGAACGGAGCTCGGCACTGTGAATCGAGCGAGACATGGCGGCTCGCCGATCACAGCGGGGAGACATCGCAGGATCCAGGAGACAAGGTAAGTAAACTCTTCCTGGATCCTGCAATGCAAGCCCGAGTCTGGCTCGGGGATACCGCTTTTGGTATAAAAAATCCACCCCGAGCCAGACTCGGGAATACCGCCAGGGGGGTTAATACTGTCAGACCAACCTAGTCAGACTACAAAAAAAACCAAAAAAACCTGCGAGCCCTTCTAACCCTCCAAGGGGCCAGCCCTAGCCCGTTGCGAAGGCACAGTTTATGTAAGTGGGTGGACATACAAGGCTATTTGAACAAGGCAAGCATCAATACCAGTTACCAAAAAATAGGCAAAAAGGTATAAAAATGTCTTACCTGTTCAAAACACCCCACTTCTGGTACCAAAACTGTTAGGTGCTTCGTCTTCTCCTTGTGGCCTAGGCTCTTGGATGTGGCTCAGTGGAGGTCCTCGCCGGCGGTTAATCAATGACACATACACACATAGGTATGCTGAAATGATTACAATTCTTTATTTTTAGATTCGCTTTTTTATGCTGTCTTTACAAGACTCTGCCCACAATTTGGGGGCCAATCAAAATGATAATACATATTAGCATATTCGGTAATTTCCAAACATTAATGATGTCTACATCTTGTGATATCAAATATGGTGACCCCTGTAGTTCAAGTTAATAGGTCAAAACATTCCTCACCCTCTGTCATTGTCTACTGGGCGACCACAGCTTCCCTAAAAAAACCTAATGTTAGCTGTTATGCCGGACAAAAAAGTACAGAGATAAAACCATGAGCAGATGTTTCCTCTGCTGGGCACAGAAAAAGAGGAAAAGACATATATGAGATATTCCAGTAAATCATAAGACAGTCTGATCTTAATCACAAATATACTAAGATATGTTTCTGATTATTAAAGCAAAATAAGCAATGTGAAATCATGAACAGAGTGAAATCAACAATTAATCAATTAATCAATAATGAAATGTAATATAGAATCTCCTTACATAGTAGTGTAACCATTGAATTGAATAAAGGTGCAATTTTACCCAGTATTATTAAAACTTAACACCTCAAGGCTAGAACAAAACTGTCAATGTTTTTTGATATGATAATATGTTATAGAAGATGTAAGATGCCCCAGTTTAAATTTTGCACAAGGGTCCTGTAGCTTTTAGTAACACCTCTGCCTAAAGCAATACTTCCACAGCTACGCCATTAAGATATTTTATACTTAAGGCTTTTTTGTTCCCAAGAGATGACATAGAATTGCTTGGTAGGCTTTAAAAGTTATATCCAGTAAACAAAACAAGTCTTATCTTTACTAGTAAGCCCTTGAAAATAATCTTTTAGTGAAAACCTATATAATCCAGAGACATTGTTATTTGAGATTAACTTTAACTGCCATCATAAGTATTTGCTGCTAGTTTTTTTTCTCTGTAAAGTCCTTGAAACACAGCACCAACCATATGATGACTAAGGAATACAAATGTGACAGTAAGAAGTGTGAAAACAGAAAGTTGTTGATATTTGAGCACATAAAAAATGCTTTCTGGAGAGACAGATAGAAAGCAGTCCCTAAGCTGCATAAAATGAGGAGAGAAAACAAGTGACAAGGTTTAAAGGAGTAAAACAGTGAGAGATGGGATGATGCTGTTTGTCAGGTCAGAAGGTGAGTGTGAATCTGAAAGGTCTGCTGGATAGCGTAGCTTTACCAGATTTTAGTAACTGACAGCCTATTCTCACAGTTAGTATTATCCAGACAATGTAATAAGTCCCAAATGTTCAAGGCTGCGGTGAGACTTCCAAAGGGGAATGTAGGCAGACAGCTTACTTGCTCTGAAAATTACTTACAAAAAAAGTGCCATAAGTAAATTCATCATTAGATTTATTACTTGTGTTTTTAGTGTAACAAGACTGCAAAGCTTGTAATTGCCCTTTTAAAAGTAAGTCTTGTAATAGAAGCACAAGGGTAATTAATACAGGCTGTGAAGGGAGCCATCTGTAAAATAAATCTCATGAGACACTGGTAGTTTAAGGAAGAAAAATCACTGATGAATCCCTATTGTTGTTTTCCCTCCTTGTGTGCTACAGAAAGTACAGCATCCAGACTGGAACCTAGAGACCTATTAAGCTTTTCTCTCTTGATTTAACATTATGGGATAGGTTGGCATAAATAAAAGGTTAAAACAAGCAGGTGTTGTGGGGGGAGAGCTAATTAGGCCCTGCAGGAATTCCAATATACTCTATAGTTATTGCATTGTCCAAGGATGTGTTTCACTGAATCAGTCTATACAATACAAACGTGTTATGATTGTGCAAGTTTATCTATCATTTAGTTTTATATAATCTGTCCAAATAAGACTTTTGATTCTGAAATCCTAAGCATCAGATGTCACTTGAAGTTTGACAGCAGCTTGGCCTCATGGTGAACACACAAGCTACTACTTCTGCAATTTTGACAGGGTGTTGTCTAATCTACTGGGAACTTAAACAGAAAAATCTCTCTGCCATGTTGTGTGATCTGCCCTTAGTATGCCATTGCAAATTCCCTATGTATGACTGCGGCAGGCAGTTCTCTGGTAGGGAAAAGTTAGCTTGTGTTTCAGCTTCTCAGATTCTATTCAGAATAGAACAGTTGATCAACCAACAAAGAGTTTTTTCTTCCAGCTGAAAGTATTATTGTTTTGTTTCCAATAGTCCAGTTGGCTCTCAAGCTATAATTTTGGAATTTTGTAAACAAATAATTAGGTGTTAGGGAAAATGGATAGGAATGTTGTAAAGTGTACCTGTCAGCTGTAATAAACAGGTCCTGCACCAGGCAGTATAGGAGCACTGGCATTAGCTAGTATTCACAACACTACTGAACTTTACTTTCCAATGTTATTTTTCATTACAGCATTCCAGGCAAAATACAAATTGTAGAGAATTACAAAAATACAACATTTGTTTAATGACTTCAGCTCCGGAAGGCTTTACCCCCTTTCTGACCAGGCCATTTTTTGCAATACTGCACTGCGTTGCTTTAACTGACAATTGCGCGGTCATGCAACACTGTACCCAAATAAAACTGATGTCCCTTTTTTCCCCACAAATACAGTTTTCTTTTGGTGGTATTTGATCACTTCTGCGGTTTTAATTTTTTGCGCTTTAAGCAAAAAAAAAACTGACAATTTTGAAAAAGAAAAATATTTTTTACTTTATGCTATAAAACACATTCAATAGAAAAATGTAAAAAATCTAATTTCTTCATCAATTTAGGCCAATATGTATTCTGCTACATGTTTTTGGTAAAATAAATCCCAATAAGCGAATATTGATTGGTTTGTGCAAAAGTTATAGTGTCTACAAATTATGGGATAGATTTATGGACTTTTAATTTTTTTATGTTAGGTCCCACCTTTGATGTGATGATGTCATGACGCATGGCATAAATGTGCTACAAACTTGTGATCTATGCCTAACACCAGCATAGGCAGCAACCAGGAGGGAATCTCCTGTCTTCTGACAGAAACAGCTAAGAAATCCCTCCACAATAGTGGTAAAAAACACCCATCTAAAGGGGAAAGTATAAGAGTGTGAACTAGAGATGGGCAAACTAAAAATATCTCCTGCCTAATGAGCCAGGGAAAGATAACATCTCCATGCAGATTCTATCTCAAAACCCCTAAGGTGTTAAGCCAAAAAGAAGTGTGGGACAAAGGGGATCCATACAATCCCTAAATAAGACTATATGAGGAATGAATGGTGCAACCACAATGAAATAACAAAAATACAAACATATTGTATCAAACCTTGGCAAACCCTTACATACAAAATATCTTACTAATGTTATTCTTAAATCACATTGCATATAAATTAAGGATACATATAGAATATAAACAAGGACCTCACAAAAATGGTTTAAAGCTAGCTGATTCACCCAAACCTGGTGCACTAATTGCCTTAAATTTATAGATCCATCAAAATTACCACCTGTTGGATACAATCTTAAGTCACAAATGATATACATAATGAGATATAGCAATGACATTAGGCTACATGTCTTCCAAAAGGACAACCTTGTCGTTATCCATAGAATAAATATAATCATGGATTTTTCTCCAAAAAAGGTATTTCATTTTCCAACACATTATGCTTTACAATGACATGTTAATAAGTAATCAGTTTATTGTATTGTTAGACAAATAACCTTTAATTATCTCCTATAGAAGTAGACACCTGGTCTAAGAAGTGAAACGTGTAGATTATAGAGTTGAGTATTCCCACTTCTTCTTTCCATGAGGAATGATGTTTTGAACATAATTATTTGAAAGCTATTATCAAGTATGTCTTCCCTAACATGATGGTATGATAATCTTAAAGTGGTTGTACACCTTGTACAACCACTTTTACCTACAGGTAAGCTTATATTAAGGCTTACCTGTAGGTGCTTGAAATATCCCCTAAACCTCCACGGTTTAGGAGGTATTTACTAAAATGATGAGCGGCGATGACTACGGCGCATGTTCCCTTTATAAAGGGCACATCATGCTGTTTCTAATAGGGGTTATGCCATGACTGGTGGCTCTCCCACGCATGTGCGGGAGTGAAGTCATGGGACCCCGGCCAGTCACAGAGCTGGAGTTTGTGGCCCCGGAAGGAAGAGGGACGAAGATGGAAGTTCCCTGCTTGTGGAGACAACGGAGACATTGTGGGCTTCAGTGTCAGGTAAGTGACACATAATGAGCTACTATGCGATGCATAATAGCCCATTATGCTTTACCTTTGCAGGGAAATAAAGAGGAAGTAAACCCATCCTTCACTAGTATATTTAGGTTAAAAATGGATGTTGGTGCAGAGTATACCTCGTTTGACTATGTTACATAAACAAATATCATTTTCTTGTGAATCATTATGATTGAGAGAACTGTGGCTTGATTTTATGAGCTCATGGTGAGTTAGATTCTCAGGCCCCTTGGTATATAACTGCATTGTTCATTTCATTGAAATATGGAGCTAAATGTAAAGTCTGATTTTTGTTAGCTGATATTATACCATTTATTTATTTATGGTTTTGACTGCATTTATGTATGCTTTATGTGTGTGTAGCCTTGATTTTTTTCTCTTTTCTTTTTGCTTTTTATGTGGTATATTCTGTTTATCTTGTTTTTTTTTGCCTAAAAATAAAATCTGAAACAAAAACAGATTTAAAGAACTGAAATCCAATGAATGAAAGGGGTGGGCCTTGAAAAGGAAAGAGATAAATGATAATTGATGTCCTCCATCCAAGAAATAGGATTTTGTCTGACTTGCTGCAGCTTCTAGTGCACACTGAGAAGCCTGGAGTTTGCTTGGAGTTCAGCTTTCAGAGGAAGTTTAATCCTTTTACAATATTTTATCAGCTGCAATAAATCATAATTCGTTCTGCTGAATTTAGATCAGCACAAGATAAATTTAGAATAAGAACTGTTTATGGAAATAGGCCATACATCTATTTGTAAATTATTGTAGGGGTGCTGTTTCAAAGCCCATGCAAACAAGCCATCTTCTAGAAAATCCAAAACACACAAAAAACAAAATGACTATTCTTCTTGACATCAATGAGTTTCTCCAATGAATTTGTTTGAGTACAGTTTTCACAATGTAAGTGAAACCTACGTAAGGCCATGGTTGCAATATACTTGGTGTTTCTCATTAACTGAAGAGAACATGTGCCTTGTGTAACAGTAAAATAGAAGGAAATATGTCTGCAGATAAAAGGAAATTGCTACAGTGATTGAAGTGCCTGTGCATTAGATGTCGTGCAGAGCAAGGTCTTACAGTAAATATATATGGCTCTATCTTGTATTAGATTTTGTGATTTTTGGAACTTCATGGTCCGGTATTCTGGCAAAAGAACTTGGACTTTATTCTCTATGCCCTATAAAGAAAAAGGTTAATAGCATAGATCCTGAAAACTCCACTACTACACCAAATGGTGTTTTTAGAGGCGTCACACAAAAAAACAAAACAAAACAAAAAAATAGCTGTTTTGATGCAGTGCCCCATGACCAGCTATCAGGCTTTCCTTCCTAAACTGTAATTTTCCACTGCAGGTTTACGTTTGGCTGGTGGCTAAAGGGCAATACAGACCGTTCCCTTTCAGAAATTTTTAACTGAGTTATGTGTATTTATATTCCAAAAATGTTACAATGTAACATCAAAATGCCATATTGGGGGTGAATTACAAGTAAAATATCTTATGTGATTTGCAATATACTTATTGATTATTGTTGTCTATGGAACAGACCCACATTACCCAATCTCATAATATGTCTTGGAATGGACTGGACTGGACATCTATACTAGCTATCAGTTATGCTTAAAATGATCCAATTCAGTAACAAATTAAAAGAAAAAAAACCTTTAAAGCAGTCTCTGCTATGGATTTACCAGTTCTAATATTCTTGACACAAGGTCAGTTTTTCTAGTTTGCTCTATCCATGGTTGATGAGTTTTACTATGTAAAAGTAAATCCTTGATCCCTAAAAGGGTTGGTTCATCTTTTGACCGCTTTGGGACCGTCCGCTGTCCTAAAGCGGCACAATGGCTCTCCTGCGTGAATCGGCTCGCGCGGGCAGGCATGCACTCCCTCCCACTGCGGGAGCGTGCCCGTGGGTCAGGAGGACTCGATGTCCTCCGGCGGCCATGATTGCCTTGTACACAGGCAAAACGGGGAGATGCCTATGTAAACAAGGCATTTCCTCATTCTGACAGGTGACATGACAGGGATCCACTGTTCCCAGTGGTCGGGAACAGTGATCTCTGTCATGTGCCAGTAAGCCCATCCCCCCACAGTTAAAAACACTCATAGGTAACACAGGTAACCCCTTGATCGCTCCCTAGTGTTAACGACTTCCCTGCCAGTGACATTTATACATTAATCAGTGGCTATTTTTAGCTCTGATCGCTGTATAACTATGTCAATGGTCCCACAATAGTGTCAAAAGTGTCCTATCTGTCCCCCGCAATGTCGCAGTCCCGCTAAAAATCGCTGATCACAGCCATTACTAGTAAAAAAATAAAATAAAATAAAAATGCCATAAATCTATTCCCTAATTTGTAGACACTATAATTTTTTGCGCAAACCAATCAATATACGCTTATTGCATTTTTTTTTACCAAAAATTTGTAGAAGAATACATATTGGCCTAAACTGATGTTGAAATTTGTTTTTTAAAAAAATAAATGTGGTATATTTACTATAGCAAAAAGTATAAAATCTAGTTTTTTTTTTTCAAAATTGTCACTTTTTTATTGTTTATAGCGCAAAAAAAATGCAGAGGTGATCAAATACCACCAAAAGAAATCTCTATTTGTGGGAAAAAAGGACGTAATTTTTGTTTGGGTACAACGTCTCACGACTGCGCAAATGTCATTTAAAGCGACGCAGTGCTAAATCGCAAAAACTGCTCTGGTCATTAAGGGGGTAAAACCTTCCTGGGCTGAAGTGGATAAGGAAAAAATTAAAAACTGAAATAACACTGTACATCTACCCAATAACCCCCCACGTTCCTGCTGTACTTGCCTACGTAGCCGATGACCTGTCAGCACCCATGCAGCAGTAAAAGCATTTCAGGGGTTATGAAATTCCCTCTGTTCTTCGTCTTGTGTCTGCAGGGCTTCCGGGATGGATCAGAGTGATGCTTTGTGCTGGAGCTGACCAATCAAAATTGCGATGATCCATCCTGGAAGCGCTGCAGAACCAAGAGGGAAAATAGCAGGCATTTCAAATCCCAGACCACTGCACCAGCTGCTTGGGCACTGACAACTCACCTACAGAAGTAAGTACAGCAGGAACTAGGGGTGTGGAGAGGGTGTACAGTGTTAGTTTACCTTTTGATTTTTTCTGAAAAGGTAAACTTACACTTTAAACTTGTGGCAAAAGACAAATAAATATGCCACTAAGCTTGCAGTATAATAGAAAACACCTGTAGTAATTCCCCGAGGTGGTGAGCGGTCGGTGCACTGGCTTGTAGGGACCCCCTAGCATCTGAGCAAATATGTACTGTAAATCAGAGGTCTCCAAACTTTCTAAACAAAAAGGGACAGTTTAATGTCCTTCAGGACTTAAGGAGGGTCAGACTGTGAGCATTGGGAGTTGGAAAGGTCACGACTCCATAAACAATGCCCCATCTTTGGTGTCAGTGGGAAGAATTGTGCCCCATTGTTCTTGTCATTGGGAGGAATTCTGCCCTTTTATTGGTGTCAGTGAGGGGAACTATGCCCCATTGTTGGTATTAATGGATGAAAATAGTGCCCCAAGGACCGAATAAAAACAAGCAAAGGGTCTCACTGATGTAGATGAAAGAGAGCTGGCAGCTCAATTTTCCACAATGAATGAGTTCATTACTCCAGGTGTGGTACAAAATAATTCAGGTCTCATGCGTTTTGGTGTGTAGCCTTAATCATATGAATTAGGCTACACGCCAAAATGCATAGGCCCTGTATTATTTTGTACTACACATGGATTAATAAACTCATTCATTGCGAAAGATTGAGCTGCCAGCTTTCTTTCATCTACGTGTAAGCTTGCAGTGAGTAAACAAATTGTAAGATTATTTCACAACATCCTGCCCTGTCTCACTAAAAAAATGTTAAAAAAATTAGTAGGAATGGAATTCAATCTTAGATAGAGGTGAAAAATTTGTTTTTAAAAAGTAGTACAATTTGTCACCTGTAAGAAAGTCTCTAGGCTCATGCATTTAGTTTCTCTTAAAGAGGAACTAAACCTTTCTATTTTTACAGCCAAAGAAGCTGCCATTGTATCCTCTGATTGATCAGCAGTGGCCATAGTGTTGCTCATGTGATCAGTTATGGCACTAAACATTTGATTGCTTGGCAGTTCAGTTGAGAGTACAAGGAATCTGTGACAGCTACCATTCTTGGCATGCTATGAATGTAATTGTAAGTTTTGTTTAAAGCAGAACTAAACCCATAGATTTACCAGTTTAAAAAAAAACAGCTACATTCCCTGCATGCCAGGAATGTTAACTGTCCCATTTTTTTGTGCTGTCATCCAAACTGTCAAACCATCTAATGGCTGGTGCTATAAAGGATCACATGTGCAGCACCATGGCAGTTGCAGATCAAACAGGCCAAGATGGCAGCTTCCTTGGCTGAAAAGGATAGGAAGGTTTAGTTCCTCTTTAAAGGCAGCCAGTGTTACTGTAGTATTTTCC
Organism: Lithobates clamitans; assembly: GCA_037952925.1. Taxonomy (NCBI): domain Eukaryota; kingdom Metazoa; phylum Chordata; class Amphibia; order Anura; family Ranidae; genus Lithobates; species Lithobates clamitans. Next base: position 5,354,799 of record JBBGZY010000605.1, on the reverse strand, counting down.
AAATGCCAGATGTGCCTGAAATGAAATAGAATGAACTTTGATGGGTTGCCAAATTCCCAAAACATCTGCACAATTCACCTTTAACCACTTTCCGACCGCCTCACGCCTATATACATGAGCAGAGTGGCACGGGCAGGCAAAATCACGTACCTGGTACGTGATTGCCTTCCCGCGGGCGGGGGGTCCGATAGGACCCCCCCCCGGTGCCATCGGCAGTCGGCGTTTGGTTGGGAGCGATGAGAGACGAGGGGGAGACCATCCGATCGTGGCCCCCCCCTCGCGATCGCTCCCAGCCAATGAGAAACATCCCCTGCCTCTGTATAGTACACAGAGGCAGAGGATGTGATGTCATCTCTCCTCGGCTGGCCAGTTTCCATTCCAGCGCCGAGGAGAGAAGACATGTAAGTGCACCAACACTCACACACAACACAGTAGAACATGCCAGGCACACTAAACACCCCCGATCCCCCCCCGATCCCCCCCCCAATCACCCCCCCGTCACAAACTGACACCAAGCAGGTTTTTTTTTTTTTTCCTGATTACTGCATAGTGTCAGTTTGTGACAGTTACTGTGGTAGGACAGTGAGTGTTAGCCCCCTGTAGGTCTAGGGTACCCCCCTAACCCCCCCTAATAAAGTTTTAACCCCTTGATCACCCCCTGTCGCCAGTGTCGCTAAGCGATCATTTTTCTGATCGCTGTATTAGTGTCACTGGTGACACTAGTTAGGAACGTAAATATTTAGGTTCGCTGTCAGCGTTTTATAGCGACAGGGACCCCCATATACTATCTAATAAATGTTTTAACCCCTTGATTGCCCCCTAATTAACCCTTTCACCACTGATCACCGTATAACTGTTACGGGTGACGCTGGTTAGTTCGTTTATTTTTTATAGTGTCAGGGCACCCGCCGTTTATTACCGAATAAAGGTTTAGCCCCCTGATCGCCCGGCGGTGATATGCATCGCCCCAGGCAGCGTCAGATTAGCGCCAGTACCGCGAACACCCACGCACGCACCGTACACGCACCGTACACCTCCCTTAGTGGTATAGTATCTGAATGCATCAATATCTCATCCGATCAGATCTATACTAGTGTCCCCAGCAGTTTAGGGTTCCCAAAAACGCAGTGTTAGCGGGATCAGCCCAGATACCTGCTAGCACCTGCATTTTTCCCCTCCGCCCGGCCCACCCAAGTGCAGTATCGATCGATCACTGTCACTTACAAAACACTAAACGCATAACTGCAGCGTTCGCAGAGTCAGGCCTGATCCCTGCGATCGCTAACAGTTTTTTTGGTAGCATTTTGGTGAACTGGCAAGCACCAGCCCCAGGCAGCGTCAGATTAGCGCCAGTACCGCTAACACCCACACACGCAGCATACGCCTCCCTTAGTGGTATAGTATCTGATCGGATTAATATCTGATCCGATCAGATCTATACTAGCGTCCCCAGCAGTTTAGGGTTCCCAAAAACGCAGTGTTAGTGGGATCAGCCCAGATACCTGCTAGCACCTGCGTTTTGCCCCTCCGCCCGGCCCAGCCCAGCCCACCCAAGTGCAGTATCGATCGATCACTGTCACTTTTTTTTGTAGCGTTTTGGTGAACTGGCAAGCGCCAGCGGCCTAGTACACCCCGGTCCTAGTCAAACCAGCACTGCAGTAACACGTGGTGACGTGGCGAGTCCCATAAGTACAGTTCAAGCTGGTGAGGTGGCAAGAACAAGTAGTGTCCCGCTGCCACCAAAAAGACAAACACAGGCCTGTCGTGCCCATAATGCCCTTCCTGCTGCATTCGCCAATCCTAATTGGGAACCCACCGCTTCTGCAGCGCCCATACTTCCCCCATTCACATCCCCAACCAAATGCAGTCGGCTGCATGAGAGGCATTTATATGTCCTCCCGAGTACCCCTACCCAACGAACCCCCCCAAAAAAGATGTTGTGTCTGCAGCAAGCGCGGATATAGGCGTGACACCCGCTATTATTGTCCCTCCTGTCCTGACAATCCTGGTCTTTGCATTGGTGAATGTTTTGAACGCTACCATTCACTAGTTGAGTATTAGCGTATGGTACAGCATTGCACAGACTAGGCACACTTTCACAGGGTCTCCCAAGATGCCATCGCATTTTGAGAGACCCGAACCTGGAACCGGTTACAGTTATAAAAGTTACAGTTACAAAAAAAAAGTGTAACAAAAAAAAAAAAAAACACAAACAAAAATAAAAATAAATAGTTGTCGTTTCATTGTTCTCTCTCTCTCTATTCTCTCTCTATTGTTCTGCTCTTTTTTACTGTATTATATTCTGCAATGTTTTATTGTTATTATGTTTTATCATGTTTGCTTTTCAGGTATGCAATTTTTTATACTTTACCGTTTACTGTGCTTTATTGTTAACCATTTTTTTGTCTTCAGGTACGCCATTCACGACTTTGAGTGGTTATACCAGAATGATGCCTGCAGGTTTAGGTATCATCTTGGTATCATTCTTTTTAGCCAGCGGTCGGCTTTCATGTAAAAGCAATCCTAGAGGCTAATTAGCCTCTAGACTGCTTTTACAAGCAGTGGGAGGGAATGCCCCCCCACCATCTTCCGTGTTTTTCTCTGGCTCTCCTGTCTCAACAGGGAACCTGAGAATGCAGCCGGTGATTCAGCCAGCTGACCATAGAGCTGATCAGAGACCAGAGTGGCTCCAAACATCTCTATGGCCTAAGAAACTGGAAGCTACGAGCATTTTATGACTTAGATTTCGCCGGATGTAAACAGCGCCATTGGGAAATTGGGGAAGCATTTTATCACACCGATCTTGGTGTGGTCAGATGCTTTGAGGGCAGAGGAGAGATCTAGGGTCTAATAGACCCCAATTTTTGCAAAAAAGAGTACCTGTCACTACCTATTGCTATCATAGGGGATATTTACATTCACTGAGATAACAATAAAAATGATTAAAAAAAAAAATGAAAGGAACAGTTTACAAATAAGATAAAAAAGCAAAAAAATAATAAAGAAAAAAAAAAAAAAAAAAAAAGCACCCCTGTCCCCCCTGCTCTCGCGCTAAGGCGAACGCAAGCGTCGGTCTGGCGTCAAATGTAAACAGCAATTGCACCATGCATGTGAGGTATCACCGCGAACGTCAGATCGAAGGCAGTAATTTTAGCAGTAGACCTCCTCTGTAAATCTAAAGTGGTAACCTGTAAAGGCTTTTAAAGGCTTTTAAAAATGTATTCATTTTGTTGCCACTGCACGTTTGTGCGCAATTTTAAAGCATGTCATGTTTGGTATCCATGTACTCGGCCTAAGATCATATTTTTTATTTCATCAAACATTTGGGCAATATAGTGTGTTTTAGTGCTTTAAAATTTAAAAAAGTGTGTTTTTTCCACAAAAAATGCGTTTGAAAAATCGCTGCGCAATTACTGTGTGAAAAAAAAAATGAAACACCCACCATTTTAATCTGTAGGGCATTTGCTTTAAAATAATATATGTTTGGGGGTTCAAAGTAATTTTCTTGCAAAAAAAAATAATTTTTTCATGTAATCAAAAAGTGTCAGAAAGGGTTTTGTCTTCAAGTGGTTAGAAGAGTGGGTGATGTGTGACATAAGCTTCTAAATGTTGTGCATAAAATGCCAGGACAGTTCAAACCCCCCCAAATGACCCCATTTTGGAAAGTAGACACCCCAAGCTATTTGCTGAGAGGCATGTTGAGTCCATGGAATATTTTATATTGTGACACAAGTTGCGGGAAAGAGACAAATTTTTTTTTTTTTTGCACAAAGTTGTCACTAAATGTTATATTGCTCAAACATGCCATATGGATTTGTGAAATTACACCCCAAAATAAATTCTGTTGCTTCTCCTGAGTACGGGGATACCACATGTGTGGGACTTTTTGGGAGCCTAGCCGCGTACGGGACCCCGAAAACCAAGCACCGCCTTCAGGCTTTCTAAGGCCGTAAATATTTGATTTCACTCTTCACTGCCTATCACAGTTTTGGAGGCCATGGAATGCCCAGGTGGCACAAAACCCCCCCAAATGACCCAATTTTGAAAAGTAGACACCCAAAGCTATTTGCTGAGAGGTATAGTGAGTATTTTGCAGACCTCACTTTTTGTCACAAGGTTTTGAAAATTGAAAAAAGAAAAAAAAATTTTTTTTTCTGGTCTTTCTTCATTTTCAAAAACAAATGAGAGCTGCAAAATACTCACCATGCCTCTCAGCAAATAGCTTGGGGTGTCTACTTTCCAAAATGGGGTCATTTGGGGGGGGTTTGTGCCATCTTGGCATTTTATGGCCTTCAAAACTGTGATAGGTAGTGAGGAGTGAAATCAAAAATGTATGCCCTTAGAAATCCTGAAGGTGGTGCTGGGTTTTCGGGGTCCCGTACGCGGCTAGGCTCCCAAAAAGTGCCACACATGTGGTATCCCCGTACTCAGGAGAAGCAGCTGAATGTATTTTGGGGTGCAATTCCACATATGCCCATAGCCTATGTGAGCAATATATCATTTAGTGACAACTTTTTGTAATTTTTTTTTTTTTTTTTTGTCATTATTCAATCACTTGGGACAAAAAAAATAAATATTCAATGGGCTCAACATGGCTCTCAGCAATTTCCTTGGGGTGTCTAATTTCCAAAATGGGGTCATTTGTGGGGGTTTTGTACTGCCCTGCCATTTTAGCACCTCAAGAAATGACATAGGCAGTCATAAACTAAAAGCTGTGTAAATTCCAGAAAATGTACCCTAGTTTGTAGACGCTATAACTTTTGCGCAAACCAATAAATATACGCTTATTGAGATTTTTTTTACCAAAGACATGTGGCCGAATACATTTTGGCCTAAATGTATGACTAAAATTTAGTTTATTGGATTTTTTTTATAACAAAAAGTAGAAAATATCATTTTTTTTCAAAATTTTCAGTCTTTTTCCGTTTATAGCACAAAAAATAAAAACGGCAGAGGTGATCAAATACCATCAAAAGAAAGCTCTATTTGTGGGAAGAAAAGGACGCAAATTTCGTTTGGGTAGAGCATTGCATGACCGCGCAATTAGCAGTTAAAGCGTCGCAGTGCCGAATTGTAAAAAGTGCTCTGGTCAGGAAGGGGGTAAATCCTTTCGGGGCTGAAGTGGTTAATATATACAGCATATACACTATTTATACTGTATTTATGTATATATACAGTATCTTACAAATGTGAGTACACCCCTTACCTTTTAGTAAATATTTTATTATATCTTTTCATGTGACAACAATAAAGAAATGACACTTTGCTACAATGTAAAGTAGCGAGTGTACAGCTTGTATAACAGTATAAATTTGCTGTCCCCTCAAAATAACTCAACACACAGCCATTAATGTCTAACCCACTTGCAACAAAAGAGTGTACACCCCTAAGTGATAATGTCCAAATTGGGCCCCATTATCCCCAGTGTCATGTGACTCATTAGTGTTACAAGGTCTTAGGTGTGAATGGGGAGCAGCTGTGTAAAATTTGGTGTTATCGCTCTCACTCTCTCATACTGGTCACTGGAAGTTCAACATGGCACTTCATGGCAAAAAACTCTGAGGATCTGAAAAAAAGAATTGTTGATCTACATAAAGATGGCCTATGCTATAAGAAGATTGCCAAGACCCTGAAACTGAGCTGCAGCATGGTGGCTATACAGTCCATAGACCATACAGCGGTTTAACTTGACAGGTTCCACTCAGAACAGGCCTCCCCATGGTCGACCAAAGAAGTTGAGTGCACATGCTCAGCGTTAAAGCCAGAGGTTGTCTTTGGGAAATAGACGTATGAGTGCTGCCAGCATTGCTACAGAAAAAATATAATCTAAATATATAAACTGGTGATAAAAATTGGGTGATAAAGGTGAATGAAGCTGCTATACACAAATTGCTAGACACTTGACCATAGTAACAATATATACATAAACATGTTTGTGAGTGCTGTATTTATATATTGTTAGCATTGCTATAGAGGTTGAAGGGGTGGGGCGGTCAGCCTGTCAGTGCTCAGACCATATGCCGCACACTGCATTAAACTGGTCTGCATGGTTGTCGTCCCAGAAGGAAGCCTCTTGTAAAGATAATGCACAAAAAAGCCCATAAACAGTTGCTGAAGACAAGCAGACTAAGGGCATGGATTACTAGAACCATGTCCTGTGGTCTGATGAGACCAAGATAAACTTATATGGTTCAGATGGCGTCAAGCGTGTGTGGCGGCAACCAGGTGAGGAGTACAAAGACAAGTGTGTCTTTTCTACAGTCAAGCATGGTGGTGGGAGTGTCATGGTCTGGGCTGCATGAATGCTGCCGGCACTGGGGAGCTACAGTTCATTGAGGAAACCATGAATGCCAACATGTACTGTGACATACTGAAGCAGAGCATGATCTCCTCCCTTTGGAGACTGGGCCACAGGGAAATATTCCAACATGATAACGACCCCAAACACACCTCCAAGATGACCACTGCCTTGCTAAAGAAGCTGAGGGTAAAAGTGATGGACTGGCAAAACATCCACCAGCTTCGTGATGTCATCATGGAGGAGTGGAATAGGATTCCAGTGGCAACCTGTGAAGCTCTGGTTAATTAATTAATGGCTGTGTGTTGAGTTATTTTGAGGGGACAGCAAATTTACACTGTTATACAAGCTGTAAACTCCACTCAGTACTTTACATTGTAGCAAATGTCATTTCTTCAGTGTTTTCACATAAAAAGATATAATATAATATTTACAAAAATGTTAGGGGTGTACTAATTTTTGTGAGACACTGATATATATATATATATATATATATATATATACACACACACACACAAACACACACATATACTGTGTGTGTGCACCAGGTGAAAGTAGTAGTTTCTCTGGTACCAGGCTCATGTTTTGACCACAAATACAAAGGCTGCCCTTGTAGAATCAACCATATACAGTACAGTAGAATCAACTAACACATCATATTCAAAGTCAAATAACCTGAATGACAGAAAAGCTTTAAAAAATTGTAAAGATAACTGTTCCAGAAACAAATCACACCAACTTTGGCATGATAACTATCATCGTTGCTGGTTGTGGCAATCGCCATGAACACTATACTGTTTACTACCTTTTTATTTCTCTAAAAAAATAATTTGATGTAAAAAAAAAATATTATGACTGTTACATTTTAATGCGCATGCGTTTTTTTAAATATATATTTATAATGAACATATCCCAGAAAGCAAGAAAGAAATGGCAGAAGTTCCTATATGACAGAAATATTAATGGGCTTGATATTATGTTCTAGAAGAAAAGGTGATGCCAGCAAGGAACCGACTGTAGTATTTATCACCTTGACAGTAATCTTCTGCTTGATAATACCTGGTTTCACAGTGACATCATCTGTGCAATTGCTGGTTGCAACAAGAGAGTCTGTTAGAGAATGTTTCTGTCTTTGCTTTCATTTAAACCATTATCTGAAAAGATACAGGGCTTTCTGGGTGGCATATGTATTGTTTCTCAACCTAGGAAAAAAGAACAATTTGAAATTCTTTGCCATTCTTTATTGTCCTTGCACAAGCCCTTTTCTATCACACAGAGCTGAAAAGGAGATTATTAGTATTTTCAAGACTGGGGATGTTAGCATAAAATTTCTTTGTACTGTATATGGAAGCTGTGTGGTTTTGAAACAAGGTTGCAAGCTTAGCAAGGTCAGAATATTCATAAAAATTAATTGTAATTGTTTGGGTAAAAAGAAAAAATATTTATCTATCCTATCTATCTACACTGTAAAAAATATTGTGCGTGGTCTGCTCCAAAAAAAATTGAGGCAACTATTTGCATCAGCTTTTTTAGTACTGGCAACTAAACTTATTTTTGTCTGACTCATTAGACTTTTCATGTTTTCAACTTTGTTGTTTTAAGTAAAGCCAACTCAATTTTTTTTAGTTTATAGACCATAGTGTTTTAAGTTAGGAATACATACCTTAACTTGTCTGTAAGTACTAGACATGTGCATTCGTTTTCACCTGAATGCATTTTCGTCCGAATTTCAGGTATTTTCGTTATCATTTTAACAAACGATAACGAAAGTGCAGAGTCCGAAAAACGAAAGATCCGACATAAACAAATGCTTTATTTTCGTTTTCGTTGCTACAACAGTTCGATATAGATTGGAGATTCGACATGATGATGACAATAACAATCTGTGTCCATCAAACCTGTGGTCGAATGTGCCTATCCTTAGCTCTATTAGTCCAAGATTATTCTACATAGAGAGAAAAGATTCGACATAGAGAGAAAAGATTCGACGTAGGGGAGAAAAGATAAATAAAAATAATGATAAATGTTATTGGCTGATTGTAACCAAAGAGGAGGAGCAGTAAAATAGCTAGAACTAATTACACACGTACTTTGGCTTATGGTGTCTGTTGAAAGTTCTAAGAAGATTCGATGGAGCAGGTAAACTATACGGCGACGTAAAGTTTAGCTGCTCCGTCGAATCTTCTTTGAACATTCGACAGACACCATAAGCCTTCAATGACAGATTCAACCTTAATTTGGATTTTTGGACGAATGCAATTTTTAACGAAAAACGAAATTAATAAAAACGAATTTCGGGAGTAACTAAATAAATTTATTTTTCAGACGAAAACGAAATTCCAAAACAAAATATTTCAGTGTGCACATGTCTAGTAAGTACAGGTTCAAGTAATGCCAACTACATTTTTCCAGTTTATAGACCATAGGTTTAAGTAAAGCCAACTCAATTTTTCCAGTTTATAGACCATAGGTTCAAGTAAAGCCACCTATATTTTTCCAGTTTCTAGAAAAGTTTAAGTTAGGAAAACATACATTAACTTATTTCAAGTACTTATACAGCAACATCATTTTACATATACATTGTACATTCAGATCAGTGCCTGCCCTCAACGAGCTTTTAATCTAGGATCCCAAACTCACATGCATGCATACACTAGGGCCAATTTACACAGGAGCCAATTACCCTACCATGCTGATAGGGTAATTGACCCTAGTTTATGTATGCATGTGAGTTTGGGATCCTAGATTGAAAAAAAAAAAGCCTCTTTCTCAGCTAACAAATCAAACTGAAACACACACATGTATATAAAGAATATCTGTAAAGAACATAAAATACAGAATATATTAACTTTTTTTAAGCCTTTTAGGAAAGTAATTTGCACTTTAACCACTTCAGCCCAGTAAGGCTTTGCCCCCTTAAACACTTCAATACCAGGCACTTAGACACCTTCCCACCCGGGCCAATTTTCAGCTTTCAGCGCTGTTGCAATTTGAATGACAATTGCGCGGTCATGCTACACTGCACCCAAACAAATTTTTTATCATTTTGTTCCCACAAATAGAGCTTTCTTTTGGTGGTATTTTATCACCTCTGCGGTTTTTATTTTTTGCGCAACAAATAAAAAAAGACCGAAAATTTTGAAAAAAAACAAGTTTTTCTTTGTTTCTGTTAAAACTTTTTGTAAATAAGTACGTTTTCTTCTTCAATGATGGGCACTGATATGGCTGCACTGACGGGCACTGATACGGCGGCACTGATGGGCACCGATGAGATGGCACCAATGAGGTGGCACTGATGAGGTGGCACTGATGGGCACTGATGATGGGCACTGATAGGTGGCACTGATGGGCACTGATAGGTGGCACTGATGGGCACTGATAGGTGGCACTGGTGGGCACTGATAGGTGGCACTGGTATGCGGCACTGATGGGCACTCATAGGTGGCACGGATGGGCACTCATAGGTGGCACTGATGGGCACTCATAGTTGGCATTGATGGGCACTCGTAGGTGGCATTGATGGTTACTTATGGGTGGCACTGATAGTTGGCACAGATGGGCATGGATGGGCACTGATAGATGGGCACTGATGGGCATGGATGGGCATTGACAGGTGGCACGAATGGACACTGATGGGTGGCACTGGTGACCCTAAGGGTGGCATTGCTGGGCATCACTGCAACATAATAGTGCCAATCAGTGCCCATTTGTTGGCACTGATTGGCACAGATTTGGCACACTGGGCACATGTGGATGGCCATGGGGTACATACCTGGCCATCCACATGTTGCCTATTCCCTGGTGGTCCTAGTGGCGATCCCTGGTGGTCCAGTGTGGTGATCTGCGGGGGGGCTGCGCTGATAAACAATCAGCACAGACTCCCCCTGCCAGGAGAGCCGCCGATCGTCTCTCCTCTACTCGCGTCTGTCAGACGCGAGTGAGAAAGAGCCGATCAACGGCTCTTCTTATTGACAGCGTGATCAGCCGTGATTGGACACGGCTGATCAAGTGGTAAAGAGCCTCCGCCGGAGGCTTTTTACCAAGATCAGTGTAGCGGTGTGTCAGACTGACACACCGCTCCACCGATTGCCGCGATGCGCGCCCCCGGGGGCACGCTGCGGCATGTTATCCTGCTGGACGTCATATGACGTCCAGTCAGGATAACACAACCACTTCCTGGACGTCAATCCGCCATAGGGCGGGTGGGAAGTGGTTAATGACTAGGCCTTTTTTGTGCTACACGGCACTGCGTCGCTTTAACTGACAATTGCGCGGTCGTGCAATGCTGTAGCCAAACACATCCTTTTTTTCTCACAAATAGAGCTTTCTTTTGGTGGTTTTTGATCACCTCTGTGGTTTTTATTTTTTGCACTATAAACAAAAAGAAAAGACCAAAAATTTCCAAAATACTCAAAAAAAATTATATAAAAAAAACTAAAATGTATTCATCAGTTTAAGCCAATATATATTCTTCTACATATTTCTGGTAAAAAAAAAACAACGCAATAGGCGTATATTGATTGGTTTGCGCAAAAGTTATCCTGTCTACAAACTATAGGATAGATTTAGGGACTTTTATTGTTTTTTATTGTTTTTACTGGTAATGGCAGCGATCTGCGATTTTTAGTGGGACTGCGACATTGCAGCAGACAAGTCTGACCCCAAATGACACTTTTTGGGGACCAGTAACATTATTACATTGATCAGTGCTATAAAAATGCACTGATCAATGTATAAATGACACTGGCAGGGAAGGGGTTAACACTAGGGGGCAATCAAGGGGTTAAGTGTGTTCCCTGGGTGTGTTCTAACTGTAGGGGGGATGGGCTACCAGGGACAATACAGAGATAGCTGTTCCCAATCACTGGGAACAGAAGATCTCTGACATGTCATCTGGCAGAACGGGGAATTGCCTTGTTTACATATGCAGATCCCCGTTCTGCCTCTGTACACACAATCGCGGGTCACCGGCGGACATCATCTCTGCTGAAACCGCACGTGAGCGCGTGCCCACTATCTCCTGTGCAAAGAACAATGTACATCTATGGCGGTTTGCACAGGAGAACCGACCTGCCGCAATATAATGATGATGGCTGGTTAGCAAGCGGTTAAAGTGTGAACTTTTGAAGATATAAATAAAAAGATTTGCGCTGCGCTTGATTATATATCATAAGGGGTAATGTCCAAAATCACTTATGAAATAAAGAAATCAAGAATATATTTACATCACTAATCACGTGCAATGTGCATACAGTATATATACATGTGAATAGTTAAAGTGCAATGTGCACACATGCATCTTTAATAGTGTCAAAATCAGGGCCGTTTTTAAGGCAGGGCAAAAGGGGCAGCTGCCCTGGGCCCTGTCATTGTTGTGGGGCCCAAAGCAGCTGCCTCATACTTGCCAACTATCCTGGTTTAAATTCCCTCATCCCTTGAGGTTTTAGTCCTGTGCTGTGTCCCAATATCTCAGTGTGAAGTGCTGCTACTAATGCTGCCCTATTGTTGTGTAAAGATGACTCACCTTCAGACCCTGTGTTTACATGTAAATTACTGGCGATCTTATGTAAATAGGGGCGGCCAGTGGCATTGATATGTATATCATGCCCCCCTGAGATCATATCCACAGTAATCTCCAGCAACTAATTAACAAGCAGAAATCATGTGCTGTAACCTCTAGCAACTAATCAGTGAGCCGTAATGTGTGCTGTAACCTCTAGCAACCAATCAGTGAGCAGTAATGATACACTGTAACCTCTGGCAACCAATCGCAATAGCTGCCTGATCTGATTCAGTAAACTGATTCTGAGTCTAGCTGCTATTTATTTTATGTCTCAGAGCAGGTGGAGAGCAAAACTGCATGGGGGGCCCCAAGAAAAGTTTTGCCCAGGGTCCAATCAATATTAAAGACGGCCCTGGTCAAAATATATATATTAGTGCATATAATGAATACCAAATTCAGTGACAAACATGCAAAGCTCATATAAAGTGCAACATGCAGATATCTATTAGAATACTAAACATAAACGCACAGTGCGTCCTTAGAAATGTAATCAATAATTCTTAATTGGTGAAATCCTCATATTACTGTCCAAAATTAAAAGTGCTTCCGTATCCGATCTCCACTTTAGGTCAGTATGGCTCCATAGACATCATTCATGAAAATAAAGAGAGACTATATAGTGTAATCCCATTTAAAAGATATTTATTCGAAAGACAACTTCCCACTAAGGGGTACTCACATTCCCTTGGTGCTAATGTGCACCAAACAATCGAAAACTGTAAAAGATATATCGAATGGTCTGCCGCGGGGTATGCGCTTCTCCCAGCTCAGCTGTTCGCTACTCACTCCGTCCTGGCCCCTCCCCTACGCGTGTTCGACACAGGGAATCACGTGTCTTCATCAGGGAGATATCCCCCTGATGATATCTTTCTGAACAAACAGAAAGTTTGTTTTTGTGATACAAATCAGCACAAAAGCAGCACAAACAAATTGTATAATTGTTTTTAAAATGTAATAACATGTGGTGCAAAGTGGGAGAGGTTTCATTAACTATAATGCGCAATATCTCTGAAACCAGCATATGCGTTCGTTTTTGCAACACAAATCGGCACAGATGCAGTGCAAACGAATGTTATCTTTGTTTTTACATTTTAAAAACATTGGGTGCAAAGTGGTCGGGGCTTGATGTTACATAATCTCAATTTAAGTTCCAATATCTCAAAAACCAAACCGTCTGAAACATTCATTTTTGTGGCACAAAATCGTTTTTAAGCTTAACAGCTGGCAGTCCCTCATCCTGCATCTTGGTTGTGTTCCGCGCTTATGTATGCAGTAAGCGCAAACTTTAGTGAGTTGTCCCAATAGGTGTATACAATGGACGTACATTTATTATAAATATATTAGTCTGCAAATAACAAATGTTTTGATGGTATGTTAAGCAAAATTTAAAGCATGCAAATGATAATTTGTTGAATGTTCACTCTTACCTTTCAATGGCATTGCATAACTTTGTAGTGACTTGAAAAAAACGTATGGGAACCGCCTTGTGCAGGCTTTCAAAGTTCCAAAAGATGTTAAACTCTTTAAAATATACAGCATCAAAACTCGAGCAGTTACACGTTTGGCAAATATATGCGTCCTGCAATTTCAGTCAAATGAAAAGATCATTTTTTTTAATCAAATGTAACTCTTGATTATGGAAATGCACATACCTTAAAAGTTTTGTCTAGATTACTTAATATTGTACATTATTTTTGTAAATGTAATAGGTGTGTTTTAAGAACTAATGAAAATTAAGTAAGGTACGTAAAAGTAATTGTTAATTAAAGTAAATTAATTAACATTTATTGTTATGTTGAAAATGATAACATTTTTATGTTAAAATTACAAGCTAACAGAATAATTTTTATCATTGCATCTATCTATCTAGTCCAGGCAGTCCCCGAGTTACGAACACCCGAGTTACGAATGACTCCTACTTACGAATGGTCTCAAATGCCAGCCACTTGTGCTCTACGTGAGTCCTGGATACCTTTCAAGCACTTCTGAACACATCCCACACTGCCGTACTATGCCCCAGATAACATAACAAGCTCCCGGAACAGAACAAGCTCCCGGGACATTCCCGCATCCATGCACAGGGGGCATTTACACTTACGAACACAGTGTTCCGACAGGAAGTTACACTTACAAATGAAGTGTTGCGACTTACGAACAACTTCGACTTATGAACAAACCTATAGTCCCTATTGTTTTCGTAACTCGGGGACTGCATGTATGTATATCTGCATGTATGTATATCTGCTTATCTATGTAAAGTATGTATCTATGCAATCTATCTGTATACTGTATGCTACTTATTCTTTCTAAATCAAATTGTATTATTTAGTTTATTTGCCAAAATGTCTATTTCTATTTTAGATATCTGTAAATTTAAAAATGACTTTGGGTTTGTTTTTCCAAAAATGAAACACATTAAGTACATGTTCTGACCTGTGAAATTTGTATAGCATCAGTAAAATGAAAATCCTGCACATGTTACTGTAATAATAGTTACAGTGGATACATACCGTAGATACAATAGTTACATGGATACATTCAGGGAACACTCCCTTATTTATTAACGTGCTTTTACAGAAGTATACCAGAATTCCCTGTTGTAAAAATCCTCTAGTTGCCAATAATCAATCATTCAGGGATCAGTTAATTCTAATCCCATTATTATTTTGTCCAGTCTCAGTCTCTATCTCTGCCTCTCAGTCTCTGCTTTCCTTCTATTCACTTTCATGATCATTCATAAATTTGCACTCATACTCCACCTCCACTGCAGAAACTACTCTTCTCTTCTATTAAAACAGTTCATCTATGTGCACTAGATCCTGGAGTGTGACAATAGGACCTCTGATCATACTAGATGTCTGAACCCATAATTCAATGGGTTGAATTATTAAAGACAAACAGGCTGTTCACTCAGCAAGGGGAGTTGCACTTTGCAAGAGGATTTCCCTAGAGCTTAGTGAACGTGGTAAAAGTTCATTTTGCAAATACCTAATCATGTGCAAGGAAATGAAAAACAGCATTTTGCTTGCACATAATTGGATGTTGGAAGTCAGGAGAGCATTATCTCATTCAATAAATTTCCTTGAAAAGTGCAACTTCACCTGCAAAGTGAACAGCCTACTTGTCTTAGTAAACTTAACCCCCTAGTAGCCACAATTAATTGTGCTGAACTGTAAAGGTAAATGTTCTAGTTTACAAAGTACCAAGAACAAAATCATAACAAATAAGTGTACCTAAAGTATTGTACTCAACTGTTCTTTCCCCTGCCAGAGTCCTGATGTAAGGGCCTCTGGGAACCACAAAACCATTGCTGCAAAGTCTCCTGGCCTGGCAGATTCTTCTTCTGGGCATGCATTAACATACAAATCAATCCTGAAAAATTCCAAATCATGAAGAATGTTTTTTTTCATGTTTGCCCAGAAGATACTGCCTAGCTGGTAGACCTTACAGTGGTGGCTTTGCAGCTTCCAGTAGACTGTACAGCAGAGATCTGGCAGATGAGTAAAAAACTTAGGGAAGGTGTTGGTAGGGAGGCAGTTAAAACATTACTGTATAAGCAGGGCCAGTGCAAGGATTTTTGTCTACTTAGGCAAAAGTGCTTTTTGATACCTCCCCCCGCCCATCCAGCACCCCCTATGTGTTCGCTCCTCCCTGCTCCAGCATGTCCAATGCTCTCCAGGCTTTGACAGCTCCATTGCTCTCCAGCAGGCACCCTGGCTGTCTGATTGTGTCCTTGTCTTACCCAGGAACATTGAAAGTAGAGGTGGTCTATCATGCAGGATCTCAGTCCTCATAGATGGAGAACAAGCGCTGCTTCCATCAACCGCTTCTCGGACAACAAGGGCAGCCTGGTGTCCGGCCAGGGTAGTGATATGGCAGCTGTGATAAGGACCAAAGACAGAATCGTCCAGCAGCTGCATGCCCAGGATGACCAAGAGGTCAGGCTGTACAGGGGTCTGGCCGGGGTGGCATACATGCTTTACCAGGTCTCCCAGTGCCCCACATTCAGTGTTCACAGGGACACCTACCTCCGCCGAGCAGGCTCCATCATCAAGTCGTGCATGCTACACTATGACCAGGAGCTTGACCGGGAGACCCAGGTGCCCCTCCTGCTGGGAGGTGCGGGGGTCTATGCCGTGGCCATCTACAAGGTGGTGGGACGGGCAGACTACACCAAGCCACTAGACAAGTTCTTGGAGCTGGGGGACGTGTGTGTGCTGATCGGCTTCCTGGAGTGTGGATCCGATGAACTGTTCATGGGCAGGGGCGACGTTCTGTGTGCTGCCCTGGTCCTCCTGCTGCGGGGCACAGAAGGCAGCGGTGCCCCTGACTGATGTGCGCTCTAGGCCGGCGCCTACCTTGCCTATAGGTAGCTTCGGTCCCATGTACAAGAGTGCAATTATTGTTAGGATGCAGAAATGCATAAGTATTTTATTTATTATAGAAAACATTTGAAAGGGAAGTTATCCTTCATTGTCAACTGTGGTAGAAAATTATTTGTTTCTGTTAAACATTTACTTGGCAAGCATTAAAATGAACCCTCACTCAATAAAGCTACTTACTTGCACCTGCAGCTCCCCCCCAACACACACACAATTTGACTAAAAAAAGCTTTTCTGACACTTTTTGTGCTTGTTGCAACATAGCACTTCCTTCTTTCTCGCCTAGTTGAATATGACATTGAGCTACCCTGTCACTCTGACAGCACACATGTGTAGATGTACTCTACCTCAGGGCTTTGGGACCCACCAGAGATTTGTGGCACATCTGTGCATGCACGGGTGGATTTCTTACACATGCACAAAGCCAATGTAGGTATTAGGTCCCAGATTTCAGGGTGTCTACACATGTGGGAAACCCTTCATGCATGCACAGATGTGCTGCAAATTTCTGCTGGACCCCAAAAGCCCATCAGAGTTCCTTGGCTCATCTGCACATGTGCTAGGTTTTTAAAGATGATGTAACCAGAAAGGGGGTTGGACAGGGACGATATCAGGTGGGGCTGAAGTTCCTCTTGAAGTTATCACTATCCCCCGGTATGAAACAGTGGGAAAGCTAAAGTTATCATGTGGCCATTCATACCTAATTAGGATATTGTAGTGAACTCTGCAGTGGTAAGAAATGGTTTGGAAAGCACAGTGATATGAATAGTATCAGTGTTTAACTAATATGTATGTTTATACATGTCTGGTGATAGCAGGGAAAAATGAATAGAAATTAAAACATACATTTTAGAGACAAAAGGCATTATAGATTCAGCCTTTTGTCTGATAAGACATACACACAGTGGCATCACTATAAAATTCTATACATACATTGGCATCAAACTCAGCTCTGCTTTATCAGTTCTAAAAGATTCAGGAAACAATCTGATTCAGCTAAGCAGGGTACAGCTGAGGGTTAAACAGTTTATTTTAACATTCTATGTAGAAATTGAGTATGGAATTGATTGGACCCCTGGTTATTCACTTTCACTCACCTTGTTAGACCAATTAAACTATGTGAAAGTGTTTTCTGTGGGATACTTATTACATCCCAAAGTCAATAAGTTATCTTGTAAAAATTGAAAGAAGCAACCCTAGATGTATTAATACAACAGTACGATATAAATGTGTCATCCTTTCTTAGTCTGAGTGAGAGTTAACTACTTACTGTAGATATTAGCCTGTATATATCCCTTCATTACCAGGCCATTTTTCAGTTTGCAGTGCTGTGACAATTATTTAATCAACCAAAACTGTTCCCAGATGACTTTTATATATTTTTGAGACAGATAAAGCTTTTTTCTGGTGGTATTTAAGGACTTGCCGACCGGCTCACGCTGATATACGTCAGCAGAATGGCATGGGTGCACAAAACCACGTACCTGTACGTCACTCTGTCATCAGTGGCTAGCATGCGCACGCACACTGCCACGGGTCCCACGGACTTGATGTCTGCCGGTGGCCCACGATCGTGGCATGGAGAGGCAGAACAGGGAGATGCCAATGTAAACAAGGCATTTCCCTGCTCTGCCTAGCAACATGCCAGGGATCTACTGCTCCCAGTGATTGGGAGCAGTGATCTCTGTCGTGTTCTAGTGAGTTCATCCCCCCTACAGTTAGAACACACTGAGGGAACACACTTAACCCCTTGATCACCCCTAGTGTTTAACCCCTTCTCTGCCAGTGACATTTACACAGTAATCAGTGCATTTTTATAGCACTGATTGCTGTATCAATGTCAATGGTCCCAAAATAGTGTCAAAAGTGTCCGATCTGTCCGCCGCAATGTTGCAGTCATGAGAAAAATCGCAGATCACCGCCATTACTAATAAAAAAAAAATAATAATAAAAATGCCATAAATCTATCCCCTGTTTTTTAGACGCGTTAACTTTTGCGCAAACCAAATCAATATACGCTTATTGCAATTTTTTATACCAAAAATATGAAGAATACATATTGGCCTAAACTGAGGAAGATTTTTTTTTTTAATATATATATTTTTTGGGGATTCTTATTATAGCAAAATGTAAAAAATATTGCTTTTTTCCAAATTGTTGCTCTTTTTTGGTTTATAGCGCAAAAAATAAAAACTGCAGAGGTGGTCAAATACCACCAAAAGAAAGCTCTATTTGTGGGAAAAAAAGGATGTCAATTTTGTTTGGGTACAACGTCGCACAACCGTGCAATTGTCAGTTAAAGTGACACAGTGCTGTAACACAAAAAAGGGTTTGGTCAGGAAGAGGGTAAATCATTCCGGGGCTGAAATGGTTAATAACCATTGATTTTTTTTATTATAAAAAGAAAAAAAGACTACATATAAAAAAAATGAAACAACAAGTTAGGTTGGGACTTTATATGAGACCATGACCATCCAGTGCACAGGTCTCCATCCCTATATATATATATAAGAAAAATGAGGGGAAATAGGGGAAGGGGAAATTGGGAATTTATATGAAACACAACACTAGGGCAAGCTGAGTCATCAGGTGTAGAAAATGTTTTGAATTTATTGATACTACATGAGAAACAGAGTGCAATAGATGATACTCACATATAATCAGTAAATATGGTACAGAATAGGTAAAACATGACAATAAGACATAATATAGTAACAAAGTAGCATGTTAAACACTAAGCAGAAGGTAAGTTACAGTATCATCGGCATTACACCCAACATGTGTATACATGCTCTACCACCATTATACCATTTACCCACAGGTAAGAGTGTCTTCCTTTTGTAATTAAATATTATTAATTACTACTCTACACTATATTCTAGATATTTCCAGATAGCTGCTCCTGATGAGTGGACAAACTTCCACGAAACGCGTCGAGCATTTACAACTGAGCATTCACTACTTTTTGACATGTCACAGCAAATATGCATCTACCATGGGCATTTTTAGTGTTTTAGTCATCAGTTTTATTATAATACAATATTGAATATGTATACACATGTTGGGTGTAATGCCGATGATACTGTAACTTACCTTCTTCTTAGTGTTTAACATGCTACTTTGTTACTATATTATGTCTTATTGTCATGTTTTACCTATTCTGTACCATATTTACTGATTATATGTGAGTATCATCTATTGCACTCTGTTTCTCATGTGGTATCAATAAATTCAAAACATTTTCTACACCTGATGACTCAGCTTGCCCTAGTGTTGTGTTTCATATAAAGTCCCAATTTCCCCTTCCCCTATTTTCCCTCATTTTTCTTATATAAAAAAAATGAATCACATTTCTTGAGGCCTTAAAATACCCTTAAGTGTGTTTTTCGCTTGTTTCGAAAATGCGCATGGAAAAATGCTTCTATGACCCCTGTGTGCCCCCTTGCTATGTTGATCATTGTGTCCTCCTTTCAGTAATGCACATCTATCAGTCCATCCCCGCATGCCAGGGTGCTAGGGGTAACCTTAGACTCTAAACTGTCCTTTCAGGCCCACATACAATCCCTGTCCAAATCATGCCACCTTAGCCTTCCGTAACATTTCCAGAATACACCCCTTTTTAACTAATGACACCACCAAGCTTCTAATTCACTCCCTGGTAGGGATGAGCCGAATAACCCCCTGTTCGGTTCGCACCAGAACTTGCGAACAGGCAAAAAATTTGTTCGAACACGCGAACACCTTTAAAGTCTATGGGACACGAATATGAATAATTAAAAGTGCTAATTTTAAAGGCTTATATGCAAGTTATTGTCATAAAAAGTGCTTGGGTACCTGGGTCCTGCCCCAGGGGACATGGATCAATGCAAAAAAAAGTTTTAAAAATGGCCGTTTTTTCGGGAGCAGTGATTTTAATAATGCTTAAAGTAAAACAATAAAAGTGTAATATCCCTTTAAATTTTGTACCTGGGGGGTGTCTATAGTATGCCTGTAAAGGGGCGCATGTTTCCCGTGTTTAGAACAGTCTGAGAGCAAAATGACATTTCAAAGGAAAAAAAGTCATTTAAAACTACTCGCGGCTATTAATGCATTGCCAGTCCGACAATACACATAGAAGTTCAATGATAAAAATGGCATGGGAATTCCCCACAGGGGAACCCCGAACCAAAATTAAAAAAAAAATGATGTGGGGGTCCCTCTAAATTCCATACCAGGCCCTTCAGGTCTGGTATGGATATTAAGGGGAACCCCGGGCCAAAATTTTTTTAAAAAATGGCGTGGGTCCCCCTCAAAATTTATACCAGACCCTTATCCGAGCACGCAACCTGGCAGGCCGCAGCAAAAGAGGGGGGATGAGAGAGCGCCCCCCCTCCTGAACCGTACCAGGCCACATGCCCTCAACATTGGGAGGGTGCTTTGGGGTAGCCCCCAAAACACCTTGTCCCTATGTTGATGAGGACAAGCGCCTCAGCCAGGGTTGTGGGGGTCTGCAGCGGGGGGGCCCGGTATGGAATTTAGGGGGACTCCCACGTCATTTTTTTTTTAAATTTTGGTTCGGAGTTCCCCTGTGGGGCATTCCTATGCCATTTTTATCAATGAACTTTTATGTGTATTCTCGGACCGGCAATTCATTAATAGCCACAAGTAGTTTAAATGACTTTTTTTCCTTTGAAATGTCATTTTGCTGTAAGACTGTTCTAAACACGGGAAACATGCGCCCCTTTACAGGCATACTCTAGACACCCCCCAGGTACAAAAATTAAAGGGATATTACACTTTTATTGTTTCACTTTAAGCATTATTAAAATCACTGCTCCCGAAAAAACGGCCGTTTTTAAATTTTTTTTGCATTGATCCATGTCCCCTGGGGCAGGACCCAGGTCCCCAAACACTTTTTATGACAATACCATGAATATAAGCCTTTAAAATTAGCACTTTTGATTTCTCCCATAGACTTTTAAAGGGTGTTCCGCAGCATTCTAATTTGCAGCGAACACCCCAAAGTGTTCGCTGTTCGGCGAACTTGCGAACAGCCGATGTTCAAGTTGAACATGAGTTCGACTCGAACTCGAAGCTCATCCCTACTCCCTGGTCATCTCTCGCCTCGATTACTGCAACTTCCTCCTCATTGGATTACCTATACATAGACTATCCCCCCTTCAGTCCATAATGAATGCCGCTGCAAGACTCATCCACCTTACCAACCATTCAGTGTCCTCCACCCCTCTCTGCCAATCCCTCCACTGGCTTCCACTCACCCAACGAATACAATTCAAAGTATTAACAATAATTTACAAAGCCATCCATAACTCTGCCCCCAGCTACATCACTAAACTAGTCCCAAAATACCAACCAAGCCGCTCTTTTCGGTCATCCCAAGACCTCCCACTCTCTAGCTCCCTTGTTACCTCCTCCCGTGTGCGCCTCCAGGATTACTCCAGAGCTTCTCCCATCCTTTGGAACTCCCTACCCCAATCTGTCCAACTGTTCCCTAATCTATCCATCTTTAGGCAATCCCTGAAAACCCTTCTCTTCAAAGAAGCCTATCCTACTTCTAACTAACACTGTTTTACTTCCTCCATCAGCTCATCCCCACACAGCTATTACCTTCTGTATCAATTGACCCTTCCTTTTTAGATTGTAAGCTCTAACGAGCAGGGCCCTCTGATTCCTCTTGTACCAAATTGTAACTGTAATGTCCGCCCTCATGTTGTAAAGCCACTACAAACTGTTGGCGCTATATAAAACCTGTATAATAATAATAATAAAAATAATAATAATAATTCGGTAGAGTCAGTAAGTCAGTAGAAGTAGTTTTACTCACATACCTAGCAAGAGAAGTACTGGCTGGAAAAGAAGATTAGGAGGATTGACAGCAGGAGAGTAAGGTGTGGGCTCTCAGATGTAAAAATAAGTTATGTTTTCTTTTGATCCATTGGCCATCATAACAATCACAAGGCACAGAGTTATTCTGCTCTGTGCCTTTTGTCTATAATGCAAGCTCCTTTACAGACATTCATTGGATGTGCTGGCCACTCGTGCCTTATTTCTGTAGTGTGGTTTATAAAAAGCACTCCAAAAACAGATGTCAACCTACTTTACTATTTTTTTTTTTACGATAAGGTGGTAGAGTGTGATGGTTAATGAACAATTATAAACTTTAATCCATTATCGGAGCCTTAAAGCGATTGTAAAGTCTTGTTTTTTTTCCCTATATACTTATATACTTACCTCCTCTGTGCAAGGGGTTTTGAACAGAGCAGCCCAAATCCTCCTCTTCTCGAGTCCCTCTTCTGTGATCCTGGACGGTCCCTCCTGTTGAGTGCCCCCACAGTGGGCAGCTTGCTATGGGGGGCACCCAAGCTGAGTCACAGCTCTCCGTGTCCATTCAGACATGGAGCTGCGGTCCAGCCTCATCCCCTGTCTCTCGATTGGCTGGCTGGCTTTGATTGACATCAGCGGGAGCCAATGGTGCCGTGCTGCTGTCTCAGCCAATGAGGGGAGGAGTCCCGGCCAGCCGAGTGTCTTGTGCAACATAGCTGAATAGAGATAGGGCTCAGGTAAGTATTAGGGGAGGTGAAGGGGCTGCTGCACACAGAAGGCTTTATATCTTAATGCATAGAATGCATTAAGAAAAAAAACTGCTGACTTTACAACCATTTTAAATTACAAGTACAGATGTGCTAATGCACATTGTTTAGTGTGTTGCACAATAACAATTTTTGTGTTAAGACAACCTCTTGAAACGAATGGGCTGCCAACTTGACAAAAATCATACTTGACCATTTTTTGTAACATAAAATGTGTTGAGGTGCTATTTAAAATGAATGGTATTAAAATGCTGTAATGCATGTCACCACAAGCATTTGTGTAAATATGTTCTAAGAGGAAGGATACAGTGGATTGCGTGTAAATTTGGAATTAAAAGCTGTTTTTCAAATGATCTTCCTGATGCAGATTTGAGGAAAGTATAAACCAACACACTTACTACTAGATGCTCCTGATTCATATCATTATTAAAGTGCTTGTAACCTTAAACGTAAAGTTTAGTAATTCTGTCTCTTTAGAGTTTTGGATTGAGGTTTTTTTTACTGATAAATCCTGTCAGTCCCCCACTTCCTGGTTGTAAACTGACCACACTAAGCACAGAAGCCAAACAGTTTACATCCCTTGTCACCCTGTTCTGAGTTCAAACATGCCTGTATCTTCCTGGTCAGTTTGTAGCCACATCCCCTACCCACCCCTCTTTTCTTAATTGGCTTCCACAGCCATCTGATCTGCAGCTTTCCTGCCAATTACTTGTGCCTCCATTGTGTTCAAGCCCACCCTCAGGTCCATGATACTCTGAAGAAGGAAAAGGGATATGACCTGAATCGAAAATTCTCAGAAAAGATAAATAAGCACTTTTTTTTATTGTATAAATAAAGATTATTTAAAAAATATACTTTGAGCAATTAGAATATGTAAATGGTATGCTTTGCTTTGACTTCACACTGCTCTAATCGAACCGCTGCGGGTGTCAATGTAAAGTTAATGACACCCCCAAATAAGTTTGCAGATCACAGTGTGAACTGTGAAATAGGACAGGAATCGGATCGCATTGGGTGTGAAGACCCATGCAGACCGATTCCAATGAGGACCAAAAAAAGGGTCCTGCACCATTTAGGTGCGAATGCAATGTGATTTCAGCCATACAGTTTGTATGGTTGAATTCACATTGCACAGACATTGCATGCAATGTTCACAGCAATGCGGTGCAAATCATTTTGAACCCAGCCTTAAACTTAATTCCAGTTTGATCAACTAACCTATAAAAGCATTATCTGGCAGAGTCTGAAAACAACACAGTAGCCAAGAATGCTATATTGTCCTAATCTACGGTACTGTCCCCTACATTTTCATTGATCCTTGAGATGCTTCCATCCATCGTCTTCTAGGTTTACAGTTTCATTCAACATGCTCTTTTGAGCCCAGGGCATCAAAACTCTTCCCCCACCTTGCTCCCTGCCCTGGACTCAGAGGAGGAATATTGCATCACATGGCACTGCTTTCAGCAGCATGTAGAATCCATTCACTGCAGGAGGAAGAAGAGTGCTTGAAAACATTTCTGAGGTGACACAGAAATTGCAAAGCAATATATTTTTAATTTAAGGGCACAATCCCAGATAGCAAGCAGTTGAGCTGCAACTTTGAAAATGACCTGCTAAGCTAAGCTAAGCTACACTTGCCAGTCTTCACATGCAGCAAGTCCCCATTGCATGACTGCAGATCAACTTTCTCTGCAAACATTCTGCAAGTCTGCTGCAAGTTCTAGTTCAGTTGTGTTGTGCAATAGTCATCCCACCACAGGGGTCACTGTGACTTGCAGAACTCTTTGTTCTTGCTAGAGATGTGCCATGCAAATTTGCTACAAATTGGAAACGCATCAACTAGAAATTGTGCTTCAAGTGCTCTGCAAGTGTACAATTTGCCAGTGAAAATGTGCAGCAAGTTAACAAGACTTATAATTCAACACTGCCACAAATTTGTGGCAAGGTATCCTTGCTATCTGGGATGGAGTGATTTAGATCATGTGAAAATACAAATCATCATCAAAGAAAAAAAAAGCCTGCTGGAGAGAAGAGTAAGGTAAGTACCTTTCTTCTCATCCCCTAAAAGTACTACAATTTTTTTTTTTTTTTTGTAATTCCTGGAGTTGGGCTTTTTTGGATTTCTTAGAGATTGACTTTAATATTTTTTTCTTCACTGGCTTGAGTAATTACCTAAATACAGAATGGGGTCAGCATCTTGGACACTAGGCATACTGAATTTTGTACATTCACTAATTTCTTCTTAAAAGTATCCACCCAGGTTTTTTTTTTCTAACCAATCTAGGATAACATCATGGAAGACATCCAGTAACAGTTGTGATTGTCATTTTACAGGCTCTCTTGTGAGCTTACAATACAACAATATTGATTTTTGGGAAAGCACACAGCTCACCGGTTTAGCTTTCTATATGTCAGCAAAGAAAATTAGAAACTTAATAAGTAATGTACATTAAGTAAGAGCTTGGACTTCTTCTGTTAACAGGCTATTGTTAGCCTGTATTAGGCAAAGTAAGAGATTGGGGACAATAGATAAATCATGATAGAAAAAGAAAAATGACTTGATTGGTTGCCAAAACAACATCCTTTTTTCTAGACACTTTTGGAAAACCTGCTCATAAAAATGGCAATTTGTATTACGTGAATGATTGTCACTGTAAAAAACATTAACAAGTCCTCTAACCAATAGTGTATCTATGCTGTATTGGTTGTCATGTAAAAAGCTTATTCCTATTAGAAATATTGCAGTGCCGTATGAAATTTCTTTATCCTTTCAAAGTCTGTTTGTGTCTTCAGATCTTGTAGTAAGTGACTGTTCATCGGGACTGGAAGAATAAGCTGAGATGAGCTGTCTACTGAAGTGATGTCATCAAACAATAGGACATTCATTTGTAGACAGCCTCCTATTGTCTGCTGACAGCTCATGATAGAACACATTGTAGGCTTTGTATCCTATTTCTTACTCTTCCTAGCTATGGAGTTTTTTTTTTCTATTTTTATTTAATTAACTCTATACTGTGTTAAATGTAGGGCTGTAAATATGATGTAATTCCTTCCTCAGACTAGACAATGATTTTTTTTTAAGCTTCCCCATAATGAAGACATTAATTACACTTCAAAATAAACACTAGTCAAACATGAAAATTTAGCATTTAACCCATTCATGACCACTGAAGTCTGAATGCCGAGGCACCAACAGCACTAGCACCAGCATCTGTTTGTGAACAGGTTTACTATACAGTAACTCTATGACTAATTTGCCTACCTAAATTTTTTTTATAATTTTTTTTTCCAGAATTATTTTATCATTTTCCAATAAAAAAAAGGTGTGTATATAAAACATAGTGGTGACTATAACCCAAGAATATGAAAAATGTATTGCTTACTCTATGTTCCAAATGTAAAATTTCCACAAAGAGCAGGCACCTTGGGAAGTTGGGATGCAACCCACAATCAACACTAGTCAATTAGCTAGGGCAAGGCAGATGGTCAATACTGTGGAGAGATGCACACATATATACATATACTGTATACATAGTGGGTTCACCTACGTTTTCATGCTTTCATTTTCCTTGTTTATTTAAGTTTTGTTAATAGACCTCTAAAACTCTACTGTAACATTTATGTAGAGACTTGAATAATGCCACTAGGGTCAAATATGCCAATTGTTGTGGAGGCACATATTCTACAAAGTTATTGTTTGTATCACCATTATCATAACAGCTATTCTGACTATGAGCTTTGTACAAATAATCCTGCATCAAGTCTGACATTGTGTGTATCTTTGTTCCTTTTGAAAAGTTTATAAAAATGATTGAAATTAAAAATAAAAAAACGATTGAAATAAAA
The DNA here is from genome assembly GCA_037952925.1 of Lithobates clamitans. NCBI lineage: Eukaryota > Metazoa > Chordata > Amphibia > Anura > Ranidae > Lithobates > Lithobates clamitans. Next base: position 5,328,120 of record JBBGZY010000605.1, on the reverse strand, counting down.
AATTTCTGATAGGTATCTTAAATGCATCCTTTAACCACTTGTGGACAGTCCACCTTACATATACTGTGGCAGAGTGGCCGCTCTGCGCCAGGTCACGTACCTAGTATGTTATCTGACACTTTTGGGTCTGGGACGCGTGTGCACCACTGGAAACCCGCTCGCACACAGTGAGAGCCCAGCGGCAGGTAGCGCGGTCTCGATGTCCGCCAGCACCCACCGATTACACAGTACACAGGAAGTACGGCAATCTGTCTATGTAAACAAGACAGATTGTCATTTTGTTGTTTTGTTAAAAGGGAAGGTATTGATCCTGTGTTCATGCAAAGCAGGAACATAGATTTTTACTAGGGATGAGCCGGATGTTAGAGTCAAACGTAAGTTAATAATGCTTAAAGTAAAACAATAAAAATTAAATATTCCTTTAAATATCATGCCTGGGGCTGTCTATAGTATGCCTGAACATTACCACAGCAGAATGACATTTCTAAAGGAAAAAAATGTAAAACTGATTGCGGCTGTAATGAATTGTCGGGTCTCGGCAATATAGAAACTAATTGAAAAAAAAACTGCATGAATTTGGAGATTTATCCAAATTTTGAAAAGTCCGTACTGTTACCTAGTCATGTCCCCAGGGATGAAAATGATTTTGCAAAATTCTTATCCCTTTATTTGGAACAAAAACTCATTGGCATATTATGGAATACATATTACAGCAGATCCTAAACTTTTGTATGATTTAAACTATGGTTCCTTAATGAAGGGGGTAATGGGGGACCTGCAGAAATGGAGGGGCCGGTTATTAACGTGGTTTGGAAGGGTCAATGCCATAAAGATGAGTGTACTACCCAAAATAATTTATCTTTTCCACACTGTGGAAAAGATACACTCCCACAAAGTTTTTTTTAAACCTTACGAAAGGCCTTCATAGCATTTGTATGGAGTGATAAACATCCCAGATTGGCGTATGATATTTTGTGTAGAGGCAAATTGGAAGGAGGAATGGAACTACCAGATGTAGCTTTATATTATGGAGCAATGTCCTTAGTACGGATCCTAAACTGGTGCCACGACTCCGCAAAGAAAATATTGGTCCCCCTAGTGCAGATAATGGCAGGCAGGAAGCTGGCCGGAATCCCGTGGATTACGAATACAGACAGGGGTCTCTCAAAATGGACGTCACCATTAACAAAGAGCACACTCTTAATTTGGGATAAATTAAATCAATCAGGAGACTACGCTCCACGGATATCCCCTCTGACCCCATTGGAGGGGTACCCATGGTTTCCTCCAGGGGAGGAGGTGGGATTTTTTGGAGCTTTGGGGAGGGATGGGGATACGACATGTTGCAAATTTGCACCTCATGGAACATTAACCCCCCTGCGAGATATGACATTGAAAATGGGGAGGATACCTATGGAGGAGTGGAGATACCATCAATTGGGGTGCTTTTTCAAGGGACTTAAACCCGGGACGAGACCAGTGAGTTCTCTTACTGCTTTTGAATCCATGTGTGTAAATTTACCCATTGAAAGACACTTGATTTCACAGATGTATAGATTGATTCTCGCGACACAAAACCAAGTGGTTCCATACTTTATTAGAGGTTGGGAAGGAGAACTAGGTCATAATCTTACTACAGCACAAATTAAGAAACTCAATAACTTGATGCATTCTACGTCTATAAGCTCACAGATTCAAGAAATGTCATATAAATTTTTGACTAGGTGGTATTGGACCCCAGTTAAGATAGCAAAGAGGTTTTCGATGGCAGACTCCAGATGTTGGAGAGGGTGCGGACAGAAAGACACTTTTCTCCACCTATGGTAGTCTTGCCCTAAGATTAAGGTGTTCTGGGAAGCAATCGCTTCTTGGGTTGAAAGTTTATCCCCCGGACCAATAGAGGTGACGCCCTGGAACTTTTTGTTTCATGGAACTTCAATGTCTGTTAGAGCTTATACGAACAGTGTTATTCCACACTTACTAAATGCTGCCAAATCATTAATACCTAAGCTATAGAAACAAACTAGAAGTCCAACCTTGGCGGACTAGAAGAAAGAGGTTAATAATGGAGGCCGAAAGATGGGTGCATGCAGTGAAAGACAACAAAGATAAAAACATTGAAACATGGGCAGGATGGGTGCGCTGCTTGAAAGAGATTAGATAAAGTAATGATGTAAAGAGTAGTGTGGTCTCTGGGTTAGACCGTGGGTGTCCCGGGGGGGGGGGATATATATAAATTTGTTGTTTTTTTTTTCTTTCTTCCTCTTCTCCCTTATTAGTTTTTCTCACCTTTTTTTTTTTCTTTCTGTATTTCTGAGTGGGGTTGAATACGGGGAAAGGATAAGGGGTGGGGAAATGGGAAGGGATAAAACACTGAGGTAGGTAGGGGGGCACAGAAGAGAAGGGATAGTCTGAATAGATATAGTAAAGGGAAGATGGTATATTTACTCACTGACTATGAAGGATGTATAGCTCATAGAAGCCTCATATAGTTCTCTTTTTTTTTTGGGATATTAAGGTTGACGCTTAAGAGTGATTTGAATTGGCTTAGTAGCCTCCTAAACAAGAATTTATTGTACAGGTTGAGGTTGTTTTTTTTTTCTTTTTTTGTTTTTTTTCACAAGGACGGAATGTCTTTTAAATTTTGTGGATTTGGAAGGGAAGTGTGGAGCACAATGGAAACACTATATCCAGAGGAAGAGATGAGACAAGTGGGGAAGGGAGCACTATTGGTGTAGGGGCGGGAGAAATAAGGAAAGGGGAAGGGGGAAGGAAAGGTTTACATTTTATTGCAATTTTTTTTTTTGTGTTTGAAAGGAGAAAGAATTGTTAAGAATTGTTAATGGATTAAGATAAAATGTATTTATTTGGATAAACTCGAATATTGTAGATTTAAAGCATGAAGTAATGTATATAATGGAAAATAAATAAAAATTTGATAATAAAAAAAAAGAAAAAAAACTTCATGGGTTCCCCCAGTCCATTACCAGGCTCTTTGAGTCTGGTATGAATATTAAGGGGAACCCTGAACAAAAAATGTAAAAAAAATGGCGTAGGGCCCCCCAAAATCCATACTTCAGGTCTGGTATGAATATTAAGGGGAACCCTGAACAAAATTTTTTTTTTAAAATGGCGTAGGGCCCCCCCAAAATCCATACTTTAGGTCTGGTATGGATTTTAAGGGGAACCCTGCGCCAAAATAAAAGAAATGGCATAGGGGTCCCCCAAAATCCATACCAGACCCATATCTGAGCACTCAACCTGGCAGGCCGCAAGAAAAGAGGGGGGACGAGAGAGTGCCCCCCTCCTGAACCTTACCAGGCCACATGCCCTCAACATGGGAAGGGTGCTTTGGAGTAGCCCCCCCAAAGCAACTTGTCCCCATTTACATGGGGACAAGGGCCTCATTCCCACAACCCTTGCCCAGTGGTTGTGGAGGCCTGCAGGTGGGGGGCTTTTCGGAAACTGGAAGCCTCCTTTAACAAGGGGACCCCCATATCCCAGCCTTTACCCTATGTGAATTGGTAATGGGTACATTGTACCCCTACCATTTCATAAAAAAAGTGTCAAAAATAGTAAAAAACACAGGAGACACTTTGGGACAAGTCCTTTATTAAAAAAAATTTAAATAAAAATGTCCCATGATGTAAATCCATCTCCGTCGCCTGATGAGCTGAAAAAAGAAAAAAAAAGCCACAACAGCTCCGCCTCCATGGGAGGCTCCCGCCGAGTGACGCCTCTTCTCGGTGACAGCTGTTATATAGCTGAGGGCTCGATGATGTAAACAGGTGACCCCGCCTCCCTCTGACGCCACGTGACATCAGAGGAAGACCGGGGGTGGCCAATTGGAAATATATATGCATCCTTTTAAAAGCTTCTAAAAGACAAAAACACAATTTACATGTCAGATGACTCATATCTTCACACTAGCATCCACCTTTTGCAGGCACATACCCTATTTTTTAGAGCACCATGGTGTCTATACTTTCTTAGTAGTCTCCGATACATGTTTTCTAGATTCAGAGCACTATCTATTGTATTTTTTCTTGGAAAAGGAAAAAAGAGGGTTAATATCATAAAATCACTGCATCTGTTCATTTATGTATACTCTTTCTTAATGAAATGATTAAAATTATTTAATGTACACCTCAGAACCACTCCTATTTCTCTGGAGTAGGCCCAGCTCGTTATTCCCCCTTCACAAATGATATTAAGCCTATAAAATTGATAGTGCCAAATTATAGTAATTTTTCTACTGGCGAGTTGACTACAGCAGAGCTTTGATTAATGAGTTTAGGGATTATTACATTTCGGCCTTTTAAATGTTAGGAGATTCAGACAAATGTGTGTCGAATTTAAACATATATGTGTTTGTTACATGGTCTGATATGCTATATTGTGATATTGAAAACAACAGTTTACATATGGTCAAATAATTTATATTTTGTTACATATTTGAAAGAGACTTTCTTTTCAGCATAATCTGATGTTTCAAGTTTATACAAAGATATTGAAAATAACGATCATGCCTTAAATGAAACAAAATGAGCTATTGTGAATCACATAAACATGACAGACTGACTTAATAGCTCACATTTTAATGCTGCACATAAGCCCCTTATAGATATTCTAACTGTGGATGTTTAAGCACTAGGATTAAATAAACAATTCAAGAATCTTTTGTCTTCTTTTGTTGTCACAATTTGCAAACAAAATCTCACTTTCTGTGGTCAGTCCCTGAGGGTGTCAACATTAACTTGGAAAAAACATCTAATCAAAATGTCAGACATATGCAGGTTACAAGAATAAATACACCATTTAACAGTTGAGAAATCATTCAAGTTGTTTAACATTTGCCAGTGAATGGCTTTCATTTGATGATTAATCCACTAGTGCCTCTGCTGCAGCATCCAATATGCAGGGAAATTGGCAGTCACTTCTGTTTTAGCTCTGCCTTCATTACAAACAGACCACATGTTCCATGGAGATATTAAGAATGCCTTCTTGCAAAAATGAGAGGGCTGTGAGTGTTGTGTGGTGACACATTTTTATCTTGCCCTAGACTTTTCTCTTAGTTATTTAGTTTGTTATCTACAGCTTGTTATTTGACATCTTAGCAGCTGATTAGACATTATCATTAGCATGTTGTGGTTATATATTAAGGTATTCTCGGGATAAGGCTGCTGCAGAAATTTATTGGAAGTAACCAATATGTTTTCTTATCAGATTGAAGTTGGAGACACAAAGCAGAATCTACAATTAAAAATATACTGTAAGCTACTGGCGTAACCATTTGATGACTCGTTGTATTTGTACTTTTTTGACCAGAGCATCTGAAATGCTTTTGATTCATCTTAAATAACATTTTAACTTTTTGACTTTTATACAGGAGATGAGAGATGGGCCCTGGATGGGAAAAATCCCTCTTTATTTGGATTATGATCCCTTTAAGGGGCAGACGAGGGTGTATATTCGAGAAACTCTTAAGTAAATGTGTGGGTTAGTAATAGTTTGAGAGCAAGACAAGTGTCTGGAGAAATAGTTTGAGCTACTCAATGTGTAAATAAGAAGTGCAGCTCTGAAAATATACTTGCAATATATAACACAGTCCATATAACAGATGCAAAGATTACTGAAGTACATTCAGTGCAATCGATAGTGTATGAACAATATAGAAAATCAATAGCAAAATATTGCATAAAAAAGGAATATGCAAAAAATAAAAAACATGTACTAATTAAAGTGCATTAAGTGCTATCAATTGTGCAAAACCTAAAATCCAGCTAGAGATTAATTTCAAGCATAAACGCCAGTGCAATATACAAAAAGGGTTCAAGTCTCTGCAAAAGATCATATGGGACTAAAGTTTATGTGTAAAATTCATTGCTAAAACGTGTTGAAATGATGAAAAAACACCCAGCTGTGTGACTCCCATCACCAAAGTAAAAATAGAGGGCTTACCAGAAAGCCTGTGACCCCCCTTGCTCAGGGAGGTCATACAGTGCTTGACTGGATTTCTGATCCACTGAAGAAAAGTCCAGGTGCTCTCTCAGGTGGCCTTAATTGGTAAACCAGAGGGCTCTCAACAACCAGGAAGTAGTGGCAAAAAACAGCTAATTGAAGTATATATGGAACAAAAAACTCTGCATAGTGTGATACTGCATCAGCTTTGAATTTAATAAAAAGTAATGCACTTACATCAGATTGGTAGAATGCAGGCAGATAGACACATAAATCCAAACAAATCCCTAGTAAATGGCCAGATAGCTATTGCGCATGCAGAGTACACACGCTACTCTGCATGCGCTACTCAATGGTTGAGCACTGATGGAGACCTTAGAGGTATTTGGACATACCCCTTCTGTGGGTAAAGGCCTTGAGTTGGTGAGACACTGGGGAGAATTCATAAAGAGTGCTATAGACACCCAGACAACCTCTAGAATTATGTTGGATGTTATACCAAAATTGTCGGTGCTTATAAATAAAAAATAAATAAATAAAAAAAATAAATAAAAAAAAAATGTTCAATGCTGTTATTAAATAAATGAAAACTGGTGTACCATCAACAGATTGTGCTCCACACAAGAAAGGAAGTGTGAAACCAAAAAGACTGCAACGTAAAAAGTGTTTATAAAAGAATTACAAAGTTTTTTTCCTCCAAAAGTGCATTATCTTCACAAAAAATCTTCAGTGCTTATAATGTGATAAAACAAATCAATCTCCATAACTTAATCTGCATTCCTCCTGTGCTTCAGTGATACTTTTAAGACCACCACCATCGCCCCCACACTGTGTGCAATAAATATGCTCACCCGGATTGAGCACTTCAGGTTATAGGAGGTCGCATGAGGTCATTTTAACCACAAACCATATACTGACCAATTCAAATCTTCTGCTTCTTTACCAGTCCTAGGTTGGTCCCAACAGATACAGAGGGAATTTCCAAAGACAAGCACCTTATTTCCAAATCATGCAGGTTACAAAGAATGGAATCCAGCTGATCCTAAACATCTTTGTCCTCTTCTGAAGATGTTCAGGATCAGTTGAATAGGTACCAAACTATGGTAGCCTAAAATCTCTATAGGTGACACTTTAAAAGCCTTTACAGATTACTAATTTAGAGTTACACAGGAGGTCTGGAGCAATAAGTATTGCTCTCACTCTGAAATTCATGGCGATTGCTCACATATGTGGGGTGATCACCATTTATATATGTGTGTGGGGTAAGGGGGCCCTTTAATGTTTTTTCTATTTTATTATTTATTTTATTTAAAACTTTTTTTACACTGCCCCCTTATTTTTTTTATCAACTTTATTGCTAGCACAAGGGATTAACAGCATCCCTTATGATAGCATGGGCCATGACAGGTCCTCTTTATGGAGATATTTTTGGCGACTATTATACCCTGGATATTGCCTCTGGCCTCCAAAGCATCTGATAACACTGAGATCGGTTTGATCACATGCTTGTACAAGCCGGTTTTAACAGATGCTTGTACAAGCCGGAGAGCCCAGGAAAGGTGGCGGTAGGAGGGGGGCAACCCCCTATAACCTGTAGAAGTGATCAAGTCACTCTATAGCTACTCAAATCACTTCTACTGTAAAGGGAATCCCTGGCTGAAAATGTTGATACTGGAATGATGCCTGCAAGTGTTGGCATCATCCTGGTATAACCACTGAAATGCCAGGATGTTAAATGACGTCCTACCGGTGGAAAGTGGTTAAGTTATGGACATTGATTATTTTATCACATTATGAGCATTGAAGATTTTTTTTGTGAAGATTATACACATTTGGAAGAATTTTGTGTAATTCTAATATTGACACTTTTTAAGTTGCGGTCTTTTTGGTTTAACACTTCTTTTTTGCGTGTACATTCTGTTTGATGATATACCAGTTTTGTTTTTTTGCATTAGAACACTGAACTTTTATTTTTTTTTTGAATATTGGGTGTGAGTGAAACCCAGTGCTAGCTGGCTCTTGTTTTACCTATAGAGAGGCTGTGCAGAGACTATATATATCACATTGTATGTACTCCTTCCTCAATGTACCTCCCTGGCCACTGTGCCCATCACACTGGCAGGTTCATGGCAGTTTGCTAGTAGGGGTTGGAGGAGCTTGATGGGGGACTGAGTTCCCCATCAGGTCCACCTGGCTATTGATTGACAGAGATGAACAGTGGGCAGATCCATAGCTATTATTCATCCAACAGAGGCTTTCAAATCCACTCAATGCCATGCTCTGTCAATTTAAGAATAAGGCACGTAATTTCCAAAATATGGACATTTTCATATTCTGGTTAAGACATTACTACTATCCCGGCCCCTTTATTTACATTTATCTTTCAGCTAGGATATCCCCCAGCCAACAGCTGGATGGGGCTGGAGATAGAGTACTGTGTGGGACACTGTCCCATTCATGACAGTTTTCCAGCACAGACATGCTGATTTTTTCCATCTTGCTGTTGTAAAGAATGTAAGTCTATGAATGTGGCAAAGATAACCTGGTTTGTCAAATTCAGACACTAGGATCTGCATTGTGCTCCTTTCCAGGCCTTTTGTACTATGACAGTTAGCTGCATAGCTCCAGGTCAAGAGCTGTAACCCAGTATCTGAACACTTGCTAAGTTTGAACTACAAAGAATAACTCTGACATTATTAAGTAATATAAATCAATCCCTGTAGAGAATTTATATTCAGTAATTTACCATGATGTTTTTTGGACTAAAAGTCTCAGTTACTATTGCTAGACTTGGCAGGATTGCAGATGATTCTCTTTCCATGTTGATGGACTTCCATATTTTGAAGTTTCCACACTTATAATTCTCCATAACAGACTGTTATTGTGTTGTTGGAGATTATTTTTCCTGGTTGTTTCCTGATCTGACCTTCTCTAAATTTCATCTAACTGCAGTCCTCCTCTGAGAAGGTTTGAGAACTCCTCCTGTTGTTAGACTGGGTGACGCTCTTCTCAAGTGGTACACTTTTAAATAAGTTTTTCTAGTGTTTTCCTGTTTTTTCCTTGACTGATTTTCTACTCTAATCATTGGGGGATCCCCGCTTGTGTGCTCTCCCGTTTCCTCTGAGATACTATACTGTACATCTGTTACTGGTCCTGTTCTTCTGTAGATTCAAAAGACAAGTCATATTGTTTCCTTGTTTTTACTACCCCAAAGGAGACAGCATAACTCCAAAGGTCTCAAGTAGGACTTGCTTCATGGTAGGTGTTTCTTCTACCATACTGATCTGTAATCCATAAGAAAGACTCCTTTTATTTTTTTCCTGAAAGGGATTTTCCTCGTATTAACTCTAGTGGTCTACTCAGATAAATTGCTGTGTAGATGTTTTAGCATTTGCACAAAAGTCACAAATAATCCTATTCCCTATAATGTTTGTAATTTGTGTTGAATTTATTTTTCTATTTGTTGCTTTTCACATACCAAATGTAACATTCTCTATTGTTTGTTGCCAAGAGAAAAAAGCTTTAGGAACATTCAACCAGAAGAAGTAAAGAACATTCGACCAATAAGGAAAACAGACCGAACACTATAGGTTAAGACCATTCAAGCAGAAAAAGTGTATGGAGATTTCTGTGCTCACACATGAATCAGCTACTGCAGAAACGGAACTGCTATACAAAATTGATACAATGTTGCAGAGAGGAAACTCATTATTTATTTATGTGATGCGTAACAGTGGTGTAGTGGGTAGCACTCTCGCCTCGCTGGTTCAAATCCCAACCACAACATTACCTGCCTGGAGTTTGCTTGTTCTCCCTGTGCCTGCATGGGTTTCCCCTGGGTACTCCGGTTTCCTCCCACACTCCAAAGACATGTTGGTAGGTTAATTGGCTTATGTCCAAAATTGGCCCAAGTATATGAATGTGAGTTGGGGACCTTGGATTGTGGGCTCCTTGTGGGTAAGGACCGATGTGAGTGTGGAGTGCTGCGTAACTTGACAGTGCTATATGGGTACCTTAAATAAATAGGGATAATTGTAGACATGCACCCACACTCACTCAGGTTGAACTGGATGGACTGGTGTCTTTATTCAACCTTACTAACTTTGTAACTATGTAACTATGTAAAAGGTTTTAGTTGGGTAAACTTATCAAACAATGGAGTTTAATCCCTGCAACATTGTATCAGTTTTGTATAGCAGTTTATTATCTGCAGCAGCAGGTCCATAACACTTAAAGCTAGGCTCCAGTCTCTGAAGTGAAAATTAAAAGTCAGCAGCTACAAAAACTGTAGCTGCTGACTTTTAGTAAACAGCCACTCATCTTTCCCACGATCCGGCGGTGTGCTCACCCCAGTCATGTTCTTTCTGTGTCTTCCCTCGCCGATGCCGGCATCTTCACTATGGGCATCCAGCTGTGGTAGCTTGTGGCTTCATAACTGGGTGCCCACTGCGCATGCACGAGCAGCGCTGCGCTCTGTGACTGGTCCCAAAGACTTCTGGGACCTGTCATGTGTCCCAGAAGACTTTGGGAGGGAGGGGAGGAAGGAGAACTTACACTTCTGATCGCCTAAGGCTATCGAAGTGGAAGTGGTGCCCCCTTAACCAAAAGCTAAATTTCACACACAGGAGCTGGGGAGGAGGCCTTAAAGTGGAACTTCCCATTTTGGGTGGAGCTTTGCTTTAAATACTTATTTACTATGAGCATCATCCCCATCCAGTAGCCATAAAGCAGTATTTTCCTGATTCACTCTATTCTTATAAAAGAAAAAAAAACATTCAAACTGGAGAGAAAATTGTCTCTTTTATATTATTTCTTTTTCATTTCCTATTTCCTTCAATATTAATTTATTCTGTTTGAATGTGCTTAGCCTATAGTATTAGGTTATTTTCTCGATTGGTCAAATGTTCTTTAACCATTTCAGCCCCAGAAGGTTTTACCCCCTTACTGACCAGAGCACTTTTTACAATTTGGCACTGCGTCGCTTTAACTGGTAATTGCACGGTCTTGCAATGTTGTACCCAAACAAGCTTTCTTTTGGTGCTATTTGATTACCTCATTTTTGACACATTTTTGGGACCATTGACATTTATACAGTGATCAGTGCTATAAAAATGCACTGATTACTGTGTAAATGACACTGGTAGGGAAGGAGTTAATACTAAGGGGCGATCAAGGGGTTAAATGTATGTTCCCTCACTGTTTTCTAACTGTATGGGGATAGAACTGAGTAGGAGAAGAGACATTTCGCTGTTCCTACTTACAAGGAACAAACGACATGTCTCCTTTCCTCTGACAGCACAGGGATTTGTGTGGTGTTCGTGCACGCGAACGCGTGTGGCCGGCGGTGATTGCCGGCCATGTGCATCAAGTCCCCCTCCCGGCAGTTGGCTTGCATCTCTCTGATGAAGTACATGTGCCCTCTGGTGGCCCTTAAGGGAAACTCCGTATATATACGGGGTTTCTCGCAACGGTGCCATTGTGCCGCAGTAAATGTACGCGAGCTGCTTGGGAACCGGTTAACTCTTCTGGTTAAATGTTCTAAAGATTTTCTCTTAGGATGAAATGTTAGGGAATGTTACATTCACCCTGTGAAAGGCAACAAATAGAAACTGACATACAGTGGGGACGGAAAGTATTCAGACCCCCTTAAATTTTTCACTCTTCGTTATATTGCAGCCATTTGCTAAAATCATTTAAGTTCATTTTTTTCCTCATTAATGTACACACAGCACCCCATATTGACAGAAAAACACATAATTGTTGACATTTTTGCACATTTATTTAAAAAAGAAAAAAAAATGAAATATCACATGGTCCTAAGTTTTCAGACCCTTTGCTGTGACACTCATATATTTAACTCAGGTGCTGTCCATTTCTTCTGATGATCCTTGAGATGGTTCTACACCTTCATTTGAGTCCAGTTGTGTTTGATTATACTGATTGGACTTGATTAGGAAAGCCACACACCTGTCTATATAAGACCTTACAGCTCACAGTGCATGTCAGAGCAAATGAGAATCATGAGGTCAAAGGAACTGCCTGAAGAGCTCAGAGACAGAATTGTGACAAAGCACAGATCTGGCCAAGGTTACAAAAAAATTCTGCTGCACTTAAGGTTCCTAAAAGCAGAGTGGCCTTCATAATCCTTAAATGGAAGATGTTTGGGATGACCAGAACCCTTCCTAGAGCTGGCCGTCCGGCCAAACTGAGCTATCGGGGGAGAAGAGCCTTGGTGAGAGAGGTAAAGAAGAACCCAAAGATCACTGTGGCTGAGCTCCAGAGATGCAGTCGGGAGATAAGAGAAAAGTGTAAGAAAGTCAACGATCACTGCAGCTCTCCACCAGTCAGGGCTTTATGACAGAGTGGCCCAACGGAAGCCTCTCCTCAGTGCAAGACGCATGAAAGCCCGCATGGAGTTTGCTAAAAAACACCTGAAGGACTCCAAGATGGTGAGAAATAAGATTCTTTGGCCTGATGAGACCAAGATAGAACTTTTTGGCCTTAATTCTAAGCAGTATGTGTGGAGAAAACCAGGCACTGCTCATCACCTGTCCAATACAGTCCCAACAGTGAAGCATGGTGGTGGCAGCATCATGCTGTGGGGGTGTTTTTTAGCTGCAGGGACAGGATGACTGGTTGCAATTGAGGAAAAAATTAATCCGGCCAAGTACAGATATATCCTGGACGAAAACCTTCTCCAGAGTGCTTAGGACCTCAGACTGGGCCGAAGGTTTACCTTCCAACAAGACAATGACCATAAGCACACAGCTAAAATAACAAAGGAGTGGCTTCACAACAACTCCGTGACCGTTCTTGAATGGCCCAGCCAGAGCCCTGACTTAAACCCAATTGAGCATCTCTGGAGAGACCTAAAAATGGCTGTCTACTAACGTTTACCATCCAACCTGACAGAACTGGAGAGGATCTGCAAGGAGGAATGGCAGAGGATCCCCAAATCCAGGTGTGAAAAAGTTGTTGCATCTTTCCCAAAAAGACTCATGGCTGTATTAGATCAAAAAGGTGCTTCTACTAAATACTGAGCAAAGGGTCTGAATTCTTAGGGCCATGTGATATTTCAGTTTTTCTTTTTTAATAAATCTGCAAAAATGTCAACAATTCTATGTTTTTCTGTCAATATGAGGTGCTGTGTTTACAATAATGAGGAAAAGAAAATCGAACTTAAATGATTTTAACAAATGACTGCAATATAACAAAGAGTGAAAAATTTAAGGGGGTCTTAGTACTTTCCGTCCTCACTGTACATATTACAAACATTACAGATATTGTTCATAACTTTTGCACACTTAAAGAGGAAGTAAACCCTGGTGGGTTTTACTTCCTCAATATTTCCCTGCAAAGATAAAGAATAATGGGCTACTATGCATCGCATAGTAGCTTATTATGTATCACTTACCTGAAACCAAAGCCTGCAATATCACTGCTGTCCCCACTAGCAGCGAGCCTCCATCTTCAACCCCTTCTTCAACCCCTCTTCCTTCCGGGGCCACGAGCTCTGTGACTGGCCGGAGTCACATGCGCGCAGGAGCTGCAGGTCATGGCATGACCTCTATTAGAAACGGCACGATGTGTCCTTTCTTAAGTGCACATGCGCTGTAGTCATTGGCTTTTTTGTAAATTTTTGAGGTTTAGGAGATATTTTAAGCACCTACAGGTAAGCCTTAATATAGGCTTAACTGTAGGTAAAAGTGGTTGTACAGGGTGTACAACCACTTTAAATAGACCAAATAGACCCCTAAGATTCCTGTCCTTTGCTCTGTAGAAAATATATTCTTGTAGGCATATCCAACAGGACTGGCAGGATTGTGAACAGGTCTGCTGTATACTCACCACACCTCTTTCTATCTTTAGGAGTCTTTTATGGACAGACTCTGCTCTCCTCCTTTTTGTATAGGAGTTCCTGATTTATCAACCCTTCCCTTACTCCTATTTTTATACTACTTCTGTGCACTCCCTCAATGTCTGCTGGGTGAGGGGACCCGGAAAATCAACAGAAGAAAAACATGCACAACTGTGCTATTACCAATTTAAAAAAACATTTTGAACCTATGTGACATTACATGTAAGCTTTATTCAATATGTAAGTCTGTTATTATTATAAACATGCATCTCTATGTATTCTTCTGAAAAGTTAAATGGATTGAGATTTTCAATACATTTTCATTATAACTAAGGATGAGCCGAACACCCCCCGGTTCTGTTCGCACCAGAACATGTGAACAGGCAAAAAATTTTGACGAATACGCGAACACCATTAAAGTTTATGGGACACGAACATGAAAAATCAAGAGTGCTCATTTTAAAGGCTTATATGCAAGTTATTGTCATAAAAAGTGTTTGGGGACCCGGGTCCTGCCCCAGGGCACATGTATCAATGCAAAAAAAAGTTTTAAAAACAGCAGTTTTTTCGGGAGCAGTAATTTCTATAATGCTTAAAGTGAAACAATCAAAATGAAATATTGCTTTAAATATCGTGCCTGGGGTGTGTCCTTAGTATGCCTGTAAAGTGGCGCAGTTTTCCCGTGTTTAGAACAGTACGACAGCAAAATGACATTTCTGAAGGAAAAAAGTCATTTAAAACTGATTGCGGCTGTAATGAATTGTCAGGTCTCAGCAATATAGATAAAACTCATTGAAAAAAAATGGCATGGGTTCCCCGCAGTCCATTACCAGGCTCTTTGGGTCTGGTATGAATATTAAGGGGAACCCTGTGCTAAATTTTAAAAAAATACGTAGGGGTCCTCCCGAAAATCCATACCAGACCCTTATCAAAGCACGCAACCTGGCAGGCCACAGGAAAAGAGGAGGGATGAGAGAGTGCCCCCCTCTTGAACTGTACCAGTCCACATGCCCTCAACATGGGGAGGGTGCTTTGGAGTAGCCCCCAAAGCACCTTGTCCCCATGTTGATGGGGGCAAGTTCCTCATCCCCACAACCCTTGCCCGGTGGTTGTGGGGGTCTGCGGATGCAGGGCTTATCAGAATCTGAAAGCCGCCCTTTAACAAGGGGACCCCCAGATCCCGCCCTCCCCCTATGTGAATTGGTACATTGTACCCTTACAATTTCACAAAAAAAGTGTCAAAAATAGTAAAAAAGACAGGATACACTTTGGGACAAGTCCTTTATTAAAAGATAAACAAATTAAAACGTCCCGCAATGTAAATCCAACTCATGTCGCCGATGATTCAAAAAAAGAAAAAAAAAAGCCGCATCAGCTCTGCCTCCATGGGAGGCTCCCACCGAGTGACGCTTCTTCTTGGTGACAACTGTTATATAGCTGAGGGCGGGGCCACCGGGGGACTTAAACAGGTGACCCCACCCCCCTCTGATGCCACGTGATGTCAGAGGAAGGCAGGGTTGCCCGTTTACACCACCGGGCGGCCCCGCCCTCAGTGATAGGAATAGGTCCTTGTAATAGGAATAAAAGTGACACAATTTTTTTTAAAAGAACAGTGTAAAAATATAAAATAAGAGGTAAGAAAAAAAAAATTTTAAACGTGCCCTGTCCCGCTGAGCTTGCGTGCAGAAGCGAACGCATATGTGAGTATCGCTCGCATATGAAAACGGTGTTCTAACCACATATGTGAGGTATCGCCGCGATCGGTAGAGTGAGAGCAATAATTTTAGCCCTAGACCACCTCTGTAACTCAAAAGATGCAACCTGTAGATTTTTTTAAATGTTGCCTATGGAGATTTTTAAGGGTAAAAGTTTGTCGCCATTCTCTCTGCAGGGGGTTCTCGGCTCTTGATTGGATAGATTGATAGAAGCGCAGCCATTGGCTCCCACTGCTGTCAATCAAATCTAATGATGTGGGCACCGGGGGGCGGGGCCGAGTCCTTCCATCGACCTTTATGGATGCCGAATGCTGGACCCGGGAGTGCGCCCGCAAGGTAACCCCCGGGAGATCGCTTATCCCAGGGTGTTTTCTGATGCAGAGAGCAGCCGCGTAAGCTGCCGAGGGACCCCAGAAGACCAGGTTCGGGGCCACTCTGTGAAAAACGAGCAGCACAGTGGAGATAAGTATGACATGTTTGTTTTTTGTTTTTTTAAATCCGAACCTTTAGTGTCACTTTTTACATTTTTTTGTTTGCTAGTGGCCCAACTTCCAATAGGCAGCAGTATAACCCAACTGTCTAAGATTCTTTATTAAATATTCAACCAGCATTATTATTGCTGAGCTGTTTATATTGGTTGTATACATAAGGACTCATAAGAACTCAGTAGTGCAAGATGAAATTTACACACTCAATCGACTGAGTGGCTCTCAATCTGAGATTTAAGACAGACAGAGAGAGACTGCAAAAAGTATCAAGTTTCTAAAAACATAGTTTCCCTGAAAAGCAGTTGAAGTCTTGCATTCTTAAGTCAAGTGCTTGTTTTATAACTGAAAACTGGTGCTCAAGTTTCAGAATATTATATGTATGTCAATTAATAAATGAGTGATCTGTAAGATATTGAATTTCATTGCCTTTAAAAATCCCAAACTAGAGGTTTTCACATTTTTCCTGTTATCATCATAGGGATGATGGCAATTACACATCTAGTCACATGAGCCATCTCATTTTTCCTGTAAGATATTGTGCCATTCAGGAATCCAGTTCTAAAACAGAAAAGGCGAAAGTGATTATGTCAATAGTGTGTGGATGACCAATGCAAAGAATGGGGGTGATTTACTAAAAATGGAGAGTGCAAAGTCTGATGCTCTGCATAGAAACCAATCAGCTAACAGTTTTTTTTTTCTGTCAAAGCTTAATAGAACAAGCTGAAGTTAGAAGCTGATTGGTGTTTGATTTTTTCATTTTTTTTTTACGCTCCTACATCAGCAACACTGGCGTAGCCTGGCTAGATCCCTGGCAGAAATAGATATATAGAGTTGCCTAATAATGGCAACTAAAATAGGTAAATGTGTTTTTGTCTTCCTGTTGTGTTCCTGTTCTACTAGACCCCTAATTTTACCATTTGGTATTGTCATATTTTCTACATTTAGACGCATACTAGTCAAAAGACAATGCCTGCTTTTCCTCTGCCTACACGCTGAAGACACTGTCATTGCCTTTCAAGGATCACCCTCAACTTCTATCAAATACACCCCAATCATATTAAAATATAATATACTTTATGCATCTAGTTTATTATTAATGTGTTGCATTCATGAAGAGATGTTGTTTTAGTTCAGAGTTGCTTGGAATCTATAAAAAAATGCTGAAATAATTAAAAATTGAATTTCAATGCAAATGTGGCCTTTTCTTTATACTGCACCAGTGCACATTTATCAACCAGTCATAAACTGTATTGTTGACAGTTTTAGTATAAAATAAGCAAAATGTGACTGTATCCTCTTTGTTTTCCAAGTAAGAAGAATTATAATTATAGTTTAAAAATAAAAAAGTTAAAAGGTCAGGAGCTTTAAGCGGGTATGTGAATCAAATAGGAACAAAGTTTTATTTTTCTCTATTTTACTTCAGATTAAATGTACCTTTTTGTTAAAAAAATGAAAAATAACAAACTCAATTTTTTAGTTATTATAGGAAGCCTGTGAATGTTTAGCACTCTCTCAGAAAAACCTAGGGCATGCAAACACATTCCAGCAAATTAATTTTCAGAGGGACTAGTCATAGCCCTAAGTATCTTACAGTAGGATTCGATCAGAAAGCTGATAAAGCTACGCAACTATATATTTAATGGGAATGAGCTCCTAATTCAGTCTGAGCCTATTTTCACACCAAAATTATTTTTGGAGTTTCATTGAACTAAATGCGTTTTTAGCCTAGCTGAAGCTCGAGCTGTACCGAAAAGTAATACATTTAACAGTGGTAATATCAGACTGGTTGTTAGCAAGCCAACAGCCGCTGGCACCCTAACAACCAGTGTGATGTATTCCTGCCTGGCTCTCTAAACTAAAGCAGAGATATTTTAAAAAAACAAAAAACAAGAAAAAACGAAAATGGTGCGCACCCCCCTCCTTTAAAATTCAAACCATGGATAAAATATGTTGCCAGCACACTAACAAGCTTGGTTAAAAGTTTTAAGCTCTGGAATATTGTATGAGTACATGGAAAAGCAAAATTTTGGGACCATGTTGTAACCAGTCCAGAGTCATTGCAACACCCTTTTAATCACATGGTCAATTCCAATAGGGTGTGTGAGAGGAATACATCACTGAATTTATACCAGACTGTTAGATCTGGTATGGATTTTAGGGGACCTTATGCAGACCCTATGCAAACATACAAGAAGAAAAAGCATGGAGCCCCACAAAATCCACACCAGATCCTTACCTGAGAATGCAGCCTCGCCAGCCAGGCTGTCACGTACCTGGTTGGAGGCTGAAATGCCGAGAGAGCTCCCCTTGCAGCTGAGTGCAGTACACCCCTGGAGTTGGGTACAGAGGGTGTAGTGCCCAGAGAAGCACAGGTTGCCAGATGGATTCCGGAGAGAAGAGCTGATGGGCACCGGGTGGTACAGGAAACACAGCAGGGCTAAAGTCTATAAGAATCCCTGGTAATACTTGGCAAGGTGTGCACATGGATCAGTAGTGAAAGCCAGGCCAGGGGTCAAACACAGTAAATCCGGCAAGAGGAGGAGGTAGGTTGCAGAAACGGGGACAAGCCAAAGGTCTGGTATCAGGAAACAGGCAGGAACAGGTAACTGTAGCAAAGTCCGTTATACAAGCCGGGATCAGGTACAGGGGAAGACAAGTCAGTAAAGCAAGCCAGGGGGTCAAACCGGGAGAGCAGATCAGACAGGTCAGGAACAAGCTGGGTCACAACAGGAATCCAAACAGTAATTTGCACAGAGGCTCAGGAACACAGGAAGACTGACAAACCAGCAACTGCAGACACCAACAGACTTCCTTATATAGGCCCATGTGACCTGCTGGTAGAGATACTGGGTCCTAGAGCCCTTCTCCTGCCAGAGATGCTGGGTCCTAAAGTCCTTCTCCTGCTGTTGGTGCCAGTTCTCCTACGACCATTTCCCTGACACAGGCCAAGTGTGAGGCCCCTTCTGAACCATTCCAGGTCACTGCCCTCAACATGAGGAGGATACCTCTGGAAAAGCACTTTGTCCTCATGTTGATGAAGACAAAGACCTCTTTCCTACAACCCTGGCCCAGTGCTTGAGGGGGTCTGTGGATGAGAGGCTTATCATTTAAAAATAAGTAGTACTCTTACTCATGGGATTGTACCCAAAACCACATAGTTTAAAACTATTGTAAAAAAATAAACAGCCATGCATGCTGCTAAAATGACCACAGCACCTTTATTGGTATTAAAATTAAAATCAATTAACCTTATTAAATTCATAAATAATTAAATAAATACAAAAAACTTCAAAACACATCACTCAGTCATTGAACTCAAGCGAGATAACAAAAATTATCCATTCAGCAAAATCTTCCTTTGTTACAAGGGTGACAAAACTACATTAAAAGCACCAGTAACAAGAGTGAGAGGGAGGGGTGCTCGCCGAGCCGATCCCAGTCAAATGCAAGGAGATCCTGAGGACTAGAGTTGGGCGAATGGTTCGCTGAATTTTCAGGGTGTTCGCGCCACAAAACACCTTGCAATTGTGCGTGCTGCACAGTGCATTTGGCGCTCTGATTGGGCAAAGCTGGTTGTTAAGGAGGGAGGCTGCCCAGGGCGTCCTTAACAACTGATGATTTATCAGCTGTCAATGGGCTTTTCTGCTGACAGCTGAAAAACAAAAAAGTGCCAGTTAAAATAAATAAACGGCATGGGAACCCCCTTGCCACCAGGTGACATTGCCAGATAGCCCTGCCTCTTAACTATATAAGAACTGTCAAAGCGCAGAGGAGGTATTCTGCGGTGGCTGTCCTAGAAGGCGGAGCATCTTTTGTTTTGTTTTGCAATTTGTTTAACAATCCCATGCCTATTAGCCTAGAAAATTGACATTACTATTTCTAAGTTTTGGCTCAAATTGACTTCAATGGTTCAGATTCAGATCTGAACATTGGTAAAGTTTGTCAAACCTAACTCTCTAATCTTTAAAGCATTGATTACTGTTTCTCATAATAGACTGTATGGTGTTTGAGAATATACATGGGTAATAAATTAGTTAAAAGATAGAAGACACATTATTGTTGTTAGTAGAACATGTTCTAAAGGGTTGCAGTGGTGCACCAGTAGGATTGATGCACATCCCAATTCTTTTAAATTTATTTATTAATGATTTAGCAAAAACATTACAAAACAATATAGCCATTCTTGTTGACAATATGCCATTTTGTTGATGTCACATTATTGTGTAGAATTATTAAATATCAACTGGATAGTGATATATTAAAGGATCTGCAAAAACGACAACATGAACAGTTGAATGGCAAACTTAATGTAATGTTTGAGAATGTAACCAGTCCCACGTTGTTGCAGCACCAATTTAATCACATGGTCAGTTCTGGTATGGTGTGTGAGAGGAATATACCACAAAATGTATACCTGACCCCTTAAATCTTGTATGGTTTTTAAGAAAAACCATATGCAAAAAAAAAAAAAAAAGCTGTGTGGTCTTCTACAATCCATATCAGACCCCATGCAATCAACAATAAAAAAAAAAGCATTAGGTCCTACAAAATACATACCAGTTCTTTACCAGAGCATGCAGCCCGGCTGACCAGGAAAGGGGGAACAAAGTGAGGCCCTTTCTGAACCATCCCTGGCCACTGCACTTGGCATAAGATGGATACCTCTAGAAAAGCAACTTGTCCCCATGTAGATGAGGATAAGACCTCTTCCCCACAACCCAGGCCTGATGCTGATGAAATAGCATTACCTTCTATATAATAAATGATATACAGTTAAGCAAAACAGTGAAAGGGACATACTTTGGAATATTGGTTAACGGTAATTTAAGCAGTAAAACTTTATATCAAGTGGCAGCTACAAAAGCAAGCACTCTTTATCTTTCTTCATTAAAAAAAACAACTGATGTTCATATAACATTGAACAGGTATACTGTAAATCACTTGTAAGGCCACATCTAGAATATGAAGTCTGGTTATGAGCACATTGTTTAAATAAGATATTAGAGTTTTGGAGAGGGTTCAGAGGCAGGAAGTTACATAAATAAAAGAAAGTGGAAATGTATATACATTGAAAAATTACACAAATATAGAATATTCATATTTTCATATTTATGTAAGAAGTTTAAAATGTTCAAATATACCCAACATCAGTACAAAGATGCACTTTATCCCAAGAACTGTGCAATGGACAAGAGGACTTCAGTTGCACAGAGAATAAAGATGATTCCTTCATCGGGATAGGAGAAATTTCTTAATGTAATAACATTTAAGCTATGGAATGCTGTACCAGGTGATAATAATGGTATGCTTTACTACATGTAATAATGGAAAAACAATGGAAGAAAAAACACTGGATGCTTTCTTGTAACTAATTGTATCCATAGTTAGAACTATTAAAGACTAATGCCGCGTACACCTGACCAGACTTTGCAGCATACTTAGTCCGGCGAAGCGGAGTCCGTCGGACAATTCGATCATGTGTAGGCTCCAGCTGACTTTTTTTCTAAAAAGTTTGACGGACCTTGAAATGAAACATGTTTCAAATCTGTCCGACGGACTCGAGTCCGGTCGAAAAGTCTGCTCGTCTGTATGCTAGTCCGACGGACAAAAACCCATGCTAGGGCAGCTATTGGCTACTGGCTATGAACTTCCTTGTTTTAGTCCGGCCGTACGTCATCACGTACGAATCCGTCGGACTTTGGTTGATTGTGTGCACGCAAGTCCGTTCATTTGGATAGTCCGTCGTAAAGTCCGTTGAAAAGTACGCCGGACAAAGTCTGCCGTAAAATCCGCTCGTGTGTACACGGCATAAGAGAGATATATTTTCATCCAGGAGACTGAATTGATCTTGAAGCATCATGAAGAACTTTATTTCCTCTGGTGTGACAAAACTGGCCACATTTGCACAGTTGTCTTTCTTTAGACCAAAGCTACAGAAGTTGTGAACATGATGAAGACATTAATGGTTTTTAAAAATGACAAAAACTAGTGCCCTTTAAATAGTACAATCAGCCAAAGCACTCCCCAATGACCAAGTAACTACCTATTAACAAACAATAAACATGCCAAAAAAGTGATCACATAAAGTTCCTGTCTCTTTCCATTAAGCAGGTTGTTCACAACATCATTCCAAACAATCATCAACAACAAAAAGTGCCCTTTGTATTTAACGGTTAACGGAGTGTACTATTTGGTGTTCACTGTTTTTGTCCATTACTGCAATTATTAATGTGGTGGTGAATAAGGAAGACATTTTGGGTTGACTAAGAATTTGACCTGAACCCAGCCTGTTCTCTATTTGGAAAACAGGTAAACAAACTGGACTGATTTAGCCATTTTTCCTTCCTGAACCTCAGGCTAATGCAACCAGAAGTCTGTCATTTACTGACGGTATCACTACCATCCTTAATTGACAGATTCCTGACCACATCTGTTTAGAATTTTAAACAGGACAACAGGGGTCTTGAATGATGTCAAGAAAGTGTTATTTGTGACATGAGTAGTGGGTGGGTCTTTGGGAATTGCTCATTATGATTGGGGAAGGAGAGCGGTGGGTGGTCACGTGACCGCACACTGGTGATATCAAAGAAGGTATTTAGCTGCATGATTTTAAAAAAACAAAGACAATGCGCAGTATATCATGTTATTATAGAGGGGCTAACCAGTAATTGTAATAACTAACTTTATAGACAGAGGGAAGGGGAGGGGATGGGCGGGAAGGGGTGGGGAGGAGATGTCTCACAGACTAGGAACTGACAGGCAGGGAGGTAGGGAGAGAGGGGAGAGACTCTGAACACAGCGGGATGATGGAGGCATGTAAACTGAACACAGTATATTGAATCAATAGCCATGATTACAATGGTCAGCACCCACAGAGGGACACAGGAACAGTCAGGATCAACCAGGTATTTTACATCATAGGAAAATTGGGAAAAGTTACACAGCACAAGCACTGTGCTGTTTAACATGCTTTAAAGGAACAGGATCTTTTTTTTTCTTTTTTTTTAGGGTTACACATGCTTTAATATCACTTCCCTCAAGCATGTTATGTGTGTATTTTTATATTGCCCTTAAAGCCGCATTAAAGACCTTCTCCTGGCTGAATGGTATTTAAAAAAAAAAAAAAAGGTTTGACTCCTATAAGATCACCAAACTGAACTTTGCCCAGTTTGCTTATCACTACAGGTGATCCACACTTTCCTCTATGACTCCGCACCTGATCCATCCATGGTAGATCACTGCTGCACTCAAGTAATAAAGTGGTTCTAAAGGCTGAATGTTTTTTTACCTTCATGCATTCTATGCATGAAGGTAAAAAACCTTCTGTGTGCATCTATCCCCTCAACCCCCCAATACCTACCTGGGCCTGATTTTGATCTAGCGATATGCTCTCCTGGCTCTCTCCCTCCTCATTGGCTCAGACACAGCAGCTGGATCCATTGGCTTACGCTTCTGTCAATCACAGCCAGTGAGTAGGGGTTGGGGGTGGGGCTGAGCCCTGTTCTGTGTGTCAATGGACACACAGAGCGGGGCTCAGTAGCAAGCATACATGAGTTCCCCCATAGCAGTCTGCTTGGTATGGGGGCACTCAGAAGGGGGGGGCCCAGAGCACCATTAGTTCATAGCATTTTCTATGGACTAATTTTCCCCTAGGGCAAAAATTAATATGCTTTAACTGATAAATTTTCAGAAATACATAGTAACATTAACATTTAAAGTGGAACTATGCTCACCTCCACTCCAACAATGTCGTATCCAGGAGCTCCTTGCCAGCTGCTGACATATTTGACCAGTTTTGTTCTGATTTCCGATTTTCAGCCATTTTGATTGGTCTGGCATAGATGACACCACTCCTGTGCATGCACAAGAGTTCATTTATCTCAGAAGATGCTAAAATTGTACATTAATCTGCATATGCTTAGCTCAGTGTACAGTCCAAACAAGCAGGTAAGAATGCATAATGCATAAGAGACATAGTATTGTTCTTCTGTATTAAAAAGTCTGTCCACATTTTTTTATTGAAGTTCCACTTTAAACCTGTTAATTTATTATTATATTATTAATTTTGTAATTTCTTTTTATAAAACCAATATTTTTAAAAACGTCTTGGTTAGCTCTGCATTCCTCTTATCCTTTATGTATGACTATTTTTATTTATATAGTCCCATCATATCATGCAGTGACGTGAATCTACATTTTAAAGGGGAAGAAGTTGTATTTTCATTTTAAAAAAACATGCACTGTCCAGTCATAAAAGCAAGAAAATGCTTTGCCCAATGAGGACAAGGGTTGGTATGGATTAATGGAAAATGTGATATTTTATTGGGTATTAAAGATACAGTTTTATGAAAAGAAAAATAATTCAGATACAAAAATTGTGATTATCCTGGCACAAAAATAGTCATTAACTATATTAATTTGTCTAAAAAAATAAACAGATTTTTGTTACAACGAGTTTAAAAGGATATGATATTCATCAATAGTCAAAATCATATAAGCCATATATTTCAACATGTACTGTACATAGATGTGAAATTACACCTTCAACCCAGGGTGCTTCCTAGTATTGTACATAACCATGTAGACTTATAAACACATATAACCATGTAGACTTATAAATACAGCACGTAAAACACTGCAAATATATTTTCTCTATGCGTTTCGTGAAGTTCATTCACTTCTTCAAGAGAATATGGATAAAGGTATTCTACAATGAATAATATGATTTTGGTAGAATTTTACCATTATATTTCAATTCATACATTCATGCTACACAGATGTAGCGCTGGTAGATTTACAATCTACCACAGGTTAGGTAAATTTAGTAAATTGTGTGTTAGAAAGGTTAAAAGTTCACCTCTGTTCCAGCTTGGCTGACGTTGTGTGTGTTTCCGTGCTGACCGGTGGGTGTCGCTGTTGCCACTGGTCAGTGTTGAAAAGGCAACGTGTCGAAGTCTACACCGGCTGGGTCTATGGTAAAAAAGCCATTCGATTCCTGTGTACAGCCTGGTATGGGGAGAGACAGATCTTTGCCAAAACTTGCTCGCTTGCAAAGGATTTTAAACAAGCGTGTGGCCGCAGAGTATGGTTTGAAGTTCCCCTATGTGCCCCAGGATGTCATGCAGGAGATTGAAGCTAATCGGGAGCTTTGGTACGGTGAAGCTATTTGGGACTACTTGTCTGTGCCTAAGCCCTTTAGAAAGACTGGATGTTCTGTCCAGATGGATGAACGTTTCAACGGATGCTTTGTACATTGGAACTATGGTCAGCACATCTATGCTGATAAGGTGGTAATCTGCAGACCGGGAAAGGACAATGCTGTATATTTTATTACCACTGTGGATAAAGAAGGAAAATCAGTGACTTTGCCAGATCCTCGGTTTTACTGGTAATTATGGATACTACCACTTTGAAGTTACCTAGTTAGATAGCGACAGGGTGAGGAGATCTGCGTAGTCAAGATCTATGGATCCTGTTCTATGTTCAAATCCAAGGACTTCTTTTACTAGCCAGATTTCTTTTATAGAAAAAAAAAAGAAGAGTTCTTATGCAGGGATGGACTCCAAAAGTTTTGTAGTATAGGTTGTGGGAAGAGAGTTTCATTTTTTATGAGGCTTTGCTCTTACTGTTGTATAGGATATGTATATATGTGTGCTTAACTATGTTTCCTTTTCAGGGATCATCGGATCATATGTATAGCTGGGAGGCTTTTCAGCTAGTTAGTTAGTGAGGTTGTGTACAATTATATTGTGGTTTTGTTCGCAGCTGTGAACATAATGTTTTATAAGATATAAGTCTCATAATGTCTTTAAACTGTCCTTTCTCTCTCTCTTTGCCTATCTAAAGTTATGAGAAACTCAAATGCTTACTCTCAGGCTTGAGAGTTACTGTTACTGTGTTGGGACAGACGTTGGGGACAACGTCTATTTTAGTGGGGGGATTATGTAGCACTGGTAGATTTACAATCTACCGCAGGTTAAGTAAATTTAGTAAATTGTGTGTTAGGAAGGTTAAAAGTTTGCCTCTGTTTTAGCTTGGCTGACGTTGTGTGTGTTTCCGTGCTGACCGGTGGGTGTCACTGTTGCCACTGGTCAGTGTTGGAAAGGCAACGTGTCGAAGTGTATAGATGCTCCTCTGTCTCGGAGACAAGCTCGGTGGAGGTGGTCCTCCGAGTTGCATTCTGGGAAGAGGGTATTTATGGGACAGACGCCATGTTCTAGGGTTCGTTTTACAGCCACCTGCTGTCCCTCCTGGCCGACAGGTATGTGTTAAGGAGCTACCTCGTGGTACTCCGATCGGGAGGCCCACGACACTGCGGCGCAGGGGTGAGTCCAGAGGCTTGTCTGGAGCCTACCACCGCAGCCGAGGAATGGTCCTAAGCTGTCGGTCCTGTGTGATGGAGCTGGACAGCCGAGGAGATCCCAGGAGAGGACCCATCTTGGAGAGATCACGTGGTGAGCTGGTCTATAGAGGGGCCTGGTGACTCGGTTGGAGGACGTATCCAAAAGAAGTAACTATACAGCATTCAGTTGCCAGTTCAGCTTAAAGGTTCAGGCACTGTGACTGACTTTCACTGCAGAAAAATCTGACACATTCTGTGGCAGAGCATCGTACAGATTTACCCCCCCAAGCAAGTCTGTAGCAGAGACGTTTGATTCGTGCTGCGTGCTGGCTGCTAGACCGTGAGAGAGGCCTATCCAGACGAGCAAGGAGTGTGTCCCACAAGGGGAGCGCATTCAACATAATTATCTGAATTCTACCAGGACATTTGCCGCTAAGATTCTACAAGGAGATATTTGAGTTTCTCCTGAAAGTTTCCTTTTCCGCTTCTTTCCTGCTACCCTCCTGCTTCCTTGTCTGTTTAATAAAGTATTGAAAACATACTCCAGTGTTGGTGCGTGTGTCGTCCAGAAGTAAACTCAACGGAACCCTAGACCCGGTGCCGGTGAAACAGAGGGAAGCAAAGTGAAGGTAATAGACCCACTTAAATCAGCAGCTCCACCGAGAGTTAGTGCTACACAGAGAAAAGGTCTATAATAACGAAGGCTTCTTCACTAAAAAAAAATACTTTGACGTACTTGTTAATTTTTCATGTTTTTTCATGTACTAAGAAATATTCAATTGCACTTCTTATTGAGACTTTTGGGTGCATTACCATTGGATTTTAATATGGCATGACAATGCATTTTTTCACAAGTATTTTCCCTGACCTACTCCATAACCTGATTACTTTTCACAAATTGCTAATATCAAATTACTGCATAATAGCTTCTGATATGATTCTCTCACTAATTAAAATTTGAGTTATCACCATAGTTAAGTTATAATAGATCATTATTCTTATAGTGTAAACCCTTGAAACATTTATGTGGAATTCACCAATAGCATTTTATAGGATAGTATATAAGATCATATGTCATGTGAAGATGTCCTTTTGCAATAGTTTAATAGGTTCCCAATCTGCCCTTGAAAACCTTATGTAAGGCAAGGTTTTCTGTGTGATTACACAGATCATCATTCATCGCAGGTATTTTGAGGATAGCAAACAGATAGAATCTGCTTTTTTATCTATCTTAGCTATTTTCATATGCAAGTTTTCATATGGAAGAATTACCGGTAAATAGATAAAAACAAACCATAATCCTAATATTGGGATAAACTGAACACATTTTTCCCACTCAACAAAATTACTCAGATACTATTTAAACTATCTAGATTTATGGCTCATTTACTTCTTTGCTTGACATTATTGCACATGCATTAACATGTTTTAAGTTACGTGTTAGGTTGAGTGTTACTGTTTTTTTTAAGGCAGCCCATTAAAAGTGAATGAGCTGCCAACACATTCTAACATGCTAAATAAAGCACATGGTTACCATGAGCTGCTGTGTGTTGCGGCATGCCACAATGCAGGTTTGCTGCCTTAGTCAGTGTTTTAGGGTGAAATTCAAAATGAGTGGAAATGCAACAGAGTAATGCAAATTGTGTGCATTACCACAATATGGAAGTTTCAATGAGCCTTTAAAGGTTGTAAAGGTTTGTTTTAAAAAACAAAACAAAAAAACAAATATGTCATACCTGCTCTGTGCAGTAGGTTTTGCACAAAGCAGCCCCAATCCTACTCTTCTGGGGTCCCTCAGTGGTACCCCTGGCTCCTCCTCTTCTCGAGTGCCCCGTTGGAAAGCCACTCTCCCTCGGGCACACATGCAGGTGCACTCCCGTGTCCTGCTTCTGCCTCTATTGACACAGACAGCAGGACTCGGCCCCACCCCCAGCTGCCGCATCATTGGACTTGATTGACAGCAGCTGGAGCCAATGGCTATGCTGCTATCAATCTATCCAATCAGGTCCCAAGGCACCGGCTGGAGCTGGTGTGCTCGTCCCCATCGCTGGAAAGACTGGGTTCATGTAAGTAAAAGGGGGGCTCTGGGGGACTGCTGCATCACAGGAGGTTTTTTACCTTAATGCATAGAATGGAAAGATTATGTATGTCAACATCAGCTGTCCCTCATGCTATTTCCATATTGTATGACTTATTGCAAGCCCTGTGTACTGAGGGGAAACCGAGGTTCATTAGGGAATGGGAGAGGGACCTCCAGCACGTTTTTACCGAGTCTCAGCTGGACCATATGTACAGACTTACACATTCGAGCACAGTAGATACGAAAATGCAGGAGAATAGTTATAAGGTTCTGACCAGGTGGTACAGAGTACCCTCCAAGCTCTCCGAAATATACCCTTCCTTATCAGATGCATGTTGGAGGGAATGTGGCCTTAGAGGCTCATTCCTTCACATCTGGTGGGAATGCCCCAAGCCACGACCTTTTTGGCTAGATATCCATGCTCAGATCAAGATTATTCTAGACTTAGGGATCCCAGACTCCCCACTGGAATCTCTACTGCACTTCCCCACTACTCCTCTCAGCCAATACCGCCAATCTATATTACCCCATCTGTTGAATGCAGCCCAGCGACTAATACCAATCCACTGGAAGACACCCAGAGTACCTACTCGCACTGAATGGGTGACCTTAGTCAATAATATTATGGCCGCAGAGGAGTGGATGGCACGGTATAAAGATAAATATGAGAAGTTTTATAACATGTGGGCCGCTTGGCTGAACTACATAGGTTTAGATAGGAGGGTTTCCCCGAGGACCTCTGTTTGATGGGCTCGGGTCGGGGGGAACCCGGAACACTCGAGACTTGAGATACGGGGGAGACCGAGGCTTGGAGAGCTGTCACAGTTTATGACAGCTCAATATACTAGCAGGTGTTTTTGTTTTTGTTTGTAATTTATTTCCTTTACGCTATTTCTTTTGTATGCATGGGCCCGATACTTAGAAGTACGGTCCGATTCTTGTCTTTGATCGGGGGCTTACACCCATTGCTGTCTGAAATCATATCGTGATTGTTATGTTTTGATTACGTATTCCCTAGGATGTTCTCCAAACTGTATACTTCCCTGAGTAATTTATTTGATGATTAATAACACCCGGTGAGAAGCCCCCATTGTCATACATTGTCTTTTCAATCTATGTGTTTTGTTGAAATGCATACTTGTCTGTTTGAAAAAAATTTAAAATAAAGATTACATAAAAAAAAGTGAGTGAAAAGAAGCATTGGCAGGATAATGCCAGCTGCAATGGTATAGGCTTGAGATATATGGAACTCTTCCTCCACAGAGATTATAGGTGGAATATGTAAAAGAGATAATGGAAACCCATAGCATAATCCTATTTATTTAAAAAATGATAAAAATGCAAAAGCCAAGTGGCCGCTAACATGAAAAAGTGCCTTGACCCGGCACTGGGGCTGCTAGCTTGTCTGTACTGGATGGTGCCTCGCGTCCAGCCTCCGTGACTGGTGTGCGTTCCACCAACCCACCCAAAACAACTAAACGACCGGAAATGCGTGGAGTAACATGACCAAGTACCGCCTCGACGTACGTTTCGTTATTACGTCATCAGGAAGTGTACTTGGTCACTAGAGGGCATGTAGTTTTATAGTGTGAAGCCGATACACACTGGTTGAAGTGGGATTTGTATAATTGGCAGCCAAAGTGCCAGTTTACATTAGTTGAGGCTGATTCAATAACAATAGGTGACATCCAAATACAGTAATGCACATATCCAATGTTAAAAGTATTAATACATAAATGTTTAGAGGACTGTAATTCTTAAAAGTTTAAAAGAGACTATATTGTAATAAAATAGATACAAATAGTAAAAATATGCTTAAACCTTCTTCTTTCTCAGCTGGCCAGTGACAATTGTTTTGACTTATGTGGGGTCAACATCTACTTCCTTCAGGAAAATCCTTCTCACATGCTGGTGTCTGAGCAATAGCTTTTATGTGAAGTGCATTTTATTTTTGGATAGATCAGGGCAGGATTATAATCTTGAGGCATTTTGATTGTTGTTTCTGTCCCTGAGGGATATATTTACCTTCTTTATTTGTGCTGGTGATCATAGTACTGGGAAGAGGTGATGGGAAACCTTCCGATGAGGTCAACTGGTTCTGTGATACCTTTATAAGTGGGTAATTCCTTTCCCTTCCTGTTGCATCTACAGGAGAGGACTAGTTGCAGACACAATGGAGTTAGGTACAGACACACTTCAGTTAAACTTTAAAAGTAAACCTTGAAAAGCTTACGAGTTGTAGTGCCTTTCCTGATTGGGAAGTCAGAGTGTTTTTTTAAGAGCACGGCGGGCTTTAAATTGCTCCTGAGGGTTATAGAGGATCCTTTAAACTGTCCTATAGTTGTTCTTGTACCAACAATGGTCTCTTGTTAGACTTATTATTTCATGTTTAGTTTTCAGATCAGGCAAAAAACAGCCAGTGAAAAATAAAGTGACGGTGCACAGAAAAAACATAAATGCAACACACATACAAATAAATTAAATAAGCTAAATCAATTAAAATATAGAAAGCTTAGACTTATAACCTTTGACTTTCAGGGTCTAGAGCCATCCTAATATGCATGATTATTTTGGGGTTAATTATCGCACAACATTCCATGTATTTTTTCATTTAGTGATTCTTAACTGATCAAGTACCCTGGGCACGCAATGTTGAGCAATAATTAACATCAGTAATACTATTCAGTTTACCAACAGTTGATGCACTGGCTCAAACTCTCTTTAGATAATATTGCATATTTCTCTGGGCTCAGATACCTTGTATTTTTAGAAGAGTTTATACCAATTTATGTTCTAGTGCTGGCTTATTACTTCTGACATTTGCATTGCACTAATTAACAGAGCAGAGACACCTTACACTTCCAATTTGGTTCCTAAAAATTTACATTCTAATTTTTCATAGAAGTGCTACATTTTATGAAACACATTAATTAGCATCTCTATATTCAATTTGACACTGTGGTAATTCATGTATGCATGTCAATTTATTTTAGCCTCTCAAAGAAAAAAAATGATTTGAAAGAAAACATTGGGGGACAATATTTTGCTCATATGTAGTATTTTTTTAGCATGAGATATACTGTAGATTTTTTTTTAAATAATGTAATTTCTATATATACAGTACGTTTATGGAGAACTAAAATAGGCTATAATTTTTTGTCTGATCTACACAAACTAGTCTGTAATGTGACAAATATGTCACAAGAAGTTTTGTAATTAGTTGGATGGGGTTTACCTATATACAAATGTCATATGATCTCAAAACAAATAAACCTGTTTCTAAAAGAAATATAGAAACAGAAAAGTGATGGTAGAAAAATATCAAATAGTCCATTGAGTCTGCCCATTTTTTGTTTTTGCTTTTTTGCTTTTGTTTTTTTATTAACTTTTTGTCTGAGTATAGTTCTATGTTTGTCCTATGTTTGTTCCAAGCATGTGTGAAGCCATTTACAGTTGGCTGTCTCACTACCTCTACTGGAAGTTTATTCCAAACATCAACTACCTTTTCAGTAAAATAATACTTTCTAAAATTTGTTTTTAACTTTCCTCCAGTTAGTTTGAGGTCCTGTCCCTGTATTCTTGATTTTGGTTTCATATTGAAAAAACTGCCCTCCTGAACCTTATTCACCCCCTTGATGTATTTAAAGGTTTCAATCATGTCTCCCCTTTCTCTTCTTTTCTCCAGACTCTACATTAAGTTCTAACTGTACATATTAAGTTCCAAAGTCTGGAATAACCTGGTTACTCAATAATGTTGAGTTTTGTGGCAAAGAGATGAGAGAAAGGGAGTTGACAAAACATAGATATTGTGTGGGAAAGATTCTCTGGTCTGATGAGACTACAAAACAAACAACTGTAGAACACTATGATTGTCAGAAAGCCAACACTGCTTAAAGTTAACACCCTGAGAACAGCCTCCCCATGATGAAGCATGGTAGTGATAGCTTTATGCTGTGGAGATGGTTATTTATAAACAGGTCTAAAATACTGGTCAAGATTAACCAATTCCCACCCAGCCTATAGCAGAATGACGGCCGGCGGTGGTTCAGTTATCCTGATTGGGCATCATATGACGTCCAGCAGGATAACATGCCGACGCATGCCCGTGGGGGTGCACAGCGATCAGTGGTGCTGTGTGTCAGTCTGACACACTGCATTACCGAATGTAGTAAGGAGCCTCTGATGGAGGCTCCTTACCACGTGATCAGCTGTAACCAATCACAGCTGATCACAGCATGAACCAGGAAGTGCCGGTAAACGGCTTTCCTCGGTTCACACTGACAGGGAGAGCCGATCGGCAGCTCTCCCTGTCAGAGGGGGGTCTGTGCTGATAATCAGCACATTGATTATCAGCACAGCCCCCATGAGAGGTGCAGATCAGCTGCCCCATCATTAACGCCAGGCAGTACCCATAAAAGTGCCAATCAGTGCTCATACAAGTGCCAATCTGTGCCCATAACAGTGCCAATCAGTGCCCACCGCAGTACCAATCAGTGCCCATCAGTAATACATGTCAGTACCCCATCATTAGTGCTGCCCATCAGTGCCATCTATTAGTGTCCATCATTACCACCTGTCATTGCCAATCAGTGCCGCCTATCGGTGACCATCAGTGCCGCCTATCAGTGCCCATCGGTTCTACATATCAGTGCCTCCTCATCAGTGCCACCTTATCAGTGCCAACTCATCAGTGCCGCCTCAGCAGTGCCCATCAGTGCTGCCTTATCAGTGCCCGTCAGTGAAGGAGAAACATTTTATAACAGAAACGAAGAAAAACTTTTTTTTATTTCAAATATGTCAGTCTTTTTTAGTTTGTTTAGCAAAAATTAAAAACCCCAGTGATGATCAAATGCCACCAAAAGAAAGCTCTATTTGTGGGAAGAAAATGATAAAAATTTAGTTTGGGTACAGTGTTGTATGACCACGCAATTGTCATTCAAAGTGCGACAGCGCTGAAAAAATAAAATTGTCCTGGGCAGGAAGGGGGGAAAGTGCACTGTATTGAAGTGGTTAAGGGCAAGATTGTTGCCATTTGGTAATTTAGTGCAAAAGCTCTTTCAATCTGCAAAAAGATCTAAGGCTGCAAAAAGAGTTTCAATATGATGATGACCCTAAGCACAATGCAATAGTTGCATTGGAATGTTCAAGAAACTGATTATATTAAAATAACCCCATCAAACCCAGATCTCAATTCACTTGATAACCTGTGGTAAGATGTGATACTTGACCTTCCCCAGTGCTTCCCTCTACCAACTTGACAGAGCTAGAGCAATTTTGCTAAGAAGAAAGGGAAAAATTACAGGATTCAAAAGTGAAAAATTTACAAAGGCTTAGCTAAAAAAATGTACACCTGTAACTAAATTGGTTCTTGGGTCTAACTTCACATTGCTGCAATTAATTCCAAGCAGACTAAACATAATGAAGGCCTGCTCACAATTTGAGAAAACTGACCTTATATATTAAATAGGTATTAGTTGGCTCTACGAATGCACCTGTCATGACAGTTTCTAGTATAGGGAAGCTGCACACCCTACGATGTGACAGGCACAAGTTTCTTCCAATAAAAATAATTTGAGGAGTATACAGTTGTAAAATAAAATACCTGTTTTCTAATGGTGGAAAACTAAGAGCTTAAATCTGACAAAAGAGTACAGGTAGAACAATATGAAGTCCATCCCTTGAAAGCTGAACTCTAATGCTTCAGCACTGCCCTCTGCAGACTTGCCGCTCCAGGGTACCATTATAAAACTGACACACACCTCTACTATTTGCTCCTAAATGCAAGAAACTAAATACAAACTATTACCAATGTGCTGCAGGGTCCCAGAGAGATGCTGTAGGGGCTGTGGCTTGCAAGGTTTACATCTTTAAATATGGTGGAAATGCCACAAAATTTGTCTGTATCGGATGGAATACTGATTTTGGACATTACCACTTTCCAAGTCAATGATGATTCAGTGCAGTGTTTGCTGCAAACTACCTCAGTATCTGTTGGGGCTTAAAAGAAAAGCGTAACATCCCTTTCGGCCAAAAGTTTAATTTTGCTGTTCTGGAAGCAAGGGAAAACTCCTTCTATGGAAAACTGGGTTAAAAAAGTTAATTCTATTATGGAAGCTGAACAATGGGTACGTGTATCAAGATAAACATGGAAAATTTTACAAAATATGGGCAACTTGGATACCTTTCATGTCTTTGAGAGCAAGCCACTAATTTACAGCTGCTCTTACTTTAATGCTCTAGTACTTACAGTGGAAGCACTTTTTTTTATTTTATTATTCAAATTTTATTTAAAGGTTGTTTTTTTTTCCTTACAAATCATCATAGATTTTATCATGGATTTCAGACTATACCCCCTTCTGTTGTTTGTTCTTTCTTTTCCTACTCTTCCCCATGTTTGCTTACATTACCCCCTTTCCTATCCACACATCATTATGGCTAAGTTTGGCTTAAGAGAGCACAAAGGCAGAAAAAAATATGTATAAACTTGTTATTGATAGAGAAAGGAGGACCCTCACCATGCCGAAATCCAAAATATATACAGTGCCTTGAAAAAGTATTCACACCCCTTGAAATTTTCCACATTTTCATGTTATAAACAAAAACCTAATTGTATTTTCTTAGGATTTTATGTGATAGACCAATACAAAGTGGCACATAATTGTGAAGTGAAGGAAAATGATAAATGTTTTTCCAAATTTTTTACAAATAAATATCTGAAAAGTGTGGCATGCATTTGTATTCAGCCCCCTCTACTCTGATACCCCTAATTAAAATCTAGTGAAACCAATTGCCTTCAGAAGTCACCTTATTAGTAAATAGAGTCCACCTGTGTGTAATTTAATCTCAGTATAAATACAGCTGTTCTGTGAAGCCCTCAGAGGTTTGTTAGAGAACCTTAGTGAACAAACAGCATTGTGAAGGCCAAGGAACACAACAGACAGGTCAGGGATAAAGTTGTGGAGAAGTTTTAAGCAGAGTTAGCTCATGGAGCACTGTTCAATCCATCATCTGAAAATGGAAAGTGTATGGCACAACTGCAAACTTACCAAGACATGGCCGCCCACCTGAACTGACAGGCCGAGCAAAGAGAGCATTATTCAGAGAAGTAGTCAAGAGGCCCATGGTAACTCTGGAGGAGCTGCAGAGATCTACAGCTCAGGTGGCAAAATCTGTCCACAAGAAAACTATTAGTTGTGCACTCCACAAATCTGGCCTCTATTGAAGAATGGCAAGAAGAAAGCCATTGTTGAAAAACAGCCATAAGAAGTCCCATTTGCAGTTTGCGAGATGCCATGTGGGGGACACAGCAAACATGTGGAAGAAGGTGCTCCTATCAAAAGAGACCAAAATTTAAGTTTTTGGCCCCAAAAGAAAAACGCTATGTAACTGAAAACTAACACTGCACATCATCCTGAACACACAATCCCCACCGTGAAACATGGCGGTGGAAGCATTGTGTTGTGGGGATGCTTTTCTTCAGCAGGGACAGTTAAGCTGGTCAGAGTTGATGGGAAGATGGATGGAGCCAAATACAGGGCACTCTTAGTAGAAAACCTGTTAGACTCTGCAAAAGACTTGAGACTAGGGAGGAGGTTCACCTTCCAGCAGGACAACGACCCTAAACATACAGCCAGAGCTACAATGGAATGCTTTAGAAAAGCATATTCATGTGTTAGAATGGCCCAGTCAAAGTCCAGACCTAAATCCAACTGAGAATCTGTTGCAAAACTTGAAAATCGCTGTTCACAAAACTTAAGCTATTTTGCAAAGAAGAATGGGAAAAAATGTTACTCTAGATGTGCAGAGCTGGTAGAGACATACCCAAAAAGACTTGCAGCTGTAATTGCAGCAAAATGTGGTTCTCCAAAGTATTGACTCAGGGGGGCTGAATGCAAATGCACGCCACACTTTTCACATATTTATTTGTAAAAAAATTTAGAAAACCATTTATCATTTTCCTTCCACTTCCCAATTATGTGCCACTTTGTGTTGGTCTATTACATAAAGTCCCAATAAAATAAATTTATGTTTTTGGTTGTAACTCGACAAAATGTGGAAAATTTCAGGGGGTATGAATACTTTTTCAAGGCACTGTATAGCAAAAAAGAGAGAAGCTACACCAGCTTCTTAAAAAGGCGGACTTTGGAGGCACAGCATGAGATGGTTTGTATATAAAAGATTATCAAATTTTATTGAATATACACTACAATACAACAAACATAAAAAGGGGGATGAAAAGAACACCCTCCATCTAACAGAAGTCAATATACCCAATCCCATAGTATAGAGAAAACAGAAGCCACAGTGTGTCATAGAGTGTGTTGAAGTCCACCAGGGATTGCAGGATCACGGCCAGTGTGTTACTCAATACTTTGAACATCTACACATTTCGCAAGGTAAACTTGCTTCTTCAGGACTGATTGGGTGGGTGTTGATCAACTTCGGATGAAGAGAGGAGGACGATGTATGATCAGGGGGCAGACATAGGGGACATCCCAGAGCAGGAAGGCACAGGAGAGTGAGACTCCCCTGGGAGCTGGGAGAACCCCACTACTAATGGCAACAGGAGCCAGCCAGATATGGTAAACGTAGATTAAGTGGAAATTATCAAGGTATGCCCATAGAGTACAGACTGCTGTATTGCATAAACAAACTCTAGTAGATGGCTGGGGGGGGGGGGGTAAGATATACTTGGCAGGGGAGGAAGATATGCTGAAAATGTGTGGCATCGCACAGTAGCAAACAAAAAGATCCCACTGCAACTGAACCGGAGTATCTGCCTATTGTATTCTGTATAGTGACTTTCAAAGGCTGATATATAGACTGGCTATCATCAAAAGCATAAATCACAGGAATAGGCTACCATGTCCCTTTAAGGCAGGATAAGCCTTACAGCCAAATGGTATGGTAGACAACACCTTCGCAAGCTTCTGAACCAGATTCAGGAGCTAGCGAAGGTGTTGTCTATCACTTGTTTATGTATGACAATACCGCAATCTATACTCTATGATAAATTCCACTTAATCTACATTTACCATATCTGCCTAGCTCCTGTTGCCATTATTAGTTGGGTTCTCCCAGCTCCAGGGGATTCTCTCTCTCCTGTGCCTTCCTCCTATGGGATATCCTCTATGTCTGCCCCCCTGATTGTATATCGTCCTCCTCTCTGCATCTGAAGTTAATCAGCACCCACTCAATCAGTCCTGAAAAAGTAAGTTTACCTTGCGAAATGCATAGACGTTCAAAGTATGGAGTAACACACAGGCCGTGATCCTGTGATCCACATTGACCCTTGATCCCACTGGTGGACTTTAACACATTGTATGACACACTGTGGCTTCTGTTTTTTCAATACTATGGGATTGGGTATCTGTTGACTCCTGTTAGACGGAGAGTGTTCTTTTAATCCCCCTTTTTTATGTTTGTTGTATTTTTAATAAAAATTGATAATCTTTTATATACAAACCGCCTCATGCTGTGCGAAAGTCAGTTTTCTTGAGAACATGGTGTAGCTTCTCGCTTTTTTATTATAACTATTATAATAATGTGCATAAGATGGAAATATATAAAGGTTTGTGTTGTACTTTAAATAAAAAACACATACACTGCAGAATAATGAAAGCTGCACAAATATATAGAAGCACAAACATAGACTCTTCACAGCAATGTCTTTGTGACTCCATCTGGGTAACGTGATTACATAATATAGTGTCTATAATGCACTGTAATAACAGAGAGTCAAGCTAAGAATTGCAACTTCAGTAAAACCCAGGGATGCACTACTACCTCACTGGCACTGATATTCAGGAAGCAATCATAAAGGGGCTGCCCACAGCAGCTGGGTCTTTTGATGAAGCTGCATGATATTAGGCTCTGTCACAACTGTCCACACACCAGTGTTAACAGTGGGGGGCTTCTCACCTGGCTGCAGATCACTTACCCAGCTACCTCTGCCTGATCAGGTATGGTCTCACTGAGATGTTGAGGGTGGGAAATAATGAAATTTATCTTCCCCAGGAGTGTCTAGGAACCCATAGAGTTATGGTGAAAAGAGTTAAAGGGGTCATCGCTTGCATCTGAGCATGGCTAGTAATTTAGCACTCCACTCCACTACAATGCAGTGGTGTGAATGGGACCTTAAAGTGTGATCCAATTTGTAATCCCAAATCAATCAAACAACCGCTTGGGCAAACAATATTTATAATAAATGTATAAATATAAGTAGCCATTTATATTATGTGCAATATTTTGTATATATATATATATATATATATATATATATATATATATATATATATATATATATATATATATTCATAATATATATATTATCTCAAAAAGGTGAGTATACCCCTCACATTTTTGCATTTTTGTAAATATTTTATTATATATTTTCATGAGACAACACTGAAAAAATTACACTTTGCTACAATGTAAAGTAGTGAGTGTATAGCTTGTATAACAGTGTAAAATTGCTGTCCCCTCAAAATAACTCAACACAGCCATTAATTTCTAAACTGCTGGCAACAAAAGTGAGTACACCCCTAAGTTAAAATTTCCAAATTAGGCCCATAGTGTCAATATTTTGTGTGGTCCCCAATTTTTTTCCAGCATCACCTTTAACCCTCTTAGGCATGGAGTTCACCAGAATCCTCTTCCACTCCTCCATGAAGACATCACGGAGCTGGTGGATTTTAGAGACCTTGTGCTCCTCCACCTTCCATTTGAGGATGCCCCGCAGATGCTCAATCGGGTTTAGAAATGGAGACATGCTTGGCCAGTCCATCATCTTTACCCTTAGCTTCTTTTGCAAGGCAGTGGTCTTGGAGGTGTGACTAAGGACCTGGGGTCATTATCATGTTAGAATACTGCCTTACGGCCCAGTCTCCAGAGGGAGGGGATCATGCTCTGTTTCAGTATGTCACAGTACATGTTGGCATTCATGGTTCCCTCAATGAACTGTAGCTCCCCACTGCAGGAAGCACTCATGCAGCCCCAGACCATGACACTCCCACCACCATGCTTGACTGTAGGTAAGACACACTTGTCTTTGTACTCCTCACCTGGTTGCCACCACACACGCTTGACACTATCTGAACCAAATATGTTTATCTTGGTCTCATCAGACCACAGGACATGGTTCCAGTAATCCATGTCCTTAGTCTGCATGTCTTCATCAAACTGTTTGCAGGCTTTCTTGTGCATCTTCTGTAGAAGAGACTTCCTTCTGGAATGACAGCCATGCAGACTAATTTGATGCAGTGTGTGTCGTATGATCTGAGCACTGACAGGCTGACCCCCACCTCTTTAACCTCTGCAGCAATGCTGGCAGCACTCATATGTCTATTTCCCAAAGACACATTCTGTATATGACGCTGATTACGTACACTCAACTTCTTTGGTTGACCATGGCAAGGCCTGTTCTGAGTGGAACCTGTCCTTTTAAACCGCTGTATGGTCTTGGCCACCGTGCTGCAGCTTAGTTTCAGGATCTTGGCAATCTTCTTATAGCCTAGACCATCTTTATGTAGAGCAACAATTCTTATTTCATATCCTCAGAGAGTTCTTTGCCATGAGGTGCTATGTTGAACTTCTAATGACAAGTATGAAACAGTGAGAGTGATAAAACCAAATTTAACACACCAGCTCCCCATTCACACCTGAGACCTTGTAACACTAATGAGTCGCATGACACTGGGGAGGGAAATTTGCTAATTGGGCCCAATTTCGACATTGTCACTTAGGGGTGTACTCACTTTTGTTGCCAGTGGTTTAGACATTAATGGCTGTGTGTTGAGTTATTTTGTGTGGACAGCAAATCCACACGGTTATACAAGCTGTACACTCACTATTTTATATTGTAGCAAAGTGCCATTTTTTCAGTGTTGTCACATAAGAAGATATAATAAAATATTTACAAAAATGTGATAGATATATATATATATATATATATATATATATATATATATATATATATATACTTTCTTATATTAAGGTGGATTTTATATAATGAAAACTACATGTATAGTGTTAAGTGAAGCACTTCCAGAAGTGAAATCATCATTTCACCTTAGAGCAAATTAAGCCCACATAGTTTGTTTACTTGGAGATTTGTTCTGTTAGCCACTGTGCACTGAATATCCTGTCTATGATATAGTATAAAATAAGAGTGCAGAATAAGCTACTGTCACTAGTTCTATTCCATTACCGTTGTTATATTGGTTTCTATAGAAACATTATAACAGGTCTATTTCACACATGTACTTTAACTAAATTGATTTTCAAAAGTCCAACTATAATCCACAATGAATTTAATGAAAATCCAATGTATGTTTGGAGTTTAGCACTGTAAGCTAATGAACTGTGAAAAAAAATAATAAAGTACATTGAAGAGTTATTAGATCTATGTGAACTTTCTAGTCTACTATTACATTTTATTATTAATGGGCTATATTTAGAGGGACGTGTGTAAAGTGTTTGTTCTCTATTTAGTTATCTCATCAATAGTATAGTCTTTTAATTAATAATACAGCTTTGCACTTTTCTATTTATCCAGTTCTTGCTGCCACTAATTATTTTGAATTATTCGTTCTCAATGTCAAGAGTCTTATAGCTGTACCTTACCTGTGTTTTATGAATTAATAAAGTATCTCCTCCACTTAAAAAGTAACCCTCCTCTATCATAACACCAAAAAAATGTACTTAATTCCTCAATAAGCCCTTAACACCCACAACTAAACATGTAAAATTATTTCCTTACTCTTGGGCCGCTTTCATTTGGG
The DNA here is from genome assembly GCA_037952925.1 of Lithobates clamitans. Classification (NCBI taxonomy): domain Eukaryota; kingdom Metazoa; phylum Chordata; class Amphibia; order Anura; family Ranidae; genus Lithobates; species Lithobates clamitans. The sequence goes on along the minus strand of JBBGZY010000605.1, from coordinate 5,286,894 downwards.
AGTCAACAATTCAGTCACTTTTTTTCTTCTAAAGAAAAAACTTTTCAGTTTACATCCATTTTTACATCAGTTTTCAGTTCAGTTCAGTTTACATCTGTTTTTACTTCTGCCCATCAGGAAAATTACCAACCATGACTAATGTTTGCTGTCACAAAAGAGCCGACATTACATATAAAAAAAAAGGCGTGCAGGTTTACCCCTCAATCCATACCAGGTCCTCTGGCCTTCAGGGACCCCACGCCAAAAAATAAAAACAACAATTGTGCAAGATCCCCCCCCCTAAACTCCATAACAGACCCCTATCCCAGCATGCAGCTTGGCATGCCAGGAAAGGACATGCAGCCCCTCTCCCGAATCATACCAGGCCACCTGCCCTCAACATGGGGGACCCCCTTGGCAAAGCATCTTGTCCCCATGTTGAAGAGGACAAAGGCCTCTTCCCCACAACCCTGACCAATTGACGTCACTGTGTGACCCCACCCCTTGTGACATCATTGACCATGTATGGACATATCCTCCCCTTTGTTTATTTCAGCGGGAGGCGTCATTCATTCGGTGTCAGCAAGCGTGGTGTTCAGGTCAACAGACGGCCTTTTCTTTGTGTAGGTCTGCGGCTGTTTTTTATCATGATGATGTCAATTTACATTGCTTGATGACGTGCTTGAATATAGATGTACTGTACATCAGGGGATTTTTTTTTAATGAAAGACTTGTTAAAAATGATGTTGTGTGTTTATTTTACTTGACTTTTCTTGGTGAATGTGTGGGGGTACTATGTACCCCTTACACATTCACATTAAGGGGGCCGGGACCAAGGGGGCTTCCAGATTCTGATAAGTCACCCCCACAATCACTGGGTCAGGGTTCTGGGGAAGAGGCTATTGTTCTCATCAACATGGGTTGAGGGCATGTGGACTGGTATGGTTCAGGAGGAGGCGCACATTTGTTCCCCACATCTTTCCTAGCCTGCCAGGCTGCTTACTCAGATAAAGATCTGGTATAGATTAGGTGGGCCTCATGCCATTTATTTTTTGTTTTTGGTGTAAGGTCCCCCAACCGATACCAGACCCTAAAGGTCTAGCATGGATTGGGGGAGGGGCCTCATGCCATTAAAAAAAAAAAAGTAATGTTGTCTCTTTTGCTTACATTTTGCTGTCAGTAGGAAATATCCAATTGACAGCTGGGATGAGTCACTGGTTGTTAGAACACTGGTGCCGACTCCAAACAACCAATGCAAAAGCAGATGCAAAAACAGATCATTGTCTGGTTACATCTGTTTATATTAATTCTGGTCGATTTCAGTGGACTTGAATGGAGCGTTGTACTATTTAATAAAATGGACCTGAATGGACACGGATGCAAATGAATGTAAATGGATGCTCATTTGCCCCTAGAAATGTAATGCTGTCTGTCCATTTTTCATCCATCTATTGATGGATGAAAAACAAACAGAACGTCCATGTGAAATGAGCCTTAAAGAAAACCTGTACTGTGGAACTATGCCAAAATAAGCAAGCAGAGGGCAAAGGGTTAATCATCAGTATTGCCTCTAGGCTCCCTGCAGCTGATCATTTTCTCATTATTAACTTACCATATCTTGTTCCTTTGATACAGGGAGTATCAGAGACAAATAGGCTATGTACTTTGCAGAGGAATGACTTCCATCAGTCAATCATGCTCAAGCCAAAAATTTTTTTTTTTCCTTTGCACGTGATTGCGTATTCTTTGCAAATAAACTTTAAACACATTAACTAAGCTAAGAAAAAATTCCCTTGCAAACTGAAAATTTGCAAAGTAAACTACCGTACCTATTTGTCTATAGTAAATCAATCCCTGGGCTCTGTGTGAAGATAGCCATCTTAGTAGTAGAGCATGGTTTTGCTTCCTCACATGAGAGTTGCCCACTAGATGACTGGTGATTTGATAACTGGGGGAGGTAATGCATAAAAAGCAGCAGGATTGGTGGATGAAGCATAGAAGCACAAAATGAGTATAGTAAATTCAGGGTGATTCTTACACTGTAGACTCCTTAAGGTACAGTTAGTTCTCAAGCAAGTCACGAGAAGAGTAAATAGCACAGTGGTGACATCACTGAATCTCACTTTATATCTTGTGAGACTAGCAGCTAGAGGTAGGTCACCTTAGGTGTTTTCTCACTACACATTTACAGCTATTAGCCAACAGAGGAGTCACATTATTATTTCTTTGCAATATCTCTAAAAAAATACCTAACAATAAGTTTGAATGTAACAATCTTTTTTTCAGTTTCCATTCTTTTTAAACCTCTAGCACTTGTGTGTGTGTATGTATGTATGTACGTATGTGTGTTTATATATATATATTGGGGGTTAGATTAATGGGGTCACCTTCCATGGGAAAAAGGGTAGTCCAAACGGCAGGTTTTCTTAAAATCTGACTTATAGCCAGTTTTATTTTTAAAAGGTTGCATGAAAATCAAATAAACAAAACAGAAAATAAATCCTCGCCATGCAGGCACTAACTAAACAGTTCAGGATCTTAACACACAGGTGAACGGCTTCTCCCAGTCAGCCGCAAAACGAAGATAGTGCAAACCTTTTTCGGTCTCTCACAAAGCAGACATCACATTAGTAGCTCTCTCTCTCTGGTATGGCTTCCTGAGTCCCAGGCCAAGTGCAATTCTTTGCTCCAGTCCTGCTTTATTTATAGCACCTGTTGGTGGACACAAGTGGACCACAAAATCTGGTCCGGAACCAACCCTGCCAAAGTGGCTGGTAAAACCCGGACCGGATTCCACCTTAGTTCATCAATCACCTCGCATTTCATAATGTCAATATATATATATATATATATATATATATATATATATATATATATATATATATATATAGATATAATATATACACTGTGTATATACATTGCCTTGAAAAAGTATTCACACCCCTTGACATTTTCCACATTTTGTCATGTTACAACCAAAAAGATAAATGTATTTTATTGGGAATTTATGTTATAGACCAACACAAAGTGACACATAATTGTGAAGTGGAAGGGAAATTATAAATGGTTTTCAATTTTTTTTACAAATAAATATGTGAAAAGTGTCACGTGCATTTGTATTCAGCCCCCCTGAGTCAATACTTTGTAGAACCACCTTTTGCTGAAAATACAGCTACAAGTCTTTTTGGCGATGTCTCCACCAGCTTTTCACACCTAGGAGAGTGACATTTTTGCCTATTCTTCTTTGAAAAATAGATCAAGCTCTGTCAGAGTGGTTGAAGAGCGTCTGTGAACATTAATTTTCAAGTCTTGCCACAGATTCCCAACTGGATTTAGGTCTGGACTTTGACTGGGCCATTCTAACACATGAATATGCTTTGATCTAAACCATTCAATTGTAGCTCTGGCTGTATGTTTTGTCCTTCTGGAATTTGAACCTCCGCCCCAGTCTCAAGTCTTTTGCAGACTTTAACAGGTTGTGTTCTAAGATTGCCCTGTATATGGTTCCGTCCATCTTCCCATCAACTCTGACAAGCTTCCCTGTCCCTGCTGAAGAAAAGCATCCCACAACATGATGCTGCCACCACTATGTTTCTCGGTAGGGATGGTGTGTTCAGGGTGATGTGCAGTGTTATTTTTCCACCACAAAGCGTTTTGCTTTTAGGCCAAAAGTTCAAATTTGGTCTCAACTGACCAGAGCACCTTCTTCCAAATGTTTACTGTGTCCCCCACATGGCTTCTCGCAAACTGCAAACGGGACTTCTTATGGTGTTCTTTCAACAATGGCTTTTGTCTTGCCACTCTTCCACAAAGGCCAGATTTGTGGAGTGCACGACTAATAGTTGTCCTGTAAACAGATTCTGTGGATCTCTGCAGCTCTACTGGAGTTAATCTGAACTTCTTGGCTGCTTCTCTGAATAATGCTCTCCTTGCCCGGCCTGTTAGTTTGGGTGGACGGCCATGTCTTGGTAGGTTTGCAGTTGTGCCATACGCTAGCCATTTTCAGATGCTGGATTGAACAGTGCTCCGTGAGTTGTTCAAAGCTTGGGATACTTTTTTATAACCTAAGCCTGCTTTAAACTTTTCCACAACTTTATCCCTGACCTGTCTGATGTGTTGCTTGGCCTTCATGATGCTGTTTGTTCACTAAGGTTCTCTAACAAACCACTGAGGGCTTCACAGAACAGCTGTATTTATACTGAGATTAAATTACACATGGGTGGTATTTACTAATTAGGTGACTTCTGAAAGCAATCCACTCGATTTTAGTTAGGGGTATCAGAGTAAAGGGGCTGAATACAAATGCACGCCACACTTTTCACATATCTATTTGTAAAAAAAAATTGAAAACCATTTATCATTTTCCTCCCACTTCACAATTATGTGCCACTTTGTGTTGGTCCATCACATAAAATTCCAATAAAATACACTTATGCCGCGTACACACGACCGGTTTTGCTGTCGGAATAAACTGAAGGTTTCTCCAACGGAACTCCGATGAAATTCCATTCAAGCGGTCTTGCCTACACATGGTCAAACCAAAGTCCAACCGTCAAGAATGCGGTGACGTACAACACTTATGACGGGACTAGAAAAAGGACGTTCAATAGACAGTAGCCAATAGCTTCCGTCCCGTACTTGCTTCAGAGCATGCCTTGTTTTTGGTCCATCGGAACAGCATACAGACGAGCGGTTTTCCCGATAGGAATTGGTTCTGTCGGAAATATTTAGAACATGTTGCATTTCTAGGTCCATCAGAATTTTCAAAAAGAAAAGTCCGATGAGGCATACACACGATCGGAATAGACTAATAAAAGCTTAAAACAAAAAATAAGGAAACCGCGCTAGAAAGTGATATAGGAGTCCAGTATTAAAGTCCTATAATCGTGAATATATAGTCCCAATGTCACTCCGGATCAAATTATTCTCCAAGCAAAATAATGATGGATAAACAAAGTTCAGAAAAAAACACTCCAACTTCAGTTGTGCTTACCAGAAGTAAGTATATAAGGGCGAGTGGCTTAAACCCAGCCTGGGCCTTTAGATGTATTCTCCAGATGGAACCGGAGGGGCGCCCTCATCCCGTGTATTTCATAGATATAGTGCAAAAAAAATATATAAAAAATATATAGTGTAATATTGTTTTAACAAGTACACCACCAAACAAAAAGTGCCGCCCACAAAAAACCTTCAATCACGTGTGATCTTAGATCATAAATTACATGGCTAGGCCAGTGGGGTGAGTGTCATGCAATCATGCACACACAGGTGAAAAGTATGAGATCAAAAGATGAATAAAAAAGGATGAATAAAAAATTGTGAAAGCTAACAACGACTTCCAAATCTGCTTACCAGATGTAGGATGAGTAATCGACATAAAAAATACTCTCAGTGAAAAAGACTTGTAGAAATGTACAAAAAGGTAGAAAGAACTTATAGTGATACAGGCTGCTTACCAGAGGGCTATCCCTCATATGCAGGTATGTGGAAAACACAAGAACCGCCACCGGAGGATAAGTAGTGCAAACCTTTAGGGTTGTCCCCTTACCAGACAGGAAGGATACATAGGCAGATGTATTGGGTTCACAACAAACACTTCCAGCCGAAATAGTATATCACATCTTGTCCTCTCCGTCCAGGCTCAGCGGCATGAAAGTAATGAAGAGCTTAATACCTTGGAATGTTTTCTGATAAAAGCTTCCATCTGACTTTTTCTGTTGGACATTCCGCTCGTGCGTATGCGGCTTTACATTTTTGGTTGTGACATGACAAAATGTGGAAAATTTCAAGGGGTGTAAATACTTTTTCAAGGCACTGTGTATGTGTATGTATGTGACAGTATTACAGACATTACAGACAAGTTATTACAGACATCTTCCTTTTAATATTTTGTTTCTATGCAACCAAATTCTCCTATTTAGAAGAACTTCATGTTCTTGGCTGAACAATGTTATATTAGTGCCTAATATAACTTTAGTATCCCCTTTGCTGCTCTTTTCAAGCATTTGTAGCAGCAGATTAGGGATAATTAGAATTTAAATGAATGATTCTATAGCACAATCACATCATGAAGAACAAATATAGTATTGATAGTAATTATACCATTGACAGTCATTTAATATGCAAAATCTGCTTAAAAAAAAATTAAGCTGATAAAAAATACAGTGTTTGACATGTCCTGGTTTCTGCTCAAATTACTACTGATCAGCTTATGCTTTTTTTTTGGGTGTTAGTCATGAAGACTAATATTCACATTAAAAGAGTCTTAAAACGCATTCTGGTTTGACAAAAAGTGAAAAGAATAACTGTATGTAAAAATGCCATTGAAGCTGCTGTTTTCCTCTCAGTGATAATAATTATTTAATTGCTTAATCAATGGAGCTGAGTTATATTTCTTGTTTAGTAAACAAAAAAACAACATTTAAAGTCTATATAAATAAAATATAATAGCATCTTTTTGGAAAATATTCCATTATTAAGTATTTTTTCCATTGACCTAGAAAGCAGCACTGTCTTAGTAGAAATTTGTATGAGAGCCATTCCACGTTTACAAGGCACAGATATAAAATAATATTTTTAACTATCCCATGTAGGTAGAGGTAAAAGAGATTATTTGTTTTTTTTTTTTTTTTAGAATCATACTTACCTAGGTGGATGCAGCATCAGTCCAAAGCTGCATCTGTCCCCCAGCACCTTCTCACAACTCCCTGAGCAGAGAGCTGCTGACTGTCAGTCACAGCTCTTTGGTCTGCCCCCCCCATGCTCACTGGAGAGCTGGGCTGTGGAAGGGACGAGAGCGGCTGGCTCAGATTGAGGTAGGTGCCAGTCCAGGCGCCAGTCCAGGCATGTGGGCGGATCCCGACTCTATTGTGATGACCTTGCCCAAGCCTGGACCGGCTCTCCTTTAAGCAAATCAACCTGCAGGTTAACGGCGTATAAGACTATTTTGCATCCAGCAGATATCAATGATTAATTCCTGCATACATTTGTAGATTTGTATCTGAGTTTTTTCAGCCCCCCCCCCAAATACGGTTCAGTTTGCAGCAGAACTCCCGAACAGGGGAAATTTTCTAATCCGAACATTGAAGTCTATGGGAGCTGAACAGTAAAAATCAAAAGTGCCCATTTCGAAGGCTTATATGCATGTAATTGGCCATAAATGGGGGACTGGGGTCTGGGTACTGCCCTGGGGGACATGTATCAATGCAAAAGTTTTTTTTTTAAGCAACTATTTTTTCAGGAGCAGTGATTTTAATTATGCTTAAAGTGTAACAATAAAAATGAAAAATTCCTTTAAATATAGTGCCTGGGGGGTCCCCTTAATGTGCCTGTAAAGTGACACAAATGTAGTATGCATATAACATGCTGCAGCAAAAATTACATTTCTAAAGAAAAAAGGTCAAATCCTACTTAAAATGACTCGCGGTTACAATTGCCGGCACCCGGGTATTAAAAAAATAAAGAAAAACAATGGTGTGGGCTCCCTCCAGTCCATACCAGGCTCTTTTGGTCTGGTAAGGATTTGGAGGGAAACCCCACACCAAGATTAAAAAAAATGGCGTGGGGTCCCCCCAAAATCCATACTAGACCCTTATCTGGGCATGCAGCCTGACAAGTCAGGAAAGAGGGGGTGACCGAGCACCCCCTCTCCTGAACCATACCATGCCACATGCCCTCAACATAGGGGAGGTGGATGCTTAGGGCTGGGGGGCTCTCGCATAGAAGCGATGGACTGTGCTAAAAGGGTAGAGTCAGATGTTAGGGAAGTACATTTTTGTGGCCTGCGGGTTAGATCACTTGTGTGGTCTGCCAATGTGGACATAACTGAATTGAAGTCTCCTCCTATCAAGTGTAGAGTCTCAAGGGCACTCAGTACCCACTTCACCATGTCTTGAAAAATGGAAGTATCAGGAGATAAATAAAAAAAATTAAATCCAAAAGGGCTTTCTGTGTTGTTTTTTTTTTGGTCCATCTTACCCACTGTGGAAAACCCCTTATAGCATTAAAAATGGTCCAGCTGCCCAAGATTTTCCCTTTGCCATTCCAGCCCAGTCTGCATTCATAAATATACTGTATCTTATTTTATTAAAGTGAAACTTTAAGCTGGGAATAAAAATGGGTGGAGAGGCAGGATTTTTAATGTAGAAGAGACATTGAGAGTGATGTCATCTCCGCCCAGCCAATGACAGCAACTGGTGATTGAGACCCAGACGTTTTGGGAACGGCACATAGCTGGATTCGGGGTGATTATAGTTCTGCTTTAACCAAGTTACCACTCTGCTAATCTTTTGTTTTGTTTTTTCATTAATTTAGTAGTAGGCATTGCTGCTACAATGTTTCCTATTGACTGAGTGAAGTGATTAAGAAACAGTGTGGTAACAAAAATATGAATATTGCCCAGAATGCCCAATGAACAACATTGGCTTGTTGGCACAATAAAAAAGAGGACCTATTTTTTAGCTCCTCTATTAAAGCACCTTGGCTCAGTACCATAGTGCATAATGGGCTGGTATCAGCATATCCAATGGAAAACACACTTGGCATTATGTTAATAACAACAAAAGCTAAATAAAGGTTTAAAATACTTTTTTAGAAAAAAAAACTGTAAATTAATAGACCCAAAAGAGGGAAAAATTCTGACATAGACATTTACAGCAGCTGCAGATTAAATATGGAAATTGATTTTTAACAACATTAAATTACAATAGCAAATGTATAACAAATGTAAATATTATTTAATGTGTTAAACCAAATTAGAGTTTTCTTTTAAATGTACTGTATTGTTGAATGCAACTCTCATGTACCTCACGTAGAGAATAATTTAGAAAGGAAGAGGAAAAGGCAGCGCAAAAAGTCAATAATATTTTGCTGTATTGACAAGTTATTGGGTTTATTTCATAAACCAAAAAAGCATTATGCAAACTGCAGGAGTCCCAAGAAAAAGCAATTGCAACTCTACTTCCAGTTAGTTGACTTTTGTAACTGAAATATGATTGGCTATCATAGTTAACTTCATGATATTTATTATTGACCCTTGTACTGCTTTTTTATTAAACTTGCAAAAGTCACAAAAAAAAATCTACAAGAGTTCTTGCTACAAATTTTTATGAAACAATATTCAATAAACAACAGTTCAGCTTTTCTTGCTGAATGCAAACTGTTATACCATATACCGTACTTAAGCACAGCAGTTATTGAACATATGATAGATTGAATACCACCAACAGAGTTCCTTAATATGTTTCATTTACACTGCCAGAGGGTGAAGTTATGATATAGATGGAAGCTGACCATTTTAAAAATATTTAAATGTAAAACCTGATTTTTTAAAGAAATTACTCAGATGTCCCTAGCTCTGAATGAGCATTTGGAATTAAATAGCTACAGAAAATACAGTTTAAAATCAAGAATGGCAACATCCTTCTTTCTTTTCTAACTTTGATTCGTTAAAGGAACTTAGCATGTTCACTTTGCAAAGTGAATTTTCAGTGTGCAAGGGGATTTTCACTTATCTTTGTGAATGTGGACAAGCTGTGCTGATATCAATCGTCAAATCATGTGCAAGCAAAAATTCTGATTTGTATATATATCCAAACAAGTGCTTGGGATGGACTGTAATTAGTTCAATGTTTTTTACTTATGGTAAACATTATTGGGGTGATATGCAAGATAAAATCAGCTTGAGAGTTGTTTAAAAAATTACAAAGCTTTTATTGGTAAAATCCGCAAGGCTAGAAGGATGCCTCTCCATAATTGCAAACCCAATCCACTTGCTGATCGTAACATCAAAGATCAAAAACCACAGCACTTGCAGTATATAATCCTGTCATTTATTGGGCATGGAGCCTCTAAATTACATGCCCCCCTTGTGTGTCAGCAATGCTGGAGAAAAACCTCATATGTAGCATGCAACACAATCTCATGGTGGGACAGTGCAAATGATGTGCCATCGGAGGATGCGGAAAAGGAGCCTAAGCTTTGTCATGCAGCAAAGCCCAAATGGCATGCAGTGCTACCTATTTCTTTACCACTATGTATACTGTAAAAAGGATTGCTTTAAAAGTAATTGAAAGTCTAATGTAATATTTTAAAATCCATTTAAAGATTTTTAAAATAATACAAATATATACTATGAACCAAAGAAATCTTACAAAGCATTTACATTTAAAAATTGAAGCAAATGGTGTCTAAATATGTGTGTGAGTGTGTGTCTGTGTGTGTGTATGTGTGTGTATGTGTGTGTGTGTGTGTGTGTGTGTGTGTGTGTGTGTGTGTGTGTGTGTGTGTGTGTGTGTTTGTGGGGGGGGGGGGGGTCTTACAACCTCAAATAAAATGATTGTGGTGGATTTTATAGCAGCTATGTGGAAAAAACAGGATATTGTACTCACCTTAAAATCTGTCTCTTTCAGTTCATTAAGAGACAAACAATTCCATTATTCTGAGACAGCTGGATTATACTGCAGCCCTTTAGGAGGTATTGGGCATTGGCAAACAAAAAGCCTTGACCAAGTAGGTATAGCCCCTCCAGAAGAGTAGTATTAGGAACAGAACACAAAAAGGAGTTATGGGTTCACTGCCACTTAATAAACTCCAAAAAACTAGTTTTACAGTAAATAAAAAAATGGGATTTTTGTTTCTCATTAATTAGGGGTCTAAAGCGGTGGTTGGTTGGACAATACAGCAAATAAATATAATAAAAAAACTCGGGAGGGGGGGGTGACCTGCAGCTTGAAGAGCTGCCTGAAGGACCTTACATCCATGGATAGCATCGGGTAAGCCCCAAACATCCACCTGATACAACTCAGAGAATGTGTGAACAGAAGACCAAGTGAAAGTTTAGCAAATCTGGGATACAGTTGGCTGATGCCTAAAACCCCAAGAAGACTCGGTGACCCAATAAAGTCCACCTCAACTGGAGAGGGTGGAACATTATCCTTAAAGCAGTATTAATACCCAAAATCAAAGATGTAATATATTGCAGCTTACCAATCATTAGATGTTGCAGCTGCATTTGTTTTCTTTTCTTTGGCTTTTTCCCCCTCTGTTTTCATCTAGCGATCTGACCATTAACAAACCCCCTGTATTTTTGAGACAAAACTCTGAAGAAATGAGTAGAGGAGGCACAGCAGGCATCAGTATTGTCATTATGGGGGGGTACGGGTATTTACGTAAATATGCATTAGCATATTTAAAACTAACAAATTGAAGCAAAACTCCAGCTCACACTTTATAATCAGTTACAGCAAATCATTTTTTCCCCTTGGAATCAAGAGGCATGAATTATTCATTTTATCACCTCTGCTAGTGTTAAGGTGGTTTGTCTCATCCATGAGAACTGTCTTATCCATGTAAACTGATACATTCTGCTGGAGAGTTTATGATGTAAAAAATAACACACTTGCTGGCTGTATTACCAGTTTAAACTAGAAGAAAACAATCTTATTAAAGCAAACTAATACAGCCATCATATCTAAGATTTGTGAGCTGCAATATCATAAATGTTTTCTTGTGGGTTTAATACTTTTTTAAGACCATAAGCTTTTACAATGCTCTGTTCAAGTCATTGTGAAATGAGAAATGACTGAGAAGCTGGTTACCCTTTACGGGGTCCATGAGGAATGACAGAAAATACATTTTTTTGCAGGTGGTGGCTGAAAGGTAAACCTGCACAGCATGAACTACATCCATGCAGTGAAGGATAAACTACTTTTGATGCACTGGAGCCAGAGAAAGTTCCAGAAGCACAATATTGTGGTTAAAGTGGAAGGCCAGAAAGAGGGAGGAGGCTCTAGTCCTCAATGCTATCTTGTCCTTGTGTAAAACTAAATATAATTATTCAAAGGACAAGGCTGCCAACCCAGACATACACCTCCCAGAGTTGTTGGCAACAAGAATGGCAACCTTTTGAGTAACCGTGAAAAAGAGAATACCAGTCATGGCTTCAGAAGGTAGTTTTTGAAGTGCCCTTGTACCCTTGATCGCCCCCTAGTGTTAACCTCTTCCCTGCCAGTGACATTTACACAGTAATCAGTGCATTTTTATATCACTGGTCGCTGTATAAATGTCAATGGTCCCAAAAATGTCCCAAAAATGTATCAAAAGTGTCAGATCTGTCCCGATAAAAATCACTGATCACTGCCATTACTAGTAAAAAAAAATAATAATAAAAATGCCATAAATCTTTCCCCTTTTTTGTAGACACTATAACTTTTGTGCAAACCAATCAATATACGCTTATTGCATTTTTTATTACCAAAAATATGTAGAAGAATACATATCTGCCTAAATTGAGGAAATAATTTGCTTTTTTAAATAAAATTGGGGATATTTATTATAGCAAAAAGTACAAAATATTGCGTTTTTTTTCAAAATTGTTGCTATTTTTTTGTTTATAGCGCAAAAAATAAAAAACTCAGTGATGATCAAATACCACCAAAAGAAAGCTCTATTTGTGGGAGAAAAAAGGATGTCAATTTTGCTTGGGTATAGCATCGCAATTGTCAGTTAAAGCGATGCAGTGCCATATCGCAAAAAATGGCCTGGTCATTGAGCAGCCAAATCTTCCGGGGCTAAAGTGGTTAAAATCCTTGCAACATGAACGTGGGTCACCCAGAAGGAAATTATTTTTATTAAAAAAAAATACTCTTTAAAATGGATTCATCTTTTTTTTTTACTTTTTTTTAAATGGGTATTGGTCTATAAAGAATTTGGATGGAGTGAAAAGTTTATCAGGAGTTTTTCAGTCACTGTACAGAACAGGTCCAAGTAAGAAGTGTTCTGAAAAAATGTTGACATTCTTTCAGAAATCCTAGAATAGTAAAAGCAGTAGTAGGAGCTACAAGCTGTTGTTATATGATAGTTATATAGAAAGATCTTGCGAGCCACAGATGGGTTAATGCCTACAAAATAAATCCCTGGTGATAGCCAGCTGCAAACACTAATCACGTTTCATACCCGTGTAAATAGCAATAAAATGAAATAAATGTGTTTGCGCTAAAGAAATTATAATAATAAAAGTAAAATTCAGTGTATGGAAAAAATAAAAATTATATCCCAATATATCTAATACAATATTTCGTAAATATCATTCTGTGATAAATTAATTAGTGATAAAGTAAACAAAGTGCATAGTACATATAAAATGTTAGCAATCCAAGTGCAAACTCAGGTTTAAAAGAGTGCTCACTCTTTCCATAAAGTGATTAATAAAGTTCATAAATGATAAATGCAAAGTGCACAAATACAGTGTCCATCAACAGTGATATCCATCATGCTCATCCAAGAAGTGTAAAAAATATCATGCTCCAGTGCTCTCCGGTGATCCCCAAAAGCATATGTGCTCACCTCAGAGCGTGTGACACAGTCAAATCACGCTTGGGCGCCACTCCTGGGCTCTAAATGGTATGCAGGTGCTGACCTCCAACTTGCTCAGTTAATAGCGTTCCAATTCATAAATAAAAGAGAAGAAACTCCATAGTGTAACATTGTAAAGGAATTTATTCTAAAAACAAACACTCCCCTCCTAGGGGTACTCACATTGTATGGGTGCGTGAGTGCACCATTCTATTCAAGGCTTCACATAAGAGAAAACAAATCGCTGGTATGGCGTGCGGTATGGTGTTGATTGTGGTTTCTCAGGGAGAAAATCACCCATTAAGGATTTATGAGGTTCTCTGTCAGACAGAGCCTCCACAACAAAAGGCTCCCAGAGGCTTCTGCCTTTGCAGGTATGTCATATAAAGATTCTGGAGGGGAAGACATACATTGAAAGTACATGTATGAGTCAACAAGCATGTTTGCAATTTGGTCCACAAATTCAGTTACATGTAACTACAGTCTCTCTTGCAATTCCCCATCCAAGGACCTCCCTAGGTTGCCTTCTCTTGTATTTGAAGCCCAACATAAGGGGGCAGAGCAATGAACACCAGAGAGTGGCCCATTAACCCCTTCCTGAGTTCAGAGCAGCTTGATAGACAAAACACTCTAAACGCATTTACTCAGTAAAAAAAGGTCAGAAATACAACATAAGGTAGAATTTGGTAAACTAGGTGATCCCCGTGTAGGCACCTGCCTAGAATCATGTAGATGAAGTCTTACCTGAAGAAGTTGTTTAACTTTTACTAATAGAGAAAATACATCCATTCACTTTAGACACTTGCAAAACGCTAAAGTATGGTGGGAGAGGAAAAGGTTTACAGCTGGCTGGCCAATAACTTTTGTTTGCCAGTGTCCAATTTCTCCTGAAAGCAGCAGCAAAACTCAGTTTTCCATTAATAATTGAATCACGTGTCTCTTAATGAACAAGAACAAAAACATTAAAAGGTCTATTTTACTAAGGTAATTTAAATTATTTTACAGAGATTTGCTTTGATGTGTGCTAAAAAGATAAGTTCACCTTTAAAAAAAAAAAAGAAATTGAAAGTAAAAAAAGTGCATTTATTTTTATGTTTTTTATTAAGAGCCTATAGGCTTAGGAGCAATAAAGCATTGCACTCACGATCGGCAGATTGCGGATGCAATCTCAGGCTCCCACAGACTGTCAGTGTAGCTGTTTGCCCGTACCTCATACAAGTGGCTGTTACTGAATGACAGGAAGGATTAATGAAATATCAAGAGCACTCATCAGCACCCGGGTAGTTCAATGAGAGCTTCAAGCTATTAGCCGTAATGGCTGACAATAGTTATAGTTCTCCTATTTACAGAACTGTGTGAATAAATGATGTGGTTGTGTGGACAGAGCCCTGCATGGCCACATTTTGTTTAAATTTTGAAAGAGGGTCTGGGGAGAAGACCCGCGGCCTACTGAACAACAAGGAATCGGGGGGGGGGCTGCTCAGTTAGTAACATGTTACATGTTACACCCTAAATATGTAACATGTAGCATTTTACTAAAGTTGAAGTTATCCTTAAAAATATATTTTTTTAACTCTATTTTTAGAATATGTTTCTTCTGTATAGTGCCTAGTTATTTGCATGCTTAATATTTTGGTAGCATTGTGTTTATCCCCAGCTTGTGTTTCCAAGTGTTTATAACTTTGCAGATATTTTGCTAGGTATTTATTTACTGAAAAACTCATGTAGAGCAGTTATTATAAATGTACTTTTATGGTGTATTGAAGTGTGATCATTGTGATTATCTGTAATGCGCAGAAAAAAATTGAAGATGATCTGCTTGGTATACACAGCTGGACTGTAAGCAGTGCTCAATGAGAATAACAAAATCTTGGGTTATATTGGTTTATAAAGCATGCAAGCCCACACATTGTGCATATGACCCAAATCTTCTGTGTTCTGTCCAGTGCCTTCAGAAATTTCTGACACCATCTGCTCAATAAAGGAGTAAAAGGAATCCATGTGAATATGTTTAAGACTTAACACTGATGGACAATGCAAGTTGCATGTTCATGTCAGTCAGTATACCTGTTTCATTAACGCAAGATTTGTAAAGGCTAAATGGGCTAAATTAAATACACCATACCTAGGTTATGATATCTGTATCATATTCTCATCTTTTAGTTTAAACTACTCTCTGAATTCTTCTACTCTATCTATCTCTATCTACCTATATATCTTCACACATTACATAATATAATGATTGTTGCCGTGTGAACCCTCTTTTTTGTATCTATGCATATAGTATTAATGTTTTTGACAGTATTTAAATAATGAATCATTTTTACTTTGAATATAAATTAATAGTTCTTCTGTCTGTGTTCTAGTGTAATTTATGTTCTTTTTTTTGGTTAGTTTGTTATAGCTGCTAAGCTATGGTTCGTTTCTGATGTATGATGTTGTGCTGTTTCCATCAGCTATGTTAGTAAGTCATATACTGTATCTCTGCTAAATTAAAGTGTCATCAAAACCTATTTTATTTATAATGTATTTATTTTTTAATAGAGAGGAAAATTGTCATGAGCTCTTTACGTCAACTATCTTTTCATCAAGGAAATTTACTTGCACTTCCTCCTTCCAGAGGAATAAAAAAAATTGATTAAAAATGTTTTAAAATTGAGGGGAAATCCCACCTCTGACAGTCACTGGAACAAGTGCCCCCATTGGATGATGTCCTCTCTACTCCAGTAGTTTCCAGTGAAAAATGTAGTTTTGTAGTTTCCATCACTTTCTCTCCTGTTAGCAATGGTCCCCAGGAAAAAAAATTGGGTTAGAGACTCTATAAAAAAAAGACATGTCTGAGGATAGACATATTAATGCCACACAAGTTTACACTTACTTAAAGCCTATCTCTGGGCAAATGTAAAACCTTCACATACACCAAGCTCCCACCAATTCACTAACTGTTCAAAATTAGCCTTTAAAAACCCTTTTTAGCTTACCCGAGCCTGTCATCACATGATCTATTGGTGCAATCTGTGTCTGACAACAGGCCCCTTCATCGTGACCTTATTATATTGCTGCAGTCTTTTGTAAGTGTATATGTGAGAACCCAAAGGAAAGTCATGTGGTCATGGTTAAAGATAAGTATAAAGGCTATTAAGATTATTTGTATTATAATTAATATTTTTGCCACAACCATCAGTTAGAGGAGGTTGGGGTAAGGTTTGTGGGGAGGTCCCTGGCTGGAGCACAGGTTTAAATTCACCTAATTCTTCCTGCATACTGCATGGTCAATAGTTCTGAACATCATATCTCTATTTTGGATATCAACTGCCTGAATAATGTTTCCAGCTTTATAAATACATCCAAAAATATAATTACTGACCCATTCACACAGTACACAATGGACTGCACTGGGAAACTTTGTCCACCCAATAGACAACCCAGTTTGCCTCAAGTCCCATGAGTTAGTTCATGCCACTGTCCTACAGTGGTGTGCACAGAAAAAAAAAAGACGACATAACCTACTTTTTTCAGCACAGCATCTTGCAATGCAGTCTATCTTACCGCAACCCACTGCGGTGAATAAAGATGAATGACATGCCATTTGTGACATCTCAATAAAAAAAATTAAAAAATAAACATGGGGATGGACAACACATCGACACCACTCCCTTCAAAGCCTAGCATATAAAGGTCTATTAAAAGAAGTCAAATGTTGACAACCTGAATCACTAATTTTTACGGTTTTAAATAAATCACATATATCACTTTTTAATCTGTCTAATGTAAATGCTCACCTATACTAAATATGGAAAATAGTCAACACACATTTTCTAGAATTGGAGGCTAAGGCAAGGAAGTAACTTTGAGTAATATGCAACAAAATCAGACCAAACTTTACAGTGTCTGTAGTGCCTGTACTATATACAATCTCCTGTCTTCCTTTACCAATAATTGACCATTTTCATTGCTGTCTGTGTTTGCCTCACCACTTAATTATGTATAACTTAAGATGGTTGAATCTTGTCAGTTCAGTTTACACAGTTAGTATGCTGACAATGCAGAATTATCTAATTTGCCACTAATTGCAAATTATGCAGATAATTCTCATCTTGTATATGCTTAGTATAAGAGATTTTATTACTAAATTGATAAACTGATGGAAAAGTAATTTTAATTAAGGTTATCTATTTTCCCTAATTTGTCTTCTGGGAAGAAAGACAGATATGTTCTGCTTCATTGAAATCTAAAGTCTTTTGTTGTAACATTTTCGAATAAAGTCATCATACACTTCACAAGAAGGAACCATTCTTTATTCAACTGTACTAGCAATTGCTATGAAATTAATCCAAACAATTGTGAATAAAGGAAATATGCTTTTGCTACAGATTCATGTTTGTAAAAGATTTGCTTTTTCCATTTTAGGGATTAACGGTATTATTGTAGGTGATACAATCTCTTCTACTTAACTCACAAATTTTACCTTTATTATCTCAATAAAGTTTAAACTTTAGGTGGCAAGTTATTTCATAGCTTCTGATAACTTGATTAAGATGAACCAAAGAAACAGCCTCATAATGATATAACCAAACTGGCCATTCAATCACTACAGATTAGACTATCATTGACTGTTGGAAACGTGTTTACATTGTGCATGGGGAGATTCTTGGAAGATAAATTTTACGTTGCCTAATCATTTAAAATAATTGGCCTTATATGCAATGTTAAGTTATGGAGTCTACTTATAATACTATAAATAATTGACTGACGTATTTTATCAGAGTGGTGTATAGTAATTGTGTTTTTAATTTTCTTTTAATTTCTCTGTTTTTGGCAGTACCAGTTTAAAGTGATTGTAAACCTTTTTTTTATTTTAAATCCCACCCATATTATACTTACCTGCTCTGTGCAATAGGGCAGACAACTCAAGCCTATCCTTTGTATAACCACATCGGGAGCCTCTGCCAATCGAACTACTTAAGGGCCCTTATTGTTCTGACTCTTTCTACAGAGCAGCACTGAAGCTTCTTTTCTTGGGTCCCATGCTGGCACTCCCAGCTATTCATTTTCTTACAAAAAGTTTCCTAAACACCCCTCTTGTCATCCTAATAAAGAGATGCTTGCCCTTGCTTGCTTCCGAAACAGTAGAATGAGAAAAAGTAGGTGGCCACATATTCTGTAAGGATGCATCCAAAACTTTCCAAATCCTACTCATAATCATTATGAGTAAGCACTTTTCTGCTTCAAACGCATCAACTGAATCCCTCTTTGGTGCTGTGATGTTTTTTACTTTGTATCATTGAATACTACAATAAAGGTTTCTATTGTAGTTACATCTCCTTATCTTGATGTGCCACCATAGGATTCCTATTATAGCATACCCATGGGCTCGATCCCTAGCCAAGCAAAGATTAGATTATTCCTGTTTACTAAGTAAAAATGAATGTTATAATGATTCGAAATGCGTTACTGCCCCTTCTCCCCACTGACGCCATTAGCCTCGTGTGTCCCGCAGTGAACCCGGAACACAGGCTTCCCTGCTGCCTCCTCTCTCCAGCACATATGAGAATGCTTTACAGCTGCTGGACAGCTCTACACTGCTCTCTACCACTGTGCCAAGGGTGGACACATGCCACAGATGAGGACTCCTGATTGTATCATGTTTTTTAACACTCTACGATCACCTTTAAGTGCTTTTAACCCTTTGTGCACTTTATTAAATTTTGCATACTGCACTTAGTGGCGCCTTTCTTTTCCTTTTTTATGTCTTCAGAGTTGCTTCACCTCTAACCAAAATGCTGCCAGAAGTGCCATGTCATCACTATCATCCCTCTGAATAGCTATCCACCTCCACCAGAGCACCCTTATAACCTCTCTGTTGTATACCACAATCTTCTTATAGCCTAGGCAATCTTTATGTAGAGCAACAATTCTTTTTTTCAGATCCTCTGAGAGTTCTTTGCCATGAGGTGCCCTGTTGAAATTCGTGTGACCAGTATGAGAGCATGACAGCGATAACACCACTTAGGGGTGTACTCACTTTTGTTGTCAGCCGTTTAGACATTAATGGCTATGTGTTGAGTTATTTTGAGGGGACAGAAAATTTACACTGTTATACAAGCTGTACACTCACTACTTTACTTTGTAGCAAAGTGTAATTTCTTCAGCGTTGTCACATAAAAAGATATAATAAAATATTTACAAAAATGTGAGGGGTGTACTCACTTTTGTGAGCTACTGTAACTTTGTGGCAGAAAATAATTATCTTTATGGCTAATAAAATTTACATTATAGTTTAGTAAGGTGTAGTTTTGAGGGGTAAAATAAATTGTTTCTGAATACTGTGACATGTCAGGTGTATGTCCTTACAGTGTCCATGGTAATGTGATCGTAGACATGAGGATTACAGCTAAGTATATTCACATCTTCTAGTATTCTGCAAGTTCATAGGGATATTGACCTATCTTATAACATTTACTAACTATATTGTTTATTACCATCCAACATTTTCTCACTATTAAACATTTTATATAGTATTTTTGCTACAATGAAAATCAACATGTGGATAGATGTGCATGCAAATATTTCTGTTATTCAGTTGCTGAAAGCTAAAAACTATTGATTTTTATCAACATTTGTATGCATCTGTGTACAATGGAAGATTTTACAAAAACAAGAATCAGATGCTGATATAACAGGCAATGCCTAAACCCCTGCTGCTAAACATTATCACATCAAAATCGCATTTGTTAATGTGTATTTTTCTGACTTTTTTGTTAAAAACAATAATATTCAACCCTTCCTTTGCCAATTGGCTATTCAGCTGCTAAAAAGATGCCAGCTGCCTACTTTTCTTGTTTAGCATCTAAGAGATATTTTTAAAAGACTGTAAAACAAAACTCTAAAGGCTCAGTTCACTAACATGTGTTACTTACCTTCATGATCATTATTTTCAGCCATGTCACTGTTATTTTTAACACTACTTGGCTGTCACTGCTGAACATAACAGTTATTACAGCAAATAATGATTGTTACAAATTTGTGAACTGAGCCTACTGAGACCTAGAAATAAAAAAATTCAGAATAGGTAAAATGTATGGCAGCTATGGAGAGGACAGTACATGGTCTGCATCAAAAAGAATTATACCTTTGATGAGTGATTAAATTATGTCCAAACTGCCTTGTCAGCCCTTCAAATCTGTTACAGGATTCTTAATGCATAGCTTGAAGTAAAACAATGGCCCCCTTCCAGCAATTATTTGGCAGACTGACTGCCTTCTAATCTCTTATGTAAACATAGCACATAGCTCATAGGGGCACAGGAAGGGGGGAGCACAGTGCTGACACTTCATTGCATCTCTAGTGATCTTTTAAGGATTCATTTGTCCACCTCCTTAAAAGTCAATGAAGACTAATTTTAATGCATATTTACAGCTTCTTAAGACTATTTTAATATTTTACTGTCCATACTGACCAAAGTGGTTTTTCTTTTATGTTCTTTTGGCATAGCCAAGTTGGCATAGCCACGTTTTCTTCCTTTTGCTTCCAGGGTCCACCTCCATCTTGGCTTGCATCTACCTAGTGAAAGCGTTCCAGCATCTGTTGTAGTAACCTGGCATTCCTCTTGAAAATTGTCCTGGAGATATGTCTGGTCAGGTTACTTCATTGTAATTGCATTTTTATCAATATAAGTTTTTTTTTTTTAATCTGCACCAGTGTGCTGTGTTTCTCTTTCTATATTTGCATGCATTTTTGGCCTTTATATGCAGACAGAGCTTGCAAAGATTTTAAGATTTGCCTTAATACCAGTAAGCCCTGGTTCACACTGGAGCGTTTTGACATGCAATTTGACATGTCAAATGGAATGTCAAATCGGAGGCAATTCCTGTCAACGACACTGTCCTAATTGGTGCGATGCCGCATCTATGGTGCTGTACCAATTTCAAAATCGCCTGGGCTAAAGTGCATTATGCTGAAGATTTGTGTTAAGCCTAGTACACACTGGCCGATTGTCGGGCCGACAGAAGCCTGTCAAAGGGGCATAACCGAAAAAGGTCTGTCGTCCAGCTCCTGATCGGTGTTCGCAGCCAATGGTGGGGGGCCACCCCCCTATCAGAACACAATAGCACAGCAGGGGAGAGAGCTGTACTAACATCATATAGTTAGTACAGCGGCTCCTGTTGAGCTGTCAGGTTTTTTTTCATTAGAGACAGAGTAGAGACAGATTGAGTGCTCCTACTAAGTAGGAATACTGATTGGTCTTCCCCCCTAGTCAGTCCCATCACCCCCACAGTTAGAACACACCTAGGGAACACAGTTAACCCCTTGATCGCCCTCTAGTGTTAACCCCTTCCCTGCCCGTGACATTTATACAGTAATCAATGGCTATTTTTAGCTCTGATCGCTGTATAAATTTCAACGGTCTCAAAAAAGTGTCAAAAGTGTCTGATCTGTCCGCTGAAATTCCAATGCAATACTCCCAATGCACACATTCCCACACAAATGGCTGTATCTTAGATTGGGTGCTGGAATGAGCAACGGCTGGAACCGACTGCAATCATGAGAAGGAAGTGTCACCAGCACACCAGGATCTCCAAAACTTTATTCACATAGTATGAAAAAATAAATAGAAGCAACGCTTCAGAGCCACACAGGATCCCTTCACCAGGCATGTGACCAAGCCTGATAAAGGGGTGCTGCGTGGCTCTGAAACGTCGCTTCTATTTATTTTTTTCATTCTATGTGATTAAAGTTTTGGACCCAATTTTGGACACTTGCTTCTGCTATCCGCTGAAATGTCATAGTCACGATAAAAATCGCTGATCACTGCCATTACTAGTAAAAAAAAAGCCATAAATCTATCCTCTATTTTGTAGACGCTATAACTTTTGCACAAACTAATTAATATACGCTTATTGCAATTTTTTTTACCAAAAATATGTAGAAGAATGCATATTGGCCTAAACTGAGGATTTTTTAATTTTTTTAAATTTTGGTCATTTATTATAGCAAAAAGTACAAAATCTTGTGTTTTTTTCAAAATTGTCGCTCTTATTTTGTTTAAAGCGCAAAAAAATAAAAACCATTGAGGTGATCAAATACCACCAAAAGAAAGCTCTATTTGTGGGGAAAAAAGGACATCAATTTTGTTTGGGTACAATGTCGCATGACTGCGCAATTGTCAGTTAAAGCGACGCAGTGAAGTATCTCAAAAAATGGGCTGGTCAGGAAGGGGGTAAATTCTTCCAGGGCTGAAGTGGTTAAGGATCGGAAGGATTTGTCCCCTTAATGACTAGGCCATTTTTTGTGATACGGCACTGCGTTACTTTAACTGACAATTGCGCGGTTGTACCATTGGCATTTATACAACGATCAGTGCTATAAAAATGCACTGATTACTGTGTAAATGTCACTGGCAGGGAATCGATTAATACTAGGAGGCGATCAAGGGGTTAAATGTGTTCCCTGGGAGGTGTTTCTAACCGTGGGGGATGGGACTGACTGAAGGAGGAGAGAGATTGCTGTTCCTAATCACTAGAAACAGCAGACCTCTCTCTATTTCCCTGTTAGAACAGGAATCTGGCACTCTGTGGAGTGTTCGCGGGTGGCCAGCGGACATCGTGGCCGCCAGTCACACGCATCGGATCCGCCATCGCCTCTATCACTCTTAAAGCAGCCGACATACACCTACAGTGATTCGCACAGGAGAGCCAAACTGCTGCAGTATAATGACAGCGGTTAAAGAGGAGTTCCAGTCAGCAGCTACAAATACTATAATAATATAATTCTATAATTAATATAAGGACACTTACCTGTCCAGGGATCCTGCGATGTCAGCACCCCTAGCTGATTCATCAATCTGCTTTGGGTGCAGGCGCTGGCATCTATAGTAATGGAAACAGGAAGTGAAGCCTTACGGCTTCACAGCCTGTTTCCTACTGTGCATGCGTGAGTTGTGCTGAGATTTCTGAATGGTCCCACTATCTTCTGGGACCTCTGTGTGTCCCAAAAGGCAGTGGGGGAAGGAGGCGGGGCTGGAAATGTCATAGATCATTGCGCGGCGATCTTACCTGGAAATGGGAGCAGGTACCTGTCAAAACCAGCTATCCGCTCGACCCTCTCCTCCAAAAAGTGCCAAATGTGGCAGTGGAGGGTGGGAGGGTGTGAACAAGTGGAAGCTTCTCCTTTTGGGTGGAGCTCTTCTTTAACTAAGAAAACAACCCTTAGCATTGCTACAACATGTGCCTCTGCAGATGGAAGGAGATACAGGTGCAGTAAGGAGAGAAGTGGAATAACCCATACGACCAGATAAAACGTATCTGAGATCTCTGTTTTACCACTACACCACTGTGTGGGCAGCACAGTGGTGTAGTGGGTAGCACTCTCACCTAGCAGTAAAAAGGGTCGCTGGTTCAAATCCCAACCACGACACTACCTGCCTGGAGTTTGCATGTTCTCCCTGTGCCTGCGTGGGTTTCCTCCGGGTACTCCAGTTTCCTCCCACACTCCAAAGACATGCTGGTAGGTTAATTGGCTTCTGTTCAAAAGATGGCCCTAGTATATGAATGTGAGTTGGGGACCTTGGATTGTGGGCTCCTTGAGGTTAGGGACCATTGTGGGTGTACGATGTATGTGTGGAGTGCTGCGTGAATTGGCAGCACTATATGGGTACCTTAAATAAAATAGGGATGATTGTAGATACACACTCACTCAGGTTGAACTGGATGGACTGGTGTCTTTATTCAACCTTACTAACTATGTAACTATGTATCTTTTCAATCTGTGTGCAATTACTGCAATGTAGGTTTTATAATTCAGCTGTATAAACCAGGGACTCTGGCCCAAGCGATATGAGCACAACAGTGCTTGGCTTATGTCTTACAAAGCAGGGAATATGATGTTATTTTGCTGCAATTTTAATTCATCGCTGGTCATTGAGCAAACCTACTGGAAATCAAAAAGTGTAAGAACTAATTAAACACAATAAAAAAAGATAACACATCTTTAATTTGCTACTGACTAAATATATATAATGTAAAAAAATGTAAATTAACAGAAAAAAAATGCAGCATGATATCTGTTTAAAATGGAACAATTTGAAGTTAAAAAAGCTGTTAATGTTCATTTTGCCTTAAAGAGGTTGTAAAAAAAAAAAAAAAAGAAAGAAACCTGTAAGACAAAGGCATAATGAGCTAGTATGCATTGCGTACGACTGAAATTTTCCCCGGAGTATCTTCCGGGTTTGTGGACTCCGACCCACTGAGAGTCCAGAACTGCGATTACATTTTTCCTGCTTGTGCGTGCGGAAGCCATCTTTCACGACACAGGGCTCGGAAGGAACAGCACCCATGGCCGTTCCTTCAGAGCGCATGCCCCAGTGATGTCACTGTCTGCGTGTGATGTAAATATCTCCTAAACGGTACACGTTTAGGAGATATTTACACTACCTATAGGTAAGCCTTATTATAGGCTTACCTGTAGGTAAATGTCTGCAGATGAAGTTTACTTCCTCTTTATTGAAATGTGGCATGAAGCCTTCTTTAAGGACAGCCAAAGATGGGGTATTAGTCATGTTCTCTCTATGTATGTGGGCCCCCCTGCCAAGGCAGCTTTTGTTGAGTTCATGTGGCCTGATAATGAAAGGACAAGGTGCCTTGCAAGTGAGGATCCTCTAGCAAAGTACTCTTCCAGTGTTGATGGCATGTGGCCTGGTATAGTTCAAGTGTGAGGGCGGGACATCCTCGGGACCCCCTTTCCTGTCCTCCCAGGCTGATAGATAGGGCATAGCACTTCAATTTTTGGGGGGTTTTTTTGCATGTAGTACACCTCAAAATCCACACCAGACCCTTTTCCACTGGGGTCCTGATGGATAAGAGTTCAATGATTAGGGGTTTGATATGCATTTTGAGGGGGATCCCCCACCCATTTTATTTGCAAGCAGAACTTAATCAGCTGGGAACTGTCATTTAGCATTAATAGTTTTTTTCTTTCTAAATGTCACTTTTGTGAAAGTGCATAGCCCACTTTATGTGCAGTTTTAAGGCATTACCTAAACATGTTTTTATTAGTAATGTGTATTTTTCATGTTGCCCTAAAAACCACCCTTATCTTAATGATATTTTCTGTATTTATTTTTATATTTATTTATTTATTTTAATTAGTACTTGCCCAGCTTGGTTACCTGTGCCCATAGGGTTCATGAATTTTATGTCGGGATCCTCCTATGTACCGAACGCAGGCCAGTTTGATTATCACTAGTTAGAATACATGTGGTGCTGGTTTTACAGGGTCCTTTTCCTCCCTCCACACATTGGCTTGTCATGAGTGTGTTGCCAAGTTGAGTACAGCTATTAATATTCCCAATATACATGTTCCTGGAATAGGCTGGGAGAAAAACAGGTGCTGCTGCACTTGCCAGCTGGGAACTGGTAACATCACAGATAAGCCTACATATTTGTAATCACATCATGGATCTTCAAGTAAAGTCCAAACTACTTGATTCAAAACAATGAGATCTTTTTGAATTTAAGCTCTTGGACATTGTTTGAAAATCCATGGAGTGCTGTAAAATATTTCCGTTCACCAAGACCCAAGACTCTGTATCTTTGAATCTTTTATTGCACTCATATGTCAAGTTACTGTGACCAAAGTAAATACTCAGTATATTAACCAGGAAAGAGAATACCTTCAGGGTCCAAGCACACTGGCCTAAAAATTGTTGCTTCTACAGGTGTTTTCGTTTTTTCCTGTAGAAGCAGCTTAATTTTATCCCATGTGACCATGCACATTAGCACAATCACAGGCATATTATGAGCTCAACAGTTGGAGGCAGGAAAAAAAAACTTCTGGTTTGCGTTTCTGATTGGAGCTTTTTGGCAGAAAAAAATGCTAAACTTGCTTAACTGTTTACAAAAGCGTTTTTTGAGCATTTTTTCTGATAAGGGAATTGACGTTTTTTATGCCTAGTGTACATGAAGTCTTAGAGACTTGTGTGTGTGTTTTGCTTGTCTACATCTTTCTTAATATCTGAATTAAAGCGTTTGTTACCCCAACACTTCATATTCCTGATATGACCCTACTGTACCATGTACTTGTATAAGAAAGTATCCTGTTCTCTTTGTATTGTTTCCTTTCTGTGAAAACTCTGGTATTCCTGCTGGTCCCCTTGCTTTCCTATTAAACTGACCACACTAAGCAGGAGAGCACACCACGGCCAGTTATCTAGCTATGATGGGAACTCAGTATGCTCTCCTCCAATGATCAGACTTGTCCTGACAAACCACCTCTGCACAGCCATTCACTGGGGAGCTCAGTGTACTGCTGCTCCCCCCCCCCCCCAGGGGAATGTGATAACTTCTAAAAAAGAGAAAAAAGGTATTTATAATGTATTTTTTACATCTATACACAAATTTTTGCCTTTCATTTCTATTTTAAACTGAATGGGTTATTTTACAAGGTGATCATTTACAATCACTTTAAGGTCTTGAGTGTTTTTATACATACACAGAATAATTGAAACATTTTATGCCTGTAGAGCTATTGTGCATATGATCACAAGCCTGTATACTGTATATGCCTTTCAATTGAAAGATCTGTAGGCTATACAGCTCATTCTTCAACTTGTTGTTGCCTCATATTATCAAGAATTACAAAATAAACATGGTGCACCCTGAATAGATATAATCTCTGTTTAATAAAGGATTGACTCTATTGAACAACATTTTGAAATACTAATTATCTATAAAGCACAGATATCCAAGGGCTTCAGGTGGAGCTTCAGGCAATGTATAATATTTATTTAAGGACTCAAGCTGATGTTTTCATTTTTATTATATGTTGTAAAGCCTTTTTTAGTGATGAGGTGCGAGGAGGATTTTAGATGTTAAACATTGATATATGTGTATGCATAAGAAAGAAGGATCCAGGATTGTTTTCAATATATTTGTTCGATATGTTTATTGCGTTTTATATCTGTATGTCCAAGCATTTACAGAATAGTGAAAATAATTGACAGGCAACACAATGAGTTCGTATAACTTTGAAGGGTGTTTAAATTTGTTAAACTTGAAGTGGAATTTCACTCTCTCAATCAACATTGATTATTGTAATCCTTATGCTGTTAGCATTAGTAAATAGATAGCAAAGTATATCATATTTACTTGTTTTAACCTTTTTTCAACATTTCTTCAGTTACTTCCTGGTTTCTTGCCCATGCAAATGATGTCATACATCCCAGGAATCTTCAGCAGGGTCAACTTTCCTGCATGCATGTCTGAGCTAAGGGCAAGTGGATTCCTGGAAGTAAATGCTACATAAGTCATCTGCCCTTACTCAAGATGGCCACTACCAGAAATGCTATGGTTTTTTTCAAAGTAATTTCTCAACAAAATAAAGCATGAAGACATGGATAATTGGGGGATTTTGCTTTGAATATTAAAAAAGAATCAAAGCGGTGTTCCGCCTGGGGAAGAAAATGAAAAGTCAGCAGCTACAAATACTGTAGCTGCTGTCTTATAATACATGGACACTTTTCTGTTCAGATCAGCTGCCGCCGCCATTCATCATAAGAGAAACTGGCAGTGAAGCCTTTTGGCTTCACAGCCAGTTCTCTACTGCACAGGCATGAATTGCGCTGCGCTTTCTAACTGGCCCTGCGGCGGAGGAAGGAGGAGGGGGCCTAACTTTTGAGGGACAGTGCCACGGCGCTGTCTCCCAGAAGTGGGTAAGGGTACCTGTCAAAAACAGGTACCCGTTCCCCCCTCCCCCCTGAAAGGTGCCAAATGTAGGCGGAGGCCAAAAGGGGGGGAGCAGATAAGCGGAGGTTCCACTTTTTGGTGGAATTCCGCTTTAACCACTTCCGGCATTGGTTCTATTATCCTGACTGGACATCATATGACGTCTT
This sequence comes from Lithobates clamitans, assembly GCA_037952925.1. Taxonomy (NCBI): domain Eukaryota; kingdom Metazoa; phylum Chordata; class Amphibia; order Anura; family Ranidae; genus Lithobates; species Lithobates clamitans. The sequence goes on along the minus strand of JBBGZY010000605.1, from coordinate 5,258,675 downwards.
TCAGGATAACAAGCCGGCGTATGTCCGTGGCGGTGTGCAGCACGGCGATCGGTGTTGCAGTGTTTCAGTCTGACACACCACAACTCCAATCTAGGTAAGGTCCCTCTGATGGAGTCTCCTTACCATGTGATCAGCTATTTCCAATCACAGCTGATCACAGCGTGAACCATGGTTCAGTTCGCGCTGACAGGTAGAGCCGAACGGTGGCTCTCCCTGTCAGGGGGGGGTCTGCGCTGATAATCAGCACATTGATTATCACAGCCCCATCAGAGGTGCCACCACAATGGCAAACAGTAATGCCTGTCAGTGACCATAAAACTGCCAATCAGTGCCCATTAAAGTGCCAATCAGTGCCCATAAAAGTGCCAGTTTCTCATCAGTACCCTCTGTCAGTGCCCTTCAGATGCCCATCAGTAATGCCTGTCAGTACCTTCTCATCAGTGCTGCCTATCAGTGCCACATATCAGTGCCCATCAGTGCCACATATCAGTACCCATCAGTGCCACCTATCAGTGCACATCAGTGCCGCATATCAGTGCCACCTATTAGTGCCCATCACTGTGGCCTATCAGTGCCCATCAGTGCCACCTATCAGTGCCCATCAGTGCTGAATATCAGTGCCGCCTATCGGTGCCCATCAGGTCTCCATATATTAGTGCCACCTCATCAGTGCTACCTTATCAGTGCCACCTAATCAGTGCCCATCAGTGCCTTAATTTTCAAAAATGTCTGTATTTTTAGTTTGTTTAACAAAAAATAAAAACCCCAGTGGTGATCAAATACCACCAAAAGAAAGCTCTATTTGTGGGAAGAAAATGTTAAAAATTTAGTTTAGGTACAGTGTTGCATGACCGTGCAATTGTCACTCAAAATGTGACAGCGCTGAAAGCTAAAAATTATTTTGGGGAGGAATGGGGGGAAGTGCCCAGTATTGAAGTGGTTAAATAGTGTTTTTGGTTTGTATTGCTCAGATGCAGTGAAGATCCTCTTTAACCACCCTGTTATATAATATTTATACCAGATAAGTCATAATCTTTCATGTTAAATAAAGAGAGCAGATATGTAAAATAAACATTATTATTTAGTGTATGTGTGGTCAAAAATTAAAAATATGTATGTACTGTAGTAGAGCTTGCCCACAATTGCACATTGCTCCCTGTCATTTCTATTCTGACTGCTATCTGTGTTAAAAATGAGCTGTTGGTTCTGACAGAAACCTGGCATGCACATAACGTTCTTTGTTGGGCTGACAACATTGACCCCCCTGCTGGAATTATGAGCAGCCTCAAGGTGTGGCCATCTATTCGTTCCTATCACTCTAGCAGCTAGCTCCTTCTCACTCAAAGGTAAGGGGAAAGGGGAAATTTCTGTCAATCTCCCCCTGTACGCGCTTGCTGCTGCCAAAGCAAATGTAGAGCTGTTGAGGCCTGCACAGTAGAGTGATGTGTGGTGTGTGTAGGCACAACAGCCGTCTAACATCCAGCACTGGAAGTGCCTGAAAACCACAGATGCTGTATGCTGCACCAGGTGTGCCGGCAAAAGCTTAGATGTGTTCCAGGCAGGAGCAAAGAAAAAAAAAGCCTGTTTTCAGTGAAATAAAGCAAATTGAAGGGAAAAATTAGATAGTAATTAAACAGAGTGTTTACATCTACTTCAAGTACAATTATCATGTACAGCAACATTTTAAACATCTTAGACTTTTTTTGTTTGCTGTAGTTGAGCTTTTGTACAATTTATTGTATATATAAAGTATAGTTTAGGAAACTGCACTAGTAAAAGGATTTTAGGTAAGTGCATTACTAAATTCTTTAAAACAATCAAGTGACTTGTATGCACCGGATCACACCAAAAATAAATAAAATATTATAAAATACTATCCGGTGGGATATAATCCTTCACACCTTTTTTGAAAGTTCACAGTATGATGTCATTGATTCCTTTCATGACCCTTCTATCGTCAGTTTCTGCAGTGGTAATATCACTTTATTCCAGTTTACACATTTTGTTTGCTCTCTGGAAAACAATTTTCTAGCTGTGAAGAGCACTTGACCCTTTTCATGAAGTTAATATGACCTACAAAAGTGCACTGACATTTAGATTTAGTTATGAATGCATTTGTAAAGTGATACTGGCTAGAAAATCACAGAGAATGATTGGTAAATGACTACTCATGCAATTATCACACTTACATGCAAGCTAAAGTATGTTCTTGCTCTGCTGTCCTTTTGTTTAAGTTGTATATATGTTTTCCTACCGTAATTATGCACATTGGTATAATTTTATGTCTTCGTCTACAAAAGTGGCATATTATCCTAGACACCCTCTGCATTTACAAATGCTGTTATATGCAAAACAATTCAGGCAGTGGATGTTGTAATATAATACTAGTCATAAATGTAATCTAATAACCAAAGCCAGTAGTGGTTATATAAGCCTACTGGCACAGATGCTGAATAAATGAGTATTGCTGTAATTACTAACACAGTAGTTATTTATTGGACAATCAGTATGGCTATTAAAACATTACGAGAGCAGATTTTTGTATCAAGACCCAACCAATCTATGCAGGCAATGTATTACAGCGTAGGAGTGCTGAAAAGCAACTTAGTCACATTCAAAGCTAATTTCTTGCCTGGAAACAGGAGAAAGCAAAAGAGCAGTGATGACTAAATGTACAATGAAGTGTGAACAGATACAAATTATACATTTTAGTGGTAGCATTTGAGTTTAAACATACAAAAATATAAACTGAACCAGAATGCATAAGTCTTCTCAAAGACAAGCCCATGGGTCCTTTAAGTTATTTGAGGAGGTATTTGAGTTATGATACACATTATTATACAAAGCCCATGGGCCCCCAGGCAGAGCAAGGGTATAACGAGTGCCTGGAAATCCCTTTGTAACAGTAACACAAGTTAATCAGTACAGCGATTCCTAGTAGGATATGAATAGGGATGAGCAAATCAATGAATCCAAGTCAAAACTCACAGTAAATTTGAACTTTGCTTTGTACATCATATCTCCACAGACTGCCATGCCGTGTATTGTGTGGATTTTGAATGCTAGTCAGGAAGGTAACAGAATATTTTGCTGTTTTAGACCCAAGAGACAATAATTTATGAATTACTGATTGTACTAAAAGTCGCATATTTTTTTAATTTAAATATTTTTGTTTCGACTAATCACATGACAGTGACATGACAGTTTATTTGCAACATCAGTGAACTAAAGGATCCAATTTTGTGGGTTAAACATAGCCCTGTGATGATAAATAGCCTTGCTGCTTTGGTACGAGGAGTTGGGAGTTTATTTCTAGATTCAGTAAATTAAAAGGGATACAGGAAGGTATGCTGCCATCTTCAGGAGATTTGGACACTGGCAAACAAATAACATTAAGCCAGCCCCTGTTAAACCATAACTCCAACCACTATGGCTCAGTTTTTGCTAGTGTCCTGAGTGTTCTTAGTCACTTGCCTACTGGGCGCTTAAACCCCCTTCCCAACCAAGGCAATTTTCAGCTTTCAGTGCTCTCACGCTGAATGACAATTACTCAGTCATGCAACCCTGTACTCATATGAGTTTTTTGTCCTTTTTTTCATACAAATAGAGCTTTCTTTTGGTAGTATATAAATTACCACTGGATTTTTAATTGTTTGTGCTATAAATAAAAAAAGACCAAAAACTTTGTAAAACACTGCATTTTTCTTTGTTTTTGTTATAAAATATTGTAAATTAGTCTTTTTTCTTTTCATACATTTTGGCAAAAATTTATACTGCTACAAATCTTTGGTAAAAATAACCCAAATCAGTGTATATTATTTGGTCTTTGTGAAAGTTCTAGAGTCTACAAGCTATTGTGCCAATCATTAAAAATGTATTACACCTGATGTACTGAAGACCTAGATCATTTCTTGGGGCCCTAACAAGCCATAAAAGTACAAAAAAAAACCAAATTGCCCCTTTTTGGAAAGTAGACATTCCAAGGTATTTAGTAAGAGGCATGGTGAGTTTTTTCATGTTTACATTTCTCCCACAATTCTTTGCAAAATGAAGATTATTTTTTTTCACAAAATTGTCATATTAACAGGTTATTTCTCTCACGTGGCATATGCATACTTACAACTACACCCCAAAACACATTCTGCTACTCTTCCTGTATATGACAATACACAGCCAGGCCACATACAGAGGCCCAACATGCAGAGAGCACCGTCAGGCGTTCTAGGGACATACATTACACATATAATTTCCTGACAACCTATCACACTTTTAAAGGCCCTAGAGCACCGTGACAATAAAAATGCCCACAAAATGACCCCATTTTGGAAAGAAAACACCCCAACATATATTGGCATAATGAGTCTTTTGAACATGTCATTTTTTCCACAAGTTTTTAGAAAATGTGGAAAGAAAATGAAAACACATTTTCTATGCATTTTTACGGCAATGACGGGCACGGATAAGGATCCACTGATAGGGTAGCACTGATGAACACTTACTGACTAATGGCCACTTTAGTGGCACTGATGAGGCACTGTAGACCACTAATGTAGCACTGTAGGGCACTGATGTGGCACTGTAGAGCACAGATATGGCACTGATGTGGCACTGTAAAGCACAGATGTGGCACTGATAGGGCACAGATGTGCACTGATGGGGCACTGTAGGGCACTGATGTGGCACTGATGGGGCACAGATATGCACTGGTGGAGCACTGTAGGGCACTGATGTGGCATTGTAGAGCACACATGTACACTCATGGGACACTGTAGGGCACTGATGTGTCACTGAAGGGACACGGAAAAGGCACAGATGTGCACAGCTATGCACTTATGTTGCACAGATGTGTACTGATGTGTCATTGCTGGGCACTGACATGGCACTTATGGGGCACTGATGGGGCACTGTAGAGCACTGCTGGGGCACAGATGTCACACTGCTGTGGAATTGTAGAGCACTGCTGTGGCACTGATGGGGCACAGATGTTTACTGCTGGGGCACAAATGTGCACTGATAGGGCACATATGGGACACTGCTGGGCACTGATGAGGCACCATTGGGGCACAGATGCAGCACTTCTGGGGCACAGATGGGGCACTGCTGGGCACTTGGAATATATAGAAAAAAACTCAAACAGCCTTACGCTGCAGCTTCTCCCTCCTCTCCTTACATGATCGGTGTGAGGAGAGGAGAGAGACGGGCATGACGCCAGTTTGTTGACAGTGATCACTCCATCATTGGAGCGATCACGTGGTAAAGGGCTGCTGGGATTGGCCCTTTACCCTAATCCGTGAAACGTCGGGTCCCGAGAACCCGGCAAACACAGACACTCCCATGTGCGCGCCCCAGGGGGTGAGCGGGAAGCGCAATTCTGAGAAGACGTCATTGTACACCCTCCCAGAATTATCTGACCATGCTGTAGCTATCATTTGGCTATGGACAAGTCGGAAAGTGGTTAAGCTCTGCTAAACATACCTCTCCTTAAACTTTTACCTTTTATTTTTTTCTAATTTTGTGTTATTTCCTTAATTTAAAATTTGCCATAGATATTTTGTCTTCAGTGACTTCAATCAAATCATCAAGAAACTCCATGTGAGCTAGTCTCTACAGGATTGGTATATCCTCGGCTTTGGAGGCCAATCCGGGGCCATTTTGGACCGAAGATTGCAGTGAAAGCTTGAAATGTAACCTTCAGTCATTGGACTCTGTGTTGTGCTTTTTTCCAGACCTGACCTCTGCATACTGTGTTAGTTTCAGAGTGCTCTTCAGGTCTAGTGCAATGGCACAGACTCTTGTGTGACCAGGTGCTAAGGTTTTAAACATTGAGGGACCAGTCAAGTTGAAGCACTGAGAACTACCTTACAACTGGTACTGTTGAGCAACAATTAAAAATACCCACTACCACCATCTTACAGCGATGCCAGTTATGGCTGGAAAGACTAATAAAACAGCTGCACCCTCTCTTTTTATTTGTTTGTTTGTCGGTGCTATCTATCATATAGCTACATATAAATTAAAAGAGCTGTTCACCTGGCTATAGGTCAGTGTGGTATTACATCAACTTCATACCTCCACATGAGGCTACATTTTTTTTGTTTAATACATTTTTATTGCCATGGCATGGAAAAGGTACAAAAAGTAATGCAACATGGTCCACACTAAGGAGGGCCATAAATACAGAGTAAACAAAAGTACACCATAAGAATAGCAATATAAACATGTTTTACAATGAGGCTGCATTTATCATAAGATCTCTCATAGGCCAATGCCTAAAGCAGCAGGGTAAGGAGAGCAGCACAAAGCTTTAAAAGAAATAAAACTGTTATATTTTCTATCTTGCGTTATTCAGTCTTTTGACCCTGTCTGGACATTTGTGGCTAAATTCAACATGAAAATAATAGGTTAAAAGGAGGTGTAGGAGATGTTGAAAGATGTCACAAGAATCCTTAAGTTCACATATAAGTAGCTCTTCATACAAGGCAAATAATATGATGCCTCAAGTAGTATATTCTAGTAATGGTTTTGCTAAAATTATGGCACAAGGGGCAGAACTTGTACAAAAGGACCATTATTCAGGTGTGTCATGGGTAACATGATGTCTAAATGCAGACCTGCCCTCACAGTAAAAAGTTCTTTTTCTGAAGGGTTCTACAGAAGAGTTTAATTGAAAATATTACATTTCCTTTACACTGGAAATTGTAAGATGGATAGATAGATAGATAGATAGATAGATAGATAGATAGATAGATAGATAGATAGATAGATAGATAGATAGATAGATAGATAGATAGATAGATAGATAGATAGATAGATAGATAGATAGATAGATAGATAGATAGATAGATAGATAGATAGATAGATAGATAGATAGATAGATAGATAGATCACATTAAAATAATACACATACTCTAATTTTATACAATGTATCTTGTTCTTTTTTCTACTTATTACTGTCCCAGGTTTGCCAAGAAAGATGGATCATATGTACTGCACATAACCATGGGCCTCAAAGTCTTTTTCAAGCCCTAATGAAATATGTTTAATTATTCTTTCTACAACAACATCAGAAAGCCGTGTCTAATGTTAACAAGCAGAATCACATAGATTAATGAGAGAAATTAATACAGATTTCACTGGCCAAATGTTACAGCACAGGGAACACAGTAATGAATAACTTGCTTGGGAGAATATGCATGGAAGTCATATGCAAGAAAAGGCTGCTGAAAAGCAATGCCTCTTCTTTTTAAAGGCTGCTGAAATGTAATGCCTCTTCTTTTTGAATCAATATCTATATTCTCTAATTGTTTTCAGTAGTGCCAAGATTCTGTTACCAGAACTGTATCAACACGGAGCTAAAAGTTAATTACAATATGTGTATTAATTTACATTTATGGTGAAAATGTTCTTGAGTTTAGAGGACCTGAGCATGTACATTGTATCAATTCACTGTCACATGGATATTGCCTGCGTGGGTTTTCTTCGGGTACTCCGGTTTCCTCCCACACTCCACAGACGTGCTGGTAGGTTAATTGGCTCCTGTCAGAATTGACAGCGCTGTAATAAATAGATAAATAAACCTTTTTTTTCTCCTAGGGGCCTTTGCTTACAGCTCCGCTAACTCTTAAAACAGGGACAAACATTATCTTTAAAATTGTAAACATGATGCTATTTTTGATAAAACAAATTAAAAGGAAAATGACAATTCTCATAATTTGACACTGGGTTTGACATAAATTGGAAAAAATGATCAACGATTATGGTATAACAATGTAGCATACTTTAAATTCTTCACATTGTGAATAACCGAATAAAAAAGTATTAATTCTGTCAAGTTAGATCATAACGTTACCCGAAGAAATTGGCTGCTAAGTAAATATTAAAGGAAACTATCTGTAGAGAGTTATGAAGAGAAATGCTAGTGGTCTCAATACTTTCTGAGTCACCAGCCCAGAACAGGAAAGCCAGAATGAAGAAACATTCACTGTACTTTTCCTGGTTAGTGAATCAGAAAACCAATGCCACTTGAACAGTATGACAGTCAGTAAATCAACATGTTCAGAACAAGGAATGAGTGATAACAACCACCATAAATCCTCAGTACAGGTTTGCTTTAACTTTCTCCAGCCTGCAATCTGTAGACTTTGGGTCCCCTGCATAATGCATAATGCACTATGCTAAAGAAATATTATTCTGCATTTCCCAGTCTGACAACTAGCAGAAAACAGCTCCAGATCCCAATAATGATTGGGAAGTAGTTTGATCATGTGATCAATAATGTCAGCTATGACAATGTGATCACATACAGGCTGTCTTCTGCCAGCATGCTTCAGAGAAGAATCATTGTTCTGTGTGTGGTCTCTCTGCTGAGCCACCCCCATTTCCCCCAGGTGAGTAAGAGAGAAGGAATCTGAATCAACAGGTGGTATATTGATCCTCTGTCTCCAACTAAGCTGTGTTGATGATGACTGCCACAGTACAAGTACACTATGAATGCTCCAATCACTGTCTAAGCATAATCATTTTTCATGAGCTGGACAACAGGCATTAAAAATCTTGAAGTCATCACAAATACAACTTTTGTTTATAAATACACTAATATATAAAGGCTTTATAAATTGCTAAATTAAAGAAATCCATCTGTATGTATGGATCGACAGACTGAAATAGATAGATATTTAATTTAACCTAGAAAAAGATCTTCAATTTATTCTAAGTATTACTACGACAAGCAGACAGAAAGAGTGCAGTAGATATATAGTGTATATATATATATATATATATATATATATATATATATATATATATACACTATATATCTACTGCACTATATATCTATATATATATATATATATATATATATATATATATATATATATATATATATATATATATATATATATATATATATATATATATATATATACACACTATATATACAAGAGAGAGATTGAGAGAGAGAGGTGGAGATGAATGAGACAGAGTCATAACAATTGTGCAGGACAGCTGTAAGAATCAAGTCTCATTCATATGTGGGGATAGAGCCGAAGAATAGGAATGATGGCCGGTTCATTATTTATGAGACATTTACTTCTGATTAGTTCTGCATGAGTACTTGCCATCAATGGCATAAAATTATCCCTAAGTGCTTAAATAGCAAACTCCAACCATGTTTCTAGGAGCTGTAAAAGGCAACTCGTTGCTCTCGTCAAAGGGGAGGTAGCGCTATGAGCTGCTGTGTAAAGCAAGTTTTTGTTTCTTTGTATATTGTGGTAGTTGGATGCATGCAGTTTTTCCCCTCTAATTGCTGGAATTACTAATGGATGTCTTTTCCTATTAACTATCATTTTGTTTTAAAAGCAGTTGTGTCTTCATAAGTATCCTGCATCTAAATCTCAACACAATAACTTAATATGAGCAATATTACTTTGCTGTTTCAAAACTGCATCCTAAAGTATTTTTAAGTACCTTTTTATAATACTATTTGGTTTGTAGCTGCACGTCTAGTTCCCAGCTCCAGCAACCTCATTTGCTCTTAGTTTGACCATGAAGAATACTGAAATCAAATAATATCAGACAGGGTCAGGTTTGTGTGACAGCTGATGATGTCAAATTAAAATGTACAAAAAATGATATATATGTACAGTTACTGACAAACAAATGTCTAGGAAGCCATTTTTCAAACACTACTCTATTTTCACTGTCATGTTTTTTTCTGTTATAGTGTAGATTAAGCCTTGTATATAATATGGCACACAGCAGGTGACCAGGCTCATCCAACAATTGCAAGGGGTAAACCAAATGGATAATTACACCAGTAAACAGCACCCTTTATACCACAGGTCAAGGTATCACTTAAACTATACAGGGCTTCAAGCCATTTGTCTAAAAACAACTAGGAATTTTAGGTTTCCACAATTAATGCCACAAAGCTTTGGCTCTTGAAGCCACAAACATATGATTGCTGCTGCACCTTTATCAAACAAATAACTTATACAACCTCAGCTGTCAAATTTTGGGCTCCTCTTCATAACTGGGTCTTCTTGACAATACTCCTGAAACTACAAATTTAACCTGTAGATATGAGACCATTCCTGTATGGCCATCGAGAACAATCATTATATGCATAGGACAGGAGTCAAGGCACCATCCAAAACCTTTCCTCTGCTGCACCACAACATACCACACTGTAATGAGGCACTCCACCATGAGCCTTGAATCCATCCTGCATGGCCATACAGTAATAGCTATGGGTATAGTAAATATTGATTCCTAGAAACATAGTGGGTGAGCATGTTCTGTGTAAATTGGCTAATCATAGTTTTGTGGCTACCTTTAAACACAGTAAACATGATATTCATATTTTAAGTATGGTTTCCATAGATTCAAAATCCAATTTTTTACCACAACACTACATCGGCCTCTCTCAGTCCCCTTACATAAGCACCCGTAGCTGCTTACACAGATAAAGTTGGTATCTAGTTACAAAATAGTTTAGACATATCCTTAAATGGCTTCACTTGTGCTACAAATAGACTAGTCCTGGTCAATTGCAAAATTTCCTATGTAAATTGAATAAGTATCAAGTAAAAGCATTTTAGGTCACCTCCTATCCTGGAATATACTTCACATTGCCTTTATAAACCTAAAGGCAAGATATGATAGTTTTGTATATATTTTATTTATTTATTGTGTTCAGAACTAACACATGCAATTTATTTATTATTTATTTATTTTTCTGACAAGTAAGTATGAAATAATCTATATGAATACTTCATATTTTCATATGCAGCCTGCAGGTGAAGCTCTCAGACCCATTTCACACAATTTCCACGCTATTCTTATCTCCTCTGCTAGAAGAATGCATGTTGTTTACAGAGCTCAGTAGCTGCACCTGAAGTTCACATCCACAAATCAATGGGGTTATTTTACTAAAGGCAAACAGGTTGGTTGCTTTGCAAGTAAAATTGTGCTTTGCAGGTGAAGTGAATTTTCACCAAAGGTTAGTGAATGTGGTAAGAATTCACTTTACAAAGAAAACCCAATCATGTGCAAGGAAAAAAGGAGCATTTTTGCTTGAACAAGATTGGGTGATGGAAGTCAGTAGAGCTTTACTTCATTCAGTAAGCTCAGGGGAAAAACAGATAGATAGATAGATAGATAGATAGATAGATAGATAGATAGATAGATAGATAGATAGATAGATAGATAGATAGATAGATAGATAGAACACAAAAATTAAGTCTACCAAAACCATGTCATTTAGGATAATTTTCTTGTGCCTTAAGTTACATAGTTAGTCAGGTTGAAAAAAGTCCCTCTAGTTCAAACAAAAATAAATAAATAAATCATACAATCCCATATACAAAATCCTTCACCCACAGTTGATCCAAAGGAAGGCAAAAAAACCCCAGCAAGGCATGCTTCAATTTGCTACACCAGGGGAAAAAATTCCTTCCTGATCTCCCAAGAGGCAATCAGATTTTCCCTGGATCAACTTTATCTATAAATGTTAGTGCCCAGTAATATTATGTACATTTAGGAAAGAATCCAGGCCTTTTTAAAACAATCTACTGAGCTTGCTAGAACCACCTCTGGAAGGGAGTCTATTCCACATTTTCACCGCTCTTACTGTGAAGAAACCTTTCCGTATTTGGAGATTAAATCTTTTTTCCCTCTAGAGTGCCCCCTTGTCCTCTGTGATGACCTTAAAGTGAATAACTCAACACCAAGTTCACTATATGGACCCCTTATGTATTTGTACATGTTGATCATACCCCCCTTAATCTCCTCTTCTCAAGAGAGAATAAATTCAGTTCCTCTAATCTTTCCTTTATAGGTGAGCTCCTCCATGCCTCTTATCAGTTTGGTTGTCCTTCTCTGCACATTCTCCAGTTCCCCAATATCCTTTTTGAGAACTGGTGCCCAAAACTGAACTGCATATTCCAGATGAGTTCTTACTAATGATTTGTACAGGGGCATAATGATATCTCTCTCTCTGGAGTCAATACCTCTCTTAATACAAGAAAGGACTTTTTGAAAACCGCAGCTTGGCATTGCATGCTATTATTGAGTTTATAATCTACCAAAACCCCCTGATCCTTCTCCCCTATGGATTCTCCCAGTTGTACTCCCCCTAGTATGTATGATGCAGGTATATTCTTAGCCCCCAAGTGCATAACTTTATATTTATCAACATTAAACCTCATTTGCCACTTAGTTGCCCGATTAGACAGTTCATTGAGGTTGGCTTGTAAATTGGAGACATCCTGTAAGGACGTTATTCCACTGCATAGTTTGGTGTCATCTGCAAAGACTGAAATGGTACTTTTAATCCCAGACCCTATATAATTTATAAAGGTATTAAAAAGTAAGGGTCCCAACACTGAACCTTGGGGTACACCACTGATAACCTTAGACCATTCAGAGTAAGAATCATTATCCACTACTCTCTGAATTTGGTTTTGTAGACAGTATTCTAATCATTTACAAATTGATCTTTCCAAGCCTGTAGACTTTAGCATTAGCCGTGTGTGGGGAACTGTGTCAAACGCTTTTGCAAAATCCAAGCATACTACGTCCACAGCCGCCCCTCTCTCCAAGGTCTTACTTAAATCCTCATAAAAAGAAATCAGGTTTGTTTGACAACTTCTGTCTTTCATGAATCCATGGTGTCTATTGCTTAAAATGTTTGTTTTTTTCCAGCAAGAACTTATCTATGTGGTCTTTTATTAAACTCTCCAGTATCTTTCCGACTATAGAAGTTAAACTAACAGTCTATAGTTACTTGGTAAAGACTTTTTTTTTTTTTTTTAAATATATTTTTATTGAGATTTTGAGATAAACAAACAATAACATATGGCTGCTACAGTACATCAACACCACATCTAGTTACATAAGACGTCCGACAGCATGAGTTGCCAAATTATATAACAATAGTAAAGGTATACAAATGGTCCTCCTCAGAGGGAAATAGACTATTGAACACCATGAGATATACAAGCCTGGAATTACAGACAGACGGGTCTAGAAGCACGCTATTCTAATCAGTATTTTGACCTGATAGTTACTGCAAAACCATGTTTATTGTGAAATATTCATTTTTTCCATCCAATTGCGCCAGACTCTATCAAATTTCAAAGGACAACCTCTGTTGGCATAGGTGTCTTTGTATAGCGGGAGGTTCCCATTAACTAGGTGTTTCCACTGCGCAATTGATGGAGGGTTAGATTTTTTCCACTGCATTGTAATATTTTTCCTGGCATAGAAAAGTAGTAGACTGATCAGTGTGCGTTTGGCTATGGTAGGAACAACATTTTCCAACAGGCCCAGTATACATATCTCCATCAGAGGGGAAAGGTTGGATGAGGCCACCCTGTTAGTTAGATCAAGTACCTCTCTCCAGTATTGTTGCAGTCTTGGGCAATGCCAAAAGATGTGTGCAAAGTCTCCTGGAGACATGCCACATCTCCAGCATTCCGGAGAGTGCTGAGGGTTCATAAGGTGCATTCTATGTGGGGTAAAATAGGCCCTGTGAACAATTTTAAATTGTACCACTCTGTCTCTTATGGAAACGAGGGATCTGAAGGGGAAATCCCAGACATCATCCCAGTCATCGTCATCCAACGCAGGGATATCGCGTTGCCAACGGGACCAGAGTCGATCCAGAGGTGGTAAGGACGCAAAGACCAGATGTGCATACAAGCGCGAAGTAGGTTTTTCAGCACAGCCGTACCTAAGCGTCTTCTCCAGCTCGGATTGAGTCAGGATGCAAGAGGAGTGAGGAAATTGGGCAGCAAATGCATGTGCCAGTTGGAGATAGCGGAACTGGTAGTGTTTAGGTAGGTTATACATTGCTGACAACTGGTCGAAGGCAAGCAACGAAGTCTGTGATAGAACATGTGATATTAGTTTGATGCCGAATTTAGTCCATAATTGAGGATCTGGGAGCTTAAGGAGATGTGGTAGATTGGGGTTTGACCATAACGGGGCGTTGGGGGAGGGTTCAGAGTGTTTATGTTTAGTAATATTAAGACCCGTTCGCCATGCTCGCAGGGTAGTGTGCATGGATGGGGTTAGTGGGTGAGGGGCGCGTGGACCTCTATGTATTAGATGCTGGAGGGTCTCCCACGAACCCACCACTGTAGCCTCCAAAGCTGAGGCCGCATTGGTTTTGTCAGGGACTAACCACCAGACCACCGTCACTAACTGTGAGGCTATGAAATATTTATAGCAGTCCGGGAAAGCCATGCCGCCTTGAGATGTTGGCCTCATCAAGGTAGACAGTTTGTATCTAGGTGGGGTGGGACCCCACAAGAAATCTGAGAATTTTTGATTGAGTTTAGTGAAGAATGATTTGGGGATCCACTGCGGGGAGTGACGAAAAAGATAGGTAAATTTGGGAATAATTTTCATCTTAAGGAGATTTACTCTACCCCAAACTGATAGGGGTAAATTGCTCCATGATTTGAGTCTAGGTCTCATATCATCCAACACTGGATCAAGATTCAGTTTAATGAAGTCCTGGGCATGAGATGAGACCTGAACTCCAAGATATTTGAAGGTGTCTACCCAGCTTAACGGACTGTCAGGGGGAGAGGTGTTCCTAGCCTTCTGGTCTATTGGAAACAGGGTGGATTTTGACCAATTAACCCGTAAGCCTGTAACCCCAGAGAATGTGTCTAGAACTGAAAGTGCTCCTTGGAGCGATGGGCCTGCATCTGCAAGAAAAAGGACCATATCATCTGCATACAGGGCTACCCTCTCCTCCAGCAAGCCAACACGCAGCCCCTTAATATGGGGCGATGTACGTAAGGCTTCGGCAACTGGCTCAATGGCTATGGCAAACAAGGCCGGGGAGAGAGGGCAGCCCTGTCTAGTTCCCCTAAACAGTCTGAAGGGAGATGACAAACTAGAGCCAAGACGTATCGAAGAGGTGGGGCACTTATATATAGTCTGTAACCACGAAATGAACTTTAGTGGGAAGCCCATCCTCCGGAGAGTTTCCCAGAGGAAGGGCCACTCCACTGTATCGAAAGCCTTCTCTATGTCTAATAGGGCAATGGCCCTTGTCCCGGAATTTTCATGCTGGGTATGGATATTCGTGAAGAGTCTTCTGAGATTTACATCAGTAGATCTCTTTGGCATAAAACCTGTTTGGTCGGGATCAATTACCGATGGCAGCAAAGGATAAAGACGGGAGGCTAGGAGTTTGGTTAGGATTTTAAGATCGTTGTTCAATAGTGCGATCGGTCTGTATGATGCACATAGCTCCGGGTCTTTGGGGGGCTTATGGACTAAGGTCAAGAATGCCTGGTGCATTGACGGGGGTAAATCACCCTTGGACAGGCAGGTAGTATACAGTTGGGCTAGAATGGGTGCCAGCAGCTCGCAATGGGTTCGATAGAATTCAATTGGGAGTCCGTCTGGCCCTGGTGCCTTACCAGTGGGGAAGGAGCGGATAACATTTAGGACCTCCAGTGCCGTAAAAGGTTGAACCAGTGACTGTCTCTCCGCGTCCGAGAGCCAACCGAGTGCCAGCGGATCTAAGAGGTCCTGTAGCGACTCAGGTCGGAAATCGGAGGGGAGAGAGGAGTCATAAAGCTTCCCATAAAAAGCACCGAAAGCCTCCAATATTGCAGATTGAGACGTCACTACATCTCCCTCAGAGGAGCGCAGACTGGAGACAGTTGTGAGTGGATGGTCATGTTGGGCCATCATAGCTAAGAAGCGACCATTCTTATCCCCTTGCTCAAAGAACCGCTGTCTACCTTTGTGTATGTCTAGCCTGGTGACCTCTGACATGTGTATGTTTAATGCACTCTGCGCTGCATTAAGCGAATCAAAGTGAGAGGGCGAGGGGTCTGTACTGAACACTGCACTATGATCATCGACTGACTGTTGGAGTAGCTGAGCCTGTTGGCCCTGCTGTTTCTTAACACTGGTTATGGTGGAGATGTATAGGCCTCTGGTGTAGGCCTTGAATGTGTCCCATATTATTTGTGGAGATGAAGATTCCTTATTGTGTTCCCAAAAATCCGCCAAGCTGGGCGGGATAATGTCAGCCACCTCAGGGTGGGAGATCCATTGTGCCCCCAGCCTCCACAAAGCCGCATCACGACAAGCAGACGAGCGGAACTCCACAACCAGAGGGCTGTGATCAGATAAGCCACTGGGAAGATAGGAGGCCTCCACTACGTCTGCTAAGAGCGATTGGTTAGAGAAGGCTAAGTCTATTCTTGAGGCAGTCTTGTGGGAAGCCGAGAAGCACGAGTAAGCCCTAAGGGCAGGGTGTCTCCATCTCCATATCTCCTCCAAGCCCATTGCCTGTGCCCAAGAGCGTAAGTCAGAGTTGTGGCTCTTAGGAGGGGCAGGTCTATCCATGTCTGGAGAGAGAATGGCATTAAAATCCCCCATTACCAAAAGTTTTCCAGGGCAGAAGGGGGCTGCTTTTTCCAGGACTGTATAGAGAAGGTTTGGAGAAAAGGGTGGAGGTATGTAAATATTAATCACAATATATCTCTGAGACCAATGTTTAAACACCAAAATAACAAATTTACCCTGGGGGTCCGTACAAACTTCCTCAATTGTACATGGGAATTTCTTGGCAATTAGTATGGAGACCCCCCTTGCATAGGAGGAGTATGTAGCATGCACGGACCTCTGTATCCAGGGTTTTTTAAGTGTCAGAACCTTGCTGCCTGTGAGGTGAGTCTCTTGGAGAAGAATAATATGAGGGGAGTGGAGTTTCAGGTATTTGGTTAGTAGTGCGCGCTTGAATTTGGAATTCAGGCCTCTGATATTCCATGAGAGGACAGTAAATTTTTCAGTTAGGGAGGTAGCCATACATAAAAGGGGAACTGATGTATACCAGGATAGTGGGAAGGGCGTATGGAAAGGCAACTCACAGACAGCAAAATCCCCGAGTAACCCCACTGTGTGGCGGTAGCAATTGACCACTGCAGCAACCATTTAGACATTAACAATAAAAACAACAAACCAGAACTTAAACGACCCAAGCACTGAGTGCTTATCCTACTAGTTCCCATCTCTTCTCCAAAAGAAAAATTTAAAAACTGGGGAGGAGAGCGGGAATAGTTTTACCCAAAAAGAAAAAAAAAAAAAAAAAAAAAAAAAAACAACTTCTAATTGTAGGTGTACCCTTAAATAGGGTTATCACTCAATAGTGTTTTTACTGCAGACCAGTCCGTGGTCTCGGTGGGGGTGGAAGTGATTCTATTCCCCTCAGCCGTGGAGTGATATTTAGCCACCAAGTGGGGGCAGGTGGAGGGAGATTGCAGGAGGGAAAGTGAGGGTTCTGCTGCGTGGAGAACCTGTTGGGGCAGTTGTGTAGTTTGCTCAACAGGAGGGTGAGCAGTCCGGCTCTCAATATAGTGCTCAGTGCACATATATGTTGGATGACTTATTCAATTGGAGCTGTGTAATGAAATAGGGACATAAGAGTAGAGGGGGGGGAGGGGAGAAAAATAAAAGTCCAGCGAAAAAAGAAAAAAAGGGGGGTATGCGGTCAGCTTGCAATGCGAATGAAGATGGGGTCAGAATCTCAGCATATCACTTGGAAGCTTTGAAAAGTGGAGATCCGCAGCAGGCAATATGACCCCGAGGGTAAGTAAAGGTCATTGATGGTAGATCCAAGTGGAAAGAGGGAAAATAAGGGGATTGGAGCCTGCCGGTTAAATAAGTCAAGTCACAGTACCTGGGGAGACAGAGTTGCCCTTCAGCCACGACCATCCAGCCAGGAGAGAGCTGCCTCAGGATCCATGAAGAAGTGGGCTCTTCCGCCATCTATCACGCGGAGCTTGCTAGGGTAAAGTAAGCTGAATTTCAATCCTTTGTCTCTCAGGCGTTTTCTTGCTTCCGTGAACGATCGGCGTCTCTGCTGTATCTCTGGGGAATAGTCGGGAAAGAGCATTATCTTTGCGTTGTTAAAGCATAATTCTTGCTTCTCCCTGGCTGCAGCAAGCAGTTTATCCCGGTCCCTGTAGTTAAGGAGCCTGAGGAGGAATGGTCTCGGCGGGGCTCCGGGTATAGGGGGAGCAGGGGGAACTCTGTGGGCCCTCTCCACTACATAAGTGGGAGGCATGGCAGGAATATCCAGGAGAGAGAGGAGGAAGGATTCTGCAAATTCAGCTGGTTTAGACCCCTCTGCCTTCTCAGGGAGACCTATGACACGAATGTTGTTCCTTCTCAGTCTGTTCTCAGTGTCTATGGACTTTTCTTGCAGGGCTTTCACTTGCAATTGCAGGGCACGGAGTTCCCTGGAGTCGGCTCTGGTATCATCCTCTAGCTGGGAGATGCGGCCCTCAGCCTCAGCAAACCGGGACCTAAATTTGTCCATGTCGTGTCTTATAAGGCTGACATCTGTGACTAGATGGTCTATCTTCACCATGACAGAGTCATTGCCCGTTTTTATAGCGGCTAGAAGCTCTGCATGTGAGGCTGCTTGTGCTGCAGACAGCTCAGAGAGGGTTTGTGTCTGAGTACCAGCCGACATTGTGGAGATAGGAGGCCTCGTGGACAAGATGGCGGCGGCCGAGGAGCGGGTATAGGCCGCGGATGATGAACGGGTCTTACCCGGAGGTGGCGGGGGTGTCCGCTTGGTGCTGAGGGACCTCTTGGACCCCAGGGTGTCGGATTGGTTGGAGGTGGGTGAAATTTTTGAGCCAGGATCGGTATCAGGATCTATGTGAGAGCGGAGCTCAGCCGCAGCACGTCTTCTCTCCTTCACATCCGGCCACGCCCCCCACTTGGTAAAGACTTTGATCAAACAAAGGGAAAACCCTGCGAGCCACACTGATCTTATGCCCAAAGAATATCCCCACCAAGCTGCATGCGTAGACCACATCTCATAAACCGTGCACTTAATCCAATGTAGAAACATTTACGCTCTGCTAAAGTGTATTGTGACAATCAATAAGTAAATCAAAAATAAAACAAAAAAATATATATATATACAAAAATATAACAAAATATTATAAATAAATAATAAGGCAGAAAAACGCCGTGCCTACTATGTTAAATAACCCTATTCGGGTAAATTATTAATAATGTATCACCACTAAACAATCCATTAGTGAATACAAATATGGATAACAAATACACAGTAAAGTGCAAAGTGCATAAACAATAATGTAAATCTATATACAAATATATTAAAGTGCATATAAACTCAAAAAGTGCTCAATGTCCAGCATATAGTGTGATCATCAATCATTTAAAATGCCATAGAGTGATCAGTGTAATCCTGTAAATCGAATCAAACTCACTATTCAAAGGTACGTAAGTGCACCAATCTATACATAGACCTCAGACAATACAGCGGTAGTGGGGGTAAGGTATGCGTCTCATCCCGAGTAGAACTCACAGCTCCTTGCTCCATTCTGGCCCCTCCCCTTGAGTTCTACTGGGGATGAGACGCATACCTTACCCCCGCTACCGCTGTATTGTCTGAGGTCTATGTATAGATTGGTGCACTGACGCACCTTTGAATTGTGAGTACCCCTTTGCGGGGAGTGTTTTTATCCAATAAACCTTTTAAACGTTATCACACTATTGAGTTCTCTCTTTATCACATATTACGTTTGTGGAGCTGCATTAGAGCCGTGCACCAGCTGATCAGCATTGAGCCGTGGGAAGGCTCGAAAGCGTGTTTTGGCTTAGTGTAATAGCTGGGTCACACGCTCTGAGGTGAGCGCAGTTCCTGGGGGGTCACTGCAGAGCACTGGAGCATGACTTTGCAACACAAAGGAACACTTTAAGCATGCTGGATCTGCATCTTGGGACACTTATATACACTTATGTGATTCGATTTACAGGATTGCACTGATCACTCTGCGGCATTTTAAATTATTGATGATCACATTATATGCTTGACACTGAGCACTTTTTGAGTTTATATGCACTTTAATATATTTGTATATAGATTTACATTATTGTTTATGCATTTTGCACTTTACTGTGTATTTGTTATCCATATTTGTATTCACTATTGGATTGTTTAGTGGTGATGCATTATTAATAATTTACCCGAATAGGGTTATTTAACATAGTAGGCATGGCATTTTTCTGCCTTATTATCCATTTATGATATTTTGTTATATTTTTGTATATATATATATATATATATATATATATATTTTTTTTTTATTCTTGATTTACTTATTGATTGTCACAATACACTTTATTGCAGCGTAAATTCTTCTACAAAGACTTTGATCCCTTTTTAAATATGGGTACCACATTGGCCCTACACCAATCCAGTGGTACCATTTCAGTCATTGACGTGATTCAATTACTATGCTTGTCAGATCTTGCACCAACGCCTATGAAATGATAATTACAAATCTATTTGTCTCTCTATAATGTATATATGGATAAACAGGTAATGCTACAAAACTTTGTGCACAAAACATGAATCAGCACAGCTCACAAACTATATACCATAATCATTTCGTTAAAATGTATGGTTTAAGGAATTGTTTAGAGAAACATATTTCAAATCAGCAATATAGCCAAAATGTTTTATATCTGGCAGTATTTTCTGTTCTTAACTTGTCTAATGATACATAACTCCGATATTAATTTGTGGTTTTCGTTAAAGGATTTTCTTAATTATTTGTTTATACCAAATGTGTAAATAAAATCTGTTCTCTTACAGTTAAGCCATGGCTGTTTGATTAAAATATGCTACCCAATTTCATGGCTGCTACTGAACTAACCACTCTGCTTTCCTTGCACTGATCAATATTTATTTCATCCATTACAGCATGTGTTTCCTAAATAATGACAGATGCTGGAGACAATGTTTCAGGGTAATCGACAAAAAGCTTCAAGAATAATGACAAGTGTTACTTTTGACAAGATTGCTACACAGTATGGCTATAAATATTTGTACATCAAGTTAATGTCAAAACATGACTATGTTTAAAAATGATCATTTTCATACTTCAGCCTAAATACCAGTGTAGAAAATAAGTCCTGTCTAGTAGCTGTTGCTAAATCTATATCTTTTCTTTTTCTTTTTTAGATTTTTTTTTTACCACTGGTTTGATTATTTTAATTACTAAGGTAAAAAAAAAAATATTTATTCAATGGCTATAAAAAGTTATTTTACAGCTCTCTGTAATTACTAGCTAAATTGTGTCTTAAAACAAAGGAAAACAATGCAAGCCAATTTATTATTTTTATGTTCGATATAAGGACCCTCGTGTACAAAAGCGATGTGTCTTTTTAACCAGTTAAGGACCGGAATTGAGCGGTCATGCGACGCTGTACCCAAACAAAATTGATGTCCTTTTTTTTCCACAAATAGAGATTTCTTTTGGTGGCATTTGATCACCTCTGCGTTTTTTTTTTGCGCTATAAACAAAAAAAGACCAGCAATTTTGAAAAAAAAACAATATTTTTTACTTTTTGCTATAACATCTCCCCCAAAAATTTGAAAAACGAATTTCTTCATCAGTTTAGGCCAATATGCATTCTTCTACATATTTTTGGTAAAAAAATCGCAATAAGCTTAAGCACAAGTATATTGATTGGTTTGCGCAAAAGTTATAGCGTCTACAAAATGGGGGGTGGATTTAAGGCATTTTTATTTTTATTTTTTTACTAGTAATGGCGGTGATCAGTGATTTTTAGCGGGACTACGACATTGCGGGCAGACATATTGAACACTTTTGACACTTCTTTGGGACCACTGACATTTATACAGCGATCAGTGCTAAAAAATAGTCACAGATTACTGTATAAATGTCACTGGCAGGAAAGGGGTTAACACTAGGGGTGATCAAAGGGTTAAATGTTCCCTAGGGAGGTGTTTCTAACTGTGAGGGGAGTGTACTGCCTGGTGGAGGAGAGAGGTCGCTGTTCCTGATTACTAGGAACATCTCTCTGTACTCCCCTGACAGAACGTCTGTTTACATTGACAGATCCCCCGTTCTGTCTCTCTGTGGAGCGATTGCGGGTGGCCAGCGGACATCACAGCCGACGGCCACGCGCATTGGTTCTAGTGTTGCACCATGGGCACTTGCCCCCTATTCCTCTTAAAGGGGCCAACGTACAATGACGTGGGTTCGTGCAGGGGAGCCAACCTGCCACAGTGCAACTGTGGCGGCTGGTTCAGAAGTACTTAAAATACATTTTAATAATCTAATGTTTCATTTTTCTTTATCCTTCCTTGGTGCCTTCAGAAGCTGGGGAGGGTGTCCTTGTATGCCCTATACTGATGTCAAGATTTGCTAGTCTACACCTTGCATATGTCCATTTCTTTGCAGTAAAGAACTGAGAGTTGTGTGATCCAAGGGTATTATTGGGATTTCAAAAGACATGGAACAAGCCTTTTCAAAAGACATGGAACAAGCCTGGGCACCTCAAGTAGTGGCAATATTCTGTCCAAAAGTAAACACAGTTTTGGCTTGAGTAGGCTCCTAATATGGAAAGAGTTACATCCTCATATAATATACTTGTATGTTGGTTTATAGGACATGTATATCATTGGACGTTCACCCCAGCATTACAAGAGTGAAAAACATTTCACCCATTTTTAACTAATTAACCCACCAAGCTACTCATTTACGCCCTTGTTATCGCTCTCCTTAACTATTGCAACTCCCTGCTCATAGGCCTACCTCTCCATAGGCTATCCCCTCTTCAGTCTATCATGAATGCTGCTGCCAAACTCATCTACTTTACCAACAGCTTAGTGTCTGCTACCCCTCTCCGTCAATCCCTACACTTGATTCCGATCGCCCAGTGAATTAATTTCAAAATACTAACTACAACATACAAAGCCATTCACAACTCTGCCCTGAGATACATCATCAATCTTGTCTCCAAATATCACCCAAACCATCCTCTCCGCTCCTTTCAAGACCTCTTGCTCTTAAGCTCCCTTGCATCCCCCTCCCCATGCTCATCTCAAGGACTTCTCCAGAGCCTCTTTCATCCTCTGGAACTCTCTACCTCAATCTGCCAGGCTATCTCCTACTCTGGCTGCCTTCAGGTGATCCCTGAAAATGTATCTCTTCAGGGAAACCTATTACACCTCCAACTAATCTTTTACTACTTCCATCAGCTCATTCCCCACAGTCACAACCTTTTGTACCACTTGCCCCAAACTTTTAGATTGTAAGCTTTTCTGAGCAGGACCCTCTTAACCCTCTAATATTTTATTGTATTGTAACTGTAGTCTCCCTTTTATATTGTAAAGCCCTGCGTAAACTGTTGGCGCTATATAAATCCTGTATAACAATAGTAGTAATAATAAAAACAACAGTTTTTGTATCCTAGCAACAAAACAGGACAAGGGGACTGCTAATTGTTTTTTTTTCGGCCAAACTTCATGGGGGCTCAAATGGCCTCCAGGTATGACAATACAATTACATTTTAACAGAGCTGCATGGTTTTTAATACCTACTGGGGACCCTTGCTTGCATAGACTATTTCCTGAAAAAAAGAAGAATGCAGCCTGTAATGCAGTAGGTAAAACAATGTGAGTTTTTTATTTAGCTGTAAATGTAAAGCTGTGAAATATGTAAGTAAAAAGGTTGGGGCATTTCCCACTGACTTCTGTTGGACATTTCTGTTTAAGTATTTTTAATGAAATCTGGTAAACCCATTGCCAAAAAATGAGCAGTCAGTAGCAAACAAATAAGCAAAGCTTGATGTCTGTGGCCCAGCCGGTAAAAAAATGTGAGCAAGGCATTAATATTGGTAAATACAATGACAGGAATTTAAGAAAAAGTAGTTCTGTCTATGGTCAGCTCAAAAGAGATGTTTTTCAGGTCTCTAAATGTTTAAGCCAAGCATATTCCCGCAATAGAAGACAGTGTGTACTATCTGATGGGTCATTTCTCCTACTTCTCCTCCATTTCAGTGCTTCAGCCTCAAAAAGCCTCTTCAGCATCTGCCACTTCCAGCTTAGCAGTGACTTATGAGTTGGAATCTTGAAGTGTAAATGATGAGAAGGGTTTCCAAGGCTGCAATGCTGGAGGAGAGGTGTTAGAGCTGGGCCACCACAGAGGTTAATGTCTTTTATTTACAGTATACACTGTATATATGTTAAGAGCTGCGTTGTTGGCACTATATAAATCCCTGTAAAAAATAATATTAATAATAAATATTGCAGTGGCATATTGGGTAAAAACATTTAGAGACCTGACAGGGTTTCTTTAACATGAAGCCAGTGGACTCGTTATCATCCTTTTCCTGTTGTACAGTTTAGTTAAAGCTAAAATTCAGTCAGTTATAAAGAAAACATCATTTAAAGCTAAAATCTAAAACAAAAATTGTCTAAATATAGGAGGTATATGTTTTCTTACTTGAACCTTGGTGTCCTTTGTGTATTTCTTCCACATCTGTACAGTTATCCTGCATAAAACAACTCATATAGTTCACCCATTTTCAGAAGTTTTCTGTAATTTTCAGACTAGTCACTGCCACTCTCTCTTGTGCAAGTTGTGCAGGCCCATTCCCAACCACAGCTTTGCTGTGATCACGTTTACAAGGTCATTTCTGAGTATTTGGTGCACAAAACGGGGATTTATATTCTTTGAGGCCATTTGGGAATATATTTAAATCTTTGAAGCTAAAGTTTGCCACGATTCTGGAATCGCGATCCCGCAATACAAATCACCTAGGTGTAAATGGAGCCTAACATCAGCCGTTGTAAGTGTTAAAGAGTTCTGCAGCTCACCCACCCCTTCCACCCATCTCCTCCATTCATAGAACTCGTACTATTCTTTCCCAGAAGGAAACATTTCTACCTTAAAATCAGACTCCTATAATGCCCTTGTACAGCAGCATTCAGGCCTAGAGAGTGGGTCCAGTTAGGCCCTACAACATACAAATGTACTGAAATGGAACATGGTTAGTAATAGAAATATGAGCACAATGGCATACCAATCTACTGCATCTTCTTAATTTCCAATCACAAGCTGAAGGCAAGGTTCTGACGAATCTATAATGCTTAAAATGACATTAAGTAATACCCTCATTCACTACCTAATAGTTCTGTAATCAATGAAACTGCTAGTGAGCTCCCAAACCTCTCCTTCATCCCCTAACTTCTTTTTTTTTACATGAATAGTTTCAGTCCTGTACACTGCTGTATGCATACTAAAAATTGCATAATTCATAGTCCATAGTCCCTAGTCCTTCTTGGGAGCAAGCAAGAGAGGTAGGCTATGGTTCTACATACAGTGGAATCGTGGGTAATAAACATAGCCACCCTTTAATAAGAAGTCACAGCAGCAGAAAAAACCCAAAAAGGAATTTGGAGATATGGAGTTGGCTGAGAGCAATAGAAGGCACCTTTTTTTTTACTTAAAGTGGAAGTAAAGGCAAAACCTAACTAACTTTAAACTCTCAGTCACATTCTAAGCCTAACCTATCTAGCCCTGTAAAGAAAAAAATAGCTTTACTTACCTGTTCTGCAGTCCAGTCTCCAGTGGCGCCTTCGGTGTGCAGAAGAAAGCTGACAACGGCTGTGAAATGCCTGGGAAGTGATGTCACCCATAGACTATGGGGCATCCGTTGTTGGCTCCCTCTCCTGCAAACTCCCACACACTGAAGCCACCACTAACAGCTCAGTGTGGGACCGTACTGGAGCTGCTGCAGAACAGTTTAATATAGTTATCTTTTTGTTTTTTAATATGGCTAGATTGATTAGCCTTAGAATGTGGCTGAGAGTAGATTTAGAGCTAGTTAGATTTTGCCTTTACTTACACTTTAAAGTGGATGTAAACCTCATTCTTGAAATCTGACCTGGGCACATATATCTGTAGTGTTTACTTATCTCTCTCCAAAGCCCTAAGTCCTGCGTCTTTCTGCTACTCCGTTCCTCTGTCATCAGCATGATAACCTCTAACAAGTTCTCCAACACAGGAGATAAAAGCAGCTGAAAATGTGTGTTGGGGATGTGCTATAACTAGATTAGCAGGGAGCTTGTCTATGCACAGCACAGCTCTGTGAATTTCTTTGTTCCTCTGACTATGTGGAGGGGGGTGTGTGCCTTTCCTCCAATCAGCTCACACACAGTGTATGCCCAGACTCCCATCCCACTGCTGAAACATGAAAAAAAATTATAATCATGATGTGCACTTTCTAAAGAGTCTAGAAAGCTGAAGACAGTGGATATAAAACTTATGTAGGGAGACTTGTTTCATCTCTGTGTATCATCTGAGGCTGTTCATGTCACTGGGTATATACATTTTAAGAACACATACTTACGTTTTTAATTGTTATATATATATATATATATATATACATTTATTTTAATACTAAAAATTCAGGTCACCAACCTAGGCCTGCATAAATGCAAGGCTTTGTAAATCTCAAGGCTAGGCAAACTTACAAATTTTTCAGTTAAACCCACTCCCATATATGTATATCAACTTGGTATTAATACGTTTGCTTGAAGTTTTGAAGCATAACATTTTTGAATTTTAAGTGAATACTTTAGCATAAAGCATCTATTGTTTGTGAAACAGAGCATGTGTAAGGCTATTCATTAGGAGCATTCTTGCATCATATATTCCATTCATACATCTAAAGCATTGAGTTATTGATTGCCATTATTTTATCACAGTTCTCTGTTCCTGTATTTACTGTGAGAACCATTAACTGTGAGATACAAGTATTTTTTTGGTTCAGTACATTGATGGATCCTGTATGCATTGTTGAGTAAAACCCTATTGCTCTTATCTAGGTTAGATTACAGCAGAGGCATTTGTTTCTAGCAGCTCCAGCAGTAGTTAATGCATGGAACATGAAAAATAATCTCCCTGTACTATTTCCCTTCCTCCTTGTTACTACCTGCAGAGACCAGAGAAGGAAAACAAACTCAAAGGAACTTTCCACTTATCGAGTGGTCTCATGTGATAAATTCAGAGCTATCTTTGGAGTGACCTTAGCTATACTGATTTGGACAGTAATGTTCTGACAAACACAGTCTGTGAAGTGACTACAATTGTACAATCAATAAATGAAAGGAAACATAAGGCAAGAAAAATATACAAGCCAATAATGATTACTCTGTCTTTTATTAAGGCAAGACATTTGTTTTATGCAGCCCTTGTAGCAGTTTATTTCTAAAACATGAAAATAACCTTCCTATATGGTCTTCCATTCCTTTTTTTTGGTCATGCTGGTAGCAAGCAGGGTTTCTAAGGTACAACCAGGAACTATCTTCATTCTGATCAATATCCCTTTTAGATTGCAAGTTCCATAAGCAGTGCCTTCTTAATCCTCCTGTATTGAACAGGATTGTAACTGTTCTGTGTCAGACTAGGAGCATATAACAGGTAACAGTTCAGGTGTTCTGATTATGCAAAGAGTTCAAAGAACAAGAGCACATACCATGAGCAGGTCTGAGCAGAGCAGGTCAGCTGGGACTTGTAGTTCACCGCTGTAGATGAAGGTAGATGTTTGCTGGACCTTGTAGTTCACCGCTGCAGATGAGGATAGATGTTGTCTGGAGCTTGTAGTTCACCGCTGCAGGTGAGGATAGATGTTGTCTGGTGCTTGTAGTTCACCGCTGCAGATGAAGGTACTACAGTAGAATCAGGCAAAGCGTAGTCTAGGCAAGCTGGGTCATACACAGGAAGTTCAGAGTCCAAACGATACCGAATCAGAAGCAAGCAAGCAGGATCAAACGAGCCGGGTCATACACGAAATACACAGAGAAAATATCAGCTGGATCAAACACAAGGTAAACTCTAACACGAGCACTGATTGAATGCTGATACAAGTGATTTAAAGGTGAGCTGGCCAATCACTGTTGTTTCCCAGGCAAAGGCTGTGTCAGGTGAGTTGTGCTGGGTCCTAAAGGGATCCTAGTACTGACAGTACCCCCCCTTTCTCGAGGGGTTGCTCCTGCACCCCCAGGCTTTCTAGGATAACGAAGATGGAACTCCTTCTTAAGTCGGTCAGCATGAAGATCACGAGCTAGGACCCAAAATCGATCCTCTGGGCCGAAACCTTTCCAGTGAACGAGATATTGTAAGGAATTGCGCACTCGTCTGGAATCAAGAATAAATGCCACTTCATATTCCTGACTGTCCAACACATCCGCAGGTTCTGGTTCATTTACTTGGAGGCTGGAATGAACAGGTTTCAACAATGAAACATGAAAGACATTTGGAATGCACATAGATGGGGGGAGTTTTAATCTATAGGATACAGGATTGACAATCTCTGCACAGAGCAAGAAATAGCACGATTAACATCGGACCAGATTTTGGAGAAATTTTAAATTGTGGTGTTGGCATCTGGCACATCAGAGGGTGGAAGATCAAAGGAGCACACTTGAGGATGCAACCCGTAAACACAGAAGAAAGGAGAGGTCCCTGTAGATGTGCTGGCACAATTATTATAGGCAAACTCTGCCCATGGCAGGACGTTGACCCACTCCACCTCATCATTGGCCATCAGACAACGTATCATCTTCTCTAGAGTCTGATTAGTCCTTTCTGTTTGACCGTTTGTCTCAGGATGATATGCTGAAGAATATGATAACTTAATCCCCAGTTGAGAGCAAAGGGCCTTCCAAAACTGGGCTATAAACTGAGAGCCACGGACTGAGACAATGTTAATTGGTGCCACATGGAGCCTGAAAACATGTTTAATGAATAAAGATGCCAGTTCTTTAGCAGATGGAAGTTTCGGAAGAGGAACAAAGTGGGCCATTTTACTGAACCTGTCTACCACCACCCAGATCGTGGAACATCCCTGGGACGGAGGCAAGTCAGTGATAAAGTCCATAGATAAATGGGTCCAGGGACAGGTAGGTATTGGTAGAGGACATAGGAGACTTGGCGGCTTAGAGGTACTGCTCTTGCTTCTGGCACAAACTTCACAGGCCTGGACGAAGGCTAACACATCCTGCCTAACCGATGGCCACCAGAGGTTGCGAGAGATAATCTCAAAAGTTTGTCTAAACCCCGGATGTGCTGCAGGTTTTGATGCATGTACCTGCTGCAATACCTGCAAACGAAGAGCCAGGGGCACAAAAAGCATACCAGAGGGAGTGGAGGGAGGGGCTTCAGCCTGTGCAGGTAACAAGGCCTCAGAGATGTCAGTCTGGGTGAAAGCCAAAATCCTATCCTCAGAGATAATGGGTTGTGGAGGTAGCGGAGGAGGAGACTCTGATAAAAAACTGAGAGACAAGGCGTCAGCCTTAATGTTTTTTGACCCTGGTAAATATGAAATTGTGAAGTCAAATCTGGAGAAGAACAATGACCACCTGGCTTGACGTGAGTTCAGTCTTTTAGCAGAACGGATGTATTCAAGGTTTTTGTGGTCAGTCAGAACTATGAATGGATAGCGAGCTCCCTCCAGCCAATGTCTCCATTCCTCCAAAGCGAGCTTTATGGCTAGAAGTTCTCTGTTGCCTAAATCATAATTGCGCTTTGCTGGGGAAAATTTACAAGACAAGAAGGTACAGGGGTGGATGGCAGCATTTACAGGATCCTTTTGTGACAAAAGTGCCCCCACCCCTATTTCAGATGAAATACCTCCACAATAAAAGGTAGCAGAGAAACAGGATGGCGTAGGATTGGTGCAGAGGTAAAGGCTTTCTTTAACTGAGTGAAGGCTGCCTGGGCTTCAGTAGTCTATTTAAAGGTATTCAGAGTCTTCCTGGTGAGAGAGGTGATGGGATGTGCAATGGTGACAAAGTTCTTAATGAATTTTCGATAGAAATTTGCAAAGCCCAGGAAGTGCTGAACTGCCTTCAGGTCTGAAGGTGGTACCCAGTCTAAAATGGCTTGAACCTTGGCTGGATCCATGGTGAGGCCTGTGTCAGAAATTAGGTAGCCTAGGAAAGGTACTTGTTTAACATGAACATTTTTCAGGCTTTACAAAAAGGGAGTGAGTCTTTAATCGGGCCAATACCGAGCAGACATGCTTCTGATGTGTTTCAAGATTGGGAGAATATATCAAAATATCGTCTAAATATACAAGCATGAAGCGACCCAACATGTCACGGAAAATGACATTCATAAAGTTCTGAAAGACAGCTGGTGCATTTCTGAGACCGAAAGGCATGACAAGACATTCGTAATGACCATCCTTGGTGTTAAAGGCTGTCTTCCACTTGTCGCCTGCACGGATGCGCACCAGATTATAGGCTCCCCTTGAGTCCAGTTTGGAGAAGATTTTGGCTCCCTGGATTTGAGAGAACAATTCTGTGATGAGAGGAAGAGGATACCGATTGGGAACAGTTATTTTATTTAGACCTCTGTAATCAACACAAAGTCTCAGTCCTCCATCCTTCTTTGGGACAAAGAAGCATCCTGCTCCTGCGGGAGAAGTGGAGGGATGGATGAAACCCTTAGCTAGGTTTTCCTGGATGTATTCTTGCAAGGCAAGATTCTCTGGCTCAGAGAGTGGAAAGACTCTCCCTCGAGGAGGTGTAGTGTCGGGAAAGAGGTCAATGGGACAATCATAACTGCGATGAGGAGGTAAAGTGTCAGCAATCCCTTTAGAAAACACATCCCAAAAGTCCTTATAATAAAGTGGAATCTGTTCCATTCCCACTTGACAGGTAGCAAGTCGAACAGGGTGCTGGATGCAGTTCTTTTTACACTAGTTGGACCAAGCCAGAATATTTCCTGTTCGCCAATCAATTACTGGCGGCGGTCAATTCTAATGGCTAGACTCATAGCCTCCTCCAGTGAGGCTGGGTAGGAGAAGTTGACCAGAGCATCCTTAATTGCATCTGAAAGGCCCATTCTAAACTGGCTGCGGAGAGCTGCATCATTCCAGCCAGATTCCGGGGCCCACCTGCGAAACTCTGAGCAATACATTTCAGCTGTGGTAGTTCCTTGCTTTAAGTTACGCAGGGTTGATTCTGCAGTAGCAGCATGATCTGGATCATCATATAGCAACCTTAGGGTTTCAAAGAAGGCATCTACTGTTAGCAAGGCTGGATGGTTTGGCTCCAGGTTAAAGGCCCAGGCCTGGGGTTCACCCTGTAGTAGAGAGATAATGATTTGAACCCTCTGAGTTTCAGGGCCAGACGAGGATGGCCTTAACTTGAAATATAATTTGCAGCTGTTTTTAAAGTTGCAAAACCCTTTACGGTCACCATAAAACCGGTCAGGCAAAGGAATTTTTGGTTCAGATGGAGTTTTTGTAGCGGTGGTAGTAGAAGGAGATTGCACCTTGGTGAGCTTTGTGGCCATTTCCTGAACTTGATGGGATAAGCGGCAAAGTTCCTGTGCAAACAACTGAGCCTGCTCAGGATCCATGATAGGTTTCCCTTATTATGTATGGCTCGTGTTAATGTCAGACTAGGAGCATATAACAGGTAACAGTTCAGGTGTTCTGATTATGCAAAGAGTTCAAAGAACAAGAGCACATACCATGAGCAGGTCTGAGCAGAGCAGGTCAGCTGGGACTTGTAGTTCACCGCTGTAGATGAAGGTAGATGTTTGCTGGACCTTGTAGTTCACCGCTGCAGATGAGGATAGATGTTGTCTGGAACTTGTAGTTCACCGCTGCAGGTGAGGATAGATGTTGTCTGGTGCTTGTAGTTAACCGCTGCAGATGAAGGTACTACAGTAGAATCAGGCAAAGCGTAGTCTAGGCAAGCTGGGTCATACACAGGAAGAGTCCAAACGGTACCGAATCAGAAGCAAGCAAACAGGGTCAAACGAGCCGTGTCATACAAGAAATACACAGAGCAGATATCAGCTGGATCAAACACAAGGTAAACTCTAACTCAAGCACTGATTGAATGCTGATACAAGTGATTTAAAGGTGAGCTGGCCAATCACTGTTGTTTCCCAGGCAAAGGCTGTGTCAGGTGAGTTGTGCTGGGTCCTAAAGGGATCCTAGTACTGACATTCTGTCTCCCTTTGTTTATTAAAACATTGTGCAAGCTGTTGGCTCTATATAAGCAATGAAAATTATTATTAATATTAATAATTTAGCTTGCTAAAATGCGCAGGTTAGTTTTGCTCTGATAAACATAATCCATAAATTGACAAAAATTGTGGAATCAATGAATGAAAGAAAACTCAAGACTGGAAATTAAACAAGTTATTCCTATTTCAATTATTCTGCACCTCAAAGCTATTTTTTTTAATCTGTAGCAATCCCTACCATTATCAGTGCACCTTATCTTTTAGGCCTCTTACACATGAGGCAGGCTCCGTTGGAGTCTGTCTGCTCAGCGGGGAATCAGACCACTGATCGCTGCTGACCGATAGATGACTGGTCCGTGTCCACTCCGCTTATGGAGAGTGGACACAGACAAAGCCCACTCTCCTCCATGGGTGGTCAAATGTAAACAGACCGCTTGTCCATTTACACTCGACTGTTATCTGATCCGATCCATAGTGGAGATTGGAGGGTCTAATCAGATCGACCTGAAAAACTGACAGGCTGGCCCTTTCACCGGAGCCCCTGTGAAAGGACTCCTACATTACTGCTCTGCAGCCTGAATTCTTTATATATCAGGCCCTATATCTCAGATTGTATCTGGGTAATAGTTTCTAGTGGCTGTGGTAGTGGCATAAGAATAAGATGGCGGTGATTCTGCCATTCCTAGTGTCAATACATCACACGCATATATGGCAGGCAACCAAATCGGCTCCACCAAACATGGTAGCACTGGAAACCAATTACAAGGTATTTATCAGATGGCATATGGTCCCTGCCAGGATCTCTAAATTCCTTCCCCAATATTCCCCATTTTGTTTTAGAGGCTGTACTACACCAGGCACACATGTGTACATATGGTGGGAATGTCCCACAGTGCAAACATTCTGGACTGATGTATTCAAGATCCTCACAACCTTATTTGAGACGGCATTGCAACCCGACCATATTATAGTTCTCCTGAACAACAAACCCTTAACTGTGACCCACCGCCAATTCAAACTCCTTCTCACTATTACCACAGCGGCCAAGCAGACCATTGCAAAGGCCTCAAAATCACCTACTCTATGTATCTTGGCAATGAAATAGAATCACTCAGGCAATGATCAACACCAAAATTGAGGCAGTTTTCCTCTGCAAAGTCTCCTCCTATCAAAAATTATGGAGACCCTGGATTGACCACTTCCTACCCCTGACTTTGATGTCTCCCTCCTGCTACCTTAAACGATTGCATTTGCAGAGTTTTATTTACAACTCATGGGCCTCTCTTGGGACCCCCTTATGCCCATCTCCTATGCAATTTACATATATCTCGGCTGAGATACCAAATATCCCTAATTTCCCTCTTCCTTCTCCCGCCCCCCTTTTTTATCTCTTTTTTCTGAGATTACTTCTACTCAAATCCAACAGTGAGGGTTTATCCTCTAAACCTGATATGTTGCATAGCACTACTTGATTAGAACTAGCTTCCTCATTCTTATCTTTGACTGAAGTTATGTCATAATGTAATGATCTCACGCTACTCAAATGTTCCTAATTTAAATGTTTCTGTCTTATATATTGAAATGTTCTTTAAAAAATGTTTAATAAAATATTTGAACAAGAAATGCACAAACAGAAATTTGTAAATTAGATCGTAGATTGTAACACCTGATTTTATCACTGGTCTTTCACATATTAATTTAGTACAACAAAGCAATAAGGAACTGAGATTTTTTAACATACAAAATACAAGTAATTGTTTTTATAGGAGGTGCATACAAGTGGCAATTTCTAAAGGCCTTTCAACATAGGAGACAGGACAAGCAGACTTTGAGGGCTGATCTGGCCTTAGTTATTATAACAGAATATGTTCAGAGCGTTTATGCCTGTTCACTCCATGGTGTACCGATTTTTCTTAATCAAAGCTATGAATTTCTAGAAAATGCTACCATTGAGAGACATATACCACACACTCTTCTGTCTGAGCTTACTATTTTTTCAATAAGCAGCTAGGACCTACCAATGATTTAGCCTATGTATATGTTTTGTTCATGGATGCTTTTGTAAAGCACTTTCCTATGCTAGAATAATTTGCTGAATTATTGCATTTTTAGACAAATTAAAAAATGTTCCCAGTGCATGACAGATATAAACATGTCTTTTTCAGTTGCAATGCAGCCATTATTTTTTGTTCTTTATCTATATCCATGTAACACAGCGATCATGTTGGCTCGTCTTGCAGCTATCAGAATAATTACTGGCTATAAACATTGGCAGCTGCTGTTAGAGTGGACTGCTATCAAGATATACAGTTAAAATGCTTCATGGGAAAGAGACACAGCAAGCAATTATAAATGGCAACCCCAATGTGCTGAGCTATTTCACATGGTCTCCTAACAGTTGGACTCCTCTAATAGATGACAGCAATCCACAGTAAATACAGACTTAGTTGTTGCAATTTTTCTTGATTTTTTTTTTTTGACAGAGGACTATTTTCTATGATCTAAAAAAAAAAAAAAAGCTATTAACACGAAATTACAGCCTTGACTGAAAAAGTTCACCACAGTCAAGAATGATGAAAAAAAAATGGTAACAGGATAGGCATTTTTATTTCACTCACCTATATTTGTCAGCTGGGGTATTGACTCTATATTCTGAAATCACAGGTTGATGTGTCAAATTGATACAATGTAAAAAAAGGCTTCATCATGGGGCAGATGTTAAGGGAATAAGACTAGTGCTTCTATAACCTTTAAATACTCTGTAACTACTGCAGAAAGTGTAAGAAAATCTGATGAACGTTTGATAAAATTACACGACCCATGTAAAAACAGATGTCATTCAAGACTGTTCAAAAGGGCAATGCAAGGAACAGGAATTAAGTGCAATATGCAGTATTCCATAGCATTTAGAATACTTTTAAAAAATAAATTTTGATTGCAACTGGTTACTGGATTTTGCATGTAGTGCTTTGTTCTCTGTTACACTAAGTGAAAAATGCAGTATATTTTAAAAGAATAATACTAATGGGGAAAATAATACATTTGTATAGCTATTAAGTGGATTTCTACTTTATGTGCAAATGCTCCATCTGATTTTTGCCACCCAATATAGTGTTACATATATATTTCTTTCTTTATAGAATAAGTTGACTTTTATTACATAAACTGACCCATGTGAACAAGGGGCCCCAGTAGGTTTAAATGCACTGTGCTGTTTGTGAATATATTGTTTGATGCAAATGCCATACCTGTAGGCTTTTTCTGTTGACCCATGATGCCTGGCTGAAAAACTTCCAATGTTTACATTCCTATGTCATGGCTTATTTCCAGAACAAGACAGGCTTTGGATGTTCATCTCCAGCATCACAGGAATGAGTGTGATCTCCAATTGAAAAGCAATGCATGTGCAGTGCACTCTCTCTTGCTCTTTCTCAGAAACTCTGAGCTCTGGGAAGGGAGGAGAGAGTGCTCACTGTGCATGTGCAGCTTTTGAATGAAGAAGTATACTTGCTCTTTCAGTGCTGGGGGCGAATGCCCAACAACTGCCTTGTCCTGTAAATAAGCCAGCTGGGCCCCTTGTCTGCATGGGCCAGTTTACAGTGAGGGAAAAAAGTATTTGATCCCCTGCTGATTTTGTATGTTACGTTTATTTTAGCAGCGAGAGACAGAATACCAACAAAAATCCAGAAAACCTCATTTCAAAAAAAGTTATGAATTGATTTGCATTTTAATGAGTGAAATAAGTATTTAACCCCTTTGCAAAACATGACTTAGTACTTGGTGGCAAAACCCTTGTTGACAATCACAGATGTCAGACGTTTTGTTATAGTTGGCCACCAGGTTTGCACACATCTCTGGAGGGATTGTGTACCACTTGTCCTTGCAGATCTTCTCCAAGTCATTAAGGTTTCTAGGCTGACATTTGGCAACTCGAACCTTCATCTCCATCCACTGTACATATTTTTTTATGGGATTAAGGTCTGGAGACTGGCAAGGCCACTGCAGGACCTTAATGTGAATCTTCTTGAGCCACTCCTTTGTTATATTGGTCTTATATTTTGGGTCATTGTCATACTGGAATACTCATCCACAACCCAATTTCAATGCCCTGGCTGAGGGAAGGAGGTTCTTACCCAAGATTTGATGTCTGGTACATGACCCCGTCCATCGTCCCTTTCATTCAGTGAAGTTGTCCCCTTAGCAGAAAAACACCCCCACAGCATAATGTTTCCACCTCCATGTTTGACAGTGGAAATGGTGTTCTTGAGGTCATAGGCAGCATTCCTCCCCCTCCATACATGTCAAGTTGAGTTGATGCCAAAGAGCTTGATTTTGGTCTCATCTGGCCACAACACTTTCACCCAGTTCTCCTCTGAATCATTTAGATGTTCATTAGCAAACTTCAGATGGCCTGTACATGTGCTTTCTTGAGCAGGGGGACCTTGCGTGCACTGCAGGATTTCAGTCCTTCATGGCGTAGTGGGTTACCAATTGTTTTCTTGGTGACTATGGTCCTAGCTGTCTTTAGATCATTGGCAATATTCTCCTGTGTAGTTCTGGGCTGATTCATCACCGTTGTCATGATCATTGAAACTCCACAGGATGAGATCTTGCATGGAGCTCCAGACCGAGAGAGATTGACTGTTATTTTGTGTTTCTTTCATTTGCAAATAATAGCACCAACTGTTGTCAAACTCTCACCAAGCTGCTTGGGGATGGTCTTGTAGCTCATTCCAGCCTTGTGTAGGTCTACAATCTTGTCCGTGACATCCCTGAACAGCTTTTTGGTCTTGGCCATGGTGGAGAGATTGGAATCTGATTGATTGCTTCTATGGACAGGTGTACTTTTATACAGGTAAAAAGCTAAGATTAGAAGCACTCTCTTTAAGGGAGTGCTAATAATCTCAGCTCATTACTTGTATAGAAGACACCTGAGAGCAAGAAATCTTGCTTATTGATAGGGGATAAAATACTTTTTTCACTCATTAAAATGCAAATCAATTTATAGCTTTTTTGAAATGCACTTCTCTGGATATTTTTGTTGTTATTCTGTCTCTCACTGTTAAAATAACCCAACCATTAAAATGATAGACTGATCATTTCTTTGTCTGTGTGCAAATGTACAAAATCAGTAAGGGATCAAATACTTTTTTTCCTCACTGTATGTAGAAGGTGAACTTAGAGCTGTTTACTATTTTGGAGTGTCGAAATCATGATTCTCTGTTTATTTCCCAGCTCTACATATTGGTGATTTCCAGCATAGTATCTCCTCTAGACGGATATCCTAATGCTCTGCTAAATATTCTGGTTATTGACTTTAAAGCCTTTGGTAGGGATGAGCTTCGAGTTCGAGTCGAACTCATGTTCTACTCGAACATTGGCTGTTCGCAAGTTCGCCGAACAGCGAACAATTTGGGGTGTTCGCGGCAAATTCGAATGCCGCGGAACACCCTTTTAAAGTCTATGGGAGAAATCAAAAGTGCTAATTTTAAAGGCTTATATGCAAGTTATTGTCATAAAAAGTGTTTGGGGACCCGGGTCCTGCCCCAGGGGACATGGATCAATGCAAAAAAAAGTTTTAAAAACGGACGTTTTTTCAGGAGCAGTGATTTTATTAATGCTTAAAGTCAAACAAGAAAAGTGTAATATCCCTTTAAATTTCGTACCTGGGGGGTGTCTATAGTATGCCTGTAAAGGGGCGCATGTTTCCTGTGTTTAGAACAGTCTGACAGCAAAATGACATTTGGAAGGAAAAAACTCATTTAAAACTACCCGCGGCTATTGCATTGCCGACAATACACATAGAAGTTCATTGATAAAAACGGCATGGGAATTCCCCACAGGGCAACCCCGAACCAAAATAAAAAAAAAAAAATGATGTGGGGGTCCCCCTAAATTCCATACAAGGCCCTTCAGGTCTGGTATGGATATTAAGGGGAACCCCAGCCAAAATTTAAAAAAAAAATTGACGTGGGGTTCCCCCTAAATTCCATACCAGACCCTTCAGGTCTGGTATGGATTTTAAGGGGAACCCCGCGCCAAAAAAAAAAAAAAAAAACGGCGTGGGGTCCCCCCAATAATCCATACCAGACCCTTATCCGAGCATGCAACCTGGCAGGCCGCAGGAAAAGAGGGGGGGACGAGAGTGCGCCCCCCCCCTCCTGAACCATACCAGGCCACATGCCCTCAACATTGGGAGGGTGCTTTGGGGTAGCCCCCCAAAACACCTTGTCCCCATGTTGATGAGGACAAGGGCCTCATCCCCACAACCCTGGCCGGTGGTTGTGGGGGTCTGCGGGCGGGGGGCTTATCGGAATCTGGAAGCCCCCTTTAACAAGGGGACCCCCAGATCCCGGCCCCCCCCATGTGTGAAATGGTAAGGGGGTACTTACCCCTACCATTTCACTAAAAAACTGTCAAAAATGTTAAAAATGACAAGAGACAGTTTTCGACAATTCCTTTATTTAAATGCTTCTTCTTTCTTCCTTCATCTTCTTCTTCTTCTGGTTCTTCTGGCTCTTCTGGTTCTTCCTCCGGCGTTCTCGTCCAGCATTTCCTCCGCGGCGTCTTCTATCTTCTTCTCTTCGGGCCGCTCCGCACCCATGGCATGGGGGGGAGGCTCCCGCTCTTCTCTTCATCTTCTCTTCTTCATCTTCTTCTTCATCTTCTTCTTCTTCTTCTCTTCTTCCTTCTTCTCTTCTTCATTTCTTCTCCGGGCCGCTCCGCAGCCATGCTGGCATGGTGGGAGGCTCCCGCTGTGTGACGGCGTCTCTTCGTCTGACGGTTCTTAAATAACGGGGGGCGGGCCATCCGGTGACCCCGCCCCCCTCTGACGCACGGTGACTTGACGGGACTTCCCTGAGACGTCACGGGGAATGCCACAGGGAAGTCCCGTCATGTCCCGTGCGTCAGAGGGGGGCGGGGTCACCGGGTGGCCCAGACCCCCTTTATTTAAGAACCGTCAGACGAAGAGACGCCGTCACACAGCGGGAGCCTCCCACCATGCCAGCATGGCTGCGGAGCGGCCCGGAGAAGAAATGAAGAAGAGAAGAAGGAAGAAGAGAAGAAGAAGAAGAAGATGAAGAAGAAGATGAAGAAGAGAAGAAGATGAAGAGAAGAGCGGGAGCCTCCCCCCCATGCCATGGGTGCGGAGCGGCCCGAGGAGAAGAAGATAGAAGACGCCGCGGAGGAGATGCTGGACGAGAACGCCGGAGGAAGAACCAGAAGAGCCAGAAGAACCAGAAGAAGAAGAAGATGAAGGAAGAAAGAAGAAGCATTTAAATAAAGGAATTGTCAAAAACTGTCTCTTGTCATTTTTAACATTTTTGACAGTTTTTTAGTGAAATGGTAGGGGTAAGTACCCCCTTACCATTTCACACAGGGGGGGGGCCAGGATCTGGGGGTCCCCTTGTTAAAGGGGGCTTCCAGATTCCGATAAGCCCCCTGCCCGCAGACCCCCACAACCACCGGCCAGGGTTGTGGGGATGAGGCCCTTGTCTTCATCAACATGGGGACAAGGTGTTTTGGGGGGCTACCCCAAAGCACCCTCCCAATGTTGAGGGCATGTGGCCTGGTATGGTTCAGGAGGGGGGGGGCCGCACTCTCGTCCCCCCCTCTTTTCCTGCGGCCTGCCAGGTTGCGTGCTCGGATAAGGGTCTGGTATGGATTTTTGGGGGGACCCCACGCCGTTTTTTTTTTTTTTTGGCGCAGGGTTCCCCTTAAAATCCATACCAGACCTGAAGGGTCTGGTATGGAATTTAGGGGGAACCCCACGTCAATTTTTTTTTTAAATTTTGGCTGGGGTTCCCCTTAATATCCATACCAGACCTGAAGGGCCTTGTATGGAATTTAGGGGGACCCCCACATCATTTTTTTTTTTTAATTTTGGTTCGGGGTTGCCCTGTGGGGAATTCCCATGCCGTTTTTATCAATGAACTTCTATGTGTATTGTCGGCAATGCAATAGCCGCGGTAGTTTTAAATGTGTTTTTTCCTTCAAAATGTCATTTTGCTGTCAGACTGTTCTAAACACGGGAAATATGCGCCCCTTTACAGGCATACTATAGACACCCCCCAGGTATGAAATTTAAAGGGATATTACACTTTTATTGTTTGACTTTAAGCATTATTAAAATCACTGCTCCTGAAAAAACGGCCGTTTTTAAAACTTTTTTTTGCATTGATTCATGTCCCCTGGGGCAGGACCCAGGTCCCCAAACACTTTTATTGACAATAACTTGCATATTAGCCTTTAAAATTAGCACTTTTGATTATTCATGTTCGTGTCCTATAGACTTTAACGGTGTTTACAAATTTTTTTCCTGTTCGCATGTTCTGGTGCGAACCGAACAGGGGGGTGTTCGGCTCATCCCTAGCCTTTGGCAATAAAAATATCAGTGGGAAAAGGGTTTTGCGGTTGTTAATGAGGAGACTGCATGAGAAGAGATGGTTATTTGATTGCACATAACAATAACAAATAAATTGGAATTTTAAAGCCAACTCCCGCCAAATGTTTGTGCTTGCATGTGTGTGTTGTGGAATTTTTTTGGACAGCATGGAGCATTTCTGACAGTTTTTTTATATCTGTTTTAGTAGCTAGTGGGGAGAGTTTTTCTTAATACCTGTACCATCTCAAGGAAGTAAGCAAAATATCACTTGAGGGGACAGAACGATTAAATATTTTTTGTTAAGTAGTGGGAAAGGTGAGGTTGGGTTTTAAAGTGGTTATAAAGTGTTTTTTATCTTAATGCATTCCTTGCACTAAGGTAAAAAATCACCCCACTATTTATCCCCCCCTCCCTAAACATTTAACTGAGAGCTCTATTGATCCTGTGCTGTGCCAGGCTGCAGCTCTTCTCCCCTCTCTTCCTGGTCTCATAGGCTACAGTCGAATCTTTGAAGAGGAGGGGGGGGCATGGTTATGCCAGGCTGTGTGTGTATATGGCTGTACACAGATCAGCTTGGGAACATGCCCAGACAGGTGCCCCTATAGCACATGGTTTGCTATGGGGCACTCATAAGAAGAAGGAAGGAGAGTTGCAGCAGGGGACGCCCAAAGAAGAGGTAAAGGGCCAACTCTGTGCAATATCGTTACACAGAGTAGGTAAGTATAACTTCTTGTGAACCACTCCATTTGATGTATTTCACTGTAGACGATTTCCTCGCTTCCAGTGTGGTGAGTAGGAAGTAAGTTAAAATTCTAACAAATTGGATAATAACATTTTACAGGAGGTCCAAGCTTCCTCAATTCTATACAAAATAAAATAGAAAAAAGAAAACAAGAAAAAAAGAATTGAACTCCTGGCAAATATATATATACAGTGGGAACGGAAAGTATTCAAACCCCCATAAATTTTTTCACTCTTTGTTATATTGCAGCCATTTGCTAAATTCATTTAAGTTCATTTTTTTCCTCATTAATGTACACACAGCACCCCATATTGACAGAAAAACACAGAATTGTTGACATTTTTGCAGATTTATTAAAAAAGAAAAAGTGAAACATCACATGGTCCTAAGTATTCTTTTTTTTTTTCCCACTTCAGCGAAAATTTTTCTGAGAGACATTATATCAACTTTAGGTGTCAAAATGTATCTCCTCTCATTTTTCACATCATTGTGGATTATTTCTGTCTTATCTTTATTAATTTTCCCATCGTGTATCATGTTTAAGTACAAAAAACAAAAAAAAACTCCAAAATATATAACTACCACTATGCCTGTATACCTTCTCGATCCCTCTTATCCCCTCCCACCCCGCCCCTCTTTTATGTCTGGTTTACTCCTTTTTATATTATATGTCACTTTGGCTCTGTACCTATTGTTTCCTTCATCTTATCTATATATATGTCCGAGGTTTTATATTTTTTCCATCCCTCCCAGAGACTGTTACGCTTATTATCACCTCTTTCCCTGCCTGCGGCGTTCAGAAGACTCGGAAACATTGAGCTCATATATTGTTTCCTTGATTTGTTATACACATGAAAGAGGCAGGTCCATATGTTTTGTTCTATTTTTTCACCGGTCCTAAGTATTTAGACCCTTTGCTCAGTATTTAGTATAAGCACTCTTTTGATCTAATACAGCCATGAGACTTTTTGGGAAAGATGCAACAAAGTTTTTCACACCTGGATTTGGGGATCCTCTGCCATTCCTCCTTACAGATCCTCTCCAGTTATGTCAGGTTGGATGGTAAACGTTGGTGGACAGCCATTTTTAGGTCTTTCCAGAGATGCTCAATTGGGTTTAAGTCAGGGCTCTGGTTGGGCCATTCAAGAACAGTCACTGAGTTGTTGTGAAGCCACTCCTCTGTTATTTTAGCTGTGTGCTTAGGGTCATTGTCTTGTTGGAAGGTAAACCTTCGGCCCAGTCTGAGGTCCTGAGCACTCTGGAGAAGGTTTTCGTCCAGGATATCCCTGTACTTGGCTGCATTCATCTTTCCCTCGATTGCAACCAGTCGTCCTGTCCCTGCAGCTGAAAACACCCCCACAGCATGATGCTGCCACCACCATGCTTCACTGTTGGGACTGTATTGGACAGGTGATGAGCAGTGCCTGGTTTTCTCCACACATACCGTTTAGAATTAAGGCCAAAAACTTCTATCTTGGTCTCCTCAGACCAAAGACTCTTATTTTCCACCATGTTGGAGTCCTTCGGGTGTTTTTTAGCAAACTTCATGCGGGCTTTCATGTGTCTTGCACTGAGGAGAGGCTTCCGTCAGGCCACTCTGCCATAAAGCCCCCGACTGGTGGAGGGCTGCAGTGATGGTTGACTTTCTACAACTTTCTCCCATCTCCTGACTGCATCTCTGGAGCTCAGCCACAGTGATCTTTGGGTTCTTCTTTACCTCTCTCACCAAGGCTCTTCTCCCCCGATAGCTCAGTTTGGCAGGACAGCCAGCTCTAGGAAGGGTTCCGGTCATCCCAAACGTCCTCCATTTAAGGATTATGGAGGCTACTGTGCTCTTAGGAACCTTAAGTGCAGCAGAATTTTTTTGTAACCTTGACCAGATCTGTGCCTTGCCACAATTCTGTCTCTGAGCTCTTCAGGCAGTTCCTTTGACCTCATGATTCTCATTTGCTCTGACATGCACTGTGAGCTGTAAGGTCTTATATAGACAGGTGTGCGGCTTTCCTAATCATGTCCAATCAGTATAATCAAACACAGCTGGACCCAAATGAAGGTGTAGAACAATCTCATCGATGATCAGAAGAAATGGACAGCACCTGAATTCCTGAATTAAATATATGAGTGTCACAGCAAAGGGTCTGAATACACAGGACCATGTAATATTTCAGTTTTTCTTTTTTAATAAATCTGCAAAAATGTCAACAATTCTGTGTTTTTCTGTCAGTATGG
Source organism: Lithobates clamitans (assembly GCA_037952925.1). NCBI lineage: Eukaryota > Metazoa > Chordata > Amphibia > Anura > Ranidae > Lithobates > Lithobates clamitans. The sequence goes on along the minus strand of JBBGZY010000605.1, from coordinate 5,215,435 downwards.
AGTGCTGTGTGTACATTAATGAGGGAAAAAAATTAACTTAAATGATTTTAGCAAATGACTGCAATATAAAAAAAGAGTGAACATTTTAAGGTATATATATATATATATATATATATATATATATATACAGTATATAAAATAACTTATACATTAATATATTCATGAAAAAATATAATATATATTTTAAATTAAACTATAAATACTTTATTGAATTTGTATCATCTGTATATTTACAATTTACAATTAGCTTGGAGTTCACCCTTAACCACTGGCCAACCTGCCGCTGTCATTATACTGCGGAAGGTTGGCTCTCCTGGGCAAATCGACGTAGCTGTAAGTCGGCCCTTTAAATCGCCTTAGTAGGCACGCGCGACATAGAAGCTGATGCACGTGCCCAGTGATGTGATGTGCTGTGATGTCCGCCGGGCACCAGTGATCGCTCCTGAGAGAGAGAGAATGGGGGGATCTATCAATGTAAAAAAAACAGATCACCCATTCTGTCAGGGAGAGGAGAGAGATCTGCTGTTTCTAGTGAATAGAAACAGTGATGTCTCTCTACTCCCTGTCAGTACACTGACCCCACAGTTAGAAATACTCCCTAGGACACACTTAACCCCTTGATTGCCTCTAGTGTTAACCCCTTCCCTGCCAGTGACATTTATACAGTAATCAGTGGCTATTTTTAGCTTTGATCGCTGTATAAATGTCAATGGTTCCAAAAATGTGTCAAAGGAGTCCGATTTGTCCGCCTCAATGTCACAGTCCCAATAAAAACAGATCACCGCCATTACTAGTAAAAAAAAAAAAAATTACAAAAAATATGTAGAAGAATACATATTGGCCTAAACTGATGAATACTTTTTTGTTTTTTATTTTGTGGATATTTATTATAGCAAAAAGTAAAATATATCATTGTTTTCAAAATTGTTGCTTTTTTTTGTTTCTAGCGCAAAAAATAAAAAACGCAGAGGTGGTCAAATACCACCAAAAGAAAGTTCCATTTATGGGAAAAAAAGGATTTTTCAATTTGTTTGGGTACAGCATTGCACGACCGCGCAATTGTCAGTTAAAGCGACGCAGTGCCGTTTTGCAAAAAATGGCCTTTGTCAGTAAAAGGGCAAATCTTTCCGGGGCTGAAGTGGTTAAAGTGTTTCTAAAACCTTTTTTTACCTTAATGCATTACGTTCATTAAAGTGTTACTAAACTCACAACAGTAAAATCTGTCTGTATATGCAGAATAGCATGCTTGTTGTACCCAGTGCGGAACTTAAGGGGTTAATCCTCTGCATTGTGTAAAAAGGCTCTTTTATCTTGTATGCACAGATCCTCCCCCTCCTGCAGGGTCTCTCTTGGCAAGACCAGATAAGACACAGTCAGAGTAGTAAAGCCATATAACACAAAGTGCACAAAACCGGCCCAAACTCAGGGCTAAGAATGAACAATACTCCAAGGTAATAGATATCAAAGTTACAGCTCATAACCTTAAGTCATAGTATTTACTAGCTACTAGGGATGAGCCAAACACCCCGGTTCGGTTCACAGCAGAACATGCGAACAGGCAAAAAATTTGTTCGAACACGCGAACACCGTTAAAGTCTATGGGACACGAACATGACAAATCAAAAGTAATTTTAAAGGCTTACAGTCAGGTCCATAAATATTGGGACATTGACACAATTCTAATCTTTTTGGCTCTAAACACCACCACAATGGATTTGAAATGAAACACACAGGATGTGCTTTAACTGCAGACTTTCAGCTTTAATTTGAGGGTATTTACATCCAAATCAGGTGAACGGTGTAGGAATTATAACAGTTTGTATATGTGCCTCCAACTTTTTAAGGGACCAAAAGTAATGGGACAATTGGCTGCTCAGCTGTTTCATGGCCAGGTGTGTGTTATTCCCTCATGATTCCATTTACAAGGAGCAGATAAAAGGTCCAGAGTTCATTTCAAGTGTGCTATTTGCATTTGGAATCTGTTGCTTTCAACTCTCAATATGAGATCCAAAGAGCTGTCACTATCAGTGAATCAAGTCATCATTAGTCTGAAAAAACAAAATAAACCCATCAGAGAGATAGCAAAAACATTAGGTGTCGCTCAACTGTTTTAAACATCCTTAAAAAGAAAGAACACATCGGTGAGCTCAGCAACACCAAAAGACCCGGAAGACTACGGAAAACAACTGTGGTGGATGACCAAAGAATTCTTTCCCTGGTGAAGAAAATCCCCTTCACAACATTTGACCAGATCAAGAACACTCTCCAGGAGGTAGGTGTATGTGTATCAAAGTCAACAATCAAGAGTGAATACAGAGGGTTCACCACAAGATGTAAACCATTGGTGAGCCTCAAAAACAGGCAGGTCAGATTAGAGTTTGCCAAACAACATCTAAAAAAGCCTTCACAGTTCTGGAACAACATCCTATGGACAAATGAGACCAAGATCAACTTGTACCAGAGTGATGAGAAGAGAAGAGTATGGAGAAGGAAAGGAACTGGTCATGATCCAAAGCATACCACCTCATCAATGAAGCATGGTGGTGGTAGTGTCATGACGTGGGCATGTATGGCTACCAGTGGAACTGGTTCTCTTGTATTTATTGATGATGTGACTGTTGACAAAAGCAGCAGGATGAATTCTGAAGTGTTTCGGGCAATATTATCTGCTCATATTCAGCAAAATGCTTCAGAACTCATTGGACGGAGCTTTACAATGCAGATGGACAATGACCCGAAGCATACTGCGAAAGAAACCAAAGAGTTTTTTAAGGGAAAGAAGTGGAATGTTATGCAATGGCCACGTCAATCACCTGACCTGAATCCGATTGAGCATGCATTTCACTTGCTGAAGACAAAACTGAAGGGAAAATGCCCCAAGAACAAGCAAGAACTCAAGACAGTTGCAGTAGAGGCCTGGCAGAGCATCACCAGTGATGAAACCCAGCGTCTGCTGATGTCTATGCATTCCAGACTTCAGGCTGTAATTGACTGCAAAGGATTTGCAACCAAGTATTAAAAAGTGAAAGTTTGATGGCTGATTGTTAATCTGTCTCATTACTTTTGGTCCCTTAAAAAATGGGAGGCACATATACAAACTGTTGTAATTCCTACACCATTCACTTGATTTGGATGTAAATACCCTCAAATTAAAGCTGAAAGTCTGCAGTTAAAGCACATCTTGTTCGTTTCATTTCAAATCCATTGTGGTGGTGTATAGAGCCAAAAAGATTAGAATTGTGTCGATGTCCCAATATTTATGGACCTGACTGTATATGCAAGTTATTGTCATAAAAAGTGTTTAGGGACCTGGGTCCTGCCTCAGGGGACATGTATCAATCCAAAAAAGTTTTAAAAACTGCCATTTTTTCGGGAGCAGTGATAATAATAATGCTTAAAGTGAAACAATAAAAGTGAAATATTCCTTTAAATGTCATACCTGGGGGGTGTCTATACTATGCCTGTAAAGTGGCGCATGTTTCCCGTGTTTAGAACAGTCCGAGAGCGAAATGACATTTCCAAAGGAAAAAAAGTCATTTAAAAGTACTCACAACTATAATAAATTGTTGGTCCCGGCAATACACATAAAAGTCATTGAAAAAAAGGCATGGGATTCCCCCACAGTCCATTACCAGACCCTTTAGGTCTGGTATGAATATTAAGGGGAACCTGAACCAAAATTTAAAATAAAAAATGCGTGGGGGTTCCCCCAAATCCCATACCAGACCCTTCAGGTCTGGTGTGGATATTAAGGGGAACCCAGTGCCAAAATGGAAAAAAAATGGCGTGGGTCCCCCCAAAAATCCATACCAGACCCTTATCCGAGCATGCAAACCTGGCAGGCCACAGGAAAAGAGGGGGGAAGAGAGAGTGCCCCCCCTCCTGAACTGTACCAGGCCACATGCCTTCAACATGGGGAGGGTGCTTTGGTGTAGCGGCCCCTCCAAAGCACCTTGTCACAAGGGCCTTATCCCCACAACCCTTGCCCAGTGGTTGTGGGAGTCTGCGGGTGTGGGGCTTATCAGAATTTGGAAGCCCCCTTTAACAAGGGGACCACATGTACCCCTACCATTTCACAAAAAATGTGTGAAAATGATAAAAAAACACAAGACACGGCTTGGGACAAGTCCTTTATTAAAAAATAAAAAAATAAGTGTCCTATGAAGTCCATTCATCTTCTTCTTCTCTCGCTCCGACGGACTGAAAAAGAAAAAAACAAAAAGCCGCATGCTGCCACAGATCTGCCTCCATGGGAGGCACCAGCCGTACTGACTGGCCTCTCAAGTGACAGCTCTTTTATAACTGAGGGCGGGGCCACACGATGATGTCGCCGGGTGACCCTGCCCTCCTCTGATGCATGGGGACATCCCTATGGCTTTCTCGTAGCGTCAGAGGGGGGCGGGGCCAACCGGTTACGTAACGTTATGTCATTTTGGCGTGTGGTTCCCCTTAATATCCATACCAGGCCTAAAGGGCCTGGTATTGAATTTGGGGGACCTCCATGCATTTTTTTTTTAAATTTTGGTTCGGGGTTCCCCTTAATATTCATATGGACTGTGGGGGAATCTCATGGCGTTTTTTTCATGTGACTTTTATGTGTATTACAAGGACTGACTATTCATTATAGCTGCGAGTACTTTTAAATTACTTTTTTCCTTTAGAAGTGTCATTTTGCTCTTGGACTGTTCTAAACACGGGAAACATGCACCACTTTACAGGCATACTATAGACACCCCCCAGGTATGAAATTTGAAGGAATATTTCACTTTTATTGTTTCACTTTAATCATTATTAAAATCACTGCTCCCAAAAAAACTGCAGTTTTTAAAACTTTTTTTGCATTGATACATGTCCCCTGGGGCAGGACCCAGGTCCCCAAACACTTTTTATGATAATACCATGCATATAAGCCTTTAAAATTAGCACTTTTGATTTCTCCCATAGACTTTTAAAGGATGTACTGCGGCTTTCGAATTTGCCGCGAACACCCCAAATTGTTTGCTATTTAGCGAACAGGCGAACACCAGATGTTCGAGTTGAACTTACGTTCGACTCGAACATCAGCCTCATCCCTAGCAGCTACTGAAAAATAAAACAGATATATACAAATGGCAATTTAAAGCAGTCCAAATGTCATGCAACTTCAAACCACCATAGCAGAGCTCATATCAAACTATATGCTTATGACATGCTTGCATACAATTCCTTATATATGTAATAGAAAGAGTTCCGTGAAGTGGTATCAGGTGAATAAATCAGGTTTTCTTATAGGTGATGAAAGTTCATAAGTTCTTTCACCACACACCCAGGCTTGTCACCACGTGGGAAGAAACTCACCCCTTTGGGGTTGAACTCACCAGAAATCTGATCTGAAAACTCAAGCTTCCTAAATATATTTTGTTGCCACTTCTTGGGAATATCCAGTGACTCTGATAGTATTCCTATTAGGTATACACAGCTCCAATAAGCCAGGATCATGTGAGAAGATAAAAAAATCATATAGCATAATCCCGTTTTCTACATTTTATTGAAGCCAAAAACAGCCCCCTTACAGGTTATACATACAAAATAAAAGAATTTAAGAAGCATTAAAATGCCAACCTTAGCGTTGCCACCAATCACCAGTATCAGGGAGACATCAGCGTCAAACGGACCGCTGCACAGAGGTGCTTCCTGGATTCCCGGCTGATGGTAACCCGCAAACGTCAGTTCCGGCTATCGTGGAGATCATGCAACTGACTCGTTTCGTCACTTCCGACTTCGACTGAGGGCAACTGTGCCGCAACTGTGGAAAAATGGTTTTATTCTTCACCAAGACAATGCGCCTGCTTACATAACACGATCTGTGAAGCAGTTTTGACCGACAAGCACATTACTACACTTGAACATCCTCCATATTCGTCCAATTTAGCACCATGTAAAACAAGACTGCAGCAATGTGTTAGTGCAAATGGGGAATATATTAAAGGGGACAAGCATTCAATTTGTAATACAGTGGGGCAAAAAAGTCAGCCACCAATTGTGCAAGTTCTCCCACTTAAAAAGATGAGAGAGGCCTGTAATTGTCATCATAGATATACCTCAACTATGAGAGACAAAATGTGGAAACAAATCCAGACAATCACATTGTCTAAATTTTTGAAAGAATTTATTTGCAAATTATGGTGGAAAAAAAGTATTTGGTCACCTGCAAATAAGCAATATTCTGGCTCTCACAGACCTGTATCTTCTTCTTTAAGAGGCTCCTCTGTCCTCCACTCATTACCTGTATTAATGGCACCTGTTTGAACTTGTTATCAGTATAAAAGACACCTGTCCACAACCTCAAACAATCACACTCCAAACTCCACTATGGTGAAGACCAAAGAGCTGTTGAAGGACACCAGAAACAAAAATGTAGACCTGCACCAGGCTGGGAAGACTGAATCTGCAATAGGCAAGCAGCTTGGTGTGAAGAAATCAACTGTGGGAGCAATAATTAGAAAATGGAAGACATACAAGACCACTGATAATCTTCCTCAATCTGGGGCTCCACGCAAGATCTCACCCCGTAGGGTCAAAATGATCACAACAACGGTGAGCAAAAATCCCAGGACCACACGGGGGGGCCTAGTGAATGACCTGCAGAGAGCTGGGACCAACGTAACAAAGGCTACCATCAGTAACACACTACGTCGCCAGGGACTCAGATCCTGCAGTGCCAGACATGTCCCCCTACTTAAGCCAGCACATGTCCAAGCCCGTCTGAGGTTTGCTAGAGAGCATTTGGATGATCCAGAAGAGGACTGGGAGAATGTCATATGGTCAGATGAAACCAAAATATTACTGTTTGATAGAAATACAACTCGTCGTGTTTGGAGGAGAGAGAATGCTGAGTGGCAACCAAAGAACACCATACCTACTATGAAGCATGGGGGTGGCAACATCATGCTTTGGGACTGTTTCTCTGCAAAGGGAACAGGACGACTGATCCGTGTACATGTATGAAAGAATGAATGGGGCCATGTATCGTGAGATTTTGAGTGCAAACCTCCTCCCATCAGCAAGAGCATTGAAGATGAAATGTGGCTGGGTCTTTCAGCATGACAATGATCCCAAACACACCGCCCGAGCAACGAAGCAGTGGCTTTGTAAGAAGCATTTTAAGGTCCTGGAGTGGCCTAGCCAGTCTCCAGATCTCAACTCCATAGAAAACCTTTGGAGGGAGTTGAAAGTCTGTGTTGCCCAGCAACAGCCCCAAAACATCACTGCTCTAGAGAAGATCTGCATGGAGGAATGGGCCAACATACCAGCAACAGTGTGTGACAACCTTGTGAAGACTTACAGAAAACGTTTGACCTCTGTCATTGCCAACAAAGGATATATAACAAAGTATTAAGATGAACTTTTGTTATTGACCATATACTTATTTTCCACCATAATTTGCAAATAAATTCTTTCAAAAATTAGACAATGTGATTGTCTGGATTTGTTTCCACATTTTGTCTCTCATAGTTGAGGTATACCTATGATGACAATCACAGGCCTCTCTCATCTTTTTAAGTGGGAGAACTTGCACAATTGGTGGTTGACTAAATACTTTTTTGCCCCACTGTACATATAAATAAAGGTGAGTTATTTAATCAGTCCCTTAATTTTATAGACACACCTTGTATAAGCTATGGGCACTGCGGGGGGGGGGGGGGGGGCATTAACTATTTTCATATTACTGGATTTAGTAACACTTTAAGATAAAAAAATGTCACAGTGTTTGTATCACCACCTCACCCCACTTTATACTTACCTGAGTCCTATCTTAATCCAGTGTTGTGCCTGTAGTGGTTCTCTCCTGTCTCTCCGCTCACATTGGCAGCAGCGGGAGGCATTGGCTCCTGCTGCTGTCAATCAAATCCTGGGAGCAGAGAGCAGGGGATGAGGCTAAGCCACACTGCGTTTGTCAATAGATGCATACAGCCTGTCTTCGGATTGAGCATGCATGTCTGTCCCCATAGCAAGCAGTTTGCTATGGGGGAGATGAAGAAGAGGAGGAGAGGATAGTGCAAGCAGGGGACCCCAGAAGAGGAGGTTTGAGGCCATTCTGTGCAAAACGATAGCACAGAGTTGGTAAGTATAACATGTTTGGTGTTTTAATACAAAAAATTACCTTTGCAAATGCCTTAAGACTTGGGAATTGCTTACCTAGTAGTTAACAATATTTGAAAATACAATAAGGTCATAAATTGGTGATGATTTTTGCCTTCCTGTTGCTCTACAGTAGTGACTTAATTGACGGCATTAAGCATAACATTATGAAGGGAGGTATCATTTGCATACACCTTTGTTAACTCCAATAGCAAAAATATAAATGCTTATTGAAGATGTAACATGAGAATACAGAATTACTCTTCAACTATAGTAAAAATAAAAAAAATTGTATTGGTCGCATTGGGTCACTAGTATAACATCACAGGGCTTTGTAAGGTTTAATTAAAGAGGACCAATTCAAATTATTCTCACATATATATATATAAATACACACATGATATTATCCCTGCTCTGTACAAAGGATACATTTTCTATTTCTCCAAGAAGACAGCAGCATCCAGTAGGTCAAATACTGACTAGCCAAGGTGACTGTGCTTGAGGCTGACAGTAAAGATCATTCTCCTGTTATGGGCATATTTAAGGTATACGAATATTTGATAGCAGAAAAGTATTAATCAGGGCACAGTTTGCAGCCATCTTAAATTGATGCATGATGTGTGTCTTGTACTCTCCTATTCTTGGCTAGATATAAATTTAGATTTTTATGATGAGTATGACAGCTGTTACAAAGCCTGCAGAAATCTTTTAAATGAGGGAGATACAGAGAAGGCTTAGTCCCAGGTAGGTTTTCATGATGTGTGAGTGTGTGTGTGTGTGTGTGTGTGTGTGTGTGTGTATGTAAATCACATTGACCAGCCCCAGGCATTATGTGTCATTAGCAGACACCAGAAGTCATGTTCTCCTGACAGTGAACAAATTCACACCTAGTATCTAAAGTACCACCAGAGTTAAATATATGTAGAAAGAAAACTGACATAGAATAGAATATATGCAATGCCTGTTTTGCCAAACTAAAAATAGCAGAAGGTGCAACTGTCTGGGCATAGAGATCCTGTTTCAAGACATGGGCTACCATTTCTGAACTGCTTTCTGAAAATTAGAGTTTTCTGGCTGTCAATGTTGATTCTGTGGCTGCAGTATTCTTTAAGTTCCTGACCTGGGACAATCATTAATAAATAAAGTTGGTAATAAATAGCAACTTTAAAATACTGTAACATTACAGTATAACCATATAGGCTATGATGATAAGGGAATAAAAAAAGCTCTTAACTCAAATCAGCACTTTGCACAGTAAAGCCTTCTAGCTCTCTTAAAACAGAAGGTGATGACCTATCTCATACCATCACATTAAAAAAAAATAATTGGATTGCTCCTCATTTCAGTACAATAGGAGTATCCCTGCAAATCATTCCTTCATGCTCCAAACAGCCAAATGCACAAAAAGAACTGCATGCGTATATCGCAAATAAAACATAACTAAGTAGAACCATGTGTTCCAAACTGTTTACAGCTGTTTCAGGCTTTTTGTCCATCATCAGTGCAGTGTATGAAAACCATGGCTTCTGGCTTCTGGGGAGTAGAGCTTGGAACCCAACGAGACAGTATACCCATACAATTTTTTTAAAGGGACTAAAGAAATACTATATCATAAAAATATTAAAATAGCCTGTAATATTAAAAGTGACATCAAACACAAAATTATGTTGGAAATATGCAATGTGAAATAAATATTTACCCATCTGTCTAATCTTGTAGAAAAAAAATTGTATTCTTAAAATCTGCAACTCAGGTCTGGAAATCAAGCTAGCAATGTTCTGCTTGGAACATGCACTAGCAATGTTCTGCTTGGTACTCAACCTAAATTGTTACACACAATACAGTCTAAGTTAATTTAAAAAAGTCACATAAAGCAGACAGTGTTTCACGTTTATTTCTGGCTGAGCATGCTGAAGGCGTGTATAAGCTGATTTGTGGGTGGGTTTTTTAGAGACTCCATCACTTTATAGATTCAGGATTTCTTTAGCTCTATAATATGGTTCTAGGGCACTCTGTGCAAATTTGTGTTTTGTTTCTCCAACTCAACAAATGCAGATAGTAGAAGCTGACTGTATGGTTTTTCAAAGCAGAGCATTTAATGGAAGGGATGAGACAGTGCCCACCCACTTCCATCACAATATAGAAACTTCTTACATTTTATATGTTGCTATGCCAGTTATGAGATAATTAAAATATATTTTTACATTAACTTGAACTATTGGCTTAATTTAAAGGACAATGCCAACAAGACAGCTACACTGTCAAGCTGACAACTGTGGACCTTCTAGCTACACTGAAAAGGGCAATGAGAGATGTTAGGCTTACCCAAGAAGTGTAGGCCAACAGCTGGTTCAAAGAAAAGCAGGACATCACAGAATAGATCAGACCTCTGAGTAGGATCACAACTTGCAGAAGAAGGCAGATGGTCCCAGTTGCGTGCAGGTGTGTGGAGTTCCCTATGGCACAAAGTCAAAGGGCCTGCTGGTATTTACTAGAGCATGATGGATTTTGCTACTTTAGACCAGGGACTCTAAGAGAAGAAGGTACCAGGAGGTAGGTCTAGAGCAGGAAGGTACACTGTGGTGACAATCCAGCAGAAGGAGCTGGTTATGTACATAGTAGAGAAAGTACAGGTCAGAAGCCAAGGGTCAGGACAGGTAGCCGACTTGGGTAGCCAAGAAAAAAGCCAAGGGTCAGGTCACACAATGCACTCAGATAGCCAGCAGCAAAGCCAAGGGTCATGGCTGGTGGCAGAGAACACTGGAAGAGCTAGGAAGAAAGTCAGAAGACAGTACAGTACTTTGGCAGTGAGCCAAGAGCTGCACTTGATTTAAATAGACAAGGTAAGAGGAGGAAGCGTTGCTGATGGTTGCAGCCTGACAGGAAGAAAAGGGTGCTGCAGGATGAACGAGAGATAGATAGTTGGGCTGAGCAATGACTTGTTGTGTAGCTGATTATATTTATCAGCAAGTGAAACTGGCTAATGCCCATAGCACTCCAGTGCAGGAACAAGGTAAGAACAGAGCTTTGGAAATAATTGTAATGTATTAGTTTGTCAACTGGTAAGTGGGAATACAAATAGCAGATCTTACTGCTGACCTTTAACATGCACAGCAACTATTGCACCTACCAAAGGGGGCACATTCAACTATCCTTATTATGATGCAAGGGGAGATAGCAGAAGGAGTATGGAAACACTTTTACAGTCTTCAAGGCAGCAGCAGTCTTATGCCCCGTACACATGGTCAGATTTTCCGATGGACAATGTCCGATCGGAGCATGTTGTCGGAAATTCCGACCGTGTGTGGGCGCCATCGGACATTTTCCATCGGATTTTCCGACACACAAAGTTGGACAGCAGGAGATAAAATTTTCCGACAACAAAATCCGATCGCGTCAATTCCGACCGTGTGTGGCCTGTTCCGACGCACAAAGTGCCACGCATGCTCAGAAGAAAATCTGACACGGGACAGCTCGTTCTGGTAAACTTAGCGTTCGTAATGGATAAAGCACTTTCGTCACGCTGCAATGTAAAAAATGGTTTAATACAGCGCACTCTCTTCTTCTTTATAATGTGACAAGAATTAAGTCGTTTTGATGCTCATATTCACACACACTTCTCACAAAGTTTGATTTGTGTTTTTTTAGTGGGATTCCCTCAATATATTATTATTAGTTGTCACATCTGACAGTTTTATATTTTTTTTATATTTTTTTTTTGGTTTTTAAGCCTTTTTTTTTCTTTAATGTTTGGATTTTTTCCAAGGCTGATCTTTGTTCAATGTTATTTTTATTTTTACTCCAGAATATTTTTGTGTGTGTTTTGTGTGGCAAGTTACCCCAACACCATTGATATCTTTTATTATTTAATCTCCAGGAGATTTTTTGTTGTTGGTGTCCCTTGTTCATTTCACATTGTATATTTGCAATGTACCTGAATCCTCACAAACAAACCATCATTTTGGAAGTAAAACACATAGGAGAGTATAATTCAAAACAAAAATCCTTTATTAAGGGCTCAGAACCAAACAAAGAGGAAGGCAACACTGGATCAACAGGAGAAATTAGTGAAGCCTGGGACCCCCACGGCAGACATCAATTCTTAAACCTCAAAATTGGTGGCCTGAGGAGTCCATATATAAGGGAGGGCAGTCTGGTCCGGGATTCACAGAGACTCGGATAGCAGCAGATGACATCAGTGTCCCCAGGCTGTGGTACCACAAGAGGCTGCATCTTTTGGTCGACCAGACTGGATCCAGGGTCCTCACTCTCTGGTCTTCCTTTCACACTTCCTTCTGGGCTGTGGCTGTGCAGTAGGAGATGTGGCAGGAGGAGGAGTAGGACCTGGAGGAGGAGGAGGACTGGGAGGACCTGGAGGAGGACTGGGAGGACCTGGAGGAGGACTGGGAGGACCTGGAGGAGAGGGAGGAGGAGGAGGAGGACCATCCCAAAGCTGTGTGTGAGGTGTAAGTTGTCCCCTCACACCTTTCTCCAGAGCCTCTGAAATGAGGGCCTGACACCTGGCTTGTTGGCCCTCCTCCATCCTCTGCATTTTATAGGCAATGAATGCCGCAAGGTTCTCCTGCATGGTGTGTGGTGCTCCCAGGACCTCTGTAGCCCTCCAAAAAAATCTGATAGCCGCCTCCTCTAGGCTACTCCTCCTGCTGCCACTTTCTGTTTTCAGGGTGGGTGGAGGGACCTTCAGATCAGCCACCTCCTGGCTGAGACTTCCCTGTGTATGAAAAAGGGACATGGTTTTAGTTTTTGCATCATCAATCACAATCATAAATTAGTACTCCCAACTAACATCTAGGTAACATCATTGATAGTACAAGCAGAAATATTTAGAGGAATGCTATACCTGGCTCAATCTGGGCTCCTCCACATATGGCCTGGAAGGCCCAGGTTGGGCGTCAGAAGCCTCAGCCAGGGGGGAAGGAAGCGTGGAAGGAAGACTGGAGAGGGATGGCCTGGGTTCAGTCTGGCCTGCCAGAAAGTGCAGCCTGTCGTAGTACAACATCCTGGGGACATAGATGTCATCTGCTGCTCCGGATCTCTGTGAATCCAGGACTTTCTTGCGCTCCCTCAGATATGTGCTCCTCAGGCAACCAATTAAGATCTTTAAATAAGTGATGTCTGCCGTGGGGATCACCTGCTTCACAATTTCACACAATTGCTCCAGTGCTGCCTTCCTCTTTGCTTGGTTTTTGAAATGGGGGTGGGTAATCTCCCACAGACAGGGCAGCTCCCTTAGCATATCAATGAATAGTGACATGAAGTCAGTATCTCTCATTAAGATATCCATGTTCACTGCAAGACACAACACAAGACAAAGCCTAATGTCACACCAAACTCTCCTAATCTTGTTACAATATAGTCCTCAATCTAGAAGCAGTATAGGCCCAAGTTTGTCTCTTACCTTCGTTCTTACGATCGGCGCGTCCAATGCTCCTTCCTCCGCTCACAGATCGTATGTAATACGCACGCGTGTTATGCTTTATAGACACTGCGCATGTGTGTAACTCCGCCCGCCCCTGACGTTCTTTCTATTCTATTCCCCACCCCTTTTCGTTCGGCGCAGTGGGGGAAGAGCATGATGGCGGAGTCACACCAGGTGCGTGCTAATTGTAGCAACGAGGAGGAGGAGGAAAGCCCGGATCCAGGCACGTCCCGATCCAGAAGGAGACGTTTTAAGGCCACAAATATGTCGTTTGGGGAGATGTTGGAGATGGTCGACATCATGAAGAAGTCCGACTATGATGGCAAATATGGGCCTTACCCCAACCCGAACATCCGAAAGGCCAAGATCATGGCGAAAGTGGTCAGGAGTCTCGAGCGGAATTTCGGGGTCCGAAGATCAAAAGATCAGCTCAGGAAGCGGTGGTCGGACCTAAAGTTGAGAGAGCCGGAGCAGTACCGAAAGATCCGGAGAGTGCTGCAAAAAAGTAAGTAGTTGTGCTGTGTTTCTATTCTTTCTGGCTTTATTCCGTTCGTTCTGCTCCATATGCTTTTATTAATTGTAACGTTTAAAAAGGTCAACTTTAATGTTCATGGGCCCATTATTCGTTCGTATCAAACATTTTTCGTTCGGCCTCTAGAACACCATTGTTTAGGTCATATGCATTTTCCCACATTTTTTTGGGGCCTACTTGGATGCCAAATATTTGTTTAGGTAGATGGGTTTGTTACTAGAATGAAATGCAAACTAGATTGTGTGTAAGGAGAGGACACTGAGCAGCTGTTTTCACATCTGGACACTGGAGCACTAGTGTGGGACACAAGAACACCATTTTTATTAGGGGGGGCACACAGGTGCTCCAGTGTATACTATAGGGGGGGGTTACATGTGTGAAGCTTGTACCAAACAGGTAAAGTATTGCAGCTTGACAAAGGGCAATAAAAAAAAGACATCTTTGAACTCGGCTAAAATAGACAATTGTACCCCACTTCCAAGCAATGTTTCCTATTTCTATAGTTCTGCCATCAAATATCTGTGTGCTAAGTATACCATTTTTGTTTTACATAGGGGAGAAAAGACTCGGACACTCCTCATCCCAGGAGAACACAGACCCCCCCCCCTCTGGAAGAAGGGGAACTACCCCAAACCCAAGATGCTGAGCAGGAGGAAGAAGAAGATGTAGTGGAGATTGGCACCACAAGAGGTGAGTGTCTGCGACCACAGACTCAGGTAAAAGAGATGGCTGGTGGCAGATTTTTGAGACCTTTTTTTTTGTTCTTTATCTCTTTTTAGGTGATCGTGATGTTGTGGATCCAGAACGCTTTACTTCTGAAAGTGCCCAGATACTGATAGGGGAGATCATGGGGTGTAATCTCCAATTGCAAAACATCCAGCAACAAATATGTGATGTTATTACAAAAAATAATAACATCATTGATGTTTTGGGGCGAATTTAAACCCCACAAAATGACCGGTTTTCAGTAATTTCAATTTTTACAATGTTTTGAAAAGCCAAATTTGGAGGATGCACACAGTGTGCCAACATGTGCTATCTGCCATCACGGGAGATCAATGGATGCGTTTTGGGGGGGCAACCCCTTCCTCAATTATAAAGTAGCGTTGAGGAAGGGCTTGCTCCCCCAAAACACGTCCCTTGATCCCCCCTGATGGCAGATAGCACATGTTGACATTCGTAAATTGGTGTGCATCTTCCAAATTTGGCTTTTCCAGGGGTGAGTTCCCCCCATCTAAACGCTATATCAAACCCAGTTCCTAAATACTGATGTCTGATATAGCCTTCAGGTTTTACCATATGTGAACTTTGTAAGTTCTAGTTTTTTGGCTTTCTTGTTGGTTTTACACAGGCCTGTTTTATCTGAAATGGATATTTTGATTATTCATAATGCTACTGCAAACATTTTATACTACAAACATGTTGGTTTGTTTTAAAAACCTTTGGTAAATGCACATTTTGATTGTGCAGGTATAAAAAAGTGCCTTACTCAAGAATGTGTGGATTATTGTCTCAACACTACAACAACACTTTTGGGGTGATGTAATTGTTGTTTTATGCACAAATGGGGGTTATTTCCTAAGTGCAAATACACTTTGCACTACAAGTGCAGGTTCAGTGCAGTTGCAAGTGCACTTGAAGTGAAATGTGTTTTTGCATTTAGGAAGTACCAGCCAACACTGTTTTTTATAAGGTTACCCAATCACGACATTTTCTGCACTCAACACATTTCTGTCAGGGTCAGCTAAAACAAACACAAGCAGTAAATGTCCACCAAGAATTGCTTTTAGTTGTTTTTTATTTAAAAAAGGTGTCACATATTGTCTGGCATATTGATAGCCCCCCTACCGGCAAAGAACTCCAGGTATCGTAACCGGACATCACAGGCATTCAGGGAGGGCAAGCCAGGACGGCCGCTTTCAAGTGCCGTCATTGTGGAAGTATTTGGGATTCCGGCCTCAGGCCCAACTGAGCCAGCATAGTTGGCTGAATGTTTTCTTTAAAAATTATGGAGAACACAGCACGCCAGTATAATATGGTTCAGTTTATACTCCGCCATATGGATGGGTGTCAGAAATAGTCGGAACCGGCTGGCCAGGATTCCAAATGTGTTCTCCATCACTCTTCGGGCTCTGGCCAGCCGGTAATTAAAAACCCTCTGTTCCGGGGTGAGGGTCCTCATCGGGAATGGCCGCATCAGGTGGTCCCCCAGCGCAAATGCTTCATCAGCAACGAACACAAATGGGAGACCTTCAACATTGTCCTCTGGAGGTGGCAAGTCCAAACTGCCATTCTGGAGACGCCTGTAGAACTCCGTCTGGGCGATGACTCCACCATCGGACATCCGGCCATTCTTCCCCACATCCACATACAAGAATTCGTAATTAGCCGACACCACCGCCAACATCACTATACTATTAAACCCCTTGTAGTTATAATAGTACGACCCCGAGTTGGGTGGTGGGACGATGTGGACGTGTTTCCCATCAATTGCCCCTCCGCAGTTAGGAAAGTCCCACCGCTGGGCAAAGTGGGAGGCCACAGTCTGCCATTCCTGTGGCGTGGAAGGAAACTGTTGAGGAAAAAAAAAAAACATTACTATTTTTTCACAGAAACCTGGCAAGCAGATTAGACACAAACATTATGGGTCAACCTCCAGATAGCATTTATTAAGGGGAATTTAACAACAACAAAGTATAAGGTACACCTATCATATTCCCCCTCCCCCCCTCTCGTGAACCATTTCTAACATTATAGGGGGGGGACTCTTGGACAGGTAACCCTCTTCACTTCATTGAGAGATGAATGCCTAAATACAGGGTATTACTTGGAACAGCCCCTCCTTTGTTACACTATTGGCAGCCCACTGGACAGGTAAGAAGTGTCATAATACAAAGATATAAATACACACTGTACACATTTGAGCACATTTGGACATTCTGCTATTACCTATCAAGATAATAATAGGATACAAAAACTTTAAACAGTACCATTGGAAAGTATACAGGCAGGCCCTTGCACTACATGCTTTGGGGAATTCATCCATAAATCTGAGCACTATAGAGGTGGGTATAGTGTGTATGGGTTTGGCAAAGTCAGCAGATAGATGATTGAGGATAGAGAATTGGGATCAGCTGACTTAGCAGTTGGGGGAGGGAGGGTTACCAAAAATTTGGGGACACCACAAAAAAAAGCCTCTAAACCCTCTGCCTGAATTTAAATCCAAAATAACATTTCCAAACATTTTAGGGGGTGTTTGGGGTAAAGCACTACTATGGAGCTGATAAAATACATTGTTAAGTGACTACATGAGGTGAATATAGGGCAGGAGACACCATGCTGGAGAGGTTATTGAAGGGGAAATATGTATGAAGGACATAAAATAATAATTACATAAAAATCCAGCATGCATGAGAACAAAGGGGACATTCACAGCATAATACAATCATGGTAATTAGGGAATGAGGAAAGAAATACAATATATTATCAAACATTCAATACAATAAAATGTGATATAAAAGGATAAAAATCTTACCTTCATATACTCCTTCTGCAGGACCTGGATGATGGCAGAACAGGTCTCTGGGATAATGATCCCCAGAGCCTGGGGGGAGATGCCTGTCGAGAACTTGAGGTCCTGCAGGCTTCTCCCCGTGGCCAAATACCGCAAGGTAGCGACCAACCTCTGCTCCGCAGTGATGGCTTGCCTCATGCAGGTATCCTGCCTGCTGATATAGGGGGTCAGCGAAGCCAACAAACGGTGAAATACGGGGTCCGTCATCCGGAGAAAGTTCCTGAAATCATCAGGATTATTCTCACGGATCTCACGGAGCAAAGGCATATGACAGAACTGGTCACGCTGAAGCAACCAATTCTTGGTCCATGAACTCCTCCCCACCCTGTTCATGGACTGGACTTGTGTCAAGGTCAGGACCCCAACACCAAGCCCCCGCACAGCACGAACTCTACGAGGAGTACGCATACGAAACATGGCTATAAAACGGTCGGCTGCTCAGAACGAAGTAACAGAACGCACTGAAGAACAGCAAGGCCTGTGAAGAGCGACCTGAAAACCAGTAACGAACGAACAAGAATACAGTGACTAAAGTCACGCGGAACTTGCTTGCACGCACTGAAGAGCAGATACAAACCCACAAGCACAAACTGAACGGCAGAAAACGATCTGAAAGCCACGAGTCTGAAAAAGTGCGAATCGTCTCTCACCAAACTTTTACTAACACGAGATTAGCAAAAGGAGCCCAAAGGGTGCTGCGCTTGGTTCTGAACCGGCCTTTTCTAGTCTCGTCGTACGTGCTTGACGTCACCGCGTTCTTGGCGATCGGAAATTCCGACAACTTTGTGCGACCGTGTGTAGGCAAAACAAGTTTGAGCCAACATCCGTAGGAAAAAATCCGAGGATTTTGTTGTCGGAATGTCCGATCAATGTCCGACCGTGTGTACGGGGCATTACACAGCTTGCTGTTGTCCTGCTACTGTCCTGTATTTTGGACTATTTGTGAACATCCCAACCTGGCGACACCCATCTTGAGCTTTTTTCCTCTTTAACTATGGTGCAGGAGGAGCTGCGATCCCACGGACCCCTAGTCCACACCCTTATCCTTCAATCAATAATACCCATCTACTCTCTTTTGCTTTCTCATCCCCACTTCCTTTTCTTCCCACTAAAATTCTCACTTCTAGTTTCACCTTCTCCCCCTGCTTTATAACTGAAATATGCCTGGCTTAAGCCTACAACAACTTTCTTTATCCCTACCTCTTCTGAATTGCTTTACAAAATGGAATATAACTTCATGCAAATGGACTTACTGTAAAGCCTACTTTTCAATTCAGCCCTTCCTTGTGAAATACAATATATAAATATAATATCTAACATGGATTTCACCTACATTACTTGTACTCATTGTACTTACTTTTCCTTTTTAATCACATAACAATATGAACACCATTTCAGTTTTTGTATTTTTCTATGTAAACTGTTTAAAAACTCAGTAAAAAACATTTGCTTCATTAGTCTTTATTATGATAATAAAACAGGGGGGAGATTTACTAAAATGGATGCACACAGAATATGTACATAGTAACCAATCAGCTTCTAGGTTTTATTGTTAAAACTTTATTAACCACTTAAGCCCCGGCCCATTTGGCTGCCTAAAGACTAGAGGACTTTTTACAATTTGGCACTGCACTGCTTTAACTGGTAATTGCGTGGTCATGCAATGCTGTACCCAAATGAAATTTGTGTCCTTTTGTTCACAGAAATAGAGCTTTCTTTTGATGGTATTTGATTGCCTCTGCGATTTTTATTTTTTGTGATATAAACGGAAAAAGACCGAAAATTTTGAAAAAAAATGATATTTTCTACTTTTTAAGAAAAATCCAATAAACTCAATTTTAGTGATACATTTAGGCCAAAATGTATTCAGCCACATGTCTTTGGTAAAAAAAATGTCAATAAGCATATATTTATTGGTTTGCACAAAAGTTATAGGGTCTACAAACTAGGGTACATTTTCTGGAATTTACATAACTTTAAGTTTATGACTGCCTATCTCATTTCTTGAGGTGCTAAAATGGCAGGGCAGTACAAACCCCCCCAAATGACCCCATTTTTGAAAGTAGACACCCCCAGGATATTGCTGAGAGGCATGTTGAGCCCATTGAATATTTCATTTTTATGTCCCAAGTGATTGAATAATGACAAAAAAAGACATTTTTACAAAAAGTTGTCACTAAATTATATATTGCTCACACATGCCTTGGTTATATGTGCCATGGTTATATGTGGAATTGCACCCCAGAATACATTTTGTTGCTTCTCCTGAGTACGGGGATACCACATATGTGGGACTTTTTGGGAGCCTAGCCGCAGTACGGGGCCCCGAAAACCAAGCACCGCCTTCAGGATTTCTAAAGGCGTACATTTTTTATTTCACTCCTCACTACCTATCACGGTTTTGAAGGCCATAAAATGCCAAGATGGCACAACCCCCCAAATGAACCCATTTGGGAAAGTAGACACCCCAAGCTATTTGCTGAGAGGCATGTTGAGTCCATGGAATATTTTATATTTTGACACAAGTTGCGGGAAAATGACAAACTTTTTTTTTTTGCACAAAGTTGTCACTAAATGATATATTGCTCAAACAGGCAGTGAGGAGTGAAATCAAAAATTTACACCCTTAGAAAGCCTGAAGACGGTGCTTGGTTTTCGGGGTCCCGTACGCAGCTAGGCTCAGAAAAAGTCTCACACATGTGATATCTCCGTACTCAGGAAAAGCAACAGAATGCATTTTGGGGTGTAATTTCACATATTCCCATGGCATGTTTGATGTTTGAGCAATATATCATTTAGTGACAACTTTGTGTAAAAAAAAAATGTCTTTTTCCCGCAACTTGTTTTAAAATATAAAATATTTCATGGACTCGACATGCCTCTCAGCAAATAGCTTGGGGTGTCTACTTTCCAAAATGGGGTCATTTGGGGGGTTTGAACTGTCCTGGCATTTTATGCACAACATTTAGAAGCTTATGTCACACATCACTACTCTTCTAACCACTTGAAGACAAAACCCTTTCTGACACTGTTTACATGAAAAAAATGTTTTTTTCTTTGAAAGAAAATTACTTTGAACCCCCAAAACTTTATATATTTTTTTAAAGCAAAGGCCCTACAGATTAAAATGGTGGGTGTTTCATTTTTTTCACACAGTATTTGCGCAGTGATTTTTCAAACGCATTTTTTTTTTTAAAAACACACTTTTTTTTATTTGAATGCACTAAAACACACTATATTGCCCAAATGTTTCATGAAATAAAAAAGATGATCTTAGGCCGAGTACATGGATACCAAACACGACATGCCGTGGGGTAGACCCAGAAAGGTCTTAAATTTGGAATAGAAAAAACAAAAAGCCCAAAGGCTGAAGCTGCACTAAAAATAATAAATAAATGACAAATAGTGAATGAGTGTCAAATAAAATTGATTAAAGCTGCCGGCACCTGAAAGTCTAGTATCAAACAACAAAAGTACATATAAAAACAAAAAAGATGCAGTGCTAGAAATAACATGTGAAAAAAACTTTTAAATGAAATTGTGAGTCTCATAAGCGTACCAGCATATAATCAATGGTGAAAATTCATAATCTAGTGAACAATAATGCAAAAACATATATAAAACTTTACAAGTGAGAAATATAAAGAGAAAAAGTCCCATCAAGTATCAGTCCATGAGAAAACAAGAAAAAAACACCCATCCTTGGGGATGTAAGAAAACCAGGAAAAAAGAAAGGATGATCTTCCATGTAGTTTCACACCCAAGGTGAGTAATATAATCAGCTTACCAGATGACGATGACTGCTATTACGGCAGTCTCGCCCAGCCCAGGGAAATTGGTCTCCCCAAAACCCAAGGCACAATACTGGAACAGCAGCTAGCAGCGGATAATTCTCGGGAATATGAAACGAAAAACTTCCATAGCGTAATATGTACAAAATAAGTGATTTATTGAGAATAAAAAGAATCGCACTTACAATGTTGCAGTCAGTTAAGAGCAATGGGGTATAGCATAAAAATAAGTCGCAGTGTTTCCGTCTATTAATTGGTTTCCACTCTCTGGCAAGGGAGGACGATGTATTGACCAGCATATAAATTACTTTGGTCCACAATAGATCTATAGAGATCTTCGGTGAAAAACAGCAAATAAAAATCAAGTGACGTAAAATCAACTGTTTCCACCTGAATGCCGGGTTGGCCACTAAATGGGGGAAGTACGAGTGCTGCAGAAGTGGTGGGTTCCCAATTAGGATTGGCAAATGCAGTAGGAAGGGCACTATGGGCTCAACAGGCCTGTCTTTGTCTTCTTGGTGGCAGCGGGACACTACTTGTGCTCGCCACCTCGCCAGCTTAAACTGCACTTATGGGACTCGCCACGTCACCACATGTTACTGCAGTGCTGGTTTGACTAAGACCAGGGTGTAATAGGCCGCTGGTGCTTGCCAGTTCACCAGAAGGATGAGTGGCACTAGTACTTCAATGCTCCATACTAGAGCCCTGCAGTTCTTGCACCTCAACAGCAGAAGAAGATCAGTGTCTTGTAAGTCTGACCTTGGCAGGGACCACAACTCCGTCGTCAGAGCTATCTGTCATGGTGCCGCTGTCGTTTACAGGATTGTATTCTGAGCCTGAATCTGACAGATGAGTTACTTCCTCTTCACTATCTGTCGTGCTCAGAAACGTGTAGGCCTCGTCACTACTGTACCTTCGATTTGCCATTTTGGGCTCTAAATTTACTGGTACAGTAGTGAGACTCACAGGTAAAAAAGCTCCTAGGCTGTCAGCAACTGTATAAAACGCTACCAAAAAAACTGTTAGCGATCGCAGGGATCAGCCCTGACTCTGCGAATGCTGCAGTTATGTGTTTAGTGTTTTGTAAGTGACAGTGATCGATCGATACTGCACTTGGGTGGGCTGGGCTGGGCCGAGGGACAAAACGCAGGTGCTAGCAGGTATCTGGGTTGATCCTGCTAACACTGCATTTTTGGGAACCCTAAACTGCTAAGCAGCTCAAGGTGCTTTTAGGCTCAGAAGGAAGTAGAATTGAACTCATATGACGGCACTGGATACTGCAAAATAAAGTCGCTATCTATTGGTGTGCAGTTCCTGTCTCAACGGTTGCCCATTGGTGTGCTCTTGCCCCTTTGGTCATCCATTGGTGCGCAGCACTTATTTCCTGGAAGTGAACCATGGAAGTTACTCCTGACTGATGCCAGCTGGTCACCTGGGAATCCCTAACAGTGTTCCTGCTTTTTCTAATAAGCCTGTTTTGACCCCCCTGAGAAGGGCAGTCGCAGGCTTTCCGTTAAGCCTCCATTGTTTATTGTAAGGTGATGGGCAGCACAAGCGGAGAATATAGACCCTGGTTCCTGTATTGAAGTTTTTCCATTGGGATACCTTCACTTATGAACTTTGTTTGTCACATTAATGCACATAATTTCTTTAACACATAAATTTATGTATGGATTCTTTTTTCATTTATTTTTCACCTGATTTTTTAACTTGGTTTATTTCACTGGATAATTTTGATTATGATACATATGTCACTTTCATGTAAATTTATATAATATGTTCACTTGGTAAAACCATTGGTTTACTATCCCGCGCTGCACTTTTCTGTATATCTATCTTTCTGTGCCCCATATCAGGGTTATAGTGCATAGCAGCAGGATATCATTCACGGTTTCAATTTTCAGTAATTTATATGTTTTTTATTTATCACACACCTTGCGCAATTTCTTTCCTTTTTTGTTACTAATCTGACATGGCCCGGTGAGACGCAGACCCTAACTGAACCTAAAACCTAACTGATATTGCCCGCCAGGCGATCAGGGAGTTAAACCTTTATTAGGCAATAAACAGTGGGTATAAAAAACAAACTAACCAGCGTCACCCGTAACACTTATACAGTGATCACTGGTGAAAGGGTTAACTAGGGGGCAATCAGGGGGTTAAAACCTTTAGGTAGTATATGGGGGTACCTGACGCTATAAAAAGCTGACGGTGAACCTAAATACCTACCTGGCTAACTAGCGTCACCTGTGACACTAATACGGCGATCAGAAAAAAGATTGCTTAGTGACACTGGCGACAGGGGATGAAAGGGTTAACTGGGGGTGATCAAAGGGTTAAACCTTTATTTGGGGGGTTAGGGGGTACCCTAGACCTAAAGGGGTCTACCACTAACTGCCCTAACACTTATAACAGTCACAAATGACACCAATGCAGTAATCAGTAGAAAAAAAAACAGCCATTGGTGTCACTGTGACAGGGAGTGACAGGGGGTTCATGGGGGTGATCGGGGGGGGGTTTATGTGCCTATGTGTGCTAGTGTTAGTGTAGTGTTGGTGCAGACTCACTGTAGCTGTCTTCTCTCCTCGGAAGCCGGAACAAAAAGACTCCACGAGGGGAGATGACATCACTTCCTCTGCTTCAGTTTACAGTTCAGAAGCAGGTAAAGCTTCTCATTCGCCAGGAGCAATTGTTAGGGAGAGGCCATGAATCAGTGGCCACCCCCTCAGGATGGATCACTCCTGGCATGATGCCAACCACCTCGGGCACCAGGGTAACGTACCCTTACGTTACTCTGCCTGCCTGTGCCATTCTGCCGACGTATGTCATCATGAGGCAGTCGGCAAATGGTTAAACAAGCTGAAGTTAAATGCTGATTGGTTACTGTGCACAGCTGCACCAGATTCTGTGTGCACCAGTTTTAGTAAATTTCCCCCATGGGGTGCAAAAGGTTGTCATTATTATGGTAAACCTTGAGCAGCATTATGTTTAAATACAGCACTTGCTTGGGTACCTCCTTCTGCTATACAGCAGACATTTCTCTTACGTCAAACCTAAATTCAACTTTCAGCTACAGTGTGGCAGTTCAGTAAAATGACAGATTTTAGCCAATTTAGAGTGAATAGAGCAATTATTTTCGGACTTTTCCAGAAATACGCCAGGGTCCTTTATGGTGTTTCAAAATACATTTTCAAATTTGCTTTTAATAAAGCAATGCAAAACATTATGACGTCACCTCAATAATTTAGGGTATTCAAAACAATGAATGTTAATTGCATATTAGTTGCTATGAATTACTACACCTTACATGGTACACTGTGCCTTCTTAAATAAGAAGACCATCATTAAAGTAATGTTAGCTGAATTCAGAACCATAACTCAATAAAGTTCAAAAGTGTAATCTTGACAAGGTTCAATTTGTGGTGGATTTTCTTTTTGCTTTAATCTTATGAACATAATATATTAGACCTTGTTCTTTAGGAATGAGCTTGTATTATTTTAGGTCCTATGTAACCTTATGCATATTACATAAATGGATTTCTTTTTTCAAGGACTTGAATTCAGCCTGCTAATTTCATGAATAAGGATAATGTACACCTGTCTCTAGAAAGCCAGCATTACATATTGTATAAAGTGAAAAAAAAACAAAAAAAACTTTTCACATATTTTATACCTATGATCCAGTGTGATCTAGTGTACTGTATAAGATGTACAACATCACCTGGTCCTTGAATTGTAATTAATCATAGTTTTCAAGAATTTTGTTGCACCAAAGATATAGGTATCAATTCAATGCTCCACAACTGACCTTGGTGATTAAGACAGAGTGGTTATGAACTCTACATAAATATACTAAAATTATATTTGATTGGAAGCTTTGCAGTTTTTACCATAGCTCCCACAGCCATGGATTATCTCTGTCTCTTATAGGAGAAAACACAATTGCACTGATTAGAACATGGAAAATTAACTTACACTCATTTATCATTTTAAATGTATGAATTTGCTGCCTACTTGTATCAGCCAAACAAGGAGTGCACTGTCTTCAGTGGGTCAACCTACTCATATACTTGCATTGTAGGTAGGAGTAGTAAAGTAGAGCCATCGTGTAGCACTGCAAAATAGGAAGCTTGTCTGGAGCCTACATATGTAATATTTAGAAGGTATGACTGCAGTAATGTGCATATATAATTACAAACTATACTCAGAATCAAGATTTTGAAAACATTTAAAACATCTATTTTTAAGACTTTGTCCATCAAGCTGATCCCTTTTACATAAATGTCTATAAAAAAAACTTCAGGCAAAATCTATTTGGTCCTTTTGTCTAATTACTTAATGTATTTTAATATGTATTAAACATTTTAAAACCCATCTCCCCTGCAGTGAGTTGCCCCACTACTGCAAGGGTCAAATAATTATTTAGGTCTAGGAAGCAGCTAACAGTTATTTTACTTCTCTGATCCTCTGCTCTCCATGCATCCAGTGCTCACCTCATGCTCCAGCAATGGATTGCATTTCATTGTGTGAACCTGCTACCCACCACTTTTTACTTTCTGTGTCGAAAGAGCTGTCTGATATAGTGACATGATCAGATCCAGTGTTGTTATATGGTTAGGAAAAATGTTTGGGTAATCTTATGAGCAGGATTTTACATTTCTGGAGGAGATATGTACACAGTATACAGAAGTATCTGATTTGAATGTTTTACCAGGTTTAGAAGATCATTAATTGCTGAATATTAAAACAGGTACCGGTACTTTTTTTAAGAGTGTAGCAATTATATATTTTATATCAATGTTACTCTTTAGATATTCTATACATAGTGTGAATGACAACCAGGGCCATAGGTCTGCGCAGCTTATTGCATTAGGGTGTGCACCCCAAAGCTCAAACATACATGCATGTGTATTTATCTACATATATTGAGGTCCCAGCACATTGATCTCCTTGCCAGCACAGTGAAAGAGAAGTGCGTATGATCTTCTCTTATGGTGGAGGCTATAAGAGGGAGAGCTTTCCCCTCTTCTTGTCTGCACACAGAGTGATAATACTAATGTGCACTAGGTAATTAGAGTGTGCACAGGCACACCCTGCACACCCCATGTACATGCCTATGATATTATGAGGGCTTTTATTATACAACATATACTTTATCCTGTAGCAAAACACAAGACACTTTAAGCTTCCAAAATGTCTAAATGGACACAACAACAAGTACGCCAGCACTGTGTAACCCTGCGTATCACAATCATATAGTCTTGACAGATATGTTATGTATGTTTGCGAATGTTTGAGCAACACTTTTACTGGCATAATAACTTACATTTATATTAGTGGATCTGTGCAGTTACCTTTGCAGCCATGATTACCTCTGTACTGATAGTGTGAAAGGACAGATGTACAGTATTTTTAGGTTTGAAGTTTCTAGACTGGGTTAATCACTTCAGTATATGAAGTGGTAAACTGCTGCTTACACTTCATATCATGTCATTTAGAATCCTGAATGGTGGACACAAAATTGAAAATCTGCTGTCATCAGCTTTGTCCATCCATTTCCATCCTTTGTTCCTCACTATTGGCTCACCAATGCACTAACCAGTAGCAAAGTAAGAGCGGAATGAATTGACCAGAATCAGTGACCATAGAAGCAAATTAGAACTTCACTTTCAGATATTTGGTGTGCTATGCAGGAGATCTGAAATGAAGGACAGGTACCTGAAGGAACCTGCTTTGGAGTAACACTAACTAAGCAGCAGTTTAGGACTATATGTAGTTCACCGATACACAAAAGATCACATTGTGAAAATTAACTTTAAAATATTGTGCAGCAACTGAGGAAACTGTACGCAGTAACTGATGAAACTACATACTCTTTATCTATTTTCTTAAATAAGAAATTCCAAATATAAAAAAAAAAAAATATAGGGGGGAGCATGCAAAATTCAGTACAGTTCTGCAAAGAAACCAATCAGCTTCCAGGTTTTATTGTCAAAGCTTAATTGAACAAGCTGAAGTTAGAAGCTGATTGGCTACCATGCACAGCTGCACCAGATTATGAGTGCTCCAGTTTAAGTAAATCCCCCCACCTTATATAATCTGAGGTACAGAATGCTAGAATTTAATTGATGATAGACCTTGCAGTGTTTACAGTATTCTGACTAGCAAGTATATGTGTGTAACAGTTTGTTTTACTGATAGCTGGCTCTGCATTCTCAAATAAATAAAAATATAGATATGCTCCATATGTTGTGTAAATTACTAAATATCTGTGGATTAAAAAAAAAAGAAAAAAGACAACTTCAGCATTCCAAGATATCATCCCTAGCAACTGAAGATAAAACAGCTGGTTAAACTGCTAATGATGTCCAGAAAAATCTGTAATTCTTCTATAACAACAACCTAGAGCTGTTTGGCCATAACAGATTTATTATGCAGGCATCTCCAATTAGTATCTGATTTAAATCAGGACTTAGAGGTGGGAAGGAGTGATTCTCTCCTTGTGCAGAAAACCATACCACTTAATGTATAAAAAGCAATAAAATGCACTCACATGTGGTCAGATTTATCAGCATAACACTTAGAGAAGTCCCAAATATTGGTTTCTCACAAGTGACAAGCTCCATTTATGGTCATGTGACCATATTTAAGTGCATTTGCTTGTTTGGTTTGCTGCACAAAGAGTGTTCTTTATGTCCTTATAGAAATAGCAATGTAACAGCATAGACCATCTGAAGAATGAGGTGTGGCAAGAGACTGTGCTGGGAAAAGGCAAAAATTACTAAAGACAAAGAGGACAAGCTGAGGCTTTACTTCAAGAAATATGGAAAGGATAGAGCCTTATAAAACTGGTTGGCTGCAAGACAGTTGTAATGGGATATAATCTCCATGGACGTTCTCCCAGGACCACTCCCCCATACTCCTGCTGTCCTTTGGGCACAGATGATGACAGATTGGGGTAAAGGGCCAATCACAGTGGCCCTTTACCATGTGATCAGCTGTGTACAATCACAGCTGATCACGTGTAAACACACTTGCCAGTTATCGGCATTCCTTTCCTCACGGGCTGCCACAGCGTGAGGAGATTGCCGATACTGGGCAATTGTAACAGGGGACTTTTACACTGACAATCAGGGCACTAATTATCAATGTCCTGATTGTCAGTGCCAATCAGTGCCCATCAGTACTGCCTATCAGTGTCCATCATTGCTGCCTATCAGTGCCCATCAGTGCTGCCTATCATCAGTGCTGCCTATCATCAGTGCTGCCTATCAGTGCCCATCAGTGCCCATCAGTGCCACCTATCAGTGCCCATCAGTGCTGTCTATCAGTGCCCATCAGTGCTGCCTATTAGCATCCATCAGAGCCACCTATCAGCACCCATCAGTACCAACTATCAGTGTCCATCAGTGCCGCCTATCAGTGCCGCCTATCAGAGCCCAACAGTGTCACATTCAGGGGACTGAATGCCAGCCTCCTGCAAACCGATTATGGGCCCTGGCATTTGGGGGGATGGTGCTGTTTGTGAGCTGTATGCCTGGGGACCCTGGAGGTGGTGTTACTTTAGATTCAGGTCCATGTCCCCCAAGACACACAGACTCTGGGGACCCTGGATATGCCACTGTGATGGGAGTCACTAATAGGGGCACAGGGTGAATGAGAACCCCACTATGATCTGTGCTAGTCAGAGACCCAATGCTGTATATGTGTGTATATATAATGTGTGCTGTCTCATTGTGTTGGGTACTGTTTGATGTGCTAGTTTTGGGTGGGGCTGTATTCCAATGTTCTATTATGTTTGTCTGCCTTGGATCACAGGGTGTGTATTGCATTGGAGGGAGGGGGGGTTCTTCCAACAGCTCTCCCTGCTAACACTGTGTACTGATGAGACATTAAACACACCTGACCTGTGTGTCCATTGTCATTGGACAGTTTAACCCGCCCTCTTTTCCAAGGGTGGGGGGAAAGTGCCTCTGAGTTATTTTATCTGTTGTGTCCATGTGTTATAATAAAGGAGTTGATTCCTGCTTGAAACCTGAAGACAGAGCCGTGTCTCGTTTTTGGTGTGGATTATTTGTATGGGTTCCTTGTTCGGCTGATTGGAGTGTTCGGTAGCTGCCTTTGTGTTTGGGTATGAAATGTCCTAAACGACTTTAACCCCTTTCATACTCGGGGTGTCGTTACACTGGTGGCAGCAGTGGGATCATTCCCACAGCCCAGAAGGACAGCTACAAGAGGACACAGGACAATGGAAGCACAGTATGGACAGCGAAAGCTCTCTTCCCTCAAGGACTTACTGGAGAACCGGGGCTGACCAGCCAACAACCGTAAGAAGAGGGACATTATCGCAGAACTAGTCGAAATGGATAGAGCGGAAAGACCCGGCATAACCGAAAGGCCCAGCATAACAGACAGGACACCCGAAGAGGCAAGTTTTGATCGGGCTGTTAAAATAAGACTGGCACATTATGGCCCTAACCCTACAGCGGAGATCATAGACCGAGTTATAGCTGCTGTGGATGCAAATTGGCAACAGCAAAGAGGTGCTGCAGCAGCGGGAGTTATAACAGCACCAACTGAAAGGAGAAATGTATATTTTGCTGCTTTTAAAAATTTCATTGAAACAGAAGGGGAGATTGATGGGTACCTTGCCGATTTTGAACGGCAATATGCCCTACACCGGGTGCCCACAGAGGAATGGGTTACCATTTTGTCTGGGAAATTGTCCGGCCGGGCCAGTGAAGCATTCGGAGCCATCCCAGATGAGGATATTATGAACTATGGGCTGGTAAAAGAAGCACTTTTGGGCAGGGATGCCGTCACACCGGAGGCATACCAGAGGCGGTTCCGAGAGACGAGCAAGCAAACTGGAGACTTATATACCGAGTGGGCATGCCGCCTACACCACACGGCATCCCACTGGGTCACTGGATGCCAAGAAGTATCCGGGGAAGAGGTGCTGCATCTGTTCCTGCTGGAGCACTTCTTTGACAAGTTGTCCCCAGAAGTCAGAGAGTGGGTCCGGGACCGAAAACCTTTCACCTTGCCTGAAGCAGCTCGCCTGGCGGACGAATACACAGACGCCCGCAAACTGGATAACCATGTGGTCAAGACAACTGCTCTAGTGGATTATCGATCAGCTGCACCCCCTCCAGCTGGCGCCTACAAACCACAGTTGTACCGCCCTACAGCACCACCTCCAGTGGCCACTTATTCTCGGCAGCCCAGGTCAACTCCCAGGACTACTCACAACCCCTCAGGTGTTTCAGGTGTAAACAGCTAGGGCACAAAAAGCCAGAATGTCCATTGAATCCAGCCAGGCAGTCCCACTCGTGGAGAAAGCCAGCAGGGGGGAATCCCCGCACATCCATGCCTGCGGTTCACTGCGTTGAGGAGGAAGAACGTTGGGGTGTCCTGCACAAGGCTGATCTAGTACAAGCAGCTAACCAGGACAACCAGCAGCAACACAGGCAGACCGTCCGGGTTAATGGAAAGGTAGACAATGGCCTGCGTGATACTGGCGCCACCATGACCCTACTACAGAAGAACCTCATCCCAGAGAGCCAACACACCGGGGACACTGTAGTCGTAAGGGTAGCAGGAGGCACCATTTTCTGGCTACCCGTTGCCCGTGTTCACCTGGATTGGGGGGTTGGTTCGGGACACGTGAATGTGGGGGTGATGAAGGATTTGCCAGCGGATGTACTACTGGGGAATGATTTGGCCCCCCTCATTTCTGCTTACGCCCCGAAGCCAACCCAGTGACTACCCGTTCCCAGAGCCCCAACAGCATGATGGCATGAGCCCAGTCACCCTGTCTTCTCTCCAGCGGCTGAAAAGACTACAGGAAGAAGGGCCAGTCCAGGCCTCTCCCCAGCGGTGGGCGTGTTCTCTGAGAGAGGCAGAGGTTGGCAGGATAAGTAATGATCTGTTTGGAACAATTTGTTTGGGGTACGGTGTGGATACCAGCATTAAAGGACTGGAACTACTGACTAACTTCGGAGTCAACCCGTCTGGGGTCTCCTCCTGTGTTAGTCTCCTGCCGAAAGGGGAGAAATGTGACAGACCTAGCCGGAAAAGAGGCTTTTGGAGGGGACTGAATGCCAGCCTCCTGCAAACTGATTATGGGCCCTGGCATTTGGGGGACGGTGCTCTTTGTGAGCTGTATGCCTGGGGACCCTGGAGGTGGTGTTACTTTAGATTCAGGTCCATGTCCCCCAAGACACACAGACTCTGGGGACCCTGGATATGCCACTGTGATGGGAGTCACTAATAGGGGCACAGGGTGAATGAGAACCCCACTATGATCTGAGCTAGTCAGAGACCCAAAGCTCTCTCCCCTCAAGGACTTACTGGAGAACCGGGGCCGACCGGCCAACAACCGTAAGAAGAGGGACATTATCGCAGAAGTAGTCGAAATGGATAGAGCGGAAAGACCCGGCATGTCATTACAGCCAATAACAAGTGAATGCTGTACTTTAAGCAACCCAAATACAGAGCATAGAATAAATATTTAAAAAAACATCCAAAAGAAATATAAACTCAAAATATCACTCCTAAAATAAAGCCCATTTTTATTGGAAGCCTTGCAGCACAAAAAAAGAAAAAGAAAGAAAGTAGTTTAAAAAGGCCCAAAGCCCCCTACAATATACAATATAAAGAGAATACCTCCAAACTACCCCCAAAACATAAGCCTATTTATTTTTTTAAGGGAATTCTTGCAGCTAAAAAACATAGCTTAAAGTGACCTCAAATCAACTGCAAAATAAAATTAAAAAACAAACAAGCCCTCAAGGATAAAAAGTACCAGAGGGTTGATTTCCCAAAGAGCTAGCACTCTGAATTAAAGTATAATTTACTAACCGATCCTAATCTCTCTCTATGTAGTTTGTAAGTTGACACTATGGCTGCTCTTTGACCCTCATCTATATAGTGAGGGTACTGGCTTATGCAAAAGCCCCCATATTGGCTAATCTTTGTCTGCTAGCCCTACTCAAAGGCCGTAAAGTGCATCATAGTTCAAAAAACATTGTTCTAAGTGAATATGCACATAAATTCTTTCAGGACCAGGAAGGCTCCACAACTGTCCTCAGTGATTATGAGTGTAGTCATGAACTCTCAATGAATATGTATAATTGGAATTTCCACAGTTTATACCATAGCTTCAGTAATCGCAAGCATGGTTTATCTCTGTCTCTGTCTCCAGTGGGAGAAAACACAATTGCACTGATTAGAACATGGAAAATGAACTCACACTCATTCATAATTTTGAAAGTAATAATTCTCTATGGAACATACAGTTCTTCATAATTTCTGATCACGCTTAACCTCACTTCTTTTGTTTAACAAAACCCATTAATCAAACATGTCTCTTGAGGCAGCTAATGATCTTTCAGAATTCCAACAGAAGCAGAAAGTCAAGGACGACATAAATTGATCCACATCACCTACCCTATTAGTTTTACAATGCTGACAATGCTTCCCTTGTCTTTGTCAAAATTACAGCCCATATGGTTATTATAGACCTGCTGTTTTATCAATTAGAAAAAATAGACTTGTTCTTCCTGAAGGTTCCACGAGGATAACAGTTTTTTGCCTTTGTTGAAAAACATTATTCATTATGTCATTTATTATTTGCTGCTATTTCTGGGAAATGCACAATAATTTGACTATCATAAACAAAATGACCATATGGCTACTAGATGCTATGCACTGTAAAATATTTTTAATGACAAGGTATCACCAGAAACAATGGCAAACAAATGCACGAGGATATCTTATTTACACACAGAAGCCTTATTTTCCAGCATGCTGACATCTGTTGATATTCCAGACTCTTATGCCTCGTACACACGGTCAGATTTTCCACCGGAAAATGTGCGATCGGAGCTTGTTGTCAGAAATTCCAAACGTGTGTGGGCTCCATCGGACTTTTTCCATCGGAATTTCCGACACACAAAGTTTGAGAGCAGGCTATAACATTTTCCGACAACAAAATCCGATCGCGTCAATTCCGACCGTGTGTGGCCAATTCTGACGCACAAAGTGCCAGGAATGCTCAGATTAATTTCCTAGACGGAACTGCTCGGTCTGGTAAAATTAGCGTTTGTAATGGATCTAGCACTTTCGTCACGCTGCAATGTTTTAAATTGTTTAATGCAGCGCACTTTCTTCTTCTTTATAATGCTAGAAGAATGAAGTTGTTTGCTGCTCATATTCACACAGACTTCTTTCTTTATTATTTTTCGTGATTTCATCAATATAATATTTTTTTTTGGCACATCTACAGAAAAAAAAAATGTTTTTGATGTTTATGGAAAAAACATTTTTTTTGTTTTTTTTTTTAAATCCTGATCTTGTGTTTTTTTTATTATTTTTTTAAACTCCAGAATAGTTTTGGTTGTGTTTTGTGTGTCAATTTACCACAACATCATTATTATCTTGTATTATTTAATTTTAAGGAGATTGCTTGGTGTTGGTGTCTCTTGTTAATTTGACATTGTATTTCTGAAATGTACCTGCCTCCTCACAAACAAACTTTCCTTTTTGAAGGAAAACACACAAAGGCGAGTATAATAAAACAAAGCAAAAATTTATTAAGGGGTCCTAACCAAAGAAAGAGGGAGGCAACGCTGGAGAAACAGCAGAAATTGGCGAAGCCTTTGGCAAAATTGCTGGCCTGAGGAGTACATATATAAGGGAGTACAATCTGGTCCAGAAGTCCAAGAGATCATGAACAGCAGCAGATGACATACATGTCCCCAGGCTGTGGTCATACAAGAGCCTGAATCTTTTGTCAGACCAGACTGAACCCAGGTCATCACTCTCTTGTCTTCCTTCCACGCTTCCTTCCACGCTGTGTCTGTGGTGGTGGAGTTGTGACAGGAGGAGGAGGATGATGCAACTCAAAAAGGTGGGTATTGGGTGTGATTTCGCCCCTCACCCCCTTAGTTAATGTTTCATAAAGGATGTCCTCACTCATGAGGCGTTGGCCCCCCTGCATGTCCTGCAGTTTTGTGGCAGTCATGCAGGCAAAGGCCTCTTCACGAGTGGGGGTGGCTCTGAGGGATGCAGAAGCCTCCTGAATCAGCCTGAGTGCTGAATCCTCCACGTTAATCCCTTTCCTGGGTCTTTTGTTTGGAAGGCGGAGGGGAGGGACCTGTGATTCTGTCAGGCTCCTACTGGGCCCGGCCTTCTCCTGGCTCCCACTTACCCCCGCCTCCTCCTGGCTGCCACTAACCCCCGCCTCCTCCTGGCTGCCACATTCCACAGCCTCCTCCTGGCTGAGGTCTTCCTGTGTATGAAAAAGGGATATAGTTTTAGTTTTTTCTTCATCAATCACACACAATTTACATCTTATGACCGTTGCAAATTGAATGTTAACAAATATAACAGACTATCATTCTGAGCCCAACATTTTTCTTTCTTGTCCCAATTATTTTTGCCCACTACTGTCTATTGATATGTAAATGCCTTTATTTAATCTGCAATTAGTGATCAATAATAACATCTAGTAAACATCATTTATTTATTGACCAGTAATCTGTAGAAGAATGCTATACCTGGCTCAAGCTGGGCTCCTCCACTTCTTCCTGGCTGGAAGCCCCAGGTTGGACATCGGAAGCCTCAGCTGGGGTGGAAGATAGGGTGGAAGGAAGAGTGGAAGGGAGGGATTCCCTGACTTCAGTCTGGTCTGACAGAAATCGCAGTCTCTCATAGTACCACAGCCTGGGGACATAAATGTCATCTGCTGCAGCTCCGGATCTCTGGGAATCCTGGACCTTCTTGCGCTCCCTAAGATATGTGCTCCTCAGGCCACCAATTTTGGCTTTTAAATAGGGGATGGTTGCCGTGGGGACCACCGGCTTCACCAACTCCAGCAGTTTCTCCAGGGCTGCCTGCCTCTTTTGTTTATGATTATAATACAGATGTTTGACCTGCCACAGACAGGGCAGCTCCCTGTACTTGTCTATGAACAGGGGGGAGGAAGTTGTGGTCATTGAAGCCATCCATTTTATCTGCAATACACAAGACAAACCCTAATGTCAGGCTAAAGTCTCCTAATCTTGTCCCAATATAGGCCTCAATCTCTAAGCAGTATAGGCCCAAGTTTAAATGTTACCTTCGTTATCACGAATGGCAATTCCTATATTCCTTCTTCCGCTAACAGATCGTATGTACTACGCACGCGTGTTATGCTTTATATACTCTACGCGTGCGTGAAACTCCGCCCACCCCTGACGTTCTTTCTAGTTTATTCCCCGCCCCTTCTCGTTTGGTGCAGTGGGTGAGAGCACATGGCGGAGACACAACAGGTGCGTGCTAATTACAGCAACGAGGAGGAGGAGGAAAGCCCGGAGCCAGAAACATCACTATCCCGGAGGAGACGATTTAAGGCATCAAATATGGCCTTTGTTGAGATGGTGGAGATGGTCGACATACTGAAGAGGGACGACTATGACGGGAAGAATGGACCTTACCCCAACCCCAATGTCAGAAAGGCCAAGATCATGGCGAAAGTTGTGAAGAGTCTACACTGTAATTTTGGGTTATGGCGATCCAAGGATCAACTCAGGAAGCGGTGGTCGGACCTCAAATTAAGAGACCACGATCAGTATAGAAGAATCAGGAGAGTGTTGCAAAAAAGTAAGTAGTTGTCCTGTGTTCCTATTCTTTATTTGTATTACGTTCGTGCTGCTCCATGTGATTTTTTTTACTGTTGTACAGTTTAAAATGGCAACTTTCATGTTCATGGACACATTATTCGTTTGTAGGAAACATTGTTCATTCGGACAATAAAAAACCATGTTTTGTCCAGATGCATTTCAATACATTTTTTCTGGCCTACTTCTCTTAAAATAATTTTGTTGTCTAGAGGTTTGTAACTAGAATGAAATGCAAACTAAATTCTGTGTAAGGAGAGGACACTCAGCAGCTGTTTACACATCTGGACACTGGAGCACTAGTGTGGGACACCAGAACACCCTTTTTTTTAGGGGGCCCACACAGGTGGTCCAGTGTATACTATAGGGGTGTCTCCATTTGTGAAGCTTGCACAAAACAGTTAAGTATTTAAACTTGACAAAGGAAAAAAATATTTCTTCATCTTGCAACTCTGCCAAAACAGACAATTGTACACCACTTCCAAGCAATGTTTCATATTCCTATTTCTGCCATCAAATATCTGTGTGCTAAGTATACCTTTTTTTTACATAGGGGAGAAAAGACTTGGAGGACACCACTCATCAGAGGAGACAACAGACCTCAGGAAGAAGGGGAAATCCCACAAACACAACAGGAGAAGGAGGAGGGAGACGTTATAGAAATTGTCACCACAACAGGTGAGTGTCTGCGACCACAGGCTCAGGTATGAGATGGATGCTGGCATATTTATAATACATGGTGTTTTTTTTTATATATTTTTAGGTGATCGTGATGTTGTGGATGAAGGTCATTTCACCAGTGAAAGTGCCCAGATCCTGATCAGGGAGATCATGGGGTGTAATAGGGACTTGGAAAACATCAAGCAAAACATCAATGATGTTGAAAACAAAATGAAGAACATCATTGATGTTTTAGGGAGAGTTTAAAACCCCTCGAAATCCCTAATTTATTTCTGCTTTGTTTTTCTGACAATTTTTTTTAACATTTTTTTACATATTCTAGAAAAACCAAATTTTGAAGATGCACACACTGTGTCAACGTGTGCTATCTGCCATCACGGGAGATCAATGTACGCATTTTGGGGGTGCAACCCCTTCCTCAATAATAAAGTAGCTGAGAGGAAGGGGTTGCACCCACAAAACACGTCCATTGATCCCCCATGATGGCAGGTAGCACATGTTGACATTCGGCAATTTGTGTGCATCTTCAAAATTTGGCTTTTCCAGGGGTGCCTTCACCCCATCTGCTAAACGCAATATCAAACCCAGTTTATAAATGCTCATGTCTGATATTGCCTTCAATTTCTACAAAAGTTGAACATTGTAAGTTCCAGAGTTGCGTATTTCTTGTTGGTTTGAAACATGCCTGCTTTACCCTAAAAGGAAATTTCAACTTTTAATGTCACCTAAAAAATTGTTATACAACAAACATGTTGGTTTGTTTTAAAAACCTTTTATAAATGTACATGTGATTGTGCTTGGATTAAAAAGATTGAGAATCAACAATGTGTGGCTTCTTCTTTCAATGCTCCAAAGCATTTTTTTGTTGTAAAGTTGGTGTTTTCAGTGACAATGGGGGTTATTTACTAAAGGCAAATCCACTTTGCACTGCAAGTGCACTTTCAGTGCAGTCTCAAGTGCACTTGTAGTGCAAAGTGGATTTGCCTTTAGTAAATAACACCCAACAGTGCTTTCTAATATTACACGATCACGCCATTTTCAGGACTCCCCAAATTTCAGTCAGGGTCAGCTAAAAGAAAGACAAGCAGTAAATCAAAGCAAATATTTGTTCAGTTTAAAATATTTTTTTATTTAAAAAATGTCTCAAACATTGTCTGGCATATTGATGGCCCCCCCTACCCGCAAAGTATTCCATGTATCTTATACGGACCTTGCAGGCACTCTGGGGGGGCAAGCCAGGATGGCCGGCTTCAAGCGCCGTCAGGGTTGGTTCATTGAGATTAATTCCAGCTTCAGGCCCAACTGAGCCAGCATAGTTCACAGAGTTTCTCCTTAAAAAGTTGCGGAGAACACAGCAAGCCAGGATGATGTGATTGAGTTTATATTCCGCCATGTGTTTCGGTGTAAGAAATAGGCGGAACCGGCTGGCCATTATTCCAAATGTGTTTTTCACCACTCTTCTGGCTCTGGCCAGCCAGTAATTAAAAACCCTCTGGTCCGGGGTGAGGGTCCTCATAGGGAATGGCCGCATAAGATGGTCCCCCAGCGCAAACGCTTCATCCGCAACAAAGATGAATGAGAATCCTTCTGCATTGTCTTCTGGAGGTGGCAAGTCCAAGCTGCCATTCTGGAGACACCTGTAGAACTCCATGTGGGCGATGACTCCACCATCTGACATCCGGCCATTCTTCCCCATGTCCACATACAGGAACTCGTAAGTAGCCGACACCACCACCATCACAATACTATTGAACCCCTTGTAGTTGTAATAGTATGCCCCGAGTTGGGTGGTGGGACGATGTGGACGTGTTTCCCATCAATTGCCCCTCCGCAGTTAGGAAAGTCCCACCGCTGGGCAAAGTGGGAGGCCACAGTCTACCATTCCTGTGGGTTGGAAGGAAACTGTGGAGTCAAACAAGCAAAATAAATTAATCATTTTGCACATAAACATGGAAAGCAGATTAGGCACAAACATTCTTGGACAACATCAGTATAACATTTATTTTAGGGAGTATTTAAAGACAAAGGTATAAGGTCCACCTATCAGATTCCTCCCCCCTCTCATGGGCCATTTTATACATTTTAGGGGGGGGGGGTGTTTTGGCCAGGTAACCCTCTCCACTTTATTGAGAGATGAATGTCTAAATAATGGGTATTACTTTGGTCAGCCCCTCCTTACTTACACTATTGGCAGCCCACTGGACAGGTAAGAAGTGTCATAATACAAAGAGATAAATACACACTGTACACATTTTAGCACATTTTTACATTCTGATATTACCTATCAAGATAATAATAGGATACAAAAACTTTGAACATTACCATTTGAAGGTATTCAGGCAGACCCTTGCACTACATGCTTTGGGGAATTCATCCATGAATATGACCACAAAAGAGGTGGGTATAGTGTGTATAGGTTTGGCAAAGTCAGCAGATAGAGGATTGAGGATAGATAGAGGATTGGTGTCAGCTGAGTTAGCAGTTGGGGGGAGGGAGGGTTCCAAATGATTTTGGGACCCCAAAAAAAACCTCTGGCACTCTGCCAGAATTTCAAGCACAAATCACATTTTTACACATTTTAGGGGGTGTTTAGGGTAAAGCACTACTATGGAGCTGACAAAATACATTGTTAATTGAGTAGATGAGATGGATATAGGCCCAAGAGAGCATGCTGGGGAGGTAAATGAAGGCAAATATGTATGAAAGACCAAAAAAAAATTCCAAAAAAATACAGCATGCATGTGGACAAAGTGGACATTCACAGCATATTACAATCATGGTAATTAGGGAATGAGGAAAGAAATACAATATATTAGCAAACATTAAATACAATAACATGTGATGTTAAAGGATAAAAATCTCACCTTCATATACTCTTTCTGCAGGACCTGGATGATGGCAGAACAGGTCTCCGGGATAATGATCCCCAGAGCCTGGGGGGAGATGCCTGTTGAGAACTTAAGGTCCTGCAGGCTTCTCCCCGTCGCCAACTACTGCAGGGTGGTGACTAACCTCTGCTCCGCAGTGATGGCTTGCCTCATGCAGGTATCCTGCCTGCAAATATATGGGGTCAGCAAAGCCAACAAATGGTGAAATACGGGGTCCGTCATCTGGAGAAAGTTCCTGAAATAGTCAGGATTATTCTCACAGATCTCACAGAGCAAAGACATGTGACAGAATTGGTCACGCTGGAGCAACCATTTCTTGGTCCATGAACTCCTCCTCGCCCTGTTCATGGACTGGGCTTGTGTCAAAGTAAGAACCCCAACACCAAGCCTCCACACAGCACGAACTCTACGATGAGTACGTACATGCAACATGGCTAGAAAACGGTCGGCTGCTCAGAACGGAGTAACAGAACGCACTGAAGAACAGCAAGGCCTGTGAAGAGCAACCTGAAAATCAGTAACGAACGGACAAGAACACAATAGTAAATCAATGGTACTCGCTGCACGCACTGAAGACCAGATACAAACCCACAAGCACAAACTGAACAGCTGAAATACGATCTGAAAACCAAGAGTCTGAAAAAGTGCAAATCGTCTCTCACCAAACTTTTACTAACACAAGATTAGCAAAAGGAGCCCAAAGGGTGCGGCGCTTGGCACTGAACTGCCCTTTTATAGTCTCGTCGTACGTGGTGTACGTCACTGCGTTCTTGGCTTTCGGAAATTCCAACAACTTCGTGCGACCATGTGTATGCAAGACAAGTTTGAGCCAACATCCGTTGGAAAAAAATCCATGGATTTTGTTGTCGGAATGTCCGATCAATGACCGACCGTGTGTACAGGGCATTACTGTTTGTATTGGAACTATACAATGAAAATGTATAAGTGGTTATATATATATATATATATATATATATATATATATATATATATGTGTGTAAAAATGCATTTGGATACACATTTTGGTGACTTAAAATTATCTCAAACTAAATTCTAAGACATATGGCAGACCAAAAGCTTCATATATAGAAATTATTTCACAAAGGTATTCCGACTTTGATCAATGTGAGCAATATGAAATATACCGTATATTACCATTTGGATTCAGCAGCACACCAAGGTTGAATTCAATATGGCCCTATTTATTGCAAGACAGAAAACATTTTCCTTCACTTCACATCAATGCAGTAGGTTCTTTAAGGTGTAAATTGAGTGAAATGCAATGTAACCTTGGAGTGTTGGCATTCTTTAATATCTGTTGATCGGTATTCATATTACTAGGTTAATATTTACTGACTTCTATTCTATTACTATATAAATGCATTCTGTAAGGATGTAAAAATATTAGTGTTGCCAACAATGTTTGCAACTTGGAACACATCCCAGCTTAGATACTAGGTGTAGATACGCAGACTTTGTAATGCCAAACCATAAAAAGGTAATCAAATCTACATTTTTTAAACAATAGTTCTGAATAAGCAAACGTTTCATAAAAGTCAACAGGGAACCTGTGCTGTTATTAGAGTTGGTGAGGCTGGGGAGTATCTTAATTCAAAAAATGTTTCAGAACATTCAATTTAATTATCCAGTCTTGTGAGAAGCAAACTCCTGTTCACTTTGCATACCCAACCTGTGTAGATTATTTTCACATGATTGGTGGATTGAAGTTTAAGTGTCACTAAACCCACATCATAAAAAAATATTAATAAATGGTGTATTACATGCTGTTCATACTCACTCAGTCACTATGAGATTTGTTTTCTGTATTCTGCAAAAAAAATGGATCCTGCTGCTCTGTCTCCACCTTGTGTTCGTGTCCCCAACTGGCAACTGTACACATGCTCAGTTTCTGTGCTTAGCATTTCCTCCCTATCACATCTGAGCAGCCCATGTGACTATAGAGTCACACATGTGGGTGTATATACAGTGGTAAATGACAGCTCACTCCCTCCCTCCTCATCCATGTCCACTAAGCAGCTAAACACTATGGGGTAGGATATTGCATGTAGATTAGTGGAGGCTTCGCCACCCTCTTATTTTAAAACACAGGCTGGAGGGGCATGACACAGCCTGTGCCCAGCAGAAATCCTCCCACACCATGCTATTTCCACAAAATAATAAAGATTTATTATATATATATATATATATATATATATATATATATATATATATATATATATATATATATAAATATACAGTATATATGACCAGAAGCAGAGGACTATAAGCTCCTCCTGCTCATGTTTCCCTGCAGATAGGCTGGAAAAGAGCTGGGTCATGTGACAGCTGCATATCAATAAGGTAAGAAGGTGCTTAGATTTATTTTTATTTTAAAAGAAGTGTGTGTTTAGTATCACTTTAATATTCACAATTTTTTTTTCAATGAAGAATCTGATTTAGTAAATTAGCCAAAAATGCATCTATAGTTAAAACTTTCTTCTGTGGAAAGAAGGGCTTCCTACAGCCCTGTCTCTGCTTCCCAGGACTCAGGGCATTTACCCCACTTTAGACCTTCTTCACAACAAAGACTCAAGCTTTACTTTTCATGTATAAAGCTGTCAGATCAAAGCTCCTGACCCTCATGCACACTTGACTGGCATGAAGCTTGGATTTAAAAGCAGACACCCATGCAGACCCATCCCTGCTTAGCTATCATTTGTTACACTGGTTGCACAGCAACAGTCTGTGCAAACCTTTTCTTTCCCTTCATATCTGTGTCCCCCGGATCTTTTAAAGTGTATTTTCCCTTTTGTCATAGAAATTGGGATCATTTCTTCTTTATATTTGCTACATGTTCTCATTCATATAGCATAACTTAAATAAAATGCTGCTTACCTTTTCACATGCATTTTTTAATAGCTCCAGCACTAAAAAATCCTGCTTAGTTCACTATTTGTGTATCAGTTAGATTATGAAGGGTAAATAAAGAAAAAATGCACAGATTGCAACAAAAGATTTTGAAAGTGGTTTTATTTAACAATGAACAAAGGTTAGGTTTTGTGACCTATGATGGGGTAGACATGCAATTTAGTACACATACACACTACACTAAACATTAAATATTTAGAACCCCCCAATACAGAATATTAACTGTTAAGGGAATAAAAACCTCCCCAGATAAACTTTTTCAGGGTTATTGCCAGGAAGAAGATTGTGCTGACACGGGACTCTTTGAATTCAAGGAAACAGCACAGTAGACAAGGTTGTCATGGACCTGGTAGAGGCACTGTTGATGAGAGTGCTTCCCTTACTCAGTATCTCCTGTCCAGTGCCCCCAGGTTGTAGAAGGACAAGGAGTGGCATGGGTGCCTGCAATGGGTCTAGACATAAGAGGAGATCAGTAGAAGTTTGGAAACTTGTTTGCTGCTGGAGATGCTTGGTCCCAGTCTGAGCAAGAAGCTGGTATACAGTGCAGGCACAAGAACTTACAGGT
The DNA here is from genome assembly GCA_037952925.1 of Lithobates clamitans. Taxonomy (NCBI): domain Eukaryota; kingdom Metazoa; phylum Chordata; class Amphibia; order Anura; family Ranidae; genus Lithobates; species Lithobates clamitans. The sequence goes on along the minus strand of JBBGZY010000605.1, from coordinate 5,172,252 downwards.
GCAAAGAGAACAGCCATAGTCAGGACAGGACAAACCAAGTCAGCAACAGCCAGGCAACAAAGATACCAAGTCAAATGCAGAAGCAAGATCAAAGTCAGGCCAGGGTCAATAACAGAAAGGCAGTATGGGTACCAAAAGCACAGGCAGAAAGTGTAGTCAGGATACAAACCACGGTCAATAATAGACCAGGATACGGCAGAGTCGGGAGGTAAGCCTGGATACTATATATGTATATATGTATATGTATATATATATACAATATCTCACAATATTGAGTACACCCTTCACATTTTTGTTATTTTATTATATCTTTTTGTGGAAACACTGAATAAATTACACTTTGCTACAATGTAAAGTAGTGAGTGTATAGCTTGCATAACAGTATAAATTTGCTGTCCCCTCAAAATAACTCAACACACAGCCAATAATGTCCAAACCACTGGCAACAAAAGTGAGTACACCCCTAAGTAAAAATGTCCAAATTGGGCCCAAAGTGTCAATATTTTATGTGGCCACCATTATTTTCCAGCACTGCCTTAAACCTCTTGGAGTTCATCAGAGTTTCACAGGTTGCTACTGGAGTCCTTCAACTCCTCCATGATGACATCACAGAGCTGGTGGATGTTAGAGACCTTGCGCTCCTCCACCTTCCATTTGAGGATGCCCCACAGATGCTCAATAGGGTTTAGGTCTGGAGACATTTTTGGCCAGTCAGTCACCTTTACCCTCAGCTTCTTTAGCAAGGCAGTGGTCATCATGGAGGTGTGTTTGGGTTCGTTATCATGTTGGAATACTGCCCTGCGACCCAGTCTCTGAAGGGAGGGGATCATGCTCTGCTTCAGTACATGTCACAGTACATGTTGGCATTCATGGTTCCCTCAATGAACTGTAGCTCCCCAGTGATGACAGCACTCATGCAGCCCCAGACCATGACACTCCCACCACCATGCTTGACTGTAGGCAAGACAACACTTGTCTTTGTACACCTCACCTGGTTGCCACCACATAGGCTAGACATCATTTGAACCAAATAAGTTTATTTTGGTCTCATCAGACCACAGGACATGAGTCCAGTAATCCATGTCTTTAGTCTGCTTGTCTTCTGCTAACTGTTTGTGGGCTTTCTTGTGCATCATCTTTTGAAGAGGCTTCCTTCTGGGATGACAGCCATGCAGACCAGTTTGATGCAGTATGCAACGTATGGTCTGAGCACTGACAGGCTAACCCCCACACCTTCAACCTCTGCAGCAATGCTGGCAGCACTCATACGTCTATTTCTCAAAGACAACCTGTATATGATGCTGAGCACGTGCACTCAACTTCTTTGGTCAACCATGGCGAGGTCTGTTCTGAGTGAAACCTGTCCTGTTAACTGCTGTGTGGTCTTTGCCACTGTGCTACAGCCCAGTTTCAGGGTCTTGGCAATCTTTTTATAGCCTAGGCTATATTTATGTAGAGCAACAATTTTTTTTTTCATATCCTCAGAGAGTTCTTTGCCACGAGGTGCCATGTTGAACTTCCAGTGACCAGTATGAGAGAGTGAGAGGGATAAAACCAAATTTAACACACCTGCTCCCCATATACACCTGAGACCTTGTAACAAGTCATATGACATGTCGTGCAACTTTGAGGTGCGTTTATAGCGACTGCAAGGAAAACCTTATCGGGAGGCGAACGATGGTTAAATGAACAAATTTGAAACCACGAATGGAATTTGAAGGAAATGGTTTTGAGAACAGTTGGTCTGAAGCTATGTGGGCCGATGTGCCTTGTTGCGACTGGATTCGAACTGGACCGTAGGGTGAGCTGTACTGAGGGGTTTTTGTCAATGATGTGACAAATCATACAGTGATCTGAATTTAAAAGTGAACCGTTGTGTCGCTGAGGCGACCGACATTGAACAACAATAGAGCAGATGACGGCTTAAAAGAAACGAAAAATGCACGAATGACCCGACACAAAGCGACTGCCGAACTTAAGGAGAACAAGACAGACAATATACAAAATAATACCACTGAATGATTGAAGTGATGGTGACACGAATTGGGGTGTCGTAACTGTGACTGACAGTGAACCGAACTGTGGAATATGGGATGAAATGAGGATGAAATGAAATGAGCGAAATGAAGCCGACACGAATCAGAGTGCTGCTAAAGTGACTGGACTCGGATTGGCGTGTGGGGTATATGAAATTAAATGACTGAAATGATTGCCATGACAGAGGCATGAATCGGTGTGTCATGATAGGGACTGACAGCGAACCTGTCTGTGGAACAGGAAATAACAATGGCTAACACTAGTGAATTAGTGCATTGCAGATGCGACTGAATTCAAATCGAAGTGAAGGGTATGCAAAATGTAACTAATTAAATGTTTGCCATGACAGTGGCACGAATCTGTGTGCCGCAATTGCGACTGACAATGAACCTGACTGTGGAGCAAGGAATTGCATGAGATGGGATGACTAAAACGAGCCGACATGAATCAGTAGGTCACATATGCGACTGGATTCAAATTGGAGTAAAGGGTGTGCGAAATGTAACAAATTAAATGACTTGCCATGACAGAGGCATGGATCGGTGTGCCACAATTTGCGACTGATAATGAACCGGACTGTGGAACATGGAATGCATGAGACAAAATGACTAGAACGAATCGACATGAATCGGTGTGTCGCAGATGCGACTGGGTTTGAATCGGAGCGAGGGGTAGATAAGACTAATGTAATGATTGCCACAATAGAAACACGAATCAGTGCATCGCAAATGCGACTGGATTTAAATTGGGGTGAAGGGTATGCGAAATGTAATAAATTAAATGATTTGCCATGACAGAGGCACGAATTGGTGTGGCGAAATTGAACAAACCAGACTGTGGAGCATTGAATGCACAAGACGGGATGACTAGAATGAGTCGTCACGAATCGGTGTGTCGCAGATGCGACTGGATTTGAATCGGAGTGACTGGATTTGAATCGGAGTGACGGGTATATGAGACGAATGGAATCATTGCCATGACAGAAACACGGATCGGTCTGCTGCAATTGCGAATGACAATGAACCAGACTGTAGAGCATGGAATGGAATGAGATGGAATGACTAGAACGAGCCGACATGAATCGGTGCATCGCAGATGCGACTGGATTCAAATCAGAGTGAAGGGTATGCAAAATAACGATGGATGCCATGACAGAGACCCAAATCCGTGTGCCGCGATTGCGACCGACAGCGAACCGGATTGCGGAGCATGGCATGAGATGACATGACAAAACTAGCCGGGACAAATCGGTGAGTCACTTATGCAACTGGATATGGACTGGAGTGTTGGGTAATGCGAACTAAAATAACTGAAGTGGTAGACAGTGTTTTTTAAGAGAAATGGGCCGACTATGTGACGTGAAACAACAAAGTACGAAAATGTACGAATGAAACCGATAAAAAATGGCTCGGTGTATGTGCATACAAACTGAGCCACGAGTTTGTGGTTTTGCACGAGGCTAAAAAGGCTGCATACGGAGACTTAACGAATTATCAATTTCCGTAGTGGGATTTCAGTAATACGAGGTACCTGGCAAACAATGATGCGTGAAATGAAGAAATAATATACAAATCCTATCTGAGACAGTTTGAGAAAGACTTGATCTATGAAAAAACACGAACGGAGTACCGAAAGCCTCTGGAAGTTCGGGCATGCAGCTCACGAACAGCGAGTGAGTTGGAAGAGTCGGCCTAGTGACGTAACGAATTGTGCACCGGAACAAACAAAGACCACAGATGAGTGAGCTGCTTAAATACCCCCCAGACTCCTCCCATAAATTCAGGCCATCAAACTGGCCTTCTTATATATACATATTAACTCAAGAAAGGTTTGGCTTATGTTATTCCTCCAGATCACCATTTCTTTATATTTACCCCTAAATTTGATCCCTTGAATTGATCTGTAAACTGCTTGTAGCATGCACTATCCTTAAAAAATAAATAAATAAACTAAAATAATATTGAAGTCTTGTTGTGTTAATAGCTGGCCAAATATGAAAAGCTAGTAACCTTAGTATATAATGAAGAATTGTTTTCCTCTTATATTTCTGGCAATACAATACAAATGCAAAGTTAGCACCTCTGCAGAAATTTTTATTTTATTTTGTTTAAATATACACTTTGGTTTATTAAACATATGATTTGTGACATCATAATTCGTAGGGGTAACTTTTTTCAGTTTTCGCTGTGTGTCATAATATAAGCGTTGATGCATTAGAAAGATTATAATAATCGAAATGTGATAGTATGTACAATTTCCACTGGTGTTACAAGGAGATTATTTTATGCTCACTCTACAATTCCATTCACACAGTGACACAATGAGCTGAGAAACTGAAGTCATTTCCTTCATTACCACCAGCCTCTTCGCTCTCCTAGATAAAGTACAGAAGTCATTAAAGAACAATCATCTGAGATTCAGAGCAAAGAATCTCTTAACATACAAATGCAGCACCTACAACCCTGAGCCTTTAGAGTATGTAACCATGAATGCCCATGAATGCTAAGCTTTTTCATTTATAGTGCATTTCTAGTCACATACCAGTACAGTAAACAGAATTTACTACAGTAAAAGTTTCATTATTTCATAGGAACGTTTTTCATTGTAGCAAAGGATAGTTTTAAATATACTTCATAAAACAAATTATTACCTCTGCCAAATTGAACTTGAATAGATTTTATTTTAGGAAATATGATTTTTATCTCATGTTACACAGCAATATTCAAAGCAATAAAAAACCATATACGAGGATCGTGGCCACCTAAATATCGCAAGCTTGCATCACAACAAGCATATCTCTTCCCTGCTGTACCCAAAAGAGAAAAAGGTTCTGGTTTTAGATATACAATAATAAGGGCAGTGTTATATAAGTGATCTTGTTTCTGACCACAATTCACCAGTTACATGTTCACAAAGAAACCATTTACCTACTTCTATGGAGCTGCTCTTAACTAGCAAGAGAGATGCGAGATGTTGCTCTGTCACTACTTCCTCAAAAGAGAGTGAATTACTGTTTCGTGATGGAATGATTCAAATTAGATTTGCAACTTACCTGGGTGAGTTGTATGTACCATGCTAACTCTACAAACCTGTAATTATTGTGTTAGTACTTTGATCTTTGTAAAGTCCTTGAAACACAATAAAAGCATTGAACATGATTTGTAATTGACCAGTATAAAAATTGACAGTGTGATATGGTCCTAATAACAGCCCTTCAAGCTGTTAATACACTGCTCAAAAAATTAAAGGAATACCATAAAAACACATCACATCTCAATGGGGAAAAATATCATGCTGGATATCTATACTGATATTAACTGGGTAATGTGTTAGAAACAAAAGGATACCACATTGTTTGATAGAAATGAAGATTATCAACCTAAACCTAAATTCAAAGATACCTCAAAAAACAAAGTGATACTGACCCTAGCCAAATGCAAAACTAGTGAAAAACAGTCAGAAAAGATGAGCATGGAAAAAAGATGTCAGTGGCTTCCACCTGTAAAACCATTCCTGTTTTGGAGGTCATCTCATTGTTGCCCATCTAGTGTACCTTTTGTTAATTCCATTAACACTAAAGCAGCTGAATCTGATTAACACCCCCCTTTGCTACTTAACCGACCAGATCAACATCCCAGTAGTTTAATTGACTTGATGCTATACTCTGATTGAAAAGAGTTTTCATTTTATTTTTTGAGCAGTGTATTATAACCAGAAGACCTGAGACCTGGGACTCCTACATTTTTTTCCTAGATTACACCAAAGTGGCAGCTTGGTAGTAGGAAACAAAAATTAAACCACAACTAATTATTAAACTTGATTGTTCATCCCAGAAGAAGATTATGAACATGGGTGAAATGCCACCACTAAAACCACTGGCGCATTTCTGCATCCAGTTCCTATTGGAAAATGAGCCTAAAATTTACTATAGTAACTAGAGTTGGGCAAACGAGTTGAACACCCTGCAATGCATTGCGTGCTACACAGTGCACTTTGCACCCTGATTGGGCAAAAATTTGCCCAATCAAGGTGCGGTGTGAATTGGGTCTCTTTGCTGTACCCAGTCATTTGTATACCACGCTATTTTTAATATTTTTGGAATCGATTCTATTTGTGCCATGTTTTTATTGATGTTTTGGATGACCCTATTTTTCAATAAATTCCAATCAAATCTTGGATTTACACTATGTGGAGGATTCCTTTTTTCTCCTTTTTATGGTTATGGCTTGTTTACACTGATGAGTCGGATGATTGAACTATCGATCTAGGACATCTGGATTCCACCCTAGGTACGGACGGATATCTGTGTTCCACCCTATGAGAACTACCTCAGCTCTGCAGACCAGGTCCATACTGTCACCCATCGCATGACAGTTTAAGCCCTTTTGACTCACCGCTCATGGCTTGGGAGTCCACCAGTGCTGGTAAGAGTACCCCATTCTTTACATTGTTTATAATCACCATTGGGAAGAATATCACTTGGATCATCTCCTCACTCTATTGGGAAGTTTAAGGAATTCATGATAAGATTTCAGGACTGTCACTACCTACATTTCATGAACTTTCTTTTTGGCACCATGAATACCGTCTTCCTTTTATGTTGAATTGTTGCCGTTGAGGCTATTAATACTTATGTGCACATTTGTTGTCCTTGTTAGGTGAATAACTGTTTTGCTACATCAATAGTGAATAATATTTTTGGGGATATGTCTCCTTAGGCATTTACTATGTTATAATTTGTCAATTCAGTGTTCTTATACATCGTTGATCATCACTATTATTGCACTCTCACAGTGGTGCATGAGGTCACATTCCTTGCCTGGTAAATGTGATTTCAGTTTTTACTTTATTGCATAGTGCGATTTTGTCACATTTTAACCACGTTCCTGTAGTTTTTTTAGGGGCATCATTCCCTGATTGCCTTTTTTTATTTATTGTAGTGCTACACTTTATTTTCTTTTTTTTTTTTGCACAATTTGTCTGATTGTAGTGTTAGTTGCTTCCAAAGATTGGCGCGGTGCTATTACTCTAATATCCAGTGTGAGCTGGTTGTTAAGGAGCGGGGCCAGGAAGTCGACTGCAGTGTCCTTATTAACTGATGAGTCATCAACTGTCAATGAACTTCCCGGCTGACAGCTGAGTAAAAAAAACTAATTTTTATTGCATGTTTTTAATTAACAATACAGATTGTCATTCACGTTAGTCAATTGTAACCAACATATTTACATTTGTTCATAAAGATAAGAGTATAATACTTGTTAACTTGTACCAGTCTACCTCTAATGGGTACAAACTGTAGGCATGGACAGGCCTCCAAGTAAAGTAGAAATTTCAGTCCAAAAAATGAAAACAAAAACAAAACTTGCTAATTAGAATAATAAAGTGGGTCCAAGATGGTAGACTACATCTGAAATATGCACATATATGACTTAGGGGTATTTCAAACTTAGGGATAATTTACAATTTGCACTCTTTTAAGTAGCTGGATGCTCTAGGATGAGATAACATATACTCCAATTCCTTTTGAATGTGTTGGTGGAGTAGTTTCTATCAGCAAGCATAAGTTCATACTGAGCTTGGATATTTAGTCTGGCTATAGCAGTCGATAAGTTAGGTGCGTCCCTGGATTTCTAGAGGCTGGTTATGGTGAGCCTTGCTGCTATTAGTGTATGAATTACTATTGTTCTAAATATTTTAGGGTATATGTCCAAATTAAGACCTAGTAAGGCTGTGGCCGGGCTGAGTTTAGTTAGGTTTCCCATAAGATCCGCTATAAAGGAGGCTATTGAATTCCAGAAGCTTTGCAGATTTTTAAAGCTCCATAATATGTGCAAAAGGTTGCCTGTCTGATCATTGCATCTCCAACATATGTCAGATGTGGAAGGATACATTTTCGATAATTTATATGGGGTCAAATACCATATATTCTGTATTTTTTGTGCATTATCCCAGTGTTCAATACATGCTGAATACTTACTGGATATATGAATAGCTTTTTTCCATTGGTCCCAAGAAAATTCTTGAGCTAAATCTCTCTCCCATTTAATCATGTGTGTGTTTTTAATATTATTTGGGTAATTAGTTAGTAGTTCGTAAAAAAGGGAAATTTCTTTTATTGATTGGTTATTTTGTTGGGTGACCAATTGCCACAGAATTAAGGGGATTTCTATAGGATTATTGGGATTGAACTCTTTTAATCGGGTGTACTTTCCTAGTTGGCTTCAAGTGATCTTTTTATGCTGCAAGGGTAGATTTATATAAAGATGGTATCCTTCCTTAATCCATTCATCAACATTTAGGCATATTCTGCAATAATGAATTGTTCCTATTCGGTATAGATAGTATGAATCTATTTTGAATGACTTTAGTTTTAGAAAGTATATGCTTCCATGCTATTAGTGTAGCTCAGATACTGAGTAAATTGGGTATGTTAATCTTTGGGAGTATAGAGTAAGCTGTTGCCAGGGCATTTTTGCGGCTTCTTTTTCTATGTTTAACCACAATTTGTCTTCCGTGTTAGAGAACCAAAATTTAATCTGATCTAATAGGGATGCATAATATTAATTCTTGATGTCAGGTAGATGCATTCCTCCTAAAGATTTTCTGGTGGTGAAAATGGAGAATGCCACCCTTGTTTTTTTTTTTCATTCCATATGTAATTTTTTAGTTTTGTATTTAATTGTGTAAAAAATTTGGTCAGGATTGGGATAGGTAAAGATCTAAAATAGTATAATATTTTAGGGAGGGTTTGCATTTTAAATGCGGCTATTTTCCATGCCCAGGAAAGTTGTGTTTTTTGTATATTTTGTAGGTCTTTGCTGATGAGTTATATATCGGATTAAACATATTAGTTAGATAAGGGACTATAATTTCTTTAAAGACCATGTAATATTCTCCTGATAGGCCATCAGCTCCTGGCGCTTTATTTTTGGGTAGTTCTTTGATCACTTTAAGGGCTTCTTAATTTGATATTGGTTTATTGAATCGCCCTAAATCATTATGATCAATATTTGGTAGTTTTACATTATCTAGAAATTTTTCTTTTATTTTCTGTTAGGTTGGGTAGTATTACTTTCATCTTTTAGGTTAGGTAAAGTGATTCATAGTATTGTGCGAAGGTATCTGCTATTTCTTAAGGATTGATTACTACTTTACCAGAGATATGGTGGGATAATTTATGGATTTTATTTTTTATTTGGCACTGGCGGTGTTGAGAGGTTAAAAGTTTTCCTACTTTGTTGTTCTGGGAGTAGTAATTTATTTTCATTTTTTTATTTTTATCTTGATCTGCTACAAGGATAGCTCTCAATTCAGATCTTAATTTGGTTATGTCATTTATGATATTATTTAACATATTAGTTTTCCTTTTTTTTGCCCTGGCTGCTACCTGTATAAGGAGGCCTCTAGCATAAGCTTCATGGGTACACCACAGAGTAGTGCTATTTATCGGTTCTTTATCATTTATTACAAAAAATTCTTCTAGGTTTTTTTCAGCACCGACATGTGTTTCTCCTGCGAAAGAACAAAGGTGTTGTCTCTCCAGAGGTAGTAATTAGAGCAAGGTAGACCTTGGTTAATTTCAATTGTGATTGGTGCTTGATCGGACCAAGTTATGTTGTGGATGCAGGCTTTTGTGATCTTTGGCAGGAGAAGTTTGTCGGCAATGAAATAATCTAATCTAGAATATGATTTATGTGAGAAAAATGTATAGTCCTTTTCCATTGTGAGCAAACATCCCCAGGTACATGTCTACTGAGGAAAAAATGGAAGATAGACCTCTTCTAGTAATGATTCCTTTCTTGGAAGTGTCCATAGCAGGGTCCATTGGTGCTTTGAAGTCACCACAAAAGATGAGAGTTCCTTCCTGTATTCTACGTGCTTTCTTGATGATTTTTCTGATGAATTGGTGAGGATTTTTATTAGGAGCATAGATGTTTACAATTGTATAGATTATGTTGTCAATTGAAGCTACCAAAATTATGTATCTGCCTTGGGTGTTGGTTTTCAAATTAATAAACTGTAAGTAGACAGTGTCTTTAATTGCCGTAATCACTCCCTTTTTTTTTGTTGCAGCTGGATAAGAAAGTTTAAGGGAATTTGTGATGGATAAATGTGGGTGCTTTGTTCAATGCAAAATGGGACTCTTGGGTGCAGATGATGTCACATTCATATTTTGGACATCAAGCTCCTCTTTTGTAAGGACTGTTTAGTCCCTTTACATTTAGTGAAAAAAGTTTAAGACTCATTGTAAGTTTGTGTACAGTTGCTGAAGAGTGTCAATAGCCTTATATTTAGATGAGTTTTGAGAGAGTTGTACTTGATGCAGTTATGATCTTCTTCCAGTAGGTGGAGGTGTTGAACCATATAACAGTTATAAGTGTCATTGGTGTCATTGGAGAAAAGAAAAGAAAAAACACAGTCATTTACCTCAAACATAAGAAAATGGAAAAAATGAAAGCATTGCCGGGCAATTTCAGTGTTCATTGGACTAATTTCACATGAAATATACCAATTATCTGGATTCCTGAGCTTCAAAGACCCTGGATGATTGATATTTGAGGAATTATCGAATTATTGATTCTACAAAACAGCTAACATGTCATTTTGTAAAAGGCGTATTATTATCTTGTGATGTCAAGAGGATTCATCTGTGGCTTTTTTGCCAGTCTTGTGATAATTTCCCAGGTGTGGATCTATCCGTTATGTTTTCTTCGCTATTTGGGAGAATACCCCATGAGCGTGGGATTTTTAAAGCTTGCTCCAGATTGTTGATCGAGTACGAGGTGCCTTTATGATCTATGAGTATTTTTGTTGGAAATCCCCATTTATAGATTATGCTGTGATTCCGTAGGATCTTGGTATTGAATTTAGGTTTTTGCGGGCTAAGATCGTTGCTTGTGCTAGATCAGAATATAAAATGATACCTGCAGACAGATCAGGTAGTGGGGAATGACGACGTGCTTATTGCATTCGTTGATCTTTTACCTCATAAAAGTGTATTCTGGCTCTGAACTTGATGTTATTGCATCTGGCGCGATCCTCTAAATCTGCCATTTTCATTCTGAGTTGTTTAACTTCATCTTCCAACTCAAAGTGAGAATCAACCATTTCATTGTGAGCAGATGTAAATTCACACATTTTAGTTTCTACATAGTTCACTCTTTCCCCTATTACTTCAATTTCCATTTTAGATTTCTGCATGAAATTTAACATAACATGTTGTAATGCACCTCTTAGGGAAATGATCATATCTTTTATTGTAGAATCCAGTATGGGCTGCTCTGCTGTGGGAATTGCATTCAGCTTTTCATCATATGGATTGTTATCTGATATATAGTTAATATCTTATAGAGGGGTTCATTACCTTCAGCAGAAGAAAGCCTTCTCTTCTGTCTGAGAGGACTTGTGATTTCAGCTTGTGATTCCAGGTTGTTGTGACACTGCAGCCCACTGTGTGTATTCTCTTCCTCTCCTGAGTCTGCAGCGTTATGTCCTGTATTATAGTGAGGGAAGGAGGAGCCAGCACCATCTTTGTTCCTCTGTATCCCAACTGGGCTGAGGAATTCTATTAATTTGCGGGGCCCCTCTCTTGTTTCTTGTTTTGCCGATATTCTCTGTTTATTCCGCCGATTTTTGGAGTTGGGGTATGTCTCCAGGATTTCTGTGTCACTTTGTTAGATGCTCAGGGGTGTCCGTGTTTACTGAGCTCCCTCACTGTGCAGCCATCTCGTTCCATGGCTAGCCACGCCCCCTTGTTTACAGGTTACCTGTTTAGAGTTACAGAGGAAGTCTTGCACTAGAATTGTTGCTCTCCCTCTAACGGTCATGGCGATACCTCACAGGTGTGGTTTGAATACCATTTGCATATTTTGCCCCATTTGCAACATTAGGTATGCGTTCCCTTCTGTACGTGAGCATGGAGGGATGGGGCGATTTAAATTTTTTATTTTTTTTTTTATTTTACTTTTTATTTTGGATTTTTTACACTGTCCCTTTATTTTATTTTTTTTTTATAACTTTTATTCCTATTACAAGGAATGTAAACATCCCTTGTAATAGAAATAAGAAATAAGCATGACAGATTCTCTTTATTGAGAGATTTGGGGTCAAAAAGACTCCAGATCTCTCATTTACCTTTAAAAGCAAAATAAATTAAAAAACATTTGACATTTTGACTTAAAAAAAATATTTGTTTATACCCAAGAACCAGAAGTAACGTCAGAGGTTCGATCCAGTCCTCCAAGGGCATAGAGTCGAGAGGGGGCCATCTTACCCTCACTTGACTTCCTGCCCAGACAATGGCCGCACCGGATCACTTCCGGGTTTACCAATGGCTCCAGTAAGCTCAGAAGCGACCGGGAAGAGATGGGGGTCACCTCTCCCTCCACTTATAAAAGTGATTCCGTGAATCTGCCCACGGGACTACTTTTATCTTGTAGAGAATCAGCCACACTAAATAGTGATACTGGGGTTATGGCAGCTAGCTGCTGCCATAACACTGTTATTTAACATCAAAGTAATGATGTATATTTACTGTGGGCAGTCGGCAAGTGGTTTTAATTAACTTAACCAAAATATATATAAAGATTCTCTGTAATCAGTATGAAAATAGCAGTGCGTTTGATTCATCCATCATGTATTATCTTCAGTATAATGTATTGTGAGTAGCAGTATATTTTTAATAAGTATAAAAATATTTCATTTAGTATGACACATAACAGCTCCTAACTTAACCATAGATACACGATTTTTATATTAAAAAGGCATAATTAGTTGTACTGTATGAATTAGATATACCCTATGTGAGCTTCACTCTTGCAGCTATAATGCTCAGTTCAATAGCCGTACCTCCACATGCTTCTTCTTAAGTGATTCATCTCTCAGCCTTTCCCTTACATCCTCTAATAAAGAACAGCATTATCAACATGACAATGAAAATGATGAACCAGTGAGAGATTCAGTAAGCAATGGCTCTAGCTCAGTAGCAGTGAAAGCTCCAGTCTGGTATCTTCAGTTTCTTGGCCCTAAGCTTAGTTTGAACCAGCCAAGGTAACTTGTCAACCTCAGATCTCAGAGAAGGTATCCTTACACATGATAAGCCTAGCCATCTGGCTGTAGTTCTACACATTACAGCACACTTTGTTTTTTCCTAACCTTGAGTATACAATACAGAGGTTAGAAAGACAATAATATCAGGTCAGATGCGGAAACTTATACTGCCCACATTAAAAAAAAAATATGTTTTTGTATAATCGAATAAATATAGAGCTGCATTACGGTATTTTTTTTTTTTTTATATCTATCTAGTGTTTAGCTTTTTGCTGAATTATTTTCTGAGTATGTGTGTGATTTATAACACACTGGGGTTGATTTGCTAAAGGCAAATAGCTTTTCACTTAGCAATGGAAATTGCACTATGCAAGGGATATTTCCCCAGAGCTTAGTAAATATGGTAAAACTTCACTTTGCAAAGTATACCCCATTGCATGCAAGGAGAAAAAAACATCATTCACCAAGCTCTGGAGAAAATTCCCTTGCAAGGTTCAACTTCCCTTGCAAAGTAAATAGACTGTGCACTTTGAAAAAAGCAGTTGCACCAGGACATAGTAAATGAGGTAAAGTTTCACTTGCAAAAGTGGATTTGCTTTTAGTAAATAACCCCCAATGCATAAACAAAAAAGTCAGTGCTACTACCCATACAACACATAGATAGCAGAGCTCCCAGGTGCTGATCCACAGTCACTGGCTGAGTAGAGTAATGTGGAAAAAATGATCTGCACTCCGGTTGTTGCTCTTAAAATGTTTTCAGTTTATTGAATAGCCACAGTGGACAAACGTAGATTAAGTCAGTTGACGTGTTTCAGCCTATAAGGCCTCAGTCATAACCACAATACAGACATAAAACTTTGAAATAAATAGTAGCTCTAAAGATCACAGGCTCCACCCATGAATTGTCTTGATTGACGGCAGGCAATTATCCAAAAAAGAGAATCAGCTGCAATACATATAGGGTGATCCATGTGTATGCCACTAATTTTCACACCTTGTGGTGATAATATGCACATGTATGTAAACACATGCATGTACACACACATGCATATATTCATACACGTATACACATATGCATAAGGAAACACACCATAAAATTTAAAAAAAAAATGAAAAAAATGAAAATAATAATCCAGGTATGTAAAAAAAAACAGAAGAGAGAAATAGAAGATCCCACCTCAGGTTTAACCACTGAGGCGATCTAGTTTTTAATCTAAAAATCCACCATGCTTCTCGCCCCAGTAGCCTACTCTCCCTATCACCTCCTCTGGGCGAGTAAAACAACCGTTCTATTCCTCTGAATTGAAATGAGGAAAGATCGCCCTGATGACATTCAATAAAGTGACGTGTTGCATTTGAAATATTTCTAGCATTTGGATTAGTTGTGTCACAGTAATGTTCCCCTATACGGGCTCTCAAAGGCTGTGTGGTACAACCTACATATTGAAGGCTGGTATACAGGTGATCAGATAAATTACATAGTTTGTGCTACAGTTGATGTATTGCTGTATAGCGAACTCTTCATCTGTGGCGATGGCAACAAACGTTTTACCCAAAAGACACAAATTACAGTACCTACAGGTTTTTGTATTACAAGGGTAACTTCCAGGATAGGAGAGCCAGGTGGATTGGCATTGTTTAGATGATAAAAGACTAGATGGCTAGTGAGACTAGTGCATTCTCTAATGTGAGCGCACGTTGGCTAGAAAAATGGCAACCTTCATGCAATATCCCATTTAAATCTTTACCTGTGTACAGTATTGGCAGATTCTCTTTTATTATTCCAGCTATTTGATGATATTCTTGGGAAAATGTAGTTATAAACATAATAGGTTTCCCCGTTCTTCTATTTCTAGAGTTGTAAGGTTTATTCTTATTTTTATGTTCTCTCTTAGTTTTAGGCTTATCTGACAGTAATTCCTCTCTGTCCATTATCAAACCTTTTTCCAGTCCTTGGTATATAACAGATTTCTTATAACCTCAGTCCAATAAGCGCTGATGAATGACTTTGCATTCCAGCTCAAAGGCTGAGTCTGTTGAACAGTTTCATTTGGCTCAAATAAACTCCCCATAAGGGATGGCATTGATGGTGTGGGATGGATGACAACTGGCTGCAGAAAGTGTAGTGTTACCGCAGCATGGTTTCCTATAGGTACATGTTGAAACATCACCCATAGTTGGATTGCCCTTTAGAGTGATGTCTAAAACGTTGATACTGAAAGCATCACACTCATTTGAAAAATGCTAATTTAACTGTCTGTCATTAAGGCATTTCCAAAATTCATGCAATCCTATAGTGTCACCATCCCACGCTATCATGAGGTCATCAAGACCATACCATACAATCTGACAAGCAAAGAGGTTGCTGGGAGAAAATAAAAATTGTTCCTCTCACCAACCCATGTAGAGATTCGCCATGGACGGTGAGAATCTAGCACCCATCGATGCCCCACAGCGCTGGACATAATACACGCCATTGAATAAAAAATAATTGTGCTTTAATAAGAGCTCAACGCTTAACAAAATGAACTCCTGTAGCTCCTGAGAATAAGAGATATAGCGTTGAAGATAATATTGGATGGCCTGCAATCCATCGTTGTGGGGGATCGACAAATAAAGTGCCCTCACGTCCAGTGTAGCCCACACATAGGTAGATGTCCATTTGACAGATGTAATATGGAATAGGACTGTGCTTGTATCTCTAATGTAGCCAGGCAATCTGTGTACTAAAGGCTGTAGGTGGCGGTCTACCCATTCTCCCCAACACTCCAATAAGGAACCAATTCCTGCCACGATTGGTCATCCCTGTAAAGGACAATCAATTTTGTGAAATTTGGGGAGATGATGGAAGACCGGCACCACAGGTTTATCCACATAGAGATGCTCGGCAGTTTTGGATGACAAAACTCTCATGCTAATGCCCAACTGTAAATGTTTTAAAAGAGTTGATTGAAACGGCATAGTGGGATTGTTGGACAGGGGACGATGTGTATCACTGTCACTAAGCTGTCTGATAGCTTCAGATCTATATTGTTCCCTAGTCATCACCATCACTGCTCTTCCCTTATTTGCTTCCTTTATCACTAACCCCTTATTGTCTTTTAACTGCTGTAGAGACCGTTTCTCTTGCTTAGAGATGTTAGTTTTCCTAGATGTTAAGCTACATTGTTTCAATTGTATCAATCCCCCCTCTATTACAGCTTGAAAAGTATCTATAGTAGAGTTTCTCGCATTTACAGGGTAGAAAAACGTATCCCCATATTGTGATGTACTACATAAAACTCTATAGGAGCCCATATGCGATTCAGAGTAAAGCTGTTCTAAAGTTAATGATGCAGATAAGTCCTGAAACATAAAAGAAGAAACATGCGGACAAACATCTTGTTCTACAGTTGATTGATTTTGGTCAGATTCACTCACCATCTCTGATGCCAGTGGGTCATCCACCTGTTCATCCGTTCCCTTTTGGAAATATTTCCACAGCAGGAGGTTCCTGACAAACCTGTTGGTGTCCAAAATGGTGTTGAAAATATCAAAATAATAGGTGGGTGAAAAAGATAGACCCCGTGACAACAGAGATAATTCAGAATCAGTTAAAGCCTCATCCGTTAAATTAACCACTGAAGTGATGGTTAATAATTTGCTACTTATTTTCTTCTCCTCTGTGGATATCGCCGAGCTCCATGTTCTCCCCCTCGCCTTTAAGATAGTGACAATGAATGAGCATAGAGAGTTGAGGCAGAGGGCAAACTAATCATAGACTGGGGAAGGTGAAAAATATGAGAAAGGAGATGATCATGGACTGGGGGAAGTGAGTGGGAACAGAGTGAGATATGATTGTGGGCAGGTGATAGAACAGGCTCATTAGAAAAATGATTAAACCATTAGAAAAACAGTAGAGTATAGCTGAGCATGGTCAGAGAGAGGGAGGCAGAGTGAAGCTACTTGTTACTGAGGGATGGAACAAAATTAAAAGTGATAGGTGATGGAGTAGAAGTTCTGAAAATGCTTGTTGTCTTGTTGACCTTCTTCTTTTAATACTTTAATTTAGTCCCCCAGAATACGTATTTATATATATTTCTTAATATGCATCCTTTTCTAAACCAGGACTTAAGATATCTGACCACAGCATCAAATGGTCAAATTAAGTTCCAGGTGACACACATGAATGAAGTCAGAATGAAGTCAGCAATGGCACTCCCATTTCTCCTGGCAAAGATTTACTTTGGCAGTTTGGTAAACCAGATTAGTGGTATTCATTTTAATGAGTATTCCTTTTAGGGCATTTATTCTCTGACTGGAGGCAAGAAATTGAGCACAAAGAGCCCACACTCAGGACAGCATGGAAATTAGGTGGTTTACTTTTTCAAAATTACCTCTTCGCTAGTTCACTTCAAAGGGGGGAGCTTTAACACAAATGTGATTTAAATGAAAAAAAAAATGGTGGATCAGCAGAACAGATCCCCCCAGCATATTGGGTAGATTACTATTGCACTGGTTGTTCAGGAATTTTAATAGCAAAACTATTAAAATGCTGCACTTTTTATGAACTGCTTCTATTCCAAGTGAAAGGAGACATCAGCAAGTGCATAGTGGAAGATTTTGTAAGATTTGGGGGACAGGCATATTGGTGTAGGTAATTGTAATTGGGGGAATCTAGGATGGAAAAGGACCTGGTGGTTCTAGTAGATGATAGGCTCAGCAATGGAATGCAATGCCAAGCTGCTGCTGACAAAGCAAACAAAATATTGGCATGCATTAAAAAGGGGATTAATTCCAGAGATAAAACGATAATTCTCCCACTCTACAAGACTCTGGTTCGGTCGCACCTAGAGTATGCTGTCCAGTTCTAGACACCAGTCCTCAGGAAGGATGTATTGGAAATGGAGTGAAAACAAAGAAGGGCAACAAAGCTAATAAGGGGTGTAGAGGAAATTAGTTATGAGGAAAGGTTGCGAGCACTGAACTTATTCTCACTGGAGAAGAGACGCTTGAGAGGGGATATGATTTCAATATACTAATACCGTACTGGTGAACCCACAATAAGGATAAAACTTTTTCGCGGAAGGGAGTTTAACAAGACTCGTAGCCACTCATTAAAATTATAAGAAAAGAGGTTTGACCTTAAACTACGTAGAGGGTTCTTTACTGTGAGAGCGGCAAGGATGTGGAATTCCCTTCCACAGGCGGTGGTCTCAGCGGGGAGCATTGATAGTTTCAAGAAACTATTAAATAAGCACCTGAACGACCACAACATACAGGGATATACAAGGTAATACTGACGTATAATCACACACATAGGTTGGACTTGATGGACTTGTGTCTTTCTTCGACCTCACCTACTATGTAACTATGTAATAAAGGATTGTAGTACTGGAGTGGTTTAGGAAAAAAATACATATGTTAAAAGTTCTATAATCCTAGATGAAGTCAGGGAAACCCCCCTAAAGTGTAGTGAGAAAAAGTGTGTATAGTTATATACAGTATATATATATACAGTATATACAGTATATCGCAGCTTGCCACTACAGCATGCATACAATTATGTATGAGATGTAGAGATGTATGTTTGTTGTGTCTTTTTAAGAATCATACATACCTAGCTGGATGCAGTATCAGTCTGATCCTGCATCTGTCCCCGGGTGCCTCTGACACTGAGTTAGTCACTAGCTCTATGCTCTGTCCCCCCCCCCGTGCCCATATATCCCGAAGAGCCTGGTAATGGACTGGGGGTAGAACCCACGCCATTTTTTTTCAATGATTTTTATCTATATTGCCAGGATCTGGCAATACATTACAGCCACGAGCAGTTTTGAATGAATTTTTTTCCCTTAGAAATGTAATTTTGCTGTGGTACTTTTATGAACATGGGAAATATGCACTACTTTACAGGCAGACTAAGGGGACCCCCCTGTACGATATTTAAAAGGAATTTAATTTTTATTGTTTCACTTTAAGCATTATTAAAATCACTGCTCCTGAAAAAACTTTTTTTTGCATTGATACCCAGGTCTCCAAACACTTTTTATGGCAATAACTTACACGTAAGCCTTTAAAATTAGCACTATTGATTTTTCATGTTCATGTCCCATAGACTTTAATGGCGTTCGCACACATTTTTTGCCTGTTCACATGTTCTGCTGTGAACTGAACCAGGGGGTGTTCGGCTCATCCCTACTTATAGGTAAATCCACTCCTTGTTTTGAATGTCACTGACACCAATTTTCAAGATTCTTCTTGATTAATTAGAAAATGTAACCTGTGTTATTTGTTATACACAGATATAACAAAGTTGAATATTATACTTTGTTTACTAAAATAATACACCTTTCCCTGCCATAGCAACTCAATAGCACTTATTGTAATATGCTTCCATGTGTAAAGCAAGCAGTTGCATGCAGATTTACAGCCTACGTTTAACAATCTATTATATAAGACTTTTGGTGGATTCTGTTAAATATTCTTTGCTTTTCAAATGTTTAACCACTTTACATTTGTGTTTATTGCCTGCTTCTGATTAGATTGAAGCCTAGGGACACAGCTGAAAAATGCACCTGTCTAAAGATGTTTCTACAGTAAGTCTAATTAAACAAATATGTTAAGTTTATGAGAAACAAACTGTTATTTGTACTTGGAAAAATCCGTGTCAGTAGAAAATTGTGTATCACGTAAACCAAAAAAAACTCAAAGCAAGAATAAATTTATTTAAACTAATAAAGCAGCCCAGCCCATGGGACACTTTAAAAAGAAGCTTAAGGACAATATATTAAGTAGAAGACATTGCTAGTACATTATCTCAAGCCAGTAATTACTTTTGTTTTTTCTTAGCTTGTGCAAGTATAAGTGATTCTCTCATTTTGGGAATAATTCGCAGAATAAGAATACTAATGTTTTGGAAGTCAGGAAAAATGGATATGTTGGAATCACTGAAGACTAAATTAAAGTTCTGCTCTATAGGACGACCATTTTCATCACGATAGATCTTGTCAGTAACAGTACTTCTTGTTGCATTCTGACAACGACAAGCCAATAACTCATAATGAACAGCAACATTGTCAGCCTGCTATATGCACTACTTCAGTTGGCCGTTGGGTTGCATATTAGGCCTATCAGATGGGGAGATATGATGTCAGACCTACCAAAAAACAGATTTTGGTTTTGCATTTGCTTTATTTCAGCTTGCACAAATCAAATTATAAATTGAAAATAAAGATCCCTGGCACTGCTTTTTAATGATAGCATAATGATAAGGTGCAATTGACAACTCTGCATGTTTGGGATGAAGGCATACATTTTCTACTTCTGGAAAAAACAGTTAGGCCTCTTTCACACGAGGCATCCGTATGTCCGTTTTTCATCCTTCCGTTTTCGGATGAAAAACGGACATACATGTATCCCTATGGAGCGGCGGATGTCAGCGGTGACATGTCCGCTGACATCCGCCCCGCTCCGATCCGAAAAGTGTAACGGAGGAAAAACCTACTTTTTCCTCCGTTTTCGGATCGGATCGGATGACGACGGACACTACGGACCGTCATCATCCGATCCCCCCATAGGGGAGAGCGGTGCTCTGACAGGTCCGTCGCTGCACAGCGTGCAGCGATGCACCTGTCATCTTCCTGCTCAGCGGGGATCGGCGGAGCTATCCCCGCTGAGCAAGCGGATGTTCACGGGGCGGATCATGACTGATCTGCCCCGTGTGAAAGAGGCCTTAATGCTAGTGTTTTGTTTTTTTAAAGCCTAATTTTAAGCAGAAATGATGCATAAAATACTGTGGCAGTGAAATAAATTACAATATTCATTTATAATATTTATAATATTATTATAAATAATTTTTTAATAATTACTGTACCCACAATCTCTACAGCTCTGTGTTAATGGGCAGAGATGTGTTAATAAGGATGTCCAATCAAACAGTGGAAGCTTACCATGGTAGTATATCAAAAGAGTGTAAAATATGATGACAATGAAACTAAGATGAGCTGCCGGTGACCAACACTTCCATACATAGAACATGAATAGAGAGATGGTTCATGGTGCAGTATGTTTCCACAGCTTTTTTATTGAAAAAAAGAGTCAATTGTACATTATTGCTCTGGACAGCTTCCTTTTGGCAATAACAGTGGAACATACTTTAAGTTTGAACCCAGGGCACACGTGACAGTGTGACAACGCAGGAACAAAACTTACAGAATAGATAGATAGATAGATAGATAGATAGATAGATAGATAGATAGATAGATAGATAGATAGATAGATAGATAGACAGACAGACAGACAGACAGACAGACAGACAGACAGATAGACAGATAGACAGATAGACAGATAGACAGATAGACAGATAGACAGATAGATAGATAGACAGATAGACAGATAGATAGATAGATAGATAGATAGATAGATAGATAGATAGATAGATAGATAGATAGATAGATAGATAGATAGATAGATAGATAGATAGATAGATAGATAGATAGATAGATAGATAGATAGATAGATAGATAGATAGATAGATAGATAGATAGATAGATAGATAGATAGATAGATAGATAGATAGATAGATAGATAGATAGATAGATAGATAGATAGATAGTAGATTTGTACTTAAATTGTATTTCAGGAAGAGTGTTTACTAGGTAATATCATCATTTCTAATGTTCTTATCCTTTGTTCATAATAATTAGTCCTCACTTGCTCAATGCAGCATAAAAACATGGATGAAAGTAGGCATGTTTGGCAGTTATATTTTCAGTTATATTAAAGAAAAGAAAAAACAAAAAAAGATTTTTGCTGCAGGTGATCTCCTCAAGTAGCCTATTATAAAATGGACTAAAATGCTAGCTATCAGCTATGCTTTGATATTTGTTCATTAGGTTTCACAAATGGATTCTTGATGAGTCTGACAAGTGCTACTAATGAATGCAATTCCAAAATCTTTTTTTTAACCTCAAGAAGCTTGATTGACAAGATCTTCCTGTAAGATGCCAGTTTAATGAAGCATCTACATGTTAGAATAAATCAAGCATTTCACTGCTTTAAAAAGATAACTTCCAGTAAACCTAATGATTGTATCTCAAATTATACACTTTATCAAGAAATGTCAGTTTGAAAAAAAAAGCTGTGTTTTACTAGCATCACGCTCGGCATAAACAGACTCAACAGGTCAATACAAGGGACAGTGCACATTAAACATTACAAAGATCTAGGCAGCTTTCTTAAGAATTGCTAGTACTAACAGTATGCAGTGCTACAAAAAATGCGAAGGAACTCGCTGGAGCAAAGTTGTTTACTGACAACTCATTGAAGGATATTACCCATCGAAATAAGAAGTTGATACAGTTCTAAAAAGTAAATAATGTCAAGCCCATTCCCATCTGTGTTTTCGTTTAGATCAGAAAATGTTCCCGAAGGTCTAATCCACTGTTGTAATAACAATTTACATATTGTTGGAGTTAACCATTAGCAGAGAACTTGTAGGACATGCAGAGCTTCTTTCATACTGTACATTCTGCCCCCTGGGCCTGTTGCCCCACATGTCATCTCCCTATTACTCCAGTCAATTAGTTATCCCTAGCTTCACAGTAATAATATAAAATTTGTCAAAAAGAAAAAGAAGATATCCCCCGTGGGGTTTTAAAGCAGCAAAAAATTATGAAAATAATAAGTTGTTAATTGAAATGGTTTTTCAATTAGTGGGACTTAACCGTAATGGTTAAAATAAGAGCTGTGCTACAGGAGATAACACAACTGAAGCTGGCACAAGTTTATACAATGAACAAGCGATATAATAGGGTGATAATCCTGACGCGTTTCGACCCTGTTGGGTCATCTTCAGAGGATTGAGGCGCTGTGACAAAATTTGCGTATTAGAGTTCATGGATGTGACCATAAAAATATAATATAATATATGTTTAACAGTATAATTACCAATCACATTGTGTTTGAGCAGTTTCTCCCGAGCCTATAATTCTCCGACATCTCCCCCACCGGGTCCCGACAGGGGTCCCCGGCCATCCACCACGTCAGCAGGGGATAAGGGGGGGTTACTCGTCCATGCGTGTCTTACAAGGAGTCACACCAAGTGGATATTTCCCAAAACTGGGGAGGAGCGTGGGGGCAAGCGAGCGAGGCCTGCAGCCAAAGCATCAAATAACAGACAACTGTACCATCAGTGAATTCTGTTTAGCACGGATAGAGATATATGTATCATGTGTCACTTTTTGAAAAAAAGGGATAACTCTGTTTATAATTTATTTAATATTTGTTTGATGTTGTCTGTAGTTATTGGGGTCAGCGATGTATGAATATTCCCATAGTGGTGATGGTAACAAAGGGGAGGGGGAGGGGTTAACAAGGGTAGATAGGACTGCATGTAAATATCAGTATGTCAGAGTATGTAATGTAATAAGTAAATAGTGGTATCTATGTGTTGGCCGTGAAATAAGTGACAAAGTAGGGTGAGAATATAGGAATGTAAAGAAAAAGGCGAGTGTGGTGAGAACATGTGAGTAAAGAAGGGGACGGGCAGACTAGTAGGGATAAAAGGGAAGGGGGAAAAAAAATAAATAAATAAAAAAAAATAAATAAAAAAAACCAGGGGAAAGGAAGGGGATGGGAAAGAAAGAACGGGAAGGAGGGGGAGATGGTTAAGGGGAGAATGGGAAAAAAGATTAGGGAGTGAAGGAAAAAAGCTTAAGAGAAAAAGATCCAGGGGAAAAAAGGAGACAGATTGGTGAAGTGTGAGGATAGTGCAGGTGGGGTGATGCATGTGAGTGGAAGGGAAGCATGAGGGTGGGGAAATAGGAAGGTGCAGTGCAAGGGGCCAAATAAAACAATCAAAAAGCAGTGAAAGCAAAAACATCAGCAAAAAACACAATCCAATCGTGTATATGTGAGAGATGGGTGTGTGTGATAGTGTACTGAAAAATGCATAGGTGCTGGAAAAGGGGTGATAAGGTGTCAAGATGGGAAGAAAATGGGACAGAGGTGAGACAAAGAAACACACAAGGTGAAGTGCCATAAAGGTGAACGTGTATTGAGGGTGGGTAGAATCGGATGTAAATTGTACAAAATGGTGTAACTAGTCACAGTGGGAAGGAATGACGTGAAAGAGACCCACAATACAGGGTATGTCACGTCAGGTCCAACTCATCAATGTGTTCAGATACTGGTGATTACCTGTCTCCAGAGTACAGGTCAGTTGGTCAGTCTGATGAAACAGTAGGAACTAAATGCAGAACCCCCAATCTGCTTGGTCATTATAAATAGAGTGCTGACCGCTGATTGGATGCCTAATTGGGCTGCAGGTGCACGCAGGCTGTCCCCACCCCCCCTCCTCCTCCAGCAGGGATTAGCACTCCACATGTGGCTCCCCCGGCGCTCAGGAAGATGGATATCCCGGCACAGCCGTCACATCCGCCGTAATATCGTGATGTCATGACGTCACGCGCACGCACGCAGCATCGCCATGGGCTACCTCCATTGGAGGTGTAAGTACTCCAAGGGGTGGTGATGGTCTGATGGTTGTCAGAAAACACCTGGCATCATACAGCGACTTCCCAACCGAGAAACTGGGTCCCAATGGGTCATTCAGAGAAAGTGCAAAAAAGCCTCTTACCAGATCCTGTGGATTCCCATGTCAGCGACAGGGAATCTCATGCGCAGTTTGTCACAAATGACGTGGAATGGGAGCTCAGGAATTGCCAATCCCTTGGATTGTGGTCTGTATGGATCTCGGCCGGCAACCGGATGGGTCCTCACAACGAACCGTCCTCACACCGAACCGTCCCAGCGTGCATCAGAAGTTTCACAAACGGTCCCCCGAAAGGAGCAGTTGGAGGGACTGGATCTCATGTGGTAAATGTGGAAACAAAAAGAATGTGCCTCCACATGGTGCAGATAAAAAAGGGTGTTTTTATTGACAAAAACGACCATACACAAATAAAAGCGTGATCACGGAGGATAAAAGCAAATGGGCAACAAAGAGAGTGGTGTATGTACCCGACGCGTTTCGACCTAGGGGTCTTCAACAAGGGCACTATGCCCCTGTTGAAGACCCCTAGGTCGAAACGCGTCACCATTGTGTTTGAGGAATATTCTCCTGAGCTTATAATTCTCCGACGTCTCCCCCACGGGTCCCGACAGGGGTCCCCGGCCGTCCACCACATCAGCAGGGGAAAAGGGGGGGTTACTCGTCCATGCATGTCTTACAAGGAGTCACACCAAGTGGATATTTCCCAAAACTGGGGAGGAGCGTGGGGGCAAGCGAGCGAGACCTGCAGCCAAAGCATCAAATAACAGACAACTGTACCATCAGTGCATTCTGTTTAGCACGGATAGAGACATATGTATCATGTGTCACTTTTTGAAAAAAAGGGATAACTCTGTTTATAATTTATTTAATATTTGTTTGATGTTGTCTGTACTTATTGGGGTCAGCGATGTATGAATATTCCCATAGTGGTGATGGTAACAAAGGGAGGGGAAGGGGTTAACAAGGGTAGATAGGACTGTCGGGACCCGTGGGGAGACGTCGGAGAATTATAAGCTCAGGAGAAACTGCTCAAACACAATGTGATTGGTAATTATACTGTTAAACATATATATATTATATTATATTTTTATGGTCACATCCATGAACTCTAATACGCAAATTTTGTCACAGCGCCTCAATCCTCTGAAGATGACCCGACGGGGTCGAAACGCGTCAGTTTGTCACCCTATTATAGCGCTTGATCATTGTATAAACTTGTGCCAGCTTCATTTGTGTTATCTCCTGTAGCACAGCTCTTATTTTAACCATTACGGTTAAGTCCCACTAATTAAAAAACCCTTTCAAGTAACAACTTATTATTTTCATAATTTTTTGCTGCTTTAAAACCCCACGGGGGATATCTTCTTTTTCTTTTTGACATTAATCGGGGTGTGCAGCACTCTATATCTTCTCAGTATGTGTCTCTCCCCTTTTCTCTAATATAAAATTTGTAAAAAAGAAGAAAAGTGTAAAGTGGGTGTTAAACGGTCAACTCAAGACATATGTGTAAAGACAGACGAAAAGTATTCAGACCCCTTTAAATTTTTCACTCTTTGTTATATTGCAGCCATTTGCTAAAATCATTTTAGTTCATTTTTTTCCTCAGTAATGTACACACAGCACCCCATATTGAAAAACACAGAATTGTTGACATTTTTGCAGATTTATTAAAAAAGAAAAACTGAAATATCACATGGTCCTAAGTATTCAGACCCTTTGCTCAGTATTTAGTAGAAGCACCCTTTTGATCTAATACAGCCATGAGTCTTTCTGGGAAAGATGCAACAAGTTTTTCACACCTGGATTTAGGGATCCTCTGCCATTCCTCCTAGCAGATCCTCTCCAGTTCTGTCAGGTTGGATGATAAACGTTGGTGGACAGCCATTTTTAGGTCTCTCCAGAGATGCTCAATTGGGTTTAAGTCTCTGGCTGGGCCATTCAAGAACAGTCACGGAGTTGTTGTGAAGCCACTCCTTCATTATTTTAGCTGTGTGCTTAGGGTCATTGTCTTGTTGGAAGGTAAACCTTCGGCCCAGTCTGAGGTCCTGAGCACTCTGGAGAAGGTTTTCGACCAGGATATCCCTTTACTTGCCAGCATTCATCTTTCCCTCAATTGCAACCAGTCGTCCTGTCCCTGCAGCTGAAAAACACCCCCACAGCATGATGCTGCCACCACCATGCTTCACAGTTGGGACTGTATTGGACAGGTGATGAGCAGTGCCTGGTTTTCTCCACACATACCACTTAGAATTAAGGCCAAAAAGTTCTATCTTGGTCTCATCAGACCAAAGAATCTTATTCCTCACCATCTTGGAGTCCTTCAGCTGATTTTAGCAAACTCCATGCAGGCTTTCATGTGTCTTGCACTGAGGAGAGGCTTCCGTCGGGCTACGACTGGTGGAGGGCTGCAGTGATGGTTGACTTTCTACAACTTTCTCCCATCTCCTGACTGCATCTCTGGAGCTCAGCCACAATGATCTTTGGGTTCTTCTTTACCTCTCTCACCAAGGCTCTTCTCCCCGATAGCTCAGTTTGGCCGGACGGCCAGCTCTAGGAAGGGTTCTTGTCATCCCAAACGTCTTCCATTTAAGAATTATGGAGGCCACTGTGCTCTTAGGAACCTTAAGTCCAGCAGACATTTTTTTGTAACCTTGGCCATCTGTGCCTTGCCACAATTCTGTCTCTGAGCTCTTCAGGCAGTTCCTTTGACCTCATGATTCTCATTTGCTCTGACATGCACTGTGAGCTGTAAGGTCTTATATAGACAGGTGTGTGGCTTTCCTAAACAAGTCCAAACAATATAATCAAACACAGCTGGACTCAAATGAAGGTGTAGAGCCATCTTAAGTTAAATATATGAGTGTCACAGCAAAGGGTCTGAATACTTAGGACCATGTGATATTTCAGTTTTTCTTTTTTAATAAATCTGCAAAAAAATTCATCAATTCTGTGTTTTTCTATCAATATGGGGTGCTGTGTGTACATTAATGAGGAAAAAATGAACTTAAATGATTTTACAAATGACTGCAATATAACAAAGTGAAAAAATTTAAGGGGGTCTGAATACTTTCCGTCCCCACTGTATAATACTTGTACAAAAAAGGGAAAAAAATAATCCCCAAAAATACATGACAGTGATACACATACAGTATATATTGCATAAGAGCAAATGATGGCCTGTCGTGGTTTATAATACAATTTCTAATTTTTATATGTATCTGTGTCTTTGCATATATGTTTGGAGTTGACCGTTTAACGCCCACTTTACACTTTTCTTCTTTTTTACTATAAAATTAGATTTGGCACGCCAGGACATATCTTTTTGATCTGATATGGGTGGGTCTTGACTACATGTTATGACCCCAAACTACCTCACTACATACAATAATGTAAAATTTTATGGCCACCCAAATCATGCTGAAACAGGGAACAGAAAAGCTAAAGGAGGCAAGTGGCCTGCTTTGCATCAATACAGCATGATCCAGTGACAAGAAGAGGATGGCACTGTCCTGCTTGCAGTTTGATTCTTAGTATGGAATAAAGTGATAAACCATACACTTTGCATTTTGGTTGTTGGAATAATGTAGATTGCATTGGCAGGCAAGACTGCAGTCCAGAACCTTTTCTTATATGCATGAATGCCACTGAATGTCAACACAATGATGTTTTTGTATGACTCCTGGCAGTACTGCCACCATTTTCCACAGACTTGGCTGGGTATGTAGAAAATTGGCTCCAAGGACATATCCTAGTTTTATTCCTCAAGCCATTTATAAGGTTCTACCTTGGCTTTATTATAAAGCATCGCCATATAACAGAACATTATGTTTTTTGCTATTTCATAAAGCTAGTCTCCGGGAAAAAATAATAAAGTATAAGTTCACCTTTGGGAATATGTAAAATGTTACATATTCCACACATTTTTAAAGTGGAACATGTAACAAGTGCCCGCTCCTGCAGCTTCCTGCTGACCCCCCCGTGACAGCAGACTGGGGATCTTTTTCCTGTAGCCCACTGTCAAAATTTAAAAGAGCTCATCCATGCGGGGCTCCACCCATACAGCCCTGGTGAAAGGGCACTGGTAAAAGCTCTCGTAGTCCATTGAGCTTCCTGGACTAAAGTAACTGCCTGTATCAGAGGTACAGGCAGACAGCTACCCTGATAGTCTGCAAGAGCCTGACATTGCACCCACAATCAGCAGACTGCAGGTGCAATGATTTACAGGCTTATAAGAATATTGCCTTATATCTGTTTATATGGTGGTTAACATTGGGTAGACAGGCTCATTTTATGTGATAATAAAGATAGTCATTGTCACATTTTAAAGAATACTGGAGTTTTGCCATTTTAACCACTTGCCAACCAGCTGCCGCAGTTGTACTGCGGCAGAATGGCACGGCTGGGCGAAACTAGGGGCATGCCCCCTGCTTGCCCACAGAGCCGATGCGAGTGCCCGGCAGTCGCGATCGCTGCCAGGTTCCTGCGATCGCTCGTGGCACACCGAGAACCGGGATCTGTGTGTGTAAACACACAGTTTCTGGTTCTCTGTGGGGAGAAGAGACAGATCGTCTGTTCATACAGAGTATGAACAGTGATCTGCCATCTCCCCTACACAGTCCCCCCCTTCAGTTAGAACACACACTAGGGAACACAATTAACCCCTTGATTGCCCCTTAGTGTTAACCCTTTTTCTCTGCCAGTAACATTTTTACAGTAATCAATGCAGTTTTATAGCACTGATCGCTGTATCAATGCTATTGGTCCCAAAAATGTGTCAAAATTGTCCAACTTTTCCCCATAATGTTGCAGTCCTGATAAAAATTGCAGATCGCCACCATTACTAGTAAAAAAAATAATAATGGGGGCGTGGCTTGACAAGCAACCAAGATGGACGCGTTCTAGAGGAGCTCCGGGAACGACACAGCCTTTAGCCGGACAACCCGAGAGCATAGACCCAGAGATGGGAAAGCTGAACCTGCAGACTCCCCACTCCAGATCCCGCCGTAACTCCGCAGCCTCCTCCGCCGCCAGAAGCATCACAGAACTCCTTAAAGCACAGCCGGCCCCACGAGGCAGTGGAGCAGGCCCCAAGATGGCGCGGGCTTCACAAGATGAGGAGGACTTCAGCGAGGATTCGCAATCAGCAGCGGAGGAATCAGGTAGGGGACGTAATCGTTCCAATAAACCCCTCACTTATGCGGACATGTCCGGATTCGTTGCTGATATAAAATCAACATTTTCGGCCGCCATCACTGACCTGAAATCAAATCTCCTTTCACTAAGATGGTGACCGTGGAAGCGGCTGGCAGGCACAGGGATAGAGCCCTGAACAGATTGGAGAGGGTAGCTGATTCACATGCCTCAAAGTTCCTTTTAAATGAACAGACATTTAGAGGACCTAGACAACCGTGGGAGGAGGAACAATATCAGGGTGAGGGGGATACCTGAGACTGTTGATACAGATCAGATCATACCTACTCTACAGCGTGTTTTAAACTCCCTGCTGGAAAGACAGGAAGACACAGACATACAGTTTGTGAGAGCCCACAGAGCCCTTAGAGCCAGAGGCCCGGATACGGCTGCCTTCAAAGTTACCCACTCAAAGAAGACATCATGAGAAAGGCGCGCAGAAACGACCATATTGTCTTTAATGGTGAACACATTATGCTCTTCCAGGACCTCTCCCAAATTACTCTGAAAAACTGCAGAGCATTACGACCCCTCTTGGACAAACTCAGGGAGCATGACATACGCTACATGTGGCGATTCCCCTTTGCTTTGGTGGTAACACAGGCTGGGAAACAACACATACTATGCTCGCCTTCTGACTTACCGGATTTCTGTGAAGGCCTAGGGGTGGACAGAGTGGATTTACCTGAATGGTACCAAGAATTTGCCTTACCACCACTTACCAGAAGCCCCCACACCTCGCCATCCTCTACACCAGAGAAACAGTTCCCCAAACGGATGAAACATGGCCGCGGCGGCGGACAACAGTCAGGGACACCGAATAGGCGACAAACCCCACGCAGGTCCCAATCAGCAGAGTAACACATCATGGTTATAACCCTGGAGTTTGATGCATCGGTTCCCAGCAGCACCCTCAATTGGTCATAACACTTGCTAGCCGCAACTTTTCACCTCCAAAGTATTACACCAACAGCCTAACATCACCAGAGGACTAATACTAGACCATTTGAGCTGGCATTGCCTAGAAGGAATAAAATTACCACTTTGGCTGTATTGACACTGATTGCCACAAAAGCAGCGGACTGCCTTTCCTATGTCACAAGCAGCTCCACAGAGGACAACGCTTCCTGGCACTGTACCTGATCTAAACGCATGAAAGTTCCCGAGTACTCTGTGACCTAGGCTTCGGAGAACTCTGAAACCTTTTGTGCTGGAGCATTACAGGCGGTAACATCCAACGAGAACAAGATGCGTTTCACACAGACTTCAAGGAGGATCTTTGAAGTCTCCCAGAGACATTTTTTCTTTTATTTTTACTCCTTACACAGGGTTGATCCTCAATGACATTAGTTTATTTATGGCCTATTTTTCAGGCTGTGTCGTTCCTTTTTTGTTCCTTTTTGTTTGGTTTACTCCTCATTGGTATTTTACCTGGTTTGTTCTATAATGGTTTCGTGGTCAGGTCGTGTTCCTTACCATGGGTCCGTTAGTTGTGGCTGATCCATCTCGGTGGTAACCCACCCATGTACCCACAAAGTGCAGTTGGGCCGGAGTGTTTTTTTTTTTTTTTCTTTCGACCCAAGTGCACTAATTAAACGCTTTAGAGAAAGTAAATTACTATCTAAAGTTTGTTTACTTGCATAGCTACTCCGATAATATAGGATTCGTTCTCTATCTCTGAATCCTATTCTCTTGGTTCCTATTTCTTTCTCTCTCCCTTTCTTGGATCTATATCTCTCCTGCGATCTCTCTCCTTGGTCTGCTGAAAAGTATTTTAAACACTAAGTAATTTTGATTTGTTCTTGCAGAGCTAGATTGAAAAGTTCCCCCAACACTGAATTCCAGAGATGGCGTTCACCTCACTTGGAAGGTTGCCCACGGTGATTTCTCACAATATCAGGGGATTGAACATCCCTGAGAAACGTGTTTCTCTTCTCAGGGAGCTGAAGAAAGGTAGGCCTCAATTCGTTTTCTTACAGGAAACACATTTCAGAACCAACCAAATTCCTAAAATTACCAACGCGTACTTTACTGCAGCCTACCATGCAACTAATGATTTAGCAAAAACTAAAGACACCCCCTTTACCCTCACGGACAGGCTGGCAGACCCAGAAGGTCGCTACATTTTCATTAAGGGAACTTACAGAAACAGGACAGTGACACTGGCAAATGTGTACTTCCCCAACTCATCTCAGGTTACCTTTTGCCAGAAGGTTATCCGAGAGCTCAAGGGCTTTACACCGGGGCTCTTGATCATGGGAGGAGACTTTAACTGCTTGACATCCGCGCTATAGCCGAATGACGGCTACAGCGCGGACCTGAATTCCCGGGAGGCCGTCATATGACGGCCTCCCCTGTGCGCGTGCCCTGCGCGCGCCCTGCAGGGCGCGCGTGGAGCGCGCTGTGATCACCGAGTCACTGAGACTCGGGTGATCACCGATCCAAGTAAGGGGCCAGTCCCGGCCCCTTACCATGTGATCAGCTGTCAGCCAATGACAGCTGATCACATGATCAAAACAAAAGCTCTGTGATCGTTTTTTTTTTTCTCCTCGCGCTGACAGTGCGAGGAGAAAAAAAAGCCGATCACCGGCTCAGCAGCAAGGGACATCGGTCCCGAAGAGGAGGAGGCAATAATGCCTCATACGTGCCTCAATTGTGCCACAAGTACCCCCTGCCAATGCCACCTGTTGTTGCCACATCACAGTGCCCACAGTGCCCACCAGTGCCACGTATCAATGCCCATAAGTGCCACCTATCAATGCCTGCAAGTGCCACCTATCAATGCCCACCATTGCCACCTAACAATGCCCACCAGTGGTGCCAATCAGTGCCACCTAGCAGTGTACAAGATCATCGCCCATTATTGCCACCAATCAGTGCCCATCACTGCCACCCATCAGTGCCCATCACTGCTACCTATCAGTGCCCATTGGTGCCGCCTCATCAGCGTACATCAATGAAGGAGAAAAATTACCCTTTTAAAAAATTTTATAACAAAATATAAAAAAAATTATTTTTTTTTTTTTAAATTCGCTCTTTTTAAATTTTTTTAACAAAAATTAATTGCAATAATTGCTGATTTCAGCACCGCACTGCAAACAATTCCAGCCGGGAACTGTATTTGTGAGTGGACTATTGATCCATTCCCCTAAACATAACCCATGCAGGCAAATGCTTCTATTATATACCCAATTGATGCCGCAACAATGTTCGTTTTAGTTAGAGCCTCTTTGGACTACTGAAAACACATTGGACCCGGGTCTTAGATATTTTTGTCTGTATGTGTATGGCTGATGTTAGTGTGAGAGGTGTTCAATAGGTATGGTGGCCACCTAAGTCCCCTAAGACGTCAGTCTTATTTTAACTATATGTTATTAGTAGCTGCAATTTGATGTGGAGGAGTTATCTGTAACACATTTTGTTTTTTTCTAAATTGTTCGATTTTTGATAACTAATAAAGATTTACAATTAATTATGTTAGTGGGTCCTTGTTGAAGAACTGCTTTACAGAGTACTCTCTGGATTCTCTTTTGTAATTATTGCCACATCACAGTGCCCACAGTGCCTACCAGTGCCACGTATCAATGCCCATAAGTGCCACCTATCAATGCCTGCAAGTGCCACCTATCAATGCCCACCATTGCCACCTAACAATGCCCACCAGTGGTGCCAATCAGTGCCACCTAGCAGTGTACAAGATCATTGCCCATTATTGCCACCAATCAGTGCCCATCACTGCCACCCATCAGTGCCCATCACTGCTACCTATCAGTGCCCTTTTAAAAAATTTTATAACAAAATATAAAATTTATTATTTTTTTTTAAAATTCGCTCTTTTTAAATTTTTTTAACAAAAAATAAAAACCGCAGAGGTGATCAAATATGACCAAAAGAAAGCCCTATTTGTGGGGAAAAAATGATAAAAATTTCATTTGGGTACAGTGTTGCATGACCGCGCAATTGTCATTCAAAGTGTGTCAGTGCTGAAAGCTGAAAATTGGTCTGGATAGGAGGGGGGTTTAAGTGCCCTGTAAGCAAGTGGTTAATGTCCCACTAAACCCCACAGCAGACTCCTCCACTGGAAATGTGTACTTCCCCAACTCATCTCAGGTTACCTTTTGCCAGAAGGTTATCCGGGAGCTCAAGGGCTTTACATCGGGGCTCTTGATCATGGGAGGAGACTTTAATGTCCCACTAAACCCCACAGCAGACTCCTCCACTGGAAAGTCATGCATCATGTATAGAGCACTTAAACAAATCAAACAATGTTTAAACTCACTACAGTTAGTAGATACATGGAGATTTCTCCACCCAGACACTCAAGACTTCACATATCACTCCATTCCCCATGATCGATACTCACGCATCGACCATATATACATCTCCCAAAGAGACTTACAGACGGTGAAAGATGCCCACATAGGCATCCAGTCAATTTCGGACCGTGCACCCATTTCTCTGGGGGTGGATTTGCATTCTCCACCACCCAGGTCAAACTCATGGAGATTGAACACCTCATTGCTAACAGATCCTGACTTACTCCCTCGCATTCGTGCAGCTATATCAGACTTCTTCATATCTAACAACACACCGGACATGGACCCGTTGCTGATCTGGGAGGCACACAAATGCACAATACGGGGGGAATTGATTAAGATGGGGGCACAACGCAAAAAAAGGCAAGAAAAATAAATATGTGACTTGACCGACAAAATATGCACATTAGAAACCTCACACAAACAATCCTTGGCATTTCAAACTGCCAGAGAACTGTTAGATACCAGAAAAACTTTACAACAACTGTTCCAGGCCAAAGCGAAGAATCGCTATTTTTTAAGAAACGGATCTATTATGAGTCAGAAGACAAGACGGGGAGGTTTTTGGCAAGGGCACTAAAAGAAGCCAACTCCACCAATGTCATAGCGGGTATTAGAACACAAGAAGGGACTCTAGAAGTAACCTCAGAAGCCATAGCGACACAGTTTCACCGATATTATTCCAAACTCTATAATTTAGCACGACAACACAGACCCTCTACAATACCAACCAATCGAGCACAGGCCATACAGGACTATTTGACTGACAGTGGTCTACCACGGCTGGAAGACGCTGAGACGACCCCCTTAGAAGACCAGATAACGCTCATGGAGATTCAGGGGGCAATCAAGGGACTTAAATCAGGAAAGAGCCCAGGCCCGGATGGCTACACATCTGCCTACTACAAAACCTTTAGCGACATCCTATCTGCACCCCTGACCAAGGCTCTGAACTCCCTTTCTACACCCGGGCAGGTTCCACATGACTTTCTCTCAGCTCACATAACAGTGATACACAAAGCAGAAAAGGACCCCACAGAATGCACAGGTTATAGGCCCATCTCGTTACTAAACCTAGATCTCAAACTACTGTCCAAAATAATAGCTAACAGACTAAAGCCTCTTCTCCCCTCTCTAATTGGCCCAGACCAAGTGGGTTTCATGCCGGGTAGAGAGGCCAGAGACAACATCATCAAGGGCTTGCTCCTGATGCATGCGGCATACACTCTGGGGATCGAGGGCCTTCTCCTGTCCACGCACGCGGAGAAGGCCTTCGATCGAATCTCCTGGGACTACATGTTGGCAGTGTGCCGTCATGTTGGTTTGGGTAAGCACATGATGACCTGGATCACAGCCCTGTACCAAAATCCATCTGCCAAAATAAGAGTAAATGGCATCCTGTCAGACAAGGTACAGATTTCCAACGGGACCAGACAGGGGTGTCCTCTACCACTGTTACTGTTCATTCTATCACTGGAGCCATTCATCAGAAAGATTAACAAAAACTAATCCATTTCTGGTTTTGAAGTGGCTAACAGAGTATACAAGACAGCAGCTTATGCTGACGACTTCTTGTTTTTCTTATCCAAACCACATACCACAATTCCAAACCTAATGAAGGAGTTCACACATTACGGCTACATTTCTAACCTCAAAATCAATTACTTCAAATCTGAGGCAATGAATATCACACTGACAGCAGACACACTCACCAGAACCCAGGGGAATTGCCCGTTCCGATGGGTAACTAGTACTCTTAAGTATCTGGTAGTTTTGCTGTCCCCGAGACTGTTGACAATAAATGAAAAAAAATTCCCACCTATGCTGAGTAACATTTCCACAGATTTACAGAATTGGAACTCTAAATACTTTTCCTGGTTTGAAAGAGCAGCCATTCTCAAAATGACTATTCTCCCCCGACTACTGTACTTGTTGAGGTCACTACCTGTCAAAATCCCACAGACCTTCTTCAAACGACTACAGTCTCTTCTCATACGTTTTCTATGGGGTCACAAACGTCCTAGAATCAAGTTTGCTTCCCTAACTAGGCCCAAGGAGTGGGGTGGTATGGGATTACCACACTTCCAAAACTATTACCTAGCCTCTCACCTCACTAGAGTGATTGATTGGCATTGCCACGGGAAGTCCAAAGATTGGTCAAATTAGAAGAGTCACTGATTAAAGGCACACTTAGGTTTTCCCCATGGATCCCTTGGAGAAGACAACAGAAATCTATAAAAAGACACCCACTGACTGGGACTACCTTGGAGGTCTTCCAGACGGTGATTAAGAAGTTTGACTTAACGTCACAACTCAGTCCACTAATCCCATTACAAAAAAACCCGGACTTTGCCCTGGGACTGGAAGGCAAGACCTTTCAGTCTATAGATCCACAAAAACAACTCACTGCAGGAGACTGCATCAGAAATGACAGAGTTAAGGACTATTCTGTGCTGAAAGATGATAACAATCTCCCTCATTTACCTAGATGGACATACATCCAGATTCGCAGCTTTGTCACTAAGACTAAACAACCTTACTTTCAAAGACCTATGACTCAACTGGAGATAGCATGTCACAAGGGTGATGACTTTTTCAAGACGACCTCTACTACATATATGTGGCTACAACACTCTAAAACAACAACAGAGGACAGGTTTAGGACAGAATGGTCTAGAGCCCTGCAGAGAGACATTACAGACAATCAGTGGCAGACGGCGTGTAGGTTAGCGCATAAATGCTCCATCAGTACCAAAACACAGGAGACGGCATATAAGCTTTTGACTCACTGGTATGCCACTCCCCATAGACTCAAAGCTTGGTTCCCAGAAGTATCAGATAGGTGCTGGAGATGTGGGGGAGAGACTGACACTCTCCTACACATATGGTGGCAGTGCCCAACACTGGATGCCTTCTGGACTGGGGTGAAGGATACCATACGACAGATCACGGAGACCAGAATCACTCTAGACGCTGCCTGCTGCTTGCTCCACGTTTCCAACTTCCCGTATAAAAGATACAAAAAATCCTTAACAAAGCACCTTCTGAATGCTGCAAAGGCACTAATACCACTCCGTTGGAAGAGCACCCAGGCTCCATCAATGTTGGAGTGGCTTCAGAAAGTCTCTGAGGTCTGTCACATGGAAGACATACTAGCTCAAACCTCCGATGACATAGAGAGATACCACAAGACATGGTCCCCCTGGCTCCAGTTTAAGGTTACATCAAAACGATCACTTAATGAACAATTAATGCCTTACTGAATAAAAGAGAGGCGCGATCACCCCTAACTAAGCTTCAGCGTAACGCGGCGGCCAAGGAGAGAGACATTACTCTTTCGCAGACATTTCCTATTTTCTTTTCTTCTCTACTTCCTTTTTTCTCTTTTCTTCTTCCTTTTTCTTTTTCTTCCCTTCTTCTACCACTTCGTTTCTAGACAGGTATATTGAAAAACTTTTCAAAGAACTCAGAGCTGATGGTTAGATATGCTTTATGCCATAAAAATCTAAGTTAGCCCCAGTTATTAACTGGGTGAGGCTCCTGAATTCTCCAAATTTACACGCAGTCTTGCATGCCCCCAGTTTTGGCAGTATGACAACATAATTGCATAGACTATATATTGTAACTTAGTCTGGATGTTAGTTAACACTCCTGATGAGCATTAGAGGTTAAAATTCAATCGTACCAGATTAACAAGGCAATGTGGCTTTGAATGTTAATTTGTATTTACCTTCAATAAACCTTTTTTGATGAAAAAAAAAAAATAATAATAATAAAAATGCCATACAACTATTCCCTATTTTGTAGACGCTATAACTTTTGCACAAACCAATCAATATACGCTTATGCCCCGTACACACGGTCGGATTTTCCGATGGAAAATGTCCGATCGGAGCGTGTTGTCGGAAATTCCAACCGTGTGTGGGCTCCATCGGACATTTTCCATCGGATTTTCCGACACACAATGTTGGAGAGCAGGAGATAAAATTTTCCGACAACAAAATCCGATCGCGTCAATTCCGACCGTGTGTGGCCTGTTCCGACGCACAAAGTGCCACGCATGCTCAGAAGAAATTCCAAGACGGAACAGCTCGTTCTGGTAAACTTAGCGTTCGCAATGGATACAGCACTTTCATCACGCTTCAATGTTCAAAATGGTTTAATACAGCGCACTCTTTTCTTCTTTATAATGTGACAAGAATATATTAGTTTTGCTGCTCATATTCACACACACTTCTCACAAACTTATTTCGTTACTATTTATCGTGATTCCCTCAATATATTTTGATTTCTCACATCTGACAACATATTTTTGTATATTTTTTATATATTTTTTGGCTTTAATGTAGATTCTTTTTTTGTGTTTGTATTTTATTTTTATTTTTTTTGCGATTTTGATTTGTACTCCTGAAAATTTTTGTGTGTGTTTTTTGTGACAAGTTCCCACAACACCATTGATATGTTGTTCTATTTAATCTGTAGGAGATTGTTTGGTGTTGTTGTCCCTTGTTAATTTTACATTTTATGTTAGAAATGTACCTGAATCGTCACCAACAAACTGTCCTTTTTGGATGAAAACACACAGGAGAGTAGAATTTATCTAAAAAATTTTATTAAGGGCTCACAACTAAACAAAGAGGGAGGCAACGCTGGAGAAACTGCAGAAGTGGGTGAAGCCTTGTACCCCCAGGGCACACATCAACTTTTTTTAAGCAAAATTGGTGGCCTGAGGCGTCCATATCTAAGGGAGGGCAGTCTGGTCCAGAAGTCCCAGAGATCCGGAAAGCAGCAGATGACATCTGTGTCCCCAGGCTGTGGTCATACGAGAGACGGCATCTTCTGTCAGACCAGACTGAACCCAGGCCATCACTCTTTGGTCTTCCTTCCACGCTTCCTTCCACACTGTGCCTCACAGAGGCTGCGTTGACCCTCCTGCATGCCCTGCAGTTTGGTGGCAGCCATGCAGGCAAAGGCCTCTTCAGGAGTTGGTAAGGCTCTGAGGGACGCAGAAGCCTCCTGGATCAGCCTGAACACTGAATCCTGCACGGGACTTGGAGTGGCCTTCCTGGCTCGTTTATGTGGCAGGCGGAGGGGAGGGACCTGAGACAGGCTGCGACTGGTCCCAGGCTTCTCCTGGCTGACACTTAGCCCCGCCTCCTCCTGGCTGCCACTAATTCCCGCCTCCTCCTGACTGCCACATTCCACAGCCTCCTCCTGGCTGAGGTCTTCCTGTGTATGAAAAAGGGACATAGTTTTAGTATTGTTTTCATCAATCACACACAATTTTCACCTCCTGACTGCTGCAAATTGAATGTTAACAAATATAACAGACTATCCTTCTGAGCCCAGCAGTTTTCATTCTTGTCCCAATTTTGGGTGCCCACTACTGTCTATTGATATGTAAAACACTTTTTTTAATCAGCAATTAGTGATCAATAATAACATCTAGTAAACATCATTTATTTATTGACCAGAAATCTGTAGAAGAATGCTATACCTGACTCCAGCTGGGCTCCTCAACTTCTTCCTGGCTGGAAGGCCCAGGTTGGACATCGGAAGCCTCAGCTGGGGTGGAAGGAAGCGTGGAAGGAACAGTGGAGATGGATTCCCTGACTTCAGTGTGGTCTGACAGAAATCGCAGTCTCTCATAGTACCAGAGCCTGGGGACATAAACGTCATCTGCTGCAGCTCCGGACCTCTGGGAATCTGTGACCTTCTTGTGCTCCCTTAGATACGTGCTCCTCAGGCCACCAATTTTAGCTTTTAAATAAGGGATGGTTGCTGTGGGGACCACTGGCTTCACCAACTCCAGCAGTTTCTCCAGCGCTGCCTGCCTCTTCTGTTTGTGATTATAGTGGGGGTGTCTCATGTGCCACAGACAGGGCAGCTCCCTGTATTTGTCTATGAACAGGGGCAGGAAATTGTGGTCGTTGAACCCATCCATTTTCTCTGCAAGACACAACACAAGACAAACCCTAATGTCAGGCAAAACTCCCCTAATCTTGTTACAATATAGGCTTACATTTCGAAGCAGTATAGGCGCAAGTTTAGATCTTACCTTCGTTATCACGATCGGCGTCTCCGATGCTCCTTCCTCCGCTCACAGATCGTACGTAATACGCACGTGTGTTACGCTTTATACACACTGCGCATGCGTATAACTCCGCCCGCCCCTGACGTTCTTTCTAGTCTATTCCCCGCCCCTTTTCATTCGGCGCAGTGGGGGAAGAGCACATGGTGGATAGACAGCAGGTGCGTGCTAATTGTAGCAACGAGGAGGAGGAGGAAAGGCCGGAGCCTGAAACGTCCCGATCCAGAAGGAGATTTAAGGACTCAAATATGTCCTTTGGGGAGATGTTGGAAATGGTGGACATCCTGAAGAAGGCCGACTATGATGGAAAGTATGGACCTTACCCCAACCCCAATATACGAAAGGCCAAGATTATTGCAAAAGTGGTCAGGAGTCTGCACCGGAATTTCGGGGTACGACGATCGAAAGATCAGCTCAGGAAGCGGTGGTCGGACCTGAAATTACGAGAACATGAGCAGTACAGAAAGATCCGGAGAGTGCTGCAAAAAAGTAAGTAGTTGTGCTGTGTTCCTATTCTTTTTGTGTTTATTACATTCGTGCTGCTCCATGTGCTTTTAGGAACTGTTGTACAGTTTAAAATGGCAACTTTCATGTTCATGGGCACATTATTCGTTCGGATCCAACATTTTTCGTTCCAACTATAAAATACCATTGTTTAGCCCATATGCATTTGGCCACCATTTTGACGCCCTATACTTGTCTTCAAAGAATTGGGTTGTGTAGATGGCTTTGTTACTAGAATGAAATGC
This sequence comes from Lithobates clamitans, assembly GCA_037952925.1. Lineage (NCBI taxonomy): Eukaryota > Metazoa > Chordata > Amphibia > Anura > Ranidae > Lithobates > Lithobates clamitans. The sequence continues at coordinate 5,131,287 of JBBGZY010000605.1, read as the reverse complement.
AAACTAGATTCTGTGTAAGGAGAGGACACTGAGCAGCTGTTTACACATCTGGACAGTGGAGCACTAGTGTGGGACACAAGAACACCCTTTTTATTAGGGGGGGCCAGGTGCTCCAGTGTATACTATAGGGGTGACTCCATCTGGGAAGCTTGTACAAAACAGGTAAAGTATTGCAGGTTGACAAAGGACACTAAAAAAGCTACATCTTGGAACTCTGCTAAAACTGACAATTGTAACCCACTTCCAAGCAATGTTTCCTATTTATAGTTCTGACATTAAATATCTGTGTGCTAAGTATACCATTTTTGTTTTACATATTGGAGAAAAGACTCGGATGACACCCCTCATCCCAGGAGACCAGAGCCCCCCCCCTCTGGAAGAAGGGGAAATCCCCCCAACACAAGCTGAGCAGGAGGATGAAGACATGGTGGAACTAGTCACCACAACAGGTGAGTGTCTGCAACCACAGGCTCAGATAAGAGATGGATGGCGGCATATTTTTTAGACCTAATTTATTTTGGGGTTCCTCTCTTTTTAGGTGATCGTGAGGTTGTGGATCCAGATCCTTTCACATCCGAAAGTGCCCAGATCCTGATCAGGGAATTCATGGGGTGTAATTTACAATTGGAAATCATCAAGAAAAACATCAATGATGTTATTCCAAAATATAAAAACATCATTGATGTTTTGGGGCGAGTTTAAAGCCCCTCCAAATCACTTTCTTCTTTTGTGTGCTACAATGTGCTAAATGTTTTTGTGATTTTTCAGAAAGCCAAATTTGGAGGATGCACACAGTGTGCCAACATGTGCTATCTGCCATCACGGGAGATCAATGGACACGTTTTGGGGGTGCAACCCCTTCCTCAATTATAAAGTAGCTGAGAGGAAGGGCTTGCTCCCCCAAAACACATCCCTTGATCCCCCGTGATGGCAGCTAGCACATGTTGACTTTGTGAAATTTGTGTGCATCTTCCAAATTTGGCTTTTCCAGGGATGATTTCACCCCATCTGAACGCAATATCAAACACAGTTCCTAAATACTCATGTCTGATATTGCCTTCAAATTCGACCAAATGTGACGTTTGTAAGTTCAAGATTTGTGTCTTTTCTTGTTGGTTTTACACAGGCCTGTTTTCTATAAAATGGACATTTTGATTTTGGATAATGCCACCACAAAAATTGTTATACAACAAACATGTTGGTTTGTTGGAAAAACCTTTGGTAAATGCACATGTGATTGTGCAGGTATTAAAAAGATTGTTAATCAAGAATGTGTGGAGTATTGTCTCAACGCTACAACACTTTTGGGGTGATGTAATTGTTGTTTTCTGAGAAAATGGGGGTTATTTCCTAAGGGCAAATCCACTTTGCACTACAAGTGCAGTTTCAGTGCAGTTGCAAGTGCACTTGTAGTGAAATGTGTTTTTGCATTTAGTAAATCCTATAACAGTGCTTTGTATAAGGTTACACAATCATGCCATTTTCTGCACTCAAAACATTACTGTCAGGGTCAGCTAAAACAAACACAAGCAGTAAATGTCCACAAAGAATTTTTTTGTTTTTTTTTATTATAAAAAGGCTTCACAGATTGTCTGGCATATTGATAGCCCCGCTACCCGCAAAGAACTCCAGGTAGCGTAACCGGACATCACGGGCACTCAGGGAGGGCAAGCCAGGACGGCCACTTTCAAGCGCCGTCAGTGTGGTTTGATGTATGATTCCGGCCTCAGGCCCAACTGAGCCAGCATAGTTGGCCGAATGTTTCCTTAAAAAGTTATGGAGAACACAGCACGCAAGTACAATATGGTTCAGTTTATACTCCGCCATATGGATGGGTGTCAGAAATAGGCGGAACCGGCTGGTCAGGATTCAAATGTGTTCTCCACCACTCTTCGGGCTCTGGCCAGCCGGTAATTAAAAACCCTCTGTTTCGGGGTGAGGGTCCTCATTGGGAATGGCCGCATCAGGTGGTCCCCCAGCGCAAATGCTTCATCAGCAACGAACACAAATGGGAGTCCTTCAACATTGTCCTCTGGAGCTGGCAAGTCCAAGCTGCCATTCTGGAGACGCCTGTAGAACTCCGTCTGGGCGATGACTCCACCATCGGACATCCGGCCATTCTTCCCCACGTCCACATACAGGAAGTCGTAATTAGCCGACACCACCGCCAACATCACTATACTATTGAACCCCTTGTAATTATAATAGTACGACCCTGAGTTGGGTGGTGGGACGATGTGGATGTGTTTCCCATCAATTGCCCCTCCGCAGTTAGGAAAGTCCCACCGCTGGGCAAAGTGGGAGGCCACAGTCTGCCATTCCTGTGGCGTGGAAGGAAACTGTTGAGGAAAAAACAAAAAACATTACTATTTTTACTCTGAAACATGGCAAGCAGATTACACACAAACATTATGGGGCAACCTCCAGATAGCATTTTTTTAAAGGGGAATTTAACACCGCCAAAGTATAAGGTACACCTATCATATTCCCCCTCCCCCCTCTCATGGGCCATTTGTAACATTATAGGGGGTGTGTGGAAATCTTGGACAGGTAACCATCTTCACTTCATTGAGAGATGAATGCCTAAATAATGTGTATTACTTGGAACAGCCCCTCCTTAGTTACACTATTGGCAGACCACTGGACAGGTAAGAAGTGTCATAATACAAAAATATAAATACACATTGTACACATTTGAGGACATTTGGACATTCTGCTATTACCTGTCAATATAATAATAGGATACAAAAACTTTAAACAGTACCATTGGAAAGTATACAGGCAGGCCCTTGCACTACATGCTTTGGGGAATTCATCCATAAATCTGAGCACTAAAGAGATGGGTATAGTGTGTATGGGTTTGGCAAAGTCAGCAGATAGATGATTGAAGATACATAGAGAATTGGGATCAGCTAACTTAGCTTTTGGGGGGAGGGAGGGTTACTAAAAATTATTTGGGGACACCACAAAAAAAACCTCTGGCACTCTGCCTGAATTTAAATCAAAAATAACATTGCCAAACATTTTAGGGGGTGTTTGGGGTAAAGCACTACTATGGAGCAGAAAAAATACATTGTTAAGTGACTACATGAGGTGAATATAGGGCAGGATAAACCATGCTGGGGAGGTTAGTGAAGGGCAAATATGTATGAAGGACCTAAAATAATAATTACAGAAAAATCCAGCATGCATGAGAACAAAGGGGACATTCACAGCATATTACAATCATGGTAATTAGGGAATGAGGAAAGAAATACAATATATTAGCAAACATTCAATACAATAAAATGTGACATAAAAGGATAAAAATCTTACCTTCATATACTCCTTCTGCAGGACCTGGATGATGGCAGAACAGGTCTCTGGGATAATGATCCCCAGAGCCTGGGGGAGATGCCTGTCGAGAACTTCAAGTCCTGCAGGCTTCTCCCTGTCGCCAAATACCGCAGGGTAGCGACCAACCTCTGGTCCGGAGTGATGGCTTGCCTCATGCAGGTATCCTGCCTGCTGATATAGGGGGTCAGCGAAGCCAACAGACGGTGAAACACGGGGTCCGTCATCCTGAGAAAGTTCCTGAAATCATCAGGATTATTCTCACGGATCTCACGGAGCAAAGGCATATGAGAGAACTGGTGACGCTGAAGCAACCAATTCTTGGTCCATGAACTCCTCCCCACCCTGTTCATGGACTGGACTTGTGTCAAGGTCAGGACCCCAACACCAAGCCCCCACACAGCACGAACTCTACGAGGAGTACGCATACGAAACATGGCTAGAAAACGGTCGACTGCTCAGAACGCAGTAATAGAACGCACTGAAGAACAGCAAGGCCTGTGAAGAGCGACCTGAAAAACAGCAACGAACGAACAAGAATACAATGACTACCTAAAGTCACGCAGAACTTGCTTGCACGCACTGAAGAGCAGATACAAACCCACAAGCACAAACTGAACGGCAGAAAACGATCTGAAAGCCACGAGTCTGAAAAAGCGCGAATCGTCTCTCACCAAACTTTTACTAACACGAGATTAGCAAAAGGAGCCCAAAGGGTGCCGCGCTTGGTTCTGAACCGGCCTTTTCTTGTCTCGTCGTACGTGGTGTACGTGACCGCGTGGTTGTCGATCGGAAATTCCGACAACTTTGTGCAACCGTGTGTAGACAAAAAAAGTTTGAGCCAACATCCGTCGGAAAAAATCCTAGGATTTTGTTGTCGGAATGTCCGAACAAAGTCCGACCGTGTGTACGCCCTATTATTGTGATTTTTTTCACCAATAATATGTAGAAGAATACATATCGGCCTAAACTGAGGGGAAAAAAAAACGTTTTTTTATATATTTTTGGGTGGAAATTTATTATAGCAAAAAGTAAAACTTGTGAAAAGCTACACTTTAAGATTTCTCACTGAATGCAGTTTATAGTGCAGCAAATATTACTTTCCAAAATGATGATTTCACTCCACTGCTTTAAATATAGAATCTATAAGAAAGTTACATACAGTTTCTAAAGTATTTAATTAAATGTGAATAAATATTCTACATTATTGTATTAGCGTTAGTGCTTTCAAAATTCACCAACAAATAGCAAAATCCATTTATAGCCGTAGGTTTAAATGACATTAAAGTCTGCCTTGTGCTGGCTTGTTGACATACAGCAACTACATTGCACTGCACTAAGGTTCTGCATTTTTTAATCCTTATGTAAATGCAAAATATCTGTACAAAATGTCTTACATGTTATCCAAAAATGAATGCCAAACTGTGACTTTTCTTACTTCCCAATGCCAAAGTGTTATATTGTTTGATTCAAGTTATATTGCAAAAATGGAATAACAGCAGCAAAGCTTGGAATAGATGAGATATTTGCAAAATACATTTAAGTATTAAGAGGGATGTATAAGATGTTGCAATTTTTGCAAGTGAGTAGAATTAAGAATCATTTTATTTTTATGTCTACCATTCTAAATCCAGCTACTATATTAAAAAGTGTTTATATGGAAGCTTACAATTTGATTTAGTTGCTTATTTAAAAAAAAATGAAGAAAGACAACAACAACAACAAACAAACAATCTAACTATCATTATTTTTAGTGTGCATAGTGGTCCTATTACCACCACAGTAGTTGTGTTCAGGGCACAAATTGGGTTAGGACTGTACCCAGGCTTATACATGCATGTAGATATGCTTAGGCACAGCACTTGGCTATTAAACGGTTGTCTAAGGCACTTGTTGGTTTGCCCGTTTGAGGGTGTCCTTGTGTACCCTGATTTGCCGCTCCCACTGGGAAAACATTATCCTCAACCACCTACTGTTTGTGCTCTGGGAATCTTCCAAAATCCTTTAAAAGTATAAAATGCCTTTATGCTTTCATCTGCTGAATATTGGCATGCGATTTTAGCCTTCTATCTGAGGCGTGAGGGACCATCTATCTGAATAATGCTGTGCAACACTGTCTAGGAATATATGTCTTAATGTCACCAGCATGCTTCCATCTAACCCCTGAAAAAGGAAAAGAATACAGAGTCTGTTTAGCCTTTTGGCTTTTCTCTGTTTCCCGAAACATGTTGAGACTTGTTGTGACCACCATATTCAATCGACTTCCAGTCTAGTAATGTTGTGTGCTCTCAACATCCAATTAGCTGCTGAATTCTATTGTACATGTATTTCAAATTCATGATTTTAGATGTTTATTGTATATTCTATTCTATTTTGTATATATTTATCCAATAAAATGTGTATTTTTATATACATATTCTATGATTCTATTGCCAATACCCTCTCCACCCTTTTACCCACACCATCCCCTTGGGGCACCCCCTTCCTTTTTTCTTTATACAGTAGTATTATGCCCCATACACACTATCAGACATTGATCGAACATTCCAACAACAAAATCCAAGGATTTTTTCCGACGGATGTTGGCTCAAACTTGTCTTGCATATACACGGTCACACAAAGTTGTCGGAAAATCCGATCATTCTGAACGCGGTGACGTAAAACACGTACGTCGGGACTATAAATGGGGCAGTAGCCAATAGCTTTCATCTCTTTATTTATTCTGAGCATGCGTGGCACTTTGTGCGTCGGATTTGTGTACACACGATCGGAATTTCCAACAACGGATTTTGTTGTCGGAAAATTTTATAGCCTGCTCTCAAACTTTTTGTGTCGGAAAATCCAATGGAAAATGTGTGATGGAGCCTACACACGGTCGAATTTCCGACAACAAGGTCCTATCACACATTTTCCGTCGGAAAATCCGACCGTGTGTACGAGGCATAACAGTTAATTTGTGCATGGAGTTCACCATATTTGCACTTTAATGGTCAAAAACAAAGTCAAGTTAAGAGTCAGCGAAAATTTAAAGATTAAAAAAGCATCTTTTAAAACTGAGTAAACTGTAAATAATCAGTATAGGTATTTATTAAGATACCATTTTTGAATGACCATTTTTAAAAGCTTCAGCATGTTATCTTGTAAGTTAAGCATCAGGATTCACACATCTAGGAAATGGCTTTTAACAAATTAGCATTTAGACAAAAGCAGACAAGATTGTGTTTTCCTATAGCTGGCTCCATAATAGAAAAAGCATTGACAAGACATTTCACACGTGGGAGGATGAACAGAACAAGGCATTTCTAAGTCAATGATCTGAGTGGCCTTTGGAAAAGTACAAATGGAACAATTTGTTTAGATATGTAAAAGCTTGGATCATTTATAGGAAATATAAAACAAGAGAGGTGCATAATGTAAAACAAATAAACATGTTTCATATGCACTGCCATTTTCACTCATCTGGTAAATTGGAAACTACAGTAGACTTCGATCTTTTGTCTCCCTCAATGATTTAATGGCAATATTTTTGAGTGATATTGAAATCTGGGTTTGAAATAAATGATCTAATTATTATGAAGAACCAGTAAAGCAAATATGTTCATAAGCCATGTACTGGCTATTGCAGTTATGGTTTCTTACACAGGTAAAGAACATTTGTCAGTTTCGATCAATCAGTTTGTTGCTCTTTTCAAAAATGGAATGAACATGGTTTCTGCAATAAAAATGTAAGGCTTACACCCTTGTTCTTGCTAAAATAGTTTTGCAATATCCAGAAGTTTTTTCCCATAGGATCTAACAGCTTTTGAATAGTTTCATTTCCAAGGACCAATATTTTACTAAAAGGTTTTGTTAACTCCACTGTTCATATGTTGCAGTATTTTGTGTGTATTTTGGACACATTTTGTCCCACTTTAGTAACAGACAGATTACAATAACCTCTTGGTGCCAGTGCTTCCCGACCCTTCAAGCATTTTATGATGCCGGGAGGCAGGGCGCAGCTCAATATCCCATGACCACTGTGCGGCTGTCACATCGGTCACGCGGTCTGAAAACTTTTTGGTTAGTCTACGGTAACTATGCTGGGAGCACGCAACACACACCCTCTCAGCACAAGTGCATGAGCAGCAATTAATGCAAATATCCGGCCCTTCGGCGCTAAGGACCAGGCACAGCAAGGCGGCATATTTGCGTACAGTCGGCGCCAAGGGGTTAACAGACATTTCTATTGCTCAGCTTTCCCTAGGTCTAGCGGCTCATGCAAGAAATAACTTGAAAATCTATGGGCAACATTAGTAAATTAGTGTATGTTAAGCCAAAAACTTTTTTTTTCTAATTGTATAGAGTAGGGAAGGATTAGAACACCCACATGAAAAAAAAAAAAAAAAAGGGACAAATGCAGAAACAAAACCTGACAGGCATGCTAACGTCCCCTATTCCCCTAGAGAAAAGCATTTTTATTTCTGTGATGCTGTTGCAGAGCTGCCCTCAATTTCTGTCTGGTAAAGTGATGTCAGCGGGACAGGAAAAGATGGTAAATCTCTCTAATGCCGTGTACACACGACCAAACTTTTCGACAGCAAAGGTCTGACGGAACGAATCCGCTGGAAAATCTGATTGTGTGTGGGCTTCATCGGACCTTTGCTGTCGAAAAATCAGACGGACTCGACTCGGAAAAATCAGTTCGTCTGTATGCTAGTCCAAGGGACTAAAAAAGACACTAGGGCAGCTATTGGCTACTCGCTATGAACTTCCTTATTTTAGCCCGGTCGTACGTCATCACGTTCAAATCCGTCGACTGTGATCGTGTGTAGGCAAGTCTGTTTCGTCGGAACTCCGTAGGCAATCCGTCAAAAGACCGTCCAAAAGTCCTTTGGAGTTCAGTCCGTCGAAAGTCTGCTCGTGTGTACACGGCATTACAGTTCTATGGGGAGTTTGTACACATTAGAGTATGATCCTTCATTGGAATGAATAGAGAGTGCAGTGCACATACTGTATATGGGACTGACAGATAAAATTCTGACACGAGGTGGTGCTAACCCATCTGCACAGCCAAGGCTTTGGCAGATTAGGGACAGGTAAGTGTAATACTAGGAAGGGGGCTTACAGAAGATATGCAACTGCAATGAAAAATCAATTACAATTTGGGTAGCCACCAGATTTAGGCCATGTATTTGGCAAATTTGGCTGAGATAGCATTCCATTAACAGGCCAGCTGATGATTTACTCAACTTTCATATCCTGTCACAAAAAAGCATAAATGTTAACTACTTAAGGACCGTGCTATAGCCGAATGACGGCTACAGTGCGGCTCGATAACTCTGGGAGGGCGTACCTTGAGGTCCTCCCAGAATCTTGCTCCTGTGCGCCCCCTGGGGCCCACTGCAGGACCCAGCGCATCATGGTAAGTGACCAATAATAGTGGTCATTTACCACGTGATTGCTCCGTCAAATGATGGAGCGATTGCTTGTAAACAAACCGGCGTCACGTCCGGTTCCTCTCTCCCCTCACTGTACAGATCGGTACAGAGAGGGGAGAGATCAGATGCTTCTGCAGCGCTGTGGGCTGGATGTGTATTGCCCACAGTTCTGTCCTGTGCCCACTCCAGCCATTTAGCCAGGTATCCATCCATACTGAGCCATCTATCCATCCATCCATACTGAGCCATCCATACTGAGCCATCCATCCATCCATACTGAGCCATCCATACTGAGCCCATCCATACTGAACCATACATCCATCCATACTGAGCCATCCATACTGAGCCCATCCATACCGAGCCATCCATACTGAGCCATCCATCCATCCATACTGAGCCAACCATCCATCCATACTGAGCCAACCATCCATCCATCCATACTCAGCTATCCATTCATGCTTAGCCAGCCATCCATCCATCCATGCTCAGCCAGACACCCATGCTCAGCCAGCCATCCATTCATCCATCCATGCTCAGCTAGCCATCCATCCATCCATGCTCAGCCAGCCATCCATACTCAGCAATACTCATCCATGCTTATCCATCCATCCATACTCAGCAATACTCATCCATGCTCATCTATCCATCCACACTCAGCAATACTTATCCATGCTCATCCATCCATCCATACTCAGCAATACTCATCCAGCCATCCATACTCAGTCAGCCATTCATACTCAGCAATACTCATCCATGCTCATCCATCCATCCATGCTTAGCCATCCCATCCACTCCCATCCATACTAAGCAATACCCTGCCATACCCATCCGTATCCAGCTGTACTCAGCCATACCCAGCCATCCCATTCGTACTCATCCGTACCCAGCCATCCCATCCATACTCCGTACCCATCCGTACCCAGCCATCCCAGCTGTACCCAGCCATACCCGGCCGTACCTGGCCGTACCCAGCCGTACCCAGCCGTACTCAGCCATACTCATTCATTCTCAGCCATCCCCATCCACGGCTCATCCATCCCCATTCATGCTCATCCATGCCTCATCAGTTCTCATCCATGCCACATCCATGCCACTAGAGTTTCTCACAAAAGTGTAATAGGTAGTCAAATTAGATTTGAAACTTATGCCCCTAGAACACCTGATGGTGCTCCCTGCATGTTGGGCCTCTCTATGTGGCCAGGCTGTGTAAAAGTCTCCCACATGTGGTGTCTCCGTACTTGGTAGGAGTAGGAGAATCTATTTTGGGGTGTAATTTTTGGTATGTACATGCTATGTGTTAGATATATTGTATAAATGGACAACTTTGTGTAAAAAAAAATGCGTTTTCATTTCTTTTACACATTTTCCAGAAACTTGTAGAAAAAAAATGACATACAGCAATGAGCGTGGAGAAGCACACCAGGATCGATGCTGACCACCAGTCAGCATCGCTCTGCTCGGGGAGGAGTGAGAACCGAGCCATCGGCGGTGTTCGGTGGCTCGGTTCTCAGTGCAGAGACGCCAGGGGACAGCTGCAGCATCAGTCTGCTGCTCCATCCACTGAGGTAAGTTTGATTAGCAAAAAAAAAAACATACCTCTCTTTTAAGAATGTCATTTTACAATCTCCTTCAGAATCTGAAACAGATTTCAGAGTTTCATTGGTCCTATATGAGTTAACACATTTGTTTTAATGCATACAGTTTGCCTGCTTTATAATCATGAAATACTCCCTACACCTTAAAAGCTAAAACAGAATAAGAGCAATGCAAGATTTGACATAAACAATATTTCAAAGCCTTATATTGGTAAAAAAATATATATTCTGTGTATCTTCATGCTGTACATAAAGATTTTTCCCCAGGTTACCAGAAATGATAATCTTCAAAAGTGTGTATGAATGGAACTGTATGCGTGCAGAGCCACTGATACACAGGGATAAAAGAGAAAATGAACAGAGTGTTCTACCGTGTCAAAAGCTTCAGATAAATCAAGTTAGATCAAAACAACAGAATATTCCAGGTAACAAGTAAAATAAATGGAATTGTGAAGAGAAAGTGAAGTAGCTTCACTTGAGTGAGTCAAGAATTCACTGAAGATGACAGAAAAAAGCTCAAATAACACACCTGACCTTAATTTATATAGTTAAGAATAATATAAAACCATATTATTTCATACAAATATGAATAAACTGCTTAAACAAATGTGCTGATAAAGCTGTGTTTGTTATTTCTATAGAATAACAAATCCTACTGAATGGAAAAAAAAGGGGAAAACAATGTCCTTGGAAAACAAATTATGATCTTAAGGTAGTTGTAAAGGCTACAGGTATTTTATCTTAATGCATTCTCTTCATTAAAGTGTTACTAAACCCACAACTGTAAAATCAATCTGTATATGCAGCATAGCATACTTGTTATACTCACTGTGGAACTTAAGGGGTTAATCCTCTGCATTGTGTAAAAAGGCTGTTTTATCCTGTATGCACAGATTCTCCCCTCCTGCACTGTCTATCTGGGGAAGGCCAGCTAACACAGACAGGGTAGCCTACCTGCACATGCTCAGTTGTGTCTTTTATGCTGGAAAGAACATTTACTTGTTATCAGAGCTAGCTAGGTCACATGATATTGACATCACACATGTGAGCGTGTATACCAGCTGTGGTGGAAATCTCCTCCTACCTGAACTCTTGACACTGGAGAAACTGTGCAGTTTTTTATTATGTAACCGTGGTATACAGATCATCCAAAAAGGTATATAGCGGCAGTATTTTAATGTAGAAGATGTATAAGCTGTGTGGGGGGGCAGATGAGCTATTTTCATACTACTGGGTTTAGTAACACTTTAAGGTAAAAAAAAACTTTTAGGTGCAGCTCCCAAGGCTCCCCCCTGCCCCACCTAAGTACTTGCCTGATCCCGATCTTGATCAGGATCAGGCAAGTACTTTCAATAGACACACACAGTGGAGCTCGGGAGCAAGCACACACAAGGGCCCTCCCTAGCAAGCAGCTTGTTAGGGGGTACAAACTCTGGCAGGAGACACCAGAAAAGGAGGATTCATTGCACAGAGCAGGTAAGTATGACATGTTTGTTATTTAAAAAAAAGAAACAAAAAAAGGCTCTTTACAATCATTTTAATCATTGTTCAAATACCTTTCATATTTTCCTTTACTATAAAAAATATTGCTATATTAAAACGAGGATATAGCCACAGTATTTATTGCTGTAATTTATTTAATACTGTAATGTAGTCAGGCTATATTTATGGTAAAAAAATTGCTCTTTTCATTCTTTTATTTTTTTTTACATACTAAGTGTTTAAAAGGTTTAAAATACATTGTGCAGGTAGCACCCTAGAGAGCCAGGTCACAGTTCTCACATACAATGCAGTAGCCCATTTCTTCAGTGGTCCGGCACTTCCCCAGAATGGTGTTTCAATCAATTTTCTCAAGGAATATGATAGGAATGTAAACAGTGGAGACACATGGCTCGAAACTTCAGGCTAGACACAGATCAGTGAAAAAGGAAACAATTGTCCAGATCAGAGAGTCAGCATCAGGGTCATAATCCAGGGTCAGTCGAGTTGGCAGAGAATCAACTTCAAGGTCACAAGCCAGGGTTAGTGCAGGTAGCAGAGAATCAGTGTCGGGGGTCACAATTTAAGGTCGGTAACAAGTAGCTATAGAGGTATCGCAGAGCAGCAGGGAGGATTATGTGAGAGCACAATAATCTGGCAAGGAAAAAGTAAACTGGAAAGACTAAAATAGCTGACCAATGATCAGATACAGGTGAGACTCATCAATGCAGTAGTTAGAGTTGGGCCGAACGCCCCCCAGTTTGGTTTGCAGCAGAACTCCCAAACAGGGAAAAAGTTTGGCCCTGAACCATGAACTCCATAGAAGTCTATGCAACCCAAACACAAAAAATCAAAAACCCCATTTTTAAAGCTTGTATGCAAGTTATTGGCCATAAAAAGGGTATGGGGGCCTGGGTACTGGCCTGGGGGAAATGTCTCAATGCAAAAAAAGTTTTAAAAACAATCATTTTTAAAGAAGCAGTGATTTTAATGATGTTTAAGATAAAACAATAAAAATGAAAATTGTATTTAAATATAGTGCATGGGGAGTCTGCGTGTAAAGTGGTGAATCTGTAGCATGTATCGAACCTACTGCAGAAAAAATTTGTCAAACCACAGTTAAATAGACTCGCGGTTGCAATTGCCGGCTGGCAATATATAAAAAAAATGTGTGGGGTCCCCTCAAGTCCATTCCAGACCTTTTGGTATGGATTTTAAGGGGAATCCCACACCAAAATTTTTAAAAAGATGGTGTGTGGTCTCCCCCAAAATCCATACCAGACCTTTATCCAAGCACACAGCCTGGCAGACCAGGAAAGGGGGGACAAGCAAGCACCTTCCCTCCTGAACCACACCAGGCCACATGCCCTCAACGTGGGGGGTGGGTGTTTTGGGGCAGGGGGGCTCCAAATTTATCCTCTTTTCCTCTGTGGTAAAACCTATATCAAGTAAGTGAGGCTCCTAAGGACCTTACTATTGGAAGGACTGAAATTTTGAAAGACGAACTAAAGTCTCACCATAGGAGCTTAAACTATAACTAAAGGCAAAAGTTTTTATTTTATTTTGGCGATTGCTAGGGCGATTCACCCCACCTATTTGTCCTGTCTATTGTTATTGAAAGTGAAAGTAAAAGAAATTCCCAAATTTTTGGTTGTCACCAGAACAGTAATAGAGGGGAAATCTTCCAAAGGGGATACTGGTTCTGGTGACCTGGGGGCCCCCAAGGGAGTCCCTTCATTTGCAGGGACATCCTGTTTTGGCTATGGGACAGGAAGTGAAGGTAAATCTCCCCAATGGGACACATTAAAAAAAACTGACAGGGGCTATAGCTCCTTTATCTAGTCAAATAGGAAAAACAAATTCCCTATAGTTCTGTACTTCACCCCTGTATGAAGCTCTATTTGAGGGCTTTTCCATAGTCATTCCTCTCCCCCACTACCAATCTCATTCTACTCCTTTCCTCTGCCAGCCTCTGTATTATTGCCTCTCATAGTCATTCTTCTCCCTCACTTCCAGCTGGCAATCTCATTCTCCTCTTCTCCTGTGTCGGCACCTACAGTACCTTGAAAAAGTATTCATATCCCTTGAAATGTTCCACATTTTGTCATGTTACAACCAAAAACTTAATGGTATTATATTGGGATTGATATACCAACACAAAGTGGCACACAATTTTGAAGTGGAAGGAAAATGATAAATGGTTTTCCAAATTTTTTACAAATAAATATGTTAAAAGTGTGGCGTGCATTTGTATTCAGCTCCCCACAGCAGAGAATGCATTAAGGTAAAAAAACTTCTTCCTTTACAACCACTTTAAAGATTGCAAGGGGAATCACTACCTGCTTTGCAAATAAACTGTGGGTTTTTGCAACCTACTAGCTGTATGTTTTATATTTTGATCATCTCATGGAACAGCTGTTTATGGACACAGAAAAGGTACTCTTGGCAGGAAGCCTAATAGCCTGTACACATGATCTGAAAATCGGACAAAACATATCGCTTTCGAAACGATTGTACGATAATCGGAACGTTAGGACAGAGCTTTCGAGAGATGATCATGACAGTTCATCCAAAATTATTAGATCGGACAAACGTGAACATTTTTCTAGTACAATACCAGATCGTACGATTTTTCTTTAATCAGTACTGTTGTCGCTCGAAAATACAATAGAAATACACTTCAACACATGACATCACTTCCGAATTTTTATTCTGTCGTAGGAGAATTTTTGTCACTTTAGTAACCTGTCCATTTTTGCTATGCGACTAGCATGCAAAAAAAAATTATCTGTCATCCCATTTTCGTATCGTGTGTACGAGGCTTGAGATGTACCTAGAAAATCCTCTTTCCTAGAACAAGATGTAGTGTCAGAGAAATGCCTAAGCACCTTGTGTCCAAAAAGTGTTGAGAATTCAATTGTTTTATCTTTACACATATAATAAATATGTACAACATAAGACTTTCTTTTGTACAACATACAGCTAGCTGTACTATGTGATTACTAATGGGACTGTACATGCAATGGGACTGTACATGTTTTGCATGTACAGTCCCATTAGTAATCACACAGTACAGCTAGCTGTATGTTGTACAAAAGAAAGTCTTATGTTGTACATATTTATTATATGTGTAAAGATAAAACAATTGAATTCGCAACACTTTTTGGACACAAGGTGCTTAGGCATTTCTCTGACACTACATCTTGTTCTAGGAAAGAGGATTTTCTAGGTACATCTCAAGCCTCGTACACACGATACGAAAATGGGATGACAGATAATTTTTTTTTGCATGCTAGTCGCATAGCAAAAATGGACAGGTTACTAAAGTGACAAAAATTCTCCTACGACAGAATAAAAATTCGGAAGTGATGTCATGTGTTGAAGTGTATTTCTATTGTATTTTCGAGCGACAACAGTACTGATTAAAGAAAAATCGTACGATCTGGTATTTGTATTTACTGTTTTGACCTCATGGTTTTTCTACACATACCTGGTGACTACACATAGGATAATTTAAAGCAATGCTCCAAGGAAAATGTTTACAAAGGACCATTTCTAAATAGGATAGAGAAAGTATATATTTTTCAATTTACAAGTGATCCCTGGTAATTATTGCTCTGCTCACTGGATATGTGAACCTGTATTCAGTGAGTAAAGAGTTTATGTGATTATAGGTAAGCATTACCCTGAAAGATCTTCCTTTTGCACTAAATTCCTCCTGAGTGGAAGCAAGACATGTCCTGACAAGTGATTAACCCTATATAAGCCATACATTGCAATTATTACTAGGTCTCCATGTCACCAGGAGCTCCCCTTTGCTCAGCTGTTAGACTGACAAGAATAGTGACATCAGTATAACTATTCCAGTCAGTCAGGGGCAGGAGCATCAAGAATGCATTGGAGAGGTGGATAGAGGGCTGGGCTGTGTTCTCCCCACCTGAGGCCGGGTTCACACCAGTGGGAATTGGTTGCAGGTTTCCCCGCATCCAATTCACATCCATGCACATCTCCAGAGCAGCTCCGGTGCAAATTGCATAGGAGTCCTGTGCATTTTATGGTCCATTTCAGGTCCGAATTCAGCCCAAAATTCTGGCTGAAATCAGACCTGAAACGGTCTGAATGGAGACGCACCAGACCCCCTGCTAAAAGAAAAGGAAAAGAGAAGAAAAGTAGGCATATTGGACTCCATTTGTTGTCACTGTAACTGCTATAATTTCCTAGCTTAAAGTGAAAATTAAAAACATTCAAACTAGAAATCTAATTAATTAGTACATGGCTAGGTCAGCTCTATGTGCTACAGCTCAGCATTCTTTGAAATCATACAACATGTAACCAGAGAGGAAGCTTAGGGCTTTGTGAATATTCAGGTAACTCAACCTTTGTGCTCCTTCAGTATACCAGTGGGGTAGGGTAATTGGCAAAGAATGTGCACCTGCTTGTTACTTTACAAAGAAGAATGCACTTGTGGGCAGTTGATGCCTGAAGAGTGATTAGTCGTACCAGTACAAGAGAAGCAAATTAGACAGTTTCTCTAAATATATTGCAATCCTAATCCATGTTAATTAAAGTGATGGGGTCGGGTCAAATCTTCAACCTTGCCAAGCGTCCTATGCTGCCTTAAAGTGATATTAAAGCCTCAGGTTCTTTTGTGTTAAAAATAACAATTATGTCATACTTGCCTGCAAACCACTGCACAGAGCAGCCCAGATCCTCCTCTTCTCAGGTCCCTCTTCAGTGCTCCTGGCCCCTCCCTCCTGTTGCATGTCCCCACAGCTTGCTATGGGGGCACCTGAGCCGCAGCTTCCTGTGCCCATTCAGACATGGAGTCGTGGCCCAGCCTATTAGCCTATTGGCTTTAGCCAATTAGTAGTAAATTTGCTAAAAAGTGAAGTCTTGATTAAAGCTGGTGATGATGTTAGTAAAACTTTAGCTAAAGTGAATGCTAAAAAAATGTTATTTAATATGGATTGGGTGGGATGGGCCTCTACATTTTTAAGTGTAAAAAGATTTTGTAACATCAGCTCAACTTGCATTTAAAATGAGAATGATTTTCCACTATTATCTGCCACCTCTGTGAGATATTGTTTATTTATCTCAGCATGCCTCATAGCCAGCTAAGGCACTTTGCATGTGGAATGTGTATTTTTACCTTGCTTGTTTAATTAACATACAGGGACTGTCTTTATGGATGTCACTGCATTGCTCTCTGGCATTAGTTAAAAGTTAATCAACAATATACATACTGTGCATAATAAAAGCTATTACAGGGAAAATCAGTATGAGATTATTGCAGTAAGAAATTAGATATTGTAAAAGCAAAAAAAAATAAAAAAGTAGTATTGATGTTTGTGGAATAGCATTGAAATAATAACATCAATTCTTTAAGCAATGAAACTGAAACGGGATAGGATTGTCCCTTTAAATTATCTGTATTGTATCTAACGTATTCTCTGTGACATAAAGGAAAAATAATAGGGCATTTAATGATGTAGAGCTAAAGCTAAAATGCTAACTCTTGACAAAAAAAATATTTTTTAAGCTATATCACATATAATACTTTTCTTTGAGTTTTGTTGATGGCTTGAGATATATAGCTGCTAACATACAGATTATGCTACATTATATATATATTATGGTTAGTGTGAAAAGTTTAATAGGCATTGGAAGTGTGAAACTCTTCATGGATCAGTTTTTAAGCTTATACATCAACACCTTTTTACTGAAACAGGAAAGAAACATTCTGGGTTATTCTAATTAGCACATTAGCACATATATTTAGGGAAATTCAATAAGGTATTTGTGTCACATTTCTCTAGGTGCATATACAGTTGGAAGCCAAATTCTTGAAATTCATGCATATTTTCATTGTTTGTACCAATGCATGTGGCAAATTCAGGTAGTTTTTATTTGTAACACTTTTACTATATGGTGCTAAGGTTGCAACAAATTCATAAAGAATTATGGCCATTTCAATTATATGGAAAGTGGAGGTAAATAAGGCCTCTTCTATGTTATAGTAAATTGTTGGTGCTACATGTGTAACTACCTTTGAGACAACTCTGTGACCAATTTTTCCTCTGGAACAAAAATTTTAGATCTTTCCATTGCTCTCCCTATGTCTCCAAATAACTTTTCTGCCTCTAAATCTCTGCCACTTTGCAAGAAAGAGGCTCACGACAATTTCAGCAGAGTTGCATCAGATTAATTTACAGCTTACCAACATTTACATTAAAGTGATATTAAAAGGTATTTTTTTTAATAACAAATATGTTATACTTACCTGCCCTGTGCAATGGTTTTACGCAGCCCTGGTCCTCCTCTTTCCGGGTCCCCTGCCAGTGCTCCTTGCCCCTCCTCTTCTCTGAGTGCCCACATAGCAAGCCACTTGCTATGGGGGCACTTGTGCATGCTCGATCCAGAGCCCGGCTCTGTGTGCCCATAAGACACACAGAACAGGCTCGGTCCTGACCCCCCCACTCCTTCCACTCACTTGCTGTGAACTGTGATTGACAGCAGCGGGAGCCAATTGCAGTTTTCTGACTTCAAAATTCACCTTCCAATAGATGACACTATCGTGTGAATGAAAAATTTTCATTTTGAACAGGCTAGCCACACTTTACTGGGTGGATCTGCTATTAACAGTTGTGACTAGTAAAACTAATAAAAGTAATCTACTAAACTAGTTGGCCCTACAACCCAATTGCAGGTATGAAATGGGCTAAAGCACTCCTCACTCACTCATTTACAGACATCATCAGTGATGCTGGTTTAATTGTGTGTTTTAATTGCATGAACAAGGGTTGGGGCTGCCATATGATCACACATTTCTCCCATTGTCTGCATCATCAAGAACCTTCTAGAGGAAGTCCTGCCAACAGCTATAATTACTTGGCCTAAGCAACAAAGTGCAGAGTTCCTGTTAAAAATGAGCACAGGTACACACTCATATATACTAAGGCCACCCTACAGAAGGTTTTTAGTAAAAAACTCTGCTCCCTTTAAGCCCTTAATAAACAGTGATGCGGATTTTTGAACATGTACAATATGCAACATATGCAAAAAGAGCACAACACATTAATAAGATATTCCTGTTATCAGATATTATATATTTTCAGTCATTCAGAATATCCCAGAATCACACACTTAACTGTAACATAAGGGGATGTCTCAGAATGATTTTCCAAAACCGTTTAAAATCAGTGTAAAAGAAACGTATTACTTGGCTTCTCATCTAGAAATGTCAAGGTTTTATATGAGGTTACTATTTCTTCCCATATTTACCTTTTCTAAGAGAAATAGTTTCTAAATGAGGGCAAAAAGCACCTGATTATTTTCTTTCATTTAACAGATCCAGTGTGCTAAATCTATGGAAACAAACTAAAGCAATTCACGAGAAACTAATGTGATGATGGGAAGAGTTGATAATGAAATATTTGGCTTAAGACAGTTGATAGTAACAGCGTTTGATCTAAAGTATTTCTGGTACAAAATGTTAGACAGCCTAAGAAACGCAAACAGATTGGATCATGCAGGTTAACCTGAGCAGTCCTGAAATAATTACTGTCTTCTCTAGATCACACATCCCATTTCTCCTGGACTTGTCTGTGTGCATCAGGAGCAGAGCCAGTTCACTAAATTGTATTGACATAACTGTGCAGTTGTGTTACAATTACTTAATATTTCTGTTCAAATGCATTAAAAGGGGGCCCTTCTCTTCCAAATGGTAGAAAATACCTGTTTAATTCAAGATTATAAGAAAGATGACTATTTTAAACTGAATTGATATAAAAGATTACTAATTTATAATAGCTTTAACAGCAAACTAGTTCACAATTTAACATTATTATATGTATTATTATTTAAAAATAACAGATTACTAGAGCCTATAAGCTTTTCAGGGAATTCCCCAAGAACCCTTTAAAGTTGAACTCAAATTAGTGTAAATTCATATTTAATAATGTGCTTATAAAGGTATTTTTAAAATCCAACTAGAATAGGCATTTATGTATAAAGGATGAGCATGGTGATTGGAGAAGAAAGCAATGTGACAGAGAGATGGGTTCATCAGTATGCTGCTTCTTCTTTCTCTGTCCAATCACAAGCTTAGTGAAAGACAAGACTTGTAAGTATTACTTGATTGTAGCAGAAAAAAAATCAGGTCTCCTGCCCTGCTAGAGAGCCTTGCATAAATCGCAAGAATAAATGGTGAAGAGTACAAATCATTTGGCATGCTTACATGTATTTATCTGTTTCTCCCAAGTCAATATTCAGTAAAGGCAATACTATACAGCCACTTTGTTTTCTGGCCTTTGTTGCCAGAAGTAACTATGATTTGTTGGGGTTGATTTACTAAAGGCAAAACAACTGTGCACTTTGCAAGTGCAGTTGCTCAAGATCTTAGTAAACGAGGTAAAACTTCACTTTACAATGAATACCCAATCCAATGCAAGGAAAATAATAGAAAAACTGCATTTTTGCTTGCACATGTAGCGCCCACCCCATTCAGGTGGGTGCTTAGTGTGTTCTGTTATTAGTGATAGGTAAATTTGGCCTAGACTTTGCATTTTTTTCCTTAGGCCTGGTTGTTTATTTGTGGGTGGGAGTGTTAGAATAGAGGGGGGGTGTGGCCACCTACACTCTGGCTCAAGGAGGTCACCTCATCCTTTCAGTGGAAGTGTTCTGGAAGGGAGGCAGGATTTGGGACTTGAGTGGCAGGCAGCTTGTATGGAGAGCGCTGGACCAATCATTAAATTGTGTTGGCAGGGGCAGGACTCGCATATAAGCTGGGGTCACATGCTTCCAGGGAGAGATTTTCAGGAGGGGGAGGCTTGAAGGCCTGGGGGTTCAGAGACCCCAGTGCTGGATAGCAGGAGCAGAAGTCATCATGTAGACCAGAGGAGAAACCAGGCGTCCCAGCCGGGGATGTACCGGACCATGAGGAGGAGGAAGTAGGAGTAAAGCAGACGGAGGAAACTGGGAATTCACTTTCTGTGAGTACCATGGACTGTTAATTGGGAGTAAGCAAAAGGAGTGCAACCCAGTGGTGCTTATCCGTAAACGTCCTTTGAGTCCAAGGACCTAGTGAGAAGTACTTTTCTAAACTGACAGGGATTGATTGCAAGGAATTAGGCGGTGGATGCCTGTAACTTTGGAATCGTTTATCCACAGCATTATTCAGAGTGATGCTGGTCAGCTCAAAAAAAGGAAAGTACACAAGACCAGAGACATGAACCAGAATTAATAGAGGCATCTCATATTTTCTATCTACTTATTCACCAACCCAAGTTCAAGAATAAAGTTCTTTATAAAATATAAAGACTGTCTGGTGTTCTGAAGTTGCATGGGAAGGAAGATTGGGGGGTCATTGACATAAAGGTAATGAACAACTTTGCAGCTCCCAAGGGAGTAGTGCGCTACACACATATTTGGATGATGGAAGTCAGCAGGTCTCCACCTCATTTACTCAGCTCTGGAGCAACCACACTTGCAGAATGCAACTGCACTTACAAAAGTGCACAGTCTATTTGCCTTTAGTAAATCAACCCCAATGATTCATAGTTACATAATTAGTCTGGGTTGAAAAAAAAACACACATCCATTAAATTCATCCAATAGAAAAATGAATATATTATCACTATTTGAACCATGTATGTACTTACACAAGGTGATTATAAAGGTGATTATATTCCCCCTTAAATGTTTTTTTCCCAAGGTAAGATAGATGCATATTGCAAAAATTGCTGAATAGTAAAGAAAAAGTCCTGTGTTCTTTATGTATAGGTATGTCTTTCAAGAAAAACACTTTGAATAATGTGCTTTTGGGACATGATAATATAGTAAAAGGTATAAGAAAATATTTTCTATGAAACAGAAGCCCCTTGAGAGAACAGTACTAACTCTACCTCACACACTTGACAGATAATCAACAAATGCCTGCTACGAGTATCTGCTGTAATATCCCAAAGCTTTGTGAAATTGTACCATTATTCTAATAAAATGCAACAATAAGTATTTATGAGTCAAACTCTGGTAAATTTTGATGATAAAAGCTTTTAACATATCTGCAAATAAAGTCTATAGACTGAATGTGGCTTCTCAATGTATAGGATAGTCCTGATTAGGGATGAGCCCATGGTTCGAGTCGAACATAAGTTCGACTCAAACATTGGATGTTCGTTTGTTCCAAAAAGAACTGAACATATAGGGCCTTCGCAGAAAATTTGAGCTCTGCGGAGCGCCCCATAATGCACTGCGAGATCGCAGTGCATTGCTGTATGATGATTGGTCAAAGCATGCACCTGACTTGCATGCTTTGGCCAATCACAGCGCGCTCTGCTGAGAGAGCCATAACTGACCAAAGGCAGGGTGCCTTTGGCCAATCATGACTCAGGGAGACTAAGTGCACGCCCCACAATATATGTGTGTAGTGTTGTTGGCATGGTGGACAGAGAGATAGCTTGAGTTAGATTAAGCAGGCAGGTTACTCAGTTAGTGGCAGTATATTTGATATATATATATATATATATGTATACACATATATATATATATATACTCTGCATTTAGCATAGACTATATATTCAGTGTTAACTCTATATTCAGTCAGTGCAGGCAGTGTATTAATATATATATATATATATATATATATATATATATATATATATATATATATATATATATATATATATATATATATATACTCTGCATTCAGTGTAGCCTATATCTACAGTGCATTCCATAGTGTACTGTTTCTAATACACTTCATACGGTGAATTATTATATATCTATTTCTATTTCTAATAGACGCCAGGCGGTGTACTAATATATATCTACAGTCTAATATATATATTGTGTTCTGGTACCACCAACACCTAAGGCCCAATTTTCTGCAGAGTATATAAGGCAGGCCGTATAGTATATATACTGCTGTTCAGAGAATATAGTGCCTGGGGGACCCCCACGCCATTTGTTAAAAAAAAACGGTGCAGGGTTCCCCTTGTTATCCATACCTGAAGGGCCTGGTATGGATTTTGGGGGAGCCATCCACTCCATTTTTTTGTATTTTTGGTATTTGTATCTATATTTCCGGGATCCGACAATACATTACAGCCGCGGGCAGTTTTAAATTACATTTTTCCTTTAGAAATTTCATTTTGCTGTGGCACTGTTATAAACATGGGAAAGATGCACTACTTTACAGGCATACTAAGGACACCCCCAGGCACGATATTTAAAGGAATATTTCATTTTTATTGTTTCACTTTAATCATTACTAAAATCACTGCTCCTGAAAAAACTGACATTTTTAAAACTTTTTTTGCATTGATACATGTCCCCTGGGGCAGGACCTGAAACACTTTTTTTTTTACTTGCATATAACCCTTTAAAATTAGCACTTTTGATTTTTCACATTCATGTCCCATAGATTTTAAAGGTGCTCGCGTGTTTGAATTTTTGCCTGTTCGCATGTTCTGCTGCGAACCGAACTTGGGGGGTGTTCGGCTCATCCCTAGTCCTGATATGGTCCTCCTCACAGTGGCTATTCAGTGAGTGTAGGATCTATTGGAGCTTTGGGGCAAAGGCAGAGCTTGTTGATTCTCAACAGATCTATGATCCATAGGTGAGATAGTAGGTGAGTCAGGGATGCCCCAACCTTGCAGGAGATGTAGGCCATCTTGAAGCGATGATACTGTATGCTTGGATCAATTATAGGTAATGGACATTTTCTCTGGCGCTATTCATTGATATTGGATGTTATGATTACGCAGCACCTTGGTTATGGTGGTAAGCTGCCTGTGGCGGCTTAGGGTGTGTTAGGAAAGATTTTCAAATATTTGTAGCTGGTAGTATGGATTTGGTAGGGTCCCTAGTGTTCTTGTTTTTTGCATAAGTTGCTCCTTCATGTGAAAGAAGTGAATGCATAGAATCACATCTCTGGGTACCGATTCAAATAGTAATGATGGTTTGGGGAGCCTGTGTATGTGGTCTTTGACCAATTTAATATTTTTCAAATCCGGCAGTAAAATCTTAATCATGCCATAGCATAAGAGGATAAATCAGAGGTTTGCACTGATTCTGGTATGCCCCGGATCTTAATATTTTTGTGGTGCGATCTGTCCTCTATATCCGCCAATTTATCTTTGATCCATTTAGTATCCACCACATGATAATCATGTGCATCAATAATATTGTTAACAGTAGTAGTAGTATCACCTAGGTTAGCGTCAATGTGAGGCACTCTGTCCTCAAGAACATTAAAGATATGACCACATTTTTTGCTTAAGGGAAAGCATATCTGCCTGCAGAGAGCTCCTCAGAGCCATTTCTTTGAATGTGGTATCTATCACAGGCTGCCCCATGGTGGGGAAGAAGGCTATGGAGTCTGCCTGGGACACCTGCAGAGTCAGTATAGAAGGAGATAGCTGGCTCACCTTATGGTTGTCTGCTAGAGAGCCCATTTGAATTTTGGACTTGACCGGGCTGCTGGAGATAGGAGACCCTGGAGGAGACAGTGGAGATCCTGTCCTGGTGCGAGATGGGATCTCTGAATCCTCCTGGTAATGTGCCCCTTGTCCAGGCTGAGGAGAGAGCCATGAATGGTGCTGCCTGTGTGTCGGCCGCGGCGCTATCTTGGCTGCACCTCATGGCTGGCTGAAAAATGTAGGCCGTGAGCTTCCGCGGGTGCTGATCATCTTTATGTTGAGGCAATATGGTGCCCAGGGAGATGCAGAGGTTCAAACAGAGCTCTGGTTGGCTGGGCCAGCCACTGAGAAGCAGGCAGACATTGGTGTTTGCGGACTGGGGTGAGGAGCCTACACACTACGCGGCCATCTTGCCCGAGCGCCAGCCATGCCCCCTCCAAAAACATTTAATATAATGTGTAATTTATGCCCATTTAAAGCCTGAAGGTGGTCCTTAGATTTTGGACCCCCTATGTAGCTAGGCTGTGAAAAAGTCTCACACATGTGGTATACCCAAGAGGAGTAGCAGAATTTTTTTTAGTATGCAATTCTAAGTATACCCATGCTGTGTGTGAGAAATATCTTAATAAAGTAACAAGTCTGTATATTATTGTAATTAATGTACCTTCTTCATTTTCCCCCAAAAAATGTCAAAAGGAGATCTACACAATTCTCATCATGTATCTTAATAAATACCTTGACTACCTTTCAAAAAGGGTTCATTTTGGGCTGTTTACACTGTTCTTGCAATTTAGGGCCTCCAGAAATGAGAAAGGCAGTCATTACATCAGAGTTGATACATTTCAAATAGATATATACCATAGTTTGTAGACTCTATCAAAGCCACCCCTAATGCCGCATACACACGGTCGGACTTTCTAGAAAGCTAGGACCGACGTACTTGCTGCCAGACTTCCGGCGGACTACCGCCGGACTTTCTGAACGGCCGGACTTGCCTACACACGGCCGGACTTTCCGGAATCCGGTCTTCCCGACGGACTTCCGCCGGACTTTCAGAATGAACGGACTTTCCCACACACGGACAAGTCCGTTCATTTTGAACGTGACTTGGGTACGACGGGACTAGAAAAGGAATTCAATCTCGCCGCTTTTTTTGGCGAGATTGAAACCTTGCGAGCCCCGTCGCAGGCCCTTAGGTCTGGTATGGAACTTTAAGGGGAACCCCCTACGCCGAAAAACTGGCGTGGGGGTCCCCCCAAAATCCATACCAGACCCTGATCCGAGCACGCAGCCCGGCCGGTCAGGAAAGGGGGTGGGGACGAGCGAGCGCCCCCCCCCTCCTGAACCGTACCAGGCCGCATGCCCTCAACATGGGGGGTGCTTTGGGGGAGGGGGCGCCTTGCAGTGCCCCCCCCACCACAAAGCACCTTGTCCCCATGTTGATGAGGACAAGGGCCTCTTCCCGACAACCCTGGCCGTTGGTTGTTGGGGTCTGCGGGCGGGGGGCTTATTGGAATCCGGTGCCCCCTATAATAAGAGGGTCCCCAGATCCCGGCCCCCCCACCCTATGTGAATGAGTATGGGGTACATGGTACCCCTACCCATTCACCTAGGTAAAAAGTGTCAAAAATAAAACACAACACAGGTTTTTAAAATAATTTATTAAACAGCTCCGGGGGGGGTCTTCTTCTGTCTTCGGGGGTCCCTCCGGTTCATCTTCTCCCGGCGTCCGGTTGGTTCTTCTCCGCTCTCCGGCCTCTTCTCCCGGTGTCCCAGGTCTTCGGCCGGCCCCTCCGCTGTCTTCAGGTAGCTCTATTGACAGCGGAGGTCCGGACTTCTGGGCGTCTTGGCTTCTTGGCTTCTTGTGTTCTCTTCTCTTCTCTTCCCCCAGACGTTGACACGACGCTCTCTCCGGCTGGACTGGTCTCTGAGGGCTGCGTTGTGACTTATATAGGCGGAGACCCCGCCCCCTAAAACGTCACAGTCCCAGCATGCCCAGGGACTGTGACATCATATGGGGGCGGGGTCTCCGCCTATATAAGTCACAACGCAGCCCTCAGAGACCAGTCCAGCCGGAGAGAGCGTCGTGTCAACATCTGGGGGAAGAGAAGAGAAGAGAACACAAGAAGCCAAGAAGCCAAGAAGCCCAGAAGTCCGGACCTCCGCTGGCAATAGAGCTACCTGAAGACAGCGGAGGGGCCGGCCGAAGACCTGGGACACCGGGAGAAGAGGCCGGAGAGCGGAGAAGAACCAACCGGACGCCGGGAGAAGATGAACCGGAGGGACCCCCGAAGACGGAAGAAGACCCCCCCCGGAGCTGTTTAATAAATTATTTTAAAAACCTGTGTTGTGTTTTATTATTGACACTTTTTACCTAGGTGAATGGGTAGGGGTACCATGTACCCCATACTCATTCACATAGGGTGGGGGGGCCGGGATCTGGGGGCCCTCTTATTATAGGGGGCTCCCGGATTCCGATAAGCCCCCCGCCCGCAGACCCCGACAACCAACGACCAGGGTTGTCGGGAAGAGGCCCTTGTCCTCATCAACATGGGGACAAGGTGCTTTGTGGTGGGGGGGCACCGCAAGGCGCCCCCTTCCCCAAAGCACCCCCCATGTTGAGGGCATGCGGCCTGGTACGGTTCAGGAGGGGGGGGGGCGCTCGCTCGTCCCCACCCCCTTTCCTGACTGGCCGGGCTGCGTGCTCGGATCGGGGTCTGGTATGGATTTTGGGGGGACCCCCACGCTGGTTTTTCGGCGTAGGGGGTTCCCCTTAAAGTTCCATACCAGACCTAAGGGCCTGGGATGCCCCCCGCGCTCGCCGCAATGGGAAAATTTGTTTTTCCTATTGCAGCGAGCGCGAGATGCAGTAACCTGCTCCTCCGTCGTATCTGGTCCTTCGGACTAGCATACAGACGAACGGGCTTTCCGTCAGGAACTGAGTCCGGCGGAGGTACGACGTAAAGATTTGAAGCAGGCTTCAAATCTAAAGTACGTCGGATTTCCGCCCGAAACGGTCCGTCGGAAGTCCGATGGAGACCACACACGGTCGGATTGTCCGCCGGACTTGGTCCGGCGGCGTCCGTCGGACTTTTGCAGGTGGAAAGTCCGACCGTGTGTACGCGGCATAAGAATCTCATCAGGGTGCAGGACTAAATGTCAGTGCTTGCACCCAATTCATGTACCTGTCACAGATGGGTGTATGAGTTTGTCCACGTCGGCACTAAGGGACTGTGAACAAGGCCTAAATGGGCTTAAAAAAAGAACTGTAAGTCCACAGAGACATTAAGAGAGGAAGCCTATATCACAATTTTTATCAGGAAACCTAAATTTCAGCCTTACCTTTACCATTCACTACTTTACTGGATTGGGATTGGCACAGTAGGTGAGAGTTATGGTTTGAAAAAAGTCACATACTGGCTAGAATTCCTTAGTCTTCCCATATTGCTTTGAACTGATAGTTTGCGGCACAAGACAGCACAGCTCGACAATGCTTTTCCTGTTAATTTCCTTTTAATATACCATCATGGACTGCAGTGTAACAAACGTGGAATTAAGGAAAAAAACAAAAAAAACAAACACAAATAAAACTCAGATTAAAAAGGAATAGAGCACAAAGTGTCTATTTAACATCTGCCACCGATAACAAACTTAATGTGTCTGAAAGAAGATATATAAATGAATCACTTAAAGTCAGTTTAATCACACATCATTATATCTACAATACATTTTTATAAGGTTATTACAAAGAACAAAAGATATAAAATGACAAGTCAGCAAAACTGTATTCTAAATTTAAAGATCAGACCTACATACTATATAGTTTGCTGATGTCATCAGTTTGTAGGTTTGCACATGAATATATTCATTTTGTACTTTCTGGGACACTACAGACAGGGTTAATCCTCTTTTAGTTTATAACATTAGATATTTTCAGATTTCAAAGAGACATTTCAGCCTAGAACAGACCTCAGGTGGACAACACTGCAGTAATCAATGTACGCTTCTTATGCCTGAAAGCTAGGCTCAGGTGCATACCAGCTCACTAATTGAAAGACTTAAAGATACAATCTCTGACAATCATCCTCAAACATACACACAGATAAAGATATTGTGGGATGCTGATCTTGTCTCCTGAAATGAATAGAAATGAAATAGTTGAAATCTCTTGGTACAGATCTAGAAGCAACTTGATAGAGTGGAAGGTGGAAGATATCCCAAATGTATTTTGTTATTTTAAATTATTGCAGATTGTTCTCAAATTCTGCATGTGTTTTCTTGGTATTGCACTCATAGGTCTTATTTTCATAAAATGTCATTCATGTTTTCTTTTGAAAATGTGCCTTTGTAGTTTGGGCATTCATATTTGTATAGCTGCTAATTGTAAATAATTTATAGATACAGGTATCTGGAACAGGGTTTTCTTTATAATCATGATACACATAACAATTTTCAAGCAATTCAAACCACTTTCAATAACATTTTAGCTGTAAATTAGCTTTTCATTTTGGATAGAGTAGGGGAGATTTATAACCCCTATCAAGTGTCACCATTGTAAGATTTTCCCTCTATTACTGTTTTGAGGACAACCTAAAATTAGGCAATTTCTTTTATTTTCATTTTAAAGGTAATGGTAAACAGGACGAACAGAGAGTATGGATTTCCCTATTGGGACATAGACAGCAATAAAAACCTGACAGCTGTTTTAATCCCTGTCTACGCTATCCACTCTATCCAAAATTAACAACACATTTTTGCATTTAGCCATACGTTAATGTTTTATATGAAATCAAATGACTCAGGATAATGGGGAGATAAAACACTGACACCGTTTTTGATGTGCCAGATTAAAAAAAAAAAAACCCTGCCATAAGTTTTGCTAGCTTATTTTACAAAGTGGTGCTATTGCTTCATCAAAAAATTACCTCCATTTAGTAGATATCGAAACTACTGGTAGTTAATACTGACTATAAGTTGGTGTACAGAAACAGGCAGAGCACCTGTCTCTGTATGCTCTGTAACAGGGAGGCATGTTTGCCGATGCTACCTCCTCTGTTTAACACCTATCACTGGTTGTCTAGTACATTGTCAGTTTCACAGCCAATAGGCTCCAAGCAACCAGTGACGCTGAATGAGAAGCCGCGGGATTCGTTTCCCATTAGGTTCACTCTCTTTGTGTAATCAACAGCAATCAGTGGGCATATTTCATAGCCAATAGCAAGCTGTCGGCTGTCAATCACAAAGGAAATGGAACTGTAAAGAAATAGTGCCTCTGAAATCTCATCAATCTCCACATATCCAGCTTCTGCGCTTTTTATGTTCACATGCAAATTTCAGTGCTTGTCCTAAATTCACCTATCTGTTTTAAACAGGTACATGACATGGGGCAAGCACTGACCTTTGTCATGTTGAAGCATGAAAGAGTTCTAAAGAGTGTAGATGTTCTTTATGAGTTTCGTTCTGCAGGTAGTGGGTGGAGACTCTCAACAAGCCCAAAGTATTGCATGGAGCAACAAGCAATCTCAAAAGTGAACTTCCTCAGAAATGACAGTGCATGCACATTGGAGGAAACATCTGGCATGTGTGCAAAGCTGAGTGGAGTGGTTCACATTTTGCATGGCAGATATATTGTCAGCAAAATACTGGAGTTCACACTATCAATTGAGATCTGGCAGGATCAACAAGTACTTTTCAATTCAATAGCAATAAACTGCACATTCATTCTTCTGAATTTTGTGCTGTTTAATTTTGTTTTTGCTTGGAGAGACACCTAAATCATTTCATTGTTTCAATTGAAATTGCTGATGGTAGGTTGCATTGACCATATTGATCACTTTTGCTATCAAAGGGTGGTGGAAAAGATGCTGACTATACTATTTAGGGACACTTGATAAGATATTGACAAAAAGAATGATATTATGATGACACACTGAAGAGTAGGTTTTCCAGCATATTTTGCTCAGTTTAGACACATTTAGAGAGGTTGTACATATACAAAATATAGAAGAAAGCTCACCCTAACTCAAACAAGCCATTCAGATGAAGGTCTGTATCCCCTTCCAACATCATGTGGCTAAGGAGGATGAATTGATTGGTTACCACTGTTTCCAGTTCCCTTACTATTTTTCCCCTGAGATAACCTGGCTCTAAGGTGGTTTCTCTTTCCCCCTCCTTACGCCTGATCATTCACCAAATGTTTGTGTAATATTTTTGTTTGTCAGAAACAGAATTAAATCTTCATATTATGGTCATTATCTAAACTGTAGGTAACCTCTGAGAGAAGAAGTTTCAGACCTAACAGTCCATCCATCCAAAATGAGTTCGGGTTTACTCTTATGCGTTGCGAATTCCATGAGAATTTAAAGAGGTACATTGTGCAAATTTTCATTGCGATTTCTGTTTGCCATGTGGGATTTCAATGCAAATTTAGCATGAATTTGTGAGGGCAGTGGTCACATCTGTGATTTTATTTCTATAAATCTATGCCAAAAAAATATAACATTTTGCAGTGATGTGAACACTTGACTGCGATTTCAATCCGGTCCCATTTAAGTCTATGGAGTTGAAATTCGCACCGCACAAAACTGGCACAGGACCATTTTTTTAAGCGGATCAACTTTGCACCGCATATATGTGAACAGCCTTCATTGTAAAGCAAATAATGCTTTTTTAGATGACATGCGATTCTAAGCTATTCGGATCGCATCTGATATGCATAGAATTCTGTGATTTACAGTGTCTAGAAATGTGTAGCCACTGTTAAACAAATCATCCATATGAAAACTCTCTTTCCCTTGTCAAAAAAGTGACTCAACATTGTATTGGGTAATGTTGAGTAAATCAGTTTGCACGTATAATAAATACAATATAAAGCGCTAGTTAGTGTATTCTCAGATATTTGAATTTTCATTCCGCCAAAAACGAAGATCTTAGTTGGAAGCTGGAAAGTTAAATCACAATGCTTTTTTGCCTCTTGGAGATCCAGATGGTAAGAATGCTTTTCTTAAGATCCTGGGTCTACACACCTACTGTGGACTTTTTTAGACATTCCCTTTTACCCTGTCGCATTTTGTTTATTTATTTATTTTTACTTTATGGAGGATGCAACAAGTGGACAGGAAACACCCTAAAACTTCATTGTGTGAATGCAAAAAACTCTGTACCATCATGGGAAGATTTTTTAAATGAAGCATCTTATAGGTAGAAGTTACCTGCAAGTGATTTAGCAATCCAAATGCCACTCAAATATCATTATTAGATAGACTGACCCTTTTTTATATACAGTATATGGGTATATTGACTTTGGAAACCTCCCATACTCAGTGTATGGATATGTTATGTTTTTTTAAATTTCCATTTGTATTCCTATCCTCGGTCCAATTACATAGAAAATAAAAGCACTTGTAATAAATGTAGCATTACTTTATAAAATTAAGTTGTACACTAAAAGCCTGTCAGCTATAATATGTTATTTTTCCTAATTGATGAACTGCTGTAAATGCACTTTTTTAAGGACAGATTCCTTTTAAATCATTTCAGTTCTGGCTAATATTCTTGTAAAATTAGGTGGACTGTTGTCTCCTGAGTAAAATTAGTCGTTACAAAGACAGGTTTTTCTGAATATCTCCTCATGTAGAAATTTTTCTTTTGTGTCTCCAATACCCTTTTAATAAACAGAAATGATTGCAAAGTTATGTGTTAATGAAACATGTTTTAAATGCTGGTTAAAAATTGGAATGCACTTGAGAAGCGTAGATTAGCTCCCTGAAAGTACTGATCACTTTCTAAACTGCAGCAACAAGGATCCCTTTATTGATTTTATGTTGCCATATTAAGCAGCTGGCAGAGTAATATATTTTTATGATCTTAAAATATTCAGCTAGTAAGGTTTAAGTCTCTGGTACTGTTGCTGATAATAGCAAATAATTGCACACCATCGATTTTGCTGCACCAGATTTGTGTTTAGAAGGAACCAAAAGGAAATCATATTTAAACCCTATCTTGTAACTGCACAAAAAGCAAATCCATTTCATTATTTCAACTAGACTATCTAGATCAGGGGTCTCAAACTGGTGGTCCTCCAGCTGTTGCGAAACTACAAGTCCCATCATTCCTCTGCCTGTGAGAGTCATGCTTGTAACTGTCAGTCTTGCAATGCCTCATGGGACTTGTAGTTTCACAACAGCTGGAGGGCCACCAGTTTGAGACCTCTAATCTAGATAGAGAATTGAATGGATTCATTTATAATCGTTTCACTTGGTGTTGGGCGAACAGTTCGGCCCAAGCATGAGTTTGGGCCGAACATTAGCCGTTCGGCCCATTCTTCCAAAACTGAATTTTTGGTTTTCGGCTGGTGTTTGCCCTGCTGAATGCCCTGCAATGCACTGTGCGCTGCACATTGCATTTTGCACCCTGCTTGGGCAAAGCTTTGCTCAATCAGGGCCCAGTATAAGCTGGTTGTTAAGGAGCGGGCCCAGAAAGCCAAACGCAGCATCCTTAACAATCGAGTCATCAGCTGTCAATGGGCTTCCCCGCTGACAGCTAAATAATAAGAAAATTGCCAGTTAAAAAAAAATGGCGTGGGGTCCCCCCATATGGTATGGATTTTAAGGGGAACACCCTGCCAAAAAAATAAAAAATCCATATCAAACCCTTGCATGCAGCCTAGAAGGTCAGAAAAGGGGGGTATGAGCAAGCCCCCCTCCTGCACCATACAAGGCCACATGCCCTCAACTGGGGGGGTGGGTTCTTTCGGTGCTCTTCCCTCCACATCCCAAAGCACCTTGTCCCCATGTTGATGGGGACAAGGGCCTCTTCCCAACAACTCTGGGCTATGTTTTATGGGGTTTCTGGAGTGGGGGGCTTATCGGAACCTGGAAGCCCCCTTTAACAAGGGGACCCCAGAACCCGACCCCCCTTTATGTGAATAAATATGGGGTACCTACCCATTCACCAAAAAAAGTGTCAAAAAGTAACAAAAACACACGCACAGTTTCTGACAATTCCTTTATTGAAAAATAAAAAATAGTGTCCCATAATGTAAAGCCATCATTTATCATGCCGCACCCTAAAAATAAGAAAACAAAACATGCTCCCAGCGACATGAAGGCTGGCGCCTTGTGAGCATGCACCAGTCCGTGACTTCAGAAGGGGGTGGTGCCACCAGGTGACGTAGTCAGCCACTTACCTATGTATGAGCTGTCAAATGGCTGAGCCTGTAGTAGGTAGCCAACCTTCATGTTTACGGGGGCGTTTTTAAATGTTTTTATTTTTTGGTGCGATGGGTGGTGTGATTGATGATGGATTTACATTTACATCGGGGGACACTGTTTATTTATTTTTTACTAAAGGAATTGTCAAAAACATTGTGTGTGTATGTGATACTCATTTTGAATTGTGTGTGTGTGTGTGATACTCATTCACATAGAGGGGGTGGGATCTGGATTCCAGATTCCAATAAGCCCTCCCACTCGCAGACCCTGAAAACCACAGCCCAGGGATGTCGGAAAAAAAAGGACAACAAAAAGCAGCGCAGGTTTCAATGTTCACAGTATGTCTCAATGCACATCAACAAAATGTCCTTTTGAGCAATCAGAAGCTCTTCGTGAGATGCATACAGTCTATAGGTAGGGCAGCCTTATGAAGGGAGGTGAAGCCACTCTAGATATGCAAAAGAAGAGAAAACAGCAAAGGCGCCTCTTAGTAAAACAGTATATTTAATGACACAATTCAATTAAAAGCACTCACATGTAAAAACTTGTTAGTCCGGCATGGGAAGTCTCAGTAAAAGCCATACAGGATTGCATCCTCTGATGTAGAAAAGCCTTATTCCTCTCCTGCTGCCGGCTCGTGTGTACGGCGTGAGTTTCCGGGATTCTATAGTAATCCAAAACGAGGCTTGTACATCCGCCGGGCTATCGAATGGAGGGGTGGAATGCAAATCTAAAGGTATGTGCTGTACTGTCGTTAAGCGACGCGTTTCAGAGCATGCGCATTGAAGCGCGCACCTTTTTCAAGCTAGGGAACATAGATTTAGTTGCAACCTATTTAAGTGCTCTCCTAGCACTGCCGCCTAATGAATGCAAATATTATAACAGGGGAAATAAGAGGTATGTAAGGTTACCAAGGCAGATGCTATGGTGTGCATATATAAAATAATAGCGTGCAACTAGCCTTTTGTATATACTTGTTTTTTGTATCGGATAATTATGTGTATGTTATTATAATTAAATATATGTGTTTAAAACATAAATAAAATCACATCTGACTGAATGTAAATTATTAAAAGATTATAACTAAAAAACTTTTTATATATTATTATGCATATTAACACGGGTGTATATGAATATAGTTAATGGGTATAGGCCCATTTAACGACCATATTTTTGTTCAAAAAGCAGGGGGAGAAGAAAAAGAGAAAAACCTATATAGAAAAAATGATAATAATATATCTTTATACCATTCATATGTATATATATGAACACGTATGTATGAATATAGTGTGTGGCATCACTGAGAACAGTGACCCATAAGTACTGATAGCAGGGAATGGTTTTGCAAAAATGTGACTAAAGTATATAAATAGTATTCTTATTAGATATGGTTAAAAACAGGGTGACACACACAAAGCCAATATTATTATAAAATGGTGGATATTTCTAATTCTTCATTAATTCCACCAGGGTTTAGGGCGTCCAAAGAATAAATCCAAAAGGTTTCTCTTTCGCATAGTCTATAGAATCTTTCAGCTGCGGGGAGATTTTTAGGTATTTGTTCAATAACCCATACCTCGAGACCTTCAGTGGATTTTGCACGGTGTTCACAAAAATGACAGGGAATACTGTGTTTGTCCCTCCCTCATTCTATTTTTCTTCTGTGCTCACCAAATTTTTGCCTCAATGGGCCTATGGTGCACCCCACATAAATGAGGTTACATGGGCAACTGAGACCATAAACCACAAAATCTGAGCCACAGTTGTAGAAATTATCTAGCATGTAAATTTTTCCTTTTGTGGAAAAATGTTTTTTTCCATGCTTGACAAAATCACAAGTTTTCCACATGGCTTTTTTACACTGAAATATGCCCTTGAGGGGGATCATATGGGCCTTTGCCGGTGTAATTTCATTTATGGGCTTTAGTTTACTAGGCGCAATTTTATTTTTGATATTGGGAGCTTTCCTATAAGTAATTTTTTGGTGATTGGGTAAAACTGGTTTGAGGTGTGGATCCTCAAGAAGGATTGGCCAATACTTCCTGAAGATTGCCTCCATTTGAGAAAATTTGGTGTGGAACCTAGTAATAAACTGCCCAGATTGGTTAAAGTTCTCTTCATTTTTGTGTTGGGCTACAGGTATAGATTGCAAATAATGTTTTTGTGCTTGGTCTACCAACGACTCTGGATACCCTTTATCTTTGAGTTTTTTTCTAAGTAGCTGGCTTTGTTCCATGTAATCAGATGTTTTGGTACAGTTCCTCCGTAATCGACAGAACTGCCCCTTGGGGATAATATCTTTCCATTTTTTAAAATGACAGCTCTTATAATGTAGGAGGGAGTTTCCTGCTGTAGGTTTAAAGAAATTCCTGGCATGTATCTCATTATCAACATGAAAAAGGTCAAGATCTAAAAAGGCTAGTTTCTCTTTGTCCATAACGTGGGTAAAGCTCAGGCCATGTGGGTTGTTGTTGCAGTGGGACACAAACTTTTCAACAGCATCAACTGGACCATCCCAAATAATTATAATATTGTCTATGAAATGACCATAAAAAATTAGATGCCTGAGAAATGGATTATTTTGCCAGATGTATCTGTGTTCCCATAATCCCATTGCTAGATTTGCATATGAGGGCGCAAAATTGGCCCCCATAGCTGTCCCTTGGACCTGTTGATAGTGCTGTTCATCAAATGTAAAATAGTTATATGTTAAGCCGTATCTAGCGCAGTCCAAGATGAACAAGGCCTGTTTGTTGCTCCTGGGATCCTGGGATAGAAAGTGACTGAGTGCTGCTATTCCAAAGGTATGTGGGATAGACGTGTACAAATAGTTCACTTCTAAAGATATCCAAATATATTGGTCTTCCCATCTATAGGGTTTCAATAAATCCAAAAGATGGTTTCCATCTCGGATATATAACTGCAGTCCTTGTGCTAAGGGCTGTAAATGGTGATCAATATATTTTGATAGTCCAGAAGTGATGACAGGGATGTCGGGAAGAGGCCCTTGTCCCCATCAACATGGGGACAAGGTCCTTTGGGGTGGGGGGATAGCCCCGCCAGCCCCAAAGCACCCACCCCCCCATCTTGAGGGCATGTGGAGTGAATTTGGTTCAGGAGGGGGGCGCTATCTCATACCCCCCTTTCCTGACCTGTCAGGCTGCATGCCCGGATAAGGACCTGGTATGGACTGGGGGGACCCCACTCCATTTTTTCTTTATTTTTTCAATAGCTGGATGCTGGCAATTGCAACCACAAATCATTTTAAATGGTATTTTACTTTTTTTTTCTTTAGAAATGTCATTTTTGCTGCAGCATGTTCTATATGTGCTACAGATGTGCCACTTTACAGGCAGACTAAGGGGACCCCCCAGGGACCATATTTAAAGGAATTTTTCATTTTTATTGTTGCACTTTAAACATCATTAAAATCTCTGCTCCTAAAAAACGATTGCTTTTAAGAAAATGTAATGTCCCCCAGGGCAGTACCCAGACCCCCATACCCCCTTTATGGCCAATTACTTGCATATACTGTAAGCCTTCAAAATGGGAACTTTTGAATTTCTCCTGTTCGGTTCCCATAGACTTCAATAGGGGTCACTGTTCGTGTTAGAACTTTTCCCCTGTTTGGGAGTTCTGCTGCAAACTGAGCAGGGGGGTGATTGACCCATCTCTAGATTTACTTATTGGTTAAAGTGTTTGTTAACCCCCCAAAAATATAGATCCTGGTCCCTTAAAGCAGATTACACAGCACAGTGCTTGTGATGTGTAATCCCCCCTAAACTGTAAAAAAAAAAGGAATCCGCCACTGCCCATATGCCCTCTCTAAACAGAGCACGATAACCAGGGCTGCTCTGCCCTGATCACCGTTGTCAAAGTGCGTCCCTCCATCAGACGCTGCCCTACTCTGCTCTCCTCTTTCCCCCCTCCTTCCTGCCTGTCATCTCCCTCTCTATCTGTCTCTGGCCTGCCCCTCCGCCGCTATTATTGTAAAAATAAAAACTTAACTTTGTCACTGCCAGCCCCACTATTAGAGGCTGGCATAGCAAACTGTGTATGTTGTTTTAAAAAACGGGTGTTCTATTTACCGAATTTCAGCTATCTTCAGAGCGGTCATGTGACTCGCGCCCGATTTACAGCTCCGATGGATGGCTTCTGTGAAGGAGACGAGTAGC
Organism: Lithobates clamitans; assembly: GCA_037952925.1. Classification (NCBI taxonomy): domain Eukaryota; kingdom Metazoa; phylum Chordata; class Amphibia; order Anura; family Ranidae; genus Lithobates; species Lithobates clamitans. The sequence continues at coordinate 5,093,657 of JBBGZY010000605.1, read as the reverse complement.
CACATGATCTCCCCGGCTAACGTCAGAGGGAGATCATGGCCCCTCCCACAGTACACATCCATTGGAGCTGAAAAGCAGCTGCGAGTCAGAGGACCAGCCTGAAGACAGCTGAAATTCGGTATTTAGAACGTTTGTTTTTAAAAACAACATGCACAGTGTGCTATGCCAGCCTCTAATAGAGGGGCTGGTATAGTCGTTATACAAATGTATAGTCGTTATACAAATGCCTTACAGCGGAGTTCCACCCAAAAGTGGAACTTCCGCTCATTTGATTCCTCCCCCTCCGGTGCCACAATTGGCACCTTTCGGGGGGAGGGGGGACAGGATACCTCTCTTTGACCCGGTATCCTTTCCCACTTCTGGTTCCCTCATCCATGGCTAATGACGTCACGGCTGGGGCTCCCTCCTCCTCCCTCCTCCTTCCCCTGTTGCCGGGCCAGTAGGAGAGAGGAGCAGGCCTCGCGCATGTGCAGTAGGGTTCCTGGCGTGAAGCCAAAAGGCTACACTGCCGAGTTCCCCTACCCACAATGGCAGCGGCAGCATTCGACAGCTGATGGAAACATTAGCATCACTGGACTCCGGGACAGGTAAGTGTCCTATTATTAAAAGCCAACAGCTGCAGTATGCTTTAACAAACACTTTAACCACATTTACCAAAAGATGCCAATAGAGCTGGAATTATAAAATTGTTCTTGGGAGCCAAAAAAAGGTTGCCAACTCACCCCCCTAAAGGAAAACTGAACTGTGGGTGCTCTGCCCAAAAAGATAAGCAGAGGGCAAAGGGCTAGTCACCAGTATTGCCTATAGGTTCCCTGCAGCTGATCTTCTCCCCAACACTCACTTATCATGAATTGTTTTGCACTTCATCTCTGTATGAAAGCAGCCACCTCAAAAGAGGAGCAGAACTTAACTTCCTCATGTGAGAGCTACTCCCAGATAAGCAAGAGGAGAGGTGCTGAACTCATAGATCTGCAGAATAAATGAAGTGGAAGAAGGGAGAACTTTAAACTGCAGCCTTATCTCCTGAAAGAGGAACAGTGCGTAGCACAGTAATGACATCACCAAAATTCATTCCAAATCTTACAGAGGCAGCAGTGTCTTACATGATCTCACACTGTAGATGAGGCTCTAGGTACAGATTTGCCAAGGCACAGAAAGCGTGCTGCTATTTCTCAAAAGAAATTTACACCAAAAGGTAAATCTCTCAGTGTACTTCTTAGATGCAGTGAACATTCCTAGATACTCCCTGCAAGGTAGCAAATCCCACGCAATGAGTTTTGGTGCACTTAAAGCTGAGTTCCACCCAAAAGTGGAACTTCCACTTATCTGCTTCATCCCCCCTCCAGTGCCACATTTGCACCTTTCAGGGGGGAGGTGGGAATGGGTACCTGTTTTTGACAGGTACCCTTCCCCACTTCCAGGAGACTGTGCTGCGGCACCGTCTCTCTGAAGTTCGGCCCCCCTCCCCCTTCCTTCCACCGCCAGGCACTTTGCTCATGCGCAGTAGGGAAATGGCTATGAAGCCGAAAGACTTCACTGCCAGTTTCCCTTACGATGAATAGTGGGGGCAGCACCCGACAGCCGATCCAAAAATCTGCTGGGGTGCCGAGATCACGGTCTCCCTGGACAGGTAAGTGTCCATATATTAAAAGTCAGCAGCTACAGTATTTGTAGCTGCTGACTTTTTTAATTTTTTCCCCCAGGCTGAACTCCTCTTTAAGTTCCTGACAGGTATGGGATATACAATATGATGCTAATGAATTCTGATAAGGTTCTTAAGTTGGCCATGGGCAATTGAGGATGCCTGTGCATGCCCGAACAATCTGTAGGTACAGCTTCTTAAAAAAACAGAAATGGTCCTGTTGTATAAAGTAAAAAAGAATGGAGGTGTGGATATATGTAGCTCACAGTCTCAGCAATTGATTATCATGGGGGACACAATAGGGCTTGCACAAGAATTTGTAACCTATTTGATTAATTATTCACCAGAATTGTAGTGCAGGAGGAGTACTCCTGTGAAAAGCATCTAAACAATATATTTTCTAACCTGAAAAATGCAATAAAATGCATGAAAAAATAATTTGTGTTGTGATACGGTACAAGAGCACAGTTAGAAGAAGAAACTTGAACCTGAATTTGAGCCTGCTGAAGTTATTCATTCAGCTTGCAATTACGTATTAAAGTTAATCATTGTACTGGATAATTAACAGAGTATAAGATGAGGGTGAGAATAAATCTGTAATATGTTATACTAAACAAGAAGTGACTATGGAGGTCCTAAGGTTTGTGAAGAAAGCTTCAAAACTAAATACAGTACCGTTACTTATGGTTGGCACTCCTTCTTTGAAGCACTAGGGTCATTGGGTTCAATCCCAATCAGGACGCTACCTGCATTGAGTTTACATGCTTTACCTGTGCTTTTATTTGGGAACCCCTCTATACTCCAAAAACATGCTGGTAATATAAATGGATCCTGTCTAAATTTGTACCAGTTTGGAATTATTTAGTAGTTTTGTTTTTTTCATTAGAAACCCTGACTTACGAATAATTATTCTGAAATTGATTTTCCTGCTTTTACCACACTCCTTGTTTTTTCCATAGTTCCAAAAAATACATATTTGTTAAATACATATGGTAATTTCAGTGGTTTTGCAAAATAATATTAATAATATATTTATTAAAAGATTGGTCAACCAAGCATAATTTTGTATTTTTTTGCCATCTGTGTTCCATTGGGGAGATGTCTTCTTCACGAAACAACAGGAAGTAGAGGGTAATCTTTCCAAAGTGAGTGGAAATTCCCTCTTAGATGTTAGTTCTTGGATGTTCTAGGAATGAAGCTGTATTAAATACCTGTAACTAGGGATGAGCTTGATGCAGTGCATTGCTATATGATGATTGGCCAAAGCATGCACCTGACCGGCATGCTTTGGCCAATCACAGCGTGCTCTGCTAAGAGAGCCATAATTGGCCAAAGGCAGGGTACCTTTGGCCAATCATGGCTGAGGGGGACTAAGTCCACGCCCCACACCATATAAGGCTGCTTACACGGCGGCCGTGTGTAGTGTTGTTGGTGTGGACAGAGAGATAGCTTGATTTAGATTAAACAGACAGGTTATTCAGTTAGTGGCAGTGTATTTGATATATATATATATATATATATATATATATATATATATATATATATACAGTCACTCTAGTATATATATATATATATATATCTACTCTGCATTGAGTGTAACCTATATCTACAGTGCATTCTGTGGTGTACTGTTACTAATACACTTCAGGTGGTGTACACAGTATCTAATACAGTGTGTACAGTGTTTACTACACTTCTGGTGGTGTATACAGTACACAATACAGTGCAACTGTAGTACAGTTGCTAATAGGGATGACCTTCGTGTTCGAGTCGAACCCATGTTCGATTCGAACATCGGCTGTTCGGTCGTTCGCCAAATTGCGAACGATATGGGCCGTTCGCGCCAAATTCGTGTGGCGCGTCACGGCCCATAATTCACTGCGGCATCGCAGTGCATTGCTTGCTGATGATTGGCCAAGCATGCACTATGACCCGCATGCTTGGCCAATCACAGCGCCGCCTGAACAGAGAGCCGTAATTGGCCAAAGCCAAGGAGGCTTTGGCCAATTATGGCTCAGGGGATTTAGTACACGCCCCACACTATATAAGGTCGCCTGCACGGCGGCCCTGTGCAGTGTGTTCCGGTGTGCTGAGAGATAGAGAGAGAGAGAGACAGTGTCATTTCATTTGAGTTAGCTAGATTAGGCAAAACAGTCAATCAGTTAGCTGCACTTAAAGTGTATTGTGTATATATATGCATCCCAGGTGTTGCATATATATATATACACTGTATTCAGTTTAGCTAGATCCGTTCCTGTTATCTTCTAGACTATTTACATTTAGTGCAGTGCGTCCTGCTCACAGTGTTCAGCTAGATCCGTTCCTGTTATCTTCCTACTGACAGGCAGGCTTGTCTTGTTACAGTATTTACAGCTACCTAAAGAAAATTACTGGTGTTCTTTTGATCCTATTAGTACCACGGTCAGGCAGCTAGACTATTTACATTTAGTGCAGTACGTCCTGCTTACAGTGTTCAGCTAGATCCGTTCCTGTTATCTTCCTACTGACAGGCAGGCTTGTCTTGTTACAGTATATAAAGCTACCTGAAGAAAATTACTGGTGTTCTTTTGATCCTATTAGTACCATGGTCAGGCAGCTAGACTATTTACATTTAGTGCAGTGCGTCCTGCTCACAGTGTTCAGCTAGATCCGTTCCTGTTATCTTCCTACTGACAGGCAGGCTTGTCTTGTTACAGTATATAAAGCTACCTGAAGAAAATTACTGGTGTTCTTTTGATCCTATTAGTACCACGGTCAGGCAGCTAGACTATTTACATTTAGTGCAGTGCTTCCTGCTCACAGTGTTCAGCTAGATCCGTTCCTGTTATCTTCCTACTGACAGGCAGGCTTGTCTTGTTACAGTATATAAAGCTACCTGAAGAAAATTACTGGTGTTCTTTTGATCCTATTAGTACCACGGTCAGGCAGCTAGACTATTTACATTTAGTGCAGTGCGTCCTGCTCACAGTGTTCAGCTAGATCTGTTCCTGTTATCTTCCTACTGACAGGCAGGCTTGTCTTGTTACAGTATATAAAGCTACCTGAAGAAAATTACTGGTGTTCTTTTGATCCTATTAGTACCACGGTCAGGCAGCTAGACTATTTACATTTAGTGCAGTGCGTCCTGCTCACAGTGTTCAGCTAGATCCGTTCCTGTTATCTTCCTACTGACAGGCAGGCTTGTCTTGTTACAGTATATAAAGCTACCTGAAGAAAATTACTGGTGTTCTTTTGATCCTATTAGTGCAGTGCGTCCTGCTCACGGTGTTCAGCTAAAGCTACCTGTAGAAGGTTGGTGGTGTTCTCATACTACAGGCAGGCAGTTGATTTTGCTAGCTGCAGTATCAGTACATATATATATATATATATATATATATATATATATATATATATATATATATTTATCCCAGCTTAGTGCAGCTACAGGCCATTAGTATGTCTGGAAGGCCAAGAAGGAGAGGCAGACAGTCACAAGCCAATAAGAGAGGGCAAGCAGGCTCTGTGTCTAGTGCTGGTCGTGGTGACGGTGCATCCTCATCAGCATGTGGCCATGGGACACGCTTGGCCCTTTTTTCGGCAGCTGGCCGTGTTGAGCCGCAACATGCGGAAGGCTTGGTCGAGTGGATGACCAAGCTGTCCTCATCCTCCTCATCCTCTCTCACCCATGCCCAGGGTGCTTTGTCTGGCAAAGCAACGGCCTCTTCCCTCGGCTCAATGTCATCAGTGACTCCTTCCTTAGCTCCACCATGTCCTCCTGAGGAGTCCCTCGAACTGTTTGACCACAGTGTTGGGTACATGCTCCAGGAGGATGCCCAGCGTTTGGAAGGCTCTGATGATGATACTGAGCTCGATGAAGGCAGTAACATGAGCACGGACAGAGGGGGTGCCCAAGAAGGACAGCAATCTGGCAGTCATGCTCCCCCTGCTGCAGCATACTGCCAGGTTTGCTCCAGTGATGAGGAGGGAGGGGATGATGAGGTCACTGACTCAACGTGGGTGCCTGATAGGAGAGAGGAGGAGGCGGCACATCACCAACGAGGCAGGATGCCCTCCAGGGGCCAGCCTAAGGGCAGCACATTGACTGCATCACACCCCAAAGCTCCACATGTGCAGGGCGCTGCAGTCTCTGCGCGTTATTCAAAAAGTTCTTTGGTGTGGGCCTTTTTTGAGACGAGTGCATCAGATCGCACCGCTGCTATTTGCAACATATGTCTCAAGCGTATCTCATGTGGCCAAAACATCTCCCGCTTGGGTACCACATGCTTGACCAGACATATGTTGACCTGCCATGCAGTTCGTTGGCAAGCGTATCTAAAAGACCCACACCAAAGAACAAAGAGGACATCTCCTTGCTCCTCATCAGCTGAGATTTCCAACCCCACTAGACCTTCAGTCCTCTCTGAGACCTGCACTGAGAGGAATGAAGGTGTAGAATTAGGTGTGTCACAGTCAAGTACTTGTGGGCAATCTGCTTTTGGTACACCGAGGTCAGATTGTACCAGGCAAATTTCCCTGCCCCAGCTGCTGCACCGCCGAAAGAAGTTTGCTCCCAGCCATCCACATTCCCAGCGGTTGAATGCTAGCTTGGCAAAATTGCTAGCACTTCAACTGCTGCCTTTTCAGTTGGTAGACTCTGACCCCTTCCATGAGTTTGTGGAATGTGCGGTTCCTCAGTGGCAGGTACCCAAACGCCACTTTTTCTCACGGAAGGTGATTCCGGCTCTCTACTGGCATGTGGAAGGCAATGTCCATGCCTCGCTGGACAGGGCGGTCAGCGGTAAGGTGCATATTACTGCTGACTCATGGTCCAGCAGGCATGGACAGGGACGTTACCTAAGTTTCACGGCGCATTGGGTGACTCTGCTGGCAGCTGGGAAGGATGCAGGACAAGCTGCAGTAGTGTTGGAGGTTGTTCCGCCACCACGCCTCCAAAATGCTAATGATTGTGACACACCTCTCTCCTCCACCCCCTCCTCTTCTTCTTCCTCCATGACCTCTTCCTCGGAACCAGCGGTGCTCCGTAGTCGTTCAAGGGGCTACGCAAGTACGCAGACCAAAAGATGCCATGCGGTGCTTGAGCTGGTGTGCTTGGGGGACAGGAGCCACACTGGGGCAGAGGTTCTGTCAGCTCTGCAGGGGCAGGTTCAGAGGTGGTTGACGCCATGCCAACTTAAGGCAGGAATGGTGGTTTGCAACAATGGCACCAACCTCCTCTCTGCCCTCCGACAGGGACAAATGACCCATGTGCCCTGTTTGGCTCACGTCCTTAACTTGGTGGTGCAGCTGTTCTTGGGCAGGTACCCGGGCTTACAGGATGTCCTGAGGCAGGCCAGGAAAGTCTGTGTGCATTTCCGCCAGTCATATAATGCCAGTGCTCGGCTGACGGACCTCCAAAAGGAGTTTAACCTGCCCAAGAACCGCCTAATCTGTGACATGCCCACCAGGTGGAACTCAACGTTGGCCATGCTGCAGCGGCTGCACACACAGCAGAGGGCCATCAATGAGTACCTGTGTGACTATGGCACAAGGCCATGATCAGGGATGCATGCACTGTCCTGTCACCATTTGAGGAGGCCACGAGGATGATGAGCAGTGACAGTGCATGCATCAGTGACACTGTACCCCTTGTCCACCTGTTGGAGCACACGCTGCATGGAATAATGGACAGGGCACTTGAGGCAGAACAGAGGCAGGAAGAGGAGGACTTCCTTAGCTCTCAAGGCCCCCTTTATCCAGTGTTCCTGTGTGCCCGCCGATCACACAGGAAGAGGACGAGGAGGAGGAGGAGGAGGAGGAAGATTGTGTCAGTATGGAGGTGGAGCCTGGCACTCAGCATCAGCAGCAGTCTTTAAGGGATCAGTCCCAAGAAACACATGGACTTGTACGTGGCTGGGAGGAGGTGGCTGCGGACCATGTCGTCCTTAGTGACCCAGAGGACTCCGGACCGAATGCCTCAGCAAACCTACGCTGCATGGCCTCCCTGATCCTGCAAAGCCTGCGTAAGGATCCTCGTATTCGTGGTATCAAGGAGAAGGACCAATACTGGCTGGCAACCCTCCTTAATCCACGTTACAAGGGTAAGGTTGCAGACCTTATCTTGCCATCGCAGAGGGAGCAGAGGATGAAACATCTTCGGGAGGCCTTGCAGAAAGGTCTGTGCAACGCGTTCCCAGAGACTGGGAGGTTACAAACTCCTGTTTCTGTTGCTGAGGCTTCGGTCAGTCAAAGAAGGAGCAGTGGAGAAGGTGGCCATCTGACCGATGCGTTCAGACAATTTTTTGGTCCGCAGCCCCAAGGTATGATCGGTTCCAGCAACCATCGCCAGCGTCTGTTTTACATGGTGCAGGAATACCTAGGGGCAAGATCAGACTTGGACACCTTTCCCACCGAAAATCCTCTGGGTTACTGGGTCTTGAGGATGGATCACTGGCCAGAGCTTGCACAGTATGCAATTGAGCTACTGGCCTGTCCTGCATGCAGTGTTCTTTCGGAACGCACATTCAGTGCTGCTGGAGGCGTGGTAACCGATCACAGGGTGCGTCTTGGATCACCACCAGCTACCAAGCACCTGATGCCGATGTAACCGAATAATTTTTTTTGAAATCTCAGATCCCTTCAAAGACTGCCTATGCTGATGCTGAGTGACTATCCCTGAGTAATTATCCTCTTCCTCCTCAATCATCACGCTGATAGCTTGTAAGAACATTTTTGGTTCTGGGCACCACCACCAGTGCCTAAGGCACAATTTTTCAGCCCCTGTTTAACAGGGGCGTGTAATTACAATTTTTGATGTAATACTTTGCAGCAGGGCTCGTTCCTGCATTCCAACTAGAGTGTCTGTGAGGGGTTGCAGTGTTGTGGCACCAGCACCAGTGCCTAAGGCCCATTTTTTCTGCCCCTGTTTAACAGGGGCGTGTAATTACAATTTTTGATGCAATACTTTGCAGCAGGGCTCGTTCCTGCGTTCCAGCTAGAGTGTCTGTGAGGGGTTGCAGTGTTGTGGCACCAGCACCAGTGCCTAAGGCCCAATTTTTCTGCCCCTGTCTAACAGGGGCGTGTAATTACAATTTTTGATGCAATACTTTGCAGCAGGGCTCGTTCCTGCGTTCCAACTAGAGTGTCTGTGAGGGGTTGCAGTGTTGTGGCACCAGCACCAGTGCCTAAGGCCTAATTTTTCAGCTCCTCTTCAACAGGGGCATGTAATTACAATTCTTGATCTAATTTTTCCTTTAAAAATGACATTTGGTGCAGGGACTGTTCTAAACACGGGAAACAGGCGTCACTTTACAGGCATACTATAGACACCCCCCAGGTATGATATTTAAAGGAATATTTCACTTTTTTTTTTTTTACTTTAAGCATCATTAAAATCACTGCTCCTGAAAAAACGGCCGTTTTTAAAAGATTTTTTTGCATTGATACATGTCCCCTGGGGTAGGACCCGGTTCCCCAAACCCTTTTTAGGACAATACCATGCAAATTAGCCTTTAAAATGAGCACTTTTGATTTCGAACGTTCGAGTCCCATAGATGTCAATGGGGTTCTAACGTTCGTGCGAACTTTCGGTCCGTTCGCAGGTTCTGGTGCGAACCGAACCGGGGGGTGTTCGGCTCATCCCTAGTTGCTAATACAGTGCAGGCTGTGTACACAGTATCTAATACAGTGTGTACAGTATCTACTACACTTCTGGTGGTGTACACAGTACACAATACAGTGCAGCCATAGTACAGTTACTAATACAGTGCAGGCCTTGTAGACAGTATCTAATACAGTGTGTAAAGTTTCTACTACAGTTCTGGTGGTGTACACAGTACACAATACAGTGCAGCCGTAGTACAGTTGTTAATACAGTGCAGGCGGTGTACACAGTATCTAATACAGTGTGTACAGTTTCTACTACCGTTCTGGTGGTGTACACAGTACGCAATACAGTGCATCCGTAGTATAGTTGCTAATGCAGTGCAGGCAGTGTACACATTGTTCAATACAGTGTATACAGTTTCTACTACACTTCTGGTGGTATACACAGTATCTAATACAGTGTAGTGTGGTGTTGCAAAACAAAATATACATCATGTCCGGAAGGCCACCAAGGAGAGGCAGACGCTCACATGCCACTAAAGAAGGGCAAGCAGCCTCTGTGTCTACAGTCCTGGTCCTGGACATGGTGCATCCTCTGCAGGTGGCCATCGGGCATGCTTGTCCTTTTTTTCTGCTGTTGGCCATGTTATTGAGATGGGGACATTCATAAGAGTTGGTGGAGTGGATAACAAAGCCATTATTATCCTCCTCATACTCAGTCACCCAGGCTCAGAGTAGTTTGCCTTCCAACAGCTGCCAAAGTGTTTTTTTCCACTGGCTCCTTGTCTACAATTACTCCTTCCATAGCCCCACCATCATGCACGGAGGAGTCCCCAGAATTATTCAACCACATGTTTGGGTACATGCTTCTGGGGGACGCACATCGATTTGAAGGCTCCGATGTTGGTTCCCAGGTTGAGGAAGGGAGTAGCGTGAGCCTAGAGAGAGGGGGTGCCCAAGAAGGACAAGAAACTGGAAGTCATGTTCCCTCAGCTGCAGCATACTGCCAAGCTTGCTCCAGTGAAGACACAGGAGGGGATGATGAGGTCACTGACTGTACTTGGGTGCAGAAGAGAAGAGAGGAGGAGGAGGCACAACTCCAATGAAGCAGGATGTCCTCTAGGGCGCAGCTTAACGGAATCCATCTTGTTGCATCACACCGCAGAGCTCTGCAGGTGCAGGGTGCTGCTGACTCTCCGCTGACTTTTAAAAGTTCCTTGGTGTGGGCCTTTTTCGATACATGTGCAGCAGATCGCACCATTGCTGTTTGCAACCTATGTCTGAAGTGAATCAAGCGTGGCCAGAACAGCAGTCGCTTGGGCACCACATGCTTGACCAGACTATGATGACCTGCCATGCAGTCTGTTGACAACAGCACTTAAAAAGACCCACATCAAATAAAAAGGTGGACTTCTCCTTGCTCCTCATCTGGGATCTCCAACCCTACTATACCTCCAGTCCTCTCAAAAACCTGCACTGAGAGGAATGAAGGTATAGCAATAGGTGTCCCAAGTACTTGAAGCCAATCTGCTAGCAGTACACCACCATCTGATTTTAGCAGGCAAATTTCCCTATCCCAGTTGTTGAACCGCAAAAAGAAATTCAGTCCCAGCTATCCACATGCTCAGTGTCTAAATGCTAGCTTGGCCAATTTGCTAGCACTGCAACTGCTGCTTTTTCAGCTGGTAGACTCTGCCCCCTATCATGAATTTGTGGAATGTTGTCACGTACCTGGTGGTGGAGCCCAGAATGCAAGGAGTAGCCTCTCGTGTGCCTCTGGTTCGAGAGCCCCTGATAGAGAAGACAGGGACTCAAGAGCGCAGGGGGCCACAAGTGCTTGGTAAGTGGCAGGTGTAGGGTTGATCCGGACCTCTGGTGCAGCAGCAGGAGAACTATCAGGAACACTGGATCCACTGGCAGGAACTCAGGAACAACAGGCAACTGGGAGGTGTTCTGTAGTACAACTGAAGCACTGGAACAACTGGTAGATGAACCGGAACTCTTGGCAGGAACACTGGAACTGTAGACTGGATAGGGAAGCACTGTAGCTAGTAGACACCCACGAACCAGCAAACAGCAGGGAGGTGTTCTGTAGTACCACTGGAAGCACTTTACAAAGTCAGACAGGCCGGGTCAAAACACAGGTGAGCAGAGCAGGTACAAAACGGAACCAGGAGGGTAGTCAGGGCACGGACCGGGTCGGCAACAGACAGGCAGGTAGTAACTGAAGGATGAGGCAGGAGAATCGTCAGACAAGCCGAGGTCAGGGACTGGCAGCAAACAGGAGAAGTCAGGAACAAGCCGGGTAACAGGAATCAGGTAAACAGGTATACTGGAAGCTTAGGGTCACAGGGAACGCTGTAGACCGGACAGCAAGGAAGCATGCTGACAGGCACCTTTAAATAGGCCTAATGGCGCCAAAAGCTGTCACACCGCACGTCTGCGCGCCGCCGCGTGCACACGTGCACGCCCGAGTACCGATCGTACGTGCCCGTTCGTCTCATCGTGTACCCGCATACACCCGCTCGTATTAGCGCGCACCCGCATGCGTCCATTCGTGTCAACGCGTCTCCGAACGCGTCCTCTGGTTCTACTGACAATAGTTCTGTTAACCGATCTTCCGCCGACGGCTGAACTAACAGGACGTCTTTCATGACATTGCCCCCCCCCCCAGGGGCAGCCTCCGGATGCCCAACTGTGCCATCTTACTTGGATGAGATCTTTTAAAGGCAAGTATCAATCTCCTAGCATGGATGTTGGACTCCGGCTCCCAGGAGTTTTCCTCAGGCCCATACGCCTTCCACTTTACCAAGAACTGGACTTGGTTACGTCTCTTCCTACAATCCAGAATGGACTCGACTTCATATTCGGTTTCTCCGTCAATGATCACGGGTTCAGGGGGATTGACCCTCCGGTTGACAAAAGGATCAGGAACTGCGGGTTTGAGTAGGGCAACATGAAAGACCGGGTGAATCCGGAATGATTCTGGTAGCTTTAGTTCGTAGGCCACATTATTAATTTTCCTTGTCACTGGAAAAGGACCCACGAACTTGGGACCCAATTTTTTGGAAGGACAGGCCAATCTTAGATTCAAAGTAGATAGCCAAACCAAATCTCCAGGTTTAAGATCAAGCTCCCCCCTTCTCTTCTTATCAAACACTTCTTTGTTGTAGTTCTGGGTCCTTGCCATAGTCTCTTGCAGAAGCTTATTATTTGATTCAAAGAAGTTTAGGCTTTCTTGAACAGCTGGTACTGGACACTCCGGAACGTTAGTGGACAAGAACAGAGGATGGAACCCATAATTTGCAAAAAATGGTGTTTGTTTTGTAGCGGAATGAACAGAGTTATTGTATGCAAATTCGGCAAGGGGAAGAAGCGGAGCCCAATCATCCTGGGAGAACGAGGAAAAGCAGCGCAGATACTGCTCCAGCGTCTGATTCGTTCTCTCCGTCTGGCCATTTGTTTGGGGGTGATAGGCAGAAGAGAAGGCAAGATCAATTTTCAGGGATTCACAGAGAGCTCTCCAAAACCTCGAGGTGAATTGTACCCCCCGATCGGAAGTAATATTGGCAGGGATGCCATGAAGCCTCACCACCTCCTTAATAAATGTCCTGGCAGTTTCAGCAGCAGTAGGAGTACCTTTCATTGGTAAGAAGTGTGCCATCTTGGATAATCTATCCACAATTACGAAGATCGTAGTGTAGCTTTCAGAAGGTGGCAACTCGACAATAAAATCCATGGAGATCATCCTCCATGGTTTCTCCGGGACAGATAGTGGTTTTAACAGGCCCCAGGCCTTAGACTTGCTACCTTTATTTTGGATACAGGTGACACATGCTTCCACGTAGTCCTTGCAGTCCTTTCTTAATGATGGCCACCAGAACGTGCACTGAAGAAGTTCAGATGTTTTATGTACTCCAAAGTGGCCGGCTAACATATGGTCATGGCAAGAACTAAGAGCTGCCGTTCGCACCTCCTGAGGTACGAAGATCCTATCCTTAAACCATAGAAGATCATCTCTGGCCTGTAGGGTTGTATCCGGTGGAGCGGAAACGTTCCTGGAGGCTTGCTTGATCTGTGACAGTAGATCCCCCTGGAGTAACAGAAAGTTCCCTGCGGACAAGATGGTATCTGGTGGGGAAGGTGCTTCCGAATCGCTGTACATCCGTGACAGAGCGTCAGGCTTGATATTTTTTGACCCGGGGCGGTAGGTAATATGGAAAGAAAGTCTAGTAAAGAACAGTGCCCATCTGGCCTGTCGTGGTTTCAACCTCTTGGCAGTCTTTAAATATTCTAGATTCTTGTGATCTGTATAAACAAGAATCGGGTGGGCTGCTCCCTCTAACAGGTATCGCCATTCCTCCAACGCAGCTTTGATCGCTAACAATTCTCGATCACCCACATCATAGTTCCTTTCTGCTTCTGATAATTTACGGGAAAAAAAAGCGACTGGGTGCAGAAGAGCCCTAGGCCCCTGTCTTTGGGAAAGTACTGCACCGACCGCTATCTCTGAAGCGTCCACCTCCAGGATGTAGGGTAACGTGGAATCAGGATGTTTTAAAACTGAGGCTGAGACAAACAGATCCTTCAGTGTAGTAAAGGCCATCTGAGCTTCCGTAGACCAGTGGAACTTGAGGCCCTGTTGGGTCAATCTTGTAATGGGAGCAATGATGGTGGAGAATCCCTTAATGAATTTTCTATAAAAATTCGCAAATCCCACGAAACGTTGAATCCCTTTCTTGTCAGTGGGAGCGGGCCAGTCCAGAATGGCGGAGACCTTCTGAGGGTCCATTTTGATGCCTTCCACAGAGATAATAAGACCAAGGAACTGAATACTCTCCTGCTCGAAGACACATTTCTCAGGCTTGGCGTAAAGGCCGTGCAGGCGAAGTCGGGTCAAAACGTTTCTGACATGTTCACGGTGTTCAACTAGGGAAGAAGAGAAGATTAGAATGTCATCTAGATAAATAACAACAAACAGGTCAAGGTAGTCTCTGAAAATGTTATTTACAAAATGCTGAAATGTGGCAGGAGCATTACAGAGTCCGAAAGGCATAACTAAATATTCGAAGTGCCCAAACCGGGTACGGAAAGCAGTCTTCCATTCGTCTCCCTTGCGAATGCGGACAAGGTTGTAGGCACCACGAAGATCTAACTTTGAAAACACTACTGCAGACCCCAGCCTCTGAAAAAGTTCTGGCACTAATGGTAAGGGATAACGGTTCTTGATTGTAATCTTATTGAGTGCCCGATAATCCACACAAGGGCGCAAAGAATGGTCTTTCTTTTCCACAAAAAAGATTCCTGCTCCTGCTGGGGATGTGGAGGGTTGGATGAAGCCTTTCTTAAGATTATCGTCAATGTAAGTTTTTAATACTCCTAGTTCTAACTCTGATAAAGGAAATATTCTCCCAAAAGGAATCTCTGCCCCTGGGAGAAGTTCAATCGGACAGTCATATGGCCGGTGGGGAGGAAGGGTCTCGGCCCCTTTTTGACTGAAAACGTCCAGAAAGCTATGGTAGACTTCAGGTACAACTTGACGGTTCTCGGCATCAGTTTCCATGCACAACAGGGCAGAGGGAGCTTGAGTAACTTCTGGTAGACAGTGTTGGTGGCAATAAGAGGAAGGAAATTCAATTTTCCCTGAGGCCCAATCAACTTGTGGATTATGGGCCTTGAGCCAAGGCATGCCCAATATGATGGGGAATAGAGGAGATTCAATGACGTCCAGACAAAGTAGCTCTTGATGAGTGCCAGCAATGGTGGTGAGCATGGGTACTGTTTCCTGGGTTACTGGTCCTGATCTGAGGGTAGAACCATCGGCCAGATATACTGAAAGTCCTTTCGCCCTGGGCCGGATGGGAATATGATGTCTGGAAGCAAAGGACAAGTCTATAAAGCCGCTGCAGGCCCCGGAATCAATGATAGCGCTGGTTGGTATATTCCCTCCTGGGAGCTGTAAAAGAAGCGGGACAGCCAGGTGAGATATATTATTCAGTGAAGCTGGGGTAAGAGCAGGAGAAACAGAGAGGCACTTACGAAGCTTGGCCGGGCATGTCCGTACAAAGTGTCCGGGTTCCCCGCAATATAGGCACAGGTTACCAGCCCGACGGCGTTGACGCTCTTCAGGAGTGAGGGATGGCCGTAAGAGTCCCAGCTGCATTGGTTCTGGTGTATCTGAAGTCATGGTAGTAGAAGCTGGAGGAGCGGAGTGGGGAGAACTAGGCACCCGGGGCAGCATCCAGACAGGACGAGCAGGGCCAGAAGATCGCTCTGTACGTCGTTCTCTTAGGCGTCTGTCTATTTGGATGGAAAGGTCTATGAGGTCCTCTAGAGTCTCAGGAAGGCCCACTCGGGCTAGTTCATCCTTCAAGGATTCTGAAAGGCCCATACGGAACTGATACCGTAGGGCGGCATTGTTCCAATTTGTATCAGAACTCCAGCGTCTGAATTCTGATGCATAGTCCTCAACAGGTCAGCTGTGGGTCTTCATATAGGGATGACATAGCCCGAAAGAAGGTATCCAGAGTATCAAGTGAGGTGTCTTTCTTTTCTAACAAGCGATGGGCCCAGGACTGGGGCTCGCCTGTCAGCAGCGAGATCACGAACCCCACCTTGGTGGCTTCCAGGGAGAAAGTCCTTGGTTGAAGGGCAAAAAAGAGCTCACATGAGTTGCGGAAGGACCTGAATTTGCTCCGGTTACCCGAAAATCTTTCAGGCGTGGGGACCCTGGGTTCAGGCGGCAACATGACCACTGATGGTGAAGCAGAAGTCCCGGATACTGGAGGTGTAGAAGCTGCTAGGGCCTGGACTTGGCCTTCCAGCTGGGTGTAGCCTTCTTGTAGGCTCTTTACTGCCTGGGTAAGTCCAGCAAGATGGCGGCAGAGTTCATCCATAGGAGAGGCTCCCTGCGTGGGCTCAGACATGGCTGTCCGGTACTGTCACGTACCTGGTGGTGGAGCCCAGAATGCAAGGAGTAGCCTCTCGTGTGCCTCTGGTTCGAGAGCCCCTGATAGAGAAGACAGGGACTCAAGAGCGCAGGGGGCCACAAGTGCTTGGTAAGTGGCAGGTGTAGGGTTGATCCGGACCTCTGGTGCAGCAGCAGGAGAACTATCAGGAACACTGGATCCACTGGCAGGAACTCAGGAACAACAGGCAACTGGGAGGTGTTCTGTAGTACAACTGAAGCACTGGAACAACTGGTAGATGAACCGGAACTCTTGGCAGGAACACTGGAACTGTAGACTGGATAGGGAAGCACTGTAGCTAGTAGACACCCACGAACCAGCAAACAGCAGGGAGGTATTCTGTAGTACCACTGGAAGCACTTTACAAAGTCAGACAGGCCGGGTCAAAACACAGGTGAGCAGAGCAGGTACAAAACGGAACCAGGAGGGTAGTCAGGGCACGGACCGGGTCGGCAACAGACAGGCAGGTAGTAACTGAAGGATGAGGCAGGAGAATCGTCAGACAAGCCGAGGTCAGGGACTGGCAGCAAACAGGAGAAGTCAGGAACAAGCCGGGTAACAGGAATCAGGTAAACAGGTATACTGGAAGCTTAGGGTCACAGGGAACGCTGTAGACCGGACAGCAAGGAAGCATGCTGACAGGCACCTTTAAATAGGCCTAATGGCGCCAAAAGCTGTCACACCACACGTCTGCGCGCTGCCGCATGCACACGTGCACGCCCGAGTACCGATCGTACGTGCCCGTTCGTCTCATCGTGTACCCGCGTACACCCGCTCGTATTAACGCGCACCCGCATGCGTCCGTTCGTGTCAACGCGTCTCCGAACGCGTCCTCTGGTTCTACTGACAATAGTTCTGTTAACCGATCTTCCGCCGACGGCTGAACTAACAGGACGTCTTTCATGACAAATGTGCTGTATCTCAGTGGCAGGTTAAAAAATGCCAATTCTTTTCACAGAAGGCTCTCTACTGGCATGTGGAAGGCAATGTTTGGGCCTCGTTTGACAGGGCAGTCAGTAGTAAGGTGCATATTACCGCTGACTCATGGTCCAGCAGGCAATCTAAAGGGACGTTACCTTTCCTTCACGGGTAACTCTGCTGGCAGCTGGGAAGGATGCAGGACAGGGTTCAGTGTTGTTGGAGCTTGTTCAGCCACCACGCCTCCAAAATGTAGTGGTGATTCTACCACAGCTCTCTCCACCACCACCTCCTCTTCTTCTTCCTTAATGGCCTCTTCTGCAGATTTGTCCGTTCAAGGGGCTATGCAAGCAGTCAGGAAAAAAGATGCCTTGCAGTGCTTGAGTTGGTCTGTCTAGGGGACAGGAGCCACACTGGGGCAGAGATTCTGTCAGCTTTGCAGGGGCAGGCTCAGAGGTGGTTGACGCCACGCTAGCTTCAGCCAGGAATGGTTGGATGTCACAATGGCACCACCAACTCCTAAGGCCAAATTTTCTGCAGAGTATATAGGGCAGGCCGTATAGTATATATACTGCTGTTCAGAGTATTTAGTGCCTGGGAGCCTGGGGGACCCCACGCCATTTAAAAAAAAAATTGGGTGCGGGGTTCCCCAAAGTGCCTGGTAATGGACTGGGGGGGCCATGCCTTTTGTTTTCAATGATTTTCATTTATATTACCGGGACCCAACAATATGAGTAGTTTTAAATCACATTTTTTCGTTAGAAATTTAATTTTGCTGTGATATTGTTCTCAGCACAGGAAAAATGTGCTACTTTACAGGTATACTAAGGACACCCCCCAGGCAAGATATTTAACCACTTCCCGCCCGCCCTATAGCGGATTGACGTCCGGGAAGTGGTTGTGTTATCCTGACTGGGCGTCATATGACGTCCAGCAGGATAACATGCCGCAGCGCGCCCCCGGGGGCGCTCATCGCGGCGAACGGTGGAGCGGTGTGTCAGTCTGACACACCGCTACACTGATCTTGGTAAAAAGCCTCCGGCGGAGGCTTTTTACCATGTGATCAGCCGTGTCCAATCACGGCTGATCACGCTGTCAATAGGAAAAGCCCTTGATCGGCTCTTCCTCACTCGCGTCTGACAGACGCAAGTAGAGGAGAGCCGATCGGCGGCTCTCCTGGCAGGGGGGGTCTGCGCTGATTGTTTATCAGCGCAGCCCCCCCCCCGCAGATCACCCCACTGGACCACCAGGGATGCCACTAGGACCACCAGGGAAGGGGCAATGTGGATGGCCAGGTATGTACCCAATCTGTGCCAATCAGTGCCCACAAATGGGCACTGATTGGCACTATTATGCCAAAGATCTGCCCAGCAATGCCCAGATCTGCCCAGCAATGCTATATCAGTGCCACCTGTCATTGCCCATCTGTGCCACCTGTCATTTCCCATCGGTGCCACCTGTCAGTGCCCATCTGTGCCCATCAGTGCCCACCTATCAGTGCCCATCAGTGCCACACATCAGTGCCACACATAAGTACCCATCAGTGCCACCCATATATGCCAATCAATGCCACCTACGAGTGCCCATCAGTGCCGACTATGTGTGCCCATCGGTGCCAGCTATGAGTGCCCATCAGTGCCACATACCAGTGCCACCTATCAGTGCCCATCAGTGCCACCTATCAGTGCCCATCAGTGAGGCCTATCAGTGCCCATCATCAGTGCCCGTTAGTGCCACCTCATCAGTGCCACCTCATTGGTGCCACCTCATCGGTGCCCATCAGTGCCGCCGTATCAGTGCCCATCAGTGCAGCCATATCAGTGCCCATTATTGAAGGAGAAAGCGTACTTATTTACAAAAAAATTTAACAGAAACAAAGAAAAACTTGTTTTTTTTCGAAATTTTCAGTCTTTTTTTATTTGTTGCGCAAAAAATAAAAACCGCAGAGGTGATCAAATACCACCAAAAGAAAGCTCTATTTGTGGGAACAAAATGATAAAAAAATTGTTTGGGTACAGTGTAGCATGACCACGCAATTGTCATTCAAATTGCAACAGCGCTGAAAGGTGAAAATTGGGCTGGGCGGGAAGGTGTCTAAGTGCCTGGTATTGAAGTGGTTAAAGGAATATTTCATTTTTATTGTTTCACTTTAAGCATTATTAAAATCACTGCTCCCGAAAAAACGGCCGTTTTTAAAACTTTTTTTTGCATTGATACATGTCCCCTGGGGCAGGACCTGGGTCCCCAAACACTTTTTATGGCAATAACTTATAACATAATAACATATAAGCCTTTAAAATTAGCACTTTCGATTTTTCTAACACACTCACATGTGTCTCCATGTGAGGAGGCAACTAGGAGCATGGCTGCTTGTTTTCCCTAACTTTGGATACAAAGTGTTTGCGTTTGGAAGGACATTTACTACATAACCAAGGACTGGTCAGACTACAGACACAGTATGTGAACACCGGTTTGGGGCCCCCCCATTGGAGTATTGCCCTTATGCTGCTGTCTGAGATCGTTGGTGCCAAGTTGCTGTCCTGATCCAGGATCCATTGTGGCTGTCCAAGGAGATGTACCCCTCCGGCCAGCTGGTTTAAAAGCCTTTGTGACTTGGGTGGTATAAGCCTCCCCAAATCACCAGCATCTGGTAAGCCTCCTAAGATCCTTGGTGGTGGCTCACTTACTATCCTAGTCTCCCCTGAAGCGTTTATGTTTTATGAATACTGGTCCTGGTGTTTGAGGATTTCCTTTACATCTTTGGACTTTAACATATAAATATATACTAACATATGCCTGGACTGCAGCCTTTATTTGAATTTTTCTTCTTGTGTATATTGGCACTCTAATTCACACTGGCTATTTCTTTATAAAATTTTCTGTATTTATAAATTTGTATCACTTGTATGCACATATTGTAATATATATCTTGCACAGAGTATGACTATATCATATCTATGTATATCCCTTGAATTGGGATTTCTTCACTGATTTATTATTTTAGGATTTATTTTTGTTTCTATATCTCTTGATATTAGGATTCCAAAACTGGTTTCATTACCTTTAAGTTAATGTTTTATTTAGGTTTTATACTGTAGCGCCACACTTTCATATTCACAATTACTGCTTGGGTCTATAGCTGTGTTGGCTGCTGTTTATACCTATATTTACACAGCACTGTATCTTCCCTTTTATGTAAAAAGTCTCAAACATGTAGTATCAACATAGGCATAGAAGGGGTGTAATTGTATGTATGCCTATGCTGTGTGAGAAAAATAATTTGTTAAAATCACAGCTTTGTAAAAAACACATTTTGTTTAATGTAATTTTCAAAAAAATTGTCACAACAAAATTCAGCTTCAAAATAACTCACCATGTCTCTTACCAAATACTGTAGACCAGGGGTCTTCAAACTATGGCCCTCCAGTTGTTCAGAAACTACAATTCCCATCATGCCTAGTCATGTCTGTGAATGTCAGAGTTTTACAATGCCTCATGGGATGCGTAGTTCCGCAACAGCTAGAGGGCCGTAGTTTGAGGATCCCTACTGTAGATTGTCTAATGTCCAAAGAGGTGTAATTTGAGGGAAATTTGTAGTGTCAAGATATTAATTTCACACAAACTAAAAATATTCAATGATTTGCATTACATGTTGTCCTACATTTATAAAGGAAGTGTAATTATTTGCAAAGTTTTATACCAGAATCTAATGCCGCGTACACACGAGCGGACTTTATGGCAGACTTTGCCTGGCGGACTTTTTGACAGACTTTACGACGGACTTTCTGAATGAACGGACTTACCTACACACAATCAACCAAAGTCCGTCGAATTCGTATGTGATAGCGCACGACCGGACTAAAATAAGGAAGTTCATAGCCAGTAGTCAATAGCTGCCCTAGCATGGCTTTTTGTCCGTCGAACTAGCATACAGACGAGCGGACTTTTCGACCGGACTCGAGCCCGTCGGATAGATTTGAAACATGTTTCAAATCTAAGTCTGTCCAACTTTTGAGAAAACAAATTCCGCTGAAGCCCACACACAATCGAATTGTCCGACGAAATCTCGTCCGCCTGGCAAAGTCTGCCGTAAAGTCCGACCGTGTGTACGCGACATAAGACAAAAATTTTTTTTTAAATGTTTGGCCTTTTTTGTTTATGTAGAAAGAGATTAAAAAACCCAGTTGTGATTGAATACCACCAAAAGAATGCTATATGGGTTTTATTTACTAAACTGGAGCGTGCAAAATCTGGTGCAGCTGTGCAGGGTAGCCAATCAGCTTCTAACTTCAGCTTGTTCAGTTAAGCTTTGACAAAAACATGGAAGCTGATTGGTTTATATGCAGCGCTGCACTCTCCAGTTGTAGCAACCCCAATTGGTCTAAAAAATGATAAAAAACATTTTTGGGGTACAGTGTTGCATGACAGAATAATTGTCATTCAAAGTGTGACAGCACTGAAATCTGAAAAATGGTCTGGGCAGGAAGGGGGTGAAAGTCTCCATTCTGAAAGTGTTTAAAAGCCATAGTAATTTTGCCTTTTCCAGTGACTCCAAAGAACTTTTTTGCTCATTTCTAGTTACCACTGAAAAATATGTCTCTGATGGTTGATCCCCCCTTGCCTTCTGTTTGTTTCAGTGACAATTGTTAGAGTTTGGATTTTCCATCACATTCTGTACTGATGACAGTGTTCACTAGGACAAAGAGAGAGTGAGTCTTCTCAGTTGAGATTCAAGCAACAATAAAACAGCAATAAAAAAATAAAAAAAAGATTTTAACCATTCCTTACTCTAAAACTAAAAACAAAATCGTTAGGCTTTAGATAAACCTAAAGCTCCAATGTCAAAGCAATGTGAGGCCATGAGACTTAAGCAGGCCATACATGGTCAAATTTCAAACACATTTTCTTTTCAAAATCAGAAAGTTCATTTTTTTTTGTGATCCCATGATGCCACCATTGATTTTCGAAATTCGGCCGACCAAGCCTTCAATTTCACCTCATGTTGCTACAGAAAAGAATTTTTGTGGCTGGGAATCTTCTTTTCTCTCTGTAAATTTTCTTTTCTTATTTCATTTCTTGCATGATTCTCCCATCATTGATTAGAAAATCGTTCGTTTTTCTAAAAATTTCCAACATGTCCGATTCCTCAAATTTGATTGCCGCACAAAAATTGGCCGTTGCTGCAGCCCACTAATGGTGCGAAATTCATATGAAAATTCTTAGATACGATTTTCTAAAGAAAATTCTTTCGAAATTCGAACCGTGTATGGCCAGCATAAGTTGTGCCCGTGAAATTCAAACTTCTGGATAAAGTGTTATAGAAATTAAGGACAAGTTTTATTACGGTTTGTGTGTATGAACTATTTTCCAAAATGTCCTGTTCTCGCAAGATAAGCTGCAAAGTTTAATCTTTGGGTGGACTGAGACTGGCCATAAATGGCTCAATTTTCTTTGTTATGTTAAAGGCTGAACAAGAGGAAATTGATCAATTTACCCATCTATGGTACTGTGAAACAGTGACTGCATCTGTTAAAATGCATTCATAGTTTGGCCAATACCCAGCTCAGTCAATTTTTAAATGGGCTTTTGTTGAGCCGGGTGGTGCTTGCAGGGCCACCCATGCTCGAGTTTCACCCTTTCAACTGTTCTTGTCTCAATCTTAATCTAAAGAAAAAAAAAGGGCTTTGGCTAGAATTTAATTTCAAAGTAACAGCACTATATAATCCAAATCTATTCTTTCCTTACATAAAAGGTAATTAATACAACTAGACATTCCTTTCTATGCATATTTTATTAATCTTTAATTAATTTTTTCTAGGTTACTAAAATGTTTTTATCTTCATCAGTTGTTCTATCCTATACGTTTTTTTCTGGTAATGTTGTTTGTTTTACATTATCATTCCTGAATATTTTACTGTACCTTTAGGGTGCATTTCCAGTTTTAGGATAAGTAGGTTTCCAGTTTTATTATTGGTCTGTGCTCTTTACTACATGCATAACCATAGCTCTTCCTCAGTTTGGTATATCCTCTATTTGGTTCTTATCTTCATTCAACCAGATGGCTTCTGTTAATCTATTTAACTTAAAAGTCGTATCCTCTGAAGTCCATGTATACCGCTTACTATTACTTTTTTTTAAGTTTCAATTCCTAAATACTGTTTCAAATACCAGGCATTTAATGTTTTAACTTATACAAAACAAGGGCTAGAGAAAAAATAAATGAAATTCCCCTAGAAATTAATTGTTAAATAATTGCAGTGTCAATAAAATATTAAACCAAAGATTTCATAAATCAGTGCTTGTGTCTTCTATCAGTCCTTTATACAATCGCTCAAATAAATTAAACTCTCACCAGATGATAAGACCCTTATGCTTCAATGGACCACAGCAAGTATGATGCAACAACAAGAACAACCTCCAGATGTTGCTCCAGTTGCTCCACATTCTTTTCTTTTGATGTTCATCTGTTCCATGAATCCTCCAAGAAGTATTAAAAGGTAATTCACAGCCATAGTGTAGTAATTTATATACTCATATAATATGATTATAAATGACACTTACACAAATATGGCAATGTGCAAAACACTCATCGGTGAAACACAATGAAAGTGCAGGTGACTTCCCATTTCTGCCACCCACCAACGTGCACAACTCAGTGTACAAAATTGACTCTCACCAAAATTTGCAACCCTTCAATTCTATAGGGTCATGCCTGGTGTTAACAGCATATCATGGTCACTATATATTCCCCTCTTAATTCTCCACCTCCACTGGTCCAGACAACATCTGCACTCTAAAACACTCCACAGGGGGTATTATTGAGAAGGCAAAAGCTCACAGTGTAGTAAAATTATAAAAAATACTGCTACAGAAGTAAAAAGGCCTTAGAGCTTCTATACATATGCAATTAAGTATAATTACAACAATACAACAAAGATGGCGGGTACCTCACTTTAGGTTCCAGAGTGACATGTGATGTCATTTCCTCAACATGTTTCTTCAGGGATGACTTTGCCAATATTGTCTAGAGCAGTGGAGGTGGAGAATTTGGAAAGAAATATATGATGATCATGATATAATGTTAACTCCTGGCATGACCCTATAGAATCAAAGGATCAAAAATTTTGGTGAGACTTCATTTTACACTGAGTCACCCATAGTGGTGGTTTGGAAGAATGTGGAATCACCTGCACTTTCGTTTTGTTTTACTGTTGAGTGTTTTGCACATTATAATATTAACGTAAGCATAATTTATAATCTACTATTAATACACCTTGGAAGATTTATCACATGGATGAACATCTAAGAAAAGGATGTGGAGCAACTAGATTGACATCTAGAGCTGTTGTTGTTGTTTCATCATACTTATTATGATCCATTGAAGTATAAGGGTCTTGTCATCTGGTGAGAATATTATTTATTTGAGTGATTGTATGAAGGACTCATAGCAGACACACAAGCAATGATTTATAAATGTTTTGGTTTATTATTTCATGGACACTAAGATTCTTTAAGAATTGTTTTATTAGAAGAATTGCACATTTTTTCTCTAGTATCCAGGGGGGCACGTTTATTCCAGCTGCAGGGAGAGCACATTTATTTAGTGGTTTGTGGGTATATGTTTTAACCCTGAGTGCTGGATATTATTAATACATTTTTTATTTATTTATTTCACAAAAACATATGTAAACTGTAATATTCTGTCAAAATTTTAGTTAAGTTTCTTCTACTGTATGTACTGTATATTTTCAAATTATTTGGCTATTTTTTGTCCCCTTTTTATTATGATGCAGTATTGTGGAAATCCTCAGTAAGCTAATTTCTCATGTGATTCTGATCATGGAAGGACAGTTCGTGACATCCACATACTTTAAGTCAACCGACAGAAATTCCTATATTTCTGTAGATAGCTGCCACCACGAACCCTGGCTGAAGGCCATTCCTTATGGACAGTTTTTGCGCCTTAGGCAGAATTGTTCAGACATAGCCACTTTCGATCATCAGGCATCTATTCTGACGGAAAGATTCCTGGAGAAAGGCTATGATCATCTTTCCCTCTCTCAGGCCGTGAAATCGGCAAGAGATAGGGATAGAGCAGCTTTGCTGACTGAGGCCCCCAGACCTAGGAATGAGGTTCTAGACACTGTACTGTTTGTCCCCACCTATTCAGTGCAACATCGGCCATCAAACAACTAATACAAAAACATTGGCATGTCCTCAGTAGTGACTCGATTCTCAATGCCATCCTACCAACAAGACCTAGGGTGATATTTAAGGGAGCAGCTTCCTTGGGTAATAGGATAGCACCCACAGTTCAGGACCCCCCCACGGGAAAATAGATCCTTTCTTCAAAATCTGACGGGGTTCTACAAATGTGGGAGATGTCAGGTGTGTTCTTTAAATGTGAATAGATCAAGACGCATCACGACATTCCTATCCACTAGCACTGGGTGTTCACACGATATTGAACCATTCATCACTTGTGGCTCTGAAGGGGTGGTTTATCTCTTACAATGCCCTTGCGTGCTCCAATATATAGGGAGGACCAAAAGGGCCCTACGTGTTCGCTTAAATGAACACATAGGAAACATCAGAAGAGGGTATGATAAACATCCCGTTTCCAGACACTACGACCAATTTTACGATAGAGATCCCTCTAAGACACTATTCGTGGGCATAGACAAATATAAACCTCATTGGCGAAATTTCCAAGTTGGAGATGTCTTGGATATATAGGGTCAAAAGTTATGTGCCGTATGGCATGACTGTCGATACAGACATTAATGCCTTTATCAATAACGCTTAACCTACGGGAAGATGTTGAGGATGGCTTCTGCTCACGGTGTAATTTTCTTTATTTTTCCCCCCTCCCCCCCCTCCCCCCCTTCCCTCCTCTCTTTTTCCCTCCCCTTTTTCCTTTTTTCCTCTTTTTTGTACATGATGATTACAATTTATTGTGGGATTTTGCTCTGGATCCCCACGCCCGGAGCACCGGGTAAGCCCTGCGATTAGCGTTTATCATTGAGGCTTTTTATTAATTACCTTTAACAGTTCCACATACATTTTTCAATTTTCAATTTTTTTTCATATATTCATATATGTGCCCAATTCAATGAACACAAGCGTTTTTTTAGGTTGGCCACTAGGGGTCGTTTTTTACCATTTCACATTTTTCGTGTCCCCTTATGACACATTCGTTTGGATCTGGCCTTCATGTGTCACCATACATGTCCAATAGGGTTTAATACTAGAAAACAGCCTAACATTGGGTGTGTCTGCTATCATTTTGACATATCCAATTTTTGGTAATGCGATTCTTGAGCGCATGACTCCTTTAGTCCAATCATGCATTATATGTTAACATGACGATTTGGTGTGTGCGATCGTTTTTGATATACTTGATGGTTACAGGTATAGGTGCTTAAACACACCACATTAGCTAGCATTTTCTAATTTTATTCATTTGACTTATTGTCCATTTGTTTTTACTTTTAGCCTTACCCATTTACTATGTGTGCACACCCATACCACAGCCTGACTGTTTACAACATGAAGGAGACCGGGTTTAGGGGCGTGCATTTTCAGGAAGGCCAGTAGGGGTCGCATTACACTATATATTTTTTATGTCCCCTTATGATGCTTTTCTTCAAGCTTGGCCTGTGTGTGTCATCACTCAGGCTCATTAGTATTTTAATATCCGATTTTAATATGTGTTGCTAGTCCAAATTAGGTGTGTCCATTAATTTGACACACCTAGTTTGATGCACCACACATCTAGAGGGCACACACTCCCCCCGTTTGATTGGGCATTAATAACCAATGCAACAGGTCACAGGCAACGATCACCTTTGTGGATGACCGTTTTGTGTGGGTGATGGCCTTCTTTATTAGATCTGATGGTTGTAGCCACAGTTCCCATATTTATAGTATTAGTTAGTTTTTTTTTTGTTCAACTTTTTCACATTTATCTATTGGCCATTTGCTTCTACTGTCTCCATCTGTGCTCACCTTTGGCCGCCTGACTATGTAATACACGAAAGGGATGGGCATTGGTGACGCGCACGCGCACGAGATCCCGTTAGTCTCTGTCCCGGCCGCTGAACCAATCATTTGACTCAACATCGGGTGACGCTGACTGAGCCTTGGGGCGTGCATGCGCGTTGGCGCTGTGGCCTTATGCGTTCCAGGCTAATGCAGGAAGTCGAGTCCCGGGGCACGCCTGCGCACTGACATCAGTTGCGCTTTAGGCTAATGCAGAAATCGGGCCTGGGTGATCTCAGAGTGAGGCTTATGTTTGTTATTTAAGGGAGGTGATGCGATAAGCAGCTCGTGCCCCTGGAAGATGCAATTTTTTTGCGAAATGCAGCATATATACCCAGCAGGACGGGCTATCTGTGGTCATCCGGCTGGTGCCACAGATTGTTCTTCTATTGATGATGATGATTTTCATACCTACATGTGAGTGTTTATGTTCTTTACTTCAATAAATTACCGTTTGATTTTACACTATGGGAGCCCTCCCTTTCTTTCTTCCCATGATGACAACATTATGCTGAGGGCTGAACCTCTTTGTGGATCCATCCATCCCGATCACAGTCCCTGACGTCCTTCCAGTTTCTACCCTCGCTCCTGGGAGTTCCGGACTAGCCTATATAAATAATAGCCTATATAAATAACCTTTTTGGGTTTCCTCTCATATGGACTCTAATGATCTATTTCCTGGTTTATATCCATCACATATGGACCCATTTTGAAATTTGTTTGCACTGATTGTGTTATATTATTGCACTGTTGCACATCCACTAAAGGGGCTTGTGCATCCCCCTACATTTAGTGTGTTACAGTTCGCTACACCATTTTCATTTATATATTGTATTTATTTTTTTGGTGTGGCACCTCTCAGCCACACATTCACCAGTTTGCTAAGCGCGTGTCACCAATTTTTTCCTAATCTGTCATGTCCACCTGGTTAAAACAAGGTTTCGCTTTACAGATATTATATCACAAGGCACATAGATAGGACACATATGCCTTACTTAAGTGGACCATTGAGGCTGATTTATTAAAAGAGTGGAGAATCTTCACACAATAAATTGTGTAAGTATTCACTTTAATTATCCAATCATGTGAAAGGCAAAATCATGTTTACTGAATTAATAGAGTGAATAGAGTGGAAAAGTAGGGCCAAAGCTCTTTTGGCCTCACTTCTCCTGTAGGTCAATGGAGTGCACTTCTTTGACCTACAGGGGGTCACTCATGTGACCCAGATTCAGGACAGAAAGGTGAAATTACCCAGATTCAGCTGAAAGCAGGCTAAAGTCTGCTGTCAGACTCAACCGGTCCAGACTCTGGAGAGATCCGGGCTTTCCTTTCAGGATCCACCCAGATGCCTGATCGGCAGTCACTCCAACTCCCTCAACAGCCTGTCACTTCAGTGAGGACCTTGCTCACTGAAGAACAAAAAATGAGTGATCAGCGGTCTTTAATCGCTTGGTTCTCAATCTTAGAAGTGACTTGGGACAGATGCTGCATTGGACTGATGCTGCATCCACCTTGGTGAGTATGTATATTTGTTTTAATTTGTACATGATAGGATATTGAGCTGGATATTTACACAACTTTACTGTATGAAGATTCTCAACCCCTTTACTAAATTATCCTTATTGCATCTAATGGATATTTATTATGTGTTTCTGGCTCTTATTCACATTTATAAGGTGGAATTCAAACTCTAATCTTAATAATTATCTCTGTAATTTATAATGCCTTTATTTTCCAGTTCCCATGTGTCCTTCTGAGTGGAATTTTTGCAACAGTACTTCCCTCCTACTCCATGTATGAGAAATTGAAAGGAGTCTAAATTGGGAGGAAGCAAACTGACCCTAAAATTTCCAGTACATTGGATTAGCTTATTGAATACAGGCTAGTTTTAAGCTTTGGGATGGCATGCTGCAGTATAACTATACCGAAATGAAAAATAAGGGCCCTGGCCAGGTGTGCTGTATTTGCTTTATGCGTGTAAACTTTTTTTTTTGTGTGTGTTTCTGGCTCTTATTCACATTTATAAGGTGGAATTCAAACTCTAATCTTAATAATTATCTCTGTAATTTATAATGCCTTTATTTTCCAGTTCCCATGTGTCCTTCTGAGTGGAATTTTTGCAACAGTACTTCCCTCCTACTCCATGTATGAGAAATTGAAAGGAGTCTAAATTGGGAGGAAGCAAACTGACCCTAAAATTTCCAGTACATTGGATTAGCTTATTGAATACAGTCTAGTTTTAAGCTTTGGGATGGCATGCTGCAGTATAACTATACCGAAATGAAAAATAAGGGCCCTGGCCAGGTGTGCTGTATTTGCTTTATGCGTGTAAACTTTTTTTTTTTTGTTGCAGTTTTAAACGGAGATTACCTTTAAATGTATCTGTCATAGAAATACAGAGGCTTCCATTGCTGGCCTACTTCTATAAATTCTAGTTTTCTGTTTGTGTATGGAATGATTAGTCAGACCCTTCCAATAAGCATGGTGTAAATAAGAGTCAGGGAGAGTCAAGATGTGTCAAAATTCCTTTTATACATATTAGTTCCAGGTCTTTGACTTAGAAAGCAATGAAGCCAAAGCATTGCTTTTAAAGCCAGGGAACTTACATTATGAAAAGCAGAAATAATCATTGACAACCTTTTAACCACTTCAGCCCCGGAAGATTTGGCTGCTTAATGACCAGGCCATTTTTTTCGATTTTTTTCGATACGGCACTGCATCGTTTTAACTGACAATTGCGCTTTTTCAAGTCACGTGACTGTGATGTAACGCATGGGAGGAGCCAAGGAAGCTCTGTGCAGATCAGCAGTTTCACACAGTGTACTGCACTGAATCTGCTCCTGTCTAAGGCGGCTGACTGCTATAGTAAAACCTGCATATGCCTTATCATTATAAGGCACACGTGAGTGGATTGAAGTTTGCCTGTGTACCTTGGTATTCTAACTATTGCACAATGATTGGTTTTTTTTCTCTTATCTGCCTGTTTATGATTCCCACATTGGTTGTGAATAGAAGCAAAAAACACATTGGTACTATCAATGAGCACCTTAATTAAGCAAGTGTTTTTAAACAGCTTTGCTAGTGATCAAAAGCTCTATACCAATCAGGATTCTACACCTGTATAATTGAACCTTCTGAATACATCCCTATATATTTATTTTTATGTGGATTTTTTATGTGAATTTTTTACACATTTGGTGTCACTAATTTTTTATAATTTTACATACTTATATATTCATTTTCATGCACATTGTGAAGCGCTTCAAATATCATTATTTATTCTTTTTAAGTGACTCTGAAAACACTCTCTTTTGATAGCAGCCTCACTTGGTTTCATGTGTAATTATCAGCTATTTAGCATCACAGCGCTTTGTGTTTTATATATAATAAATATCCACAATTCTTTTAAAAAAAAACTATTTTTTGCCTCCGTTTAGGCCGATGTGTATTCTTCTACATATTTTTGTTGATAAGAATCGCAATAAGCATATATTGATTGGTTTGTGCAAAAGTTATAGCATCTACAAAATAGGGGATAGATTTATGTCATTTTTATTTATTTATTTATTTTTTACTAGTAATGGCGGTGATCAGCGATTTTTATTGGGACTACGACATTATGGAGGACAGATCGGACACGTTTGACACATTTTTGGGACCATTGACAATTATACAGTGAGCAGTGCTATAAAAATGCACTGATTACTGTGTAAATGTCACTGGCAGGGAAGGCGTTAACACTAGGGGTGATCAAGGGGTTAACTGTGTTCCATAGTGTGTGTTCTAACTGTAGGGGGGGTCATTGCAACCCCCGGCCATGCGCATCTGCACCCCCGCAGTACAGCAGTCGGGAGCAGCACCTGCTATCCAGCTTAAATGGACCGATGTATAGCTATGACGGTTTGTATTGCGACCTGCCGCAGTATAATGATGGCGGCTGGTCGGAAAGTGGTTAAAGTGCTTATAAACTTCTGACATAAAAAATGAACAAAGTACCGTATATACTCGAGTATAAGTCGAATTTTTCAGCACATTTTTTTGTGCTGAAAGTGCCGCCCTCGACTTATACTCGAGTCAAGCACTTTTCTGCAGCAAAAAAATTCATTTTCTGAACCGAATTTGGGGCCCCGTATCTCAGGACCACTTGGTGCTAGGAACCCCAAATTTGGTGTACC
The DNA here is from genome assembly GCA_037952925.1 of Lithobates clamitans. NCBI lineage: Eukaryota > Metazoa > Chordata > Amphibia > Anura > Ranidae > Lithobates > Lithobates clamitans. The sequence goes on along the minus strand of JBBGZY010000605.1, from coordinate 5,062,332 downwards.
ACAACATATCAAAAGCTGGGGTTCCCAGCACTAAGTGGCCCTGAGATACGGGGCCCCAAAATCGGCTCGGAAAATGTCATTCTCTGCAGCAGAAAAGTGCTTGACATTTTGTGAACCAACTTTGGGGCCCCATATCTCAAAGCCACTTGGTGCTAGGAACCCCAAATTTGGTGTTCAAACCCAGTGGAACTGGTACCCTAACATTTCCAAAGCAGGGGTTCCTAGCACCAAGTGGCCCTGAGATACGGGGCCCCAAAACTGGTTCGGAAAATGTCATTCTCTGCTGCAGAAAAGTGCTTGACATTTTCTGAACTAATTTTTGGGGCCCTGTATCTTGGGGCCACTTAGTGCTAGAAACTCCAGCTTTGGAAATTTTATGGTGCTAGTTCTAGTGGGTTTGCACACCAAATTTGGGGTTCTTAGCCCTAAGTGGCCCCGAGATATGGGGCCCCAAATTTGGTCAACTGTGTCCATTTGCAGCAATGTCATTTCGGGACACTTTGGGTTCAGAGACCCCAAATTTTGGCTGCAGCTAGGGGGCATCTAGGAACCCTTAACTACCAAGTTTGAAGTTCAGGGGACCTATGGCTGCAAATGGGCACAGTGATGCTGCAAATGGGCATTGTTGACCCTCTTTTCCACTTACAGTAGCTGTGCATTTCTCACCCTCGTCTTATACTCGGGTCAATACGTTTTTCCCATTTTTTTGTGGTAAATTAGGGCCTCGACTTATACTCGGAATGACTTATACTCGAGTATATACGGTACATCCTTCTTTAATGCATGCTTGCCTCAATCCAAAGCACTGAGTGTCATTTATTTCTGATCTCTCCTCTCTCTGCTATCTGCATGAGTCAGTGATAGAACTCTAAGTCAACACAGCAGCCTCTCGGGAGAGAGCCTGCACCTGCCCAGCTCACAGCAGGTGAATCATAGCCCCAGCCCTGTATGTTTTTTTGCTGAGGGTGTGTGTTTCTTTCCTTCAATCAGGTCTCAGACTACAGGGAACTGTGCTCTAGCTGTGTGGTGTGTGTAGCCATACACCACAGCGAGATAGATGCCTTTGAAACGTCTTTATTGTCACTGTGCCAGACAAGTATCACAGGAACATTTGTTGATGCGTTTCACAAACTATTCATGCTTGTTCACAACAAATGATTGTGAACTAGCACGAATAGTTTGTGTTAAATGCATCAACAAATGTTCCTGTGATACTTGTCTGGCATGGTGACAATAAAGATGTTTGAAAGGCATTTATCTCGCTGTGGTCTGCAGCTATCCTCTTCCTTTTGTGTATCTGCTATTGATGGTGGTGAGTCTTTTTTTTGCCTGAGCGGTGTGCATATCTCATTTGAACTGTGTGGTCTGTGTGACATCAGACCCCCAAACCCTGCTTTTTACTGCTGAGGAAAATCCTTTGATCTATGTGTTTTAGAAGGCTCTACAAAAAAAGAAATGATGCAGATAAACAGGTACAACTTATGTAGGAGAATTTTTTAATGACGTGTGCTATAGTTCTACACAAATATGAACATGTAAGCCTTTAAATGCCATAGCTTTTTTTTATTTTTTGTATACATTTTACATATACGCAACACTATACTAAAGAAATAACATACATTTTGCACTGTAACTTCCCAAGATATTTCTTGAGCTTTAACGTTCTGAGGTCTTGTTTAGTATGTCTTGAGCCAGTAAAAAAAGGTTAGTACACAAATACATGAATATGACGTGCCCTAAACCTCCAATCTCTATTGGTGTCGCTGTGCTGTAGGCATGATTTAGTCAATATCTCCTAAAAAATGTTTTCACAATTTATAAAACAAAGAGAATTTTTCCTGCATATTGCAAAAGGAAGATGAATGGTTCATCTGTGCTAGAATATGCAATGTCAAATGCACAGTGCTAAGCCTGAGTTACTTATACATTGCTGATGTAAACAATTTACACTCAAGCAAATGATATCCACTGTTAATTTAAATTTTAAATAGTTATTTTTTCTAAAATATCAACAGTCTAAAAAAGACCTGCACAGTAGATAATGTGCCCCAAAATAGACAAGTAGAGGGCAAAGAACTAATAAACCTGCAGCTGATCTACCTGGGCTACCAGCAAGTAAACTTCCCCATTACTGACTCACTATGCTTTGTTCTGCACTGTTTCTTTATGAAGGCTGCCTCGGTAGAGGCAGGGTATTGCTTGTTCATGTCTAAGCTGTTCTCCTGCAGCTTGAATGAAGCAGCAGCAAAGGGATCCTTGCACTATAGGTCAGATTCTCATGTACAATTAGGCAAACAGTAAGTAGCATAGTAGAAATATTACCGATTCTCACTAAAACGTTTATAAGACTAGCTGTCATAAGAGTTGTAGATGATCTCACACAGAAAATATAAAACTATGCGGCTTAGGGCACATGAGTATAAAGGAGCAGAAAGTGTAAATTTTACAGGTACTGCTTAGGTGCAATTTATTTATTCACATTCTCTAAGTAATGTATTTTCAGGACATTTTACAACCAATGAAAAATACATATGTGCTCTTTGCAAAATACTTTACCATAGGCGATTATTTTAGTTGTTCAAATATTCATGAAAAACACCCTGTTGACTCTTCCGTCAATCATTGTTCCCAAAACATTGATATTTTAGGTTTAAAGAAATGCTTTATACAGTTCTAAAAAGTAGTATGTATTTTACATTACAAATTATGTATTGATATATTCCTTTTTGTTTTATATAAGTTTTACATTTAGAGGTACTTTAGTTTTAAATATAGCAGGATAAAAAAAATAAAAGGTCCATTTTCAAAATTCCATTTAAAGATGTTGTATGTCTATTATTTCTCTCCTGCACTGTAATAAATATAGTTAGAACAATACTATTTCAAATCTGTTGCTATAATGCAACAGTAATCCACACACAGACCCTAAAAGAATTGAGCTCTGTAATTTCAAAGCCATTGTTTCCAAATTTTTAGGGACTCGTTAACCACTTGAGCCCCGGACCATTATGCTGCCTAAGGACCAGAGGTCTTTTTCCAATTTGGCACTGCGTCGCTTTAACTGCTAATTGCGCGGTCATGCAATGCTGTACCCAAACGAAATTTGCGTCCTTTTCTTCCCACAAATAGAGCTTTCTTTTGATGGTATTTGATCACCTCTGCGGTTTTTATTTTTTGTGCTATAAAAGGAAAAAGACCGAAAATTTTGAAAAAAAATGATATTTTCTACTTTTTGTTATAAAAAAATCCAATAAACTAAATTTTAGTCATACGATTAGGCCAAAATGTATTCGGCCACATGTCTTTGGTAAAAAAAATGTCAATAAGCGTATATTTATTGGTTTGCGCAAAAGTTATAGCGTCTACAAACTAGGGTTGAGAGGCATGTTGAACCCATTGAATATTTATTTTTTTTGTCCCAAGTGATTGAAAAATGACAAAAAAAAAAAATATTTACAAAAAGTTGTCACTAAATGATAGATTGCTCACACAGGCCATGGCCTATGTGGAATTGCACCCCAAAATACATTCAGCTGCTTCTCCTGAGTATGGGGATACCACATGTGTGGGACTTTTTGGGAGCCTAGCCGCGTACGGGGCCCCGAAAACCAATCACCGCCTTCAGGATTTCTAAGGGTGTAAATTTTTGATTTCACTCTTCACTGCCTATCACAGTTTCGGAGGCCATGGAATGCCCAGGTGGCACAAAACCCCCCAAAATGACCCCATTTTGGAAAGTAGACACCCCAAGAAATTTGCTGAGAGGCATATTGAGTCCATGGAATATTTTATATTTTGACACAAGTTGCGGGAAAGTGACACTTTTTTTTTTTTTTTTTTTCATAAAGTTGTCACTAAATGATATATTGCTCACACAGGCCATGGGCATATGTGGAATTTCCCCCCCAAAAATACATTTAGCTGCTTCTCCTGAGTATGGGGATACCACATGTGTGGGACTTTTTGGGAGCCTAGCCGCGTACGGGACCCCGAAAACCAATCACTGCCTTCAGGATTTCTAAGGGTGAAAATTTTTGATTTCACTCTTTACTGCCTATCACAGTTTCGGAGGCCATGGAATGCCCAGGTGGCACAAACCCCCCCCCAAATGACCCCATTTTGGAAAGTAGACACCCCAAGCTATTTGCTGAGAGGCATGGTGAGTATTTTGTAGCTCTCATTTTTTTTTGAAAATGAAGAAAGACAAGAAAAAACATTTTTTTTTTCTTTTTTCAATTTTCAAAACTTTGTGACAAAAAGTGAGGTCTGCAAAATACTCACTATACCTCTCAGCAAATAGCTTGGGGTGTCTACTTTCCAAAATGGGGTCATTTGGGGGGGTTTTGAACCGTCCTGGCATTTTATGCACAACATTTAGAAGCTTATGTCACACATCACCCACTCTTCTAACCACTTGAAGACAAAGCCCTTTCTGACACTTATTGTTTACATGAAAAAGTTATTTTTTTTTGCAAAAAAATTACTTTGAACCCCCAAACATTATATATTTTTTTAAAGCAAATGCCCTACAGATTAAAATGGTGGGTGTTTCATTTTTTTTTTTCACACAGTAATTGCGCAGCGATTTTTCAAACGCATTTTTTGGGGAAAAAACACACTTTTTTAAATTTTAATGCACTAAAACACACTATATTGCCCAAATGTTTGATGAAATAAAAAAGATGATCTTAGGCCGAGTACATGGATACCAAACATGACATGCTTTAAAATTGCGCACAAACGTGCAGTGGCAACAAAATAAATACATGTTTAAAAGCCTTTAAAAGCCTTTACAGGTTACCACTTTAGATTTACAGAGGAGGTCTACTGGAAAAATTACTGCACTCGATCTGGCCTTTGCGGTGATACCTCACATGCATGGTGCAATTTCTGTTTACGTTTGATGACAGACCGCCGCTTGCGTTCACCTTAGCGCGAGAGCAGGGGGTGACAGGGGTGCTTTTTTTTTTTTTTTTTTTTTTCTTTATTATTTTTTTGCTTTTTTAATCTTACTTTTAAACTGTTCCTTTCATATTTTTTTTTTTTCAATCATTTTTATTGTTATCTCGGGGAATGTAAATATCCCCTATGATAGCAATAGGTAGTGACAGGTACTCTTTTTTGAAAAAATTGGGGTCTATTAGACCCTAGATCTCTCCTCTGCCCTCAAAGCATCTGACCACACCAAGATCGGTGTGATAAAATGCTTCCCCAATTTCCCAATGGCGCTATTTACATCCGGCGAAATCTAATTCATGAAATGCTCGTAGCTTACGGTTTCTTAGGCCATAGAGATGTTTGGAGCCACTCTGGTCTCTGATCAGCTCTATGGTCAGCTGGCTGAATCACCGGCTGCATTCTCAGGTTCCCTGTTGAGACAGGAGAGCCAGAGAAAAACACGAAAGACGGTGGGGGGGGGCATTCCCTCCCACGGCTTGTAAAAGCAGTCTAGAGGCTAATTAGCCGCTAGGATTGCTTTTACATGAAAGCCGACCGCTGGCTGAAAAGAATGATACCAAGATGATACCTAAACCTGCAGGCATCATTCTGGTATAACCACTCAAAGTCGTGAATGGCGTACCTGAAGACAAAAAAATGGTTAACAATGGTTAACAATAAAGCACAGTAAACAGTAAAGTATAAATAATTACATACCTGAAAAACAAACATGATAAAACATAATAACAATAACAATAAAACATTGCAGAATAGAATACAGTAAAAAAGAGCAGAACAATAGAGAGAGAGAATAGAGAGAGAGAGAAAACAATAAAACGACAACTATTTTTTTTTATTTTATATATTTTTTTTTTTTTACACTTTTTTTGTAACTAACTTTTATAACTGTAACCGGTTCCAGGTTCGGGTCTCTCAAAATGCGATGGCATCTTGGGAGACCCTGTGAAAGTGTGCCTAGTATGTGCAATGCTGTACCCTACGCTAATACTCAACTATTGAATGGTAGCGTTCAAAACATTCACCAATGCAAAGACCAGGATTGTCAGGACAGGAGGGACAATAATAGCGGTTGTCACGCCTATATCCGCGCTTGCTGCAGACACGACATCTTTTTTGGGGGGTTCGCTGGGTAGGGGTACTCGGGAGGACATAAAAATGCCTCTTATGCAGCCGACTGCATTTGGTTGGGGATGTGAATGGGGGAAGTACGGGCGCTGCAGAAGCGGTGGGTTCCCAATTCGGATTGTCGAATGCAGCAGGAAGGGCATTATGGGCACGACGGGCCTGTGTTTGTCTTTTTGGTGGCAGCGGGACACTACTTGTGCTTGCCACCTCACCAGCTTGAACTGCACTTATGGGACTCGCCACATCACCAAGTGTTACTGCAGTGCTGGTTTGACTATGACCGGGGTGTACTAGGCCGCTGGTGCTTGCCAGTTCCCCAAAACGCTATCTGATCGGATCAGATATTGATGCGATCAGATACTATACCACTAAGGGAGGTGTACGGTGCGTGCGTGGGTGTTAGCGGTACTGGCGCTAACCTGACGCTGCCTGGGGCTAGTGCTTGCCAGTTCACCAAAATGCTACCAAAAAAACTGTTAGCGATCGCAGGGATCAGGCCTGACTCTGCGAACGCTGCAGTTATGTGTTTAGTGTTCTGTAAGTGACAGTGATCGATCGATACTGCACTTGGGTGGGCTGGGCTGGGCCGGGCGGAGGGGCAAAACGCAGGTGCTAGCAGGTATCTGGGCTGATCCCGCTAACACTGCATTTTTGGGAACCCTAAACTGCTGGTGACGCTAGTATAGATCTGATCGGATCAGATATTGATCCGTTCAGATACTATACCACTAAGGGAGGTGTATGCTGCGTGCGTGGGTGTTAGCGATACTGGCGCTAACCTGACGCTGCCTGGGGCTGGTGCTTGCCAGTTCACCAAAATGCTACCAAAAAAACTGTTAGCAATCGCAGGTATCAGGACTGACTCTGCGAACGCTGCAGTTATGCGTTTAGTGTTTTGTAAGTGACAGTGATCGATCGATACTGCACTTGGGTGGGCTGGGCGGAGGCGCAAAACGCAGGTGCTAGCGGGTATCTGGGCTGATCCCGCTAACACTGCGTTTTTGGGAACCCTAAACTGCTGGGAACGCTAGTATAGATCTGATCGGATCAGATATTGATCCGATCAGATACTATACCACTAAGGGAGGCGCATGCTGCGTGCGTGGGTGTTAGCGGTACTGGCGCTAATCTGACGCTGCCTGGGGTGACGCATATCACCGCCGGGCGATTAGGGGGCTAAACCTTTGCTCGGTAATAAACGGCGGGTGCCCTGACACTATAAAAAATAAACAAACTAACCAGCGTCAACCGTAACGGTTATACGGTGATCAGTGGTGAAAGGGTTAACTAGGGGGCAATCAAGGGGTTAAAACATTTATTAGATAGTATATGGGGGTCCCTGACGCTATAAAACGCTGACGGCGAACCTAAATATTTACCTCACTAACTAGCGTCACCAGCGACACTAATACAGCGATCAGAAAAATGATCGCTTAGCGACACTGGTGACAGGGGGTGATCAAGGGGTTAAAACTTTATTAGGGGGGGTTAGGGGGGTACCCTAGACCTACAGGGGGGTAACAGTAACTGTGCTAACACAGTAACTGTCACAAACTGACACCTAGCAGTAATCAGAAAAAAAAAAAAAAACTGCTGGTGTCAGTTTGTGACAGGGGGGGGGGGTGATCGGGGGGGGATCGGGGGGCGATCAGGGGGGGGATCGGGGTGTAATGTGTGCCTGGCATGTTCTACTGTGTGTGTGTAGTGTTGTGCACTCACATACCTGTCTTCTCTCCGCGGGCCGGAACGGAAACTACCGACCCGAGGGGAGATGACATCACTTCCTTTGCTGCTGTTTAGCATACAGCAGCAAAGGAGTGTTCCCATTGGCCGGCGGCGATCGCGAGGGGGGGCCCCCACCCGCGGGAGGCAAATCACGTACATGTACGTGATTTTGCCTGCCCGTGCCGCCTTGCCGACGTACATCAGCGTGAGGCGGTCCTTAAGTGGTTAATGACTGGAATAGTACCACTGGTATGGTGTAGTGCCAATGTGGTGCCTATATTTGAAAAGGGATCAAAGACTTTAGCAAGAAACTATAGACCTGTTAGTTTAACTTCTATAGTTGGGAAGACAGAAGACAGAAGTACACAAGTGAGATCTGTAAATGTGGAGTGCTGGTTACACATGTGAAAATTGTGGATGAAGGGGACAAAGTGTACAAAGCAGGAAGAGGCTGAATCTTGTGGACGAGGAAGGGAATGTGCAGAGGTAAGATCTGTGAATGAGGAATTGCTGGTGCAGAGGCTGGAGCTTTGGGGAGAGTGTGCAGAGGTGAGAGAGCTGTAAGGGGTAGCTGGGTGCAGAGGTGAGAGGTGGGGGGTGCAAGGGCGATAGCTGTGGATTAGGGTGAGCTGAAGATGAGGGGCAGAAGTGAATTGTGGAAGGGGGCAGAGGTAATCTGTGGGGAGTGCAGAGGTGAACAGTGGAAAGACGTGGAGACGTGAGCTGTAAATAGGGAACAATAAAGTATACAGAATTCAGTGGTCAGGAGTATGTGATGTACGGCATGCTGAGCTATATTGGAAAGAAAGGATACTACAAACATATAGTACGGGAGCATATGCCTCTGAGAACATAGAATGCCAGAAATATCAGTTAAAAATATATTTATTGAAGTTTGTACACAGATAAAAAATGTTTTAAAGGATAAAAACACACATATTGTATAATACAATACAAACTGTATAGTCACATAATTATGTAAACTCTGAATACGCTTGAAATGGTGACGCATTTCGCAGACGTCTGCTTCTTCAAGACCATACAAGCAAGTGTAATATGTGAATAGGAAAAAAAATAGATAAAAATATAAAACATCATCTTAAACTTTTCTAGACCGTTATATTCAATATTATGAACAATATTTATATTAATATACATGAAAAACATATTTGAAGTTTAAATGTACTATTCCAGCATATTCTGTATGCTTGGCTGCACATTACATACTCTTTTGCCACTGCACTCTGTAAGCTTGGCTGTATTGGCTGTACCCCACATCAGAGGGGTACAGCCAATACATGTGCACCCCTCGTGTGTGATGTGTTATATAGTGTGATCGTCTGCAGCCCCTCTGTGTCCCAGCAACATGTCAGCTTTGTGGAAACAGGAGCTGGGACCAGATAAAAAGATCTCATTTACAAGTAGGGGCTGTGAAGGAGGGAGGGGGGCTGTTTGTGTACAGGGAGGGACCAGAGCTTTGTGTGTTTACAGATGTGTATATGTGGGGAGCTAACCTGTATACAGGTGTAAGGGGGGCTGACATGTATACAGGTGTGGGGAGGGCTGACATATATACAGGTGTGGGGGGGCTGACATGTATACAGGTGTGAGGGGGGGCCTGCCATGTATACAGGTCTTAGGGGGGGCTGACACATATACAGGTGAGAGGGGACCCCTGACATGTATACAGGTGTGAGGGGGGCTGACATGTATGCAGGTGTGAGGGGGCTGACATATATACTGTACAGGTGTGAGGGGGGCCTAACATGTATACAGGTGTGAGGGGGGCCTGACATGTATACAGGTGTGAGGGGCCCCTGACATGTATACAGGTGTGAGGGGGGCTGACATGTATGCAGGTGTGAGGGGGGAGCTGACATATATACAGGTGTGAGGGGGGCCTGACATGTATACAGATGTGAGGGGGGCCTGACATGTATACAGGTGTTAGGGGGGCCTGACATGTATACAGGTGTGAGGGGGCCCCTGACATGTATACAGGTGTGAGGGGGGCTGACATGTATGCAGGTGTGAGGGGGGCTGACATATATACAGGGGTAAGGGGGGACCGGACATGTATACAGGTGTGAGGAGGGGGGCTGAGTGCGTATTCAGTGGGATGGCCAGTGGGCAGGCCCTAGGGAATGTTGGTGGTCAGGCTCGGAGGGGGGCGGGGGGCCCAGGCCTAAATCTGTGTAAGACCCAAAAAATTCTGATGGCTGCCCTGGTTACATACTCCTGACCCCTGCACCCTAAACACAGGTCTATACGTGACATAATCCTGACCACTCTGCATGGTGAGAGTTTATCTGTCAGGTATATGTAATGTACAGCCCAGTTGCCAGAGTGCAGTGGTCAACCTAGTGTAAAAAGAGTAAGGGTCAAAATTATATAACTTATAGCACAATATACAGTCAGGAATATGCAATGTACAATACAGTACAGAATAGAATGAAGATGTAAGGATTATGTAATGTGCAGTGTATATTACAAACTTTTGACCATAGTCCTTATACTGTCCTCTGCAGTACATACTTATACGTATGACTTTACATACGACTTTACATATGACTTTACATACTGTGACAGAAAAGCATGTGTAGCACTTACCCCCGAAGGAGCGGCTGATTAATAATTATATCCGTAATTCACGTTTACCACTTACCCATCACAGCCCATAAATTCAGAAACACAGTCCATAATGCTTTTTCTCTTGCTTTATTACATAACATGAACTGGGATAGGAGAAGGACTTCTTCTGAGATGCTCTTTTGTTGCATTATCATCTTTTCACTTTCTCTTATGGAGAACTAGAACCAATTGCGGATAATAGGAAATCACTTTGTGTGATTTCTTCAATCAGGGAAGATGGAAGTAGATTTGATAGAGAATAATAGATAAAGAGTCACTCTGAATAACTTCATCTGCAGAACTCCTTAAGAACAGTCTGTATCTCTATATGTGTGTTTGCAGCTTTACCGCTACCTTTTTACCACTACTTTCCATCTGCATGGTACTTCCAAGTTGAGCTAAAGAAAAGTCACTCTGAATAACTCCTCCTGCTTGACTGATTGGAATCCCGGGGCATTACTGAACCCAAAGTCACAGGCCATCACCGCCTGTCTCACTGACTTGCGTACCAACATCCCTCAGCCTCTGGCAGTACCCTTCCCTTGGGCTTTCACTCACGTGATCAATAGTCCATGTCCCACTCATAAACGATCGATCGCCCAGTTTCCTTGCGCATAGTTGCTACTTCTTCCGCAATGATTCTTTGTTCCCTTATCTCCTTTCTGGCCCGCCCAATTCCCCGCAGGGGCAGCCAACGACACCAGGGACTACATGCTGTACCGTGTCATCTCTTCCTCTGTGGAGACCGGTTCCCCACCCTTCTTGCAAGGGGGGTAGCTCCGTTGGCTCCCCGGAGGGAGAACCTTTCCCCTCTGGGAACCAGGCTGGCTTCTCCAAGCTTCAACAGGAAACTAAAAAAAAACACCCAGACTGACCATTTAACCCGGCTTTTATATGAGAGTCCCGGGACATTGCCCAACAAATTAGTGATTGGCCAAGACTCTCATACAAACTACCTGCCACTCAAATCCCAAATGAACAAACAGGCCTGCTGTAATGGTACAAGCCTGCCTAAATTTACCTGACATTGTAAACTAACAAAAAGGTCACCTACATAAAAGTAGGTGCCCACTACACATGTAATGGGAGAGTTGCAGTTTTTAAAAATAATTGTGTTTGGGTTTTTATGTGTCTGTGGGTCTCTCACTGTGAAACAGTATTTAAAGCAAATTTTGTGGGTATAAGGACTGTGAGATATGCATGCTGTGCACAGAGAGTAAGCTCAAGTTCTATTCATATACAGCCATTTAACTATCAGCGCTACGTCACATCATCTCTATTCTTGGAGTGCCCAGGGGTGCCCCCGGTCTTTCTCAATCATAGCCACATCCCTGCCCATCATGAACTGATTAAGAAGTTATCAAATAATAGAAATACAATAGGGAGCATCAGACCAAAATCAGATGAAAGGATCCAAGAAAGATTCCAAGATCTACTTAAAGCTGTGTTCCAGCCGCAATTTTTTTTTTTTAAAGTCAGCAGCTACAAACACTGTAGCTGCTGACTTTTAATAAGGACACTTACCTGTCCAGGGATCTGGTGATGTCGGCCCCCCGAGGCTGATCCGTCCACCGGATTGGGTGCAGGCGCCGCCATTCCAACTAAGGGAAACTGACAGTGGAGCCTTGCGGCTTCACTGTCGGTTTCCGACTGTGCATGAGCGAGTCGCGCAACGCTTTGTGAATGGCCAGCTTGTCTTCTGGGACACACACAGGTCCCAGAAGACAACGGGGAGCTCGCCGCAAAAGAGGATGTGACGCCCTGTGCCGTGGCCCGGCTGGATCGGAAGTACTCTTACTACTTCCAAAAAAGGTACTAGAGAAAAAAAGAACTTTTTTTTAAATATCCAAAAACGAGGAGTAGTGAGGTGGTCTTTCGTTTAAGACCACCTCTCAAAATTGGATGGAACAATCTCAACGAAGTATATGGTTGGAAATAGGGATGAGCCGAACATCCTCCTGTTCGGTTCTCAGCAGAACATGCAAATAATTTGGCAGAACACACAAACACCGTTAAAGTCTATGGGACACGAACATGAATAAGCAAAAGTGCTCATTTTAAAGGCTTATATGCAAGTTATTGTCATAAAAAGTGTTTGGGGACTTGGGACGTGCCCCAGGGGACATGTATCAATGCAATTTTTTTTTTTTAAATGGACGTTTTTTCAGGAGCAGTGATTTTTTTTAATACTTAAAGTGAAACAATAAAAATGAAATATTCCTTTAAATATTGTGCTTACGGGTGTATGTATATGTATAGTATGCCTGTAAAGTGGCACATTTTTCCCGTGTTTAGAACGATACCACAGCAAAATGACATTTCTAATGGAAAAATTGTAATTTAAAACTGATTGCGGCTGTAATGAATTGTCGGGTCTCCGCAATATAGATAAGACTCATTGAAAAAGAGAGCATGGGATCCCCCCCGGTCCATTACCAGGCCCTTTGGGTCTGGTATGAATATCAAGGGGAACCCCAAACCAAAATTAAAAAAAAAAAATTGCATGGGGTCCCCCCAAAATTCATACCAGGCCCTTCGGGTCTGGTATGGATTTTAAGGGGAACCCTGTGCCAAAATTTTTTTTAAAAAGGTGTAGGGGTCCCCTCAAAATCCAGAGGGGGTGGGGCCACCCGTTTACGTAAACGGATGACCCCCCTCCCTCTGACGCCACAGGGAAGCCATGGAGAAGTCCCTGTGGCATCAGAGGGGGCCGGGTCACCCGCTTACGTCACTGGGTGGCCCCGCCTTCACTTATATAAGAACTGTCACATGTGAAGAAGCGTCACATGGCGGGAGCCTCCCATGGAGGCGGTTCAGTTGCGACTTGATAGAAGAAGATGAATGGACATTGTGGGACATTTTTATTAATTTTTTTGTAATAAAGGACTTGTCCCAAGCTGTATCTTGTCTTTTTTTAACATTTTGAACTGGTAAGGGGACTTGTACCCCGTTACCATTTCACACAGAGGGGGAGGCCGGGATCTGCGGGTCCCCTTGTTAAAGGGGGCTTCCAGATTTCGATAAGCCCCCCGCCCACAGACCCCACAACCACCGGACAAGGGTTGTGGGGATGAGGCCCTTGTCCTCATCAACATGGGGACAAGAAGCTTTGGGGAGCTACCCCAAAGCACCCTCCCCATGTTGAGGGCCTGGTACAGTTCAGGAGGGGGGGCACTTTCTCGTTCCCCCCTCTTTTCCTGTGGCCTGCCAGGTTGCATGCTCAGATAAGGGTCTGGTATGGATTTTGGGGGGACCCCTATGCCATTTAAAAAAAAAAAATTGGCGCAGGTTTCCCCTTAATTTCCATATCAGTCCAAGGGCCTGGTATGGATTTTAGGGGGACCCCACGCAATTTTTTTTTTTTTTCAATTTTGGTTCAGGGTTCCCCTTAATATTCATACCAAACCCAAAGGGCCTGGTAATGGACTTGGGGGGATTCCATGCTCTTTTTTTCAAAGAATTTTATCCATATTGCTGAGACCCGACAATTCATTACAGCTGCGATCAGTTTTAAATGACAATTTTTCCTTTAAAAACGTCATTTTGCTGTGGTACTTTTCTAAACATGGGAAAAATGTGCCACTTTACAGGCATACTATAGACACCCCCAGGCACAATATTTAAAGAAATATTTCATTTTTATTGTTTCACTTTAAGCATTAAAAAAATCACTGCTCCCGAAAACATGGGTGTTTTTAAAAAAAAAATTGCATTGATACATGTCCCCTGGGGCAGGACCCAGGTCCCCAAACACGTTTTATGACAATAACTTGCATATAAACCTTTAAAATTAGCACTTTTAATTTTTCATGTTAGTGTCCCATAGACTTTAACGGTGTTCCGGCGGCTTTCGAATTTCCCGCGAACACCACATATTGTTCGCTGTTTGGTGAACACCCGATGTTTGAGTCAAACTTACATTCCACTCAAACATCAGACTCATCCCTATATATATATAACTATCTGCAGAAGCAAATACTGAATCCAGTATTTTGGGCCCCACAACCTCCAATCAAATCCAAATGACCTATGTAATCATAACTTATGAATCTAATTGGTTTATGTTGGGAACTATACATGAACTATAGTAATATAAACATATGTCCCAGGCAATATTTCAGTAAAATAAAGTAAAATATGCATCAGTTTGCAAGTAAGTGTGACTGTATTCTTCTGTATTTGTTTCTGCAGTTTGTTATACTGTATTTCCTACCATACACTTCATGTAGATCATTAAGCCTTTAGACAGAACTGCAACCAAGAAAACCACCTGACAACATATATCAAAACATATGGTATAAAACAGGGATGCTCACAGCTTACATCCCAGTAGTTTTCTCCAAGTCACCTTGGCAGAACAAAACAAAAAAGCTTAAGTTTAAAGCTGAGGAAAAAAAAGCTGGTTGCTTTCATATCATGTAAGAAAAAATATTTCACCACTATGGTTCCTCAATATAAGGTCTTTAAAGAAAAGTGTAAAAAAAAGTTCAAGAATGACTATTGGAAGCAAACAGTGTTTGAAAACACCTAAGATCTTTCTTATCTGCTGTTATTGTATTCTGTTTTATCTGGCAAGGCAGCAGATGCAGCATACTCTACTGTACTACATAGAGCAGTTCCAGTTATTTCTTCTCTCCCTGTGAATAAATGCGTTCTGCTTACACATTATTAGTTTTTAGCTCCATGGAAATGACCAGGATCTGTCATTTAGATCTCTTTATTGTAACTAACAAATTAACCTCCTATGGAGATGGTCATACATAATGGAGTGATACTTACAGTTGCAATAGGAAATTAATTACACAGAAGTGGCTTACAGCCATCAAAACAAACACAAGTGCCTGATGAGGGAAGTCAATCTGTGACCTGCATAACTGGCCAGTTTTTACATCCTAAGATGATACATTTCATTCTAAAAAGTTTTTGTAGTAGATTGTTGTTTCTATTATAATAATTAGCAATACGATGCATTTTTAGCAGCATTTGTGGATAAATGTTTCTTCAAAATGTGTACCTTTATGGTATTTTTTTTAAATAAAGTTTTATTGGAATCCAAGAAACTTCTTTACAAAATACAATATAATAAAAAATGTGCCAACACAAGTTTTGGATAAAAAACTTGTTAGCTCATCAATACAATTTTCATGCTCAGTTATGGAGTATAATCCAACAATTGTTGAGGTCACACTTGGAATGTGTGCTTATGTGTATTTGTTTAGTTCAAAATTATTTATTTATTTGTGTAAACAGAGTAGTTTAATATAAATGATTATACTTAAAGCCATTTTCATCTGTTTTACTAGGAGTGTATTATTATTATTATACAGAATTTATATAGCGCCAACAGTTTGCCCAAAGATTTACAATATAAAGGGAGACAGTACAGTTACAATACAATAAAATAACAGAGGGTTAAGAAGGCCCTGCTCGTAAGAGCTTACAATTTAATAGATAGTGTATAGTTTCTCAAAGTTATTATTGAGTGACAAAGTGTTGGTACAGAGAGTTATGTAGATTTGTGTAGAGTATGTGACCATCTAGATCAGGGGTGCCCAACCAGTGACCCAGGGGCCACATGTGATCCATGGAGCCCTCTGATGTGGCCCGCTACCTCCTGCTCTATGATGGTGGGTCGGCAAGCCCAGAACACAAGTTCCTGACCCGTTATCCAAGAGCATGAATGTTGTGAATGAAGCCAGTGGTAGAGGAAGCAAGCAAGTGCTTAGCAGAGCCGCATTATCCAAACCTTCCTATATAGTGCCCGCTCCTGTCACAGGCGGAGTGATACCAAATGCACTCTGCCTGTGACAGCAGTAGCCAGCGATACCTGAATAGAAGAATAGAAGACTGTTATTAAAGGTAAGTTTATTACTAAAATCACAGTGTATATATGGGCATATTTGTTCTGCCGTGGTTACTGGGCTGCTTTCAAACTGATACGCAGGTGCCGCGCAGTGCACCTGTGGGTTACCTGCACTGAGCCATAGACTTCTGTTATTACCTGCGGGTTTGGTGCTCTTTCAGAAAATGCACCACACCTGCAGGATACAATAGAAGTCTATGGCAAAGTGCAGATAACCCACAAGAAAGCCACAGGTGCACTGTGCTGCACCCATGGTGCGGGGAAACAGCAGCGCATCAATGTGAACGCAGCCTTAGGCCCTTTCACACCATCAGTCTGACCCAATTGGACCCTCCATTCACCTCTAAGGAGTGGCATATGTAAACGGACTTGTGTCCATTTACACCCGCCTACCTGCAATCCGACCCCCCCAAAAAAACAGTAGAGTTGGCTCTATAGAGTAAAAAAGGATGTGTCCGTGTCTGCTCTGCATATGCAGAATGAACACAGACCTTTCATCCGCACGCTCCACTTGTGGCCCACAACTGTTTACCAAGTCACTTAAGTGGCCTTTGCTCTTCAAAAGGTTGGGCACCCCTGATCTAGATGAATCCTGTATAATAAAAAAAAAGAGTACGGTAATTCTTATTTTTTATATGTGCCTATTGTTGAACAACTCTGACAACTGCCAGGATCTTCTGTGATCCTTATCTGATGCCAGTTGTTGCAGATAGGTGGTACTGTGTTTCTTTAATTTCATTCCAGAGAAGTACAAAGGACTAAGAAGTGATCAAAGGCAGATTTTCAAACAATCTTTGTCAATGTTAAGCTTTGCTACCAGTCATTCGATGCAATGCCAGAATTTCAGTAATGACTTGCTGCTTTGCAGGACTTTTTTTTAGTGCTCGACAAGTTTACTTTCAAAGTAAAAGTATTTTACAATTAAAATGAAAGACAATTTGATTGAAAAAAAAAGATTGTAGCATGCATGACCAACTTTACAATCTGCTTAAATCAGGGGTAGGCAACCTTAGAGAGATGGAGATCTACTTGAATGACCCGTTCACACCAGAATGCGATGCCAGAAAGGCATGTTCCATGTGTGTTTCCTGCACCGTGTTCAAAACTCACTGCCCTTGTGATTAGGGATGGGCCAAACACCCCCGGTTCAGTCCGCACCAAAACATCAGGAACAGGCAAAAAATTTGGCAGAACACACATACATGTCCCCTGGGGCAGCAGGACCCAGGACCCCAAACACTTTTTATGACAATAACTTGCATATAAGCCTTTAAAATGAGCACGTTTGATTATTCATGTTAGTGTCCCATAGACTTTAACGGTGTTCCAAATTTTCCCCGAACACAGCATATTGCTCGGTGCTCACAGAACATCCGAACAACCAAAGTTCGGCCCGAACTTATGCTTGGCCTGAACTGTTCGCCCATCACTACTTGTGATCTGCTGTGGGTGATAATACATTGTTAACCCCAAATGTAGATTGCAAATGCAGTGGACATAAAAAAAAGTATTACAAGAGAGTGCAGGGTTTGGGAGTGCGCTATGCTCAGAATGCAGGGTTTAAGAGTGTGTTGCACTCAGAATGCAGGGTTCAGGAGTGCGTTACGTTTAGAATGCAGGGATCAGGAGTGCATTGCACTCAGAATGCAGGGATCAGGAGTGTGTTGTGCTCAGAATGCAGGGATCAGGAGTGCGTTATGCTCAGAATGCAGGGATCAGGAGTGCGTTATGCTCAGAATGCAGGGATCAGGTGTGTGTTGCGCTTAGAATGCAGGGATCAGGAGTGTTTTTTGCTCAGAATGCAGGGATCAGGAGTGAATTACGCTCAGAATGCAGGTATTGGGGGGTGATATAAAGGGTGGTAGAGAACACTGCTATGGGGGTGGCCCTGCCTATAGCAGTGTCCACTGCCCCGTCACATCACCCCTCCCACACACACAGTAATGTCCTCTTCCCCCCTTCTCTCTCATTGCAGTGTTCCATAGGATCCTACCTGTGCACACGAGAGTGAGAAGCAGCACAATCCTGGACAGGGGGAGGGAGGAGGAGCTGGCCGAATGAATTTTCATATTAACAAGCTGGTGATTGGTTGCTTAGGACCTAACTAGAGGAGTTAACTTGCCCAGCTCCTCCTCCCGCCTCCTCTGTCCTGTGCTGTGCTGCTGCACGCTCTCTGCTGTTCACTGATGACCGCAGCGGAGGAGGCAGGAGGGGGGAGAGAGGGCTAAAGGCTTAGCGGAGGAGACTGAGGATGTAGACCAGCAGCTAGCAGTAGGAGGTGGGGGTTGGCAGCGTAGACCTGTTTCCGGTCTACCTGTCATCTACCCATGGTCAACAGGTAGCCCATGATCAACAGGTTGTCGACTCCCGGCTTAAATATAATGAATTATTTCCCAATGTATGCAATTCATGTCTTTTTACAACCTCATGTATATTTTACGAGCTGTATGAAATTTTTATAAAACCAAATATAAATATAATGTACACTTTTCAGTAACTTTGAAGAGTGCTTTGAAGAGGTTCCTGTCTGAACACTGTTTGTCTGAACACTGTTTAATTGAAATGCTTTGCACTTTAACCAAGACAGCCAAGCACATATTCATATAGTGGGGCCACCGCCCATAGAGCTAAATTGACTTTATGAACATTGTGCAAGTATACCATTACAACTGTGCTGAACAGAGCTTGATGTGTCAGAAGGAAGAGTTTGAAGGGGCCCTCACTTCTTCTTAAAGGCCATAAATACCTTATCTGAGCATGCACTGGCTGGCATACAGAAAAGTGTACTACTTTTGCAAATCAAAGGACATGGGAGTTAAGAAAAAATATAGTGGTCAGGCTATTAATGTGTGCAGTTACTGGGCGGCTTAAATCACCTTAAAATGTATTTAACCCCCTTTTTTTTATTTTGAGTAGGGAATGCTCACGTCAAGTTTACTTTGCTGCCTGTACCCCATAGGGTTCTCTATACATCCTCAAGACACAACAGGAGGTGAGAGGAAATTTCTCTAAAAGTCAGGGAAAATACTCCCTTAAACAGATGTCACCCGGGCAAGTGATCCCTTACCTCCTGATCTGGTAATAGCTGTAACATTTTGGATTTGACCAGATCAAATAGAGTGGGTTAGTCTTTCCAGAGCAGACACAGACAACAAAAAGACATTGACAGTGGCATTTAGACTTTCATATTCTATCCTAAACTAAAAAAACAAAAATATCCTTAAACCTAGCACACACAGGCTGAATGTCAGGTGACAATGTTCAATTGAAACTGGCCTAAATTCGACCTGTGTGTACTGGAGTTCAGCCGGCTTCTGTCTAATTTTCCCTCTCACATCTGTTTGGAACAAGCAGTGTATGTTAGTTGCAGTCATATGCATTGGTCTATGCACACTAAAAATCCCATAGACCATATTCTGTAGTACACCTCAGAAGTGAGAAAGAGAGGGTGGCTATGTTCCTACATACAGAGGGACCATAGAGAATGAGTGTAGCCACCCTCTAACAGGAAGTGGGATCACAGCACCTAAAAAAAAAAAAAAAGAAATTTGAGATTTGGATGAGGCTGAGAGCAATAAAAGGTGTTTTTCAGTTAAAGCGGTGTTCTACCCGCAATTTTTTTTTTAAAGTCAGCAGCTACAAACACTGTAGCTGCTGACTTTTATTAAGGACACTTACCTGTCCAGGAAGCCTGCAATGTCAGCCCCCTGAGGGCGATCCGTCCATCGGATCCGGGTGCAGGTGCCACCATTCTAATTAAGGGAAACAGGCAGTGGAGCCTTGTGGCTTCACTGGCTATTTCCTACTGCACATGAGCGAGTTGCGCAACGCTATGTGAATGGCCAGGTCTCTTTTGGGACACACACCTTTCCCAGAAGATATCGGGGGAGCTCGCTGAAGAAGAGGATATGACGTCCTGCGCCCAGATGGATCGGAAGTACAGGCTGTACTTCATAAAAAGGTAAGTTAAAAGAAAAAAAATATTTAAATAGCCAAAAATGAGCGGTGGAGAGCTAGTCTTTCATTTAAAACCACCTCTCAAAAGTGTGTGGAACTCCGCTTTAAGAACAAATACTTGAAGAGATTTTTTTAAACTAGAGTTTAGTATATATTTAATTATTTGCTGATCTTTTCACTTATGTAAGCTTTTATTTTTTTATTTGATTTTTGTGAGAATTCCATATGATTCTTTTCTATTTAATGGGACTACACAGTTGTCGATCCCAGACACAAGGGTAGTGCAATTTTGAAGATCTACAACATTAAACTTATAGATAAAAAACGAATGTTGCACTGATACTGATACTAGTATTTGTAGCATTTGTAGTTGTACTCATGCAAATGCTCCGATACCTAATCCGATACCTGGGCAGCCTCACAGATGATCGGTGGGGGAGTTACAATCACCGATCTCCCTGTGAGGCTTTCAATAAAGCAGGTGACAGCCGCTTCTCCTGCTCTCCCTCCGTGGCTTTCAGCTGCTTTATTGAAGCCACACAGGGAAATCAGTAATTGTAACTCCCCCACCGCCACACCGATCACCCCTGACTGTCCCCTGTATCCTTCTCCTGCTCCCTGGGTCCTCTGTGTCCTCCTCCGGTCCCCATCCGTGTCCCCCTCCATGTCCTCCTCCAGGTCCTCCTCTGTGCTCCCCGGGTCCTCCGTGTCCTCCTCCAGTCCCCCCCGTCCCAGATCTGTCAGGATGGAGAGCGGGGGGTGGCGGGTGCCTATTCTTAGCAGGTACCCATTCCCACTTTTGATCTGACTGCCTAGGCAATCAGAGCGGAAGTTCTCCCCCCTCTTCTCCTTGCTCCTTGCCCACAACCTTCCATTTGCAAAGTGCAGTGTGACTCGAGCATGCACAGTGGGAATTCAAAACATTTTTTGTGTGTGTCTCACAAGAGGTTCGCAGCGGGTAATTTTAGATTCCACAGGAATATATTTCATATATTTTCACATAGATAGCGCAGTAATTTCATTTTTTGTTACAAATGCACAGTGGGAAACCAGCTGTGAAGCTGCAAGGAGCCACAGCTGGCTTCCCTTAGTAAACATGCTGGCCTCAAGGGTCCAAGGACTGTAAAGAACTGGCCCAGGTGAGGATGATGCTAATGCCCTGGCCAGGTAATTGTCCTTTTTCTTAAAAGTCAGCAACTACAGTATTTATAGCTGCTGACTTTTCTTTTTTTTTTAAGACTGAAGAACCACTTTAACTATATAAGAGTCTTTAAATCATTCAGGAACCCACAATTAACCTCTTGTTGAAAAATGTCCCCTTGGCAGCAGATTGAAATCAAAGTATTACATATGAAGTGGAAGCCAATGAAGTCAATCTCAAGCTACAGAGTGATACAAACTGTTTTGTGTAATTTTGACCTCATCATGCTGAAATAATATACAAGATAACACTGTAATTATGAAATTAAATTGTACATAACACAAACGATTCAGGGTTGGAAGTCTGTTATTTTATCATAATAATCACTCATGTCTGACTACATACTAAGACCTTCATTGGCACAGCAGGTAGTGGAAATGTATTACTTATGTCTGATAAGAGACACCTTCAGTGAACTGTCAAACTCATATCAAGGAATATTCTCAGCAATGATGGTGGAACAAAGAGATCATATACTGCCTTGTCATGTTGTATTTTTAATGTTTCTTTTTTTAAGAAACATTCCTCTTGTGTATTGTTAATCCTTTCATTAAATAGCGCAAAGAAAATGATTTTGATTGTCAAACAAACAACAGTATTGTAATTTAATTTGTCACTTCCTCTGCTGTAAATAAATAATGAGTTTTGCAGCTTGAGATATGATAAAAATAATTATTTCCAATGTGCCTGGGAAAGAAGAGATAACTTCATGCCCAATATATGCTTACTTATGTAAATCTAAATCAAGTACACGCTAGCATTTAATTTGCTTATAGTAAACAGTTATTTCATGACTCAAGTATTTTTATTTTATTTTTTTTTAGTTTTGTAACACTTTATTCCAGTAACACATATGAGTTTGTAGCACTAGACTAATTGACCATTACTTTTCTATTTTAACCGGTTCCCGACCGGCGCACGCAGATGTACGTGCGCCGGTACGTGCGCAAGCAGAATGGCACGGCTGGGCAAATGGACTTACAGGTACGTCCATTTGAATTCCCCACCGTCTGACATGTTCCCCTTAATGTCGCAGTCACAATAAAAATCGCTGATCGCTGCCATTACTAGTAAAAAAAAAAATTATTAATAAAAATGCCATAAAACTATCCCCTATTTAGTAAACGCTATAACTTTTGCGCAAACCAATCCATAAACTCTTATCGTAATTTTTTTTTACCAAAAATATGTAGAAGAATACGATCGGCCTAAACTGAGGAAAAAAATGTTTTTTTTATATATTTTCGGGGAATATTTATTATAGCAAAATGTAAAAAATAATGCGTTTTTTCAAAATTGTCGCTCTTATTTTGTTTATATCGCAAAAAATAAAAATCGCAGAGGCAAACAAATACCACCAAAAGAAAGCTCTATTTGTGGGAAAAAAAGCACGTCAATTTTGTTTGGGAAAATTACAAATAAATATTAAATCGCTAATGGATTATAAGGTATAAATATGTGCCAATATGCAATTAGTGTATAATTAATGATAAAGTGCAAAGTGATTGTAAATATATATATATGTATAATTTTGTTTGAGAGCCACGTCGCACGACCGCGCAATTGTCAGTTAAAGTGATGCAGTGCCGAATTGCAAAAAACGCTCTGGTCAGGAAGGGGGTAAAATCTTCCGGGGCTGAAGCTAATTTAATTCTGATGCTAATGATCATAGATGAGTTCATTTGTGCCTATAGAGTTATATTGATATGTATAATATGTTGGTCAGGGCATTATACATAGGGGTGTATTTAGTAAAAATTTGCATAGCAACTCTCCCAGTGAAAGTGCGTGTACATTCATTCTGCGCAAGTGCTGGATGAATGTTTTTCATTGATTGCAAATGAGAAATACAGCATTTACCCAGTAGGTGGTGCTAAGTATCATAGGAAATTCCTATGATACTTAGCACCATCTAGTGTCTAATTGTGATATTTAATAATAATCTATAAACATAATGCATACCACTGTTTTTTTGTTTTGTTGTTTCTTTGTCCCATTCACACAGGTTTAATGTGCACTCACTTTCACTGGGCAAATTGCTATGCAATTTTCTTTTTTTATAAATACATCACACAGAGTGCAAAAGGGAAATTAGCTCTTTATGTAGACCAGAAAATACCAGGAAAACAAGAGAGCAAGTAAAAGAAGTAAAAATATCCTAGGGATCTAAATTCATGATACCTTTGGAAAATTGCTGATGCTGTGTAAAATCAGGTGGTTCCTTGATTTAAAGTGAAACTTTTATTTTTGTTTAGGACACAATGGAGAAGGATTAGAACTTCTGTGAGGTTTACATTGCTATAAAGATGGTGCAGCACTCAATATCGTTCTTAATCATAAATAAATGTATAAAATTCTAGAGAGATAATAAAGTGTCAGCATATCACAAACTCTAAAGAGCAATAATTCATAAACACATGTGCAAAACAAACACAATTGTGCATACAATATTCAATAAAAGTCACAAAAGCATTTGAATATCATATACATCTGTGAACTGTAATCCTAGTTCACAAATAATTTTCAATCACAAAGTGATCAGTGTACACACAATTCAAAGAGGGTGATAAAAATCTGTACAGTGCAGTATGGAATACATTTCCCTCACATACACATCCCAAACTTCCTCCATGCCAACAGCATTCAAATCAGTGATTCCAGGGACAATCCCCACACAAAAGGACTGATGCTCACCTTTTGACCTGGACCCTAACTAATAATTTAACCATCTTAAGACTGCCAACAATACTTTTATTGTGGGTGGGCAGCGTGGGCAGGCTCAGTAATGTATAAATACGATGCTTCTCGGACTTGCGCGTAGTGCAACTGACACAGGGGATTACCGATACCCAGCCAGGATCATGTTTACACAATTGTATGAGTTTCATTCATAACAGCTATGCTTATTGCAGAGGTGCTGTGACAAAAAATGACAACTTCAAAAAACTCACCATACCTTTTACGTAAACCTTTGGACCGTCTGCTTTTCAAAAAGGGGTAATTTGGGGTTATTTTTATTTTCCTGGCATTTTAGGGGCCTCAAGAAATGAGATAGGCTGTCAATACAATTTTCAAATATACATACCATACTTTGTAGACGCTATAAATTGAATGCAAACCAACTAATATACGCTTATTGGGATTTTTTTTTATTTACCAAAGGCAGGTAGCAGAATACATTTTAGCCTACATTTATGAAGAAATTACATTTTATTTTATATGTTTTATAACGGAAAGTATTTGGGTTTTTTTTCAAAATTTTCAGTCTTTTTTTGTTTATATCACAAAAAATAAAAAACCCACTGGTGATCAAATACCACCATAAGAAAGCTCTATTTGTGTGAAAAAAAATTGATATACATTTAATTTGTGTACAATGCTGCATGAGCACTCAATTGCCAGTTAAATTAGCACAGTGCTGAATAGCAAAAAATGCTCTGGTCATGAAGAGGATAAAACCTTCCAATGGTCAAGTGGTTAATCAAGTTAACCATGCTTGTTCCCATACCAGAGGTCAGAATAGCGTCTGCTTGTATCATAGTAGGTGCCAGTTTTAGGCCCCTTTCAAACTTGTGCGAAGTAACGTGAATTTGCCATGACTTTGACGCGATTTGAAGCAATGCCTGTGTAATCTTGAGGTCTATGGACCTCAAGTCGCATCAAAGTCGGACCAAATTAGTGCAGGGACTACTTTGAAGTCGCACAGATATGAATGGGACTCATCATGGGGTACGACTTATCATGCAACTTTGCAATTCGCAGGACAAGTTACACAAATGTGAAAGGGGCCTTAGTTGTAGTTTAGGATATTCAGTTTAGCACAAATGCATCTCTTCAGAGATAGTTATATTTACTTCTGCAGGTATATAGTGTTGTTTTTCTCTTAATTATAGTAATTACTAGACATGTGCATTCGTTTTCCTCCGAATGCATTTTCGTCCGAATTTCAGGTATTTTCATTATCGTTTTAACAAACGATAACGAAAGTGCAGAATCCGAAAAACGAAAGATCCGACATAAACAAATGCTTTATTTTTGTTTTCGTTGCTACAACAGTTCGATATAGATAGGAGATTCGACATGATGATGACAATAACAATCTGTGTCCATCAAACCTGTGGTCGAATGTGCCTAACCTTAACTCTATTAGTCCAAGATTATTCTACATAGAGAGAAAAGATTTGACATAGAGAGAAAAGATTTGACGTAGGGGAGAAAAGATTTGATGTAGGGGAGAAAAGATAAATAAAAATAATGATGATGATGAATGTTATTGGCTGATTGTAACCAAAGAGGAGGAGCAGTAAAATAGCTAGAACTAAGTACACACGTACTTTGGCTTATGGTGTCTGTTGAAAGTTCTAAGAAGATTTGATGGAGCAGGTAAACTATACGGCGTCGCACAGTTTAGCTGCTCCGTCGAATCTTCTTTGAACATTCGACAGACACCATAAGCCTTCAATGACAGATTCGACCTTAACCTGGATTTTCGGACGAATGCAATTTTTAACGAAAAACAAAATAAATTAAAACGAATTTCGGGAGTAACTAAATAAATTTATTTTTCGGATGAAAACAAAATTCTGAAATGAAATATCTCAGTGTGCACATGTCTAGTAATTACCTGGACAGGAAGTGAAGGTAAATCCCCCAATAAGGGTACAGATAGCTCTATTTTTTATAGTAAAAGTGGAGAACAGTTGACTTTTTCCTGTTATTTGCATTCCTGTTGTAGAGATTTCCTCAGATTCTCTCACCAATACCATCTTGACAGAGGTTTGAACTCAACCTCACTCTATTAAAAAAAAAAAGATACAAAAAGTTTTGGAAAGATTTACACTTTAGAGGACAGCTATAGATTTGTATTAATGTTTTTTAGTGTGAAAGTGATCAACCTAAAGTGAGACTGTAGTTAAGAAAATCAAAGTTGCCAGCATCTGTTACTGTTGTATTAAGTCACCACTCATAACAACTGCTCCATCCCCAGGTATGCAAATGGTACATATGCCCTTAACCCCTTCCTGCCCACCCTGACATCCATTTAGATTTGTTTTGAACGCCCGGGGGAGGGAAGGATAAGTGATCATGTGATCACTGTCACTGTGGTCACTTGTCTAAAAAGCAGTGGGACCCATGTGCTAAGCACCACATCGTAGATAGTAACAAGAAGTGGAAGACACAATGAACTTTTAAAGTGCTGAAGTATAACAGACTAAAAAATAAGTTTTACAATGTTTATGCACATAAATCATAAAAATTAAAAAGCATGTCAAGACAATTTTAAATTAAAATGGATCTTAAACCAATTGTAGATCCTTGAATGCTGCAAAGGACCCCTCTTATTACCAAATAAAAACCACTGCATGGCAATCACAATATATACAGGGGGTCCCTTTTGTGCCTTTTAATTGCATCTATGCATTGCATGGGATATGTCCCCTTCTTTAGGAGGACTGCAAGGAATATATATTTTCGATAATCATGAAAGACTAACTAAATCATGCACAAAATATTGATATTGTACAAAAGCTTATGTTTTTTACTCACTGGAAACAGACTCTTTCTCACCACAATCTGTGCTAGGTAAAAGCTGTGATTATATAGTAAATAATAACCGCTTCAGCCCCAGAAGATTTTACCCCCTTCCTGACCAGAGCACTTTTTTGAGATTCGGCACTGCGGCGCTTTAACTGACAATTGCACGGTCGTGCAACGTTGAACCCAAACAAAATTGATGTCCTTTTTTTTCCCACAAATTGAGCTTTCTTTTGGTGGTATTTCATCACCTCTGTAGTTTTTATTTTTTGCGCTATAAACAAAAAAAGAGCGACAATTTAGAAAAAAACGCAATATTTTTTACTTTTTGCTATAATAAATATCCCCCAAAAATATATATAAAAAAACATTTTTAAACATTTTTTTCCTTAGTTTAGGCCGATATGTATTCTTCTACATATTTTTGGTAAAAAAAATCACAATAAGCGTATATTGATTGGTTTGCGCAAAAGTTATCGCGTCTACAATATAGGGGATAGTTTTATGGCATTTTATTATTATTTTTTTTATTAGTAATGGCGTCGATCTGTGATTATCAGGACTGCGACATTATGGCAGACATATCGGACACTTTTGACAAAATTTTGGGACCATTGTCATTTATAAAGCGATCAGTGCTATAAAAATGCACTGATTACTGTGTAAATGACACTGGCAGGGCAGAGGTTAACCACGAGGGGGCGATGAAGGGGTTAAGTGTGTCCTAGGGAGTGATTCTAACTGTGGGGGGATGGGCTTCAACTCACATGATAGCAATCACTGCTCCCGATGACAGGGAGCAGTGATCTCTGTCATGACACAAGGCAGAACAGGGAAATGCCTTGTTTACATAGGCACTTCCCAATTCTGTGGATCCATGACATGATCGCCTGGAGACCGGCGGACATCGAGTCTGCCGGTCCCGCAGGCACAGTCACGCTGTACGCGGTGCATGCGCCTGCTATCCCCACCTCTTAAAGGGGACGTACAGGTACGCCCATTTGCCCACCGCTGCCATTGTGCCGACATATATTGGCGAGCGGTAGTCGGCAAGTGGTTAAATCTCAATAGTGCATCTATTTGACACAACTGTGTTCTCAATGCTCAATGCATGTAAAAATAAACATGAAAAAATATAATAGTGAAAAAATAAAGCAAACAAAAAGTCTCCATACAGTGTTCATCGCATTATGTGGTATGCCATGCTTTATAAAGTCTTTTTTATATTCTTCTGTGCAAATAAACACCAAAGTGCCACCACCTTTGACACAGAACACTTAAATGGTACCTGCCCTGTTTGAGAGCTAATTGTCTGTATACATTTTTCTAGTATGTGGTACTAGATGGCTCCTTATGTAACCCTTGGCTTACTATTAATTTGATATTGATATTAAATAAACAGTATATATATATATACTGTTTATTTATATAACATATATATATACAAATTCATTTATACTTTTAAGGGAAATTGAAGGTACATTAAAGAAACCCAAGAGAATTCATTTTCCAGGTAGCAATTTTATTTTAATAGAAAACTATTGAAATTAACAAGAGCTAGCTTTTATATGCAATTTATATCTTATTTGTCTCTGATTATTTACAGTGCAATAGATTATTAAAAATCCAACATAGTTTTACTATTAATGCTAAAATACATATCTTAGGATCCACATAAACAGTGGGCAGCACTGTCCTTTTTATCTCATTTAAATTACTGTAGTGATGTAATACATTTTTTTTTTAATTAAAAGGTTTATACTTTTAACTGATTGTAAATTTCATAAATTTACAGCCCATTGTCTCGGCTCTGGATCGGACAAATTGATAGCAGCGCAGCCATTGGCTCCCGCTGCTGTCCATCAAAACCAATGACACGGGCGCCGGAATGACACGGGCGCCGGGGCCGAGTCCGGCATTCTGTGTCTATGGTTGCAAATACTGGACTTGGGAGCGGGGAGGACCCCAGAACAGGTGGATTTGGGCCACTCTGTGCAAAACTAACTGCACAGTGGAGGTAAGCATGACATGTTTGTTATTTAAAAAAAAAAAGAGGGTTTGCAACCCCTTTAACTGCTTAACCCCTTCTTACCACCTCCTTCTGGCCCTTTAAGAGGTTCTACATGTCCGGAGGCGGAGGTGGGCATTTCAATCATGGGACCGCTTTGATTGTCAGTCACAGTGGTCAGCTAATCTGAAAGCTCCCAATCACAAGTATGCATCAGGAGCGTTCCAATACCCACAGATTACTGTGTCGGGTGTAGGCAAGAGCACGCACTCAGCACAGTAACATGCTTACAAAGGGACAAATCTATGCAGCCTCTTGATGTTGAAGCTAACTCGCCGAAAGGCCGCATATATGCATCTGGAAGGGAAGAAGTTAAAGTGATTGTAAAGGCAGAAGATTTTTTAACCTAATGCATTCTATGCATTAAGATAAAAAGCCTTCTGTGTGCAGCAGCCCCCTCAGCCCCCCTAATATTTACCTGAGCCCCACCTCAATTCAGCGATGTCCACGAGTGTCTCAGCTGTCTGGGACTCTCTCTCCTGATTGACTGAGACACAGCAGTGATACTATTGACCCACCAAAAAGTCAGTCAGCTAATGAGGAGAGGGGGGGCGGGGTCGAACTGTGGCCCTGTGTCTGAATCGATACATGGAGCTGGGGCTTGGCTGGGGTGCCCCATAGCAAGCTGCTTGCTGTGGGGCACTTAACAGGAGGGAAGAGCCAGGAGCACTGACGAAGGACCCGAGAAGAGGAGGATTGGGGCTGCTCTGTGCAAAACCACTGCACAGAGAAGGTAAGTACTGTATAACATGTTTGTTATTTTTATAGAAAAAAAAACAAGACTTTAGTATCACTTTAAGCTGGTTATAACAACACCTGAAAGAGCAGCAATTCCTTTCTGACTAGGAATGAGCAAAACCATTTAGGAGATTTCTGTGAAATTTAGTCATTTTAACAAAAAAGTATTGGAGTTGATAGGGACAGTGAAATTAAGGTAGTTTTTAGGGTACAATGTAATTTAAAGCTGATACTCCAGATAAATATAAAAAGCCCTCTTGCAGTTCCTGTACAGAAAACTCAGTGAGGGAGAGGAAGAAGCAGCACAAGGACCCAATCAGCTATACAGAGAGAGAGATGAGCTTATCAGGCTGCTTTTTCTCCTTTGATGTCCAATTACAGTGTGGGGAGGGACAAGAGCTGTAAGGTCTCCTTCATACAGGGTTTATGAATCCATGCCCCATGTGAGGGCTGTGTATACCAGCACTTGGGTGCACTAGTGTTCCTTACATCCCTATACAGGCTGTCGAATAGCTATCAATAGCACAGACAAATCCACTGCTCCCAACTTGAAATCTTTGTGGGTGTGGGTGCACAGCCCCAAACTTACCAAGGGTGAACACCTGTGCATCCTCGTGTAGGTATATACAGCCCTCACATGGGGCACGGATGCATACAATCTGTGTGAATGAAGCTTTAGTGTTAAGCCTACACACAATGAGATTATCGGACGAATGAATGTCTGTTTTTTTTCGTACAACAGAATAAAATAATCTAATCTTAAATCTGCTTCCACCCCGATTCTAAATCCTATACTAACTAGCCTGTGGAGGAAAGCTGTCTATACCTACCTATTCTAAGTGCTCTGGTCTGGTCATATGATTGGCTCCCAGCCATAGGCGTGCCAACGGGGTTGTGCTGGGTGTGCCCAGGCACACCCTAATCATCTGTGTTTTACACCTTTTGTTAGTGCTGACTGCCTGCAAAATGTCTGTCCTGTCCCTGTGTAACTCAGTCACCACCACTGGGGTCAGGTCCGGCCGGCAAAACAGGCTGTGCTGCAAGTGGAAGGCGATTGAGCAGGGAACTAGGACCACAGCCGCGGAGTAACCCAGCCGCATTTGCAGATGCAGTTTCTATAGTTCCGGCTGAAGGTCCTGCAGGCACCTACATCTGCACTCCGCCCCCTCCAGCCTTTCTCTCCTTTAGAAGTGGCGGACGAGTGGCTGCAGCCTCTTGGATCGAGGTGAGTGAGACAGCACTGAGCAGGGCACCTGGGCGGGCAATGGGCAAATGATGCGCCAAAAAAAAAGCCAACCAATCCATAAGAATCTTACCCTGGCTTGTCACTATATATATATATATATTTATTTATTTATATTGTTGTGTAAAAATAAATATAAATGTGATCCCTGGCTTGTCAGCAAAAAAGTGCATTATATATATATATATATATATATATATATATATATATATATATATATATATATATATATATATATATCCCATATGTATATTAACCACTTCCCATATGCCCACAGCCCCAATATATGGCGAACGGGAAGCAGTGACAAATGTGGGTTAACGTACCTGTATGTCAGCCCACATTGGAGCAGTGGCGGCCGGTACTTAAAATTTTTTGGGTGGCGCAAACAAACTGAAAAAAAAACTTCAATTGCAGCCACTGTGCCCATAAAATGCAGCCACTGTGCCCATCAATTGCTGACACTGTACCCATCAATTGCTGCCAGTGTGCTCATCAATTGCCGCTACTGTGCCTATCAATTGCTGTCAGTGTGCCCATCAATTGCTGACACTGTGCCCATCAATTGCTGCCAGTGTGCCCATCAATAAAAAAAAGTGTTTTTCTTATTTTTTGTTGCAGAAGCCCGGAAAGCATTGCACCAGCGATCAGCAGATCACTGATGCCATGCAGGTCTCATTTACACTGTCGGTGTATCGGCTTACTACGGGTATACCATTAAAGTTCATGTGTAGTAATATGTGTTCATAGTAATATAGTGTAAATATATATATGTACACGCATGTGTGTTTGAGCTTTGGGGTGCACACCCTAATGCATAAGGCTGCGCACGCCTATGCTCCCAGCGTTAACTTCAAGGAACAGGAGAGATTGCTGACAATGGCTGCAATGCCTAGGCAGTGATGTCATCCATAGGCTTGCTGTGGGGCATCTGTTGTCCGCTGTCCCTCCTCTTCCCTAAAGGGGGCTCTGGAATCCAATCATGTGAATGGACCAGACTGCCCTGTGAATACATAACTATAGACATCTTTCCTGTACAGATTGTACAGACTAGTTAATATAGGGCTTAAAAAGGGGGGTGAGGGCAGGTTTAAGATTAGATTTAATTTCCACTTCCATGTTACTTACAGCAAGGGAAAATCTGGTCTTTTACCCTTCACCCCTTCCCCCACCTAACAGAGCTGTGCTGGGAACAAGAAAAAAATGAAATAATTTGGCTGGTTAAAGAGCTTATATAGGATGGTACAGAAGTTCCTTTCAACTATCCTGGATCGCTCTTGTGCCGGAAAAATTATCCTCAGTATTTATGTTTTTTTTACAGAATGGATAAAACTGCTTAAAATAGTAAAACAAAAAAAGTTAAAGTGACAGTACAAAAATAAAATGGAAAAGACCAAACACACACATAAAAGAATACATACCCTCCAAAAAATAACATACCTGGCAAAACAAAAATAAAAAAAAGTAGACTTTTTTTACCAAGCAAATTTTGAATAAGCAGTTCAATGATCAAAAGGAAATTTGTGATTTTGTTGAAAAATCATTTTTAATGAATCACTTCTTGATCACCAAACTTCTCAACCTGTCATAGAAAGTAATCCAAGCAAGCACTTTTCTGTGGCACACAGCCATGGCATTGTTCTTAAAGTCATTTCTCATAGTTCCTTAGTACAATAAAATAGCAGGTACTGGAGACCTGAAATCAATGAAATCTATATTCTATTTTTGAAGTCTATATTTAATTCTATTTTTAATACTTTATTTGAATTTCCTACAATTTTCAATTAATGTAATGCTAATATTTCCTTTTCTACTGGCAATGTTTAATTGTCGTTATAGCAACAATCTTTTTGCTAACATGGTTATAGGTGTTTTACTTAGATTTGTTTTTTAATATTCTAAATCATGCATGTACAAGAAACCTGTACTTTATACACAATAATAAAAATAATACATAGGCTGCGGTTGTTGACCTTATGTCATACAAGCTGTTCTGGCTTTACTCTAAATTCACTTAGTGCATGTTTATTATGAAATAGTGGGGTTGATTTACTTAGGGGAAACAAGCTGTTCACTTTGCTAAGAGAAGTTGCACTGTGGAAGGGAATTTTCCCCAGCGCTTAGTGAATACCGTGAAGCTTCACTTTGTAAAGAATACCCAATCACATACAAGAGGAGAAAAAAAACAACATTAAGTACTGGGGCAAATCCCCTTGCAAATTGCAACTTCCCTTGCACGATGAACAGGCTATCTACTTTTAGCAAACCAACCCCAGTGACTCCGACATGCTATATCCAAAGAGAGACAGGCAAGGTAAAGTTCTGGAAAGTCAAAAATGGTGATATACATACTTCTCTGAAAATAAGTCCAAATACATTTTTGCAAGTTTTAGTTTATCATGCTATGTTAAAAATCTTATTTAGGCCCCTTTCACACTTATACGACTTGTCCCACGCTTTTGTACTGCAAAATCGTATGACAAGTCATTCTCCATGATTTGCAATGACTACCATTCATATTGGCACGACTGTAAGTAGTGCCGACTTGAAAGTAGTCCCTGCACTACTTTGGTCCAACTTCTATGCGAGTTGTACTCCATAGACCTCAATGTTAAACCCTGAAGTAGCATGAAAATCGTGCCTGAATAATATAGACACGATTTCAGTACGACTTTGTGAGCACAAGCCTGGCTCGCTGATAGGGAAAGGAAAACTTTTTTTTCCTTTCCCGATGAGCGACAGGCAGTGCTGACAGCTGTCTGGTATGAATCCAGAGGGGAAACTCTACGCCAAGTTTTAAATGAAAAAATCGGCGTGGGTTCCCCCCCAGGGGCATACCAGGCCCTTAGGTCTGGTATGGATCTAAGGGGAACCCCCTACGCCGAAAAATCGGCGTGGGGTCTCCCCCAAAATCCATACCAGACCCTTATCCGAGCACGCAGCACGGCCAGTCAGGAATTGGGGTGGGGACGAGTGAGCGCCCCCCCCTCCTGGATAGTACCAGGCCGCATTCCCTCAACATGGGGGGAGGGTGCTTTAGGGCATGGGGGGCACCCTGCCGGCCCCCCCACCCCAAAGCACCTTGTCCCCATGTTGATGAGGACAAGGGCATCTTCCCAACAACCCTGGCCGTTGGTTGTCGGGGTCTGCGGGAGGGGGGCTTATCGGAATCCGGGAGCCCCCTTTAATAAGGGAGCCCCCAGATCCCGGCCCCCCACCCTTTGTGAATGAGTATGGGGTACATGGTACCCCTACCCATTCACCTAGGGAAAAAAGTGTCAATAAAAAACACAGTACACAGGTTTTTAAAATAATTTATTAGGCAGCTCCGGGGTCTTCTTCCGACTTCGGGGGTCTCTCCGGCGTCTCCTCCCGGTGTCCTGATCTTCTGCCGGCTCCTCCGCTATCTTCTGCAGCTCAATTGCTTGCGCTGGTCCGGACTTCTGCCTTCTGCCCTCTTCTTTTCTTCCAGAGATGTTGACACGATGCTCTTTCCAGCTGGAATGGTCTCTGAATGCTCCGCAATGGACTTATATAGGCGGTGACCCCGCCCCCTTATGAGGTCACTGTCCCGGGGCATGCTGGGACTGTGCCGTCATAAGGGGGCGTGGTCATCACCCGGTGACCACGCCTCCTAAAACGTCACAGTCCCAGCATGCCCAGGGACTGTGACGGCATAAGGGGGCGGGGTCACCGCCTATATAAGTCCATTGCGGAGCGTTCAGAGACCATTGCAGCTGGAGAGAGCGTCGTGTCAACATCTCTGGAAGAGAAGAGGGAAGAAGACGATCCAAAAGTCCGGACCACCGCTGGCAAAAGAGCGGCAGAAGATAGCGGTGGAGCCTGCAGAAGATGCGGACACCGGGAGAAGACGCTGGAGAGACCCCCGAAGTCGGAAGAGGACCCCCAAAGTCGGAAGAAGACCCCGGAGCTGCCTAATAAATTACTTTAAAACCTGTGTACTGTGTTTTTTATTGACGCTTTTTCCGCTAGGTGAATGGGTAGGGGTACCATGTACCCCATGCTCATTCACATAGGGTGGGGGGCCGGGATCTGGGGGCCCTCTTATTAAAGGGGGCTCCCAGATTCCGATAAGCCCCCCGCCCGCAGACCCTGACAATCAACGGCCAGGGTTGTCGGGAAGAGGCCCTTGCCTCATCAACATGGGGACAAGGTGCTGTGGGGTGGGGGGGCCGCAGGGCGCCCCCCCATGCCCCAAAGCATCCACCCCCATGTTGAGGCCATGCGGCCTGGTACGGTCCAGGAGGGGGGGCACTCGCTCGTCCCCATCCCCATTCCTGACCGGCTGGGCTGCGTGCTCGGATAAGGGTCTGGTATGGATTTTGGGGGGACCCCCATGCCGATTTTTTGGCGTAGGGGGTTCCCCTTACAATCCATACCAGACCTGAGGGCCTGGTATGCCCCTGGGGGGGAACCCACGCCAGTTTTTTTATTTAAAACTTGGCGTGGAGTTCCCCCTTATGATTCATACCAACTACTGTATGTTTTCATTTGTTAATGCCAAAAATGTGGCAAAGTCGTACAAAATAGTACTGCTCCCAAATCGCGGTAAATCGCGGCAAATCGTGGCAAAATTGCAGTAAAATCACGCGACTTTGAAGTCGTATAAGTGTGAAAGGGGCCTTAGGCCCCCCATACCAGACCCAGTCCGGGCCACCGCTAGCAATTGAGCTGCAGAAGATAGCAGAGGAGGCGGCAGAAGATGCAGACACCGGGAGGAGACGCCGGAGAGACCCCCGAAGTCGGAGGAGGACCCCCGAAGTCGGAAGAAGACCCCCGAAGTCGGAAGAAGACCCCGGAGCTGCCTAATAAATTACTTTAAAAACCTGTGTACTGTGTCTTTTAATGACACTTTTTTCCCTAGGTGAATGGGTAGGGGTATCATGTACCTCATACTCATTCACATAGGGTGGGGGGCCGGGATCTGGGGGCCCCCTTATTAAAGGGGGCTCCCAGGTTCCGATAAGCCCCCCGCCCGCAGACCCCGACAACCAACAGCCAGGGTTGTTGGGAAGAGGCCCTTGTCCTCATCAACATGGGGACAAGGTGCTTTGGGGTGGGGGGCCCCGCAGTCCAGTAGGGGGGGCGCTCGCTCATCCCCACCCCCATTCCTGACCGGCCGGGCTGTGTACTCAGATAAGGGTCTGGTATGGATTTTGGGGGAGACCCCACGCCGATTTTTCGGCGTAGGGGGTTCCCCTTAGAGCCATACCAGACCTAAGGGCCTGGTATGCCCCTGGGGGGAACCCATGCCGGTTTTTTCATTTAAAACCTGGCGCGGCGTTCCCCCTCAGGATTCATACCAGATAGCTGTCAGCACTGCCTGTCGCTCATCACGAAAGGAAAAAAGTTTTCCTCTCCCAATCAGCGAGCCAGGCTTGTGCTTACAAAGTCGTACTGAAGTCGTGTCTATATTATTCAGGCACGATTTGCATGCTACTTCAGGGTTTAACATTGAGGTCTATGGAGTACAACTCGCATAGAAGTTGGACCAAAGTAGTGCAGGGACTACTTTCAAGTCGCGCCAATATGAATGGTAGTCATTGAAAATCATGGAGAATGTCATACGATTTTGCAGTACAAAATCGTGGGACAAGTCGTATAAGTGTGAAAGGGGCCTTAACATTTTTAGTTGTCCTTAACCCCTTTCACACCTACCGACCGTTCGTTCGTTTTTCATCCATCCGTTGACAGATGAAAAACGGACATCAATGCATGTCTATGGAAAAACGGATGACAGCGGATGATCATCTATTTTTGGTCTAGTTCCGTTCGGGGAACACCTAAATTTGCAGGGTGTTTAGTGGGTGTTCGCCCGCTGAATACCCTGCAATGCACTGTGTACTGCACAGTGCATTCTGCGCCCTGATTGGGCAAAGCTTTGTCCAATCAGGGCACAGTAAAAGCTAGTTGGTAGCCACCCTGACGGTATGATTATGTCAGATTTTTGTGTCTCAAAGCGGTACAATTGTTTTGCATAGAAATTTGGCGTTTTATATTGTAGGCCTGTAATTCTTAGCAATAACACACTTAAATCTGTCCAAACAAGAGTCTAGTAGATATCCCAGGTATGATACAGTTTAAAATACAAAATCATAAATTATAATATAATAAATAACTATAAGTAATTATAAAAAATAATAATATAATAATAATAAAATGAATTTCAATTCTGCAAGTGTTCTGATTTACTATCACTGTTTTCTAGCTAGTCTGAAACCACTTTTGACGTAAAGGGACACTTTTTAGTTGCTATGGACAATCTCAAGTTTCCAGGCAGAAAGAACAGTATATATACCCTGTTTACCCAAAAATAAGACCTAGCGTGATTGTCAGTGATGGCTGCAATATAAGCCCTACCCCCCAAATAAGCCCTACCCTGTTTCCCCGAAAACAAGCCCTACCCTGAAAAAAAGACCTACAAGGACTTTAACTATGGCTTATTTTGGGGGTAGGGCTTATATTTCAGCCATCACCGACAATCACGCTAGGTCTTATTTTCGGGGAAACAGGGTAATATATAACTGCATGCAGGGCATTGGACAAAGCACTAGGGACAAAAGGGATGTGAAATGATTTCAAACAGTAATGTAATCTGTAAGATTACAGTGTACTGTATGTGTTATGAATTTTCTATTTTTCGAATTTGCCACCGGGCTCCGCCCCCATGTGTCGCGATGCTCGCAGGGGACACAGAGGCATCGGGCGGAGGACAGAGACCACAGACACAATGGGGGGACATCGCAGGATCCTAGGGACAAGATAAATAACCTGCACCAGGATCCTGCAATGCAATCCTGACTGTGGCTCGGGGTTACCGCTAATGGTACTGAAATTTTACCCCGAGGCACACTCGGGAAAACCAGGGAGGTTAAGGAGTGGGGCCAGGAAGCCAGCCGCAGCATCCTTAACAACTGATGAGTCATCAGGTAAGGTGACAGGTAAGTAAAAAGAAAAAAACAATGGCAGTAAAAAAAAAAAAAACTGACCAAAATTTTTTTTTAAAATGGCGTGGGGTACACCGTGAAATTCATACCAGACCCTTGTCCAAGAAGCCTGGCAGGTCAGGAAGGGGGGGACGAGCGACCATCGCTGTAGCACGCAGCATGTTCTATGCATGCTACAGATACTCCACTTTACATGCAGGACCCCCCCAGGCACTATATTTAAATAAATTTTCATTTTTTTTGTTGCACTTTAAGCATCATTAAAATCATTACTCCTGAAAAAACGATTGTTTTTTTTTAAAAAATTGCATTGATACATGTCCACCAGGGCAGTATCCGGACCCCCATTCCCCTTTTATGGCAAATTACTTGCATATAAGCTTTTGCACTTTTGATTTTTTCCTGTTCAGGTCCCATAGACTTCAATGGGGTTTGCCATTCGGGTTAGAACTTATCCCCTGTTCGGGAGTTCTGCCGAGAACCAAACAGGCCCACCCTCTCTACAGATTCACCCTCTCTATTTGTCCTGTCTATCATTATCATTGAAATTGAAAGTAAGAGAAAATCCCAAGTCAGCAGAGCCCCCCCCCCCCCCTCATTTACTAAGTTCTGGAGCAACTTCACTTGCAAAGTGCTCAGTCTATGTGCCTTTAGAAAATCAACCCCATTACATTTAGTAAATCCATCACATTACATGTGCACTAGTAAAATATACTTATTTTCTTCTCTCATTTTGACAGATTTTTAGAAACTTTTTGTGTATGTATAAGTATACACATCATTTGCTGTAAGAAAACTCCCAACCACCCCAAACATAATACAATGTACATGCCTATCACAATGGTCTAATCCCTTGTTAGAACATATGTCATATGCAGTGGGGATACTTTACTTTTTCACAATTATTTTCAGTGATATCTTCCCACTGACAAGTGCACCTTGACATCATTGATCTTAGCTATCTATAAGAGAGTAATTCTTCCCAGTGACCACAGGTGTAAGGAACATTCCATCACACTGACCATCACACTATCATATCGTGAGTTATAGATATAGTAATTTTTAGCAGGGGTTTCCTGAGACTGGTAAATATTTCAAGGGTTCCTCTGTGTTGAAAAGGTCAAGAAAGGTTGCTTGAGAGTGTAACTAAAGGCAAAACTTTCTTTTTCATTTTGGACAGAGTAGAGGAGGGTTGTTTTTTTGCCATCTCTGTCTTATTGGGGAGATTTATCTTTACCTCCTGTCCCATTGCCAAAAAGGAAGTGAGAGGAAATCCCTGCAAGTTAAGTAAATCCCTTGGGGTCCATCAGGTCACAGAACTAGTGTCCCCATTGGAAAAATTCTCCTCTATTACTTTTCTGGGGACAATCCAATATTTGGGATTTTCTTTTCATCTCACTTTTAATGACAATGGTAAACAGAACAGATAGATAGGGCACAGACAGCAGTAAAAATCTAATATGTGTTCTAATACCTATCCATCCTATCTAAAAAAAAAAAATAAAAAGTTTTTCCTTTGGTTATACTTTAGGCACTTCAATACAGGGCACTTAGACACCTTCCTGCCCAGACCAATTTTCAGCTTTCAGCGCTGTCGCAGTTTGAATAACAATTGCACGATCATACAACACTGTACCCAAACTAAATTTTTATCATTTTGTTCCCACAAATAGAGCTTTCTTTTAATAGTATTTGATCACCTCTGCGGTTTTTATTTTTTGCTAAACAAATAAAAAAAGACTGAAAATTTTGAAAAAAATAAAAGTTTTGCTTTTGTTTCTGTTAAAAAAAAATGTAAATAAGTAAGTTTTCTCTTTCACTGATGGGCACTGATAAGGCGGCACTGACAGGCACTGATACGGCGGCACCGATGAGGTGGCACCAATGAGCGGGCACTGACGGGCACTGATGATGGGCACTGATATGTGGCACTGATGGGCACTGGTAGGCGGCACTGATGGGTGGCACTCATATGCAGCACTGCTGGGCATTGATAGGTAGCACTGATGGGCACTGATGGGTGGCACTGGGTGGCACTGGTTGGCACTGATGGGCACTGATAGGCGACACTGATGGGCAATGAAAGGTGGCACTGATGGGCACTGCTGGGCACTGATAGGGTGGCGCTGATAGGGGGCACTGATAGGTGGCACTGCTGGGCACTGATGGGCACTGATAGGCGGCACTGCTGGGCACTGCTGGGCACTGATACGCGGCACTGATGGGCACTGATACGCGGCACTGATATGAGGCACTGATGGGCATCCCTGGTGGCACTGGCAGTTTTAGGAATTGAAGTGGGCACTGATTGGCAGCTGCCTGGGCACAGATTGGCAGCTGCCTGGGCACACAGTGGCATTTCCCTGGGGGTCTAGGGGCACACCTGGTGGTCCAGTGTGGATGGCTTCCCTGGTAGTCCTGGGTAGGATCTGAGGGGGGGCTGTGCTGATAAACAATCAGCACAGACCCCCCCTGTCAGGAGAGCAGCCAATCCGCTCTCCTCTACTCGCGTCTGTCAGACGCGAGTGATGAAAAGCCGATCACTGGCTCTTTCTATTTACATCGTGATCAGCCGTGATTGGACACGGCTGATCACGTGGTAAAGAGTTTCCGTCTGAGACTCTTTACCTAGATTGGTGTTGCAGGGTGTCAGACTGACACCCCGCAACAACGATCGATGCGATGCGCGCCCCCGGGGGCGTGCAGCGGCTCGATATTCCTGATCACGTCATATGACGTCCGGTCAGGAATATCAAACCACTTCGCCGCCATCATTTGGTAATAGGGTGGGCGGCAAGTGGTTAAGTAAATACAAAATATCTAAATAAATGTCAAAAACTGAAAGAAAATAGTATCAAAAATCACATGCATATATAATAACCCTTGTATGTGTGTGATTTTTTTTTTACTATTTTCATTATATATTTGACATTTAGAAAGATATTTTATTTTAACTTAATTTGACTTTGTTGTTTTTGATAAGCCAAAATTGTCCTGTGAAAACAGCTTCCCTTTGACTGGTATTCTATTCACCTTTTTTCTTTTGTATTAATACATATGCTGCAGAAACCGCACTGACTTAGTGAGTTTGGCATATTTCTACGGTTTAAACCAGGGGTCTCCAAACTTTCTAAAGAAAGGACTAGTTTACGTTGCTTTAGTTTACATTATTCAAGTAAGGGAAAGGTACAGTTTAAAGGCTTGTGTCGATCAGCTTTCAGGTTGCTTTTGAAATTTTCTTGAGACAGTAGTAAGATTATTTGGCAAGGGCATTTCCTTTGCAGTTGACCTCCTTCTAAGCTGCATCAACCAAATTCAAACTGCTTTTGTGCTGCATAGAATGATAAGGAGAAGCATATTTACATAGGCCCTAACATTGATCCAGGGTTAAAATCACTGCACTATGGATGATTGCTTAGTTACACAATTACACACAGTAGTTTATAAGGTTGGAAATGACACAAATCCATCCAGTTCAACCTATGTGTGTGTGTATGTGTGTGTGATTTTTTATTCTCTAACAATTCCCCTAGCCCTGTATATTCTGCTTCCTAAAAAAAAACATCTCAAAGTTTTTTTAGAGTTGTATAGTTTTTTTTATTGTAAAAAATCCATTCACTCCATAAATGAGAGACGTGTATAAAAAATTCTACTGCATATGGCCACCATTAGTAAATCACCTACCTGTAAGAAGCACTTGCATATTAGTTACATATGAAAACTTTTAAAAATTATTTATAATTTGCCCCATTATTAACCACTTACGGACTGCCCGCCGTCGTTATACATTGGTACTTTGAAGAGGGATATCGTTGTTAGGGCAAGAGCTAGCTACCATAACCCCAATATCCTCTTATTCAGATAAAAGTAGTCTGTGCGGCGGATTCACCGCAAGATCACTTTTATCGGTGGCAGGAGAGGGCCCCCCTACCGCCACGCTCTGATTCCCTCCGCCGCTTACCGTAGCCATCGGTAGCGGCAGAGGTGATCGGGTCCTCTTCCATGTGTGGTATGGGGTTGAGTGAGGGGAAGATGGCCCCTACCCGTCTCCATACCATTCCAGGGCGGAAGCGACGTCAAAACATCACTTCCACCCATATCTCTTAAAGAGACTTTTTTTTTCCAAATTACATTTAATTTTTTTTTTTTTTTATTATTGCATTTTAGTGTAAACATGAGGTCTCAGGTCGTTTTGAGGTCCTGTCATGCTTTTTTTTCTGTTACAAGGGATGTTTACATTCCTTGTAATAGGAATAAAAGTGACACTTTTTTTTTTAAAGAACAGTATAAAAATAAAAAATAAAAGGTAAAATAATAAGGAAAAAAAAATATTTTTTAAACGTGACCTGTCCCGCCGAGCTCATGTGCAGAAGTGAACGCATACGTGAGCAGCGCCCGCATATGAAAATGGTGTTCAAACCACACATGTGAGGTATAGCCGTGATCGTTAGAGAGAGAGCAATAATTCTAGCCTTAGACCCCCTCTGTAACTCAAAATTTGCAACCTGTAGAGTTTTTTAAACGTTGCCTATGGAGATTTTTAGGGGTAAAAGTTTTTCGCCATTCCACGAGCGGGCGCAATTTTGAAGCGTGACATGTTGGGTATCAATTTACTCGGCCTAACATTATCATTCACTATATAAAAAAAATGGGCTGTTGTCTTATTCTTTAATTCAAAAAGTGTATTTTTTCCAAAAGAAGTGTGATTGTACGACCGCTGTGCAAATAGGGTGTGACAGAAAGTATTGCAACGACCGCCATTTTATTCTCTAAAATATATAATGTTTGGGGGTTCTAAGTAATTTTCTAGCAAAAAAACTGTTTTTAACTTGTAAACACCAAATCTCAGAAAGAGGCTCGGTCCTTAAGTGGTTAAATCAGATTTTACAATGTCTATCCCTTTTTTTATAACTTTACAGACTGTAAAATTTTGTTCAACGTTCAATCTGTTTAACTCACTAAAATAAAAACGAAAAATAAAAAGGTCTGTTTAGCAAAAAAATATGTACAAATAGCCGGGGAAAAAATTACTCAGAGCTTGATTTAGCCTCCAGAGTACTATTTGGATGAACTGCAATAAATAAATGAGGGCAGCTGGATGAGCAATGTGATACAGTATTGTTTGATTCACTGCCATTAAATGAAGCCTAATTATGCGTTACTATTTGCATATCTATGTTGTGAAGAAATATTACTGTATATGTTGCTAGCATTTGGCATTGAGCCCATAGCCACACACCACTTGAAAGGTTTTCTTTCCTACTGCCTTAAAACATTAATCCTATATCACAAACGGGTTAAACAAAACATCTATAGTCTGTTGCAGGGACTTAAAAAAGCTCAATAAAACATTTGTGGAATCAGCTGATTTATTACAATCATGGCTATGAATGTTTTGTTAAAAATGAAAATTAAAGATCATCTGTTTGCAGGGGCACACAAAGCAAAAAAAGACTCTGCAGCTACAGAGCAGTCACCCTTCTGGTGCCATGTGGTATGTTTAGCCTTTCTGCCCATCATTCGTGTCCAAAGCTGAAGCGCCCTGAAAGTTGCTTTGCTAATAAAAAATTTGTGACAATCAGTATTTGATTATTGCTGGGCATATTAGTACAGGTAATAACCAAGGTCTCCCTGATTTCAGTACACGGCAGAGCAAAGGATATTTCTTCCATAAACTCTCTCTGGCTACCTTTCTGACTGTCTGGCCCATCTTTTCCTTGTCAAAGTGGTTTATTGGTTTGAACATAAGACATAGAAACAGGCAGAAAAAAAAGAACCATCGAGTACATGAATATACAAGAGGGTAATTGGGCACCCAGTCATAACAATATAAGAGTTGCAAGCAAGAAACAAAGACGGGTGCTTGTGAGTATAAGTAAGCTGGTTAGTTCTGCAGAGTTAGTACCCAAAACATACACTGGAGAAGCTGACGTAGGTGATAAAA
The DNA here is from genome assembly GCA_037952925.1 of Lithobates clamitans. Lineage (NCBI taxonomy): Eukaryota > Metazoa > Chordata > Amphibia > Anura > Ranidae > Lithobates > Lithobates clamitans. The sequence goes on along the minus strand of JBBGZY010000605.1, from coordinate 5,018,375 downwards.
ATCTGTGTAAGTAACAAAGATGGCAGTAGGTATGGAAACCAAAAAAGCTAGAGAGAAGAGAGAGCAGGAGAAAGAAAGAGAAAGAAGATGGAGGTGGGTATAGAATGGAAGGATAATTTACCAACCCCCCCTCCAGAGAATAACGCTGCCTGCAAAAATAGGAGGGAAAAAGCAAGAGAGCAATTGAGAGAGGGAGAAATGTCCCGGGGGGGGGGGTAGTGCCGTTCTAGTTCTTGGGATAGCGAAGGGTAACGAAAAACATAAAGGCTTACCAAGGCATTCATATAGTATCATCGAAGTCCGGGGGTAAGCCAGACGTTCTCAAATTTGCATGTCTGGCCCATCTTTTGTTCTCCATTCAATACTCTTTTCATTTTATGTATCCCATGTAACTTACAGAAAAATAACATTGTAACTGAGAATTAGCTGCACATTTGTACATAGCATAACATAATACTATGTAATAACATTATCATCCACAGTCTAGAAGTCTCTATCTTGTGCACACATTGTGATGGAGCTGCTTTCACAAAATAAAATCTGTCACAGTCCCCTAATTTGATATCAGATCTTAAGGATTCCCTGGTGAAGCACAGTTCACGGTACACATCCCTTTGGTAAAGTGAAACACATTTTCTGCTCACACTTCTAGTACAGCTAAAAAGAACAGGTCTATTTTCTCTCTCTGATGCTGAAGAATTCCTCCTCCACCCTGCACTCTGAATTCTAAAAGAATGACAATAATCATGTAACTCTAGTTTTGGAGCATGTTATCATTCACATGTGCCTATGGTAGCATTTTCTCTAAACAAAGGCCTGCCCCTCGCTATCAACTTTAAACATAACAATACAGCTATAACACATACTGTAGCAATTTGATTACATGAGACTCTTGCTCAAAGATAAGCTTTAACCACTTACATACCAGCTTATTCTGGCACTCCTCTCCTAAATAACACCCTAGGGAGTAAAATGGCGGTCATTGCAACTTTTTATGTCACACGGTATTTGCACAACAATTTTTTAAAAGGCGTTTTTTGTAAAAAAACAGTAAAGTTAGCCCAATTTTTTTGTATAATGTGAAAGATGAAGTTATGGTGAGTAAATAGAAACCCAACATGTTACATTTTAAAATTGCGCACACTTATGGAATGACGCCAAACTTTGGTACTCAAAAATATCCATAGGTGACGCATTAAATTTTTTTACAGGTTACCAGTTTAGAGTTATAGAGGAGGTATAGTGCTAGAATTATTGCTCTCACTCCACTCTAACACACATGTGTGGTTTGGACAGCGTTTACATATGTGGGCGGGACTTACGTGTGCGTTCACTTCTGTGCATGAGCTACCGGGACAGGGGCGCTTTAAATCTCTATGATGGTCATCCGGCGGAGGCTGATTCTTTCTCCGGGACCCCAATGGCAAGGTAGAACCTGGAGAAGCACCGGAGGGTGGCGGGAGGGGGGATGCCCGCTGAAAAAGAGGATATCTGAATGATGCCTGTAACTGGAGGCATCATTCAGATATTCCCACTGAAAGTCAAGGACATCATATGATGGCCTTGGGCTGGAAGGGAGTCTATCAACATAAATGATCATCTGTACATGCTGAAAGTCACCAAATGAAGTATTAGGTTAACACTGTGTATTTGGGTATCCATATTAATGTTAAGACGTAATTAATAATGTATTCAGTGTAGCCAAGCATTTGTAGTTTCCAGTACATCTTACATTAGTCAACCTCTTCATCTAGAAGCTGAAATTGAACCTAGCACTTCTAGGTATTAATTATATCTCAAAGAGATAACAGCACTCCTGGAAATGCGTTCATCTTCCTTTTTCCCCAGAAGCCCAGTACCATCCTTCCAAAATAGGGCTGGCCATACATGAATATTTTTATTTTATTTATTTTTTTAACCAGTTGGTTGAACAAAAGAATATGACTTGATTCCCCTATTCACACACTTGATGCTGATGGAAGAATCCCTCCTACTGCACTATTGTTTTCTGACAGTAAGAAGACTTACCCTCTATCAGAATACATTGAACACTGATCAAGAGAAACATTTTCAACAGGCTGGTTGTACACAAGTTGATCGATAGATTGACTTGTGTACAACCAGCCTGCCCAAACATGATTCAAAATTTGGCCGATCCCTCATGAATTGTAATTTTGATCCATGTATGGCCGCCCCTATACTTCAGCACCAGCCTGTATTTGGTTACAAAACCTTAAAGCATATTTCCACTTTTGGAGTCATATTTGAAAAAAACTCACTATATGTTTGTTATGTGTTCCCATTCAAAAAGCTTATCACATCATATAGCAAAAAAATGTAAATACATTTTTCTTATCTTTTAGATGTTTCTAGGGAGAAAGTGTCATTGCTGAATTAAGGAGTTTTTGTAAAGTCTCAAGTGTCTTTGTCCCCACACTATCCCTAATTTTAAAGTTTTATTTTTATGTTTTTTCCAGTTTTAATGGTACAGGGTGGCAGCTGTGTTCAGGATCAGGTATATATACATGATCCTGCACTTCTGCCTGCAGGGGGCGCGATTGTGCCACCGGGGGGGGGGGGCTTCTACTATGATTATTCACAGCAGAAGCCGATCTGTGGGTGCCGGGCACTTAATGTTTGGGCACTTAATCGTCTGGCAGAGACTCCGAACTCAGCTCTGCCCTTTGTCCTGACAGGGGGAAGGGATAGATTCTATGTCCCTGCAAAGCACTAGGAACTAAAATCTATCTCTTCCAATAGTAAAAGCAGCACATATAGTAAACACAAACACTGGCTAGGCACACAGTTAACCCTTTGATTGTCCTAGATGTTTTACCCCTTCCCAGCCAGTGTCATTAGTACAGTGGCAGTGCATATTTTAACACTGATCACTGTATTAGTATCACTGGTTCCCGCAAAGTGTCAAAAGTGTCAGTTAGTGTTTGATTGTTCGCTGTAATATTGCACACCATCTATAAATCACTGATCACCACCATTACTAGTATAAAAAAAATACAAATAAATACAAATTCCAGTATATATCCTATAATTTGTAGATGCTATAAACCAATCAATATACGATTTTTGGTATTTAATTTTTTACCAAAAACATGTAGAAGAATACACATTGCCCAAAATTTATGAAGAAATGTGTTTTTATATTTATTTGTTTTATTGTTTTATATCAATTGTCAGTCTTTTTTTATTTAATAGCGCAAAAAAAAAAAAAAAGTGGTGATCGAATACCACCAAAAGAAAGTTCTATTTTTCGGGGGGAAAAAAATGACACAAATTTTATTTGGGTACAACGTTTCATGAGAGTGTAATTGTCAGTTAAATTAATGCAGTGCCATATCGCAAAAAGTGACCTGGTCATAAAGGGGGTAAATCATCCGGAGGTCAAGTAGTTAAACATTACTTCACAGTCCCCTCCTAAACATTACAAGGGGGAGCATGGCAGGATTTTTAAGCAAGTAAAAAACACTTAAAAAGGTAAACAGCAATTTCTATTTTCTAAAGTTATGCTGTGTTAATGGAAACATGTAACAATTATACTGTAAAAGTAGGTTTAAAAGTTCAAATATTCTTTACATGAGTGAATAGCGGGGGAGGGGATACTGAAAAAAATGTTTTCCTCTGTCTGAAGCAAATTAATAGCATTAAGATTTTCCTTAAGCAGTCAATTGCATTTTAAACAAGAATACCAAATCTCTTTATTTTCTACTTCCTATTATTAGACAGCATTTCAATTTCAATATAATCTTTATACTATTTTGAATCTGCTCTTTATTAATTCTTGTTTGAATGTGACATATTCACTTAAATGTGTTTTTGCTTGTAAAGCAATAATTGCATTAATAACTGCATTAATTGCATTAATGTTTTTAGGCCTAGTAAATAAAAAGATATAGTATATAGGCATATCAGTGAAAACTAACAAGTACATTAGTTTGAGCCCAGTTAAACATTGATTGCTTCTCATTTTTCAATTTTCAATATTCAAAGTAAATTGTGTTGATTGAATAAAAATGTTTTTCTTTAAACTGAAGAAATGTACTATATATATATATATATATATATGTGTGTGTGTGTGTGTGTGTGTGTGTGTGTGTGTGTTAAAATGATTACACTGCAAAACAGCTCTCCTAAAATATCACTATGAATATCATGGTAAAACTACAAATTGCAGTGGCATCAATAGTCATTTACTTTTACTATATACAAGTTAATTTGTGCAAGACCACATAGTGCTTCATGGATCATTTGAAAAACTGCAGAATTAGGTTAATTTGGTAATCAGGAGTACAAGAGCTAAGTGACCCAGAAAGAGAGAAAGGGGGAGCTAAGCTGCTTTGCCATTGCACTACACTATTAGCATTTAGTTCATACCTATAGTTATTAATTGGGGGAAGTGGAGTGGATGGCAGCATGAATAAATGAATGCTGGAAGATATCTGTTGATGGGGTGAAGCCTTTTATTCTGAACTCCGTACTTTACCTTTATTCCTTACTGAGGCCATAGGTTGCAGTTACATTCAGGTGTTGCATTGATTGTTGCATTTACAGCAATCAAGTCAAACTGTGAAAAAAGCAAGCATTATCAGCCAATTGTTGAAAGTCTTGAAGATTTTGCTTACTAGACCAAAAAAGACAACTTGTGTATATATATATATATATATATATATATATATATATATATATATATATATATATGGGAAACCTTCCTTTGCTCTGCAGACTGAGCAGAAACCACCTTCTCCTGCACCTGAGAATCTAGATATACACCAAGGACCCACCTTTAAAGAAATCCAGAACAAACTATGTCTACAACCTTGACTGCCATATAGCTCTCATTGGCATAAAGAAGGAGATGAGAATGAACATAGGGTTGCTACACCATGACCTCCAGGATGTCTGCAAGCACAAAGCTGGTGTCAAGCAGTGTATTTTAAATAGAGGGACATAGTACCCCTTTGAAACACTTGCTGACTTCTTCAAAGTAATTCTTTAAAAACTGACCAAGTAAATGAGACAATAAAAACTCTGCTCAGAGAATTAATTTTCAATTACTAGGAGTTCATTAGTTAACAGAGGACCGGCCCCTGAAGGAATTATGGAGTCATGAAATAAAAATCATCTTTGAGCAAGACAAATTATCACTGGACTTAGTGCCAGGATGTACCCGCTTTACTAGTGCAGCTATTGTTTACACCTATTGGGACACACCTATTGTGACACCAATGCTCCTAAACCTCACTCGAAAATGTAAACAAAACCATGGAAATAAAATAATAGATACATTTCAAATAAATACACATATATTCAGCTGCAGCTCACCACATGTACCTCTGCACATGAATACCGCAAAAAATTAAAAAGAGAAGATCCACGCTATCAAAATAGATAAGTGAAAATTGTAGCCCAAAAATAATATTACCTTACTGTCCTAATTATTTCTGTGTTATCCCATGTTAAGTACTTTATTAGGATAACACAGGAATATTTAAGACAATAAGATACTAATATTTGTGGAAGACAATATTCACTTCTCTGTTTTGATAGTTTATCACTTCTCTTTGTAGAATTTAGATCTATGTACAGTATGTGCAGGCTGGTTGTACACACATCAATCTATTGATCGACTTGAGCGCAACCAGCCTGTTGGAAAGGGGAGGACATGTGTATCCAGTGCTGGAGCCCCCTTAATGTAGGCCCTACACGGTTCAAATCTCAGCCGGTTTAGCAGGAACCGGCCGAGATTCAAACAGTGTATGGGCAGGCTGAATGTACCAAGTTGATCAATCAACTTGGGTACAACCAGCATGCTGGGTTTTACCTGCAATTAATGATAGCAGCTGTTATAGGTGCTAGCAATAATCACTGTCTTCTCCTGGCGGGGACAGCTTATTTTCCCAGTTTTTGTTTCCCAGTTTTTTTTCAAGTTTAGTGAACATCTAAGGGAAGCACCTATGCTCCAGCTACCCTTCCACAGGATAGGGAAGAAGTCTATATGGGACAACAAAGTAAGAGTACAGAGTGCAGGCCAGCTGCACCTACCATCATCTAGGGTTAAACAGTGTCCAACAACATTTTCACAGTTTGGAGCAGTGAGAAACTTCTGGGTTGAAGATTGGCAGAGAGCATCACTAGTACTAAAGCTGGCATAAAGCCATGTCAATTTAAAGCCTAATTGTCCCAACCAATGGGAATAAGTGGCTGTGGAAAGTATCTGCTTTACTGGAAACCAATTTTTTTAGAATAATGGTCATTATGTGCTTCCACCAATATTTATTAAGAGTATTTACTGACCTGTCTCGCCAACTGTAAATGTGGATCTCTACAGACATATCTATGTTATTTTACCTTTATTATGTTGGTAAGAGCATACATTCGCCCAGTTAGATAATTCTTACAATCTGCCGTGCTGCTATATCTCATTGGATTGGGGACAGGTAGCATAAAGGACTGGTGGGTGGGTGAGAGTGCTGGGTACAGGAAAAGCTACAATATAGGTGTAACTACCTCAAAGGTACAGTTACAATTAGTTATCATGGATAGCCTGAGAACAACTTCAGTCTTCCTAATTAAAGTTTGAAACAAAATGTAAGTATTTTCTAGCTCCTGATAGTATTATTTATTGGTATTGGCTTGCATCCCTATACTTATGTCTGAGTTATGCCCTGTACACACGGTCGGATTTTCTGATGGAAAATGTTCGATAGAACCTTGTTGTCAGAAATTCCGACCATGTGGGCTCCATCACACATTTTCCATCGGAATTTCCTACACACAAAGTTTGAGAGCTTGCTATAAAATTTTCCCACAACAAAATCTGTTGTCGGAAATTCCGATCGTGTGTACACAAATCCGACGCACAAAGTGCCACGCATGCTCAGAATAAATTAAGAGACAAAAGCTATTGGCTACTGCTCCGTTTATAGTCCTGACGTTCGTGTTTTACGTAACCACGTTTAGAACAAGTGGATTTTCCGACAACTTTGTGTGACCGTGTGTATGCAAGACAAGTTTGAGCCAACATCCGTCGGAAAAAATCAATGGATTTTGTTGTCGGAATGTCCGATCAATGTCCGACCGTGTGTACAGGGCAATACAGTTTTGAGTTAGCACTCGAGCATTGGTGGGCAGACAAGTCATTTTATCAATCTGCCCCACTATGGCTACCAATACAGTTTTATTCCTGTAATGGGCAAGATCTAAACAACACCGCAGCACTTTCTTTCGGAAGTTCGGCCCCCCTCCTTCTTCCTCCGCCGCCGAGCCAATTAGAAAGTGCAGCGCGCTTCTCGCATGCGCAGTAGGAAAGTGGCTGTGAAGCCGAAAGCTTTCACTGCCGGGTTACCTTACCAAGAATGGTGGCGGCTGCAGTGGCATCTCCAGCTTTCATATTTGGGGGGGCACATGGGGGGACAGGGACAAAATTAGCACTCGAGCATTGGTGGGCAAACAAGTCATTTTATCAATCTGCCCCACTATGGCTACCAATACAGGGAGCTGTGATCAGTGTCAGTGTCATTAGGCAGAATGGGGAAATGCTTGTTTACAATAGCATTTCCCCGTTCTTCCTCTCTGTGAAGCAATCGCGGGTATCCCGCGATCAAACTGACAGAGCTCCCGGCGGCACGCACGCGCCCGCAAGCCGCCTCTTCTGCCGCAGTATATCTATGGTTAATGGGATATAATGAAGCTGCTTTGCTGGTGATACTGATGGAGTTATTGCAAAGAAATTTTCAAAGGCTTTTTTTTCCTAGTGATATCAAGAATAATATTATTATGCTTTTTTTTTTTTTGGGCAAGTTACCACAACACCATTATCCCATAGTTTTTAAGATCAAAGATACAACTATGTCGGTGTCCCTTGTCAATTTTACATTGTATTTTTTTAAATGTAACTGCCTACTCCCAAACTGTCATTTGAAGTAAAACACATAGCCAAATATTATTCTCCACAATTTTTTTATTGTGCATTAAAAAAAGAAAACAAATAAAATTAGAAATGCTATCTGCCAATAGAACTTAACCAAAAAGTGCATTCTATGCATACAAAAATATATAAAATATAACAAATCAAATCCTTATTATTCAACCAAAAAATAAAATAAAAGCCTCATGCATGTGTCCTGCTTCTTAATATAGGGCGCCAACAATGCCAAGAGCTGGTGAAAGCAGGGGTCCATCATCCGGAGATAATTCTAAAAAACATCTGGATTATTCTCTTGGAGCTCCTTCAGCAAAGTCATATGACATAATTGATCAGGATTAATAAAGCAACCAATTCTTGGTCCAAGAAATCCTCCTCCTCCTGTTCCTGGACTGGACTTGGGTCAAAGCAATAACTCCAAAGTCAATAATAAATAACACATTATCTCCTCCCATTCCGCAACATGTCTGGTTGACGAACGGCCATTCAGAAACAAACTGAAAAGCATGAAATGAAAAGCGCAAACTGAAAAGCGATAAATGAAAAGAGCGAAATAAAAAGCAGGGATCAACACTCACCAAACTTCTGCTAACACGAAATTAGCAGAAGGAGCCCAAAGGGTGGCGCTAAAGAGCTGAAAAACCACGTAGTACGTCACTACGTTTGTATTTGTTGGGCGACAATTCCTTGCTGTATGTATGCAAGACAAAATCCAGGCACACGCCTTCGGACAAAAGTCTGAGATTTTGTCTGTGGAAAATCTGATCGTGTGTACGAGGCTTTAGAGTCTTTCTTGTGATAATTGAGGAACTTTGAGATTAATTGTGAGGGATAGCTCTAAAAGTTTTTTTCATTGCGTGTTACGATATATGTAAATATTTTAATGCCCATAGTCTGGGCACAGGTGCACTTTAATTACTGAGATTCTTCACCTGCCTAAGGCATTCTCAGACCATGCCCCCTTCAGGGCCATTTCACACAAGGATGGACAGCTGCCAGAGCACTTTATCTCTCCTGCAGCTGTCCATTCCCTACTGTGGTAGGGGGCAGTGTGGTGTGCAATACAACGCATCACACACAGTTCCCTAATTTTTTTTGTATTTGAACAAGCTTTATTTGAAGTGTACGAAAGTACCGTATTTATCGGCGTATAACACTTTTTTTTCCCCAAAAAATCATGGGTGCATGTTATACGCCGATCCCCGCTAATTGTGATCTATCGGAGCGATCACCGCGATCGCAGCTGACATTCACATAGCGTGTAGTTTTAAATATGGCGCAGCGGAGTTCGGAGGGACTCGGCGGAACTGAACGAGCGCCGACTAAATCACAGTGAATGGACGGAGCCGAGATACACATAGTCGAGTGTTCTCGGCTCTTTCCGGCGTATCTCACAGTCACGCCCAGTCCCGCCATTGGACCTGTGTTATGTCCATCATAGGGCGGGACTGGGTGGGACTGTGAGCGTCGCTGGAAAGAGCCGAGTACACTCGACTATGTGTATGTGTATCTCGGCGGCGCTCGTTCAGCACCGCCGAGTCCCTCGGAACTCCGCGGCGCCATATTTAAAACTACATGCTATGTGTATGTCGGCGGCGATCTGTCCAAGCATTTAATGGACACTGGGGGCAAGACTGCACTGACCACTGGGGCAAGGCTGCACTGACCACTGGGGCAAGGCTGCACTGACCACTGGGGCAAAGCTGCACTGACAAGGCTGCACTGACAAGGCTGCTCTGGGGCAAAGCTGCACTGACAAGGCTGCACTGGGGCAAAGCTGCACTGACAAGGCTACACTGGGGCAAAGCTGAACTGACAAGGCTGCACTGACAAGGCTGCACTGGGGAAAAGCTGCACTGACAAGGCTGCAATGGACACTGGGGCAAGGCTGCACTGACACTGAAAAGGCTGCAATGACACTGGCAAGGCTGCAGATGGACACGATAAGGCTGCATTGATGGGCATTTTAATGTAAGTTTTTTTTCCTTAAACTTCCCTCCTAAAAGTTTTTTTCCCTAAAATTCCCTCCTAAACTTGATGTGCATGTTATACGCCGGGGCGTGTTATATGTCGATAAATACGGTATACTTCATTCATGCCGCTGTAAAGCAGTGTGATGGCTGTGCTGCTGTGCAGTGACATGCGATCCTGTACAGTGTGCTGCAATAAAATGCAGCATGTCAAGATCAATGCAGTGCAATTTTCTGTGTATCCATGCTGTAAAATGCTGGTTTTCTGTGTACAATGCAGTAAAATGCCGGTCACCTCACTATGTGTGAATACAGCCTAAGACTGACATCTTAAAGTGGTTCTAAAGGCAAAACATTTTTTACCTGAATGCATTCCTTGCATTCAGGTAAAAAATGTTCCGCAAGCTCTTATTCACCCCCCACCCCTAAACACTTACAGTACCTGACACCTGTCTCTATCCAGCACAATCCCTGCCAGCAGTCCTGCTCTCCTCTCTTCCTGGATTCACAGGTTTTCATTGAGAGCATTGGGAGACATAGACTCCTGTGAGGGAATGGTTGTGTGTGGCTGAGCCATGCTGTGTGTGTCTATGGACGCACACAGCCTGGCTTGGGAGCACGCCCTCAGTGAGAAAGAGAGGACATCGTCGGCGGTGGAACACAAAAGAAAAGGTAATGGACCAGCTATGTGCAATATCGTTAACCTCTGTGTCACCACCCAAAACCTAATGGAAATTGCACACTTTCTGCATATCAATTTTTCCCTACATTTGACAGGGTTTTGGCAAAGGTTACATGTATATTAACCTGAACCACAGTGGTGTTCCAGGTGATACATACTGGGATGTTTTTAAAATGTCCTTAAAATGCCCTTCTAAGGAGTTGCCTTCTCTTGATGGTGACCTAAACTAAAATGCAACTAGATCAATGAAGACCAATAGGCACACGATTTAATGAAGGCCAAGCATTATTTAATTTCTGATCCTACAGATTCTAATAGACCTGGGGGTTAAGTATCTCATTAGAAATACCTCATTACTGTTCAGAAAAGCTAAAAGGTAGTCATTTTTCATTAGACAAATCATTTTCAAACAGGGTAATCACACTGCAAAATTAATAGCCCACCTTACTGACAAAGTTCATGATGGAACTGCGATACTAGCAATCACAAATATGAGAGATCTATATTAATATTACTGATATAGCCTGGAGTGTTGTAGACTGAACAGCATGCAGTTGAAATATGCCTCTAATTTAATCTTTTGACGACTGCAATGTGTGCAAAAGCATTTTTAGTTTGATGAATTATTATTTCTGATTGATTTGATAACGATATGAATCAGAATAGGCAGTGAGTGTCTTGCTTTATCTACTGGAATTGTGTTTAATTGTGCATGGAATTTAGGCACCCATAAAATTAGGATGACAATTGCACAAACAATTTTTTTTACCAAGATTAGGCAACAATTCTTGTCTGTAGGTGCCATCAAATGACATAAGCTATCTCATGTCAGATAGAAAAAGTCCCCATATAGCCTTGGTACTGACAGTATTTTTTTTTTGTGCATCCCCAGCCCCACCCGCAAAGCTTACAAGTTTATTTCAGTGTATAGAGGAGAACTTTGCATATGTTGTAGCATTATAATGACCATGCACACATCAGTTTTGCATAATGAAAATACTTCAGATGCCTTTGTCATGCTGTGCCATTTTCACAGGCAAAACTTAATCTCTTCCTGATAGTGACAAAGCTTACCTCCCCAAGTGCCCTGTGTTACAATATAGAAATAATAAAAAATGTATTGCTTGAGAAGAGCTCCTTCCAGGGTTATCTCTGCCTTGCAAATTAGCAATTTATAATCCTCCTCGGTCTTATCAATATATTACAATTCATATTTACTGTATATCAGTATTTGTTGTGACTTTTAATGTTGAATATTAGATTCTAGGCTCTAGGTAGTTTTCTTAAATTATGCACTGCACTTTTAGTAGTGCAGTTTATATTTGTTAGCATAAAGTAGTGCATACAGTAGTTCTGTTATATTTGTTAACATAAAACCTCATGTAATGTGTTGGTACTATACTATAATTAAAAAGAAATGATGGTAATTAGAGTGTTAATATTGCTATTCATATTATTCAATATTGCTATTCATACTATTCATACTATTCAATATTGCTATCCTAGCAAAAGCTAGGATGGAAAGTAACAAAAGTCTATAGCAGGCATTTTTAATACAGATTTGTAGGTTTATTTGAACTCTGCCCAATCCTTTGGAATGCTCTGTTGTGAGAAACAGTGGGATTGATGTATTAAAGTCAAATAGGCTGTTCACTCTGAGAAATTGCACTTTGTCCCAGAGCTTAGTGAATGTTGTAGAGTTTCATTTCAAAAATAATTCCCAATCACACTCTAATGCCCCGTACACACGGTCGGACATTGATCGGACATTCCGACAACAAAATCCTAGGATTTTTTCCGACGGATGTTGGCTCAAACTTGTCTTGCATACACACGGTCACACAAAGTTGTCGGAAAATCCGATCATTCTGAACGCGGTGACGTAAAACACGTACGTCGGGGCTATAAACGGGGCAGTAGCCAATAGCTTTCATCTCTTTATTTATTCTGAGCATGCGTGGCACTTTGTGCATCGGATTTGTGTACACACGATCGGAAATTCCGACAACGGATTTTATTGTCGTAAAATTTTATAGCCTGCTCTCAAACTTTGTGTGTCGGAAAATCCAATGGAAAATGTGTGATGGAGCCTACACACGGAATTTCCGACAACAAGGTCCTATCACACATTTTCCGTTGGAAAATCCGACCGTGTGTACGGGGCATAAGAGCAAAACAATTAATTTTGATTGGATGATGGAAATCAGCATAGCTTCACCTCATTTAGTAATCTCTGAGGAAAAATCAGTGAACTTCATTTTTGCCTTTAGTAAATCAACACCATTATGTCCACTAGAGGTCAGTGGGCGCCTATTTTAATGCTATTTTATTGTTCATTAAGCTAATGTAAATACTATAATTCCCATACCCTGGACTTAGGTACATTATAGAATGGATGTCTGAGCAAAAAAGCAGTAAACTCTGCAATATGTGCACGTTTCTTCGTGTTTTGTGTCTTTAAAAACACAGAACATTACCTGTTAATCCTACAAGAAATCCAGTGAGCTTGTCACTTCCTGTGGTAAGCAAAGAGTTCTCTACTGCTATACAATCCTAAGCAATGTTGTAAGCCCTGCCTTTGGTCTCCCCTTTTGGATAGCATAAAACCTCCCACTTATGTTATGGGAATGAGGGGATATTTAAATATAGGTTTCAAATAGGTTTACAGTCATAGTTTCATAATTTTATAGTTGGTAAGGTTGAATAAAGACACTAGTCCATCCAGTTCAACCTGCGTGGACACATGTCCACGCAGGTTCATGTCCATAATCATTTCCCATATCCCTGTATATTGTGTTCACTAAGATGCGCATCCAAGAGTCTTTTAAAATGATCAATATTTCCTGCAGACACCACTGATTGTGGAAGAGAGTTCCACATCCTTATAGTCCTGACAGTAAAAAAAAACACTGTGTGGCTTAAGGTGAAACCACTTCTCCTCCATTTTATTTGTGGGCCCTGTGTCTTCTTACACTCCCTGAGACTGAAAAGTTTCCCACCCACACTGGGCCCACCATTGGGATATTTGTATATCACTATCATATCTCCTCTCAAGCGTCTCTGTTCAGGGAGTATAGGTTTAGTGCTTGTAGTCGTTCCTCGTAATTGAGGTCCTCCAGCCCCCTTAATGATTTTGTTGCCCTTCTCTGGACTCTCTCCAGTTCCAGCCAATTGAATTAGCTCAAATTCTAGCTGTGGGGTAGCCCTGCAGACTTCAACAAGCTTTGATGGAGAAATTAAAGAGCGGAAAAATGTTAGCCTGGAGTCTGAATTGCTTGCAGCGGGATATTCGTCCATCAATGTTGTTAAGCATGGATGGGGGAATCTATGAATTTCGCTCTTCCAACCACCTGGCCTGAAAGAAAGAAATGTGTATATGTATGACTAGTTTAAGATTGCTGGTATACGGACAAATAGGTGGGGTGTTCCTGCCCCTTGCACCTGTTGCCTGAGCAGTAATAAGATCCACTGGATATTGTGTCACTGCTACTGATTGCTTATGCTTTCAGTAAGCTGTCAGCAAATATACATGTTTATAAGATGTAGGGAATCCTGGAGATGTAAAAAAACTGGGTTATTGAGTCTGGCTGCAACGCAACACAAATTTAAAAAAAACTATGACGTACCCTTAGTCAGTTTATTCACTTGCCCTACATGTAAGGAATCTCAGAGTTATACTTCTCAGAGGACATACATCAGGCTGTTGGGATAATAACTCTCAACTCTCTAAACTCCTTATGAACCTGCATGTTACATTTTTAGTATTCGGTTAACTACATAGCTTCCTAATAGATATAAATGATTCATGCTGTGTTAATAAAGCTAATAACTTTTTATGTCTGCCAAAATAACAAGGACATATTTTCCTTGAGCATGTTTCAAACCAGCAGCGGAATCACATGCAGTTTTCTAAGGCAAAGCCCTATTATTAGCCTGGCTATAGAAGACAAAGATTGAGAGATTACACCATAGAGTGTATAGATATTAATGGTACTAATAAATCACACCATATTTTTTTCAAACAGCTGTAACCTAGCAACACAAAACTGATAAATTCAGTTTAAACATAATTTCACATCTGTCCAGAAAAGATTAATAATGTTTTTTTTTTTATTATGACAATAGGTACGCTATCAATTATGTACTCAATAAACACCACATTGAGTGATCATTGGGAAAGCACAGTGAAATCCAATATTCTTCTACTATGAGCTCTCTGCAATATAAGTTTTGTGGGAGGAAAACTGAGAAAACAAAAAAAAGAAAAGGTTAGATAGGCATTTAAAGAACCCCGCTATGCAGGACTGTTTCTAAGTGTAGGTAAACTAGGCGATTGCCTAGAGTGAAAGCTGGAGTGGCTACCAGAGTAGAGGAATCTTAAATTTAAAGTGGGTGTAAACCCTCACATATACCCAGTAAAGTGAACAGCCTCAGATGATACACAGAGATTAAACAAATCTCCCTACATAAGTTTTACTTGTATATCAAATGTCTTAAGGTTGCTAGAGTCTTTAAAAAGTGCACATCATGGTAGAAATTTTTCATCCTATTTCTACAGTGGGAGGGGAGTCTGGGCATACACTGTGTGTGAGCTGATTGGAGGAAAGGCACACACCTCCCCTCCACATCGGCAGAGGAACGAAGAAACATGCAGAGCTGTGTTGTGAATAGACAAGCTCTCTGCTTATCTGTCTCTAAGTTACCTCCCCGACACAAGTTTCCAGCTGCTTTTATCCCCTGTGTTGTTCTTGTCAGAAGTTATCATACTGATAACAGAGGAACGAAGCAGCCGAAAGACACGAGACTTAGAGCTTTGGAGAGAGAACACTACTACACTACAGCTATATGTGCCCAGGTCAGATTTCATGAATGGGGTGTGCATCAACTTTAAGGAATAGGTGTGCACTTAATCATTCTTTATTGGAACTTCTGTTCCATCCCAACAGATCCATTCATCAAGATTTAACAGATCAATCTTTCTTTTATGATATGACCAAAGCGCAGAGTTTTGTACTGCAGACCTCTGAATATATATGTTGTGGGATGTATGCAATCACACATTGTGGCATCTTGTATCGGTGCACTACAGAGTAGCTGATCACAGTCTAGAGAAAAAGGGTATTTACTTTACAAATCCCTGGTTCGGCTATATCTTGAGTATGCAATCTGGTATTGGTCACCAATCTTCAGGATGTCCTTGAACTGGAGATAGTCCAGAAAAGGTAAATGAATTCAATAAGGTGGCTGCCGGGTCTTGGTTATGAGGGACAACCACAAAAATAAATGTATTCTTCCTAAAGAAGAGGCACTAAGTAGGGAATATGGTTGCAATATACAAATCTGTAAATAGTGACTATATCAATGGGAGAAAACTATTTATTCTAATGGCCATGAAGAAGACATGTAGCCACACAATGAAGTTGAATGAAAAGCTGTTCAGTCTTAAAGTGGTAGTAAACTCACAATGCATACTTTAGTTCAATACAAACAGTGCAAAGTAACCAACTGTCCCATGTCCTTCCTCACTTCCGCATGTCAGCCTGTTAAAAGATGTAGCTTGATTTCTTCTTTACCGATGTCACTGGCGCACGCCCAATTATTCCTTCATCCATGGCATGATAAGTGTGCCATCATTAAAGACAGCCTCCCGCCACCCCATGATCATCAGCACTCATGGCATTGCAGCACAATATCATGAGAGTGCTGATGCTTGGCTGTTAGCAACTGAGAATGAAAACAAGGCTTGGCTAAATCTTACTGGGTGAGATTGGCCAACGGCATAGAAAGAGGGCAGAAGCAATAGCAAGCTTGATGCGGAAGAGAGGAGCCAATATGGCGCCTTCTTCTGCAGGCATCAGAGGAAATAAAAGTAAGACAAAAATATATGATAATAACATATTTATAAGCAGCTGATATAGTGATATATCTTGCAGTGGCTTCAACGGTTGCCCTAATGATTATTTAGATGCAAGGTGGCTGAGTTTACTACCTCTTAAAACTGTGTAAGAGGTTCTTTACTGCTTGAGCGGTAAGGATGTGTAACTCTCTTCCACAGTTGGTGGTGTCAGCGGGTAATGTAGGTACATTCAAAAAAAAAATTTAGATGTGTTTCTTAGTGAACACAATGTACAGGGATATGGAAAATGTTAGTGATATAAACGAACACACACACAGACTCAAGTTGAACTGGATAGACTGCTGTCTTTATTCAACTTTACCAACTATGTAATTAATCTAATTAGGCAGCTGGGACTAGGAAGACTAGAGAAAGCCCAAATTATTTTTACAAATGACTGGGTGGAATATTGAGCATTCCTTAGACATCACTCAATTTTTGTGAATCCACACTTACCACTGGTGATATAGAGCATATACAGTATACTATACAGTATATATGTCCGATCAGCCCCTACCCTGTCCACCTTTAGGAGATCCTTTAGGAGAAAACTCATTTATTCAGGGAAGCCTACCCCACACCCACATAACTGTCCCTGAGCCACCCCCATCAAATCATTCTTTGCAGCTATTACCTTTTGTACCACAACCCCCTCCCTTTAGAATGTAAGCTCTACGAGCAGGGCCCTCCTGTACCTTTTGTATTGAACTGTACTGTAATTGTGTTGTCCCCCTTATACATTGTAAAGCACTGCGTAAACTGTTGGCGCTATATAAATCTCGTATAATAATAATAATATACTGGTCCCATAGCACAATTTTACCAACAAACAGCTTTGTTCACTACATTAAGGGAACAAACACATTTTAGTTAATTTTTGATCCTTGGATGGATGGCTCTAAACTAACTGCAGATAGCAGAGTGCACCATTACTTAGGAACCTAGGAATTCCATTCTTTGTAACATCACCAAGTGGAAATTCAATATATAGCAAAATAATATGTAACACGGCTCCAGCTTAAATCTAGCAGCTTGAAGAATCAAGGCCAAACTGTTTTGCAGGTGGGTAATAGTTTATTGAACTTGAAATTTGTTCAGGATACTTCATGTTTCTAGTACAAGTATATAATATGTTTACTGGGCATAATTCTTATACTCACAAGTGCATCTGAACACAGACAGCTGCACAAATCTAAACCTTTATTGCTTTTATTTAAGATGAAGTGCTAACATCCTTGTACTTTCCTGCCCTATACTGCACTGAAATCATGGAAAGAATTGTGCGCTCTAATACCCTTACATTAGCACAATTTCAGTTTTTATAGATGTAAAATTAGTCCATATGTTTTAGTGTTATTAGTCATAATAAATCTGAAAATTTCAGAAGTAATACAGTATTTTTTTTTGTTTTGCCATTTTTATTCCATTGATAAAAAGTATAGAACTGTTAAAATTAGTTTATGTGTTCAGAATTATTGCATATTGTGTAATTAAAAAAAAAAAAGCTTTTTGTAGAGGGGAGTCATTTAAAATGTTGTGTCATGCAGAGTGGCAGTGGGGTTTTGAGCTGCTATTCACATATAGGCTACCTGGAACACAAACTGATTACTTCTATCCTCCTGGGGATGCTCGAACATGTGCCCGGTGTTCCTGCAGATCCCAACACCTCAGCTCCCGGGCTAGACACATGGCGCCTCTTTCACATCAGTATCGCTTAGGTTGAACTTTCAATGGGATATAAGTCTTTTGGGTTAGATCATTATTTTGTTTTCACATCTCTTCCACAATATGGGTTTCCATTTAGACAATTCTACATTCCCTTATATCTTTTAACATTCTTTACAGATATTTGTAGCATCCACTCCTGATGAGTCGCATTTATCGACGAAATGCGTTGAGCTTCACAGGATGCAGTCTTTATTCCACACATGGCTCTATCTACATAATATTTCTATCTCATATGGTTTTACTCCATTATATCCATGCACATTGTACATCATTTTTATGACATGATACAATCTGTTTTATACTATGGTCCCATTTACCGTATATACTCGAGTATAAGTTGAGTTTTTCAGCACATTTTTTTGTGCTAAAAGTGCCCCCTCGACTTATACTCGAGTCAAGCACTTTTCTGCAGCAAAATTTTTTATTTTCCGATCCGATTTTGGGGCCCCGTATCTCAGGGCCACTTGATGCTAGGAACCCCAAATTTGGTGTGCAAACCCAGTGGAACTGGTACCACAATATATCCAAAGATAAAGATCCTAGCACTAAGTGACCCCGAGATACGGGGCCCCAAATATGGGTTCAGAAAATGTCATTCTCTGCTGCAGAAAAGTGCTTGACATTTTCTGAACCGACTTTGGGGCCCCGTATCTCAGGGCCACTTAGTGCTAGGAACCCCAAAAACAATGCCCATTTGCAGCCTCACTGTGCCCATTTGCATGCCTCACTGTGCCCATTTGCAGCCATAGGTCCCCCGAACTTCAAACTCGGTAGTTAAGGGTTCCTAGATGCCCCCTAGCTGCAGCCAAAATTTGGGGTCTCTGAACCCAAAGGGTCCCAAAATGACATTGCTGCAGATGGACACAGTTGACCGAATTTGGGGCCTCGTATCTTGGGGCCACTTAGTGCTAAGAACCCCAACTTTGGCATGCAAACCCAGTGGAACTGGCTCCATAACATATCCAAAGATGGAGTTCCTAGCGCCAAGTGGCCCCGAGATACGGGGCCCCAAACCCGGTTCAGAAAATGTCATTCTCTGCTACAGAAAAGTGCTTGACATTTTCTGAACCGATTTTTGGGGCCCTCTATCTCGGGGCCACTTGGTGCTAGAAACCCCAGCTTTGGATATTTTATGGTGCTAGTTCCACTGGGTTTGCACACCAAAGGTGGGGTTCTTAGCACTAAGTGGCCCCAAGATATGAGGCCCCAAATTCGGTCAACTGTGTCCATATGCAGCAATGTCATTTTGGGACCCTTTGGGTTCATAGACCCCAAATTCTGGCTGCAGCTAGGGGGCATCTAGGAACCCTTAACTACCGAGTTTGAAGTTCGGGGGACCTATGGCTGCAAATAGGCACAGTGAGGCATGCAAATGGGCACAGTGAGGCTGCAAATGGGCATTGTTGACCCTCTTTTCCACTTACAGTAGCTGTGCATTTCTCACCCTCATCTTATACTCGGGTCACAGTATCCCACTGTAGGTCTTTACTCAGTGAGCTTCCAGTCTCTCACTAGACTTCCAGATCACAGTCATCACCGGATTTCCTGAGCTCTTCCACAGCTAACCCGCTGTATACTCCTCAAGCTTCACTCCCGCTAACCCACTGGGTCCCTGGATTGGCACTCTCTGAAGCTTTCCTACTTCTTCACTGTCCCAGGCTGGTGAGAAGACTGCTCTGGTACTTGCTCAAGCTTACGCACAGTAGTCTCTGTTAATAAGGTGGATGGTCCCTTAGTGACGACCGCTTCCCATTTTACCTCTGACCACAACTGGTTCCCCCAACAGGAACGGCAGCGAGATGACTTGTGATCGGAACCATTCACGGACTTGAACAGCATTACCGTGAATCATCCTGTGAACCATCCTGCTCCCACGGCTACCAGGCTCCTGAGTTTCTTTACCTGGTTACGAACAGTCTGGGACACGCAGCACGGACTCTATGACCACGGTGGTGACCTTGAAAGATATACAACCTACAGGATGTGGTAATATAGGATCACCTCTCACTCCATGCCTCTCATAGGAACGGCTGTGTATAGCTGCAATTGCCCAATGGGATGCCTGAATATCTGACATACGGTCTGCTTGATATATGGGCCTTAACTCACTGTGGCCAGTACTTTAATATTCTTTTCAATCTTAGTTTATTTCCACTACTTTAATATTCTTACACACGATAAACTGTCTTTCCATTGCTCGACTGGCTTAGACCTTACTGCATTCAATATGCCAGTGAATTTGGGAACCTAAGCAATATCATGTATGCAGGCTTCCATCTTCTGGTTAAGGGATTCTTGCTTTTCAAAACAACAGATTGTGGACACT
Source organism: Lithobates clamitans (assembly GCA_037952925.1). Taxonomy (NCBI): domain Eukaryota; kingdom Metazoa; phylum Chordata; class Amphibia; order Anura; family Ranidae; genus Lithobates; species Lithobates clamitans. Next base: position 4,997,834 of record JBBGZY010000605.1, on the reverse strand, counting down.
TAGCAGCAGTTTTTTCATCTCTCATGTGGTGACTGCCTACCTTATGCTAGGAACTTCACACTCTAGGCTAGTTGTCGACAGAATCAACCTTCATCCACCTATCCCTTGATCCTAGTGACCATAGCATTGATCTATGTGGATACAGATGCTCAAAACAATAGCACATTGCCTGTGATTTTCATTCCATTAACCCTAGTAACAGCCGCCCTTTTTACTGAGCTCAGTACTGCTTGTCCATTTGTATTTTCCTACCCCTGGGGGCCATACACACACAGATTGTCTACATTGCATTCTACTGGATCCATTTTTCCTTAATTAGGAAAGTGGGGGATCCCGATGACAGTCTCTGTGTGTAAGGTGGTTTGGGTGTCTGGACTTTCTGTTGATTTTTTGTTATTTGTATGTTATTTTCTGTGTGTCTTTGTGTCCATTGTCAGTTTCTCACACTTCTTCTTACCAGTGTGGGATCCTATTAACCAGTATCGGTGAAAATGCTATAAATGTCTTTGTATTTTGAGTATGTTTTTCTCCCTCAATTTTGAACTTAATAAATTGTTTTGTACTTTTTATTAGCCTTCACTACTGCCCGTTGTTTCCTTAGAAGCCGCTTTCTCACTGGGTACCCTTACCTGGGCTCCTTTTTTTGTATGCTCCATCTAGCTGAACCTTCGCAACTCGGTTGGACTCCAATCCTGCAGTCCCAACCCTACGCTGATTCTCCTGCTCCTGGATAGGCCTCAGGCAGCCTAGCAGCCAGGTGTCCCTGGGATAGGCCTCTGGTTTCTGGTGTAGCAAACCGGGAAGTCATAACACATGTCCACCCAGACAGAAGTCCGGGTGGCACAGAACTCACCTGACTCCACCCAAATAAATAGGCTCTCCCAGCAGGCCAAGGTACTAAAGAAACCACTGCCAATTGGCTGAGACACCCCATCCATTCATAACCTGGTCTTACTATGCCCTGGCCAATCTAATGTCATCAACCACAGTGCCACCTAGTGACAGAAGAGAAAGGGTGCAGAAATTCCAGAATTACAGAACTGTAGAGAGGAATCAGTGGATCTTCTAACAATTAGCCAGGACAATTTCTACCTGACAAACTAAATTTGTTAGCAACCCTGCCTAAACACCAGGGTGCTACACTTGTGTTTGGACTGACCCCCTATACTCTATCCTAAGCAGGACTAGGTGTGGCCAACTGCTAATTGGAAAGCTACAAGCTTATGGATCGACAGTAACAATGCTGAAAGCCACACACCTTCTCATCTTCTCTCCCACTGCAGTACAAGTCTCATTTTCTCATCCACTGTAGTACAAGCAGACACAACCCAGATGGGAAACAGTGCTGCTTTGATTTCGGTAGCAGTGCACCAGCTTGAAAATCAGTAAAAGGAACATAACTTACAGTTAGTAGGATGTATGCTTTGATTCCTCTTTTGTTAGTTTGTTAGTAGAAATCTTCCTATGTTCAGTACAACTAAGGGGATGTCAAGAAATCCTGACTATGCCCACCCTTTCCACCCACCTACTCCATTCACAGAAACAATACTACAGCTTCCATGAATGAAACAGGATCTATGAATGGAGGGACCGGACTAATCCTCCATCCTTAGATCCTGTTAGAACTAAGGAAAATGTATATGAACAGAAGAGCAATCAGCACATGGGACACATTCTACTGACTAGAAGTTATGTTTCTGGTGCTGGATTTTCTGTTTTTGTTTTTTTTGTTTTTTTTGTTGTTTCATTTTAGTCACACTTGGGCTTTAAGTGTTACAGAACCATTTTTTTAAGGGAGGGCATAATTCTACTTTATATATTTTGCTGTTCAAGATAATAGCCTAGTATGTAAACAATATTCCTAAGCAAAAGTAGTTTGTGCAAAAAGGAGGACTGTTATCATGCCGAGGCACTGTATATTTTTAGCTTGATAAGGACAAATGATCAGTATCTTGCATGCCAGTTTCCAGAAATAAATATTCAAACCTGAAGCTGGATAAAAGAAGCTGTATTAACTATTACGATAGAGTAATGCTTTATGGGTTATCAGTGAAAGGGAGCACCACTGTGCCTTTTATCATCAAAGCACTGACAGCATTTAGGCAAGGATCACTTCTTTACAAGGCTTGTTTGTCACATCCTGGGCCAACTCCTGCCCGGTAAGGCGCTTGGCACACATCAAATCTCTGATTTACAGCCTTATCTAATCTACAGTGTGAGGGAGCCAATAATATATTTTCTTTCTGAATCACAAATTGGGCAGCCTCTTATTCCTGGTGACAGGATTGCTGACTTCTCTATATCTAAGGTGTTCCATTTATTTCTCGGTGTAAAATTTAAATACTGACGACTCCCTAAGGTCTGCCCTGCTGCAAGTAAAATTTATGTAATATTGTGGATTATAAATGTAGCCATCATAGTCTAATATTTTATAGTCACACGGAACTAGCCTGAATAGAGCTCCGTGCTAATAAATGACTTCAACGTGTGGTCTCCTAGAGATTTAAAGGCCATTGCATCCCATTCCACTTGATATTTTGCATGTCACTTGCTAATTTCTTTCAGAGAATTTCTATTTAAAATGATAGCTAAGGACAATACTTCACATTCAAGTTTAAGAAGTAAAATTTTGCAGTGAAAGTGCTCAGTCCTCTAGCCCTATTTAAATGTAGTTTGATTTGAGGGAAGAGTGATTACACATGATGTCAACCTAAAAGAGACCCTATCATGTAAAATTTGAAAAATAGACAATTACTGCTTGTTGAGTAAAAACTAAATTGCAATGTATAGATACTATCACAAATTTCCTGAGATGTGTAGGTAGTAATATTTCAAATCTTTCTCTCTTTGTGGGAAATGCTTGGAGTCAGGAAAAATTTGTGGTGCATGCTGGGGAATTCATAGTGCAGAATATCTAAATCTCAGGAAGAATGCTGTGCGTCACTGCAAAGTAGAAGGATGCTTAAAGCCTACCTGAGATACATTTGTGTTTTAGCTGCTTTAGGCTTCCACTGAAGCAAATAGATTAAAGGACTAACAGGTCCTATAGGATAGTGCATTTGCAATGTACGTCAACACTTGAGAACGGATGCAGCTGAATCAAACAGGTTCTGTTTATATGCATGGTATAAAAAATAATTCTGCGCTGCCCTTAGTGCTAGCAGCTAACACAACAATATGATATAGCAAAACAGTGGGAAAACAAAAAGTGTAGCGCTGTATATGATGCAAAAATTTAAACAAATTCAAATCAGATCCAATAATAAGCAATAAACCCATAAGCTTTAGATAATACAATATGAACATAAATAATGATCCATATGGGTGAGTGACTGAAAGTCCATGAAGGTCAAAAAACAATATAACAGTGTTCAAAGAAAGTCCAAAACGGTGATCAAGGAAAGTTGAAAACTTCTTATTGGTGTCCAAACAGTGACAAAAACAAGTGGCTATAGTGAGGGGAACCACCACCGATAAACAGAAGGCTTACCAAAATGTTTGAACCCAAATGAGCATATGTTCAATGAGTCAAACAAGCTGTGTTGTGCAAACAACAGATAGGGGTAGACACTTGGGCTCTCCAAATCACTGGACTAGGGACACCCGACTATCCACTAGATAGAGGAAATCCTTGCAGGAAGGTTTCATGGGAGGCAATGGTCAAACTTCCATGGATGTGGCAAGGGCAATTATAGAGAAGGAGAACAGAAAGGGCCACATAGCATAATTCCGTTTAAAATTGCAAAAAAGTTTAATGAAGCTTCAACACTTACATTTAGTAGATAAAACAAGCACTTTTAAAATCAAATGGCGGCAGTGGAGTCCTTCCCGATGCGTTTCTTCTCAATAGACATCGTCTGGGGTAGTGCTTTAGGCTTCCACTGAAGCAAAAAGATTAAAGGACTAACAGGTCCTATAGGATAGTGCATTTGCAATGTACGTCAACACTTGAAAACGGATGCAGCTGAATCAAACAGGTTCTGTTTATTTGCATCAACCCCCATACTTGGTGGTTGCACTGTGTCATACAGCAGTGTCCATATTTGATGGTTGCACTGTGTCCAGTGAAACAATGAACCCTTAAAGCTCAAATCCATGATCCTCCCTCAAACTCCCTAATGTTTGCCCTCCCCTCAGAGACTAGCTGTATTATTATACACTGTTTCTGTAGCTGTCTAAAAAGTGTTAGCTGAAGGCTTTGATTTGTTAGTCAAGTGCTAGCTGGAGGCTTTGATTTATTAGTCAAGTGTTAGCTGGAGGACTTAATTGTTTAGTTTAAGTGATTGTAAAGGCAGAAGGTTTTTTATCCTAATGCATTCTACGCACTAAGATAAAAAGCCTTCTGTGTCCAGCAGCCCCCCTTTCCCCCCCTACTACATACCTGAGCCCATCTCTATCCAGCGATGTGCACGTGTCCCTCGGCCGTCTCCCTCCTAATTGGCTGAGACACAGCAGTGGCACTATTGGCTCCCGCTGCTGTCAATCAAAGTCAGTTAGCTAATCAGGAGAGAGAGGGGATGCTTTAAAGAAGAACTCCATCTTTCCACAGACTCCAAGTTGGCACAAACAAATGATATCCCTAACTAACCTGTGAGGCGGATGGATGTGCGGTATGAACTGTATATAACTGCTGCAACATATAGCATACTGCACTGTGTTTTCTGAGTTTGAGCCAAGACTTCCTGTCTCATACCCAGAACACAGAAGAGTCTACCGCAGCAGCGCTTGGCCGCCCAGAGCAAGGAATATATTCTTTCAATAAATACAAAGTGTACTCTGATTTGCTGTCAGAGGTTGTGACATTATCAGCCCACTTCTCTGACTCAGCCAATCAGAGGAAGATTTGTATTCATTGCTAGAATACATTGCTTGCCCTGAACTATGTAAAGTATGTGGAAAGATGGAGTTATTCTTTAAAGCCATTGTTAAGCTTTTTTTTATGAAAATAAAAAACATGTTATGCTTACCTGCTCTGTGCAGTGGTTTTGCATAGAACAGCCCTGACCTGCCTCTTCTCAGGTCCCCTGCCAGCGCTCCTGGCTATGAGATGCATTACAACTGTCACCAGAACAAGTGTCCCCATGTGAAGATTTCCCCTCCTTTCCTCTCCTAAAACTAAATGACAATCAAAGTTTTGAATTTTCCCTAGCTTTTCTCGCTTTCAGTCCTGGTGACTATGGTTAACAGGGCAAATAGAGAAGGGTATTCTCACTAACCAGACACAATAATAAAAATATTATCCCTTGCTTCTGCTAGCCTAATGAAATTACACACCACATTCCAAATTGTAGTCTCTATAAATTATTTGTAAGTATTGACACTTTAACAGTACTGAATCTAATATACAGTGTCTAACTAAAGTGAGTGCACCTCTCACATTTTTGTAAATATTTTATTATATCTTATAGTTTTGCATGTGACAACACTGAAGAAATGACACTTTGCTACAATGTAAAGTAGTGAGTGTACAGCTTGTATAACAGTGTAAATTTTCTGTCCCCTCAAAATAACTCAACACACAGCCATTAATGTCTAAAACGCTGGCAACAAAAGTGAGTATACCTATAAGTGAAAATGTCCAAATTGGGCCCAATTAGCCATTTTCCCTCCCCGATGTCATGTGACTCATTAGTGTTACAAGGTCGCAGGTGTGAATGGGGAGCAGGTGTGTTAAATCTGGTGTTATCGCTCTCACTCTCTCATACTGGTCACTGGAAGTTCAACATGGCACCTCATGGCAAAGAACTCTCTGAGGATCTGAAAAAAAGAATTGTTGCTCTACATGAAGATGACCTAGGTTATAAGAAGATTGCCAAGACCCTTAAACTGAGCTGCCAAGACCATACAGTGGTTTAACAGGTCAGGTTCCACTCAGAACAGGCCTCACCATGGTCGACCAAAGAAGTTGAGTGCACATGCTCAGCGTCATATCCAGAGGTTGTCTTTGGGAAATGGATGTATGAGTGCTGCCAGCATTGCTGCAGAGGTGGTGGGGTAGGGGGTCAGCCTGTCAATGCTCAGACCATACGCCACACACTGCATCAAATTGCATGGCTGTCATCACAGAAGGAAGCCTCTTCTAAAGATAATGCCCACAGAAAGCCCACAAACAGTTTGCTGAAGACAAGCAGACAAAGGACATGAATTACTGGAACCATGCCCTGTGGTCGGATGAGACCAAGATAAACTTATTTGGTTCAGATGGTGTCAAGCGTGTGTGGTGGCAACCAGGTGAGTACAAAGACAAGTGTGTCTTGCCTACAGTCAAGCATGGTGGTGGGAGTGTCATGGTCTGGGACTGAATGAGTGCTGCCGACACTGGAGAGCTACAGTTCATTGAGGGAACCTTGAATGCCAACATGTACTGTGACATACTGAAGCAGAGCATGATGCCCCACCTTCGAAGGCTGGGCCGCAGGGCAGTATTCCAACATGATAATAACCCCAAACACACCTCAAAGATGACCACTGCCTTGCTAAAGAAGCTGAGGTTAAAGGTGATGGACTGTCCAAGCATGTCCCAGACCTAAACCCTATTGAGCATGTGTGGGGAATCCTCAAATGGAAGGGGGAGGAGTGCAAGGTCTCTAACATCTACCAGCTCCGTGATGTCATCATGGAGAAGTGGAAGAGGACTCCAGTGACAACCTGTGAAGCTCTGGTGAACTCCATGCCCAAGAGGGTTAAGGCAGTGCTGAAAAATAATGGTGGCCATTCAAAATATTGACAATTTGGACCTGATTTGGAAATTTTCACTTATGGGTGTACTCACTTTTGTTGCCAGTGGTTTAGATATTAATGTCTGTGTGTTATTTTGAGGACAGCAAATGGACACTGTTACACAAGCTGTCATTTCTTCAGTGTTGTCACATGAAAAGATATAATAAAATATTTACAAAAATATGAGGGGTGTACTCACTTTTGTGAGATACTGTAAGTTCTATACACATAAATGTACACAGTGTATGAGGTGAACATTTATGTGTATTATTCATATATTAAATGTTGCACCTTTAAAGTCCCAATGATGAGAAATATGGTGTAGAGACAGTAAAAAAATAAAATAATTGTCAATACTGTGCCATTTTGGCAGCTGTGTCCGCATGTTTTCATCTGCTGACTTTCGTACCTTTAAAAACTTTTAAAAAAGCCATTGATATAAAAATAAAAAAAGTAAAAAATAAATAAACAGGAATTCTAACACCTCACCACTCTATCCAAAACTAAAGAAAACATTTTAGTTTTACAAATATTTTAGGGTGTGGGGTTTTCAGGCTTTTGCAGATTGTTCCTGTCCTCGCCTGGACATGTTGCATAACTCCTCAGTCACTAAAAGCCTCCTCCTCCACGTGTAGAAAAAAAATGTGAATGCTTGTGATATGTATAAGCAAAGACCAGCATTAGATAATCAACTCACTGTGCCTGCATTAGTTCATAATTTATACTACACAAAACAATCTCCTTCCCTCAAGTCTATATGTAAGTGGTGTAGCCAACCCTTTGGATAACATAAAAAGTCGAAGGTCTTGCTGCCCTCCTCAGAACAATGGGTATTGCTGAAACATATAGAAAAACAGGGATGGTGCACCAATCTGCAAAATCCTTGCGCATTTCAAAAAATGCGTTTTATTTAAATAAAAACAATAGTCATACTCACAAAAAAACGTTAAAAAGAAGGTTTAACATTGCTATAAGAATTCAGAACTGTTTCTTCTAAACACCTGCATCCTGGACCAGGTATTAGGAGGAACCAGGTGGTATCGCAAACGGCTTACGCGTTACGAGGGAGTGCCCTCTTCATCAGAGCCTCAGTGATAGGCTCTTATGAAGAGGGTACTCCCTCGTAACACGTAAGCCGTTTGCGATAGCATCTGGTTTAATAACTTATACTAGCCTGATGGGCAAACATGTTTTAATTAAATAGTAGTACTGTTAAAATAGTATTATAACCTCATAAATACTGTATAGCTATTATATTGTTAGTTTGAATTCTGGGTTTAGCTGACAGCCCCTAGGCCAACTGTAACCCGGTGTTTGTTCTGAGCTATCACAACTGGATTCGAACGGCACATAGCTGTAGTTCAAATCCCGGAGCATCGGATCACTGAACCATCAGACGTTGCGATCTGCACTCTGATTCTATAGCAGCAGAGGAGTGTCGGGAGAGTGGAACTGAGCGAGCAGGGGCTCGTTACAACAACCTTTACCTGATGCCAAGTTTGTCCAAAAGCTTGGCTGACAATGTTAGCCAATATTAAAGCCAAATATCTTTCTGGAAAGGAATTTAAAATGCAAAAGTGAAATTTAAAATGCAGGATTGTGTTTACATGTCCACAATAAAATGTACATTTGCAGAGGGTCAAGAATTTAACATTAGACATTCGATGACATATGAAGTGCACGTATCACACTTATATAAGCATGGAACTATGCATAAAGACAGCATGAATGAACAAGTATGATGAAGTAATAAGCAGAAAAGATATAACTAAAGTCATAACACCATTTTATAATGGACATTGACTTCCACTTACAATAATGGCATTTTTAAATGTAAAAGAAGCATATAGAGGGAGAAAAAAATTGTAACAGATGTGTGTTATTTCCATCACGTATCTATTCATGTACACATGAATATACATCAGGGTCAATGAATACAAATTTATAGAGGGGTCAGTGAATATGAACTGTTCCTAAAGATTTAGTATTTAAACTGCGAAGCAAGGTCATAAATGATGGTAAACTAGATTAAATGTGCAGCCGAGTGTATTTATGTACATCCCTGTCCATATTATTTGCATACACATACTTTCTTAAGACACATTACTGCTGATAAACCATGAACATATGAGTCATAACCTGTTTCTTGACTTAAAAGCCTTGAAATTGAAATTCTACTCACTAGTTATTCATTTGCAATTGCATTTATAAAGCACTCAAGCTATCCTTCTTATTGGTTATAAGACTATAAATAAGATACATTTCCTATTGCTATTTAAAATAAGTTCTAAGTATACTATGTATTCAATAATTACAAATAATATGAAGGAATAGATGCAAGTTCAGACAGTGGAGGAAATAATTATGGCATGAAGGTTTCTTGGCAATAAGAAGAAAAGCAACAAAACCCATCTGTTTTTAACCTTGGAAAAGCTACAGTTCATATTAAGTTCACAAGTAGTCTCTCAAACTTAGGTGCACAATTCCTAAAGCGTGATATGTATCTGAGAAATCTGAAAAAAAAAGTGTTTTACAAAAACTTGATAATACAAAGAAAACTGCATCCCTCATCAAACATCACATTCTGAATTTTAACACACTAACTTTTAAAAATAAGGATATAAAGGTTCATGTGTTATGTTTTAAACTAACTAACATAGTGTGGCATTATCCTCAGAAAAAAACTGAGATATCTACAAGTGAGTGAGCTGGAGATTTTAAAATCAAACTACCCATTCCTTGGGAAAAAACACAAATCAATAATTCTTTCATTTTTTCTTTTTTTTTTTTACTATTTCTAACAACCCAGGCAGAATGTATAGGTCTGGCAAGGGTGCAGAACCCTGCCTAACCAATAACAGCCTTTATAGACTAGTATATTGCCTTTATTTCAGATATTATTTGCCATGTTCACTAGGCTGGGGTTTTAAGAGGGGAGCCTGATAATTAAAGGCACTCACTAAGAGCACACAGCATAAACTTAAGTATATACAAGTTTGTAGGAACAAAACAGGAGGCTCCTTGGAAAATAAAGATCTTCACCAGCACACTTTCATCTAAAGATAATCTTGTCTTTTTTTAAGCAGCAAGTATTACAGGATGATGTTTTGAGGCCTTGCAGGGTGTTTTTTTACCTTGAAAAAGTATCTTGCATGGTCCCAAAACATCAGCCTGTGATGTCTGTTGCTTTATGTGAGTAAAGGACAAAATTATTACTATTCCGCAGTGTGCCAGTGAAGGTCCTCATGCTCCTATGATTGTATGGCCACCAATTCACCACAGCACCCTACATAAACTGTGGGTGAGTCTGTAAGGGGTGTGATGGCTACAATACAACTTTACCTGGTCCTCCTATAAATATATGAGCCTGTTTGTTTGGCATGCAATGTTGATAAAATGCTAAGAGTGTTGCTGTAGTACGCAAGCCATTCAGGACCATGGAGAGTATTTTATAATGTGTTATTGGTACAACACAGCATAGAATGCAACATCCTTAAAGTGTTACTAAAGTCTATTTTTTAAAATTAAAATAACAAACCTTTTATTACTATGGAATTGCACAGAGCAGCCCTGATCCCCCACTTCTCAGTTGCCCAACAAGTGATATTGGCTCCTCCTCTTCTTTGTGTGTCCCCATAGCAAGCCAATTGCTATGGGGGCACCAGGTGCCTGCTCGCTCCCAGACTCTGTGTCTATGAAGTCACGCTCTATAGGCACACATAGCAGGGCTTAGCCCCCCCACACTCCCTTCTCACTGCATTTGATTGACAGCAGGAGCCAATGGCTCCTGCTGCTGTTCGAGTCCTTGTGTAAAGAGGAAGATAGGGGATCCAGTGATGTGCACAGCTGCATCTCTTCCCCCCCATGCAGGGAAGGAACACAGAGAAATATAAAATGTTTTTTACCTTAATGCATGAAGGTAAAAAAGTTTTTAGTTTTAGTATCACTTTGACTCAGTAACATGGAAAGTTTAAAAATAGCTGACAAATGCATCCGATGGCAAAGGAGTACATGTTTACCAAACAAAGAAATCAGTCTAATGGGATGTACTGTGATGGTCAACAACAGCAATAGCAGTGTTTTATTGATCTTTAGTAAGAGGTGCCACAAATATCTAATCTTACCATGGATACAACACATTTTTGTAACAGCTATTGAATCCCATTACAGGCCAACACAGGAAAGTCATGTGATTCGTTGTAAATCTTAGGGCAAAAAGTTGCTTTCTGAACTGTTTGCTAAATAACAATTACAACATAGCATGCATCTATTAATTTATTGTTACTAATCAGAAAATATACTTATCTGGCTTCATTACCTTGAGATCTGATTGGTTGCTATGGGTGGCTGTGAATTTTCCATTATTTTTTTCAAAGACGTCTAGATTATGAAAAACAGCAGCAATGTAGTTGTAGGAGCCATGTCTCATTTCATTGTTCAGTATGGCATATGATAAATGCTTACTGGTAACTTCAAAAATATGTATTATCATGCAGAGATCCATCATTTTAGTGACAGCATTGTGTACATGTCATACAATACTACTGTATTATTTTCTAAGCACTAGAAATAATAGACAGTGAAGCTGTGATTAGGTTGACAACTGCTGGATGTATGAAACAGTTCATTCATTCGATTTATTAATAAATGTGTTGTTTTTACCAGCAAATATTTTAAGAATAGTATATGGGCTCAAAGGCACTACAACCTTAAGCAATAGGCCAATTTTCAAAGTTAAATGCCTTGCCTTCATTAAATATATGGTGAAATCACAGTAAAAGGGGTGAGCTGCAGGCAAAATTTAAAAAAAAACCCAGAGTTCAACCATTTGGAGTCCCAGCACTCATCTCTCTCTCTCTCTCTCTTTCCAGGGTACCTACTTTGTGTTTGCAATAGATATTAGAAGGTTGAAGGTCTATGCAGGAAATATAAAAATATTTAAATGTCTATATCCTGGCCACTGTTGCACTTTAAAACGAAGGAGCTACATATTAAAGTCAAGATCTCAATCCATTTAAGAAAATGTGGGAAAATTAAAAGTTTCTGGTTACCAATGATCCCCATACAGCCTGACAAAGCTATTTTGCCGAGAAGAATGAATACTGTAGGATTCAAATGTGCTAAGTTACTTAACACTTACCCCTTATGAGGTACAACTTTAAATATAGTTTTATTAGTCCAGGCTATGATATTACAAAATTTGAAAAAATCCAAGAGGAATAAATACATCTGTGAAGCACATAATGTATTTCAATCTATTTATCCAACCATTTCCCAGATTGTACTTTATAGAATCCTAAACTGAAAAGATTCAGGTAGCATTAAACATTTTTAATGTATCCTGTTCCAGCTGTTGCAATTGGTGAAAAACAACAATAACCTCACAGATGGAGGCTGTATTGATACTTGCATTAATGACAGAATTGTGAATAATAGATTCAAATGTATTGTTTTTGGTTGTAAAATCAATAGTTTTAACCAACTGGTGTTCACTGTCTTCCCTTTCTGCAGAACATCTTAAGGAAAAATTGGAGGAATATATGTCATACTATTCAAAAGTGAGAATTATACGCACTAAAAAAAGAGAGGGACTGATCCGTACTCGACTGTTGGGAGCATCTGTCGCTAAAGGAGAAGTGTTAACTTTTCTGGACTCTCATTGTGAAGTCAATGTCAACTGGTTGCCACCTTTACTTAGTAAGTATCATGGTCCATAGATGTACAAGTGCTTAATTACACAAATTACAAAGGAGGCTTTGGCCAATTATGGCTCAGGGGATTTAGTACACGCCCCACACTATATAAGGCCGCCTCCACGGCGGCCCTGTGCAGTGTGTTTCGGTGTGCTTAGAGAGAGAGAGAGACAGTGTCATTTTATTTGAGTTAGCTAGATTAGACAGGACAGTCAGTCAGTTAGCTGCACTTAAAGTGTATTGTATATATATGCATCCCAGGTGTTGCATATATATATATATACACTGTATTCAGTTTAGCTAGATCCGTTCCTGTTATCTTCTAGACTATTTACATTTGGTGCAGTGCGTCCTGCTCACAGTGTTCAGCTAGATCCGTTCCTGTTATCTTCCTACTGACAGGCAGGCTTGTCTTGTTACAGTATATAAAGCTACCTGAAGAAAATTACTGGTGTTCTTTTGATCCTATTAGTACCACGGTCAGGCAGCTAGACTATTTACATTTAGTACAGTGCGTCCTGCTCACAGTGTTCAGCTAGATCCGTTCCTGTTATCTTCCTACTGACAGGCAGGCTTGTCTTGTTACAGTATATAAAGCTACCTGAAGAAAATTACTGGTGTTCTTTTGATCCTATTAGTACCACGGTCAGGCAGCTAGACTATTTACATTTAGTACAGTGCGTCCTGCTCACAGTGTTCAGCTAGATCCGTTCCTGTTATCTTCCTACTGACAGGCAGGCTTGTCTTGTTACAGTATATAAAGCTACCTGAAGAAAATTACTGGTGTTCTTTTGATCCTATTAGTACCACGGTCAGGCAGCTAGACTATTTACATTTAGTGCAGTGCGTCCTGCTCACAGTGTTCAGCTAGATCCGTTCCTGTTATCTTCCTACTGACAGGCAGGCTTGTCTTGTTACAGTATATAAAGCTACCTCAAGAAAATTACTGGTGTTCTTTTGATCCTATTAGTACCATGGTCAGGCAGCTAGACTATTTACATTTAGTGCAGTGCGTCCTGCTCACAGTGTTCAGCTAGATCCATTCCTGTTATCTTCCTACTGACAGGCAGGCTTGTCTTGTTACAGTATATAAAGCTACCTCAAGAAAATTACTGGTGTTCTTTTGATCCTATTAGTACCACGGTCAGGCAGCTAGACTATTTACATTTAGTGCAGTGCATCCTGCTCATAGTGTTCAGCTAGATCCGTTCCTGTTATCTTCCTACTGACAGGCAGGCTTGTCTTGTTACAGTATTTACAGCTACCTAAAGAAAATTACTGGTGTTCTTTTGATCCTATTAGTACCACGGTCAGGAAGCTAGACTATTTACATTTAGAACAGTGCGTCCTGCTCACAGTGTTCAGCTAGATCCGTTCCTGTTATCTTCCTACTGACAGGCAGGCTTGTCTTGTTACAGTATATAAAGCTACCTCAAGAAAATTACTGGTGTTCTTTTGATCCTATTAGTACCACGGTCAGGCAGCTAGACTATTTACATTTAGTGCAGTGTGTCCTGCTCACAGTGTTCAGCTAGGTCCGTTCCTGTTATCTTCCTACTGACAGGCAGGCTTGTCTTGTTACAGTATATAAAACTACCTGAAGAAAATTACTGGTGTTCTTTTGATCCTATTAGTACCACGGTCAGGCAGCTAGACTATTTACATTTAGTACAGTGCGTCCTGCTCACAGTGTTCAGCTAGATCCGTTCCTGTTATCTTCCTACTGACAGGCAGGCTTGTCTTGTTACAGTATATAAAGCTACCTGAAGAAAATTACTGGTGTTCTTTTGATCCTATTAGTACCACGGTCAGGCAGCTAGACTATTTACATTTAGTGCAGTGCTTCCTGCTCACAGTGTTCAGCTAGATCCGTTCCTGTTACCTTCCTACTGACAGGCAGGCTTGTCTTGTTAAAGTATTTACAGCTACCTAAAGAAAATTACTGGTGTTCTTTTGATCCTATTAGTACCACGGTCAGGCAGCTAGACTATTTACAGTTAGTGCAGTGCGTCCTGCTCACAGTGTTCAGCTAAACCTACAAGTTAGTGGGGTGCGTCCACCTCACAGTGTTCAGCTAAAGCTACCTGTAGAAGGTTGGTGGTGTTCTCATACTACAGGCAGGCAGTTGATTTTGCTAGCTGCAGTATATATATATATATATATATATATATATATATATATATATCCCAGCTTAGTGCAGCTACAGGCCATTAGTATGTCTGGAAGGCCAAGAAGGAGAGGCAGACAGTCACAAGCCAATAAGAGAGGGCAAGCAGGCTCTATGTCTAGTGCTGGTCGTGGAGACGGTGCATCCTCATCAGCACGTGGCCATGGGACACGCTTGGCCTTTTTTTCGGCAGCTGGCCATGTTGAGCCGCAACATGCGGAAGACTTGGTCGAGTGGATGACCAAGCCGTCCTCATCCTCCTCATCCTCTCTCACCCATGCCCAGGGTGCTTTGTCTGGCAAAGCAGCGGCCTCTTCTCTCGGCTCAATGTCATCAGTGACTCCTTCCCTAGCTCCACCATGTCCTCCTGAGGAGTCCCTCGAACTGTTTGACCACAGTGTTGGGTACATGCTCCAGGAGGATGCCCAGCGTTTGGAAGGCTCTGATGATGATACTGAGCTCGATGAAGGCAGTAACATGAGCACAGACAGAGGGGGTGCCCAAGAAGGACAGCAATCTGGCAGTCATGCTCCCCCTGCTGCAGCATACTGCCAGGTTTGCTCCAGTGATGAGGAGGGAGGGGATGATGAGGTCACTGACTCAACGTGGGTGCCTGATAGGAGAGAGGAGGAGGAGGAGGAGGAGGCGGCACATCACCAACGAGGCAGGATGCCCTCCAGGGGCCAGCCTAAGGGCAGCACATTGACTGCATCACGTGTGCAGGGCGCTGCAGTCTCTGCGCGTTATTCAAAAAGTTCTTTGGTGTGGGCCTTTTTTGAGACGAGTGCATCAGATCGCACCGCTGCTATTTGCAACATATGTCTCAAGCGTATCTCACGTGGCCAAAACATCTCCCGCTTGGGTACCACATGCTTGACCAGACATATGTTGACCTGCCATGCAGTTCATTGGCAAGTGCATCTAAAAGACCCACACCAAAGAACAAAGAGGACCTCTCCTTGCTCCTCATCAGCTGAGATTTCCAACCCCACTAGACCTTCAGTCCTCTCTGAGACCTGCACTGAGAGGAATGAAGGTGTAGAATTAGGTGTGTCACAGCCAAGTACTTGTGGGCAATCTGCTTTTGGTACACCGACATCAGATTGTACCAGGCAAATTTCCCTGCCCCAGCTGCTGCACCGCCGAAAGAAGTTTGCTCCCAGCCATCCACATGCCCAGCGGTTGAATGCTAGCTTGGCAAAATTGCTAGCACTTCAACTGCTGCCTTTTCAGTTGGTAGACTCTGCCCCCTTCCGTGAGTTTGTGGAATGTGCGGTTCCTCAGTGGCAGGTACCCAAACGCCACTTTTTCTCACGGAAGGCGATTCCGGCTCTCTACCGGCATGTGGAAGGCAATGTCCATGCCTCGCTGGACAGGGCGGTCAGCGGTAAGGTGCATATTACCGCTGACTCATGGTCCAACAGGCATGGACAGGGACGTTACCTAAGTTTCACGGCGCATTGGGTGACTCTGCTGGCAGCTGGGAAGGATGCAGGACAAGGTGCAGTAGTGTTGGAGGTTGTTCCGCCACCACGCCTCCAAAATGCTAATGATTGTGACACACCTCTCTCCTCCACCCCCTCCTCTTCTTCTTCCTCCATGGCCTCTTCCTCGGAACCAGCGGTGCTCCGTAGTCGTTCAAGGTGCTACGCAAGTACGCAGGCCAAAAGATGCCATGCGGTGCTTGAGCTGGTGTGCTTGGGGGACAGGAGCCATACTGGGGCAGAGGTTCTGTCAGCTCTGCAGGGGCAGGTTCAGAGGTGGTTGATGCCACGCCAACTTAAGGCAGGAATGGTGGTTTGCGACAATGGCACCAACCTCCTCTCTGCCCTCCGACAGGGACAAATGACCCATGTGCCCTGTTTGGCTCACGTCCTTAACTTGGTGGTGCAGCGGTTCTTGGGCAGGTACCCGGGCTTACAGGATGTCCTGAGGCAGGCCAGGAAAGTCTGTGTGCATTTCCGCCGGTCATATAATGCCAGTGCTCGGCTGACGGACCTCCAAAAGGAGTTTAACCTGCCCAAGAACCGCCTAATCTGTGACATGCCCACCAGGTGGAACTCAACGTTGGCCATGCTGCAGCGGCTGCACACGCAGCAGAGGGCCATCAATGAGTACCTGTGCGACTATGGCACCAGGACAGGGTCAGGAGAGCTTGGTTTTTTTTCCCCACGCCAGTGGGCCATGATCAGGGATGCATGCACTGTCCTGTCACCATTTGAGGAGGCCACGAGGATGGTGAGCAGTGACAGTGCATGCATCAGTGACACTGTCCCCCTTGTCCACCTGTTGGAGCACACGCTGCGTGGAATAATGGCCAGGCCACTTGAGGCAGAACAGAGGTAGGAAGAGGAGGACTTCCTTAGCTCTCAAGGCCTCCTTTATCCAGACAGTGTTCCTGCGTGCCCGCCGCTCACACAGGAAGAGGACGAGGAGGAGGAGGAGGAGGAGGAGGAGGAAGATTGTGTCAGTATGGAGGTGGAGCCTGGCACTCAGCATCAGCAGCAGTCTTTAAGGGATCAGTCCCAAGAAACACATGGACTTGTACGTGGCTGGGAGGAGGTGGCTGCGGACCATGTCATCCTTAGTGACCCAGAGAACTCCGGACCGAATGCCTCAGCAAACCTACGCTGCATGGCCTCCCTGATCCTGCAAAGCCTGCGTAAGGATCCTCGTATTCGTGGTATCAAGGAGAAGGACCAATACTGGCTGGCAACCCTCCTTGATCCACATTACAAGGGTAAGGTTGCAGACCTTATCTTGCCATCGCAGAGGGAGCAGAGGATGAAACATCTTCGGGAGGCCTTGCAGAAAGGTCTGTGCAACGCGTTCCCAGAGACTGGGAGGTTACAAACTCCTGTTTCTGGACAACGTGTTGCTGAGGCTTCGGTCAGTCAAAGAAGGAGCGGTGGAGAAGGTGGCCGTCTGACCGATGCGTTCAGACAATTTTTTGGTCCGCAGCCCCAAGGTATGATCGGTTCCAGCAACCATCGCCAGCGTCTGTTTTACATGGTGCAGGAATACCTAGGGGCAAGATCAGACTTGGACATCTTTCCCACCGAAAATCCTCTGGGTTACTGGGTCTTGAGGATGGATCACTGGCCAGAGCTTGCACAGTATGCAATTGAGCTACTGGCCTGTCCTGCATCCAGCGTTCTTTCGGAACGCACATTCAGTGCTGCTGGAGGCGTGGTAACCGATCACAGGGTGCGTCTGTCCACCGACTCGGTCGATCGACTGACCTTCATAAAAATGAATCAGTCTTGGTTCACCACCAGCTACCAAGCACCTGATGCTGATGTAACCGAATAATTTTTTTTGAAATCTCAGATCCCTTCAAAGACTGCCTATGCTGATGCTGAGTGACTATCCCTGAGTAATTATCCTCTTCCTCCTCAATCATCACGCTGATAGCTTGTAAGAACATTTTTGGTTCTGGGCGCCACCACCAGTGCCTAAGGCACAATTTTTTAGCCCCTGTTTAACAAGGGCGTGTAATTACAATTTTTGATGTAATACTTTGCAGCAGGGCTCGTTCCTGCATTCCAACTAGAGTGTCTGTGAGGGGTTGCAGTGTTGTGGCACCAGCACCAGTGCCCAAGGCCCAATTTTTCTGCTCCTGTCTAACAGGGGCGTGTAATTACAATTTTTGATGCAATACTTTGCAGCAGGGCTCGTTCCTGCATTCCAACTAGAGTGTCTGTGAGGGGTTGCAGTGTTGTGGCACCAGCACCAGTGCCCAAGGCCCAATTTTTCTGCTCCTGTCTAACAGGGGCGTGTAATTACAATTTTTGATGCAATACTTTGCAGCAGGGCTCGTTCCTGTGTTCCAACTAGAGTGTCTGTGAGGGGTTGCAGTGTTGTGGCACCAGCACCAGTGCCTAAGACCCAATTTTTCTGCCCCTGTCTAACAGGGGTGTGTAATTACAATTCTTGATCTAATATTTCACAGCAGGGCCCTGTGAGGGCTTACAGTGTTGTAGCCACAACAACACCTAAGGCCCAAATTTCTGCTGAGTATATAGGGCAGGACCCTACTTTCAAACATCTAACTTACAAACGACTCCTACTTGCAAACGGAAGGAGACAACAGGAAGTGAGATGAAATCTACCCCTAGGAAGGGAAATTCTCTCCTGTAAGAGTTAATATGGTAAAAAAATATTCTCCTTTCCACTGATGCTTTCCAATCCTTGTTCCACAAAAAAACCCAAATTTTCAAAAAACATTTTTCATTGGGACAAAAAGTGAGGTGAAATCTTCTGAAGAGGAGGAAAGACAGCAAAACAAATGTCACAGGGGTGATAACCCTTCCCTATGTTTTCCAAAAAGCTTAAAAAAGATTTTTTGGTTGGAGCTAAACATGTTAAAAATGTTCCCGTTCAAAATTACAAACAGATTCTACTTAACAACAAACCTACAGTCCCTGTCTTGTTTGCACCGCCTGTATACTGCTGTTCAGAGTATATAGGGCCTGGTGGCCCCACACCTTTCCTTATTTTAATTTGGGTGCGGGGTTCCCCTTAATATCCATACAAGACCCAAAGGGCCTGGTAATGGACTGGGGGGTACCCATGCCGTTTGTCTCACTGATTTTCATCCATATTGCCATGACCCGATATTACATTAAACCCGCAAGCAGTTTTAAATGAGATTTTTTCCTTTAAAAATGACATTTTGTGCAGGGACTGTTCTAAACACGGGAAACACGCGTCACTTTACAGGCATACTATAGACACCCCCCAGGTACGATATTTAAAGGAATATTTCACTTTTTTTTTTTACTTTAAGCATCATTAAAATCACTGCTCCCGAAAAAACGGCCGTTTTTAAAAGTTTTTTTTGCATTGATACATGTCCCCTGGGATAGGACCCGGGTCCCCAAACCCTTTTTAGGACAATACCATGCAAATTAGCCTTTAAAATGAGCACTTTTGATTTCGAACGTTCGAGTCCCATAGACGTCAATGGGGTTCTAACGTTCGTGCGAACTTTCGGTCCGTTCGCAGGTTCTGGTGCGAACCGAACCGGGGGGTGTTCGGCTCATCCCTACTGATGGGGCACTGATTGGCACTTTTTTGGGCACTGATTGGCACTGTTGTGGGCACTGATCAGCACTGTTGTGGGCACTGACAGGCATTTATTATGGGGACAGGCTGGCAGGTGTTGGGCACTGATTGGCACCCTTTGATGCAGGGTTGTGCTGATAATCAATGTGCCGATTATCAGCACAGACCCCCCCAACAGGGAGAGCTGCCGATCATCTCTCCCTGTCAGCGTGAACCGAGGAAAGCTGTTTATCTGCACTTCTTGGTTCACGCTGTGATCAGCTGTGATTGGTCACACCAGGCCACCTGTCATGTTTTTATTAATGTCCCCATAGTGATTGGTCACAGCTGATCATGTGGTAAGAAGCCTTTATCAGAGGCTTCATACCATGATCGAAGTTGCTGTGTGTCAGTATGACACACAGCACCTCCGATCACCGTGCTGCACGCCCCCGCCAGCATGCGGTGGCTGTTATATCTTGATCATTTCATATGACGTCTGGTCAGGATATCACAACCACTTTGCCACCATCATTCTGCTACATGGTGGTGGTTAAGTACAAAGTGCATGCATGCGTTCACAAAAGGTAGAGAGATTAGAATACCTCTCATATTTTTATTAATGTCCGCATCCCCATTAGGGACAAGCTCTCTATTTGCTCTGTTTACCATTATCACCAAAAATTAGAGTAAAAAAATCTTGAATTTTAGGTTATCACCAGGACAAAATAGAAGTGTAAATTTCCAGTGAGGACGATAGTTCCTCTGGCTTAGACTTCAAGTCTACTTAAAACATACACAAAAAGTAAAGATACACCAGCATTCTGTGTTGTCTGCTTAAATAAAACCATTTACATGTCACACTTTTAGGCTGTAAATTTAAAACTAAAGTAACTTTTTTTTTGCCATACACATACACAATAATAGTACAAACTGTACAAAATTACAGAAGGTAAAAACTAAAAACTTACAAAAACAGGTGTTTACAGCATGATACAGGTGGTTCATAGTAGTCCATTATGAGGATAATGATACAAGGACAAATAATGAAAAGACAATCAATTAAAGGAGGAGGAAATGGCAAACCTATTAAGTACTCAATATTAAAGGGATATCCAGCTGTCAAAGCACTTCCATGCTCTTTCAAATTTCGGTAGTGTATTATCTCTGATAGCGAGGGATTTTTCATATGTGTAATGAAGCACCACCAGCTAAAGTAACTTCTAATGTCCTGTACACACGAGCGGACTTTTCGACCTGACTGGTCCGACAGACCAAATCCGGCGGACAATCCGACTGTGTGTGGCCTTCATTGGACCTTCAGCGGACTGTTTATGACGAAAATCTGACGGACTTTAGATTTGGAACATGTTTCAAATCTTTACATCAGAACTCTGCTGGACCCAGTTCCTATCGAAAAATCCGCTCATCTGTATGCTAGTCCGACAGAGGAAAACTGACGCTAGGGCAACTATTGGCTACTGGCTATGAACTACCTTATTTAAGTCCGGTCGTACCTCATCACGTACAAATCCGTCAGACTTTGGTGTGATCGTGTGTAGGCAAGTCCGTTCGTTCGAAAGTCCGTCGGAAGTCCATCAAAAGTCCGTCGGAAAGACTGTCGGACCTTTGTTGCCGAAAAGTCTGCCCGTGTGTACAGGGCATTACAATAACAAGAGAAGGTGTACAGAAAACTTTAGCAACCAATGGACAATATGTATAGCTAATAAAGCAAACCCACAACAATCAATCAAGAACCAACTTTTATTGAGTTACCTTCAAACAAAGATGTACACAGTGCACCCAAACTACACACCAAAATTTGTTTTATAGTAGCCATCCTGTCTGCACCTGCCAAATTTTAGGTTTCAGAGCTAAAAGGCTTGAGTATTTATTTATTTGCTTTGTTTTGTTTTGAACTGTCAGATTCTATTACATTAATTTGCCTTTCCAAGTTTAACTTTTGTCAAATTCTACAAAAATACCAAAAAAAGGAATGGGACTTTACAGTGCTCAGTATCTTAGGAATGAAACAGTAAACGGTTAAAAAAGATCTTTTTTTCATTTATAAAGAGCTAAAGGCATGTTAGCCCTTAAAAAAACTGTAATAGATATGATTTATACCAGACACAGATCTGCCTCCAACCCACTCCATATGACATTATCAAAAAGTAGTATATAACATAACATAACTTAGATTACAAATCCATATGCAGGCCGGTCAAGGCAAGTATGATATCTCTACTTGTTTCTCTGTTGTAGCTTCGTCTGGAGAATTGAATGTGCTGGAAATGAAAATAACACGGGAATATTACATAACATAAATGCAAAAGCAAAAAACTAAAATCTGCAAAAAACTAAACACTTACTCTAGGCATGTACCAGTAGGGGAAAAAAATAAAGGACTCAAGCTGATCCAGGCAGAAGGCACCAGGTAATAGTCGCATACATTGCCTGGATCAGCTTGAGTCCTTTATTTGTTCCTCGGTTTTATTAGTTCCTCGAGTCTCCCCTATCGGTATATGCTATTGCTTAGAGTAACTGCTTAGTTGTATATATATCATTTTTGCCATTTTTGTAGATTTTTGATTTTTGCTTTTGCATTTATGTTATGTAATATTTATGTGATATTTTTTATTACCAGCACATTAAATTCTCCTGGTGCAGCTACAATAGTGAAACATGTAGCGATATTATACTTGCCTTGACCCACTAGCCTGTATATGGATTTATAATCTATTAAGTTATGTTATATGCTACTTTTTGATATTGTCATGTTGCGTGGGTTAGAGGAAAATCTGTGTCTGACATAAATCATATCTATTAATGTTTTTAACGTCAGGGCTTAATTGAAATGCCTTTTACTGTTTGTAAATTAATAATATTTTTTAATCATTTTTTACTGTTTCATTCCTGAGATATAGAGCACCTTATCGTTAAATTCTTCTTTTTGGTATTTTTCAATGTTCTATAGGGATGTTGGGCTTTATTCACCCCCCCCCCCCCCCCAATGCTTGTTTTAATATTTTTTTTTTTTTTGGTCAAATTCTCACCATTAAAAATATATTTTGGTCATGTAATCTTTTACTTTAGCAAAATCTTTTTCACAAGAACTATATTTTGAATAAAAAAAATGGGGCCAGCTTGAATGGAATCAGAACAATATAATTCAAAAAAATATACAAAAATGGTCTGACATTTACTTGAAGATCCCCAACTGGCTGTCAATGGGTCATGCTCTGTTTTGTAAACAAAACAATGTGATCACTATGATTGAATACCATCATGATCACATTATCAGGAGCCAGATCCAGAGTGGCTTCTAATGATTATTTTAGAGATTGGCATTGTTGCAGGTGTGGGTCCCTAGTTTCCAAAAGGAATATAGATTAATGTTTCCTTGACATGGGGCATGGTAATTTACAAATTGAATACAAAATGTTAAACCTAATAATTAAAAATGCAAAATTAAATGAGAGATGCTTTAGCTCCTAATTGATATCTTGCCACTATATACTGTATAAAATCAGAGCTCAGCCTGGAAACACTGTAGAATAAATCCTACTGATACTCTGGATTCAAGAGGCAGGGAAAACTGGTGGCCAAATGCAGACATAAGGACTGTGACGCTTCCTTCTCTTAGTGAAGTTTCACAAGTATGCGTCCTGAAAGAGAAACATTGCGTTGCTATCTTCCCAAACACTAGCTTGAATCAGAGCATAAGACATGGTCAGGAAACAGTGGCAATTGAATTTTTCAGTGAGATTATCTCTCCAGATATGAACATACTACCTTGCCACATAAATTTCCAAAGGCAAAATGTGATGCAGTATAGAAGTTAAATCAGAAATATTTTTCTGGGCAGCATTCCACCAGTGTAATGTTTGCTATAGCGCAGTGTCATAATTTTATATATGTATTACATGGTCTTAATTTTACATGTGAAACCTGTTGTAGTATATTAGATGCTTAGTATTCACCATGTGACAGACCAGAGTGTTATCTGCAGTGCCTAAAGTTGTTATAGTTTCTTTTAAAAAATTGTAGTCTAATTGAGGATATTATTATTATTATTATTATTATTATACAGGATTTATATAGTGCCAACAGTTTGCGCAGCGCTTTAAAACATGGGGGCAGACAGTACACTTATAATACAAATCAATACAGGAGGGATCAGAGGGCCCTGCTCGTTAGAGCTTACAATCTAGACAGTTTAGATGAATATAATAAATGTGTTAATGTATTCATTTTCAAGGTTTTCTCAATAGCTGATGCACAGCATACGTTGGAGGATCCACATACACTTTTTACTTTAAATGCCATTAGTATAACCAAGTGATTGTGTTTTTTATGGGGCTTCTTATTTAAGTACAAGTCTATCACTCAGTTCAGACCCACAAAGATTTACTGAACATAATACAATCTGTGTGACTTATCCTGCAACCATTAACCACCTGTCGGCCTCTCAGACTAAATATACTGTGAGCGAGCAGAAGGTACAGGCACAGTCACATACATGTACAGTATGTGAAAGGCCTTCTTCCGGGTACGCATGCGCATGACCACTGCCAGTCCATGCTGTGACTGGACACAGCATGAGTTTGGCAGCAGATTTCAGTGAATGATTTCGGCTAAAACTTGCTGATCGGCTGTGTACAATCACACAGAATTCTGTGTTTACAAACACACAGAACTCTGTGTACATAGAAAAAGCGATCTGGCTGTTTCTTCTCCCTGACAAGCAGGGAGAAAAAACTGTCAGATTAGTAAGTAAAAGCAGCACACATTACACACATTACACTTGTTAGGCACACAGTTAACCCCTTAATTTCCTCTAGATGATAACCCCTTCCTAGTCAGTGTCATTAGTTTAGTGTCGGTGTACAGTATTATCACTGATCACTGTATTCATTTCATTAGCGATGCCAGTGTCAGTTAGAAATGCATCTCAGCCAGTGTCTGTTAGCGCCATATTGCCTGCCACTCTATCACAGTCCCACTATAAGTTGCTTATCACTGCCATTACAGTATAGTGTCTATAGCTGTGTAATTCCAATATACTGTATATACACCATAGTTTATCGACGCTATTTCACATAAACAAATTTATATACAGTTATTAGGATTCATTTTTTACCAGTCACATACATGTGCAGTATGTGAAAGGCCTTCTTCTGGGTACGCATGCGCATGACCCCTGCCAGCCCATGCTGTGACTGGACACAGCATGAGTTTGGCAGCAGATTTCAGTGAATGATTTCGGCTAAAACTTGCTGATCGGCTGTGTACAATCACACAGAATTCTGTGTTTACAAACACACAGAACTCTGTGTACATAGAAAAAGCGATCTGGCTGTTTCTTCTCCCTGACAAGCAGGGAGAAAAAACTGTCAGATTAGTAAGTAAAAGCAGCACACATTCCACTTGTTAGGCACACAGTTAACCCCTTAATTTCCTCTAGATGATAACCCCTTCCTAGTCAGTGTCATTAGTTTAGTGTCGGTGTACAGTATTTTCACTGATCACTGTATTAATTTCATTAGCGATGCCAGTGTCAGTTAGAAACGCGTCTCAGCCAGTGTCTGTTAGCGCCATATTGCCTGCCACTCTATCACAGTCCCGCTATAAGTTGCTTATTACTGCCATTACAGTATAGTGTCTATAGCTGTGTAATTCCAATATACTGTATATACACCATAGTTTATCGACGCTATTTCACATAAACAAATTTATATACATTTATTAGGATTCATTTTTTACCAAGGACATTTAGAAGAATACTAATATTTTTTATTGGATATAGTTACATAGTTAGTCAGGTTGAAAAAATACACAAGTCATCCAGTTCAACCAAAAAAAAAAACCCATACAATCCTATATACACAATCCTTCACCCACAGTTAATCCAGAGGAAGGCAAAAAAGAAACAGCAAAGCATGATCCAATTTGCTAGAGCAGGTTAAAAAAATCCTTCCTGATCCGCCAAGAGGCAATTGGATTTTCCCTGGATCAACTTTACCTATAAATGTTAGTACCCAGTTATATTATGTACGTTAAGGAAAGAATGCAGGCCTTTTTAAAGCAATCTACTGAGCTGGTCAGAACCACCTCTGGAGGGGGGTCTATTCCACATTTTCACAGCTCTTATTGTGAAGAAACCTTTCAGTATTTGGAGATTAAATCTTTTTTCCTCTAAACGTAAAGGGTGCCCTCTTGTCCTCTGTGATGACCTTAAAGTGAATAACTCAACACCAAGATCACCGAATTGAAACCACTTATGTAGTTATACGTGGTGATCATATCCCCCCTTAATCTCCTCTTCTCAAGAGAGGATAAATTCAGTTCCTCTAATCCTTCCTCATAACTGAGTTCCTCCATGCCTCTTATCAGTTTGGTTGTCCTTCTCTGCACTTTGTCCAGTTTCCGATATCATTTTTGAGAACTGGTGCCCAAAACTGAACTGCATATTCCAGATGAGGTCTTACTAATGATTTGTACAGGGTCAAATTGATATCTCTCTCTGGAGTTCATACCTCTCCTAATACAAGAAAGGACTTTGCTCACTTTGGAAACCGCAGCTTGGCATTGCATGTATTATTGAGCTTATGATGTACCAAAACCCCCAGATCATTCTCCACTATGGAAATAGAATGTTTTATAGATATGTTTTATAACAGAAAGTAGAAAATATAATTTTTTTCTAAATTTTCTATTTTTTGTTTATATAATGAAAAAATAACAAACA
Organism: Lithobates clamitans; assembly: GCA_037952925.1. Classification (NCBI taxonomy): domain Eukaryota; kingdom Metazoa; phylum Chordata; class Amphibia; order Anura; family Ranidae; genus Lithobates; species Lithobates clamitans. The sequence goes on along the minus strand of JBBGZY010000605.1, from coordinate 4,971,460 downwards.
AAAAAAAAACAGTGGTGATCAAATACCACTAAAAGAAAGCTTTATGTGTATAAAAATGTCATAAATTTAATTTGTGTAGTGTTGTGTGACCACGCAATTGTAAGTTAAAGTAGCACAGTGCTGAATACCAGAAAATGCCCTGGTCATGAAAGGGGTAAAACCTTTCGGAGGTCAAGTGGTTAGGCAAATATGCTGTTTACACTCCAACCTTATACAGGTAAAGTGATTCATGTACAGTCTTCCTCCGCCTTCATTTGATAAGTTGCTGTGCAAATATTGTGTGACATGAAAAATGCAACATCAACCATCTTATTCTCCAGGGCCTCTACATAAAAAAAAATATAATGTTTAGGTGTTCTAACTAATTTTCTAACAAGAAAAGACAGCTTTTTATATGTATGAGTGAAATATCAGAATTGGCTTAGTTTTGAAGTGGTTAAAAGATGGTTTGTCCCAAACTCTTTTACAGTCATTTTGTTGGTCAGCTTGGTCTGCATGTAATATAAAGACAATATAATAAAAACAAGTTAAATAAATAAGCAATTAATATATTACCAAGCTGAACTCATGCAAATATCACTTTACTGGCTACAGGGTTTTTGAAACTTCTCAGCCACTCAAAACAACTCTGCCTGGAAAAATAAAAAACACAGAGATTGTTTTCTTTAGCAATAGAGTCTGGTCTGGGACCCATCATGTTCTTTTATTGGATAATAAAGGAGCAGCTGAACCCAGAATGGGTCATCCATATGATCATCTTCCTGTAAGTATGTCCCTAATGTGATTGATAGCATTGCACAAATCAATAGAGCCCTTGTTGGTTAAGAGAGTTGGCCTTCCCTCTGTTGTGCACAAAACAACATGTGACTGCTATGACAGCTATTTTTTTACCTTGCAGGTTCAAAGTTCTATATACAGTATCTCACAAAAGTGAGTACACCCCTCACATTTTTGTAAATATTTTATTATATCTTTTCAGTAGTGAGTGTACAGTGTAAATTTGCTGTCCCCTCAAAATAACTCAACACACAGCCATTAATGTCTAAAGCACTGGCAATAAAAGTACACCCCTAAGTGAAAATGTATAAGTTGAGCCCAATTAGCCATTTTCCCTCCCGGTGTCATGTGACTCGTTAGTGTTACAAGGTCTCAGGTGTGAATGGGGAGCAGGTGTGATAAATTTGGTGTTATCACTCTCACTCTCTCATACTGGTCACTGGTAGTTCAACATGGCACCTCATGACAAAGAACTCTCTGAGGATCTGAAAAAAAAGAACTGTTGTTGTACATAATGATGGCCCAGGCTATAAGAAGATTGCCAGGACCCTGAAACTGAGCTTCAGCACTGTGGCCAAGACCATCCAGCGGTTTAACGGGACAGGTTCCACTCAGAACAGGCCTCGCCCTGGTTGACCAAAGAAATTGAGTGCACATGCTCAGCATCATAGCCAGAGGTTGTCTTTGGGAAATAGACATATGAGTGCTACCAGCATTGCTGCAGAGGTTGAAGGGGTGGGGGGTCAGCCTGTCAGTGCTCAGTCCATATGCCGCACACTGCATCAAATTGGTTTGCATGGCTGTCGTCCCAGAAGGAAGCCTCTTCTAAAGATGATGCACAAAAAAGCCCACAAACAGTTTGCTAAAGACAAGCACACTAAGGGCATGGATTACTGGAACGTATTTGGTTCAGATGGTGTCAAGTGTGTGTGGTGGCAACCATGTGAGTAGTACAAAGACAAGTGTGTCTTGCCTGAAGTCAAACATGGTGGTGGGAGTGTCATGATCTGGAGCTGCATGAGTGATGTCGGCACTAGAGAGCTGCAGTTCATTGAGGAAACCATGAATGCCAACATCTACTGTGACATACTGAAGCAGAGCATGATTCCCTCCCTTCAGAGACTGGGCCGCAGTACAGTATTCCAACATAATAACGACCCTAAACACACCTCCAAGACAACCACTGCCTTGCTAAAGAAGCTGAGGATAAAGATGATGGACTGGCCAAGCATGTCTCCAGACTTAAACCCTATTGAGCATCTGTGGGGCATCCTCAAATGGAAGGTGGAGGAGCGCAAGGTCTAACATCCACCAGCTCAGTGATGTCGTCATGGAGGACTAAAGAGGACTCCAGTGCAACCTGTGAAGCTCTGGTGAACTGCATGCCCAAGAGGGTTAAGGCAGTGCTGGAAAATAATGGTGGCCACACAAAATGTTGACACTTTGGGGTCAATTCGGACACTCACTTTTGTTGCCAGCGGTTTAGACATTAATGGCTGTGTGTTGAGTTATTTTGAGGGGACAGCAAATTTACACTGTTATACAAGCTGTACACTCATTACTTTACATTGTAGCAAAGTTTAACTTCTTCAGTGTTGTCACATAAAAAGATATAATAAAACATTTACAAAAGGGGTGTACTCACTTTTGTGAGATGCTGTACATCCTGCTGTGCTCACAAAGAAGTTGTTCTATGGAGTAGCAAAGGAATGTCTGGGCAGGGTACTCTACATTGGACTGAATTGGCAGATTGTCTCTTCCTTATCCAGAGCTCCCTCTAGCAGCTCATGGGAGGAGCTTCTTCAAACACCAATCTTGTCATATAAAGTATAGACATCTATTTATTTCTTATTTGTACAGGCTGCAAGAACAGTTACATTATTTATTGAACTGGAACATATGGTGTGCTTTTTTATATGCTTGGAATTTTGCTTTAGGATCCCTCCAAGCAGTTCATTATCTTTCTTGCATTCCTATTCCTGCAAAAGATTTTAAAGGATTCAGTGAGCTTAACTGACATGTACAAAATTTAGTTGATGCTATATGAGGACTTTAGATGCATACATTACTTGCCTGTGCATACGTACTATTATCAACAGTAGATAACTAGAGACTGCGTCATAGATTTTACATAGCTGTCTATTAACCCTCTGGGCACAATGAATACTTTAACAGACTTAAAGTATAACAGAAGGATTTGTTTTGTTTGTTTGTTTTTGGATAAAGTGGAGAAGGAGTCAAATCACAGTTTTAATTGCTGTTTGTGCCCTTGTTTGTGCCCTTGTTAGGAAGATTCACTCCCACTAAATGCCCTGGTTACTATTACAATTGTTAAAGTGAAAGAAAATTTTGCATTTTAGGTTGTCCCCAGAATAGGGGAAATCTAGTGGGAACACTTGTTCTGGTGACCTAGGTGACAACCAGGGATCCCTCACGTTGGAGGGATTGCCTTTCATTATCTGCTTTGGCTATGCAAGGAGAATTTAAGGGAAAATCTCCCCAATGGGACACAGATGGCAAAAAATCTGATAGGGGTTATAATCTTCCCTTACTCTATCCAAAATTAAAAAAAAAAAAAAATTTGCCCTGGTTTCTACTTTAAAGAGGTTTTAAACCCTGTCCAGAAAACCTGTAAAAGGCATAATGAGCTAGTATGTATCGCATATTAGCTCATTATGAAATACTTACCTTAGAATGAAGCCCACCAGTGGCGCCAACACATACCGCTGAGACGGCTGACATATTCCCCAGTGTTTATTCCGATTCACGGGCTCCTGCGCTGTGAGTGGCCAGAGCCGCGATGACATCACTCCGGCACATGCATGCGGAAGCTGCCAGTCATGGCACAGGCTCTGAAGAAGCAGCCGTTAGTTCAGAGTGCATGTGCCCATGACGTAATCAGTGGCATATACAGTAAATATCTCCTAAATGGTGCACATTTAGGAGATATTTACAGGACCTATAGGTAAGCCTTATTATAGGCTTGCCTATAGGTACAAACAATACAGATAGGTTTACTTCCTCTTTAAGGCAAATCAATGGTCATGCTACATACCTAACTGAAAAGCCTTCATCGGGAGATGCTATTCTCCAAACCTTGACCACTCAGTAGGTAACTATTTAGCTTGCTCTATTAATGTAGTTGCCTTAGATATTATTTTAATCTCATCAATCAGTTGTTTAGTGTGATGTGAGAATCCCTTTTACAGGCACAACACAATAATATACAGTGCTGTGAAAAAATATTTGCCCCTTCCTGATTTTTTATTTTTTTGCAGATTTCTCACACTTAAATGATTCAGATCATCAAATAAATTTTAATATTACACAAAGATAACCCAAGTAAATACAAGATGCAGTTTTTAAATTATTATTATTTCATTTATTAAGGGAAAAAAGCTGTTCAAACCTGCCTGGACCTATATGAAAAAGTAATTGCCCCCTCCCTTGCTGAATCATGAATGAACTATGATTAACCACAATTTTTTTGGAAAGCTGAGTTAAATTTCACTTGCCACAACCAGGCCTGATTACTGCCAGACCTGTTGCATCAAAAAATCACTTAAATAAAAGCTGTCTGACAAAGTGAAGCACACTAAAAGATCCCAAAAAGCAACACATCATGCCGTGATCTAAAGAAATTCAAGAACAGATTTGAAACAAAATCATTGACATCAGTCTGGAAAGGATTACAAAGCCATTTCTAAGGCTTTGGGATGCCAGAAAACCACGGTGAGAGCCATTATCAACAAATGGAGAAAACTTGGAACAGTGCTGAACCTTAGCAGGAGTGGCCGGCCAACCAAACTTACTCCAAGACAATGACGATGACTCATCCAGGAGGTCATAAAAGAACCCAGAACAACTGCAGGTCTCACTTGCCTCAGGTAAGATCAGTGTTCATGATTCAACAATAAGAAAGAGACTGGGCAAAAATGGCATTTGTGGGAGAGTTCCAAGACCAAAGCCACTGATGACCAAAAAGAAGACAAAGGCTCATCTCACATTTACCAAAAAACATCTTGATTATCCCCAAGACTTTTAGGCAAATATTCTGTGGACTGATGAGACAAAAATTTAACTTTTTGGAAGGTGTGCTTCCCATTACATCTGGCATAAACTAATACAGCATTTCATAAAAAAAAACACCATACCAACAGTCAGACGTGGTGGTGGTAGCGTGATGGTCTGGGGATGCTTTGCAGCTTCAGGACCTAGACGACTTATCATAATTGATGGAACCATGAATTCTGAGCTCTACCAGAAAATCCTAAAGGATTAATTAGTGACCTCAAGCTCAAATGCACTTGGGTTATTCAGCAGGACAATGATCCAAAACACAACAGCAAGTACACCTCCAAATTGTTCAAACAAAGCAAAATGTAGGTTTTGTAATGGCCTAGTCAAAGCCTGGACTTAAATCCAATTGTAATGCTGTATCATGACTTTACACAGGCCGTTCATGCTGGAAAACTCTCCAATGTGGCTGAATTAAAACAATTCTGCAAAGAAGAGTGGGCCAAAAATTGCTCCACAGCAATGTGAAAGACTCATTGCCAGTTATTGCAAACGCTTGATTGCAGTTGTTGCCGCCAAGGGTGGCACAACCAGTTATTAGGTTTAGGGGCAATTACGTTTTCACATAAAGCCAGACAGATTTTTTGACTTAATAAATAAAACCATCATTTAAAAACTGCATTTTGTATTTACTCGGGTTATCTTTGTGTAATAATAAAATTTGTTTAATGATCTGAGTCATTAACCACTTGCCGACCGCTGCACGCCAATATACGTCGGCACAATGGCATTGGTGGGCAAATGGACGTACCTGTACGACCCCTTTAAGAGCCAGGGATAGCAGGCGCGTACAGCATGACCGTGCCCATGGGACCGGCGGACTCTATGTTCGCCGGTCTCCCGGCGATCGTGTCACGGAGCCTCAGAATGGGCAAGTGCCTATGTAAACAAGGTGTTTCCCCGTTCTAGCTTGTGTCATGACAGATCACTGCTCCCTGTCATCGGGAGCGGTGATCGCTGTCATGTGACTTAAAGCCCACCCCCCCACAGTTAGAATCACTCCCTAGGACACACTTAACCCCTTCATCGTCCACTAGTGGTTAACCCCTTCACTGCTAGTGTCGTTTACACATTAATCAGTGCATTTTTATAGCACTGATTGCTGTATAAATGACAATGGTCCCAAAATAGTGTCAAAAGTGTCCGACGTGTCCATCATAATGTCGCAGTCCCGATAAAAATCACAGATCACTGCCATTACAAATAAAAAAAAATTAAAAATAAAAATGCCATAAAACTATCCCTAATTATGTAGACGCTATAACTTTTGCGCAAACCAATCAATATACGCTTATTGTGATTTTTTTTTACAAAAAATATGTAGAAGAATACATATCGGCCTAAACTGAGGAAAAATAATTGTTTTTTTATATATTTTTGGGGGATATTTATTATAGCAAAAAGTAAAAGAATAATGCATTTTTTTTTCAAAATTGTCGCTCTGTTTTTGTTTATAGCATAAAAAAGAAAACCGCAGAGGTGATCAAATACCACCAAAAGAAAGCTCTATTTGTGGGAAAAAAAGGATGTCAATTTTGTTTGGGTGCAACGACGCATGACCACGCAATTGTCAGTTAAAACGACACAGTGCCGAATTGCAAAAAGTGCTCTGGTCAGGAAGGGGGTAAAATCTTCCAGAGCTGAAGCGGTTAAAGTGTGACAAATATGCAAAAAAATTAAAAATCAGAACGGAGGCAAATACTTTTTCACAGCATTGTAGGTCCCATGTTTCATTTACAAAGGTGATCAGCATCCTTACTAAGGATAGTAAAGGGTGCTTTTTTATGGTGTAGAAAGACTGCAGAGTTTCCCCATCCTTTTGTGTTGGCCCATTAATTTGATGAGAGGTTGCTGTCTCCCCATATACAGTAGCTACTAGCTATACCATGACCTGGATAAATGAGAGCAAAGACTTAATGGTGATAGCAGATTTGACAAATATTTGCATAACAATGGAGAGGCACTTGAAATCACTGGAAACGCACACAACAGGATGACCTAATTGTACAATAATGAGTCTTTTTATTATTTCCTTTATAAAACAGTTTTTTTTTCCTATGTAAAACTCTTCCTAGGCCAATTTGAAAGGCTTTTTTGTATTCTGTAGACAAAAAGACCATAGCAGATAAGAATTTCAAACTTACTATGCTACCTCATCTAATATAATGTCTTGAAAGCACCATGTATTACTGGAGTTTTTGAAGTACAAAGTGATATGGCTGAATTGTAAGAAAGTGTTTGATTAGTGCTGTCTTGGTGAAACTTGAAGTTGCAATTTTATAAATATGGTTATTAAAATGCCAATTATTCTCTCCACAACAGCCTTAATAGTTAGATGTCTCAATTGTTAGAATTTACTATAGTAAAATAAATGCAATTTCCAATGTCAGCACATTGGAAATTACATTTATTTGTTACATGTAATTATAGCAGTAAAACAGATAATGGCCACTTAATAAAAAATATGAACAGCCTTTTATTCCTTTACATTTACTTTACATTAGATTTCAAGAATAAACATAAAAGTAATGTCATTTTTTTATACACCTTGTATGCCTCTTATTTTTCCAATGAGACCACCCTTTGTTGAAAATATCCCCTCGATTAAAAGTTAAAGCCTGTAAAAACTGGCTTCATAATAGTCGATGGAATATTGACCACTGTGCTGAATTGCAGCTCAAATTTTCATGGCACAAAGGGCAGGAATGGAAAAAAATAAACTGCTGCAAACAAAAAAGAACCATTTGTTACAAATGAAGAATAAAATATGAGCAAGAAGTGGTGTTTTATAAAATGCATCAATGCATATTATGTAAAATAAATATCACTTTATATGATCAGAGACTTGAATACAATGGCAGTTTTGAATATGATGAAATACTGAGTGGCAGTTATAGTATTTTTATGTTGCTTCAAATTTTGCATGTAATAAAGCAATTTATTGTGTATTTGGAGTGGTAAAGTTGTGTAGGTGTGGCTCAGTATTTATGGTAGTCACTACATTTGTTACTATTGTAAGAATTATTGCCTTGGCAGCTTTCGTGGAGCCCTGGGAATGGAGGTGTTCCTTGCAAGATAATGCATTGTCTCTGTCCTTCTGACCACTCTGTGGACTGCATCTTTAATACTGTGTATACTAGGGGTTCTGCCTGTGGATAAATCAACAGTGGGCACCACTTTCAGGATGCTCATTACTAAATACCTGCTGGTCATCAGCAGTGCAGCAGTCAAAAAATAGCAATGTACTAGGCAATCGAAATATAGGCCGTGACTATATTACATGGAAGGTTGGAAGGTTTGTCACAAGGTAGATTCACCTTATTTGTCCTGGTGATCAGTGTGATGGAAAATCCAAAACTGTTGTTTGAAAAAGAAGTGAGGGGTAATCCTCCAATAGGGACACCCATTCTGGTTACAACTTTGTGGAGATGTCCTCTCACTTAGTGTTGCATCCCTGTAACTGGAATTGAAGAGAAATCTCTCCAATTGACTTCAGTGAGAAAAAAAAAATGATGGGGTTTTTCCCCTCCCAAACGTAAAAAAGAAAAGATTGGGCTATGCATGCACTTTAAGGCCCCGTTCACATCTGACAATTTAGGATCACAGGCAGTATTGCTGCAATTCCTCCCACAATTTCACATAGCATTGCAATAGTGGTAAACCTACCATGCGTATTTGGGTGCCTTTCATTTTTAGTGGTATCTCAGACACGGGGCAGTTTTGCCGCAATACTCACTGTCACTCAATAAATCATGTGGCAATTGTGGCAAACAGCATTACGTGAAGCTTGTCACCCAAAAGAAGCTCCTGCTCCTTTTGGGCGACAAGCTTCACAGGATGGAGTTTGCCACGTTTGAGGTGCCATTTAAAATGAATGGCACCCAAACAGGTGTGATGTATTTTGTGACTATTGCAGTGTGACCGTGGGCAGAACTGCAGCGATCACAAATTGCCTAAAGCAAGCCTTTACTGAAAGTGATAGCAAATGATGCTCCAGCACTCTGCAGTGTAGTGGAGCATCATGGGAAATGTAGTCCCAAAACATCTGGGGTGCCAAGGTTCGCCATCACTGCTATAGGCACATGCACATTACTGTTTTTTTTTTATTATTGTGTTACATAATCTCTTTTGCACAATGACCAAGCAGCGTATGACGTAAATTGGTCACAACCGGTATCCTCTGTTTCAGAACCTCGATTTTGCAGGGGGGGGAGGAGAGAACATAAAGAACACTATATAGATATCCAATCTGTTATGCATATATGCAATTATGAACACACTTAGAAGAATGTGATGAACCCCAATAATTCCCATTGGGACAGACATGTCTCATCTTGGAAAGATATCTACCCATCTATGGTCATTCTTGCTAAATGCTTATTTAATACATGGATTCTGTTTACCTAAGCCAACAACACATGTTACAATTTTATTGTAGAATCTCAATATAATAATATTTAACATAAATGCCTTCATTATTTTTCTTTTTTTTTCATAGAGAATTGTATTAAAATAAAACAGGTACATGAGAAAGCGGGCCAATAATATGCAGAATATACATAGTGCACAAATAGAATGAATTTCCAAAAGTTTCTTACAAAGTAATTTAACGATCACATACACAGCCTATGAACAGGGATGGATGCTCAGGGTAACTGGACATACAGCTAGTGGAAATCATAAAAAATGCAGGAGCAAGTCTCCCTTGACCAGGAGGGGTTAACATGATGAGGAGCATCATGTAATGAGCTGAAGTCCTGATGTGATGGGGACCTAGGTGTCTGAAAGACAAAGGTTTTTTTGGCAGGGATGAGTTACAGTGGTAAATACCCTTATGTAATTCTCATGAAAAGCGAGTGGAGAGTGATTCGGCTGCCAAACTCCATGGGGGGAGGGGGGGGTCTGATTAGTGAAGAGTATGAATGTCAGCAAGAGGGAGTAAGCAAAAAGATGGTTGGACATGGAGGAAGGAGTAAAAAGTGGGAAAGAAAAGATGGAGATGAAAAAAGAAAGGGAGGGGAATAGAGAGGGAAAGGGAGATGTTAAAAGAGGAGTGAAGGGGAGAAGAGAGGGGGGAGAAAAGGGGGGGCAGGGGGTCAGAATGGAGCTGTGGGAGCGGGAGTGAGGGGAAGGAGGGGAGTGACAGGTGGGGTGAGCTACATTATTATAATGTACCTACTGTAACTTGAATAATTTGTTTTGGTAGGCCACTACAGTTGTTGGTAAATCCAAAAAATAGTTTATAATAAGGAGTCTATTTTAGAACATTCTTTGGATGAATGTGAAGGCTGGACAAACTTTTCCTTTATTTTCGGTAATGGATTATTTCATAGTGGCCAAAATGCAACATATTTTCCCATAGAGCAGTGGTTCTCAACTCCGGTCCTCAGGACCCACTAACAGGCCAGGTTTGCAAGATAACTAAAATACATCACAGGTGATATAATTTGCTGCTCAGTGATTGCAGTATTCTAGTCTGCATCTCCCCAAGGTAATACTTAAAATCTGGCCTGTTGGTGGGTCCTGAGGACTGGAGTTGAGAACCACTGCCATAGAGGTAGTTCAGAAAACTATACCACATTTTGGTCACAAAATGGAGCTGGCAAACAGAGGGATTCATCTATTAGAGAAAATACAGGGAACATGTGTCCAGCCTGCACAAATGTGTGTGACATTTCGGCCAAGGAATGTTTTATAAAAAGACCCCTAAGTGTAATGTGAATGACCAGCTTTATTCACATACTATAACCAGCTGCCTGAAACAGTCAAGTGTGTTAGGCAATATTAAATAATTTTAACAGGTTAGAAAGAAAAATAAAATAAATGATCAGAATGCAGAAAATGTAGGTGCATTTTAATGCTTAACATGACTACAAGAAATAAGCACTTCAGCACAAACCTAGAAAGATAATTCCAAAGCACAGCATCCTTCACAAGCTGTGTTGAGAGTATTTTAGACAGCAGTTCTTGTCTCTTCAAGTGACAGATTGAGGACAGCTTGCCGCAGCTGAATGACAGAGATATAAGTGGTTGGGCTTCTGCTGCTCTCCCTGGGACACTGCTCCCCTAAAAAAAAATATAATTGTCTTTAATCACTGTCCAGCTGCATAAGGCTTGGCATTAGATAGCAGTTCAAATCTGCTTTAAAAAGTAAAATGCTTTGGGGGAGGCACAGTAGTTCAGGGAGAAAAAGACAATCATTTCGTCCCTGGGAGATTCACCGCAGTCAAGTTTCAATAATATGATAAATGAGTGGACTAAACATATCTTCCTGTATTCTGTGCTTTCATTTTTCAGATCAGATTGCTCTGAACCACAAAACAATTGTGTGTCCCATGATAGATGTCATTGACCACAATCACTTTGGATATGAAGCTCAAGCAGGAGATGCTATGAGAGGAGCCTTTGACTGGGAGATGTACTATAAACGAATCCCAATTCCTCCGGAGCTACAAAGAACAGATCCCAGTGAGCCTTTTGAGTAAGTAGATATAAAAGTATAGAAAGCACGCTGTGTGATGATGGACAAGGAGATAACAAAGCAGGAATAAAATACACTTTCAAGGATTCTAGTACTGGATAAATGTTATACTTACGGTACATGTAACTTATCTTGAGAATAATTGCCATGGAGGAGTTTTGCACCTCTTCAGGTTAAAGTTTCCCAGAGGCATTTTTACTTTAATTGCTAAAGTGGAAAACTCTTGTTCTAAGACATATGGCACACCATTGGTCATGACCCTGGTCACACAGTATCATTTTTTTGTGACTTTGGAGCTGCTCTGAAAGGTTGACAGTGTTTCTGCTCTTTTATATATACAGCGCAAAATGCGCTATGATAATGTACACAAAAAAAAATAAGTAAATTAGGAGAATTATTTAGTAAAGTAAATGTCAACACAGAACAAGTCAAAATGCATCTTTTCCCTAATTGATTAAAGGTTAAGTTCACCTTTGTACATTTTTTTTTTCTAAAATCCAGCTCCTCTATGCACCAATATAGCATCCATGTACTTTTTTTGCAAAAATATAAATCTTTCCATTAAATCTACAGTCACTTACTTTTCTTGTCCTAATCCACATTTCCAGAGGTTTCCATATGTTTTTAAACATACTTTAGGTCATAACAAAGGAAGGAGTTGACCAGCTGACCTCATCAGCACACACCCTGTATCACCACCCACCCACTCCCATCTGCACGTTTTTTAAATGAAATGCAATCAATCAGTGATCACCCTTGTCACTAAATACACAATATACAATCAGATTGCATAGTGTATGGGCATCTTTATACAAGTACATAGGAGGGAGTGGACAGAAACACTCAGCTGTCAAGCCCCATTCACAACACTGCATAGCGGGAACTCGCATTCCCACATGCGTTTTTTGAGGGGGGGGTGTTTTGGAGCATTTTCACTCATCACACATAGGGCAGCCCATCCACCTGAATGGGCTCCCCTACACACAGCAATCACCCCAAAGAAGCTTCAGAACTAATTTTTAGAGTGGAGCTTGGTGTGTTTTTTACTGCGATTTTTGGTGCAGAGCATTTCTGAAATGCAAGGAAACACACAGATGTGAATGGAACCTCGTTGTTCTTGTGTTAGGCCACAGTCACACCTAGCATAGTGGGAGCGAACGTTTTGTGTCTTGTTTTTCCTGTGAACCTCAATTGGCTGCACTACATGTGGTTAATGGGAGATTTTGGCTTTTTCTGTGTTTTTTACTGCACGTTTTGCAGCATTTGCCCCTTGTTTTTTTCACATGGCAAAATGTGTGTTTGCTTCTGTGTTTGGTGTGCCGTTAACAATTAATGGCGCTAAAAGCGCAACTAGTACTTTTAGGTACATAAAGATGGCCATGCACTATACAACCTGATTGTATATGGTGTATTTAGTGAGAAGGGTGATCACTGATTGATTGCATTTTTTTTTAAAAACGTGCAGCTGGGAGTGGATGGGTGAATGATGCAGGGTGTCTGCTAATGAGATCAGCTGGTCAACTCCTTCCTTTGTCATGACCTAAAGTCTGATCAGGAAGAAGACATTACTAATGGAAACGTCTGGAAACATGGATTAGGACAAAAAAGTAAGTGACTATAGATTGATAGCTTTGATATTTTTGCAAAAAAAGTACATAGGGGAGCTGGAATTCAGAAAAAAAGTGTACAAAGGTGAACTTACCCTTTAAATCTGATTGGTTGCCAGATTGCTGTGCTTTGCACATAATTGTTGCTCTTTCCATGGTTTCACTGAATGAACTATCACAAGGGAAACTCAAAACTGATACTTGGTAATTAGCAACAGCAGATGCACAGTCCTGTTTAGACACTAATACCCATGGTTAATTGAGATTGAGTGATGAATATGCACAAATATATAACAAGAGATGGTATAATATGGTAAGTGGATACTGAGTAAGGGAAGGTGTGACACAATTACATCAATCTTTATTTTCTTCATTTATGTCATATTGGCCTCTTTAAAATTTATGTAACTTGCTTTTTAATTAGGTTTATGGAAAGTGAAACGTGTGCAATGCCAAACATCTGTTCTATTTTTATTTTATATTGAAGTGCAGTACATCAAGGAACATTAGGAGAAAACGGTTTCATCAGAGTCTTCACAGCAACTTTCTAAAACACTTTACCATGTTGACACTGTAGAAAAAGCAGTGCATAAAGGCAATATTCACAAAATCCATTAAGCCTCAACGTGGCCTTGTTTTTTTCAGCTACCCAGCACTTTACTGTAGATAGCAAATTTCTATAAAGCAAGCTTCATTATATATATATATATATATATTTTTTTTTTTTTTTTTTGCTGCAAGAATACTAATATTCAGTTTATTAACCATTAGAGTAGTTTCTATTTTCATACATCACTCTTTTCTATATCACTGCTCAAAGATTGGCTTAATATGTGCTATCCTTGTGTATAATTAAATAAATGTGGACTATAAGGTTATTTATGCTTACCCGACAGTCCTGATTTATTGTATGAGCCCTTTTCAGCTGCATGTTGAGTTAAGTGTACTCATGAGGTTCATGGCTAAATCTTCTTATTCAAAGAATTGCAAAGCACACTGCAAGGCAGAAGAAAAAAACAAGCCTTTTCCAGTTAGAATAGATGCAACAGGAAAAAAAGATTATTCCTTAGAAAATATAGATATAAATTACACCTGTCATAAGAGAAGAATGAGGGCTTGCGCTGGTTATCCAGTTCTAAAAATAATTGTTGCCTTCAGTATTAATTTTGACATAAAATTTCAATTTGGTTTTAATCATAGTCTTTTAACTAAAATGCCATTTTAGTTTTAGTCATATTTTAGTCATCTGAATTGTTAAAGTTTTAGTCACATTTAGTCAAATGAAATCTGCAGTACATTTTAGTCGGCTAAAATAATTTTAATTGACTAAAATCTAATATGTTTAGTTAAATTGTAATGCATCATTTAAGCATGTGTCTAGAATTTACAAACTCATTATATACTCATGGAGTAAAAAAAATCTAATATCATGTTATTATTTATGGTATTAACACCGGATCAGAGAAATACAAGGAAGTGAGGTTCCCAATGACCCTTGGGTGGTTTTATTTCACTGTACGGGCCAACCAACAGGATCATATAAAAAATCTATCACACCACACCTGCTGAATGAAGCTAAAGAGCTTATCCCAACATTTTGGAAACAAAAGACAATCCCCACGCTACGCCAATGGCTTGTACACTGAGAAACAAAACTGACTTAGCAAATAAGATATGGTCCTGTTGGTTCGCCTTTAAGTTTTTAGCAGCATATGTGGATATTATGCTTCAATAGGGTTTTATGAGATAAGTAGACAAACACCTACGACGATATAATGCAGAGGCTGGACAATTTCCTCTCCCCACCCCTTCCCTTTCCTTATCTTTCTCTTTCTTTCCCCTCCACTCTTGCTTTTCTCTCATTATTTTTTTTATCAATGTACAGTTCTTGTTCGTTAACTGGAGGTATTACTGTTCGTATTACTGTTCTGGGGTACATACCCCCCCCCAGAGGTAACATTTATATTGTTTAATGGCTCCGCCTCTAGGCCATAAATCTTACGTATTTCAGAAGTAATGACCAGACCCTAGATAAGATGTTATTCAAGTGTGAGTCAGACATTTTCAGGAGTGGCCCCGGCCATATGTTAAGATTTGACCCCATTGTATATGTTGTGTGGGGATATTGTAACCCTTCCAAGTTGTTTATATATTTTTTGCTTGTCAATGTACAACGCTATATACAGTTTAATAAAAACCTATTGAACAAATTATTTATGGTATTAAGGTTTGAACAAACTACAAAGACACTCTGGATGGTGGTCTGAGAAGGCCTATAATGCACACAGTGCTTTGGACGGTCATGTGAGGAGGCCTGTAATGCTGCATTTTATTAAGCCCACCACACCACTAAGCACACTATGGTTCCTACCTTGGTTGCTGAGAGGGGAAACACTCACGGTCTTTACAGGCGGAGATCCAAGGAAACTGGAAGTTCACATGGGTATACATCCCTCCCTCACATTTTCATTCTGTTTACGTTTGTTGACAAAAATGAGAATTGACTTTCATCATAGTTTTCATCAATTGACAAAAATGTGGGGTAATTTTAGTTTAGTCTTCGTCACTGGAAACATGCTGCTGGCAAAAATTATGATGACATTTTCTTTGGCAATGAAATTAGCATTGGTTGGAACACTCCCTGTTCCTGTGATATTTACTGTGTAGATGTGCTTGATGCAAAACAGACTTTGACTGGTGATATCAAGGTCCCTTGTCTGTAGCTGTAGCTCCACTGTAAAAGCTGTCTATAGCTTTTACAATGGAGTGCTGCTCACCTTTAGAAATGAATCAAGCCATAATGCATTTGTACAGTTAGAAGAAGACCCAGTGGGGTTTTTTCCCAGCAAAGGCTGTGGGGCACCAGGCAGCAATACGCAGTGCATATCACTGAAACGTTAAGTAATGTAATATAATGGGAGGAAGGTAAGCATTTTACATGGAAGGCTTTATTCAGGCAGGTGGTTCCATTCATTAACCGGTTCCCAACTGGCTCCTGTACTTTTACGTCGGCAGAATGGCACGGCTGCGCAAAGTAACGTACTGCCTGCCGCGATCTCCATGAGTCGGGTCGCGGGTCCCGCGGACTCGATCGCTGTGGGCATACCGGTAATCGCCTAACAGAGAGGACGAACGGGGAGATGCCGTTGTAAACAGCATCTCCCCGTTCTGCCTAGTGACAAGTGTCACTCGATCTCTGCTCCCTGTCATCGGAGCAGAGATCAGTGATGTCACACACCAGCCCATCCCCCTGACAGTTAATAATCACTCCCCTAGGACACACTTAACCCCTCCCCGCCCCCTAGTGATTAACCCCTTCACTGCCAGTGTCATTTATACAGGAATCAATGCATTTTTATAGCACTGATTGCTGTATAAATGACAATGGTCCCAAAAATGTGTAAAAAATGTCCGACATGTCCGCCATAATGTCGCAGTCACAATAAAAATCGCTGATCGCCACCATTACTAGTAAAAAAAAATTATTAATAAAAATGCCATAAAACTATCCCCTATTTTGTAAACGCTATAACTTTTGCGCAAACAAATCAAAAACACTTATTGCGATTTTTTTTTACCAAAAATATGTAGAAGAATATGTATCGGCCTAAACTGAGGAAAAAAATGTTTTTTTATATATTTTTTGGGGATAATTATTATAGCAAAATGTAAAAAATAATGCGTTTTTTTCAAAATTGTCGCCTTTATTTTGTTTATGGTGCAAAAAATAAAAATCGCAGAGATGATCAAATACCACCAAAAGAAAGCTCTATTTGTAGGAAAAAAAGGACGTCAATTTTGTTTTGGAGCCACGTCGCACGACCGCGCAATTGTCAATTAAAGCGACGCAGTGCCGAATCGCAAAAAACGCTCTGGTCAGGAAGGGGGTAAATCCTTCCGGGGCTGAAGTGGTGAAAGGACAACAGTACTAAAGTTAAAGTTGTCCTTTACCAAATACTTTATCAGTGTGCATTTGCGGGGCTCGCAAAATGGCCTTAAGCCAAGAGCTCCGCTCCCTCACGCTACAGCGGCACCCACCACAGCACTTTCCACGGCACACCTAATGGCGCCAAACTAATGGACAGCACCCTTCACAGTCCCGGGCATACCCCCATATGAACGGGGCATCGGCAAAGAGGAACCCGAGGCCACAATTTGAGCTGGCAGGAACAGCCGAGATTTCCAAGATGGCCGCCGCAGCACAGCCACAGGATCTCTGCTCCACAGGCCAGGCGGACTACAGGTCAGAGCAATCCCACACCCCCCTACACTTAACACCAGGAAGGCAAATGGGATTCCCTCCAGCCACCACCCCCTCCCCAGCATCCACGGAATCACTCCCTGAACACTCTCTAAATGACTTTTCCCTATCACCCTCAGGGCCTAGTGCGGCGGGACAATCAGGCTGCCCCCCTGCGTGGGGCTCCAGCCAGAGACCCTGTCTTTCACATGGACACCCTCTTCCACAAATTCTCTGAAGCTACTAGATAGAGGCCTGGCACAAACAGCTGCAAAAATCACAGGGGATCTGAAGGCGGATTTTAACCATCTAGGAGCACGGATCGACACGATCAAACAAAAAATGGAGGAAACTATAGCCATTACTAATCAAAATTCTAAGCACATCTACACTGTGCAGGAACAACTTTACCTGGCCATGGCTCGCATTGACGACCTCGAAAATAGGTCAAGACGATACAATATTAGAATCCATGGATTACCGGAAAAAATACTAAATATTCCAGAAGCTGTGCAGGACCTGATTAATCACATGATACCCAACATTCCCCCACACTGCCTTGAGCTGGACAGGGCCCACAGAGCCCTGGGCCCCCCCAGAAAGATGGCACCCCGAGAGATGTTTTTGCCAAACCCCATCACTACACCGTGAAAGAGGAAGCAATGAGGCAGGCCAGGTCTGCTCACAAAGTGATGTACCAGGGTCACCAGGTGTAGATCTCTCACCCTCTACGATCCAGAGAAGGAGATCATTAAAGCCTCTACTCCACACTCTCTCCCAGAGAGACATAAAATACACATGGGCCTTACCGTTCGGGATTAAGTTTTCCGCAAAGGGGAAACACTATGCCTTCTCTTCCCTCCCGGAAGGAGAGAAACTACTCTTGCACCTGAAGATCATTTCCCAAGAAGCTGCGATGGACACCTCCAATGCCGGCATGAGCTCCAACAAACGACCGACACCACCAGCCCTCAATCCCCCTTGTGGACCACAGGAAAAGTGAAGAAGGCCAAAGATAACAACCCAACCTGAAGCCAGTACCCCGTTGGACTGCCTTTCCTACATACCGGACCTACAGAAGATCGGAGGATTAGTTCCCCCACTATAGGGGGTCCCTCTAGCTTAATGCCTGGAGGCGTATACACCAATCAGGCCTCATTAACTGAGTTTTCTGTTTTGTGCCTTCAGTTGTTCTTTTTCTTATTAAATTCTCTTGTTAGCAGATTTACCCAAAGAAGAGTAAGAACTTCCCAGGACTGCTAAACCTCTCTGGACTGCTAGTTAAACTTCCCCCACACCTCCCTAAGGAGCAGTTACACCACACTGCACAAGGTTCCCTGCTTGGTCCCCCCAATGGATGCTCTGCAGAGTTAGGGAGGGCGATTGGGAGCCTAGAGGATTTTGTATTCCCGGGAGGCTGGAGGTCTTATGCCAGTTAAATTGTTTAAACACCGTGTTATGCCGTGGAAATTTTTTTAAACGTTTTCTCCTCTAGAAGGAATATATTTTTCGAAGGGCACCCTGTTTCGTGACAGAACACATGCGCCTCCGCCTAACCCTTAGACGCCCATTGGCCTCTGAGGGTTGGGTTGTCTGAGCCCAGATGGGTCAGATACTAACTGATTTATATTCACGGGACTCGGGGGGTCTTTCCTTCCCGTACCCCCTCCTTCGTTTCTAGGAGACCTTCTATTGTCTATCCTATTCTCCCTTCCCTCCTCCTCCTCACCGCCCTCCTTGATCGCAAAAATGTGCATAACTACAACTTGTATTTCAGATATAACACATATCTCAAAGGAGGTGCCTACCCAGAACCCAACGAGACAGAGTGGAGACCCCTCCAGAGCTGTCCGGATTTCAACACATATACGGGTGAGGGTTATTTTTGCTGCATTCCACCTCTTCTGCTCCATGACGGACGGCCCAGAGGTCAAACTCCACATAGCTTCCCACAATGTCCAGGGCCTTAACTCCCTGATTAAGAGGAGGAAGGTTTTGGACTATTACAAGTCTCTCCAGCTTGACATTATCATGTTACAAGAAAAATCTCTGACCATGCGGACCCTGAAGGGAGGTTCCTGCTGGTCAAGGGCATGGTGGTGGACCACCTGTACTCCCTGGTCTCCTACTACGCTCCAAATAGAGGACAAGCTAAATTTTTTGACTCGCTATTGTGCCCCCTCGATTCGAAACTGGAAGGGACGATCATCTTTGGTGGAGACTCGAACGTAACGTTCAACCAGGGGTTAGATAAGTCTAAACCCCCCGCGGTCTCAACTAACATGCCCCACAAAAGAAAGCCTCAGAATAGTAGAGATGCTGCATGCCCAGGGTTTAGCAGACACATGGAGAGAACTCAATCCCACCAAGAGGGACTTCACCCACTACTCGCCCCCCCACAACACTTACGCGAGGATCGACCACATACTGACCCCATCCTCCATACTCCCAGTTGTCCTCAAAGCCCACATCAGGGAGACGGCCCTATCGGATCACTCCATTGTTATCATAACAATCAAAACAAGCACATGGGTGGGTCAAGAGGACAATGGAGACTTGATGAGTTGTTGCTTTCTGATCCCGTCAGAGTCATAGAAATTGAAAAAGCCCTACAAGAGTACTTTGTTCTCAATAAAACAGAGGGAACCTCCCCAGAACTGCTCTGGGCCGCGCATAAAGCTTTCAATAGGGGCAAGCTCATTCAGAACTCCACACAGGTCAAACGAGAAAGGCAGGCCGACATAACTCGGGTAGACAGGGAATACGCTGAACTTAAAGCCATACACAAAAAAGATCCATCTAAGATCCCTACCACTCATTGATAAAGCCAGATTAGATCTAAATCTAGCACTCAGGACCAGGGCTGAAAAGTCCATCCACTAGAGCGGAAATAAATTTTACGAGTAGGCAGACAAAATGGGTCCCTTATTAGCGGCCAGACTATCCCCTTACCCAAGATCAGGATAGGAAGTCAACCCCCCACGACCAACCCGATCAAGATACTGGAGGCTTTTCTGTGTTTTAACTCTAAATTATGTAGCAGACCAGCTCCATCCAATTCTGAACTAATCCCTCAGTTCCTGGAGGGCCTCCCCATACCCTCCCTGAATGATGATCACAAACAAAGGATGGAAACACCGATTATGGTAGAGGAGATATTGGGGGTCATTAAGTATCTCAAAAAGGGGTCAGCTCCGGGACCCGATGGTCTATCCATTCCCTACTACAAGTCCTTTGTGAACACTCTAGCACCGCACCTGACCTCCTTCTTTAACTCCAAAACTAACGGAGACCCCTGGACACCCACCTTAATACAGCCTTTATCACAGTCATACCCAAACCTGACAAAAATCACGAAGATGTTAGTAATTATAATTATATGATTATATGATGTGACATATCCTGTTAATGCAAATTGAAAAAAAAAACATATTGAAAGTAACTTAATACTTTATACTATATACTATATGCTACTTACCAGGTATGTGACTCAAAAATTAAGTAAGGCCATCCATCAACACAACAACCTGAAAATTATTATTCTGAGACCAAGAGGTCATCAATAGCAGTCTACATATTTCTTTCATGACAGGTGAAAAGTGTTTCTAGTGTTATATGACTGTGCAAGGTGTCCTACTGGGTACATACTACTATGCTTACAACTTGCTTTGTTTCAGAATTATGCTGTTATATATATGCTATTCATCACCAATCTCTCCAACAATTCCATTGGCAAAAGTGAACAAAAACATTACATCAACGAACATACAGTACAGAATAGTTATTCACATTTCATTTTTACATATGACAAAATCAGTCAACTTTTAATAGGAACAATTTGGGTTGACCTAGCAACAGATATATTGTTTCATATTTAAATGTATGCATGCTATGTAATGAATGAGTGTTGCTCTTACAGATATTTGTGACCTCTGATAGGCCACTGTAATCTTCATGACAATGTCGTTATCGTCCTCTCTCCCTAAAAGGCATTTTTGTTCAGTTATCATTTAGAACCAATATCTATTTACTGGACAGGTGTTGGCCTAGAGATGGCAAAGCCACGGGTGCCTTACACAGCTCTGCCCACTGCTAAAGATTCACACTTTTCCAGTGTAAAAATCCATCATGCTCACATACTAATTTCATCTGCTGCTTCTTATTCTGTGACCTCTCACCTTACCCTGTGACATGATAGAATACTGCAGGGAACAGAGTAATAACTGGGGAGGGAAATATTTCATCCTCCCTTTAGCAGATCAATGACAATATTCTTCAATTATTCTACGCTTGGGCAATCTTTGAGCAATATTTAAAAAGATATACTATATAATGTACCCTGTATACTGTTGGTGTTTACTGTGACATGGCAGAATAGAGTTTTAAAGTTACTTGTTGGTCAACTTTAAAAAGTTGCCCATATGCTTATTGAAATACCTGATAAAGTGAGCAAATGATATACTTGTGACTCTTAAGATGATAGCTTTTAGAGATTTTCTACTGTATGCATCAAAAAGGTATTCATCCCTGTACTTCTTATAGAAGCAGTAGTAGCACTCCGGTCTTGATTTTGGTTCTTTGGGCAAAGCTTTAATCAGACAGTCAAGTTTATTAGGCACACCATTATGTTGTCTTGCATTATTTTTTGCAATTACTTCACTTATACCATTAATCATGCAATTTCCTCAGACTTTTACTTGTTAGGAGCCTGGAGGTGCACTGTGCCCCTTTTGCTCTGCACCCATAGTTTCTGCTAGAGGAATAAATAAATCCCTTCAATGAACACAGGGACTTTGTCTTATTTCTATATTTCTATATTGAGTTCAGCACAGATGGACTGCTGAGCCATAATATCTTGCATGAGATTGTTATATGTTTTCCAATTAGAAATGTAGTGGTCACATGCAGACCTGTTGACTATGGCAAAAAGTAATGCGAAAATATTTTTTGTTTTCTACCTTCATCCACTAAGCGTTATAAAAGAGTAGTTAGGGGAAAAATAGTCAAATTCTGCAACAGCTCTGCCAATTGCGCGTTACTTTGTAGTAAAAGCAAGATTCATTGAGGCTGCTTCTGGTGCTTATAGCTTCACATGAATTTTCTGCTAATGGATATTACATGTAATATATGTCATAAGGTAAACATATCACTCGGACTCCACACTGCCATCAAGTAGGACAAAAAAGGAGAGAGATTTTCATGAAGGCAAAGCAAACATGCTGTGGAGTCACAGAAAAAAAGAGTCCTCACTGATTTATAGCAGACACCCAGTAGTGCGAAGAATTTGATTTTCCTGCACAGTGCCCCAGCCCACAGCTGCTAACCCCAAGAAAACCCTATTAGCATAGCATGGGATTCACCAGTTTCCTTTCTGCTGCTTCCCACAATGCAGTGCTTGGAGTCTAAGCAAAGAAATGCCAAGGCCAAGCACTGTTACCTTGGGGAGGGTAGAGGAGGAATGCCCAGCCATATGCATACATTGAACTTCAAAAACATTAATGCCGCGTACACACGGTCGGACTTTTCAGCTACAAAAGTCCAACGGACGCTGACGGACTAAAGCTGGCTGGTAATCCGATCGTGTGTGGGCTTCTCCGGACTTTCAACGTACTTTTTTAGCCTCAAATCCGACGTACTTTAGATTTGAAACATGCTTCAAATCTTTACGTCGTAACTACGACAGACCCCGAAATCCGCTCGTCTGTGTGCTAGTCCGACGGACAAAAAGCCACGCTAGGGCAGCTATTGGCTAATGGCTATCAACTTCCTTATTTTAGTCCGGTGTACGTCATCACGTACGAATCCGTCGGACTTTTGTGTGGTCGTGTGTAGGCAAGTCCGTTCATTAGAAAGTCTGCAACAAGTCCGCGGCAAGTCCGCCGCAAGTCCGCCGAAAGTCTGTCGGACGGCTGTCGGACTTTTGTAGATGAAAAGTCCGACCGTGTGTACGCGGCATTATAGTTGGAAAGCTGCTTTCTGTAATAGGATTTGAATGTCTTCTAAGAGACTGAAGGCCACACTCACCTCAAATAAACCTTTTCCCCAGATACCACCAAATAAATAAATAAAGAAGATTGAATTTTGGCAACATTTTGGCCGCGGCACCTTTTATTGGTTTACATATTTTAAAACATTACAATTTTATTGTAAGTAATAACTTTCAGCATAACTTCAATGAAAAGAAATATTATTAAACTGCACAGTTATCAGAACTCGAGCAGAAAGGCATCAACATTGTACCATATACAAAAACACCTCCCCTAGATATCCAGGGTGACCCGACCACATAAATTGTGCCTGCAACTGGGTAGGGACGGAGGGAGGAAGTTCTCATGCTGCTGCTCTGGTCCTGGGGGAAAAGGAATAAGCCCCACAGCAGCAGCCCTTAAATAGCCTATCCCGGTTTCCAGAGAATTCCAATGATTCCCATTGGATACTGGAATCTTCATTCCCCATTCTTAAAGTGACAGTAACCCTAAACAACTAACCTGCATATTATACATATAACAACGTCTCCTAGCCAAACATGAGGTGGGGTGCCCACTGTCACAAGCCGGTGGGCCCCTAATTATGCCCCCTTTTCATTCTTGTGAGGAATGTCTGAGTTTGGCTTTTATGTTATGGTTCCCTAGAAGTTTTTTCAACACTAAAATATCCACTGAAATTACTGAATTATATGGGTTGATTTATTTAAATTAAATAGACTGTGTACTTTGCAAGTGTGGTTGCACTCATTTTCCCCAGACCTTAGTGAATGTGGTGAAGCTCTAGTGATTTCAACTGATTTCCATCATCCAGTCATGTGCAAGCAAAAATGCTGTTTTTTTATTTTTTATTTTGCTTGCACCTGATTAGGTATTCTTTACAAAAAAGAAGCCTCGCCACATTCACTAAGCTCTGAGGAAAATTAGTGCAACTGCACTTACAAAAATGCTAGTCTATTTGCCTTTAGTAAGTCAACCCAACAGTTGTCAATAGCCTTGCTGAGGTAAGAGGCATTTGCTTTGCTTGCTTACAATGTTTTTTGGGAACCATCATTAATCTAATCAATTACATCTTTAGCCAGCTGTGATTTGTGTTCAGTATAATTTTTAGTTTCTTTTTGTTTTTCTGCAGTTGTAAAAACCATTTGTTTTTCCTAAAACATACAAAAGTACATCATAAAGGAAATATGTCTATATATCTGTTTGGATATAAAAGAAAGGCTTGGTTTCAGTTATCTACACACTAGTTCACTTTTATTATGATACTTCAGTGACCAATAATGCTGCAACACTATGTGTATCTCATATAAGATAAAAAATGTTGTATTTGTGTACGAGAAGGAACAATGGGCAACCTCTAAAGTGCTGCCTCCTTTGTGGCCTCTTCACAATTAGCTGCAGAAAAAATTCTAAAGACTTTTTTTACTTCTTTAATTGTATATAATATCTAAGGTCTTCAAAAAGCATCTGGCATTTAATATATGCTAATTAAGTAAAGGACAAATACAATTAAAACATTTTAGCACACTAATTGAAATTGAAAATGAAATAGTGTTGTAGGCACATTTCTAATAGTGTGCTATTTTCAAAGTTTTTAAAAACATTGCTTATTTTATTATAATTATTTTTCTGCCCAAATTTGCTGGAAACTGTTGAAATTGGTGAGCAGCCCAAGGCATCTGGGTGGGAATGACCCATGTGAGATGAATGAATGCAGCTGCTGCTTCTTTCTAATAGCAGCTCATAGTTAACTGCGTCCAGTCATTACCCTTCCACAGCCTGTCCAATGCCTCTCCACAAGCACAGTTCATTATTATCTACACCAGTGTTTCTCAACTCCAGTCCTCAAGGCACCCCAACAGGTCATGTTTTCAGGCTTTCCATTATTTTGCACAGGTGATTTGATCAGTTTCACTGCCTTAGTAATTACCACACCCGTTTCATCTGAGGGAAATCCTGAAAACATGACCTGTTGGGGCGCCTTGAGGACTGGAGTTGAGAAACGCTGATCTACACACATATTCTTCCTGCTTTTCAGGTGTAAAGACTATGTACACCCAGTGACAGCAGTTTACTCTGTTTGTGAGGGAAGCATTTGGCTGAAGGCGTGCTGGAAAGTAGTTTAAGCTAGACCTTAGGCAAAAAAAATAGATATAACTAAATAATAATTCATGCAGATATGTTCATAAAAATAATTAAAGGTGATTAAATTAACAATTAGTGTAAGCACCTATTTTTGAGTCAACATCAGTTGCTTGTTGTATTCTGTGCAGTGGAGTTTAGAAAGCTAGAGGGGAAGGGGGCAGTAGTAGGGGCAATGCAGGTGTTTGGGAGTCTTCATGTAGTGATAAAAAATATGCAGAGAAGAGAGCAGACTGAGTAGAGAGGGGAGCTCTTCAGTCTGCTTCTTGCTCTTCATTGTCCTATCAAGGACTTGTGGCAAGGAAGTGACCTAGTTGTTTTGCTAAACAGTAAAGTCAGGTCACCAACTGCACCTTGCTGTTTTGCTAGGCTGTGTTAATCTCAGGAATGGCTGAATAGCAATACAAGTCCTCTGTTGGGCAAACCATCTCTCATATATGTATTTCAACCATATATATAGCATTTTTCCTTCTGATTTTTAGAATAAAATGGGAATTTCTCCTCACTTTCAGCTTAGAAGCCTCAGTTTCAACCCATAACCAACATTATGGATTAAGAATGGATCAAGCCCTACAATATTTGGAAGTGGTTGGTGTCAATAGTTTTTTTATTTTTAAGTATTGATTTTTTTACAAATTAATTTGTTCTTAATTTTTTTCACAATGCTTTTTGGGGGGAGGGGGTTGGGGCAGTGAGCAGTGTTGGTAGGGCAGGGGAGAGTGGTGTCAGTTTTTTATTTTATTTTTTTACACTTTATTTTTTTGGAATTTTTTTTTATCATGGGAGTCCCTGTTGGCCACCTCCCACCCAACATCCTTCAATTGAAAAATTGAAGAAGATAGGTGGAAAGTCGTTGGCCAAACAGCAGCTGCATCAAATCTGATGCAACTGCATTTCAGTATGCAGAAAAATACCAACTGATCTGCCAGAAATCCAGCAAGCTCCTAACTTTCTGTAGTGGACTGACAGATCCTTCTCTGCCTCATTGGGATACCAAGAACACTACAGACCCTTCATTTGGTGAGATTGAAATGGGGTGAGGGTGATGTTCTGTAATCCAACAAAGACTAACACAAGAATGATTGACAACACCGCTTGAAATTTCAGTGCAGCATAGGTAGATTACTACTGGTAGTTAGGAGCCTAATGTATTTGTATCAGAATCAACAGCTATGTGAGACAGAAAATGTGTGTGTATTGCAGGGATTTACAGTATTGCAAGTGTGTTCTTTTTTATTTTGCCCACATAATGTATGTACTTTGCCTGTCCTTTCTGGCCTATTCAGAAGAAGTCACTTTGTGACAACAAATTGTTCAGAGTGACGTTGAGTACATTTTGACTTTGCATTGGATTATCAATAAACTCAAGAAGTCAAGCAGGGAGGTTTTCTACTTTTTCAGCTGTCATTGTGATCATCTGAGCAATCATGTCACTCTGGCAAACGTGTCCTTTAAATCCATTGGTGGTAAATTCCTTTTTTTGTTAACATAGCTGAACATTTAATAAACCACTTTTTTAAAAAAAAATTCTGGAGCTACTTCATATCCAGTGCAAAATACTTTTTAAAACATAAATTAGAAACAAAAGAGATCTTTTTAATGCGTGTAATGGCCACACACAGAGAGTTAACGTAAAGCAAATAACCTAGATATTTAAACACCGGAGTTCTTGCACACACGATTGTAATGACAAGAACAAAGAACACAGGTCACCTGCCGCCTACAGTATAGCGCTGGAATATGTCAATATAATATTGATTCCCGTTCTGAACGCTTAGGGTAAGACAAACAGGGAAAGGAAAAAACTTTCTATTCATTCATTTGAAAGCCTTAATAGAACACCAAGCAGTCTAGATTTAGAAAAATAAAGATCCTTACTGCATAAAAGAACAAAAAACAAGTATTACAAGCTATTAGGGATATTTACATTTTGTGAGTGCTGCAGGCAGCTATTATTGCTTTATATAAAGAAGACAAGGGTTAAGGACTTATGATTTCCAACATTGCTTATTTAAGCATTAACGCTGCAGATTTGTGCATCAAGCCCCGGGAGTGCTACATTTACCTTGAACATGTAAAAATACATGTTTACTGGTTTAGAATTACAGAACAAACCATGCTTGTCTACTTGAATTACATTTTCAGTGTTTCTACATCCTACCTTTAGCAATACTGTAAACTCGGGGAAAGCAGCTAAATGCACAGCTGAAATGCATTCATTGGCGCTCCATTTATTTTTAATCCAGGCACTCTTATGCCCCGTACACACGGTCGGATTTTCTGATGGAAAATGTCCGATCGGAGCGTGTTGTCGGAAATTCCGACCGTGTGTGGGCGCCATCGGACATTTTCCATCGGATTTTCCGACACACAAAGTTGGACAGCAGGAGATAAAATTTTCCGACCACAAAATCCGATCGCATCAATTCCGACCGTGTGTGGCCTGTTCCGACGCACAAAGTGCCACGCATGCTCAGAAGAAATTCCGACACGGGACAGCTCGTTCTGGTAAACTTAGCGTTCGTAATGGATAAAGCACTTTCGTCACGCTGCAATGTAAAAAATGGTTTAATACAGCGCACTCTCTTCTTCTTTATAATGTGACAAGAATTAAGTCGTTTTGATGCTCATATTCACACACACTTCTCACAAACTTCTTTCGTTACTATTTATCGGGATTCCCTCAATATATTTTGATTTCTCACATCTGACAACATATTTTTTTTTTTTTTTTTTTTTTACTTTAATGTAGAATCTTTTTTTGTGTTTCTCTTTTTATTTTTTATTTTTTTTGTTGATTTTGATTTGGATTCCCGAAAATGTTTGTGTGTTTTTTGTGACAAGTTCCCACAACACCATTGATATGTTGTTCTATTTAATCTGTAGGAGGAGATTGTTTGGTGTTGTTGTCCCTTGTTAATTTCACATTGTACTTTAGAAATGTACCTGAATACTCACCAACAAACTGTCCTTTTTGGATGAAAACACACACAGGAGAGTAGAATTTACCTTAAAATATTTTATTAAGGGGTCACAACTATAAAAAAACAAAGAGGGAGGCAACGCTGGAGAAACTGCAGAAGTGGGCAAAGCCTTGGACCCCCAGGGCAGACATCAATTATTTAAAAGCAAAATTGGTGGCCTGAGGAGTCCATATCTAAGGGAGGGCAGTGTGGTCCAGAAGTCCCAGAGATCCGGAAAGCAGCAGATGACATCTGTGTCCCCAGGCTGTGGTCATACGAGAGACTGCAGCTTCTGTCAGACCAGACTGAACCCAGGGCAATCACTCTGTGGTCTTCCTTCCACGCTTCCTTCCAGGCTTTGGCTGTGGTGGTGGAGTTGTGGCAGCAGGAGGAGGAGGAGGAGGAGGATCATCCCTCTCCATGACATCCGTCTTGTGTGTCAGTTCCCCACTCTCCCCCTTACGAAGGACTTTATAAATCAGGTCCTCAGAGATCTTGCGTTGGCCCTCCTGCATGCCCAGCAATTTGGTGGCATCCATGCAGGCAAAGGCCTCTGCAGGACTGGGGAAGGCTCTGAGGGACGCCGAAGCCTCCTGGATCAGCCTGTACACTGAATCCTGCACAGGACTGGGAGTGGCCTTCCTGGCCCTTTTATATGGCAGGCGGAGGGGAGGGACCTGAGACTCAGTCAGGCTGCGACTTGTCCCAGGCTTCTCTTGGCTGACACTTAGCCCCGCCTCCTCCTGGCTGCCACTAATCCCCGTCTCCTTCTGACTGCCACTAATCCCCGCCTCCTCCTGACTGCCACATTCCACAGCCTCCTCCTGGCTGAGGTCTTCCTGTGTATGAAAAAGGGACATAGTTTTAGTATTGTTTTCATCAATCACACACAATTTTCACCTCCTGACTGCTGCAAATTCAATGTTAACAAATATAACAGACTATCCTTCTGAGCCCAGCATTTTGCATTCTTGTCCCAATTTTGGGTGCCCACTACTGTGTATTGATATGTAAAACACTTTCAAGCAGCAATTAGTGATCAATAATAACATCTAGTAAACATCATTTCTTTATTGCCCAGAAATCTGTAGAAGAATACTATACCTGACTCCAGCTGGGCTCCTCCACTTCTTCCTGGCTGGAAGGCTCAGGTTGGACATCGGAAGCCTCAGCTGGGATGGAAGGAAGCGTGGAAGGAAGAGTAGAGAGGGATTCCCTGACTTCAGTGTGGTCTGACAGAAATCGCAGTCTCTCATAGTACCACAGTCTGGGGACATAAACGTCATCTGCTGCAGCTCCGGACCTCTGGAAATCTGTGACCTTCTTGCGCTCCCTAAGATAAGTGCTCCTAAGGCCACCAATTTTAGCTTTTAAATAAGGGATGGTTGCTGTGGGGACCACCCGCTTCACCAACTCCAGCAGTTTCTCCAGCGCTGCCTGCCTCTTCTGTTTGTGGTTATAGTAGGGGTGTCTGACCTGCCACAGACAGGGCAGCTCCCTGTACTTGTCAATAAACAGGGGCAGGAAATTGTGGTCGTTGAACCCATCCATTTTCTCTGCAAGACACAACACAAGACAAACCCTAATGTCAGGCCAAACTCCCCTAATCTTGTTACAATATAGGCTTCAATTTCGAAGCAGTATAGGCCCAAGTTTAGATGCTACCTTTGTTAGCACGATCGGCGTCTCCGATGCTCCTTCCTCCGCTCACAGATCGTACGTAAGACGCGCGCGTTACGATTTATACACACTGCGCATGCGTATAACTCCGCCCGCCCCCGACGTTCTTTCTATTCTATTCCCCGCCCCTTTTCGTTCGGCGCAGTGGAGGAAGAGCACATGGCGGAGAGACAGCAGGATAGTGCTAAGTACAGCAACGAGGAGGAGGAGGAGGAGGGGGAGGAAAGGCTGGAGCCTGAAATGTCCCGATCCAGAAGGAGATTAAAGGACTCAAATATGTCCTTTGGGGAGATGTTGGAAATGGTGGACATCCTGAAGAAGGCCGACTATGATGGAAAGTATGGGCCTTACCCCAACCACAATGTCCGAAAGGCCAAGATCATGGCGAAAGTGGTCAGGAGTCTGCACCGGAAATTCGGGGTACGACGATCGAAAGATCAGCTCAGGAAGCGGTGGTCGGACCTGAAATTATGAGAACATGAGCAGTACAGAAAGATCCGGAGAGTGCTGCAAAAAAGTAAGTAGTTGTGCTGTGTTCCTATTGTTCTTGTGTTTATTACGTTTGTGCTGCTCCATGTGCTTTTAGGAACTGTTGTACAGTTTAAAATGGCAACTTTCATGTTCATGGGCACATTATTCGTTCGGTTCACACATTTTTTTTTTTCGGACTATAAAATACCATTGTTTAGCCCATATGCATTTGGCCACCATTTTGAGGCCCTATACTTGTCTTCAAAGAATTGGGTTGTGTAGATGGCTTTGTTACTAGAATGAAATACAAACTAGATTGTGTGTAAGGAGAGGACACTGAGCAGCTGTTTTCACATCTGGACACTGGAGCACTAGTGTGGGACCCCAGAACACCCTTTTTATTAGGGGGGCCACACAGGTGCTCCAGTGTATACTATAGGGGGGTCTCCATCTGTGAAGCTTGTACCAAACAGGTAAAGTATTGCAGCTTGACAAAGGACACTAAAAAAGCTACATCTTGGAACTCGGCTAAAACAGACAATTGTACCCCACTTCCAAGCAATGTTTCATCTTTAGAGTTCTGCCATCAAATATCTGTGTGCTAATTATACCATTTTTGTTTTACATAGGGGAGAAAAGACTCGGAGGACACCCCTCATCCGAGGAGACCAGAGCCCCCCCCCTCTGGAAGAAGGGAAAATCCCCCCAACACAATATAAGCAGGAGGAAGAAGACGTGGTGGAAGTAGTCACCACAACAGGTGAGTGTCTGCGACCACAGGCTCAGATAAGAGATGGATGGCAGCATTTTTTTTAGACCTAATTTATTTTGGGTTTCCTTTCTTTTTAGGTGATCGTGAGGTTGTGGATGAAGATCCTTTCACATCCGAAAGTGCCCAGATCCTGATCGGGGAGATCATGGGGTGTAATTTACAATTGGAAAACATCAAGCAAAACATCAATGATGTTATTCCAAAATATAAAAACATCATTGATGTTTTGGGGCGAGTTTAAAGCCCCTCAAAATCACATTCTTCTTTTGTGTGCTACAATGTGCGAAATGTTTTTGTGATTTTTCCCAAAGCCAAATTTGGAGGATGCACACAGTGTGTCAACATGTGCTATCTGCCATCACGGGAGATCAATGGACGCGTTTTGGGGGTGCAACCCCTTCCTCAATAATAAAGTAGCGGTGAGGAAGGGCTTTCTCCCCCAAAACACATCCCTTGATCCCCCCTGATGGCAGATAGCACATGTTGACATTGGGAAATTGGTGTGCATCTTCCAAATTTGGCTTTTCCAGGGGTGATTTCCCCCCATCTGAACGCAATATCAAACACAGTTCCTAAATACTCATGTCTGATATTGCCTTCCAGTTCTACCAAATGTGAACTTTGTAAGATCAAGATTTGTGTCTTTCTTGTGGGTTTTACACAGGCCTGTTTTCTATAAAATGCACATTTTGATTTTGGATAATGACACCACAAAAATTGTTAGACAACAAACATGTCGGTTTGTCAGAAAAACCTTTGGTAAATGCACATGTGATTGTGCTGGTATTAAAAAGATTCTTCATCAAGAATGTGTGGATTACTGTCTCAAAGCTACAACACTTTTGGGGTGATGTAATTGTTGT
The DNA here is from genome assembly GCA_037952925.1 of Lithobates clamitans. Classification (NCBI taxonomy): domain Eukaryota; kingdom Metazoa; phylum Chordata; class Amphibia; order Anura; family Ranidae; genus Lithobates; species Lithobates clamitans. The sequence continues at coordinate 4,939,403 of JBBGZY010000605.1, read as the reverse complement.
TTGATGAGAAAATGGGGGTAATTTCCTAAGGGCAAATCCACTTTGCACTACAAGTGCAGTTTCAGTGCAGTTGCAAGTGCACTTGTAGTGAAAAGTGTCTTTGCATTTAGTAAATAACAGCCAACAGTGCTTTGTATAAGGTTACACAATCACGACATTTTCTGGACTCCACACATTTCTGTCAGGGTCAGCTAAAACAAACACAAGCAGTAAATGTCCACAAAGAAGAGCCTGGGAGGAGATGCCTGTCGAGAACTTGAGGTCCTGCAGGCTTCTCCCTGTGGCCAAATACTGCAGGGTAGCGACGAGCCTCTGCTCCGGAGTGATGGCTTGCCTCATGCAGGTATCCTGCCTGCTAATATAGGGGGTCAGCGAAGCCAACAAACGGTGAAATACGGGGTCCGTCATCCTGAGAAAGTTCCTGAAATCATCAGGATATTTCTCACGGATCTCACGGAACAAAGGCATATGACAGAACTGGTCACGCTGAAGCAAACAATTCTTGGTCCATGAACTCCTCCTCGCCCTGTTCATGGACTGGACTTGTGTCAAGGTCAGGACCCCAACACCAAGCCCCCGCACAGCACGAACTGTACGAGGAGTACGCATACGAAACATGGCTAGAAAACGGTCGGCTGCTCAGAACGAAGTAACAGAACGCACTGAAGAACAGCAAGGCCTGTGAAGAGCGACCTGAAAAACAGCAACGAGCGGACAAGATCGCACAGAAAACTCCGATACGAACTGACTGCACGCACTGAAGAGCAAATACAAACCCACAAGCACAAACTGAACGGCAGAAAACGATCTGAAAGCCACGAGTCTGAAAAAGCATGAATCGTCTCTCACCAAACTTTTACTAACACGAGATTAGCAAAAGGAGCACAAAGGGTGCCTCGCTTGGTTCTGAACTGGCCTTTTCTAGTCTCGTCGTACGTGCTTGACGTCACCGCGTTGTTGGCGATCGGAAATTCCGACAACTTTGTGCGACCGTGTGTAGGCAAAACAAGTTTGAGCCAACATCCGTAGGAAAAAATCCTAGGATTTTGTTGTCAGAATGTCCGATCAATGTCCGACCGTGTGTACGGGGCATTACAAGCCAGGTCCTCAACTTTCCCTCCAGCATGGGGGGAGCTAGGTCTAGATTAGGTGTGTTAAACTCAATTTTATCATCAGCATTACGGTGGTCTTCAAAGGGCCAATTGTATCTATAAGACTATAAACATTTATCCAGGTTTTTGTTTCTCAAAGAATAGGTGTAGGAACTCAACCAACTCAACAGTGCAGGCTCTTAAAGGGGAAATAAATAACAGGAGTGTGTTATGTGCAGATTTCAAGAGTGCACTACATAGTACAGAGTTCAGGGGTACCTTATGTACCATGTGCAGGGTTCAGGTGTGCCCTATGCACAGATTGCAGAGTTTAGGGGTTTACAACATACAAAGTGCAGAGTTTAGGGGTGTGCAACATACAAAATGCAGAGTTAAGGGGTGCTCTGTCTACAGAGTGCAGGGTTAAGGACTGTGCTACATACACAGTGCAGGGTTTAGGGGTGTGCTAGGCTGTCCACATTTCTCTTCCACCCCTTCTCGTCTCTGACCTCAGCACCACACTCCTTTATCCCCCACTTTTGCACACATATCCCTCCATGGATATCCTGGCTCCTCCCCCCCTGCAGATGCTGATGAATAACTGTGTTCAGGCACATGTAAAACTTTATGTTATATTTGTGTAGTGGCTGGGTTACTGTGATATCTCACAATGAATGCCTCCGCAAGTGATTTTTCATGTTGATCTGCTAATTACAGAATCTGTCCAGTCATTGCTTCGGGTCTATGGTCTTTATTAGGGATGAGCTTCATGTTCGAGTCAAACCCATGTTCGACTCGAACACAGCTGTTCGATCGTTTGCCGAATTGCGAACGATATGGGCCGTTCGCGCCAAATTCGTGTGGCGTGTCATGGCCCATAATTCACTGCGGTATTGCAGTGCATTGCTGGCTGATGATTGGCCAAGCATGCACTATGACCCGCATGCTTGGCCAATCACAGCGTCGTCTGTAGAGAGAGCTGTAATTGGCCAAAGCCAGGGTGGCTTTGGCCAATTATGGCTCAGGGGGTTTAGTACACGCCGCACACTATATAAGGCCGCCTGCACGGTGGCCCTGTGTAGTGTGTTCTGGCGTTGAGAGACAGAGAGACAGTGTCATTTGATTTAAGTTAGATAGATTAGGCAGGACAGTCAGTGAGTTAGCTGCACTTACAGTGTATTGTGTATATATATGCATCCCAGGTGTTGTGTATATATATACATATAAATATATATATACACACTGTATTCAGTTTAGCTACATCCGTTCCTGTTATTATCTTCCTACTGACGGGCAGCCTTGTGTTGTTACAGTATTTACAGCTACCTAAAGAAAATTGCTGGTGTTCTTCTGATCCTATTAGTACCACAGTCAGGCAGCTAGACTATTTACAGTTAGTGTAGTGTGTCCTCCTCACAGTGTTCAGCTACAGCTACAAGTTAGTGAATAAATAATAAATAATTCCGCGCCAAATAAAAATAATGTTAACCAAGAAAAAATGAGTGAAGCAGCTACACCCTGAGCAAAAAATGAAAAAATTCCATAAATGCATAAATGTGAAACAAGGGGGGGGTTGGGGAGCGCTAAATAATTGACAAAAAAATATATTAATACATATAAACCAAAGGAATCCTTAAAATGTGAATAAATTCAAATGAAAAAATATACCAGCCTGCCCATATATATAAACTTGAGTGAACAAAATTCATAAACCTGAATGCCAGTGAACAATAATAATTGTGCAATCGTGACATGTGATGTCAAAAAAATATATTATATAATAATTATAAATCAAATATAAATTAGCATCAATAACAAAGTCCATCCAAAATTGGTGTAAGATCCTGATGTAAATCTCGATAACAAAAACGTGAGCAGCAAAATCCCTTCACCATCACTGAAAAAAATTACACCAATGGACATCCATTTTCATGAGCACATTGGTGTAATTTTTTTCAGTGATGGTGAAGGGATTTTGCTGCTCACGTTTTTGTTATCGAGATTTACATCAGGATCTTACACCAATTTTGGATGGACTTTGTTATTGATGCTAATTTATATTTGATTTATAATTATTATATAATATATTTTTTTGACATCACATGTCACGATTGCACAATTATTATTGTTCACTGGCATTCAGGTTTATGAATTTTGTTCACTCAAGTTTATATATATGGGCAGGCTGGTATATTTTTTCATTTGAATTTATTCACATTTTAAGGATTCCTTTGGTTTATATGTATTAATATATTTTTTTGTCAATTATTTAGCGCTCCCCAACCCCCCCCTTGTTTCACAGCTACAAGTTAGTTTAGTGTGACCTCTGCAGTGTTCAGCTAAATTCGGAACTTGCTTCAAATCTTTATGTCGTAACTCCACCGGACCCAGAAATCCGCTCATCTGTATGCTAGTCCGACGGACAAAAACGAACACTAGGGCAGCTATTGGCTACTGGCTATCAACTTCCTTATTTTAGTCCGGTGTACGTCATCACGTACGAATCCGTTGGACTTTTGTGTGATCGTATGTAAGTCCGTTCCTTAGAAAGTCAGCCGCAAGTCCACCAAAAGTCCGTCGAAAGTCTGTCGAAAGTCTGTCGGACTTTTGTAGCTGAAAAGTCCGACCGTGTGTACGCGGCATTAGTGTAGTGCACAGTGTTCAGCTAAAGCTACAAGTTAGTGTAGTGCGTCCTCCTCAGTGTTCAGCTAAAGCTATAAGTTAGTGTAGTGCGTCCTCCTCACAGTGTTCAGCTAAAGCTACAAGTTAGTGTAGTGCGACCTCTGCACAGTGTTCAGCTAAAGCTACAAGTTAGTGTAGTGCGTCCTCTGAACAGTGTTCAGCTAAAGCTACAAGTTAGTGTAGTGCACAGTGTTCAGCTAAAGCTACAAGTTAGTGTAGTGCACAGTGTTCAGCTAAAGTTACAAGTTAGTGTAGTGCGTCCTCTGAACAGTGTGTTCAGCTAAAGCTACAAGTTAGTGTAGTGCATCCTCTGAACAGTGTTTAGCTAAAGCTACAAGTTAGTGTAGTGCGACCTCTGCACAGTGTTCAGCTAAAGCTACCTGTAGAAGGTTGGTGGTGTTTTGCTGATCCTATCACTACTGCAGGCAGCTACATTATTTACATGTTAGTGTAGTGCGTCCTCTGCACAGTGTTCAGCTAAAGCTACCTGTAGAAGGTTGGTGGTGTTTTCCTGATCCTATCACTACCGCAGGCAGCTACATTATTTTAACGTTAGTGTAGTGCGTCCTCTTCACAGTGTTTAGCTAAAGCTACCTTTTAGTAGGTTGGTGCTATTTTCCTGATCCTTTCACTACCGCAGGCAGCTACATTATTTTAACGTTAGTGTAGTGCGTCCTCTGCACAGTGTTTAGCTAAAGCTACCTGTAGAAGGTTGGTGGTGTTTTCCTGATCCTATCACTACCGCAGGCAGCTACATTATTTACATGTTAGTGTAGTGCGACTTCTGCACAGTGTTCAGCTAAAGCTACCTGTAGAAGGTTGGTGGTGTTTTCCTGATCCTATCACTACTGCAGGCAGCTACATTATTTTAATGTTAGTGTAATGCGTCCTCCTGTTCACAGTGTTCAGCTAAAGCTACCTGTAGAAGGTTGGTGGTGTTTTCCTGATCCTATCACTACCGCAGGCAGCTACATTATTTACACATTAGTGTAGTGCGTCCTCTGCACAGTGTTCAGCTAAAGCTACCTGTAGAAGGTTGGTGGTGTTTTCCTGATCCTATCACTACTGCAGGCAGCTACATTATTTACACGTTAATCTAGTGCGACCTCTGCAAAGTGTTCAGCTAAAGCTACCTGTAGAAGGTTGGTGGTGTTTTCCTGATCCTATTACTACCGCAGGCAGCTACATTATTTACACATTAGTGTAGTGCGTCCTCTGCACAGTGTTCAGCTAAAGCTACCTGTAGAAGGTTGGTGGTGTTTTCCTGATCCTATCACTACTGCAGGCAGCTACATTATTTACACGTTAATCTAGTGCGACCTCTGCAAAGTGTTCAGCTAAAGCTACCTGTAGAAGGTTGGTGGTGTTTTCCTGATTCTATCACTACCGCAGGCAGCTACATTATTTACATGTTAGTGTAGTGCGACTTCTGCACAGTGTTCAGCTAAAGCTACCTGTAGAAGGTTGGTGGTGTTTTCCTGATCCTATCACTACCGCAGGCAGCTACATTATTTTAATGTTAGTGTAATGCGTCCTCTTCACAGTGTTCAGCTAAAGCTACCTGTAGAAGGTTGGTGGTGTTTTCCTGATCCTATTACTACCGCAGGCAGCTACATTATTTACACATTAGTGTAGTGCGTCCTCTGCACAGTGTTCAGCTAAAGCTACCTGTAGAAGGTTGGTGGTGTTTTCCTGATCCTATCACTACCGCAGGCAGCTACATTATTTACACGTTAATCTAGTGCGACCTCTGCACAGTTTTCATCTAAAGCTACCTGTAGAAGATTGGTGGTATTCTCATACTACAGGCAGGCAGTTGATTTTGCTAGCTGCAGCATCAGTATATATATATATATATATCCCAGCTTAGTGCAGCTACATCTCACTGCAGGCCATTAGTATGTCTGGAAAGCCAACAAGGAGAGGCAGACAGTCACAAGCCAATAAAAGAGGGAAAGCAGGCTCTGTGTCTGGAGGCAACAGTGCTGGTCATGGAGACGGTGCATCCTCATCAGCATGTGGCCGTGGGACACGCTTGGCCTTTTTTTCGGCAGCTGGCTGTGTTGAGCCGCAACATGCGGAAGACTTGTTCGAGTGGATGACCAAGCCGTCCTCATCCTCCTCATCCTCTCTCACCCATGCTCAGGGTACATTGTCTGGCAAAGCAGCTGCCAACGCAGCCTCTTCCCTCAGCTCAATGGCATCAGTGACTCCTTCCCTAGCCCCACCATGTCCTCCTGAGGAGTCCCTCGAACTGGATGACCAAGTTTGACCACAGTGTTGGGTACATGCTCCAGGAGGATGCCCAGCGTTTAGAAGGCTCTGATGATGATACTGAGCTAGATGAAGGCAGTAACATGAGCACAGACAGAGGCAGTGCCCAAGAAGGACAGCAATCTGGCAGTCATGCTCCCCCTGCTGCAGCATACTGCCAGGTTTGCTCCAGTGATGAGGAGGGAGGGGATGATGAGCTCACTGACTCAATGTGGGTGCCTGATAGAAGAGAGGAGGAGGAGGCACATCACCAACGAGGCAGGATGCCCTCCAGGGGCCAGCCTAAGGGCAGCACACTGACTGCATCACATCGCAAAGCTCCGCATGTGCAGGGCTGTCTCTGCGCGTTATTCCAAAAGTTCTTTGGTGTGGGCCTTTTTTGAGATGAGTGCATCAGATCGCACCGCTGCTATTTGCAACATATGTCTCAAGCGTATCTTGCGTGGCCAAAACATCTCCCACTTGGGCACCACATGCTTGACCAGACATATGTTGACCTGCCATGCAGTTCGTTGGCAAGTGTATCTAAAAGACCCACACCAAAGAACAAAGAGGACCTCTCCTTGCTCCTCATCAGCTGAGATCTCCAACCCCACTATACCTTCAGTCCTCTCTGAGACCTGCACCTGATATTCGTGGTATCAAGGAGAAGGAACAATACTGGCTGGCAACCCTCCTTGATCCACGTTACAAGGGAAGGTTGCGGACCTTATCTTGCCGTCGCAGAGGGAGCAGAGGATGAAACATCTTTGGAAGGCCTTGCAGAAATGTCTGTGCAACGCGTTCCCAGAGACTGGGAGGTTACAAACTCCTGTTTCTGGACAACGTGTTGCTGAGGTTTCGGTCAGTCAAAGAAGGAGCGGTGGAGAAGGTGGCCGTCTGACCGGTGCGTTCAGACAATTTTTTTGTCCGCAGCCCCAAGGTATGATCGGTTCCAGCAACCATCGCCAGAGTCCGTTTTACATGGTGCAGGAATACCTAGGGGCAAGATCTGACTTGGACACCTTTCCCACCGAAAATCTTCTGGGTTACTGGGTCTTGAGGATGGATCACTGGCCAGAGCTTGCACAGTATGCAATTGAGCTACTGGCCTGTCCTGCATCCAGCGTTCTTTCGGAACGCACATTCAGTGCTGCTGGAGGCTTTGTAACCGATGCACAGGGTGCGTCTGTCCACCGACTCGGTCGATCGACTGACCTTCATAAAAATGAATCAGTCTTGGATCACCACCAGCTACCAAGCACCTGATGCTGATGTAACCGAATACATTTTTTTGAAATGTCAGATCCCTTCAAAGACGGCCTATGCTGATGCTGAGTGACTATCCTGTTATACTGAGTAATTATCCTCTTCCTCCTCAATGATCATGATGATAGCTTGTAAGAACATTTTTGGTTCTGGGTGCCGCCAGTCCTGCCACCAGTGCCTAAGGCCCAATTTTTCAGCCCCTGTTTAACAGGGGCATGTAATTACAATTTTACATGCAATACTTTACAGCAGGGCTAGTTCCTGCGCTCCAGCTAGAGTATCTGTGAGGGCTTGCAGTGTTGTGGCACCAGCACCAGTGCCTAAGGCTCACTTTTTCAGCCCCTGTTTAACAGGGGCGTGCAATTTTTGATGCAATTCTTTGCAGCAGTCTTTATGCTCCCATTTAATCTCCCTTCAAAATGCTTGCTGCTATGTTTATAATCTATGTGAGCCCAATTCAGTCTTTTTACTACTTCAGAGTGCTGCACAAATATTTCCAATAAAGATACAGAATCCCTAATATCGAGTCTGAATGACATCTCTGTGATTGCACCATGCCTAGTGGATCATAAATGTGGCCATCTAGCGACTGTGGCTCTTATAGATTGCTACATCTTACCAATTTTCAATGCAGTTCCGTCACTCTTAATAGAAGCTTTTGCTGCTATCACTTTCTGCTGATTTATTTGTGCTCAAGGAATGCAGCCTTGGATTTTGTACATATTTTATGATGATAGCAATCAGCATGTGTGATTGGTGAATGAACTGATTGGCATGGACTTTGAGCTATTTTTAGTTATGACATTGGGGTTTGTTGCACACTATATAATCTTTCAACAGTTGCAACCATTGAGGGTCATCTTAGTGACCACCTGGGTGATTGTCCTGTATGGTTTATCTCATACAGTATATAGGTTTGTTACCCTTCCCAGTGGTCACTAATGGGATCACATGATGGTAGTTTGTAAACCTGTTCTTTCTAAGACAATGTTGTGAGTGGGCAATGGTTGTGGATATCTCCAGCTATTTCTATTTGTTGATTGAGCCATATTTATAGTGTATTTTTAAATTTGATAATGAATAAACTTGTGTATATTTTTGGATAAAGAACTTGTAGTCGGCATCAATGCCACTTAGTCCTATTAAGTAAGGGCTGCAACTAGGGGGGCAGCTGCCCCGGGCACTGCATTAAGAGGGGGGACGCCAGTCTCATCCAATCTTCTCCCCCTGCCGCTCCCCCGGTGCCCTGTCTCCTCTACATTAAATGTGGTAGAGCTGCAGAAGTTGAGGAGATCGGGTGTCAGGAAGCTGCAGGGAGAGAAGATGGGATGAGACAGTGATCAGTCTTTCACATGCCACAGAGCTCATCCCGAGAGCCAAGTATCATTGAAGTTTATGGAGGAGATTAGAAGCTGAGTGCTGGGGAGGGATCAGAGGTGATTGGCAGGAGGAGCGGTCCTCTGTACCTCACACACCCCTTCACTCATCGGCATGCAATGACAGTGCTCCTTTCTACCCATTTTCTGCATGGATCTCCTGGTTATTTCCCCCTCTCATCATTGTTTATGGTGCTGTCTGTCAGTGGTGAAAGCTTTATCAATATCACAAACAACACACAGGTTTTGTTTTTTGTTTTCTCTTCTTTTTTTAAAGCTGTCCTTGTTTTCCAAGTCAGGAGGATTTTATTTTTGGATTTCGCTGCGTAGGGAGCTGCAAGGCTGAATTTTTTTTTTAGTAGATTCACTATTGTTTTTAAGTTTTCAGTAGTGGTCAGCACCCCTTAAGTTATCACTTTAAAAGCTGCTATTTTTGATTGCACTGCTCTACTGACACCTGGACAGGCAGGGTGGCTCGAGCGGCATTTACTCTCCTTTCCTGCATTTAGTGGCTGCAGGAAGAAAAAACAGCCCATTGATTCTAGTAAATGCTGCCCCGCCTCTCCAAGTTTTATTTTTCTCTGTTGCTCGGGCCTTAAAAAATAAAATAACAGCTGATACCATTCACTGCTCCACTGACATGATCCACTGCCATACTGATACCAACCTCTGCTCTACTGACCCTGTCCTCTGCCCTACCGACACCATCCACTGCTCTACTGACTAGCACCATTTATGGCCCTACTGATACCATTCACTGTCCTACTGACACCGTCCTCTGCCCTACTGACACTGTCCTCTGCTCTACTGACACTCTCCACTGCTCTGCTGACTACCACCATCCATGGCCCTACTGATACCATTCACTGTCTTACTGACACTGTCCTCTGCCCTACTGACACCGCCCTCTGCCCTACTGACACCGTCCTCTGCTCTACTGACACTATCCACTGCTGTACTGACACTGTCCTCTGCCCTACTGACTCCGTCCTCTGTTCTACTGACACTGTCCACTGCTCTACTGACAGCGTCCTCAGCCGCACTGACACTAACCTCTTCTCTATTGACACCATCCACTCAACTACTGACACCATCCACTGCAATACTGATACGTTCCACTGCTCTACTGACACCATCCTCTGCCCTACTGACACAAACTTCTGCTCTACTGACACTGTCCACACACCATCCACTACACTATGTTAACTGTCCACACAACGTCCACTGCCCTACTGACACTATCCACTGATCTACTGAAACCATCCTGTGCCCTACTGGCACTAACCTCTGCTCTATTGACACTGTCCACACAGCATCCACTACACTACGTTAACTGTCCACACACCATCCACTGCCCTACTGACACTGTCCACTACTCTACTGACTAACACTGTCCACTATTAAGGTAGGCTAAGTTCATATTTTTACAGTGACATTTGTTTTATTAATCTTAGCATATTTTATGGGTACAAGAATGCTTTTGTTTTATTTAACACTTCCCCTCTAATCTACTCCCACACCCACACCCACTGTGTGCACCACGTTGCTACTCTCATTGGGGCACCCAAAGGTGTCCCAAATCTTTTACAATCCTATAGTATATTCTACAAAAACAAAAAAATTGCAGAATGACTCTAAAGTGTTTGGCTTGCAGAAAAGGTGGCAAACATAACTGCCACACCAGAGAAAAAGCAGCTTTATAAGCTGATTTTAAACCTCACCTTTGTGACAGATTAGGAGGGGCACTGTTAGGATGGAAAAAGATCTCAGAGAAGCAGACATTAATAAAGACCTGCTTCTTGGCTCACTTCTTCTTTCCCAGTGGCATTCTTCCTAGCCTGCTATGGAAGTGAGGCTTGAATTCGCCTTATTCAAACATCAACTAGGTGGTGATTATGTAGGCCTTTGCGATACGTGCAGTGAGTCACTTTTACCAAAACTTCAAAATTACTTACAAGCCTTAACTTCTGCTGAACCTTGAACTCTTTGCTCCTCCCATGAACTTCCTGATTTAAGCCATGTCTCTGCACTTCCTGTTTGCCAGATTATTGTGCTCTCTTCAGCCAGAATCTCGCTCTCATCTTCCCTGCTGCCGTCCATATTGTACTACAACTTATTTTACTGACTACACTTCTACTTGATCCTTACCTGCTTATCTGCTTGTGGACCCCGGTTTGCTCACATCCTGGTGGGGCAATCCTGAGGACTGTGACCTGGTACTAACACACAGCAAAACCTATCTCTTCCATCAGGAGCTCTGATGAACATTGGTTAATACTTAGACTCCGCACCTCAGGTGACTGCCTGTGTACCTATCCTATTGGTCAGTAGTTGTCCCACTACTGCTACAGCAACTGGTCCTTGAGCCTGACCCCTGATCATGACAGAATAATCTGGCCCAAAGATGGATATGCTATGGGTAGCAAATTGCTAAGCTGCAGGAATTCAGTATTACCTACTGAGAGAAGGTTGCCAAACTAGAGAGTATGGTGGAAAGGCAACAGGGGGAGATTCATACTCTGCAGAGACAAATGGTGGACCAGGGGGATACTAAAACACATATGCCTCAGCCTTAACCATCTAAGTTTAATGGAGACCACCGCAATTACAGTAAAGTGGTTTATTTAATCAGTGTAGTTTATATTTCCGCTGCATTTCCCTCTGAGAAAAGGATCCCAACCGCTGTGCTACTGCTGAAGCAAAGTTGCATAGTCTGTGGCAGGGTAAACTTTCTCGCTGAGTACACAGCTGAATTCAGATGTTGAATCACAGATACCACTTGGAACCCTGCAGCACCAAAGTGCCAGAACCGCCAAGGGCTTTATGAACAGGTAATGGATGAGCTTTCCAGAGTTGAGACTCCTAATGATCTTGCGGCCTTCATCCAATTATATATCCAAATTGATCAGAGACTTATAAAAAGAAGTAATGAGAGGCTGGTATTGTTTGGAAGTAAGGGTAGCATGCGTTTCTCTGCTAGTCTATTCGTTTAGCGGGATTCCAAAGTCTCTCCGGTTTCTATCACTCCCAAGCAGGTTGATGCTATTAGGAGATCCATTTCCATTCAGGAGAAAGACATTCAGAAATCGTATGTCTATATTGTGGGGACTCTGATCATTACCCAGTTAATTGTCCTGACAAAGTTAGAAGAACTATTGCTGCGACTGATGTGGTTGTGCCTGAACAAATAAACTCCATTAGCCAGTCTATCTCCCCATTGGTTCATGAAGAAAATAAAGTGAGTATTAAACTTATCTCCAAGAGCATTGAAATTCATTGCTCTGATATCCTGGACTCTGGGGCTGGGGGGGACCTTATGGACATAGAATTTGCCCACAGCAATAATATTCAAACAAGCAAACAAGAAATAAATCTGCCCCTATCGATATGGAGACTGTGGATGGATCGTCCTTAACTTCTGGACCTGTTACCCATAAAACAGTTTTCCTGATACAGCAATTCTCTAATTTAAGGCTGATCATCATAAGGCCATCAGTTTTCAGCTGATTATGTCACCCAAATTTCCTGTCATCCTGTGCATTCCTTGGTTTTCCACCCATAATCCATCCATCAACTGGGAAGCATGGATTATAAATTGTATGTCCACCTACTGCGAGGAATACTGTAGAGAATCTTGTCGAACAAGTTCTCCACTGGTCAAGGAATCACAGGTGGATGTGGTTACTACGCAGTCATATGACAACCTGTCTCAACAATACCATGAGTTCTGAGATATCTATGATAAGAAGAATGCATATCAGTTACCTTCTCATCGCCCATATGATTGTTCCATTTAACTGCTCCCAGGGCCTGAAATGCCTTTTGGCCGGCTTTTCAATCTGTCAGAACCTGAATTAAAGGTACTCAGGGAGTGGCTTGATAGGAATTTAGAGAAAGGCTTCATCAGACCCTCGATGTCTCCTGCAGCGACAGCCTGTTTGTTGAAAAGAAAGACTCCACCATGTATCCATGCATTGACTACAGGGTCTTGAATAAAATCACTATTAAAAACCATTATGCACTTCCTTTAATCTCTGAAATGTTGGAAACACTCCACTTTGCCAAAGTCACTACAAAACTAAACTTACATGGGGGCATATAACCCCATCCGCATTCTTCAAGGAGATGAATAGAACACCACCTTTAGAACTAGATATGGGCATTTTGAGTCCTTGGTTATGCCTTTTGGCCTCTCCAACTTTCCTGCAACTTTCCAACACTTCATCAATTATGCTTTTTGAGATCTATTGGATCAATCTTTTCTTATAACCTGGAGGAGCATCGCAAGCATATTTGCACTGTCTTTAAAGGGTTAAGGAAGGAAGGAACCGACTTTATAGTAAATCAGAGAAATGTGAGTTTGAATGAACCCAGATGCAGTTCTTGGGATATATTATTTCTCCTAAAGGTGTAAGAGTGGATCCTGGGACTATCAAAGCAGTGGTGGGTTGGCCTGCCCCTGCAAAATGTTAAGGAAATACAACAATTTGTTGGATTTGACAAATTTTACAGAAGGTAATAGTCACCTAAGAAACAGACTGCTTTCATTAGGCCCCTTTCACGCATGCTGTCAGTTTGTCAGTTTTTCATCCATCCATTGACAGAAAAACGGACATCAATGCATCTCTACGGTAAAACTGATGTAAATGGATGATCATCCATTTACATCAGTTTACATCCGCATCTTTAATCATCTGGGTTTTTTTTAACTGCTCAAAGCTCTTTTTTTCTTCCATTAAAAAACAAATCGAATGAAAAATGGATGTAAACTGACAAATCGTTTTTGCATTGGTATTCGATGCAAAAAGAAAAACGATGAGCACGGATGAAAAACTGATGAGCACTGATGAAAAATTGATGAACGCAGATAAAAAACTGATGATCGCGCACAGATGAAAAACTTATGAGCACTGATGAAAAAGGGATAAAATTTGATGAGAACTGATGAAAACCTGATGAAAAACTGATGAATACTTCATTCATTTTAACGTGACTGAACTGATGAAATGAACGGTATGCATGTGTCAAAAATATTGGTACATCCCGATCCTGAAGTTCCTTTTATAGTTTGCTGTGGGAGCAATCCTTTCTCAGCAAAAAAAGAGAAAGAATGCAGCTTTATCCTTGTGCATATTTCTCTCGCTTAAAGCAAAGATCCACCAAAAAATGGAACTTCCGCTTTAAGTGTTGGTGACCCCCTGACATGCCACATTTGGCATGTCATTTTTTGGGGGGGAACTGGTACCCTGTTTTTAGGCACCCAGCTCCCACTTCCTTCCCTGGCGCCGCTGTGCTGGAAGCAAGATCACCTTCTCTCTCCCTGCAATCTTCTGGGACATGTCGCAGGTCCCAAAAGATTGTCCAGCCTTTCACTGCGTGCAGCGCGGCTTGCGCATGTGCAGTGTGCACCCAGCTGTGAAGCCACACCTGGGTGTCCACAGTTAGAATGCCAGCGCTACGGAGAGGAGGGGGAGAGGAGCGGGACTTTCGTGTGCTCACATCGCTGGCTGTGGGACAGGTAAGTGTTTGATTATTAAAAGTCAGCAGTAGGGATGAGCCGAACACCCCCTGTTCAGTTTGCACCAGAACATGCAAAAAATTTGTTCGAACACGCGAACACCGTTAAAGTCTATGGGACACGAACATGAATAATCAAAAATGCTAATTTTAAAGGCTTATATGCAAGTTATTGTCATAAAAAGTGTCTGGGGACCTGGGTCCTGCCCCAGGGGACATGGATCTATGCGAAAAAAAGTTTTAAAAACGGACGTTTTTTCGGGAGCAGTGATTTTAATAATGCTTAAAGTAAAACAATAAAAGTGTAATATTCCTTTAAATTTCGTACCTGGGGGGTGTCTATAGTATGCCTGTAAAGGGGCGCATGTTTCCCGTGTTTAGAACAGTCTGGCAGCAAAATGACATTTCAAAGGAAAAAAAGTCATTTAAAACTACTCGCGGCTATTAATGAATTGCCGGTCCGACAATACACATAAAAGTTCATTGATAAAAACGGCATGGGAATTCCCCACAGGGGAACCCTGAACCAAAATTAAAAAAAAAAAAAATGTTGTGGGAGGTCCCCCTAAATTCCATACCAGGCCCTTCAGGTCTGGTATGAATATTAAGGGGAACCCCGGCAAAAAATGTTTTTAAAAAATGGCGTGGGGTTCCCCTCAAAATTTATACCAGACCCTTCAGGTCTGGTATGGATTTTAAGGGGAACCCCACGCCAAAATGAAAAAAAAAATAGCGTGGGGTCCCCCCAAAAATTCATACCAGACCCTTATCCGAGCATGCAACCTGGAAGGACACAGAAAAAGAGGGGGGACGAGAGAGCGCCCCCCTCCTGAACCGTACCAGGCCACATGCCCTCAACATTGGGAGGGTGCTTTGGGGTAGCCCCCAAAACACCTTGCCCCCATGTTGATGGGGACAAGGCCTCATCCCCACAACCCTTGCCCGGTGGTTGTGGGGGTCTGCGGGAGGGGGGCTCATCGGAATCTGGAAGCCCCCTTTAACAAGGAGACCCCCAGATCCCGGCCCTCCCCCTTGTGTGAAATGGTAAGAGGGTACAAAAGTACCCTTACCATTTCACAAAAAAAGTGTCAAACATGTTAAAAATTACAAGAGACAGTTTTTGCCAATTTTTAGATGCTTCTTCTTTCTTCTATCTTCTTTCTACTATCTTCTATCTTCTATCTTCCTTCGGTTTCTTCCTCCATCTTCTTCTTCTTCTGGTTCTTCTGGTTCTTCTGGTTCTTCCTCCGGTGTTCTTGTCCGGCATCTTCCTCCGCGGTGTCTTCTTCCCTTCTTCTTCTCGGGCCGCTCTGCAACCACCATGATGTGAGGCTCCCGCTGTGTGACGCTTCTACTCTTCCTGAAGGGTATGGTATAGATTTTAAGGGGGACCCCACGACATATTTTAAAAAATTTTGGCCAGGGTTCCCCTTAATAACCATACCAGACCTGAAGGGCCTGTTATGGAATTTAGGGGGAACCCCCACGTAATTTGTTTTTTTTAATTTTGGTTCGGGGTTCCCCCGTTTTATCAATGAATTTTTATGTGTATTGTCGGACCGGCAATTCATTAATAGCCGCAAGTAGTTTTAAATGACTTTTTTTCCTTTGAAATGTCATTTTGCTGTAAGACTGTTCTAAACACGAGAAATATTAAAGGAATTTTACACTTTTATTGTTTCACTTTAAGCATTATTAAAATCACTGCTCCCAAAAAAATGGCCGTTTTTAAAACTTTTTTTTGCATTGATCCATGTCCCCTGGGGCAGGACCCAGGTCCCCAAACACTTTTTATGACAATACCATGCATATAAGCCTTTAAAATTAGCACTTTTGATTTCTCCTATAGACTTTTAAAGGGTGTTCCGCGGCTTTCAAATTTGCCACGAACACCCCAAATTGTTCGCTGTTCGGCGAACTGGCGAACAGCTGATGTTCGAGTTGAACATGAGTTCGACCCGAACTCGAAGCTCATCCCTATTCAGCAGCTACACAGCAAAGTGTAGCTGCTGACTTTTAAATGGGTCGGAACCCCGCTTTAATATCGTCATCTGAAAAGAATTATGACATTGGGAATAAGGAGTTTCTGGCAATTAAGGGAGTCTATTCTAAATGGAGGCATCTGCTGGAAGGGGCTAAGCTTCCGGTAACTGTTCTTACCGATCACAAAAGTCAATACATTTTTTTTAGACAAGCACTTTGGTCGCTGTTTTTTCCCAGGTTTAATTTTATTTCGTATTGACCTGAGTTTAAGGAATCGTAAGGCCAATACCTTATCAAGGATGATGACTGAACCTCTCCAGGAAGGCAACTCTGAATGTACAATCCTGCCTCAAAACAACTTTCTAGGGGCCACGAGTTTCAAGACATTCTTGAGTCTTCTCAAAGAGTATAAAAATGGCTCACTTCTCAATCATCCTCCTATTAACCTTGAGTACAATAACAGCTTTTGGAATCATGCACATTGTCTCTGTACCTGAATCTGCTCAGGTTGAAGTCCTCAGGTTCATGACTCAAAACTTGCGGAGCATTTTGTGGTTTCAAAGACTTTGTCAAGTTCCTTTTGGTGGCCTGGCAATAAGAAAGATTTCAAACACTATGTGGCCTCATGCCTGACCTGTGCACGCAAATGCCTTTGGGGTTGGTCCAGCCACTCCCTGTTCCATTAAGACCATGTAGGTCAATTTATATGAACTTTGTGGTAGATTTACTTCCCTCAAAAGAAATTACCACTATCTCAGTCATCATCGATCATATCACTAATAGGGATGGGCTTTATGTTCGGGTCGAACATGAGTAAAAATAAAAAAAAGTGTTTGGAGACCTGGGTCCTGCTCCAGGGGGCATGTATCAATGCAAAAAAAAATCTTTAAAATGTCTGTTTTTTTTAGAAGCAGTGATTTTAATAATGCTTAAAGTGAAACAATAAAAGTGTAATATTTCTTTAAATTTCATACTTGAGGGGTGTCTATAGTATGCCTGTAAACAGTTAGAACAGTCTGTTTCTTAAGGAAAAAAGTCATTTAAAACTACTCGCGACTATAACGAATTGTCGGTCCGGCAATACACATAAAAGTTCATTGAAAAAAACGGCATGGGATACCTCCACAGGGGAACCCAGAACCAAAATTTAAAAAAAAAAGCAAAAATGCGTGGGGGTCAGTCCAAATTGCATACCAGGCCCTTCAGGTTTGGTATGGATATTAAGGGGAACCCCGCGCCAAAATTTTAAAAAAAATGGCGTGGGTGTCCCCCCAAAATCCATGCCAGACCCTTATCCAAGCACGCAACCTGGCAGGCCGCAGGAAAAGAGGGGGCATGAGAGATCAGCCCCCCAAAGCATCTTGTCCCCATGTTGATGGGGAGAAGGACCTCATCCCCACAACCCTTGCCCGGTGGTTGTGGGGGTCTGTGGGTGGGGGGCTTATCAGAATCTGGAAGCCCCCTTTAACAAGGGGACCCCCAGATCCCGGCCCCCCCTGTGTGAATTGGTAATGGGGTACAAATGTACCCCTACCATTTCACAAAAAAAGTGTCAAAAATGTTAAAAAAAGAAAATAGACGGTTTTTGACAATTCCTTTATTAATGTCTTCTTCTTTCCCCACTTTTTCTTCCATCTACTTCTGGTCTTCCTTCGGTGTTCTTCTTCTTCCTCCATCTTGTTCTTCCCCCGCTTCTTCCTCTATCTTCCTCCACTTCTTTCTCCGGTCTTCTCATCCTGCATCTTCCTCCGGCTTCTTCTTCTCCACATCGTTCTCCGATCCGCCTCAATGGGAGTCTCCCGCTGTGTGACGCTTCTGTTCAGGTGACAACTCTTATATAATGGACAGCGGGGCCATCCAGTGACCCTACCCTCTGACGCATGGGGACTTCCCTATGGCTTTCCCCGCAGTGTCAGAGGGGGCTGGGTCACCTATTTACGTAAACAGGTGACCCCGCCCCCTCTGACAACAGTAGTAGTTTTAAATGACTTTTTTTCCTTTAGAAATGTCATTTGCTGTCAGATTGTTCTAAACAGGGGAAACATGCACCACTTTACAGGCATACTATAGGCACCCCCCAGGTACGAAATTTAAATGAATATTACACTTTTTTTGTTTCACTTTAAGCATTATTAAAATCACTTCTCCCAAAAAAATGTCAGTTTTTAAAACTTTTCTTTGCATTGATACATGTCCCCTGGGGCAGGACCCAGGTCCCCAAACACTTTTTAAGACAATACCATGCATATAAGCCTTTAAAATTAGCACTTTTGATTTTTCATGTTCGTGTCCCATAGACTTTACCGGTGTTCACGGGTTCAAACAAATTTTTTGCCTGTTCGCATGTTCTGGTGCGAACCGAACAGGGGGGTGTTCAGCCCATCCCTACTTGCTAACATGGCTCATTTTATACATATTAAGGAGGCACCTTTTGCCAAATGAACCGTAGAGTAAATGGTTTGAGAAATATTTAAACTACAGGTATAAAGAACTACAGTAAGTATTTAAACCACAGTATGAAGATTCACCCTGTTTTTAATATAACACTACTCAAACCCTTTCATAAAAATCCTTTTTCTGAAAGAATTATTCCACCTCATCCACCTGTGGAGGTACAGAGTGAAGAAGAATTTGTGGTGGTGAAAATTTGATTGGATCTTTAGGAATAAATGACAATATCTGGTTCAATGGGAGTTGGGCCAGAAGAACAATTTTGGGAACCTGAGGAGAACGCTCATGTTCCTAGATTAACAAGAGGATTCCACCAAAGGTTTTCTCACAAACCATGCCCTTAGACATCCAGGGGACATCTGGGAGGAGGGAAGTACTGTCAGGGCCTTAACTTGAACCTGGGACCTCTGCTGTCTCTTGTGATGATTCTTCTCACTGAGCTACCTGAGATGCTGGACAGCACCCTGTCTGATCCATTGGACAACCCCACCTTGTGCCTTGACTTCTGCTGAACCTTGAACTTCTTGATTTAAGCCATGTCTTTGCACTTCCTGTTTGCCAGATTGTTGTGCCCTCTGCAGCCAGTCTCTCACATTTTTCTTCCCTTCTTCTGACCATATTGTGCTACCACTCGTTATCGACCCTTGCCTTGCTCCTCGACTACGCTTTTGCCTGATTCCAATCTGCAACTATTCTTAACTGACTTTTGGCTTGTTTAACTGACTACACTTCTGTTTGATCCTTACCTGCTTATCCACTTCTGGACCCCAGCTTGCTCACCTCCTGGTACGGAGATCCTGAGGACCATGACATGGTACTAATACGCAGCAAATTCTATCTGTACCATTGAGTGCTCTGATGAACACCGGTTAGTATTATGCCCCGTACACACGGTCGGATTTTCCGATGGAAAATGTGTGATAGGACCTTGTTGTTGGAAATTCCGACCATGTGTGGGCTCCATCACACATTTTCCATCGGATTTTCCGACACACAAAGTTTGAGAGCAGGCTATAAAATTTTCCGACAACAAAATCCATTGTCGGAAATTCCGATCGTGTGTACACAAATCCGATGCACAAAGTGCCACGCATGCTCAGAATAAATAAAGAGATGAAAGCTATTGGCTACTGCCCTGTTTATAGTCCCGACGTACGTGTTTTACGTCACCGCATTCAGAATGATCGGATTTTCCGACAACTTTGTTTGACTGTACAGTATGTATGCAAGACAAGTTTGAGCCAACATCCGTCGGAAAAAATCCTAGGATTTTGTTGTCGGAATGTCCAATCAATGTCCGTCCGTGTGTACGGGGCATTAGACTCCACAATTGAGGTGAGCTTGTGTCATCTGCCAGGGTGACTGCCTGTGTACCTATCCTGCTGGTCATTGATAATCCTACTACTGCTATAGCAACTGGTCTTCAAGCCTGACCCCTGATAGTGACAATCCTATGGCTTATTTATGTACTGTATTTATTACACTTGAACTTTCCCTCTCTGGGTAGGGGGCTGACTGTTTGTGGATGGGAAAATTCTCTCTCAGGGTGGGGGGTGCTGAACTTTGCCCCAGGTGAAAGAACGTCTTGCTTCACCACTGCTGCTGATCACCAAAAATTGGGCTACAGTTTTCCAACTGACCACCAATGATGGGGCTACATTCTTTACACTGACAACCAGTGATGAGGCTACATTCTTAATGACGACCAATGATAACATTACATTCCTCCTACTAATAACCAGGGATGAGGTTGCATTCTTTCTACTGACAACCAATTATGGGAGTACGTTCCTTGCACTGGCCACCAGTGATGGGGCTATATTTTTCCCAGTAATCAGTAATGATGAGGCACTGTCTTCTGACTACATTAATGAGGCACCATTTCTACCATTCACCACTGCTAAGGACTTTATTACTCCTAATGACATCAGAGCTTTTATTACTCCCCTACCCAGACTATTGATGCATGGGCATTTATTATTTCTACTGTCACCTGGGAATTTTTTACTCCTACTAACAACCAATACCATTTATTACTCCCACTGACCATGGACACTGGGGCATCTATTGCTCCCACTGGTCAGTGGTCACTAATACCAGGGCATATGCAATGCATATTGAGCATTGACACCAGTTCATTACTCCCAAATGTGGAGCTACCCCCTCAGGAACCACTGAGTATTGTAGAACCCCCGTCCACCTTGGGCGAGGCATGACCCCTGCTGCATGACCCTTGCTGACACAACCATAACACTGTAACCAAATGTCACCTGAAGGATAAACACACCACTTTGATGAAGCAAATATTTGGTTTATGTAAGATTTAGGGAGTAATATCAGCACAAAATCAACATATAATTGTATACAAAGAGAGTCATATGTAACAAAGTAAGCACTAAAACATATAACAGTGCCACTTTAAATAAATCCAATTGTCCTGCAGGACGTATGCCCTGTACACACGATGAGACATTGATCGGACATTCCGACAACAAAATCCATGGATTTTTTCCAACGGATGTTGGCTCAAACTTGTTTTGCATACACACGGTCGCACAAAGTTGTTGGAAAATCCGATCGTTCTGAACGCGGTGACGTAAAACACATACGTTGGGACTATAAACGGGGCAGCAGCCAATAGCTTTCGTCTCTTAATTTATTCTGAGCATGCGTGGCACTTTGTGCATCGGAATTATCCACACACGCTCAGAATTTACGCAGATTTTGTTGTTGGAAAATTTTATAGCCTGCTCTCAAACTTTGTGTGTTGGAAATTCCGATGGAAAAAGTCTGATGGAGCCCACACACTGTCGGAATTTCCGACAACAAGCTCCGATCGCACATATTCCGTCGGAAAGTCCAACCGTGTGTACAGGGCATTAGAGTTTTAACATATGCCTCCTACTGAGAGAAAAATGTCTCAAACAAGCATAAAATGAGAGAACAAAGAATGTTAGGCTAGCTCGCTTGTGGGCTCTCAGTAATCAGAGCCAGGGCTCACTCTCTGAGAGTTTTGGCAAGGAAGAAAAATGGCCTGTATAGAACCTATCACTAAATATGGGAAAACTCTTCTGCCCGCTTGATGAAGCTCTTTACGTTGGTGCACATTGGAGGTGTAGCCCCTTTGTTTGATAACACTTCCCCAGAAATGATAACACAGCAGGCAAAGTTCCCCTCTGTTAAAGGTGATAAGCTGGGAAGTCACCTTAAAGATGTCAAAAAGTTGCAAAAGGTTATTCAAACTGAAGAAAGGTAAGGGCAGAATTTCGCATTAATGTGTACCTTTAAGAGTAGAACTTGACTTGTGGAACTTTTGGCTTCCCTGGATGGAATAGGCTTGAGGTAATATATATTCACAGTCCCTACCTAATCAGACAGCAGAAGGCATCATAAATAATATCCTGCGTGCAGTACTTCAGTGGCTGGCTAGCATGGATAGACCGCAGCAATGATTGTGCTACAGAGCCTGTGTCTCTATGTGGCAGTCTGTGTTGTGAAAATCTTGAACTCGAGTAACTGGCAATAATAACAAGTGAGCCTGTAGCATGTAGTGGTGTCGTATGGGTTAAGAATCCTTTCACCCAGTACTTCAAGGTATCTGTGTGAAATGATGGCCTTGCTGCTTGGGGGCCCCCCTTTCTCGATATACTCCCGCACGTGTAGTGCTGCCGATGGCGATGATCGATCTGTCTGCCTGCAGGACCAACTATCCTGCCTCTCACTATGATCAGTGATCTATAAATTCTCTTCTCCACACTCCGACTCAATCCTCTTTAGGTTTTTAGGTCTTTGGGAACTCTTTAGGTTCCCAGGCTTTTCTTTTAATATGCTCCCACCCCTGTTGCATAATCACATGGACTTTGTAGTTCTCTTCCAGCTTATCTGAATGGAAGGGTCCTGCCTGCAGCATACAAGTTCCAGGATTCTTAGCATGGTTGTATTAGTTTCTGTGTCCACTAAACTGTAAAGCACTGCTATCTTGTGGCCATTTTATAATCTGCAATCATAAATAATGCAGTGTGATACACAAATTCCACCAGTTTTGGGGTATTTATTATTCCCACTAGCCTCTGATGCCTGAGCATTTTTTATTACTAGTGGTCAGTCACTGTTGCTGGGACATTGTTACTGACCTCTGACACTAGGGATTTGTTTACTAAGTTTTTGGACCGCTGTATTAAAGGCTTTAGATGCACTTTAAAGCTTAACTAATGTAAATAAAAAAAAAAGTATAACATATTGCAGCGTACCAGCCCATACATGTGATAGCTGGATTCGTTCTTTGGGGGGGGGGGGGGGTTTCTTCTTTATTTTCACCTGGTGATCTGGCCAGTAACACACTTCCTGTCTTAGAATGGTACCCTTACACCTCCACTGTATCTATGGAGGAGCAGTGTAGCCCCTATTGGACAGCAACATTGTCAACCATGGGAGAATGTACTGTTAAATGGACTAGTAGATTTAGATGGACTTTAATTGAGTGACTATTAAAGTGACTTTAAAATCTAACTCCGGCTAACACTTTCTAAGTAGTTTTAGAAACAGTTTTATATTTCTTTTGGGATTAAATTAGAAGTCTAGTCAAATACTTACTATATCTAAACCTACTCCCACACCCATTTTAAGCACTATTCTAACTGTCCTGTAGAGGAAAGGTGTCTATGTTTACCTAATCTAAGGGTTCACAGGTCCAGTCACATGATCAGCTCCCAACACTGGCTTCAGTGTAGAGAAGAGACAGACAACAATGGCTGTCCTATAGTAAGCCAATGGCCAGTCACACAATGTTTGAATCGTTTATGAACAAAAACCAAGAAGAGGGGTATGTATATTTAGAATATCACCAAACACTGTTTGGTGTTCTGCCCTCTAACCAAGCATATGTAAAGCAAAAAAGAGGGGGGCGGTTAATCTTAAGTGGAGGTAAAGCTCCCACCATAGGTAACCAAGCAGTTAATTAGGCAGAAATTGGACTATTGGGTAGTGTAAAAAATATGTATTTGATTGTATCAAAATTCCAATAAAAAGTATATATTACGAAATTTAAGCACACAATATATCAAAAAGCATCCCATCACCATACCTCTAAAAACAAACAACAATGTCACAATATAATGTGCCCGGACTGATTATCTATGTGTGCTGCATGCACCAGTGAAAACTCCCACAAGGGATATAAACAGGAATTCCTATATTCAAATCACTGGTATCTGCAGTGAGCTGCAGATACCAGTAATTTGCATATAGGAATTTTGATACAATAAAATAAAATACATGTTTTTACACTACCCAATAGTCCAATTTCTGCCTAATTAACTGCTTAGTTACCTATGGTGGGAGCTTTACCCCCACTTAGGATTAACGTCCTCCCTCTTTTTTGCTTTGAATTGTTCATGAGCAGGCTGAATGTTCCAAGTGGATCAATCGATCAACTTAAGTACAACCAGCCTGCCGGATTCTCTTGTGATTATCGCTAGTGGCTTCTCCCGGCGGGAGAAGACAATTGCTGATTCCCCTGTCAACACTGCCTGTGTTGATGGGGAAATGTTTTTTTTGCAACCCGTGGTTACAGGAAAGGAATTTGCACTGTGTATGGCCAGCCTATGGGTGATGATCTCTCCTCTTCACTGAAGCTGGCTGCCTGGGGAGATAATGTGACCAGACCGGAGCGCCCTCAGCATAGAAAAGTATAGACATCTTTCCTTTACAGGGTATTTAAAAGCATTTGACTGGGCTGCTTCTTTAAAGTGGTTGTTAAGCCACTCTAACCTGTTTGCACCATCAGCACTGCCTCCTATTGTAGTGTCCCCCTCTGTGTATGATTTATAAAAATAAATGCTGCAAATGCCTCATTTCAGAGCCGAAATCGCAATCACTTGATCGGCCAGATCTCTCCTTTCCTCCCCTGAGAGATACAGTGGGCGGGGCCGAGATTCCCCTGCTGATGTCAGTCAGGAGGGGAGGAGGAGGGGGGAAGGAGAGGAGGAGAGATCTGGCCGGTCATGTGATCGCGATCTCCGCTCTGAAGGTATTTGCAGCATTTATCTTTATACACAGAGAGGGACACTACAATAGGAGGCAGCGCAGATGGTGCATACAGGTTAGTGTTATGCAAGCAGCAGGAGGGGGGGTGGCACTGTCACCAGCACAGAGGAGACAGAGAGCAGGGCTGTGTATGATGGAGGCATGTAAACTGACCACGGTGTCAGGGCTCAGCAGCCATAATACACTGTGGTCAGTTTACAGGGGAGAGAGTAGAAACTGGCAGGATCAGCCATGTTTTTTAGGTGTTACAGAGGGCCAAATGACACAGCACAAGCACTGTGTCATATAACATGCTTTAAAGGAGCAGGATCCATTTTTTGGGGGGGTTAACAAACGCCTTTAGGATTTTAACTAAACAAATAAAAGCGGACCATTGTAAGCCCCCTGTCAGTGATAATGTCTTGTCCCAACCTTGAAATTGCCCCTTTTGCTGAACAGCTGGGTCTCCTAAAGGAAGTTGGAAATTAACAGACTTACTGGCAGTATCAACAGTTAATAAATCTATATTACACGCTATTGATCTATGTTGATGCTATTAACAGATGGCATCATATATGTAATTTCTGATTTTGCCCATAGTTTCACTTTAGGCTACTTCCTTTTGTATTTTTAGTTTATTAATTATTTTATTTTCTTTCTCGAACATCACGGGACACAGAGCCACAGTAATTACTGATGGGTTATATAGGGTATCACTGGTGATTGGACACTGGCACACCCTATCAGGAAGTTCAACCCCCTATATAATCCCTCCCCCTTGCAGAGATACCTCAGTTTTTTTACTCCAGTGTCTTAGGTGATGGACGTGTAAAGATGTCCTGTGCTGAGCTCCAAAGGGAATATCCTATATCTTATACTGGGGCAAGCCAGGCAGACCGGATCCATTCAAAGTGTCCTTTCTAGGCCGAATTGGATGGTACCCGGGCCTCGTGCCCGAAGAAACGAGGTTTTACCTGTAATGCTTCTCTTTTTAGAGAGCTGGACCCCGCATATTAGAAAATGGTTTTCTAGCCTAATTTCTAGCCGGGTGCTTTACGGGCCCAGAACTGCAGGATCCCCCTATTCGTAGGGGGCCCCAGTCTCTGATGGTTTTTTCAAACGGAGCCCACCGTGAGAGGTGAAGATTAGGTCTGTGTAATCTGAACTCTGCGGCTGGATAAGGTAAGAGGAGATTCTACAGAATTTTCTAATTCTAGTAGGTTTCTCCTTTAAGGTAAATGCATGCTATGCCTATTGTGACCACCGGGGGCTGCCAAGAGCACATACCTTCACATGCTTGATGTGTCTGTCTTAGTGTTCATCGCTGCACATGTCTCCCAGCGTCTCAGGCCGGCTGCAAAGGTAGGATGGATGGGGGGATTTCTCATGTTTGAATGTTCCCCCCAGGCTAGAGAGAGGCCACAGGGGTCTAGAAGGTGGTTATACCACTCGGGCACCGCTGCCTCAGGCTGCCATTACCGACCATTGCCTTTTAGGCAGGTCTTCACTACCAGCTTCTCTCCCTCCTCCCCCTCCCCCAGCCTTCCTCCATAGTATTACAGGAGAGTTGGCCAGTGCGGGAAGCGCTCGTTTTTTTCAAAAATCGAGGGGGGGGGGGTAGAGGGGGGGGCGGGACGTCAGCACAGGTGCTTAGACTCCCACTCAGGCCAGCTGCAGGCTATTAAAGGCACTCTGTACAGGTGCACACAGCCTTTTTTTGAGAGGCACAGAGCTGACGGTCGCATGTAAGGTGGGATACAGGCATTCTCCTAGGCAGCATTTACTGAAGTAACACCAGACTGGGCATTGGGTAGCAAGGCTTTTAGCCAGACTACATCGCTCAGCAGGCAGTGTTCATTTTGGATACCTCACACCTTGTTGCTTTGCACTATGGGTAGAAGAGGTTCAAGCACCCCAAGAACCAGAGACACTAGGAGATCTCGTTCAGGTTCTGAGGGCCCCCTGTCAGCAGCATCCTCCCCCCCTGATGGGCCAGGGACGGCTAGCCAGGGAGAGCCGTTGGGGTCAGGGGCTACACCTGCTTCTGGCACTTCATCCCCTGTATACATTACTCAAGAGGTTTTTTCCTCAACCATTAATGGTCTAGAGGAAAGATTAATGGCCGTGATTACGTCTTCACTCAGTAGAAGAAAACGCACTAGGCCAGTGATGGCAAACCTTGGCACCCCAGATGTTTTGAAACTACATTTCCCATGATGCTCACTTATACTGCAGAGTGCATGAGCATCATGGGAAATGTAGTTCCAAAACATGTGGAGTGCCAAGGTTCACCATCACTGCACTAGGCCTTCCTCTGTTCCCCAGACCCTCAGACAGAGGAGCTCTGGGATAAAGGAGACGAATCCCTTTCAGAGGATCGGGAGGGGACGGATGATTCCTCTTCAGAGGAATCAGGTGGAGAGGGACCCTCTGCGACTTCCCAAGAGGAGAAAGTCTTAATGCAGATCCTTACTGGATTGTTCCGCTCCACATTTAAGTTTCCCCTACCTGAAACTGCTAAAGAATTCTCTTCTGCTTTGGGGTCACTGAAACCTTTCCAAGCAGCACAGGCTTTTCCTGTTCATAATTTACTTGAAAAGCTCATTTATTCTGAGTGGGATCACCCAGACAAACGTTTTTTTCCGCCGAGAAAGTTTTCAACACGATGGTAGAAAAGTTTATTAAAATGTGGGGAATACCGGCCATTGATGCCGCCATTTCCTCTGTAAATAACAGTCTGACTTGTCCTGTAGACAATGCTCAGATGTTCAGGGATCCTGTAGATAAAAAGATGGAATCCCTATTGAAAGATGTTTTCTCCTTAGCAGGTTCAGTGGCTCAACCTGCAGTAGCAGTGATTGTAGTCTGTCAATACTTAAGAGACCATGTTAAGCAGGTCATCAAAGTATTACCTGAACAGCAGGCCCAGGGGTTTGCTAACCTTCCAGCGGCCTTATGCTTTGTGGTTGACGCCATTAGAGATTCTATCGTACAAACCTCCCGTCTTTCACAGGGGTTGGTGCATATACGTAGAATCCTATGGTTGAAAAATTGGTCAGCCGAAGCACCATGTAAGAAGCTGCTGGCTGGGTTTCCATTTCGTGGTGCAAGGTTGTTTGGAGAAGACTTGGATAACTATATCAAGAGAACCTCTTGTGGGAAGAGCACTCTCTTACCTGTCAAGAAGAAGAGTAAGCATCCCTTTCAAACAGACTCTTTCCCCAGCGCCAGGGGCTTCAGCCTCCAGGCAGTCTCGACGGCCGCCTCCATCTGGGTCCAGAGACAAGAGTCAATCCCAGGGACAAAAGAAGTCCTGGGGGAAGAAGCCTACTAGGCAAAACACTAAGACCTCTACATAAGGGGGCGTCCCCGCTCACTCGAGTGGGGGGAAGACTGCGACAGTTCTCAGGGCTCTGGCAGGAGGATTTCCAGGACAGATGGGTAATCTCCACGGTAACCTTAGGGTACAAGCTGGAGTTTCAGGAATTTCCCTCTCCTCCGTTCCTCAGATCAAGTGTCCCCAGAGACCCAGAGAACAAGCAGTTGCTCCTTCTAGCGTTAGAGCGACTTTTGTCGCAGGAGGTCATTATGATAGTTCCCGCAAAGGACCAGGGATTGGGCTTCTATTCCAACCTTTTTACGGTCCAAAAGCCAAATGGGGATGTCAGACCCATTCTGGATTTAAGGGATCTGAAACGATTCCTAAGGATTCAATCCTTCCGCATGGAATCAATTCGGACAGTAGTTCCCACCCTGCAGGGAGGAGAATTTCTGGCATCGATAGACATCAGAGATGCATATCTGCATGTGCCCATTTTTCCTGCTCATCAGAAGTTTCTGTGCTTCGAGGTAGGAGGGCGCCATTTCCAATTTGTGGCTCTGCCTTTCAGGATAGCCACTGCACCTCGAATGTTCACAAAGATCTTGGCTCCTCCTCTGGCCAGATTAAGGGCTCAGGGTATAGCTGTCATAGCATACCTAGACGACCTGCTCTTGATAGACCGGTCGATAGCCTCTTTGAATGGAAACTTGAGGACCACAGTCAGGTATCTAGAACACCTGGGTTGGATCCTCAACCTAGAAAAGTCTTTCCTAAAACCAGTAAGAAGACTGGAGTATTTGGGTCTGATTATAGATACAAGCCAGGAGAAAATATTTCTACCCCAGGCAAAGATCGCTGCTTTAAGAGAGCTGATTCTGGCAGTCAGGACCAAGAAGGGTCCCTCTGTCTGCCTTTGTATGAGGCTACTAGGTGTCTTCATTCGAAGCAGTTCCCTATGCTCAGTTTCATTCAAAAATGCTACAACACAGTATTCTGTCGACCTGGAACAAGAAGGTTCAGGCATTAGACCTTCCCATGCACCTGACGCATGCGGTGCGTCAGAGCCTCAATTGGTGGCTCATACCCGAAAACCTGCAGAAGGGGAAATCCTTTCTACCGGTTACCTGGACGGTGGTAACAACAGATGCCAGTCTGTCAGGTTGGAGAGCAGTTCTGGAACAGTCTGCGGTTCAGGGGATATGGTCCGAGAGGACCTTACCCATCAACATTCTGGAGATCCGGGCGATATATCCAGCCCTAAAAGCCTGGACTATCAGGCTACAGGGTTGTCCGGTCAGGATCCAGTCCGACAATGCCACAGCAGTGGCTTATGTCAATCATCAGGGAGGCACCCGGAGCCAAGCTGCTCAAAAGGAGGTGAACCAGATCCTAGTCTGGACAGAGATGCATGTGCCATGCATATCGTCAGTTTTCATGCCGGGAATAGAGAACTGGCAGGCGGACTATCTAAGTCGCCAGCAGTTACTTCCAGGGGAATGGTCTCTGCATCCCGACGTCTTTTGGGCCATATGCCAAAGATGGGGGTTCCAGATGTAGATCTCTTTGCATCCCAATTCAACAAAAAGATAGACAGATTTGTGGCAAGAACAAAAGATCCTCTTGCATGCGGGACGGATGCATTGGTGATTCCGTGGCATCAGTTCTCACTGATTTACGCATTCTCGCCTATTCTGCTACTACCACGACTCCTTCGCAGGATCAGGCAGGAAAGGAAGTCGGTACTTCTGGTGGCCCCCGCTTGGCCCAGAAGGACTTGGTATGCAGAAATAGTAAGGATGACGGTGGGTTCCCCGTGGACCCTACTGGTACGCCCAGACCTGTTATCTCAAGGTCCAGTGTTCCATCCTGCCTTACAAACGCTAAATTTGACGGTTTGGCTATTGAGACCCATGTTCTGAAGAGTTGTGGGCTCTCAGGTCCTGTCATATCTACCTTGATTAATGCAAGGAAGCCAGCTTCCAGGATGATTTATCATATAGTCTGGAAAGCTTATATATCCTGGTGTGAATCCAGAGGTTGGCATCCCAGGAAATATGTCATAGGTAGAATTCTTGATTTTCTACAATTAGGATTAGAGATGAAGCTGGCCTTGAGTACCATCAAGGGCCAGGTCTCTGCTTTATCAGTATTATTTCAGCGGCCACTTGCTTCGCATTCTTTGGTCTGAAGCTTTATGCAGGGGGTTATGCGTCTTAATCCTCCGGTTAAAGCGCCCCTAAACCCCTGGGACTTGAACTTGGTCCTGGCTGTGTTACAGAAACAGCCTTTTGAACCAATAAGTCAGATTCCTTTGGTCTTGTTGACAAGGAAGTTAATTTTTCTGGTGGCCATTTCTTCTGCTAGAAGAGTTTCAGAATTGGCAGCCCTCTCCTGTAAGGAGCCTTATTTGATTATACACAAGGATAAAGTGGTACTACGCCCTCATCCTAGTTTTTTACCGAAGGTGGTTTCTGATTTTCATTTAAACCAAGACATTGTTCTACCTTCCTTTTTTCCAGATCCCTGTTCTCCGGAAGAGAGATCTCTTCATTCGTTGGATGTAGTAAGAGCAGTTAAGGCCTATCTCGGGGCAACTGCTCAGATCCGCAAGACAGATGTTTTGTTTGTGCTGCCAGAGGGTCCCAATAGAGGACAGGCAGCGTCAAAAGCTACCATTTCTAAATGGATTCGACATTGAAGCTTACGGTTTGAAACAGAAGATTTCTCCGTTTCAGATCAGGGCACATTCCACAAGGGCTACTGGTGCTTCTTGGGCAGTGCATCACCGGGCCTCTATGGCTCAAATATGCAAGGCCGCAACCTGGTCTTCAGTTCATACATTCACCAGATTCTATCAGGTGGATGTGAGAAGGCATGAGGATATCGCCTTTGGGCGTAGTGTGCTGCAGGCAGCGGTACAGGGTCCACAGGTCTGATTGCACCCTACTTGGTCGTGGTCCCCCCCCCCTCAGGTAGCATTGCTCTGGGACATCTCATCAGTAATTACTGTGGCTGGGTGTCCCGTGATGTTCAGGAAAGAAAATAGGATTTTTAAAAACAGCTTACCTGTAAAATCCTTTTCTTTCGAAGGACATCACGGGACACAGAGGTCCCGCCCCTCTTCTATTACACTACTGTATATTGCTTGGCTACAAAACTGAGGTATCCCTGCAAGGGGGAGGGATTATATAGGGGGTTGAACTTCCTGATAGGGTGTGCCAGTGTCCAATCACCAGTGATACCCTATATAACCCATCAGTAATTACTGTGGCTCTGTGTCCCGTGATGTCCTTCGAAAGAAAATTAAAAAATCCTATTATTTTCATAAACTGTGACTAGTTTTTCATAGGAGTGGGCATTTTTAATTCATCTTAGATCAAGAAAGATTGTAATACAATTTTAAGCTAGCAACAGTGAGAAAAACTGTATTTGCCCAAAGTTAGCCCGAAACTCATTTTTGCAAATCATGGAATCCCTAGATATTTTCCCAAGATACCCAGGATTAAAAACTATATTTTGAGACATCATGTAGATTTTCTAAAGTATTCCTGCTCAATATTGCCTTGCAAAGGGGATTCAGCAAACAGTGTCTCAACACAACACATCAGTGTCAATATTTTTATGGATCAGAAGACCCGCCGTTTAGATAGGGCTGCAATTTTAATGAGGGCAGTAAGGGAGTTTTCAACAGTGATGGCAAGTCAGAGGACACTAAAAGAAATAAGAACAAAGGAGAAAAAGGAGAAAATAGTATGGAAGATTTTCCCTTACTACTTTTTTTTCTTTTTATCCAGTATTGATAAATATACCTTTCACTGTTTCTTATAGATCCAAATAACTTGTGTACATTTATTTGTTGAGATGTTAATTTATAAAATCAGCAATCTCTGAATATATGCCAGGCTGCTGTTAGAAATGACGGGGCCCCGTACAGCCTATCTGACAGCCCCCCCCCTGAACATATCAAAGCAATATTTTCACTAAAAATATACTAAACTCACTATTAGCAGACAGAAACATAACATAACTTACAAAATTTCTGGTAAATGTAAAAGATAAAACTATATTGAGTTAATAAAAAGTTCTGTGTGTAAATGAGGCTCATTCACATAGGTGCTGTGGCCTACACAATGTGAATCAGTGTTTTTGTTTCAATGTGGCTATTGCTGTCTGCAGGCAGCTTATGTTACGCTATAGGGATTAAGCAGCTGTACAAACACAGCCTCATTTAACAGGTGTGTGGATGCAGGTGTATGGTCCCTGAACATTAGCTTTGTACATTCGGGGACACTCACCCACACCTGCACACCTATCAAATTAGGATCTGAAGCTTTGTTCATACAACCACTGCATGCTCATGAAGTAACTGATGGCTCCCACTGCACAAACAAACAGCTCATTCACACTGTATGGGCCAGAGAACCCTTGTGAATTAGCCATTAATTTTTAAATAATTTTTTTTTTAATTTTAAAAATATTTTTTTACTATCTTTAACATTGTTTGTTATTTGTTTAAATTACTTTCTACTATTTTTTAAAATATTTTTTTTTACAATTTTAAAAATATTTTTTTTTACAATTGAAAAAAATATTTTTTACAATTTGTTATTATTTTTTAAATTTTTTAAATTGTTTTTTAATACGCTGTTGGTGGGCTTTGGTGAGTTATCAGTTGTCTAAACAGACCCCTGACATCTCACCTTTGAGACAGAGAAAGGAATTAAGGACACAGATTTTCCAGCTCCTTTCTCTGTAGCCTCAGCTACACCGAAGATGAAAGAACAGGAGACAGAGGCTCCTGTTCATTCATAAACTGGAGCTTAGTAAACACAGTTTACTAAGTTCAGTTATCAATGGGCACAGACGTCATTAGTACCGATCACTCACTTTGTCCATTCAAAAAAGGAAGGGGCCAGTAAATTACTTATTTTACCGGCCCCTTCCTCTGCTCTCCATCCAGACTTACTCCCTGTATCTTTGGCCACTAGTGGGACAGGGAAGCCGGCAGTGCAACGGGAAGGGACGGGAGAGGCAGCACAGTGACAGGGGCACACAGGGGGGAACAGAAGCAGGCAGAACAGGGAGGGGGATTGGTGTGGGGGGAAGCAATTACAGGAAAGATGCCTGTTTTTAGTTTTACTTTAACATCTGATTTTATTATCACTCGCTTTGAATGAAAACTGGACGGTTGCAGTCATTAACATAGGATGTTGGGATTTTAAGAATAGTTTAATGGGTCACTCCATTACTGATATCCCAGTTTTTCATAAATGCCACAGGATGAAACCCACCAAAATATTGTTTGCACCTCTCCGGTCATCTGATTTCTGCATTTAAATGTTGAGGTCTTCACACCTGCTGCAACAATTACCAGGAGCAAAAAGAATAGGAGTGGGTACACGAACATCAGAAATTATACAGTGGTCAGTGACAAAGGCAAGGGCTATGGCAGGGAGAGCTCATTACTGGAGTCTATAAAAGACGTAAAAGCCAGGATTAACTTTAGAGAAATCAAAGTTTGTGGGTTTTTTTTAACTGACCCTTAAAAGGCAAATCAATTCTTCCTTTCAGTTATAACTCACTGTTTAACTGGTATAGCTCACGTTAAAAGTTTGCTTATCTAAGATTCTATTATATGACATCTATGGTGTTAAGTCTCTAGAAATGCTAATTTGTTTATTTATTTATTTTTATTTTATACTGTCTTCCTAACATGCTAGTACTATGTGTATGACCAATTCAACTTTATCTGCATTTTAAAATCAAACTCCAATGGACATTTGTCATTAGTAATTTGAAGTGAAACATTCTTAGGGGCACCTACAGTTCTCTACACATATCTATAACAGCCTCTCAAACTTTTGTATGTTGGCCAAATGCAAGGCCATTGCGATAGGCAAAGCTCTGACACTTCCAAATAGTATCAAAGGTTACTACTAAGCCATGCCCCATATATTCCTATTGGTCCATCACTATGATGCCCAACCTACCAGCTATCACCAAAGCTTTGCCAGTCAAAATAGCCTGATATCCATCTGTGACAGCAAGGTTTGGGGGTTGCTATGTATTTTATACCTGTAGCTGTTTTCCACCTTCTACCCAGTAAACGTCTCTTTAAGAAAAAAGGAGGAAAGACATCTTTTTTCTTCTCAGATGATAAGGCATCCATGTTGCATTCTGTTCTCTGCCCTTAATAAGCTATGATTAATTAATGGCTGTGCTCATAAAATATCCATTATTTCCCAATACCGAAACAGTACTAGCAGATCAAGTTCTCTTATCCTTTATATTGTAACATTTTGAGCAAGTCAGAAACCATGCCCCAGGATATCAATATTAAATAATCATATGTTTATTGGATGAGAAGACTTTGTTAGTGCAGTACGCTCAACATAAAATCAATATAAATGAACATACTCAGAATGAATATCCAACTATAATCCTTACAAAATGGGTTATTGTATTTTTATTGAATTATAATTTGGTTTTATTATACCAAAAGATTACCTGAAAGTAATTTCAGATGTACTTTTCACATGCTACAAATTTTAAAAAGGTTCTCCGGCTGGTGGCAATCTGCTTGTCAAACATGGCAATCAGCATCTTTGCTAAACAACTTCTGCAAGCAAATCCTTACTAGTCAGACTGAGAGTATATGATTTCAGAAGACAGTGTTTTTCCTGCTACATATTACAGAATATATACTGTTTAAAAAATATATATATTTTTTCATGTGACAACACTGAAGATATGACACTTTGCTACAATGTAAAATAGTGAGTGTACAGCTTGTATAACAGTGTCAATTTGCTGTACCCCAAAATAACTCAACACACAGCCATTGATGTCTAAACCGCTGGCAACAAAAGTGAGTACACCCCTAAGTGAAAATGTCCAAATTTGGTCCAATTAGCCATTTTCCCTCCCCGGTGTCATGTGACTTGTTAGTGTTACAAGGTCTTATGTGTGAATGGGGAGCAGGTGTGTTAAGTTTGGTATAATCGCTCTCACTCTCTCATACTGGTCACTGGAAGTTCAACATGGCACCTCATGGAAAATAACTCTCTGAGGATCTGAAAAAAAGAATTGTTGCTCTACATAAAGATGGCCTAGGCTATAAAAATATTCCCAAGACCCTGAAACTGATCTGCAGAATGGTAGCCAAGACTATACAGTGGTTTAACAGGACAGGTTCAAATCAGAACAGGCCTCGCCATGGTCGACTAAAAAAGTTGAGTGCACGTGCTCAGCATCATATGCAGAGGTTGTCTTTGGGAAATAGACGTATGAGTGCTGTCAACATTGCTGCAGAGGTTGAAGGGTGGGGGGGGCCAGCTTGTCAGTGCTCAGACCATACGTCGCACACTGCATCAAATTGGTTTGCATGGCTATCATCCCAGAAGGAAGCTTCTTCTAAAGATGATGCACAAGAAAGCCTGCAAACAGTTTGCTGAAGACATGCAGACTACAGACATGGATTACTGGAACCATGTCCTGCAATCTGATGAGACCAAGATAAACTTATTTGGTTCAGATGATGTCCAGCGTGTGTGGTGGCAACCAGGTGAGGATTACAAAGACAAGTGTGTCTTGCCTGCATTTAAGCATGGTGGTGGGAGTGTCATGGTCTGGGGCTGCATGAGTGCTGCTGGCACTGGGGAGCTACAGTTCATTGAGGGAATCATGAATTCCAACATGTACTGTGACATACTGAAGCAGAGCATGATCCCCTCCCTTCGGAGACTGGGCCACAGGGCAGTATTCCAACATGATAATGACTAGACATGTGCATTCGTTTTCGTCCGAATGCATTTTCGTCCGAATTTCGGGTTTTTTCATTATCGTTTTAACAAACGATAACGAACGTGCAGAATCCGAAAACCGAAAGATCCGACATAAACAAATGCTTTATTTTCATTTTCGTTGCGAAACCAGGGAAACAGTTCGATATGGATAGAAGATTCGACATGACGCTGACAATAGTGATCTGCGTCCATCGAACCTGTGGTTGAATGTGCCTAACCTTAGCTCTATTAGTCCAAGCTTATTCTACATAGAGAGAAAAGATTCGACATAGAGAGAAAAGATTCGAC
This sequence comes from Lithobates clamitans, assembly GCA_037952925.1. Classification (NCBI taxonomy): domain Eukaryota; kingdom Metazoa; phylum Chordata; class Amphibia; order Anura; family Ranidae; genus Lithobates; species Lithobates clamitans. The sequence continues at coordinate 4,903,342 of JBBGZY010000605.1, read as the reverse complement.
ATTATAGAGACAATAGCAAAAGAGGTTGAATGTGCCTAACCTAACTCTATTAGTCCAAGATTATTTGACATAGAGAGAAAAGATTCGACATATAGAGAAGATTCAACATTATAGAGACAATAGCAAAAAAGGTTGAATGTGCCTAACCTAACTCTATTAGTCCAAGATTATTCGACATAGAGAGAAAAGATTTGACATGAAGATTCGACAAAGCATTTGTCGCGAGCGGACATTTATGGTCAAATGCTCCTCCCATGGCTATAGAAGAATTCTAATTTTGGTTGACTTGTAATAATAATCAATAAATATAATTATTGCTAGTGTCATACAACATTAGAATTCTACTATAGCTTGTAGGCGGAACATTAGACCGGAAATGTACGATTGCGGCATCGTACAGTTTCGCTGCTCCGTCATTCGACAGACACCATAAGCCTTCAATGACAGATTCGACCTTAATTATTTCAGATTTGCGGACGAATGCATTTTTTAAGGAACAAAATAAATAAAAACGAATTTCGGGAGTAACTAAATAAATTTCTTTTTCGGACGAAAACTAAATTCCGAAACAAAATATTTCAGTGTGCACATGTCTAATAACGACCCCAAACACACCTCCAAAACGACTACTGCCTTGTTTAACCTCTTCCCGCCAAGGTACGTCATTTGACGTCCTTGACTTCGAGCGGGTATATCAGATTGATTTCTGCAGCTATAGGCATCATTCAGATATTGTCTTTTTCAGCCGGCGATTCCCTACACCATAAGAATGTTCCACCACTTGATCATTCTTACGGGTGGCGAGAGGGGATGTCCCCCCCTCCCGCTGCCCTAGGGTGCTTCTACTGTCAGAGACAGGATCCGCCAGCCAAGAATGGTGATCATAGAGACTTCCGGCAGACCAGATGGTCTCCGGAGTCTCTATGATCGTTCAGAGGCCAGGCGCAATGTTAGCATCGTCTCGGCTGGGAAGATCATTTTTCTTTTTTTTAATTTCAGGCTTTCCAGCCTAGAAGTGAGATGTGGGGTCTTATTGACCCCATATCTCACTGTAAAGTGGACCGATCATTCCATATTCCTATTACAAGGGATGTTTACATTCCTTGTAATAGGAAGAACAGTAAAATTAACAATAAAAAAAAAATTAAAGCGCCCCTGTCCCCGTGTGCTCGCATGCAGACGCAAACGCATGCATAAGTCCCACCCACATATGAAAATGGTTTTCAAACCACACATGTGAGGTATTGTCATGAACATTAGAGCAATAATTCTAGCCCTAGACCTCCTCTGTACCTCAAAACATGTAACCAGTAAAAAAAATTAACACGTCACCTATGGGGATTTTTACGTACCGAAGTTTGGCACCATTCCACGAGCGTCTCCAATTTTGAAGCGTGACATGTTAGGTATCTATTTACTCAGCATAACTTCATCTTTCACATTATGCAAACAAATTGGGCTAACTTTAACTTTTATTTTTTATTTTTAAAGCATGAAACTGTTTTCTTTTTTTTAAAAAAAGTGTTCAAAAAATTGCTGCGCAAATACCGTGCGAGATAAAAAGTTGCAACAACTTCCATTGTATTCTCTAGGGTCTTTGCTAAACAAAATATATAATGTTTGGGGGTTCTATGTAATTTTCTAGCAAAAAAATGATGAATTTTACATGTAGGAGAGAAATGTCAGATTTGGCCTGGATGGGAAGTGGGTAAAGTAAAGTGTACAGCTTGTATAACAGTGTAAATTTGCTGTCCCCTGAAAATAACTTAACACACAGCCATTAATGTCTAAACCGCTGGCAACAAAAGTGAGTACACCCCTAAGTGAAAATGTCCAAATTGGGCCCAAAGTGTCAATATTTTGTGTGGCCATCATTATTTTCCAGCACTGCCCTAACCCTCTTGAGCAAGGAGTTCACCAGAGCTTCACAGGTTGCCACTGGAGTCCTCTTCCACTCCTCCATGATGACATCACAGAGCTGGTGGATGTTGGAGACCTTGCGCTCCTCTACCTTCCATTTGAGGATGCCTCACAGATGCTCAATAGGGTTTAGGTCTGGAGACATGCTTGACCAGTCCATCACCTTTACCCTCAGCTTCTTACATTGTAGCAAAGTGTAATTTCTTTAGTGTTGTCACATGAAAAGATATAATAAAACATTTACAAAAATGTTAGGGGTGTACTCACTTTTGTGAGATACTGCATGTATATATACACATAGAGAGAAAGAGAGAAGAAGTGTAAAGCAGAAAAAAACAGAATGCTGCAATTGTAACAGCTTTTCTGCATTAAACTTGTGTTTTAAATCACCCCCAATGTTGTCTTGTTAAAGGTTATCGATAACCTGTTGTTTGACAAAGTTATTTCTTTTTTTTGTCAGGACCCTTTTTATAGAACCAAGTTATTTCCCAGTAATGGTACCTTTTTAAATACCATCTGCAAGGTTCTAAAGTAATCTTTTTTGTTTAATTTGCTCATGAAAAACCTATACCATTGTATAGTATACAGTATAAGACCAAAAAAATATTCAGATTTTTTTTTTTATTGAGCTTTAGGAGCTTCTGTTACTTGATTTATCTTGGACACCATAAAACCATGAATTAAAGTGTGAAAACCACATTTGAAAATTCAGAGCTTCAAGACTAAGTTTAGTTAAAAAGATAAGCACAAGGGACGCTACTTACATTACTGAAATCTGCAGTACAACTTCTATCAATGGAGGAAATGGGCAGAAAAGGTGGGCATAGTCGGGCACTCTTGATGAGTGCCTATCACTGCTCCTTCAGTTCTAATAACTACCGCCACACTAGAAGACTATGGTAACAGGAGTGGGGGACATCCAAGAAGGAATCTTTCACCTAAACTTATTTTTTTTAACAATAACCCTAGGATTTTAAAGCCCATCTATTCTTGAATTATAATCCTGATCTATTCTACCAGTCCTGGTTCTTTAAAGTGATAAATGGTAAACAGGATGTTAAATACTTACTTTTCCAACAAAAAAGTGTGCTGTTTTCCCTCTAAATGATAGAGCATTGTGGTTCACTGCCAAAGCAGGATCAGTGTACTAATAGAACATATAACTACCTGAATGTAATTCTCCTGGCCCTTTCACTTGGCTATGTGGCTGACCTCTGAAGGAAGTATTTTAATATACCAAGTAGGCTAGAAACATAACAGCATGATCATCTGCTTTTGCAAAAAGCAGATCACTGGCACATATACCTTCACCTGTTTTTTCATATGAAAACCACATCATTTTTTTGTATGTTAAGGTCAAAGCATGTCAAACCAACATATAAAAGTGAAAATGAAAAATAAAAATAACTTTTGGTCCTGTGTATTTATTTATGTGCATACATGAATAAGTATGTGAAATCTAAAAGGTTGCCTGTGTGTGCAAAGGTTAACACTGGCTGGTTTCATTATATTCCTCTGATATGGCAAGTAAATAATTAGTCTCATGTGTGCAGCATGAATGATAAGGTTGTCTATTCATCATGCACAGTAAATCATATGTATGAAATGCACCTGCCATTGTCATGAGATGTCATTAGCTTATACTGTATACATAAGGATTCCCTGTATACCAGTCGATTGTGATTTGCCAGGGTATAAAGAATGTAGACTTCCATGATAACGTGTTGCACACAGCTGTTCTACAAGAGCAAAATTGGAATATTTAAGAGAAGACAGCATTTAAATACAGTTTCAATCAGGGCTCATTAATCACTTCCATAGTCATTAAAACATTTAGGGGTAAGGGGACTTCATTGCTATAATTAGAGTCCTCGGAAGACATTCCCTTTTTCTATATTCATACACAATTGTTTTTGTATGAATGTGATTGAATTAACTGCTCTTGAGCACTTTAATTACAGGGCTGTAGGACTTTTCAAATCTTTCTGGTGGCCACAGATGTGATTAATGAACATTGATCTGTAGAACGTGATTTCAGTCTTGTTATTTGAATTAAGTCCCCTCTTATTTTAACTCTTTCCAGTTGGAAGTTTACCAGAGAACTTCAGCCAGAAGTTCAAAAAAAAAAAAAGCAAGAAAAAAGAATACTGAAAAGCCAATATTAAAGTGACATTAAAGGGTATGATTAAAAAACAAACAAAAAACAAACATGTTATACTTACTTGCTCTGTGCAGTGGTTTTGCACAGAGCAGCCCTGACTCTCCTCTTCTCAGGTCCCCCCGCTGGCACTCTTGGCACCTCCCTCTTAACCAGTGCCCCAATAGCAACCACTTGCAATGGGAGCAGTGGTGCGTGCTCGCTCCTGAGCCTGGCTCTATAGGTCCGTAAGACACATAGAGAAGCGGCTTGGACCACCCCCTGCTTTCTCTGTGATTGACAGCAGTGGGACCCAGTGGCACCCGCTGCTGTCTCAGTCAATAATGGACTGAATTTGCTATTGAGTGGGGAATTTGTGTCATGCCCACATGCCTATTGGTACAGAATGTAGACAAGAAAGGTTCTCAAGTGGATTTTTTTAGGACAAAGACACAAATAAATAGTTAAAAATAACAATGGTATTTTAATAACATAGATTGTATGGAACAAGAGATAAAGAACACGTGAACAACTTAAAAATTCAGTGGTTGTACAAAACAGTATAAATATGAAAACAGGTATATCCATTTTTCAACTGTCTAGAAGGTGAGCAACAGGATAAATGCCAACACTTTTCAAAATTTTAATAATATTCTTCTTCAGGGGTAGATGGTTATATTGAAAAACTTTTCTAAGAATGCAAAAAATGACAATTAAAACACACTTTAATACTTTAAAATACTATGGGGGTTATTTACTAAAGGAAAAGCCACTTTGCACTGCAAGTGCACTTGAAAGTTTCAGTGCACTTGGAAGTAAAGTCACTGTAGATCCGAGGGGGACATGCAAGGAGAATAAAAACAGCATTTTAGCTTGCACATGATTGGATGATAAAACCATGTGCTTACACTCATTTCAGATCTACTCCTTAGATTTAGAGCGACTGCACTTCCAAGTGCACTTTCAGTGCACTTTCAAGTGCAATATAAATAAACCTCTGCGCTACTAAAAATGTGTGCTAAAAATCTGTACTAAAAGTGTGTACTGTGTGAAGTGCTACAAAATCTAGGTGTATACAAAACGACCAATACAGAAAATCAATAAAGTGATTTTGCGCACAACAAAAAAAGAAATTCAAATAATACTGCAACTAGCATTCAAGTGCCAAAAACTCATTAAAATGAAGTGGGTGAACAATGCTGAAAATACAAGGAATAAAAAAGGGATCAATGTAGTAGATCAATCGATATTAAATATAGTCAGTCAATAGGTAGATCCAGTAATGCTGGGACTGGATATAGATGAAAGTGCTTCAAACATAGGGTGGATAATGTAGGCAGCAATAGGTGACATCTGTAGATAATGTGCTCACAGAGCCCTTACCTCTAAAGGCATAGGTAAGTGCCTTAATGCTCCAAAGGGTGGTAGATGATGGGACCGATGCGTCCTCGGATCAGTGGGTGTCAATCATCAAGATTGATCAGGTTCATCTCCGGGTCCAGGTGTATAGAAAAGACAAAAGGGACAGCCTCCAATAGTGTAGTAAATAAAGCCCGTTTTTAATAATAAATATCGCTGTACAGGGCATATGGGCAAATAGTACAACACACAGTGGCGTAACGCCGCTACCAAATACACAACTTCCGTTCCTCAATGTAAACAACCGGGTCAGAGTAGGAGCTTCCGGTTGTGCAGCTAATGTAGGTCCTACGCGTTACGTCATGACCCCTTGTGACTTCCTCAGGGAATCTGATTGGCTAAGCAATCAGTCCATTTTATAATGAAAAAACAGGATGTGGTGCGGACACCATTTTAATGGAGTCCGAGGGATATTTACTACAGAAAGTGACGGCGGCTGTACAAAACAGTAGTTTTGTAGAGTAGCAATTAAAAAATATATAAAAAAGGGTATAATAAATAAAAACACTTTTATTAGCATGGTTAAAAGCAATAAAGTGCATATGATGTGCTCAGGGAAAATAACAATAAAAAACTTTAAAAAATCTTCCATGTACACTGATGTCAATCTGAACAGACAAAGAAAGATGCTCATTGTTGACATCTTGTGGGAGTAAGTCTAACTGCATGTAGTCTAATGGTCATGCAATGACATAAACCAGTAGCCCATAGAAATAATGTAAATAATTGGAAGATGAATAATGTGTATAAATATACATCATCTCAAAATATAAAATCAAGGTCATTAAAAAAGACTAATCCAGCTCAAGATGGGAGGTACAATTAAAAATGAGATAAAAATACATAAGACAGCGTTCTGGAAATTGAATAAAAGGTTCACACAAGACCATGGCAATTCAAATCAAATCAATAATCACTAATAAAACAATTCAGGTTGAAGTCTATATTTAACCCATTAGGTGTAAGTGTATTCATTTTTTGGATCCATTGGGATTCTTTTTGGCTAACACTCCTAATTTTGTGGTCTCCCCTCCAAGATTTATGGTATCTGTCTATACCCCAAAAGGTCATTTCCGCTGGATTACTGTTGTGTGCTAAAGCGAAATGCCTTGAAACAATATGTTTAGGGAAAGCTTTCATAATATTCTGAACATGCTCTTTAATTCTGACTTTCAATGCTCTTTTTGTCCTTCCTACATACTGTAGTTTGCAAGAACATTGCAAGACATACACTACCCCCTCTGTATGGCGGCTAATAAAATCTTTAATTGGGTGTGTGTGTCCAGTGCTGGTTGCCAGAAATTCGGTCTTTTTTCCTTGGAATTTTTTAGAATGCTGACATTAAAAACAAAATTTGCACGGGAAGAATCCTTTTCCATTAAAGAAAGAGAAAGTATTGATGGAGGGGGGGGTCCACCACGTTTTTCACAATTAAATCTCGTAGAGTAGTCACACGTTTATATATGATCACTGGTTTGTCAGACAGAATGCTTTGAAGGTGTTTGTCGCCTTTTAAGATATGCCAATGTTTCTTGATTATTCTTTCTATGTCCTTATGCTGGACATTGAAATCTAGGATTAGAGCTGGTGCTTCAGATGTTGGTTGTGATCTTTTATCCCCGTGAATCATAAGAGACCTATCTAGCGATTGTACTGATTGGATTTGTTTATTGAGTATATCCTTTTGCAATAAACCTCTTGCCAATTAAATCGGCCTGTATCTCGAAGTCTGAATCCTTCGTACAATTGAGTCTAATTCTGACTAGCTGACCATTGGGTATGTTAAACCACCATGGTTTGTAATGGCAGCTCGTGATAGGTAAATAACTATTTCTCGATACTTCTTTAAAATGTGTTTTGGTAATGAGTTTATCATTTTCGATACTGATTTCAAGATCCAGAAATTGTATTTGTTTTTCATCAATTTGCCAAGTAAGAAATATATTTCTGTCATTCAGATTCAATTTAGACAGAAATTCCTCCAGTGAATCTTTATTGCCATTCCATATAATTAAAATATCGTCTATAAATCTTTTGTAGAACTCTAGTTGGCCAGGTGCGTTTGTATATACTGCTTCATCTTCCCATTGGGCCATGAACGCATTAGCCATGCTTGGGGCAAATTTGGCCCCCATGGCAATTCCTGTGATCTGCTTATAAAAATCGCAATTATGCCAAAAATAATTATTTTTAAGGGCGAATTCTATACATTTAACAAGATACTTCTTTTTCATACAATGTAAGTTACTATGTTTGCTCAAAACCCATTTCGTGGCCTCACATGCTTGATGATGTTTAATGACAGTGTACAAGGAGGACATGTCGGTAGTTGCCAGTAAAGTCCTTCCTTCCAGAACCGTAGGTGCTTCCAGTAACTGTAGGACATGTTTCGTGTCCTTGAGATAAGATGTTGTGCACTGAACGGCTGGTTGAATGAAGCTCTCAATGTACTGGCCTAGTCTTGATGTTAATGCATTGATGCCATTGACAATGGGTCTCCCTGGTGGATTCTCTTGATTCTTGTGTATTTTTGGAATGGTGAAGATCACTGGAATTCTGCATGAATGGGGTACTAAATAACGAGCTTCTTTACTATTCAGAATTGATTTTTTTACTCCTGAATGTACAATTTTTTCTAGTCCACGTATAACTTGCATTGTGGGATTTTTTAACAGTTTGATATATGTAGTGGAATCTTGCAATTGTCGTTCAATTTCATTCAAGCAATTGGATTTAGTTTGTAGCACCACTCCTCCTCCTTTATCAGCTGGTCTGATTGCTATATCTTTTCTAGCAACTAGTGATCGTATACCTTTTTTAATGTGGTAGGGTTCCTTGATTTTCTTAATTTTTAGTTCATCCAGGTCTTTTAGGACTAGATTCTTGAAGCCTTCGATATGTTGATTATCATGGATCTGTGGGTTGAACGAAGATTTATTGCGGTGCTATGTTGTATAGTCCCTTGTATAGTCTCTTGGGCCAATGTTCCGATGTTCGCCCTAGTTTGGGGATTACTCAGAATAGCTTTTTTGATATTGATTTTCCTTACGTACTTCCGTATTCCTATATATGTGTCAAATGTATTTAAATGCTGTATTGGGGCATACTTAAGACCTTTGTCCAGGACAGCTAGCTCCTCCCTGCTTAGATCTTGTCCGCTGAGGTTGAAAATGCCTTCTCTAACTATTTGCGCTTTCTTTTGGATTCTCTTTCCCGCTCGGTGTCCTCTCTTGGTTCTGGTGTTCTTCTTAGATGATCTTCTTGTTGCCGTCTCCTTCGTGAATTGTGTGATTCTTGTTGATATCTCCTTGGGGATTGGCGTGTGTGTTCTTGCCTCCTTTTTGGGGATTGATCCCTGCGGCCTCGATCTAAAAAATCACCCCTCTGTCTATCCTGTTGATAATGGGGTTGTCTATAATAGGAGTTATAATTTATTTGATCTCTCAAAGGTTCAAATCTGTTATGAGTGGGTATCGGACTTCTCTCCCATCTTGCTTGTGGGTATGGGTGGGTGTATTCTCTGGGGTCTCTCTGGTATCCTTCATAGTACAGTTTCTCTTGTTGCGGTCTTTCATATGTATGACCGGTATTATGTGGTCTGTCATAATGGGCTCTTGAATAGTAGCCCTCATTAGAATGGGGTTTCTTAAACGTTTTTTTGAAAGGTTTTTTCTACTGACGGAACAATGTCGCCACCTCGCAGAACGGCAGATGCGACTGCTAAACTCTCTCAATTCCGCCATCAAGACGGACAGACACAGGCCCAAGATGGCTGCTCCCCGTCCTCCTCTTCTACGGTGCGGGCTGCAGAGAAGAGTGAGATTTTGGAGGCTATTGCTGCATGCCAAACATCCCTCACCATCAGGATCAAGGAGGTAAAGATTGATATCTCCTTACTCAGGTAGGACATGCAGCAATTGAGGGACAGAGTGGGGGAATCAGAACAGTGCCTGGGCCGGGTAGAGGATGCCATTCCTCCATTGCAGGAGTCATCAGATCAGGCTAATCGCCTTATTACACAACTACAGCAGAAGCAACATGACCCCGAAAATCGCATGCGGAGGAACAACCTGCAATTCATAGGCCTTCTTGAGGGAAAGGAAGGTAACAACCCTGCTACCTTCTTAGAAGAGCTGCTGATCGCTACCTATGGGTGAGAGGCCTTCTATCAATCATTCATTGTGGAACGTGCACACAGAATGCCTGCAAAGAAACCACGCCAGGGTGCACCTCCATGAGTTTTCATTGCTAAATTCCTTAACTACAATGATTGTGATGCCATCCTCCATCTGTCCAGGAAAAAAAGGCAACATACCCCTGCACAACCATCAGATTATGGCCTTCCCTGATTTCTCTGCAGAGGTGCGGCGACAGCGCAGCCAATTCACTGACATCAAGAGGCGTCTGCGACTTCGCCATTTAAAGTACGCCATGCTGTTCCCTGTTCGCCTATGAGTCATTGAAGAGGACAGGGTTCACTTCTTTGAGTAATCCAGGGCAGAAAATCCCAAAAAATACTCAGCGCTGCCCAAAAAATATTAGCAGCTAACACAACAAACAGAAATTTTGCTTAAATCAACAGGTGCATCAAGTGTAGCGCTGAAGTGCCAAATTAAATGATCGTAGTTATGTTATAAACATAAATAACGTAGTAAATTTGTACATATATAGATAACACATGTGATGGAAAATTTTGGGAAAAGAAACGGATAAAATATAGTAGTAAAAGAAATACAAATTTTAATAAAAGGTAGAACGCTTACATTTGTGAAGTAAAAAAGCGCTTTGTATAAAATCGTGGCAGCAGTGGAGTCCCCCCGACGCGTCTAGTCTCATTAGAGACGAAATGCGAAGTCTAATGAGACAAAACATGGCGGGAGGACTCCACTGCCACCACAAATTTATACAAAGCTCTTTTTTACTTCACAAATGTAAGTGTTCTACCTTTTATTAAAAAATTTTCTTGCTTACGGAATTATGCTATGTGGCCCCTTTTTTTATTTCCTTTGGGCCATCTTCCCCGGATGTGTAACCATCTGTATGGAGAAGATCCTTCCATGAAGGCTCTGGAGATTTCAGACTTCAATTACTGAGGACTCCCAAGGTTCCACCCCCATTGTCGGTTGACAATACAAGCTGGTTTGACTCATAGAACGTATGTTCTTTTGAGTTCAAGCTCTCTGGTAAGCCTACACTTATCCTGGTGGTGGCATTATTACACTGGTGTTCTTACTCTCCATTTACCTTACTGGTTTCATGCATGGGGATCAAGACCATCCCACTTCAATATGGACTGTTATTAATCACCGCACATTGTGGATATTTAGAGATCACTAGAGACTTTATTTCTTATACTACTTTAATATATTTTATCCGTTTCTTTTCACAAAATTTCCCATCACATGTGTTATCTATATACGGTATGTATAAATTTACTATGTTATTTATGTTTATAACATAACTACGATCATTTAATACGGCACTTCAGCGCTACACTTGATGCACCTGATAAGCTGTGAGTACCACATGGAATATTTCCCCTTACACTTGTCACTCAGCTTTGATCACTATCTGGGTATCTGACATTCCCAGGGGGATTCACACTCAAATTTAAACTGTTCCTTTTGGTTTAAGTTTCCGTTATGGTTTCTTGTTAGTGTGACCCTCCTTAACAACATTGAACACATAATCGCCCAGTCCTGATCACTGCCTGCATTCCTTATGGGACAACCTTTTGCTTTAATGCCCCCCCGCGGACTCAGAGCTACACATCAGTTAGTTTCCCCACCTATACTACCGCGCACAACCGGTGAGTCACCGGGGTCTCGCTGCACGCAGTAATTTCCAGAGGATTTTCGTCCCCTCCTTCCTGGAAGATCGTTGGAAGAAGTACCCCTTCAAATGACTACATTACCTACGTTTCTAAGTACGCTGCTCCAGCCACTGTCCTGCTATGTGTGGGCACTGAGCTGACGTCCATCTCAATTCTTTCACAAGTTGGGCACTTTGTTTGGGACTTATGCTCGCACAAGTTGGGGTGTGTGCAGAGCTAGGAGGGCTAGGGTTTTGTTCTTACTGATACTTCAGCTTTTGGTGTCTCATATACATATATTTTACATGAATATGACCATTGATATGTCGCTATTACATGACTTATTGCTTGATGGATATACTTACACAAATACACTACAATGCTACTGCAAGTTTCAGGTGTGTAGGCCTACCCGGCCCAAATGCTATGTTATGTTATGCTTATGGCTAGGTTAAAGTTCCTGACATGAAATATCCGTGGATTAGGTGATAAACTGAAGCGCACTGCAGTGTTTTCCTTCCTTAAAAATCAGAGGGCTGAGGTGATTGTGCTAGTGGAGACTCATGTACAGGGACACCTGCAGCGGGTGCTGCGGCGCCCCTGGATTGGATGGGCATATCATGCCACCCATACCTCATATTCCAGTCTCAGTGCTGGTGGCCAAGTCAATACCCTTTGAGGTCCAATCTGTAGTGTTGGATGTTCAGGGCAGATACGTATTTCTGTATGCTAAGATAGCGGGTAACTCCATATTGATACTTGCATGGTATATTCCCCCTCCCTTTAACGCCACCATTCTTAGTGAGGGATTCTCATTCATGGCTAAATACCAGGGTGTATCGGCAATATGGTTGGGGGACTTCAATATGCCGACCAGTCCATCTCTTGCCTGCCTGGGACAAAGCTCACAGCCACCCATGCCAAATCTAGGTTCGCCTAATAACAGGTTTTGACTAAGTGGATGCCTGGCGACATCTCTACAAAAAGCCCCAAGCCTACTCCTGCTTCTTTAGTTCTCACTCTACCATATCCCGCATAGACCATGTCTGGATATCCAGTACTTTCACTCCCAGGCTACATAATGCTGGATTTGGCCCCAGATCACTCTCTGACCACTCTTCCTACTGGATTGAACTGACGTCTTTTGCCAATCCCCCCCACTGAATTGGGGATTGAACCCTTTCTGGTTAACCATACTTCCTTATACAGATAGGTTAGTCCTGGAATGGGGGTTCTTTTTTCAAAATAACAATGACACTTCCAATCCATTGAATGTGTGGGAAGCGTTTAAAAAACACGCTAGAATGCTCTTTACTGAATGCATCTCCAGGTTTAGGAAGAACTCTAAGTTCACTTACACCCAAGCTATAACGCAACTAGCGGAAATAGAAGATGAATACCGTATTTATCGGCGTATAACACACGCCGGTGTATAACACGCACCCCAAGTTTAGGAAGGAATTTTAGGAAAAAAAACTTTTTAAGGAAAAAAAACTTACATTTAAAAACCCATCAATGCAGCCTTATCAGTGTCCATCTGCAGCTTTGTCAGTGTCCATCTGCAGCCTTGTCAGATCATTTGCAGCCTTATCAGTGTCATTTGCGTCCTTATCAGTGTCATTTGCATCCTTCTCAGTGTCATTTGCAGCCTTATTCGTGTCATTTGCATCCTTATTATTGTCATTTGGAGCCTTGTTAGATCATTTTCAGATTTAAATATGGCGCCGCTGCCAAGATACACAGAGTCGGTCTCGGCTCTTCGTGGCTCCGCTCATAGTGCCGCCCAGTCCCACCATTGGACCTGTGTTATGTCCATCACAGGGCGGGACTGGGCTGGACTATGAGCGGAGCTGAGAAGAGCCGAGGCCGACTCTGTGTATCTCAGCAGCGGCGCCATATGAGTGACTGAGTGACTGGCGGAGCCGAGAAGAGCCAACATACATAGCCGAGTGTACTCGGCTAGGTTCGGCTAGCTCTGCTCACAGTCACGCCCAGTCCCTGTGTTATGTCCATCATAGGGCGGGACTGGGCTTGACTGTGAGCGGAGCTAGCCGAGCCAAGCTGAGTACACTCGGCTATCTATGTATATCGGCGGCCGGCTCGCTCTGCTCACAAAAAGCAGGAGTGATCAGTGGGGATCAGCGTATAACACGCACCCGCGATTTTCCCCTGATTTTAAGGGGAAAAAATACTGTATGTAACATCCCCTACACCAGCACAGCTAAATTTGCAAATCTGGGCTGTCGATCAGCTGTGCCAGGAGAGGGCCCGATATAAGATGTTCTTCAGCAAACAAAAGTTCTTTGAGCATGGGGAACGCTCAGGCAAACTGCTAGCATACCTGGCTCACATAGACACCAGACCCCCAGTGGTTATTACCCTGAAATCTGACACAACGGGTGACATTACAGACCCTGCCCTGATAGTTCAGGAATTTGAGGGATTTTTTAGGGAAGTATACACATCCAAGGTAAACAACCCCTTACAGGAACTAGAAAATGTATTTGCTACGCTTACATTTCCTAAATTAAATGCGGAACAAGTTGAGATGCTTGAGGCCCCACTGTCCGCAGATGATATCAAACTAGCTATCTCCCACTTTGCCAAAGCCAAGGCCCCCGAGTCTGACGGACTATCAATCAAATTTTATGCTCAATTCTCAGAAACCCTCATTCCTAGACTTCTTACTCTATACCAAGCAATATTTAAGGCCAATGCTCTCCCCGAATCCATGCATGAAGCCATCATAGTTTTAATCCCTAAACCGGGCAAGGACCCCCACTTACCCGAATTGTATAGGCCCATTTCACTTTTACAAACAGACATCAAAATATTAGCAAAAATTCTAGCCCTACATCTAAACAAGGTTATCCTCTCCCTCATACACCCCGACCAAACAGGCTTTATGCCAGCCAAAAACACTGCATTTAACACTAGATGTCTCTTCATGAATGTCCAGGCCTCTCACCAGCAAATAGGATCCACAGTAGTCGTCTCCCTTGATGCAGCCAAGACATTTGACTCAGTTGAATGGCAGTACCTGTGGCATTGTCTCCATAGTTTTGGATTTGGCCCTAACTTTGTTAAATGGCTCACTATTTTATACAATGCTCCTCTGGCCAGAGTCATGGCTAATGGATGGACCCCTGCCGCCTTCCCACTCTCACGGGGTACACGGCAGGGATGCCCTATCTCACCCCTTCTGTACGCCCTGGCAGTGGAGCCCTTGGCGGTGGCACTCAGAACACACCTGGGTATTCACGGTCTAGCATCAGGCATGGTGGAGGAAAGGATAGGGCTCTATGCGGATGACATGATCCTCTATCTCTTGGACTCAGGTCCTTCCCTTCACACGGCCTTGCAAATTATAGAGAATTTTGGCCGGTTCTCAGGGCTCAAAATGAACTGGAATAAGTTCCAAATCCTTCCCATCAATATATTTCCCCCATCGAGAGAGCAGGCCAGTCTGCCCTTAGCAAGGGTAAGCACTCTTAAACACCTAGGCATACAGATCTTCAGGTCATTGGCAGACTTTATCCCCTTAAATGTGGAACCCCTAATACCGCTCATTAAGTCTAAAATCCAAACATGGGCAAGATTACCGGTGGGAGTGATGGATCGTATAGGCCTAGTCAAAATGATACTTTTACCTAGAATGTGATATGGCACTTTCCAATATATATTCCTTTCATATATTTTAAAATCATGGACACGCTCTTACAATCCTTTATCTGGGGACCCAGCAGGCACAAACTCTCATGGAAGACATTACAGTGCCCGACAGCACAGGGGGGCCTCGCTGTCCCAGACATTGGGGCCTATTACTTAGCTGCACAACCTTCACATTTCTTTCACATAGACAAGTTGGATAGACATAAGTATCTGGCCCATGTATCCAGTTCAGCAGACTCACGGTTCCCACACCCCTTTTGTGATATACTGACAGGGCTAAAGGGCACGATGATACTCCCTCATTGCTCTGAACTCTCATTTCAGCACAAGAGGATTTGGGACCTGGTGACCTCTAGGATGGACTATCCAGTATTTCATGGTAACACCCCTCTTTAGTACAATAAACTCCTTCCAGAGCTCCTCCAGGTACCTGACCCCTCCATTTGGATATCTCGGGGAATATATCTATTATCAATGGAGAAATCAAAACTTTTGATCAGTTAAAAACGGAATTTGATCTCCCAAATCACATGCTACTTCGCTTCTTTCAGGTCCGTCATGCTCTCCATATTCAGTTTACAGCCGTATATCCAACTTTAACTTCCCTAGACATACTTGACGTGATTCTTCACGAAGAACCACGGCAACTCATATCCCTTTTTTACAATATGCTCACCACGCCCTCTACAACCAAATTAGCATACTCCATTAAACAGAGGCGGACAGATGGGGCAGGTGAAATAGAAGACGAAGACTGGGGTGAAATACTAGAGACCCCCAAATTAGTATCCCCCCAAACTGTCTGACAGACTTATACAAACTTATATTACCCACAGGGCCTATCAGACGCCATAGCGTCTGGCAAAATTTTGTCCAACCCGAAGCGATAAGTGCCCCAGGTGCCTGATCTCTGTTGGATCACATCCTTTGGCAATGCCCTCGGATCCAGGGGTACTGATCTCAAATAGTCCAATTCTTACATGATCAAATGGGTTCACTGGTATCCCTGGACCCCAAACAATGTCTGTTGGGTTTATTCCCTGAAGATGCAATAGATAAATTTACCCATCATTTCCTGCATGAAGCATTGTTTATAGCAAGGAATATGATAGCTCGCAACTGGATCCAGGCAGCAGCCCCTACGTTGTCGGCTTGGCTTGCAGAGATCAATAACTCACTAACGTACAAAAAAGTGATTTACATGAATAGAGGGTGCCCGGCCAAATATAATAAAATTTGGGACAGATAGCTGAAATCCTCTACAACTTGCACCTCGTAAGATCACTTGACACATTTCATGCCTATGCAGCTTACCATCGGAACTAGGTACAATATATATGGTCTTTAATGTATATGGAAATAACTAACGCCAACAATACCAGTTGAATTCATTGTATTTGTTTAAATTTTTTTTTTTTTTTAAGTTTATTGAGCATCATGATTATGTATACTATGTATGTTACACTGTACAACTTCTTTGTATAATTTTCTGTACCAAAAGAAAAAAGAAAAACTCAATAAACTTTTTGTTTCTAATAAAAAAAAAACATTGACAAACAATACTAATTTTCCAAAAGTGACACAATATATTTTTCATAAATGTAGAATTTATGGGGAAATTAACTATACATTGAAATTCAACAAAATATCTCCCCAAAAAGACAAAACACAACTTACCTACAATGATGTAGACCAACAGAGAGAATGGTAATTTAATACTCAAGAAACAAATATTTTTTTATGATACCTTTCTGTAAGCTCACACCTATTATGTGAATTATTACCTAACTACTATAAAACAATAAATAAACATTTTAGTTTTTGTTTTTTATTTGAGTCAGTTTCTTGTTGCTTTGTTTTGTGTTATGGAGTAACGAGATATTAGCATGTTGAACATTTTGTGTTAATGTCTTTTAAATTTTTTTAAAAACTTGCCCTTAAATGACATTTTATTCAGATTTAAATGGTTGGCCTGGAGTGAACTGCTGCTGAATTTTGAATTTACAGGCTTTTGGCAAAATTCAATATAACAAGAATTGTATGAATTGATAAACCCGCTGTGTGCTGAGAGAGATAGAAAGTAACACGATCACATAATGTGGTTTCTGGATACAATGTGGTGCAAAAATGTCGAGGGGTTACTTTTACTGTTTATGGTCTTGGCAAAGCAGAAAAAGTGATGCTGATGTGCAAAGTGTACTAATCTTTAATGACAAACTAAATTTAACTTTTGATTAGTTTAGAGAGGACAGAATATGATTTCTGATTAGTCACAATGGATTTGGCCACTAAATGCACTACAGTTTGTCCTATTAAAGGACCACTAAGCATTATTTGCATCATTTATTTAAACTGGTTTATGCATTAAAGCTTTATTGGCATTAATTACTGAATATATAATAGGTTTAGGAGATTATCAGAACAAATAATTTTCAAAATGAAGATGGTATATTTGAATAATATGGAGTATATGGATTAAAATACACTAATATTCAAACACACAACAGACTCCTGTTCAGCTATCCAACTAAAATAATTTATTGTTACCCTCGCAAGCTACACAGATCATAAATATCTCTATATTTAATATAGTTTATATATGTTACCAGCAAAGTATGAAATACAATTAGAAATATGTAAGGCAATTCTAAAAAATGCCTAGGAAATGTAAAGAATGCCAAAAATGTGACGGCAAAGTATAAAAAGCTTAAAAATTATTACATTTCATAGGCATTCTGTGCAATGTCAGAAGGCAAACTGGAAAAAATACTCCCAAAACTCATGTTTTTATTGTCATGTTTTATAGAATTCCTAGGAAATGTATGTTTGAATGTAGGCATACTAAAGAATGCCTAGGCAATATAGAATGGTGACAATGTTATCTCAAAGCATGAAAAAACACACATTTTCTAGGCATGCTATACAACAGGGATGTGCAGTAAGGTCAGTGGCTGGTGAGGCACTGGCTAGTACCACACATGTGAGGTATCGCCGCAAATGTTAGAGCGAGAGCAATAATTCTAGCACTAGACCTCCTCTGTAACTCTAAACACGTTACCTGTAAATATTTTTAAAGCGTCGCCTATGGAGATTTTGTAAGTACTGAAATTTGGCGCAATTCCACAAGTGTGTGCAATTTTAAAGCGCAACATCCCCTCACCTGCCTCCCCTGACTGCACATCCCTGCTATGCAATGCCAAAAAGCAATCCGACAAAATATAAAATACTCCTAAAACTGACATTTTTGTTGTTGTATAGAATGCCTAGGAAATATATGTTTAATTTAGGCATTCTAAAGAATGCCTAGGCAATATATAGGATGCCAAAAGCATTACGTCAAAGTATGAAAAACACGCATTTCCTTGGCATTCTATGCAATGCCAAAAGGCAAACTGGCAAGGTATATAATACTTACGAGACTGACATTTTTATTTTCATGTCATATACGTTACTGGCAATATGTTAATGTTCTAAAGAATGCATAGGTAATATATAGAATGTTTGAAATTTTTTGTCAAAGTATGAAATATCTGTATAATTGTAATTTTGCTATATACTTTACCTAGGCATTGCATACAATAACTAGGCATTATGCAGCACAACAAATTCTGCTTAGGAAAATTATGAAAAAAGCCACAGAGACAAGAGGTATATGAAAATGATAGAAGACATCCAAAAAATGTACAGAACTCTTTTACAGAAAAGAAAAGAGAAAACAAGAATTATTGACCTACTTGTTGCAACAAGGCTAAAATGGCATTTACAACTGCATTTAATAGTCTTTTTCACACGAGCAATTTTTAGTTTGGCACTTGTTCTTGCAAATACACCTCATAAAACCTTGTCTGCTTCTGGTGATCTTAGAGATAACAGCTGATCAGAGGGGTATTTTCTGGTAAGGAATGTTTTAAACGCTAAGTAGGCGCTTGGGACATAAAGTGAATTGTGATCTGCCATAGAGTATGTTCAAAATTCCTTGAGCAGTTCCAAGTTGGTAAACACCATCTTCCATCGCACTCATAACAACTGCCAACAGATTACGTGAATCACCCTGTCCCTTGTCAACTCCAGGAATAGGAACTCACACAGTGGCTCCCAAAGTTGGAGGAGATCATTTTTTGTCCATTTTCATTTTTTTGGCCTGTATTTCCAGAATCAATTTTGATCCAATTTTAGCATTGACGGCATTATTGAAGCAAACAGTGCACAAAATATTAACCTGTTCACCTTCCAAAGTGAAGGAGCAGATCCACAACAATACACCTCACACACACACTCTCCAGCATGTGTAAGCCTAGTTCACACACCTGTGACATAAACAAGAAGACCGCAGTAATTTCTGTGTCCCATCTTTATTGAAGCAACAGTGTCACAGCATAAAAGCAAAATGTAAGCATAGTGGGGGAGAAGCAAGGTTCACGTGTTTCAGGCTACCTACACATCTTCACTGGCATGCTCACAGTTGGTATGGATGTTTTGTCCACAGTTTCTGCATCTATGAGCACCATTGGTTTCCTTGAAACAGGTTGCGGAAATGAAAGCCTCTTCAGTAACCATGGCTTCACCACCACTTTAGTTTCCTCCATTGTGGACTACTTTCTCATCCGTGTTTTATGCATTAGGTTCTGTCTCTTTCATGGGCTCGTCTACTCCTTTCTGTTCTATTGTGTGAACACTTTCTATTATTTTTTCCAGTTGTTCCTCAGTCTTGTAAAATATCTTGGAGCAGGGAAAAACTTGTGAGGCCCACTTTAGCGTTGCAACCAAAGAGAGCTTTGTATGGTGTTCTCTTAATCTCAGAATGAAAGGCCTGGCTCTTTATAAGTTGGATGAAATGTAGCCCCTAACTCCACCAGTCAGTTTTTTAATCTTGCATTTAAGTACACAGCATATTTTCAATGTCCTGATTAGCTCTTAAGACACTACAATGGCTTTGCGAGTGGTGAGGAGTGCCATAGACCATCTTCAACGTCGACCAGTACTCCTTGTAGGCTGCACACCACATTATTAGAAAATTCACTGCCATTGTCAAACGGTGCTCCATGCAATGTAAATATATCTACAAGGTTGTATGTTACTTCTTCTGCTCTCTTTGATGTCAGAGCCTTAAGAACTACAAACTTAGATGATCTTGGTACACAATTATAAATGTGTATTCCCTGTCAGGATGGGACTGATAATCGATGAGTGCAACCTGAAATGAGAATTGAATTCAGAAAAAAGAACATAGACTTCACCACAACACTTTTTTAAAGACTTTTTTGTTTTTTCTGGCACAGCTCATGAAGGTGAAATTACAGTTTAATATCACGACAACAAATATTTTTGTACTTGGGTGAAAGTTCTTTTAACATTCTGTCGCGTCTTCCATGGCCAATGGACACATGAGTGTCATAAAGTACATTTAAAAAAATGACATAAATGATGAGTAATCAATGAGTAACGATGAATTATGAGTCCATGATGTAAAACTGGATAGCACTGACACTTTCTCTAACATGATAAATCAACATTTATTTTTTCTCCCAGCATCACATCATAGCGATTCAGCAACCATTGTTCCATCGTAGTAGTAATTTTCGTCTTTTTCACATCGCTCAACAACTTTTGGTAAGTGATTTTGGTTAGAAAACTCTGTTTTTAGCAGGCTCAAACTTTAGATAGCACTTGGTAGAACCATTGCTGCATTTAATCAAACCATGATTCTTGCCCAGATGCCACACATTGCTCTGCCATTGTCATACAGCAGGGAATGGCCTAGCATCTGCTGTGCGAAATTGTCACGGCCGAATAGACACCAAAAGTGCAGGTGGCTGAAGTCAAATTATAAATATGCCACTAGCGCAAGCCTTTTGACATTATATAGAATGCCTAGGAAATGTATGTAATATGAAGCATTTCATACCTTGACATCTCTTTTTAGGCATGCTATAGTTTGCCCAGGTAATCATTAGAGTGCCCATGCACGTGATATGGCAGCCCATTTACTTTAATGGGCTGCTCTACCCGTGATAAGCATGGGGCAAGAAGTCCTTGACCATTTTTTAAAATTGAAACACACTAAATTGCACGATACTGTGGCACCATGCAGTTTAGCGCGTGCAAAATCATGCCACGGTTGCTGATACATGGAGGTGCCATTAAGAGGAAAGGATTGCCTCTACTCCTGAGCAGCCAAGGTGAAACAATAATAAGGATTGGCCTCAGCCTACATGTCTCCACCAAACCACAACCACATAAGCAAGGCCCAAAACGTTTAGATTCCCCAGGTTTCAGTCAGCCCAGGGACATTCCAATAATGGGTACTAGTAATTTAGAACCCTGAATGAGTATTCCAAATTTGCAATCTGATACATACATATTATGTAGCCAGGGGTCTAATATCACCTTGTAATAGAGTAGTTGTGAAGAATACATATGGCAGAAAAAAATAACACATCAACTTCTGCAAAGTTCTGTGTCCAGCCTGGTCAGATAATGATCCTCTAGGTCTCTAGGTCCACATCATAAGGCTGGAGATGTATTCTGAAAAAGAGGGTTTACATTGACATTGGCTTTCCAAATCATGCTGATTTGTCTATAGTGCTGCTTATATTCATCAAATTGAAAATGTAAAAACACTGATAGCTATTATTTCACTTGTTCTGTATACTTACATTCTTATTTCATACATCATACTTTGATGAATGTTTCAATAATACTTCAAAATTTTCAGTGCGGACTATGCCTGCCCTCTTTTCCCCCTCCCCCATTCATAGAATTTCTACTAGAGCTCCCAACAATGAAAAAGCAATCACTGAATGGAGCTCGTGAACCTTTAATTTGCTTGTCCCCTATTCAGAGAGTGCTTCACATTGCTGGAAGCTATAGTACAGCTTCTATGAAAGGATACGAGGGGTGTAATGGGTGGGCATAGTCTGCATTCCTAAAGAATGCAAAGTTTAGAACTTGTATTAAACCCCAAATCACCAGAAGATTACCACTGTGGGGGTATGTGGGGAGGGCAGAAAACAGCAGTCACCAGAACAAAGGACACCCCTCATTCAATATACTGTAAGTGTCCTCTCTTGTGTCCTCTTTGTTTAAAAAAAAAATACATTAAGGCTTTAAAGTATGCCTTAAACTTGTCACAGATTCTCTATGTCCTTACAAATGATAGATAACCATAGGCAATGCCTACATTTAATCAGCTTTTTAATCATCTTTTGTTTAATAGAGCTTCATCTTAAACCTTCACCGTGCTAATGCAATTTCACTACAGATACATGACAATATATAGCAGTCTATAGATATACATGGAAAAGAGTAAAAATATCACATTTGAGTTTTCTAACTAGTTTTTTTTTTCTTCCATAGTGCCAAATTTTCATTTTCTGCTAAAATTAATTAATTTCTCCTAATTAAGCCTATTGATATCTTTTCCTATATATTGATATTTACAGCACAAAATGCATATATTAAAAGCTATAGTTTAGTCAAATGTTTTGTTTGTGAGAAAAAGGTCAGGAATTAGCTTATGGAACAAGTCGTTGGTCTAAAAATGTTGTAAAATGTGTCTTTGTGTATCTAATGGTCCTACAGCATGGGATAACGTTCCTGGAGTGTGACTTCCACCTAGTGGTTTAAGCAGCTCTCTATTAATTAGAAGTAAGGCGGTAGCTGCCAGGAATATGAAAACATGTTCAGACAGATTTAATGTACAAACTTCAATACTGTAATGATTAGACTGAAATTTGTTTCATCTATGTTACCTGCGCCCACTTTTTTTAAATTTGAAAAAAAGGAACCTTCTTAATGCTAAAGAGATCATAGAACCTATTGGAAACTGATTTTGCTTTGGTGTAAGCCTGGTTATCATATATACAGATTAATTTTTTGGGAGATATCTTGCTAAGTGCTTATGTAACACAGACTACAAATTATTTTGGTTTGAGTGGCTGTGATGGGTACAGTCAGTTTAGAAAAATATACCTCTCTCTGAAGTGCTAGTGTGACAGCCCTGTGAATTTCCTCCAGCGATCCCCTTGCATTGTCCCAGGGGAGTAAATTAGCCCATAGATTATGCGATTTTCTTACCTTTGCCATGGTTGGAAGGAAAGAAAAGTGCTTGATTCCCAATCAGCACAGTTAGTGTTAATGGGGAATCCCTCCCGCAATGCTATATGATGCCGGCAGGGAGCACAGGGAACCTTCCTTGCCGGAAAAACATAAGAATCACTGCTGGTGGCTATAGCTGCCGGCAGTGATTGCATGAAAAAAATCAGACAGTCTGGTTGTACTGAAGTCGATCGATGGAACGACTTCAGTACAACCAGCCTGCCCATAAATGGATCAAATCTTGGCTGGTCCCTGCTGAACCGTCTGACATTCAATCCATCCATGGCTGGCTTAAATTAGATGTATTTTAGCCTTAACATCCCTTACTGTAAGAATTTATTGTTGTTCTTTTGACTTTGATAAGGAAACAAGGTCATAAGAGCAAAGTCTTACAATGGAATTGTCACATTATTCCCAAGTCTACTATTATTGTACATACAAGCTTTCTCAAACATCAAAAGTTTTTGAATAAATGGAAATAGTTTGTGTGGCTGAACTAATACTTCACAGAAGCAAAGACTAACTAACGATGAAGCTGTAACTGAGGCCTAGCTTATTTGCATTGGGGGGGGGGGCAGACAGTAAAAATAGGCCATTGAGCCAAGTTCTTATCTCTCCCCAATTGCCCCCTTAACCTCCTTGGTGGTATTTCCAAGTGTGGTTTGGGGTGAAATTTCAGTACCATTAGCGGTAACCCCGAGCCACACTCTGGATTGCATCGCAGGATCCTGGAAGAGGTTACTTACCTTTTCTCCACGATCCCGCAATGTACTCCTGCTGTGTACAGCGGCCGGATGTTCCACCCGATGTTCCTGGCTTCCATTCCCTGCGAGCTTTGGGGGCGGAACCGACGGCAATTTCAAAATGTATAAAACACAACACACACTCAATACATTGTAATCTTATAGGATTACATTACTGTATCAAATCATTTGACCTCAGTTTGTCCCCAGTGCTTTGTCCAGTGCCCTGTCTGCAGTTTTATTGTTCTTTCTGCTTGGAAACTAAAGAAAACATCCATGGCATCCAAAAAGCGTGCCTCTACATCAATAGCGGTTTATGACCTGCTTGAGACAAACCAGTACCAAGAGCAACAAGCTACTATGCATCGGAAGTTTTCAAGAAGTAGAAAGTGGGGAACCAGTGACCAAAGATGACATTTGGAAATTTCTGTGCCTAATAGTACTTCAAGTAGTGGCGGGGAAACACGTGCAGAAGTGGTATTGGACAACAAATAAATTACTTACCTCTCCATTCTTTGGCATGGTCATGTCAGAATACAAATTTTCCCTTATGCCCCGTACACACGGTCGGACTTTGTTCGGACATTCCGACAACAAAATCCTAGAATTTTTTTCTGACGGATTTTGGCTCAAACTTGTCTTGCATACACACGGTCACACAAAGTTGTCGGAAAATCCGATCGTTCTGAACGCGGTGACACGGGACTATAAATGGGGCAGTGGCCAATAGCTTTCATCTCTTTATTTATTCTGAGCATGCGTGGCACTTTGTCCGTCGGATTTGTGTACACACGATCGGAATTTCCGACAACGGATTTTGTTGTCGGAAAATTTTATATCCTGCTCTCAAACTTTGTGTGTCGGAAAATCCGATGGAAAATGTGTGATGGAGCCTACACATGGTTGGAATTTCCAACAACAAGGTCCTATCACACATTTTCCGTTGGAAAATCCGACCGTGTGTATGGGGCATCATAATGAAATATTTGCACTTCGAAATCAATGAAGCGTATAATGAAACTACTCATCCAGCACCAAAACTCAAGAACATTTTGGAAGTATATCAAATGATTCTGAAGACTTTCCAACAGAGCTATGTGCCAGATAGAGATATTAGCATTGATTAAAGTCTAATGGCCTACAAGGGAAGGCTCAGCTGGATACAATACATGGCGTCAAAGAGAGCACGATCTGGCTTAAAATCCTTCATGCTATGCGAATCATCAAACTGGCTACATTTGGAATTCTGTCCTATACACTGGGAAAGGAACACAATTTAACCCAAAATATAGCAACTATGGAATGGCAACATCTTTCGTTCTTTCACTGATTGAGCCATTGCTAAATCAGGGCTATTGCGTAACTACCGACAACTTTTACATATCTCCTGAACTTTTTGAGTTTCTTCTGCAGAACAAAATGGATGCCTATGGAACTGTTAGGGCTAACTGGCGCGACATGCAGCCAATGTTTGGCACTAAGAAGCTTGAGACTGGAGAAAAGGTTGTCTGGCAGAAAGGCAAACTGATGGCACTGTGATGGCATGACAAAAAAGATGTGTGTCTAATGAGTACAGTCCATAATACCTCCGCTGTTATGCTATGCACAAAAGATGGGAAAGAAATCATGAAGCTACAAGTAGTTATAGACTAGAATAACACCATAGGAGGTGTTGACAGAGCCAAACAAGCAATGACATTAGATCAAACAATGCAGAAACAGCAAAAAAAGTTTTACAAAAAGATCTTCAGGCATCTTCTTGAACAATGCTTGTAGAATGCCTATATTCTACTCAAAAAAAAGAGTGACAGGCCTATGATCCATTCTGACTTTATTTGGAAAGTTGCCAAACTGATCTTCATGAACCACCAAACACAATGACTGCTAATAGAGCTGGACATCGTGCTGCTGACGTTGTCAACCCGGAACGCCTGACTGGTCATTACTTCATGGACCACATCCCACCAACTGAGAAAAAGTCAGCACCTACAAGGATGTGCTTGGTTTGTTGCTCAAAGCAAGATGACAGTGGAAAGAAAATCTGAAAGGAAACCAGGTTCCATTATCCTGTTTGTGACATCGGTCTTTGTGCAGTCCCATGTTTCGAAAATTTTCATACCTGGGATGTTTACTGAACCAATATGACTTGTAATATTGCACCCTTGTTTGGACACATTTCAGTGTTTTTGATTTGCATATATTATTAAGTAAAATGTATTGAATAAAATGTATTATTATTATATTATTTGTTATTATTTACAGTTATTTAATATATTATAATTTATGATTTTGTGTTTCAAACTTTATCATACCCGGGCTGTTTACTAGACTCTTGTTTGGACAGATTTTAGTGAGTTATTCCTAAGAATTACAGACCTACAATATAAACTGCCAAATTTCTATGACAAACAATGTACCACTTTCAGCATCAAAAATCAGACATAATCATACCACCAGGGAGGTTAAGGTGTAAAGGTATCCACACAGGGGTTCACATATCCCATGGCCACTATGCTTTGCATTGGTGCAGCAAAAATTATCCCCCCTGTAATATTTGCAGTTCTGCTGCCTGTTCAAGTGAATAGAGAAGTGCCGTTAGTGTCGGATGTATGATCTTTCACATCAGGGTTCCAATGCATCCAGTCCCTTCTGTTCAGATTCACAATAATGGAAGAGGAGGCAAACCTTTTCCATTTCTTTCTGTCAATCCTAATAGACACAGATATCAGCAGATGTAAACGGATACATATCTGTTTACATCCGCCTGCCATAGAAATACATTATTTTCCATCTAGATCCAAATAAAAATGGATAAACAGAACACTTATCGGAAGGGGGCTCAAGGGTTAACATTCCCTCTCTCTTATTGGTCCTGCATTTTTGTCAACAGTAGCACATTGGCTCATGAACAGTCTTTGGGCTTGTGTTATTGGCATCGAAAGTCACTCCCTACACAAGATTTTCATTTTCAGTATAAACTTTTGGAATGCAGGACTATTCCAGCTATATATTACTGTTAGTTTAAAGCACGACTAAACTCCCTCAATCAACATTTGCTTTTTTAATCCTTTTGCTGCTAGCATTAGAACATAAATAGAATGGTATATTATATCTACTTGCTTTAAGCTTTTTTTTATGCCAGGGGTCTTCATGGGCTTTTTTCTTTCATCTGGAGGAGGGGAAGAGGCTTCTTCAGCTAAACACAACCTCCTGCCTACATGCCTGAATTAAAGTAGTTGTAAAGTGGATGTAAATCCTATTCTTGAAATTTGAGCTGGGCAGATATGTCTGCAGTGTTTTCTTATCTCTCTTCAAAGCACTAAGTCCCGTAGCTTTGTCCTGCTTCGTTCCTCTGTTATCAGCCTGATAACTTTTGACAAGCTCTCCGAGATGGGAGATAGAAGTGTGTGTTGGAGGAGGTTGCTATAAATAGATTAGCAGACTGCTAAACTATACACAGGCAACCTCTGCATGTGTGGGGAGGGGGTGTGTGCCTTTCCTCCAATCAGCTGTCTCACAGTGTCTAGCAATAATCGTCTGTTCACTTCACTGAGTATATGGAGGGTTTACATCCATTTTAATGTATTAAGATAAAAACCTTCTGTGTGCAGCAGCCCCCCTCAGCCCCCTAATACTTACCTGAGCCCATCTCAATCCAGCGATGTTGAAAGAAAGTCTTGGCTGCCCGACACTCTCCCTCCTCATTGGTTGAGACAGCAGGGTGGCGACATATGCTCCCTCTGCTGTCAATCAAAGTCAGTGAGCCAATAAGGAGAGAAGGGGTGGGGCTGAACCACAGCTCTATGTCTAAATGGACACATAGAGCTGCGGCTCGGCAAGGATGCCCCATAGCAAGCTGCTTGCTGTGGGGGCACTCAACAGGAAAGAGGGACCAGGAGTGCCAATGAGGGACCGAGAAGAGGAAGATCTGGGCTGCTCTGTGCAAATCCACTGCACAGAGCAGGTAAGTATAACATTTGTTATTTTTAAAGAAAAAACTGAGACTTTAGTATCACTTTAAGGGCAGGTGGATTCCAGGAGGTAAATGTAACATGAAGTATTTGTCCTTACTCAAGTTGGCTGCAGATAAAAATGCTAGTGGGGTGTTTTTCAAATGGATTTCTCAACAAAATAAAGCATGGTGATGTGAATGGATTGGTGAGTTTCCTTTGAATATTAAAAATGAATTAAATTTTCAGTAGTGTAGTTCCGCTTTAAGTTTACTTTTGTGGTGGGGGCTATTAAAAACAGGCAGTTAAGCTTCAAAGTTAGCCAGACCAGATGTATATTTCCTATATATTCATATATAATATATATATATATATATATATATATATATATATATATATATATATATATATATATATATATATATATATATATATATATATATATATATATATATATATATATATATATATATATATATATGTATATTTCTGTGATACTTTGCTTTGTGGTGCAGAAGGAATGATTCCCCCTGTCATGTGAACCTGACCCATTCAAGCAAATGGGGCTGTGTCCCACCTACATGCAAGATATTGTCAATATTCCCATCACACACATTCCTGGAATGGGCTCAAAAGTAGAGGGTGCTGCAGCAAGTATCAGCTGGATACATCACAGATCAATGCACATATTTGCCAGCACTCCAGGGATCATGAAGTATCGTCCAAAGCTTTTATTGAAGAATGATCACATCATAAGGAACCAAGTACAATGTTTAGGAGCTGCACTCAGACACAATGCATTGAGCGCACTTTAGATGTATTTAGTGCATTACATCTGTTGGCTACTTTATGCGGATAACTGTGTACAGCCGCTTTTAACTTTACATGTCAATGGGTGATTTTTAGACATCCAGGGTACCAGAAATATGCACTGCATGGTAAAATGCATTAATCTTAATCTTCATTGCAAGACAAATAAAGATAATACATTATTATGTTTTTCCTAAACTGTAAGGCCTCTTTCTATATATCTTGTTCTTCACCATATTCTTGTGTAGTTTATATATAAGTAACATATACAGTACATTTCCGTACAAGTATAAGTACTTATAAGTATTCTTATTTATTGTTATTTCTTAGATCTCCTACAGATCAGATAATAATGGACCATTTTATTTTTTTTTCTGTGCTTTGAATTATATAAATGGGCACAGGTGTGGAATGTAGTGACAATCAACCCCCTCAGTTCTGCTTTTCTATAGAAAAATCTATATGAAGCTCTGTATCTTGTTAATGGGTGTAATAATAGCTAAGAAGTCATTATTGTTTGTTGAGGTACATGCAACACATATAAATTGTTAATTGTGGTTTGCCTCTAGGATGTGTAGAAAATTATTTCAGTTAATGCCTCAGGCAACCGAATAACAACCTTTCACAAGCAGTAATAACTAACTGATCACTCTTCTTTTGCTTTTCTGTGGAAATATTTATCACAAATAAGTAAAGCATGAACTTTTATACTTTGTAAAACCCGTATAGCCTTAGTTAAGCAGAAACTAACTAAACAGAAGCAAAAGGTTTCAAACCAAAGTTTGCATCTCACAATAATCTCAAATACTTTTGGCTATTTGGTGACTGCTTGTTAGAGGGGCACTATTGCTATGATATGTGTATAGCAACAGCAGCATTTCATGTACCCAGGGCTTTTTTGAGCCGGATGTGATGGAAAGGAGTTCTGCCATCTCTAGAACTGGCCCTGAGCTAACCGCTATCTCCTATCATTTGTGTGTTTGCAAATGGCAGTGCACCTCACCTGGCGGTTACACTGAAACTTCTCTGCACTCAAGAGGGGGCAAGAGAGGAACAGATGTTGGGATAACGTATGTTTATGGGTGGGATTACAATTTCATAACAGGGGAGTTTGGGGGAAAGCTCTGTATTGGGGAAGGGGGTTGTGGGGAGAATTTGGACAGGGGCCATTATTGGTTGTAAACTGGCCTGTGAAATATGTACTCCTGAACTCTGCAATCTGTGTGTAGTGCACTCCTGAACCCTGCATTCTGTGTGTAGTGCACTCCTGAATCCTACGCTCTGTGTGTAGTGCACTCCTGAATCCTACACTCTGTGTGTAGTGCACTCCTGAATCCTACACTCTCTGTGTAATGCACTCCTGAAACCTGCATTCTGTAGGTTACACACTCCCAAACCCTGCCATTTGGTGTGTCACACACTCTTGGTTTTAATAAACAATGCCCCTGAAACAGTTTGGTGACACCCAACCTATGACAAAGTTCACACAATGTACCACATCACTACTCCCTGCCATGGGTGGGGGTTGTGAGTCCCTGCACCTATTCTCTGACAAAAAAGTCCTGCATGTACTGCATGTACCATACTTACTAATACAAACTTGCCAATAGCAGAAAGTGCTGATCAGAGTGTACTGGCGGGGGGGGGGGGGGGGTGATCCCCCTTTCAGAACATACAGCTTAACTGGGGAGATCACTGAACTAACCTTGCATGGCCGACAGGTTTTTTTTGTTCAACCCCCCATGGTTGAATGAAAAAAAAAACAAATAGTGTGTACCAGGACCAGACTGGGAATAAAAACCAGCCCTGGAAATAATTTCATACCAGTCGCATATCATTATTATATCAGCCCAACAGCATAACGTCAGAGAGGCTGTGCTGACATGGTACAGGAGATGTCAGAGGCTGTGCGGGCATAGTAAAGGAGGTGGTTATAGGCTGTGCAGACATGGTACAGGAGGTAGTCATAGGCCAGGGGTAGGCAATCTTGTCCCTCCAGCTGTGGTGAAACTACAAATCCAATCATGCCTCTGTCTCTAGCAGTCATGCCTTTGATTGTTAGGGTCTTGCAATGTCTCATGGGAGTTGGAGTTTCAAAACAGCTGGAGGGACGAGATTGCCTACTCCTGTCATAGGCTGTGCAGATATGGTACAGGAGAGTAACAGGAGGTGGTCAGAGGCTGCATAGGGGTCTGGTCTTACCCAGCCATGATGTGAAGAGGCGCACACCACCGCTGAGACCGAGGTAAGTGCCTTACATTTAAAAATGGCACTGCCTGGTGCCATTACGTCACTGCGCATGCGCCCGCCTGGCCGAAAATGGCCGAGCATATACAGGCTTTCCCGAGCTTCAGAATGGCGCATGGGCAGTTGACATGTCATCCCGCAGCCATATTTTTTATGGGCACCACTGCCCATTATGGCCCTACAATAGGCTGAAACTGACAGGCTACCCGTAAATAAACAGGCAACAGGCAACGCTGGGCCAACGGCCAGGCAGTAGCATCCACAGTTCAAAGCGGCCCTAGTGCAGATGGCCTACCGGGGAATTTCCTGCTATCCCAGTAGGTCAGTCCGGCCTGGTGTGTACCCGGCTTTAGTAGCTGAGTTAAGCGACACATGCATCCAATCAGATCCCCAGAGGCAGTACTGGTTAATAAGTGTAACACATGTAATTTAAAGAGACAATGATACCGATTTACTAAAGGAGTAAGGAATGTTTACTCAAAAAAGAGTGAACATTCAATTATCCAATTATGTTCAGATGAAATACATAAACAAGAGTTTGCTTACCACTTGATTGGATAATGAAAGAGGATATTCATGCTAAGTGAATTTTCTCTACTCTTTAATGAAATCAGCCTCAACGTTCTTTGGATACATGACCTATGGACAGCCTACATATACCCCTTATGACTGATACTTTAAAGTGATTGTAAACCCCTACATATACCCAGTAAGGTAGGACAAAAAATAAACAGAATAAAATAAAGATATAGCAGTTGAAGATTTTTAATCACATATCAGGAGCCCCTTGCACACAAGGCATCTAGCCTCTGTTCATGACATCCTGATGTTTTAGGGCACCCCATAGACACAGGTGCGGCATCCAGCTCCACTGCTTGCATCCTGTCAAAGTCTATGGCAGTGAAAACGAATGAAATCAAGACACACCGCGCTTGCTCTGTCAAAGCAGCTCACACACAAATAAAGGAAATTTGTAAGGAATATGGATATAAATAGTGTAGCGCTAATATTGAACAAAATCCCAAAAAGCATAATATCCAGCTATGACCACCATAGATCTAACAAGTACTACCATAAAAGGTTTCAAATGAATGTATATTCACCTCTAGGGAAATCTAAAAACCAATAAAAGCTCAGATTCCAATGGTGATGTCTGTACATTCCATAGCTAAATTGAATGGGACAGTAGGCAGAAAAGCAACAAAGAAAATATATATATGGCCATTTGATTCATAACACTATATATTCTAAATGGTACTGGAAAGAGTCTCTATAAGTGTCTATTTATGTAGAAGCTGTAGAAGTCCAAAATGGGTGATGATATCCACACGTCACATAGAATAAAAAGAGATGGTAGACACTGATGGAGGCTTACCGGAACCGTTGGACTCACAGAGACATATATCCCTTGAGTCAGAAAAGCTTGTGTTGCCACCGGGCAATGTAGTGAGATGTCACGCTAGACCAATACGGAATCCGGATGCTGTGTCCAAAGCTCCTATCAGACTTCTTCCGTGCTTGACCAAATTTCGTAGTGGCTCATAGAAAGTAAAAAAGGGGGCCACATAGTGTAATACCGTTTAAGAGAGATAAAATTTATTGTGGTAGAAAACTTACATGTTGCATGGTAAAAAAAGCACTTAAATTAAAATTAATGGCAGGCAGTGGAGTCTCCCGACGCGTTTCGTCTCATTAGACTTCCTCTGGGGTACTTTACCACCGCTGCCATACTTACTTATATAACCACCAAGACCCCCTTTGATGAGAATCCGGCATGTGCCCCTTGTTTACTCGCACTTCCGGGTGTCGCCAAAATGGCAGCCCCGCGTGCGTTCCAAGCCTCTTTCTGATGGCTTCTATGCGTTCCAACCATCTCTTGTGGGGAAAATGGGGAACCAAAATGTCAATTTGTTGTTAAAATACTAGATCATATGAACAATAAATGCCGCCAGTGCTGGAAAAAAGTAGGAAATAGTACTCTATTATGAAGAAAGACAACCGGATCCCCCTCCGGAAGTGGTTAAAGCCGGATGCCCACTCGTCATGACACGTTCGAACTCAGCTTCCGCCCATATGGAGCGCAAGCTAGACGGCCGTTTGCCGTATGCGTGTCACGCCTCAGTGTGGCGGAAGGCGTGGCGCGATGTCGTCATTGACAGTCCGCTCCTCAACGCATGCGTACCACGTCTCAATATGACGGAGGACGCAATGTCGTCATTGGCGGTACCCTTTAACAACACGCGTACCATTTGTATAATGGTGTTCTACTTATAGAATGCATAATATGTATTTAGGGTGATAACAAAAAATTTGTGTTAAATCAAAAAAAGGGTTTTTTTGCTATAGGACTAATCCTAATCTAGCATGAAGGTGTAACTATCGAAATAAGAGTGCAAAAAGGAAAAGAAAAATTTGATAATGAAATCATACAATAACAAGTGGTAATATGTCAACATTATCCAAAACAGATGTATGCGATATACCTAAATGTGTACACTACGTTGAAATATCAATAACATCAGCCCAGTGGATGCGATTGATATGTGCGATGTGAATTAAGAGAAGTGGGCTGAGATTTTCAAACAATGGAATGATGTTATACATAAAACATCTCCCCGACTCTTGTTTAATTTAATTTATAGGTCATAAATAAGGGTGTGTGAATGAACCGTGTGCAATGTGAACTGAGGGAGGGATTTGGGGCCAATGGACTAATGTTAAATATGCAACCATCTCCCAGACTTATAAGTCTTAAATATGTGAATGTAGCAATCCTGTAAATTGTGAGAACACAAAAAAAGGGGGGGGGGGCTATAGGCCCAGGACGGATTCTCAGTAGGGGGTCCATATTACACAATTAATTACACCCAAGAATTATAAAATATACATCCAAAAAGAATATATTTCGTGTAAATTATACACCCAAAAGTATTTGTACATAAATGTAGATAATCGTACGTGTAGTATATGATCATCAACTCACACCAATTAACTTCAAGGTTTGTTAATAGGTGTGAGTTGATGATCATATACTACACGTACGATTATCTACATTTATGTACAAATACTTTTGGGTGTATAATTTACACGAAATATATTCTTTTTGGATGTATATTTTATAATTCTTGGGTGTAATTAATTGTGTAATATGGACCCCCTACTGAGAATCCGTCCTGGGCCTATAGCCCCCCCCCCCTTTTTTTGTGTTCTCACAATTTACAGGATTGCTACATTCACATATTTAAGACTTATAAGTCTGGGAGATGGTTGCATATTTAACATTAGTCCATTGGCCCCAAATCCCTCCCTCAGTTCACATTGCACACGGTTCATTCACACACCCTTATTTATGACCTATAAATTAAATTAAACAAGAGTCGGGGAGATGTTTTATGTATAACATCATTCCATTGTTTGAAAATCTCAGCCCACTTCTCTTAATTCACATCGCACATATCAATCGCATCCACTGGGCTGATGTTATTGATATTTCAACGTAGTGTACACATTTAGGTATATCGCATACATCTGTTTTGGATAATGTTGACATATTACCACTTGTTATTGTATGATTTCATTATCAAATTTTTCTTTTCCTTTTTGCACTCTTATTTCGATAGTTACACCTTCATGCTAGATTAGGATTAGTCCTATAGCAAAAAAACCCTTTTTTTGATTTAACACAAATTTTTTGTTATCACCCTAAATACATATTATGCATTCTATAAGTAGAACACCATTATACAAATGGTACGCGTGTTGTTAAAGGGTACCGCCAATGACGACATTGCATCCTCCGTCATATTGAGACGTGGTACGCATGCGTTGAGGAGCGGATTGTCAATGACGACATCGCGCCACGCCTTCCGCCACACCGAGGCGTGACACGCATACGGCGAACGGCCGTCTAGCTTGCGCTCCATATGGGCGGAAGCTGAGTTCGAACGTGTCATGACGAGTGGGCATCCGGCTTTAACCACTTCCGGAGGGGGATCCGGTTGTCTTTCTTCATAATAGAGTACTATTTCCTACTTTTTTCCAGCACTGGCGGCATTTATTGTTCATATGATCTAGTATTTAACAACAAATTGACATTTTGGTTCCCCATTTTCCCCACAAGAGATGGTTGGAACGCATAGAAGCCATCAGAAAGAGGCTTGGAACGCACGCGGGGCCGCCATTTTGGCGACACCCAGAAGTGCGAGTAAACAAGGGGCACATGCCGGATTCTCATCAAAGGGGGTCTTGGTGGTTATATAAGTAAGTATGGCAGCGGTGGTAAAGTACCCCAGAGGAAGTCTAATGAGACGAAACGCGTCGGGAGACTCCACTGCCTGCCATTAATTTTAATTTAAGCGCTTTTTTTACCATGGAACATGTAAGTTTTCTACCACAATAAATTTTATCTCTCTTAAACGGTATTACACTATGTGGCCCCCTTTTTTACTTTCTATGAGCCACTACGAAATTTGGTCAAGCACGGAAGAAGTCTGATAGGAGCTTTGGACACAGCATCCGGATTCCGTATTGGTCTAGCGTGACATCTCACTACATTTCCCGGTGGCAACACAAGCTTTTCTGACTCAAGGGATATATGTCTCTGTGAGTCCAACGGTTCCGGTAAGCCTCCATCAGTGTCTACCATCTCTTTTTATTCTATGTGACGTGTGGATATCATCACCCATTTTGAACTTCTACAGCTTCTACATAAATAGACACTTATAGAGACTGTTTCCAGTACCATTTAGAATATATAGTGTTATGAATCAAATGGCCATTTATATATTTTCTTTGTTGCTTTTCTGCCTACTGTCCCATTCAATTTAGCTATGGAATGTACAGACATCACCATTGGAATCTGAGCTTTTATTGGTTTTTAGATTTCCCTAGAGGTGAATATACATTCATTTGAAACCTTTTATGGTAGTACTTGTTAGATCTATGGTGGTCATAGCTGAATATTATGCTTTTTGGGATTTTGTTCAATATTAGCGCTACACTATTTATATCCAAAGTCTATGGCAGGCAGAAATTTGCTGCAGCTGAATGGACCTCAATGTTGTGTTGAGCGGTATTTGTGTTTAGGGCTCTATGTGTTTAGAGACAGATTCCTGGAACACGAGTATTCTGTGTTCTGGACATTTATTCCTGAATGCATAGGACCCTAAATGTGGGTATAACTCGATACAGAGTTCAGCCTATTCAGTCACAACATATTTCAGAAAGCCATAGACTTTGCCAGGCTACATGCAGTGGGGCTGGATGCTACACCCGTGCCTCCCCTATGCACTAAAATGCTGGGGTTGTACACACAGGGACTAGACATTCCATGTCCAAGGGGCCATACACAGATTGTAAGAAAGCAAAATGCCCTTTGATTCTCTTATTATAAACTTGGTTAAAGTACTGGTCATTTTATTTTGGTTACCAGAATTAGACATTAAAGTGACAGTAAACGATATCCTTATTCACTAAAAATAACCCATAAACATCCACTACCTAATGCCTCTGTAAACTGTCTTTCATTGAATCATTTCTTATGATTGTGTCTTTCTACCTCCGTGTAACATCCTCTGTGAGCTTCTGATCCTCTGTTTTGCCCCATAATTTCCCTTTCTTTGGATTAAACAGTGCATGTTAGTTTTGGTCATGTGCACTACTCTATACACACTACATATCTCATAGTCTATAGTGCATAGTCCCTAGTATATCTTGGAGGATAATCTGTATTAAAGATACCCCCCCAACCCCCCCCCCCAAAAAAAAGTAAGGAATTATGTTTTCAAAGTAATAAAAAATAATGTAAAAGAGAGAAAGATAATTCGTTATAAATACGTGATAAATGTGACAAAACTAAAAGCAATAAACTGGAGATTGGCAAGGGAGTGTCCACAGGGAAATACAGTATACCACTTTCATCTGTTACCTTTATACATAATCAATAAAATAATTGGCATTACCAACAATTCTTAATTAGTTAAAAAATAAAGCAGTGTTGTGATATGCCAGTAAAAATTTAAATAATGGGATTAAGCCTGAAAAAGAACATTAAAAAAAAAAAAAAAAGTTCTTCTGTTTACTGATAATCTCAAAGTAAAATATGGGTACAGGGCTGATCCTAGGGCCACAGACGCCTGGGTGCAGAAATATTTCTGGCACCCCCACATGGGCGTGGTCATCTTCTCCACTTTACAAATGTTCCTTTGGCAACGACTCAAACACAGAGATGCTCCCCTAAGAAGTCTTCTTTACCCTGGGATCCTCCCATGATCTCTTAACAATAAAGAAAATACAGGAAGAGAGTACACTAATGAGACCTGGAGGGGAGTCTCTCTGATGCACACACAGAGGGCTGTCTGTTAGAAAGAGCCCCCAGACATCATACAGGATACGGTCAAAGACTGCAGACATGATACAAGAGACGGTCAGAGACTGCAGACATAATACAGGAGATGGTCAGAGACTGCAGACATAATACAGGAGATGGTCAGAGACTGCAGACATGATACAAGAGATGGTCAGAGACTGCAGACATGGTACAGGAGATGGTCAGAGACTGCAAACATAATACAGGAGATGGTCAGAGACTGCAAACATAATACAGGAGATGGTCAGAGTCTGCAGACATAATACAGGAGATGGTCAGAGACTGCAGACAAGATAGAATAGATGGTCAGAGACTGTAGACATGATACAAGAGACGGTCAGAGACTGCAGACATGTTACAGAAGCTGGTCAGAGACTGCAGACATAATACAAGAGATGGTTAGAGACTGCAGACATGATACAAGAGATGGTCAGAGACTGCAGACATGATACAAGAGATGGTCAGAGACTGAAGACATGATACAAGAGATGGTCAGAGACTGCAGATATCATAGAGGAGATGGTCAGAGACTGCAGTTCCTATGGACATTAGTGAATAACTCTCACCCTGCTATACAGCAAAGGTTCCTCTGATCAGGAGTCAGCTCACTCTGAATTACCCGTGGCGACTCCGCTGGGTAGCACCCAGATCTATATTCTGGCAATGACTCCATTCCTTTCTCCGCCAGGGATGGTGCTAGGCTGTGTGTCTTTCCCTCTGGTGGCGCAGGGCAGCGGGGTTCTCTCTCTGATGGTGTTCTCTTAGCACTGCCCTCTCCCTCTGGAGTCCTGGGTGCACTTCCCTGAAAGCTTTCCCGGGCTCCTGGCTCTCTCTCTCTCTCCCATTCAGCTGAGCATGCTGTGTGGGGTGCAGTTTCTGTGTTACAGTGGGGCTGCCAGTCCTCAGGACTACATGTCCCATAATACTCTTCTATGCTCCTTTTTCTATTCTATTTTTTCCCTGGATGATATGAAGGCGGGGAAGAAACATAGTGGGAGGCTGTGCTGGCCAGCACCGTTCACTAGTACAGCAGTGCACGTGAGGAGGAGAGGGAGAGGGAGGGGAAGGGGGGAAAGAAGAGCCCGCAGCTGCAGTGGCATTACTAGGGTTGGTGTCACCAGGTGCGGTAAAACATGGTGTCACCCCCCCTTCCACCAACTTTAGTCGCCCCTCAGTACAGACCTCCCTCCACTAAGTATAGACCCCACTTCATCAGTGCAGACCCCCACTAAGTTTAAACCCCTCCCTCAGTACAGACCCCCCCTTCATCAGTATAGACCCTCAGGACAAACCACCCCCTCCATTAGTACAGACCCCCACCAGGACAAACCCCCCTCCATTAGTACAGATCCCCCCAGGATAAACCCCCCTCCATTAGTACAGACCCCCAGGACAAACCCCCCCTTCATTATTACAGACCCCCCCCAGGACAACCCCCCTCCATTAGTACAGACCCCCCCAGGACAAACCCCCTGCATTAGTACACACCCCCATTAGGACAAACCCCCTCCATTAGTACACACCCCCATTAGAACAAACCCCACCCCTCCTTTAGTACAAACCCCCCCTCCATTAGTATAGACCCCCAGGACAAACCCCCCTCCATTAGTACAGACCCCCCCCAGGACAACCCCCCTCCATTAGTACAGACCCCCAGGACAAACCTCCCCCCTCCATTAGTACAGACCCCCCAGGACAAACCCCCTCCATTAGTACAGCCCCCCCAGGAAAACCCCCTCCATTAGTACAGACCCCCCAGGACAACCCCCCCTCCATTAGTAGAGACCCCCAGGACAAACCCCCCTCCATTAGTACAGACCCCACAGGAAAACCCCCCTCCATTAGTACAGACCCCCAGGACAAACCCCCTCCATTAGTACAGACCCCCCAGGACACCCCCCCATTAGTACAGACCCCCCCAGGACAAACCCCGCCTCTATTATTACATACCCCCCAGGACAACCCCCCCTACATTAGTACAGACCTCCCCAGGACAAACCCCTCCATTAGTACAGACCCCAGCAGGACAAATCCCCCCTCCATTAGTAGAGACCCCTCCAGGACAAACCCCCTCCATTGGTACAGACCCCCCAGAACAAAGCCCCCTCTATTAGTAGAGACCCCCCAGGACAAACCCTCCTCTATTAGTAGAGACCCCCCAGGACAACCCCCCCATTAGTACAGACCTCCCCAGGACAATCCCCCCATTAGTACAGACCTCCCCAGGAAAACCCCCCATTAGTACAGACCCCCCAGGACAGCCCCCCCATTAGTACTGACCCCCCAGGACAACCCCCCATTAGTACAGACCCTCCCAGGACAACACCCCATTAGTACAGACCCCCCAGGACAAACCCCCCTCTATTAGTAGAGACCCCCCTCCATTAGGGTACATAAAAACACCCAGGCGGCAGCTAGAGAGGAGAGGACAGTGTGCAGCTGCGCCGCCCGGGTGAAGAGCAGATGAAGACAGGCTTGGGCGGGAGTGAGAGACAGAGGAGGAGAACATGTGTCAGGCTGCAGGCACGGACCGCCCTCCCCCCCAGCAAAGTCACTGTGCGGTTGGTCTCTCTCCACACAGAGACCAGCTGCTCTGATCTCCGGCGGCTGCTCTTCTTCTCTGATAGGAGGAGGGAGGGGGGATGGGCTCTAACAGCGAAAATCACAGTGGCTGCGCCGCGGCAGTGACCTGCGGAGAGACCTACTTCTGGACACGAGGAGGAGGGAGGGAAGCACTCTGGCGCTTCAGCGCCCCCACCTCTCTGGCGCCTGGGTGCACTGCACCCTGTGCACCCGCCTGGGATCGGCCCTGTATGGGTATTGTTTTACTTAAAGGTGAGTTTAGAAGGTAAAATATTGTAAAACCAAAAACAATATAATATGTGAGTACTATAGATATTGATTATTGATTACTAAAGCTGCCTTTAGTACTATGATTGTTTCTGAATGACCCTTGGATGATTCTTTTTTTCCCTAGACTACTAGAGCATATATTGAGAGAGTTTGCCATTCGCAGTAAAGAGTAATTTTAGCTTATCTATTTTAGACCAGTAGAGTATTTTGGGAAATCTGTCGATAGTTTTCATTCTGACAGATTTTTCTTCTCCTAAGTACCTCTGTTACAATCATTTGTACTTTAAATGATTTTGAAGGCCTCTTGCACATTGGAGTAAAAAACGCCAAGTTTTTTTACTGATCTCTAATTTAGCTAGCAGACCATTGTTTTTTTTTTGCTTAAAAGCGATTCATTTAACTGCTTGCTGCCCCATGTTTGTATATAAACATCCTGGGCAGCAAGTGGTTTTCCCAGAATCTTAATTCCCAGGATTCATAATGGTTAAAGGAGAACTGCAGTCTGCTTACATAATATGTTATAAAAACATCTTTGCCATTTTGAAGCTTCCCTTCAACCACTTTGCATATTATTTTATATGTACTGTGATTCTGTACTTGCCAAATATGCTGCAGAAATCTCCCTTCACTAAGTATGGCTGCAATCATTTTAACCGTGGGCAGTTGAAGCTGCTGCCTGTTCCACTTCCTGGATTTACACAGAGGCACACTTCCAGCTCTGCAGCTCTC
Organism: Lithobates clamitans; assembly: GCA_037952925.1. Classification (NCBI taxonomy): domain Eukaryota; kingdom Metazoa; phylum Chordata; class Amphibia; order Anura; family Ranidae; genus Lithobates; species Lithobates clamitans. The sequence goes on along the minus strand of JBBGZY010000605.1, from coordinate 4,862,586 downwards.
ATTGGAACTCTTATGACTCATCCCCACTCCCTTCCTGGCAAACACAGAGAGCCAGAACAGGGATCTGTGTATGTAAACAAACAGATCCCCATTCTGACAGGGGAGTAGAGAGAGATCTGCTGTTCCTAGTGACCAGGAACAGCAATCTCTCTCCTCCTCAGTCAGTGCAATCCCCCACAGTTAGAAACACCTCCCTAGGGAACACTTAACCCTTTGATCGCCCCCTAGTGTTAACCCCTTCCTTGCCAGTGACATTTATACAGTAATCAGTGGCTATTTTTATCACTGATCGCTGTATAAATGTCACTGTTCCAAAAAAGTTTTAAAAGTGTCTGATCTGTCCGCCAAAATATCGCAGTCTCACTAAAAATCGCTAATCACCACCATTACTTGTAAAAAAAAAATATTTATAATAAAAATGCCATAAATATATCCCCTATTTTGTAGACGTTATAAGTTTTGTGCAAACCAATCAATATACGCTTATTGAGATTTTTTTTACCAAAAATATGTAGAAGAATACATATATGCCTAAACTGATACAGAATTTTTTTTTTTATTTGGGATATTTATTATAGCAAAAAGTAAAAAATATTGTTATTTTTTTCAAAAGTGTTGCTCTTTTTTTGTTTATAGCCAAAAAATAAAAACTGCAGAGTTGATTAAATACCACCAAAAGAAAGTTCTATTTGTAGATAAAAAAGGACATAAATTTTGTTTGTGCACAGCGTCGCACGACTTCAATATCAACCAACACATTTAGTTTTCTCCTAAATTAACAATTTAAGAATTTAAACACAATGGGGGTTATGTATGAAAGGCAAATCCACTTTGCACTACAAATGCACTTGGAAGTGCAGTCGCTGTAGATCTGAGGAGGACATGCAAGGAAAAAAAACAGCATTTTAGCTTGCATATGATTGGATTATAAAATCAGCAGAGATTCCCCTCATTTCAGATCTTCCACTCAGATTTACAGTGACTGCACTTCCAAGTGCACTTGCAGTGCAAAGTGGATTTGCCTATCATACATAACCCCCATTGTGTTTAAATTCTTAAATTGTTAATTTAGAAGAAAACTAAATGAGTTGGTTGATATTGAAGTCAGATAGCTGAAGGGCAAATATGTGGCCACAGAATTATTAACAAATCTTCTTGTGTATGCGAACCAAGGGCACAATTATATGGGCTCTCCCAGAGGGTTTGGTTTATTAAAGGAAAATAGGTTGTTTACTTTGCAAGGGAACTGTCCCCAGAGCTTAGTAAATGTGATGAAATTTTAAGTTGCAAAGAATACACAGTCATGTGCAAGGAAAATTGCATGTCAGCAGAGCTTTGTCTTGTTGACTAAGTTCTGGGGAAATGTCCCTTTGCCAAGTAAAAAGTCTATTGGCCTTAAGTAAATCAACCCCAGAGTGTCTGAGTCCTGCCTGGCCTGATCCACATATTGGAAATTTATAGAATGTAGCTCAATGAAGCCGTCTTTATGATCTTTTAGACATTTCAGGTCACATGACCATTATAGGCACACAACAGAGCATGATCCCCTAACATCTTAGACCTGGCATCAACCATGTACATGCGTTTTGGTGGACCACATAAAGGATATTACAAAACTTGCTTCATTATAGTGGGTGTGAATATCCTTTGTACATGGTACCTGGCTATAACTTGACTAATTCAAGGAGCAAGATGGTGTTAAAATTTCATATTAATTGTGAATGAATCAAGTTCTAGAAATGAGCAAAATATTTTTAAGAAAAAATCAGGGAAAGCAAAGCATGCTATGACTACATACAATACCATATTTGCTTTTCTATGTACTGAAAATGTATATGCCATATTTCTTGGGCTGCTGGTAGATCCTACACACTAGTAGTGAGAGTCTGGGATAACTAATTCAAGTCATTACTTACCAGCTTTTAACACATAAGTGTTACGCATGAAAATGCAGCACACAAAATGATTTATATCTTTGCTTGTGTCACTGGTACTGTTGTTTCCAACATTGTCTAAAGAATAATTATCTCAATATATCTAATGTTCATTATGGAAACTGCATAGTCTAGTAGGCAGAAGCTGTACTATATCTGTACTGAAAATAACAAATATGCAGCATAAATATGAAAGAATAGATTACACTTGGAAAATTCCCCAGTACGTGTCACAACTATGTATTTACAGCATGATACACTACTGGCATTTTCTATTCATGGCCATTGAGACATAAATTTCAAACCAATGCAAGGAATCGAAGCACATAGTAGGTGTTCTTTTTCTTTATCCTTTAATTTTGTTCTGCGTTGGCAATGAATGACTGATAAATAAGCTTTAACTGTGGTTCAGCAGGTGTATCTGTCTCTAATATATTATGTTACAAGTAAAAAGTGGCAAGCTATCTTGTCTCCGGGTCTCTGAATTGACTGCCTTTGGCCAAATTAGGGAAATTTATGCTGCTTGTGAAACGCAGATCGGAGATCACCCATTTCAGGGCAGAGGACACCTTTTCTCCCTGCTTGTAAAACACAAAAGTGATGGGTGGCGGGCATTTGCTGTGACATATTAAACATTATTGTCAGTCAAGAGAATATTAATCATGCTTTATTTGACTCTTTTTAAGTCAATCCTTAATGTAACTGTGAAGCAATGTGTGCATGGCAGATTGAACTGGGAATTAAGAAATAAAATCTGCTTTATATGAGGTTCCAAGAGAGTTTATTGCAAATGTATTACTGCGGTTTTCTTGCGCATTCACAAATCTTTTACAAGGTAATTAGTTTAGAAATGCTCCAAGACAACTGTCTAAACCAGAATGGTATTTTTTTCAGAATTTGGAGCCCTTGGAAAACCAAAAAAGTCAATGCAGTAGCACTATATTGAAGTTATTACATGATCTCTCGTAAAATAATACTGGCAGCATTAAATTAAATTTTTAATTAAATCAAATTGAAATGCAGACTTTTTTCAGCGAAGAAGAGATATTAAGTAATGTTAACATTTGGAAGGTGATATATTTGACTTTGTAAATTTGTGTAAATAAAAAATGTGTCACTAAGCATCTATGTGCTTGCTCTTATCCCTAAACTGTTATCGCTGGGGGGGGGGGGAAATCTCAATAGTAAAAAAAAATTTGCTTTGGATGTGGTGAGGGGTCTCTATTTGTCCATTGTCACTGACACTAAATCTGAGAGAAAATCTAAAAGTTTGAATTTTCACTGGAAGAAGGGCAAATCTTGCAGAAGGGGCACTTGTTTCACTGACGACTGTGAAAATAGGATGTCCCTTATTTTGGAGGGATCTTTTCTCACTTTCGCACTGTGCCCTCCTGACCTCCATGCACCATTCCCTTCTGACCTCCTTGGACCATGCCTCCCTAACACCCCCCCTATACTCTGCCCTCCTGAGCCCCCAGTACCATGCCCTCTTAACCCCCCAATACTATACCCTCCTAACCCCCCGTACCATACCCTCCTGACCCCCTCTGTATTCTGTCCTGCTGACCTTCCAATACCATTTCCTCCTGACCCACCAGTACCATGCTCTTCTGAACCCCCTGCACTGTCCCCACCTAAGCTCCCAGTACCATGCCCTCTTAACCCCCCAATACTATACCCTCCTAACCCCCCGTACCATACCCTCCTGACCCCCTCTGTATTCTGTCCTGCTGACCTTCCAATACCATTTCCTCCTGACCCACCAGTACCATGCTCTTCTGAACCCCCTGCACTGTCCCCACCTAAGCTCCTAGTACCATGCCCTCCTGAGCCCCCTATAGTGTGCTCTCCTGACCCCCAATACTGTGACCTCATGACCCCCTATACCATGCCCCTCTACCCCACCCACACCATGCCCTCATTGACCTCTGTACACTGCCCTACCTACTACTGACATCTGTACACTGCCCTATTTACTACTGAACCCTGGACACTGCCCTACTTACTACTGACCTCATTACACTGCCCAACATCCTACTGACCTCTATACACTTCCCAACATCCTACTGACCTTTGGACACAGGCGTACATACTACTGACCTCTGGACATTGCCCTACATACTAATGACCTCTGGACACTTGCCTACATACTACTGACCTCTATACACTACCCTACATACTGACCTCTGTACACTGCCCTACATATTACTTACACTGGCCAGAAATCAGAGAAGATATCCAGGCCTGAAACTAGTCAACAAAATCAGCCTGCAGTACCAGATATTCTGCTTTCATGATGAACTCCAGCATCAGCCTTTTGGGGGTGACCGTTTACTCCCCAGACATGAAAAAAAATTGATAATGAAAGTGAATGCCGAGTTTCTCACTGAAGCTAAATTTTAAGGTAGGCTACCTTTATATTTTTACAGTGGCATTAGTTATATAAGATATTTTCTAAGTTTTCTTTACTTTTTACTGGGTGCTTGCTAGTTAATTTCTTTAAAAAATTAACATTGAATTAAATTATTAAAATTATTAATTATTAAAATTGAAAGATTGCCTACCCCTGCTTTAGTCCCTTCTCACCATGACTTGTATGGTTATACTGTTACAAATTCTACAAATGTTCCCAAGTTTTTTTTCCCTCATCTTATACTTCTGTTATATATCCTCCTGTTTATTTTTTTACAACCTTTTCATTGTCAATAGGGTTTCCATTTAGCACTTTAGAATTCTTTCCACCTTTTCTTTAATGGGCCTTTGATTTCTTTGAAGTTACAATTTTACCATCTCACATCCTCCACATCCTTCATCATACCATTACTCTTGTCCTTCCTTTCTTTCATTTTCCAGTAGTTGAACTGCAGGTTTACAGATGTTTTCTTCATCAGCTTTAATTCCTCTTCCACCATTTAAACCTTCTTTCTCTAGTTTGTATATCCGGTTCTGCCTGCACTGTTGTATTACCCCTTTCTCCTATCAGATATTCCAATTCTCTCCAGCTTTTTACTGCACTTTTTTTTACACCTCATCCTAACCATAAAATGTAGTAGTCTTCCCTCTACATCTACCTACTTGTTTTATGTTGCTTCTTTGTCCCCCCCCAGCCATCACCACCACCACCACCATCACCACCACCACCATCACCACCACCATCATCATCTATCATTGCATCATCTATTTGCTTTACATTGGTTTTGTTAATTTAATCAATGTACCTTTTCACATCTGATAATCATTCTCATTACCATTATCAAGGTACATTTAATTTCCCTTTGGCTATTATCATTTTGATAACATTTTTATGACTGGTATTATTCTTCCTGTTTAATCATTTGATTAAAATCTCCTACTATTATGTTTACATTATATTTGTGAGATATGGATTATGTCTTCTTTCCCATCTTCTATGAATGTGAACACACTGATTACCTGAATATTAAAACCTGTCCAAAACTTTTCTTAGCAATAATAGCTTATTTCTTCACAATAGTTTTGACAATATCCCTAGCTAAAGGTCATTCCATGTTGCAAGCCACCTACCTTCATGCCTAGGCGATTATTGTATTTCTGTCCAGCTTTAAATGTGTGTGCCTGAACTATTCTTGTTTTCCTAAAAACCAACCCTCATTTTAAAAGACCAGCCTTTGATTTGGGGGAATACCTCCATTCCACTCGTTTTAGCTGCGGTGTGCTTTTAACCCAAAAAAAGGGTTAAGCGCTTTTCAGGCGCTTTGAAAGCGCTGCCCATTCATTCCAATGAGCAGGGTGCTTTGGGAGCGCTAAATATAGCACTCCAAACGTGCCCCAAAAATACTGCTTGCAGGACTTTTCAGATTGTCCCGCAAGCGCACCGCCCAAGTGTGAAAAGTCACACTGGAATGAATGGGAGGCGGTGTTCAGGCACTTAGCAGAGGCTATTTTCTGAGCTAAAGCACCTGAAAACTGGCCCAGTGTGAAAGGTGTATAAAAGATCCCACCTCCCTTGATTTTTTCTCAGGCCTTAGTCTTTGAAGTAAGCTGTAAGGGAACACGTCAAGGGACTTAGCATTTATTTACTGGTGGCATTAACATGTCAGGCCCTAAGACCATCAATAGGCCACACTGAGAATAACCATGTCTTTAAATGCTGCCTTCTTTTTACTTTATCTTTTGTGTATGCTGTAGTTAATAGTGAACATTTCATGCCATAATAACAGATGAGAAGAAAACAGCTGTTCTCAGCCCTTAAGGATACATAGGGTTGAACTTCTATCACCCTTGAATCAATGTACAGAAAATATATCATCTGCTATGAGCAAGTGTCATTAGAAATAAGGAAATTTATAGGAGCATTAGTGGGGGTTCCCGATTTTCATTTAACATGAGACATGTACACATCACAATAATATCACTCCACACCAATGATGATTTCAGTCCTGCACCCATGCTTGGTAGCTGAAGCTCCTGTTTTACTTAAATATAATGATGGTCACAATAAATTTGCTATTTTGTCTGTTCTTTTTCTGTTTTCCCCATATCAGAGGGTCATCCCATTTGTTCTGGCACAACATTAAACATTTCACTATATATCATTGTGCATCTGTGCAAATTAATTTTTTCTTCCTAAGAGAATCCATTTACTTTTTCTATTACTTCTGTGTGATTACATCTCAGAAATCTATTCAAACACCATTGTAGAGATATCCTGTAAATCAGAAGCCAATTGCTGTGTTTCATCGCTTTTATGACAGGCAGTAAGTGAACATTCCTAGTTTGCATCGCTGTATCTGTCCTAATGACACTGGCTTTTTGCTGAGGTATGTGCCAGTTAATACATTCGTTGACCTCTACAGAGTGTTCTCTGGTCAGATCATCATTACTTTTCTTCAGTTACATGCACAATGCTATCCAGTCATTTGCAGAATCTAAAACAATACCTTTTAACATGCTGCTTTGAGGTTAAAGTTTACCTCTCAGGAGCCATTGCACATAGGCATATTTGACTTTATAATAGAGGTTCCAGCTTAGGCTAATTCTGGAATTAATACATCTCTCCAACAATTGCCTTGAATTTCTAAACACTCTTGACTTTCAGTTCAAATTTGTTCTGCTGCGGCTTTACGGGAAAGATTTCCTTGCACTACTGACACCTGATGTGGATCTTTCTCTGCATTTTCTAAGCCTTGTAACATATTCCATGTTACATGCAGCTACCTGAAGAAATGTAATTAGATGTAAGCATGTACATGGTATGAATCTTTAATACGATGTGGCTGATATAAACAAAAATGCAATTGGGTATTTAGTATGTGCAAAGAGCTATAATAAATTCATTTTCAGTTTCTTTCCCTCTTTTCTTCACATGTGAAGCAAGATTACAGCTATATAAGGCAGGCTGAAAAAGTACACAGCCATTCACTTTTTAAATCCATACCCCTATTTTTGACTAGTCAGCGGTAAAAAACAAACAAAAAAAATACATTTTTGTGGCTTTTATTTAAATATTTGGTTGTGTAGCAGGAAGCTAAAGAGAGTTGGAAGCTGTTAACTGTTCTTTCAGATCACTAAAAATAAACTTCAAAGTAGATTTAAACCCTAAATGGATGACAATTAGTTTAGTAAGGTAAATAAATAACATCTAAGTTTTCTCATCCTTTGTTGCATATCCGCACTGCTTAACTTCTAGAGCCTTTTTCCAGCCAATGCATGTGTAGATGCATACATTTAAACAACAGCTGCATGTCATTTCTTTGGGATGGTCTCCTGATGGTGACGTGCCTGTGCAATGTGCATCACTTGCAATCAACATTGGGAGACTATGTGACAGGATGATAATGCAGGGGAGACTTTGTTGTCACCTTAAAGCTGGAAATGTCTTTACAAGAACCTTCATGGCATTAAGGACATACTATCATTTAAATGAAAGCTGCAAATATTAAATATATTGAAAATTGCTTTAGAAATTAAATTTACATGTCAAAGTCTGTTTTTAAGAGATTATAGTAATTGGGTTTACACATACTTTAACCGCTTCAGCCTCGGAAGATTTTACCCCCTTCCTGACCAGAGCACTTTTTGCAATTCAGCACTGTGTTGCTTTAACTGACAATTGCGCGGTCGTGCAATGTTGCACCAAAACAAAATTGATGTCCTCTTTTTCCCACAAATAGAGCTTTCTTTTGGTGGTATTTGATCACCCCTGTGGTTTTTATTTTTTGCGCTATAAACAAAATAAGAGCAAAAATTTTTTAAAAAAACAATATTTTTTACTTTTTGCTATAATAAATATCCCCCAGAAATATATGAAAAAACACATTTTTTCCTCAGTTTATATATTCTTCTACATATTTTTGGTAAAGAAAATTGCAATAATCGTATATTGATTGGTTTGCGCAAAAGTAATCACTTCTACAAAATAGGGGATAGATTTATGGCATTTTTTTATTGTTTTTTTTTTATTAGTAATGGCGGCAATCTGCGATTTTTATTGTGACTGCAACCATATGGCGGACACATCAGACACTTTTGACACTATTTTAGGACCATTGTCATTTATACAGCGATCAGTGCTATAAAAATGCACTGATTACTGTGTAAATGACACTGGCAGGGAAGGGGTTAGACACTAGGGGGCGATCAAGGGGTTAAGTGTGTCCCAGGGAGTGATTCTAACTGTGGGGGGGTGGGCTACAACTCATATGACAGCGATCACTGCTCCTGATGACAGAGAGCAGTGATCTCTGCTATGTCACTAGGCAGAATGGGGAAATGCCTTGTTTACATAGGCATCTCCCTGTTCTGCGGCTTAGTGACACAATCGCCACTAGCCCCCCCAATTAAAGGTATAGTTTAGCCTAAAGCCCTGTACACATGATTGGAATTTCTGATAGGAAATGTTCGATGTGAGCTTGTTGTTAGAAGTCCGACCATGTGTATGCTCCTGATCGAACATTTGAATTTCCGCACACAAATGTTTGAGAGCAGGTTCTCAAATTTTGCCACAACAAAACTTTGTTGTCGGAAAGTCCGATCGTGTGTACACAAGTCCGACGCACAAAAGTCCATGCGTGCTCTGAATCAAGTACGAGACAGAAGCGCTCGGTCTTGTAAAACTAGCGCTCGTAATGGAGATAGCACATTCGTCACGCATCAAATTTTTAAATCTTTCAATGCAGCGAATTCTCTTCTTCTTCATAATGCTAGAATAAGGAAGTTGCTTTGCTGCTGATAATCACACAGAGTTCTGACAAACTGATTTTTTATTTTTTCTCTTGATCTCATGAATAATCTTTGGTTTTGTTGAGTTTTTTTTTTTCAAGATCTCCAGAATATTTTTATTTTTTATTTTTTATAGTGATCTCCTTTTTTTTTTTAATTTCTCCAGATCTCCAGAATAAAAGCTTTTTATTTTTATTTTTTTCTAGTGATCTCCATAATATTTTTTGTTGTTTTGTGTGTCAAGTTACCAAAACACCATTATTATCTTGTATTTTTTTTTCAAAGAGGTTGGTTGGTCTTGGTGTCACTTGTTAATTTGACATTGTATTTTTGAAATGTACCTGCTTACTCACAAACTGTCCTGTTTGAAGTAAAATACATAGCCAAGTATTTGTCAAAACAAACATTTTAAATTTATTAGGGGTCCTAACAAAATAAAGAGGAAGGCAACACTGGAGAAACATTTGTTGAAGCCTTTGTACCCCAGGGCAGACATCAATTATTTGACTGTCAAAATTGGTAACCTGAGGAGTCCATTTAATAGGGAGCACAATACTGTCCAGGACTCTGAGAGATCGGGATCAAAATAAGATGACATATATATGTCCCAAGGCTGTGAGGCTGTGGTCTTACAGCCTGCATCTTTTGGCAGACCACACCAAACCCTGGCCATCACTCTCAACACTTCCTTTGAAGCTTCCTTCCATGCTTCCTTCCAGGCTGCTGTGGTGGGTTGGGTGGCTCAGGTGGTGGTGTTGCTGGAGGTGGTGGTGGTGTTGTTGGAGGTGGTGGAGGAGTAATATGGTCCAACTCACACACGTGGCTTTTAGTTGTGAGTTGGCCCCTCATCCTCTTGTTTAGGGCCTGAAGTATTTCCTCCTCACAGATGAAACATTGGCCCTCCTCTATTTGTTCCAGTTTACTGGCTGTCAGACAGACATATGACTCGGGGCCACCAGGGGTTGTTGTGAGGACCACAGTAGCCTGCCGAATCAAAACCCTCGCTGACTTCTCCAGGTTCTTCACCTTCCTGGTCCTTTTTGTTGGAAGGCGGAGGGGAGGAACCTGGGATTCGGTCAGGGTGCTGGGCACGGACACCTCCTGGCTGCCACTTTCCGCAGCCTCCTCCTGGCTGAGACTTTCCTGTGTATGAAAATGGGACATAGTTTTAGTTTTTTGTTCATCAATCACACACAATTTTTAGCTCATGACTGTTGCAAATTGAAAGTTAACAAATAGAAAAGACTATCATTCTGACCTTTTTTTCTCCCTCATTTTTTGGCTACTATTGTCTATTGATATGTAAACCACTTTGTTAAATCAGAAATTAGTGATCAATAATGGCATCTAGTTGACATCATTCAATTTTGGACTAGAAATATGTTGAACAATGCTATACCTGGCTCAAGCTGGGCTCCTCCACATCTTCTTCCTGGATGGAAGGCCCAGGTTGGACTTCTGAAGCCTCATCTGATGTGGAAGGAAGTGTGGAAGGAAATGTGGAAGGAAGTGTAGATAGTGATGGCCTGGGTTCACTCTGGTCTGACAAAAACTGCAATCTGTCGTAGTACCACAGCCTGGGTACATATACGTCATCTGCTGCTGCTTCTAAACTGATGGAATCCTGGACCTTTTTGCGCTACCTATTATATGTGCTCCTCAGGCCACCAATTTTGGCCTTCAAATAGATGATGTCTGCCGTGGGAGTCACCGGCTTCACTAATTCCAACAGTTACTCCAGCTCTGCCTTCCTCTTTAGCTTGTTGGAGTAATCTAGGTGTTTGACTTGCCAGAGACATGGCAGCTCCCTATACTTGTCTATAACGTTTGTCAGGAAGTCTGGGTCTGTAAATGCATCTATTTTATCTGCAAGACATAACACAAGACAAACCTCAATGTCAAGCTAAACTCTCCTAATCTTGTCCCAATATAGGCCTCAATCTATAAAAGCAGTATAGGCTACTAACCACTGATGCCCCAAGTTAAAATTGTACCTTCGTTTGCACGATCGGTGCTTACGCTACTCCGACCTCTGCTCACAGATCGTACATACGACGCACGCATGTTATGCTTTGTATACACTGTGCATGTGTGAAACTCCACCCCTGACCTTCTTTCTAGTGTATTCCTCGCCCCTTCTCTTTTGGCGCAGTGGGAGAGCACATGGCGGAGACAGAGCAGGTGCATGCAGAGAGCAGCAATGAGGAGGACGAGGAAAGCCAGGAGCAAGGCAGTTCCTGATCCAGGATGAGATATAAGGCCTCAAATATGTCCTGGTGGAATTGGTGGAAATCTTGAAGAGGGCCGACTATGATGGAAAGCATGGACCGTACACAAACCCAAATGTGAGAAGGGCCAAGATCATGACTAAAGTTGTGAGAAGCCTGCACAGGAATTTTGGGGTACGACGATCCAAGGAGCAATTGAGGAAACGCTGGTCAGACCTGAAATTGAGGGAGCACGATCAATACAGAAGGATCAGGAAACTGCTTCTAAAAAGTAAATTTTTGTTGTGTGTTCCTATTATTATTATTATTACTTTACTGTTGTACAGTTTAAGATGGCAAGTTTGAGGTTTGTGAGCACAGTAATCGTTTGTATTAAACATCTTTTGTTCGACCACTAATACAACGTTTTTGGCACATGCAGGTTAACTACATTTGTTAATGCCTATTTGTATGAAAAGAAGTTTCGTACATTGTTGTCTAGATGCGTTTGTAACTAGAATGAAATGCAAACTTGATTCAGTGTAAGCAGAGGACACTCAGCAGCTGTTTACACATCTGGACGCAGGAACACTAGTGTGGGACACCAGAACACCCTTTTTATGGTGTCCCATGCAGGTGCTCCAGTGGATACTAGGGGTCTCTCCATGTGTGAAACTTGCACAAAACAGGTAAGTATTCCAGGTTTGGAAAGGGAAAAAAATCATGTCTTCAGCTTGTAACTCTGCCAAAACAGACAATTGGACGACACTTCCAAGCAATGTTTCATATTACTATTTCTTGCCTCAAATATCTGTGTGCTAAGTATACCTTTTTTGTATTCACATAGGGGAGAAAAGAATCGGGACATCTGAGGACACCTGGAACCGCACTACTCATGAAGAAGGGGAAATCCCCACACACCATGAAGAAGATGTGGATTCTGAGGGACATGAAGTGGGCCAAATGGTGACCACAACAGGTCAGTGTCTGAGACCACAGCTTCAGGTAATAGATGTATGCCTGCATATTTATAATACACGGAGTGTTTTTTAATTTTTAGGTGATGTGGATGTTGTGGAAGAAGAAACTCACTTCAACAGTGCAAGTGCACAGATCCTGATCAGCGAAATAATGGTGTGCAATCAGGATTTAGAGAAGGTCAAGGAAAGCATCAATGATGTTGACAAAAGACTCACCAACATCATTGATGTTTTATCCAAAACCTAACCCAAAAAAAAACAAAGTTTTTGTTATTTTACATTTTTTGATATAAATTTTAAAGTCATTTGAAAGCCAAATTGTGAAGAAGCACACAGTGTATCAACATGTGTTATCTGCCATCATGGGATATCAATGTACGCGTTTTGTGGGTGCAATCCTTTCCTCTCATCTACTTTAGTTGCGAGATAGGGGTTGCACCCACATAACGCGTACATTGGTATCCCATGATAGCAGATAGCACATATTGACACACTGTGTGTCTTTTCCCTACAGCTATTGAAATAGCTGTAGGTTAAAGACACACATTTTAGGCATGGGATCATGATGGAAATCCACATTTTTGAGTCCCAATTTGTGTGCATCTTCAAAATTTGGCTTTTACAGGGGTGACATCACCCCATCCGATGGAGGCAAAATCAACACAGTTTTGACATACTAATGTCTCATATTGCCTTCACTTTATCAAAGTTGAACTTTGTAAGTTCCTGAGTTGTGTATGTTATGGTTTTAAACATGCCTGTTTTAGCCACAAAAAGGCTATATACTGTCACACAATAATGTTATACATCAAAGATGTTGGTTTGTTAAAAAACCCTTTTATAATGCACATGTAAATGTGCTTGGTGTAAATTTTTTTATATTGAACAATGTGTGGCTTCTTCTTTCAATGCTCAATACCAGTTTTTGGAGTAAGTTGGTGTAGTTACAGTGACATTCGGGGTTATTTATTAAAGGCAAATCCACTTTGCACTACAAGTGCACTTTCAGTGCAGTTTAAGTGTACTTTCAAGTGCACTTGTGGTGCAAAGTGGATTTGCCTTTAGTAAATAACCCCCACAGTACTCTAAAATTTGCCCCAATCAGGCCATTTTAGGGACTGCAAGCAATTAATTCATGGAGTTGAAAAGGATGATTATTTTTATCATTAATGCATTACATACATTAACAACAAAAACAAGGTGTGTGTGTAGCAAACCGATAGCACAACATAACAGTTAGCTGAAGAAGAGATTGTCACCTCATGTATCAAATAAGTTACGTTCGCACTATTGAAGAAAATGGCCAAAAAAAAGGCCATTGGAGAACCTAGGAGACAGCTAAAAGAAACACAAGCAGTAAATCAAATAAAATATGAGTTCAGTTTTTAACAAACAATTTATTTAAGAGCGGTTACACATTCTCTGGCATATCAATGGCCCCCTACCCGCGAAGTACTCTAGATATCTTTGTACTTCATGGGTGCTTTGGGGGGGGCAAGCCAGGATGGCCAGCTTCAAGAGCCGTCAGAGTTGTATCTGATAAGCCGGCCTGAGTCGCAACTGAGGCCACATAGTTGGCTGCATTTTTGTGCACATAGTTGTGTAAAATGCAGCATGAAAGAATTATGTGATTTTGTTTATATTCCGCCATATTAATAGCAGTGAGGAATAGGCGGAACAGGCTGGCCATTATGCCAAAGGCATTTTTCACCACTCTTCTGGCTCTGGCCAGCCGGTAATTAAAAATCCTCTAGCCCGTGGTGAGGGTCCTCATTGCGAATGGCCGCATAAGATGGTCCCCCAGCACAAATGCTTCATCTGCAACGAAGATGAATGGGAGTCCCACTATGTTGTCTTCTGGAGGTGGCAAGCCGAAGCTGCCATTCTGGAGCCGTCTGTAAAACTCTATCTGGGAGATGACTCCACCATCCGACATTCAGCCATTTTTCCCCATGTCCACATACAAAAACTTGTAAGTCGCTGACACCACCGCCAACAACACTATACCCCTTATAATTATAATAGTATGACCCCAAGTTGGTGGGGTGGGATGATGTGGACGTGTTTCCCATCTATTGCCCCACCGCATTTGGGGATGTCCCACTGCTGGGCAAACTGGGAGGCCACAGTCTGCCATTCCTGTGGATTTGAAGGAAACTGTGGAGTCAAACAAGAAAGAAAAAAAATTGTACTTTTGCACATAACATTGCAAGAAGATTAGACACAAACATTCTGGGCGAACATAAGTAGAACATTTATTGAAATTAGTATTTAAAGACAAAAGTATAAGGTCCACATATCAGATTCCTAACCCCCTCTGATGGCCCATTGTAAAAAATTTTAGGGTGGGGGGTGTTTTGGACAGGTAACCCTCTCCACTTCATTGAGAGCTGAATGCATAAATAATGTGTGTTACTTTGGCCAGCCCCTCCTTACTTATACTATTGGCAGCCCACTGGACAGGTAAGAAGTGTCATAATCCAAAAATATGAATACACACTGTCCAAATTGAAGCACATTTTTACATTCTGCAATTACCTATCAAGATAATAGAAGAACAAAACTTTAAACAATACCACTTGAAAGTATTCAGGCAGGCCCTTGCACTACATGCTTTGGTGAATTCATCCATAAATCTGACCACAAAAGAGGTAGCTATAGCGTGTATGGGTTTGGCAAAGTCAGCAGATAGAGTATTGGTATCGGTTGACTTAGCGTTTGGGGGGGTCCAAATGAGTTTTGGCCCCCCAAAAAAAGCCTCTTGCACTCTGCCTGAATTTAAGGACAGCAATGACATTTGTACACATTTTAGGGGGTGTTTAGGGTAAGCGCTACAATGGAGCAGAGAAAATACATTGTTAAGTGACTAGGCTAGGTGTGTATGGGCCCAGGATAGCATTCTGGGGTGGTTAGTAAAGGCAAATATGCATGAAGGACAAAAAAGGAGCATTAAAAGCTTTTAGCATGCATGAGGACAAAGAGGACATTCACAGCATATTACAATCATGGTAATTATGGAATGATGAAAGAAATACGATACATTAGCAAACATTAAATACATAGAATGTGATTTTAAAGGATAAAACTTACCTTAATATAGTCCTTCTGCAGAACCTGTATGATGGCAGAACAGGTCTCTGGAATAATGATTCCCAGAGCCTGGGGGGGAGATTCCAGTCAGGAACTTAATATCCTGGAGACTTCTCCCCGGCTTGCTGCATGCAGGTGTCCTGCTTCATAATATAAGGATCGAGCAAAGCCAACAGATGGTGAAAAATGGGGTCTGTCATCCAGAGATAATTCCTGAAATCATCAGGATTATTCTCCTGGATTTCCCGCAACAAAGGCATGTGCGAGAATTGGTCACGCTGGAGCAACCAATTCTTCGTCCATGAACTCCTCCTCGCCCTGGTTATGGACTGGACTTGGGTCAAAGCAAGAACTCCAACACCAAGCCCAAGCACAGCATGAACTCTATGACGAGAACGTACCCGCAACAGGGCTTGAAAATGGTTGCCTGGTCAGAACGAACTGACAGAATGCACTGAAAATCAGAAAGGACCTGAGGAGAACGATCTGAAAATCAGAAACGAGCAGACAAGAACACACTGAAAAACAGAAGTGAACTATTAAATAGAACGCACTGAAAGACAGGGACGAACTGACAACACGCACTGAAGAACAGATACGAACCCACAAGCACAAACTGACAAGCAGAAACAAACTGAAAAGCATGAGGCTGAAAAGCGCGAATCGTCTCTCACCAAACTTCTACCAACACGAGATAAACACGAGATTAGCAGAAGGAGCCCAAAGGGTGGCGCACTGGCTATTGAACTTACTTTTTATAGCCCCGTCGTATGTGTTGTACGTCACCGTGTTCTTGGCGTTCGGAATTTTGGTCAACATTGGAAAAAAATCCACGGTTTTATTGTCGGAAATTCCGATCGTGTGTACGGGGCATTGCACTTTCACAGCACTATATTGTATTTGCCTGTCACTTTAAATTGCTCCACAATGCCATATAATGCTGAAGTTTGGAGTATTAGTGCCCCAAAAGTTATACTGTAATTATTTTAAGGTAACAATAGCCATGCCTCTTGTGAATACAATTCAGAGGATGATGGATGGTGTAAAGAAACTCCATTTTGCTTACTTTGTCTATTCCAGCCATGACCAGCTTTCCCGAGAGGAAGTGTCAAGCAATAACAGGTGCATTGCAACATTCGGCATACAGTTTGTTTTTCTGCCGAAGTAATTGCATCTGAAAGCACAGGATTTGTAGTATAAAAATTAATTAAACATGGGCATAGATTAATTAAGATTCTTTTCCAATGCAATATATGTTAACATTCATTATTATCTGAAGACTGAATAAGTTACATTATTATTAATAAAGAAAGTAGATAATAGGTAGTCTGAAATCCCCTGTTCCTTTTTGTTCTGACATTGTGAAGGTCATTGGATTTACCTGCAAATGCAGCACAATGCACTTCACGCCAATTAGGAAGGAAGATCTTCAATGGGACATTTGTCAGTGCTGTAAGTTATGATTTGGAAAAATAACTTACTTTCACCCATTGCATTTGGACATGGAAAACACGATTCTTCATCCAATATTGATGAGTGATGGTATCATCAATCCAGTTAATTTATTTTATGTCAGACAGAAGTGAGTTGGGACATGATAGAAAGGTTTTTTTTTCATCTTTGATTCACTTGACCCCAAAGGAGGCTGCTATCCGCTCAGTATTTTTCAGTCTCCTTGGAGACATCAAAGTATATAATGTAAAAAAAAAGCATTTTCTTTGCTTTGTATTTGTAATTATCAATTACATAGCTCTTCTTATTTCTTAAAATAACTTGACATAGGAATTTATTTCTGGGGGATGATTCTATTTGTAAAAGTCTGATGTACGGTAACTTAATTGCATAAAATAACAATAGCTCGATTATCACTCAAGAAATATGTGCATTGATTATACTGATTCAATGAACCGCATTGTAACTGGAATTTAATCAGTAGAATTTAGGCAATTCTTCAGGATCTCTTTGATATTGCTTTCTGCAATGACATTGAACTTATTTGATAACTAGTGCACAGTAGGAACATTCCTCAACGACAGTGCCATTCAGCAAGTGATATCAATTAGTGAACCTCTAATGCTACTCAGTAAGTAGAGAGATTCTGATAAAGTTAGAAATTCCATACACATAATCTGAGCTTTCTGTTAAAGAAGTTACTGTAGATTTAAAAGAGCTTCTCATTTGTGGCATGAGTGTATCTTCCTCCTGAATCATGTTCTGTGCAATTCTATTCTCTTTCTCTTTTTTCCCTCTCTTTTACTTTTTCACTTTTTACTCTCTCTCTCTCTCTCTCTCTCTCTCTCTCTCTCTCTCTCTCTCTCTCTCTCTCTCTCTCTCTCTCTCTTTCTCTCTCTTCTCTCTTTACTTCTGGGATGTTCTAGAAATTAATTTAAAATGTACAAATTTACTTTTTTTTTACTTTGATAGAAATTGAAACATATTCAGGTTTGTTTTTAGTGAGAAGTCTCTCCCTCACTTTCTGTCTTGATGAATAAAAAATGTTTGGAGATTTTCCAGTTTTAGGAATAATGGGAGCTTACATATGAAGTTATAAGACTGTTTAAATAGGCTAACAAAAGAGTATCCCCCACTCATTTCCTTACTCATTACAAGACCAACTCCTCTTCTGCACATCTACCTCTTGCGTCATAATCTTGTCATGGTACGCAGAAGGTTATTAGCCACTTATATGTGAATTAGAACCAGGCGCTAGTATCTTCTTTTGAAATAGAGATGTGGGCATTAGGGCACAGCACCCTGACATAGGAACCTGTGCCTGGCTGGGTCAATACTGTTCAAGCTAAACTCTGTAGTTTTCATTCAGTAGAGATTGATAAACATTTCTTGTAGGGTACGCATGAATCTGACTTTGATCTGCACTTGCATACATTTACATTTGGGTGCATCTTTCGAAGGCCAATTTAGCAAAAATGTCTCTCTATTGTGAACAGAGGTGCACTTCCCATGTTTACTTCTAATAAATGAGTCAGAATGAAGTCTGCTCTACTTTTTAATTTAAGATAAATTCAAGTAAATTTTATTCAAGATAATAATAGCATGTACTATACTTGCATTAACAATGGTGATGTATACGCATTGAAGGTACCAGTAAGCTCATATTGTAAGACATCAGTTGGCCTAGGAACATGACACCATCTTTATAATCACCAGAAAAGTAACTAAAACTTTTGTTTTTGTTATTAGTCTTCTCTTAATTAAGCACAGCACGTGTTGCACAGACACCTTCTTGAATTTCAGTCATGTCTACAGCTTAGATTTAAGGTTTATATCAACCCTAACAATAAACATTTCTGTTTTTCTCCCTTTTAAATACGCCATTTAAAGTGTTTTTTTTTATATATCTGTTCAATAAGTGCAAGTAAATAACTGTTGAGCCTGCTAAAAATCTAGTGATCTTACAATTTCCTGTAATTAACTGGCAACATAGTGCCTTTGATGTTTTTAAATTTTGTTAATAAGCCAGACCCAGTTCACCTCTGTGAACTACAGAACACCTCTCCTATAAAAGTGAGATGAGGTATTCTGTAGTCCTAACACTCTCACTGTCCTAGGGTGATTAATGCTGCTCCACCACAGTACAGTATTGTACAGTACAATGTGCAATCATTGTCACCCTAGGACAGGAATTGTGCTGGGACTACAGGTGTACCAAATGAAGCAAAAAAGTGTAAAGAAAAAATAATATATATCATTTATTGCTGTGACCTATAATAGAATAAATGTCTGCCTCTAGCTTAGTAAGCCTTATGCACCTAATTTTATTAGGTTCATTAAACATATTCTTATGCCAATTGTGTAATGCCCAGATGACACCAATATATGTTATATTAATGTATTCTTGACTACATATGAAAATGCATTTACTTGATGTAATTTTATGGCTGAGAAAAAGGGTGTTATATTTTACTGTTACCTTGACCTACCTTGGAAGTCCACACTTAAATCCTGAGAAAATGAAAATAGATCTGAGAGACTTATGTTAAGGCAGGCAAAAAAGGGACCTTGAATAAGTAACCTCACTCTAATGCCCCGTACACACGGTCGGATTTTCCGATGGACAATGTCCAATCGGAGCGTGTTGTCGGAAATTCCGACCGTGTGTGGGCGCCATCTGACATTTTCCATCGGATTTTCCGACACACAAAGTTGGACAGCAGGAGATAACATTTTCCGACAACAAAATCCGATCGCGTCAATTCCGACCGTGTGTGGCCTGTTCCGACGCACAAAGTGCCACGCATGCTCAGAAGAAATTTCGACACGGGACAGCTCGTTCTGGTAAACGTAGCGTTCGGAATGGATACATTACTTTCGTCACGCTGCAATGTTCAAAATGGTTTAATACAGCGCATTCTCTTCTTCTTTATAATGTGACAAGAATTAAGTAGTTTTGCTGCTCATATTCACACACACTTCTCACAAACTTATTTTGTTACTATTTATCGGGATTCCCTCAATATATTTTGATTTCTCACATCTGACAACAAAATTTTTTATTTTTTTTGGACTTTAATGTAGATTCTTTTTTTGTGTTTCTCTTTTTTATTTTATTTTTTTTTGGTGATTTTGATTTGTATTCCCGAAAATGTTTGTGTGTGTTTTTGGTGACAAGTTCCCACAACACCACTAATATGTTGTTCTATTTAATCTGTAGGAGATTACTTGGTGTTGTTGTCCCTTGTTAATTTCACATTGTACTTTAGAAATGTACCTGAATCGTCACCAACAAACTGTCCTTTTTGGATGAAAACACACACAGGAGAGTAGAATTTACCCAAAAAAATTTTATTAAGGGCTCACAACTAAACAAAGAGGGAGGCAACTCTGGAGAAACTGCAGAAGTGGGCGAAGCCTTGGACCCCCGGGGCAGACATCAATTATTTAAAAGCAAAATTGGTGGCCTGAGGAGTCCATATCATAAGGGAGGGCAGTCTGGTCCAGAAGTCCCAGAGATCCGGAAAGCAGCAGATGACATCTGTGTCCCCAGGCTGTGGTCATACGAGAGACTGCAGCTTCTGTCAGACCAGACTGAACCCAGGGTCATCACTCTCAGGTCTTCCTTCCACGCTTCCTTACAGGCTTTGGCTAAGGTGGTGGAGTTGTGGCAGCAGGAGGAGGAGGAGGATCGTCCCTCTCAATGACATCCGTCTTGTGTGTCAGTTCCCCACTCTCCCCCTTACGAAGGACTTTATAAATCAGGTCCTCAGAGATCTTGCGTTGACCCTCCTGCATGCCCTGCAATTTTGTGGCAGCCATGCAGGCAAAGGCCTCTTCAGGACTGGGGAAGGCTCGGAGGGACGCCGAAGCCTCCTGGATCAGCCTGTACGCTGAATCCTGCACGGAACTCGGAGTGGCCTTCCTGGCTCGTTTATATGGCAGGCGGAGGGGAGGGACCTGAGACTCAGTCAGGCTGCGACTTGTCCCAGGCTTCTCTTGGCTGATACTTAGCCCCGCCTCCTCCTGGCTGCCACTAATCCCCGCCTCCTCCTGACTGCCACATTCCACAGCCTCCTCCTGGCTGAGGTCTTCCTGTGTATGAAAAAGGGACATAGTTTTAGTTTTTTATTCATCAATCACACACAATTTTCACCTCCTGACTGCTGCAAATTGAATGTTAACAAATATAACAGACTATCCTTCTGAGCCCAGCAGTTTTCATTCTTTTCCCAATTTTGGGTGCCCACTACTGTCTATTGATATGTAAAGCACTTTTTTTAAACAGCAATTAATGATCAATAATAACATCTAATAAACATCATTTATTTATTGCCCAGAAATCTGTAGAAGAATGCTATACCTGACTCCAGCTGGGCTCCTCCATTTCTTCCTGGCTGGAAGGCCCAGGTTGGACATCAGAAGCCTCAGCTGGGATGGAAGGAAGAGTGGAAGGAAGAGTAGAGAGGGATTCCCTGACTTCAGTGTGGTCTGACAGAAATCGCAGTCTCTCGTAGTACCACAGCCTGGGGACATAAACGTCATCTGCTGCAGCTCCGGACCTCTGGGAATCTGTGACCTTCTTGCGCTCCCTAAGATAACTGCTCCTCAGGCCACCAATTTTAGCTTTCAAATAAGGGATGGTTGCTGTGGGGACCACCGGCTTCACCAACTCCAGCAGTTTCTCCAGCGCTGCCTGCCTCTTCTGTTTGTGATTATAGTGGGGGTGTCTCACTTGCCACAGACAGGGCAGCTCCCTGTACTTGTCAATGAACAGGGGCAGGAAATTGTGGTCGTTGAACCCATCCATTTTCTCTGCAAGACACAACACAAGACAAACCCTAATGTCAGGCCAAACTCCCCTAATCTTGTTACAATATAGGCTTCCATTTCGTAGCAGTATAGGCCCAAGTTTAGATCCTACCTTCGTTAGCACAATCAGCGTCTCCGATGCTCCTTCCTCCGCTCACAGATCGTACGTAAGACGCGCGCGTTACGATTTATACACACTGCGCATGCGTATAACTCCGCCCGCCCCTGACGTTCTTTCTAGTCTATTCCCCGCCCCTTTTCGTTCGGCGCAGTGGGGGAAGAGCACATGGCGGATAGACAGCAGGATCGTGCTAATTGTAGCAACGAGGAGGAGGAGGAGGAGGAGGAAAGGCTGGAGCCTGAAACGTCCCGATCCAGAAGGAGATTAAAGGACTCAAATATGTCCTTTGGGGAGATGTTGGAGATGGTGGACATCCTGAAGAAGGTCGACTATGATGGAAAGTATGGGCCTTACCCCAACCCCAATGTCAGAAAGGCCAAGATCATGGCGAAAGTGGTCAGGAGTCTGCACCGGAAATTCGGGGTACGACGATCGAAAGATCAGCTCAGGAAGTGGTGGTCGGACCTGAAATTACGAGAACATGAGCAGTACAGAAAGATCCGGAGATTGCTGCAAAAAAGTAAGTAGTTGTGCTGTGTTCCTATTCTTTATGTTTATTATGTTCGTGCTGCTCCATGTGCTTTTAGGAACTGTTGTACAGTTTAAAATGGCAACTTTCATGTTCATGGGCACATTATTCGTTCGGATCACACATTGTTATTTCGGATGATAAAATACCATTGTTTAGGCCATATGCATTTGGCCACCATTTTGACGCCCTATACTTGTCTTCAAAGAATTGGGTTGTGTAGATGGCTTTGTTACTAGAATGAAATGCAAACTAGATTGTGTGTAAGGAGAGGACACTGAGCAGCTGTTTTCACATCTGGACACTGGAGCACTAGTCTGGGACACAAGAACACCATTTTTATTAGGGGGGCCACACAGGTGCTCCAGTGTATACTATAGGGGGGGCTACATCTGTGAAGCTTTTACCAAACAGGTAAAGTATTGCAGCTTGATAAAGGGCACTAAAAAAGCTACATCTTGGAACTCGGCTAAAATAGACAATTGTACCCCACTTCCAAGCAATGTTTCATCTTTATAGTTCTGACATTAAATATCTGTGTGCTAATTATACCATTTTTGTTTTACATAGGGGAGAAAAGACTTGGAGGACACCCCTCATCCGAGGAGACCAGAGCCCCCCCCCCTCTGGAAGAAGGGGAAATTCCCCCAACACAAGATGAGCAGGAGGAAGAAGACGTGGTGGAAGTAGTTACCACAACAGGTGAGTGTCTGCGACCACAGGCTCAGATAAGAGATGGATTGCGGCATTTTTTTGAAACCTAATTTATTTTGGGGTTCCTCTCTTTTAGGTGATCGTGAGGTTGTGGATCCAGATCCTTTCACATCCGAAAGTGCCCAGATCCTGATCGGGGAGATCATGGGGTGTAATTTACAATTGGAAAACATCAAGCAAAACATCAATGATGTTATTCCAAAATATAAAAACATCATTGATGTTTTGGGGCGAGTTTAAAACCCCTCCAAATCACTTTCTTCTTTTGTGCGCTACAACGTGCGACATGTTTTTGAGATTTTTCCCAAAGCCAAATTTGGAGGATGCACACAGTGTGTCAACATGTGCTATCTGCCATCACGGGAGATCAATGGACGCGTTTTGGGGGTGCAACCCCTTCCTCAATTATAAAGTAGCAGTAAGGAAGGGCTTTTTCCCCCAAAACACATCCCTTGATCCCCCGTGATGGCAGCTAGCACATGTTGACATTGGGAAATTTGTGTGCATCTTCCAAATTTGGCTTTTCCAGGGGTGATTTCCCCCCATCTGAACGCTATATCAAACACAGTTCCTAAATACTCATGTCTGATATAGCCTTCCAGTTCTACCAAATGTGAACTTTGTAAGATCAAGATTTGTGTCTTTCTTGTTGGTTTTACACAGGCCTGTTTTCTATAAAATGGACATTTTGATTTTGGATAATGACACCACAAAAATTGGTATACAACAAACATGTTGGTTTGTCAGAAAAACCTTTGGTAAATGCACATGTGATTGTGCAGGTATTAAAAAGATTGTTCATCAAGAATGTGTGGATTATTGTCTCACGCTACAACACTTTTGGGGTGATGTAATTGTTGTTTTATGAGAAAATGGGGGTTATTTCCTAAGGGCAAATCCTCTTTGCACTACAAGTGCAGTTTCAGTGCAGTTGCAAGTGCACTTGTAGTGAAAAGTGTCTTTGCATTTAGTAAATAACAGCCAACAGTGCTTTGTATAAGGTTACACAATCACGACATTTTCTGGACTCCACACATTTCTGTCAGGGTCAGCTCAAACAAACACAAGCAGTAAATGTCCACAAAGAAGAGCCTGGGGGGAGATGCCTGTCGAGAACTTCAAGTCTTGCAGACTTCTCCCTGTGGCCAAATACCGCAAGGTAGCGACCAGCCTCTGCTCCGGAGTGATGGCTTGCCTCATGCAGGTATCCTGCCTGCTAATATAAGGGGTCAGCAAAGCCAACAAACGGTGAAACACGGGGTCCGTCATCCTGAGAAAGTTCCTGAAATCATCAGGATTATTCTCACGGATCTCACGGAGCAAAGGCATATGAGAGAACTGGTGACGCTGAAGCAACCAATTCTTGGTCCATGAACTCCTCCCCACCCTGTTCATGGACTGGACTTGTGTCAAGGTCAGGACCCCAACACCAAGCCCCCGCACAGAACGAACTGTACGAGGAGTACGCATACGAAACATGGCTAGAAAACGGTCGGCTGCTCAGAACGAAGTAACAGAACGCACTGAAGAACAGCAAGGCCTGTGAAGAGCGACCTGAAAAACAGCAACGAACGAACAAGAATACAATGACTACCTAAAGTCACGCGGAACTTGCTTGCACGCACTGAAGAGCAGATACAAACCCACAAGCACAAACTGAACAGCAGAAAACGATCTGAAAGCCACGAGTCTGAAAAAGCGCGAATCGTCTCTCACCAAACTTTTACTAACACGAGATTAGCAAAAGGAGCCCAAAGGGTGCCGCGCTTGTTTCTGAACCGGCCTTTTCTAGTCTCGTCGTACGTGGTGTACGTGACCGCGTGGTTGTCGATCGGAAATTCCGACAACTTTGTGCGACTGTGTGTAAGGAAAACAAGTTTGAGCCAACATCCGTCGGAAAAAATCCTAGGATTTTGTTGTCGGAATGTCCGAACAAAGTCCGACCGTGTGTACGGGGCATTAGGGTTGCAGGCCTGGTTTTCACCATATAACCTGGCTTTATTCTCAATCATCTTGGTAAAACACAGGCGCCCTAATGTCTCTTGCTTAATGATATGGAATGTTGAAATTTTTTTCAGAAAATATCACTTCTTATCTGACCAGGTAATCACGTTTACATATTAAACGTGGTTACATATTGCATTTTAAGCAGTTAGACATGTTCACAAAAACACCTTTGCATACAATATACATTCATTTTTAACTTATAATAAAATGTAAATGTGTATGCAAAAAATAGCTTCTTAAATAAACACAGAACCTGTTAGGGGCTCCTTGCCTGCATGCGATCTACATAATGTCAGTAAGAGTTCTGACTACGTGTAGTCATTGGTCAGCTGCATCTCCAGAGCTCTGAGGCCTTCCTGAAAGTGAATGTAAACCCTCACATATACCCAGTAAAGTGAACAGCCTCAGATTATACACAGAGATGAAACAAATCCTCTTACATCTTCTTTTTTCCCTACACCTCTTCAAAAGAGCAGAAAAGTGTTAAAATCTTTCTTCATCTGTCAGAAGCACAGAGGAGGAGGCAGAGAGGCTGCAGTAACAGTGTGTTAGCTGATTGGAGGAAAGGCACACATCCCCCTCCACACAGCAGAAAAACTGTGTTCTAAATAGACAAGCTATCTGCAGAGCTCTTCCCCCCCACTCCCTTCCAACAAAAGTGTATCTCATCTGTCGGGAAAACTTGTCAGAAGTGACTCATGCTTATAACAGAAGAACGAAGCACCAGAGAGAGAAGGCACTTAGAGCTTTGGAAAGAGATAAGTAAACACTAGAGATATACTGTATGTGCTTTGCTCAGATTCCATGACTGAGGTTTACAACCACTTTAAGCACACTTACATGTGTGTGCCCACCCATAGAGCCTTCATGTTGGATGGTAAGTATTCCTCATACATTGCTTTATGTAAGACATGCTGAGTACATCCCTATGGAGTGCTTCTGAACAGATGCTAGCAACAGCTCCCCAAATAGTAAAAGGAAATGTGAGGGTTGGCAGGAATGTCTGTAAGGGATATATATCACAGGCTGTCACAGTTAAAGTGGTTCTAAAGTCTAAAAGTTTTTTTCTTAATGCATTCTCTACATCAAGGTAAAAAAAACCACCCCACTACCTTTCCTAGCCCCCTGTTCCTAATCACCTACCTTGCGTCACCGCTCCAGCACTGTCTCGGCTCATGCACCCCATCCCTCACTTCCTTTAACAGGAGACACTGAGGGCAGCAAAGCCATAGACAACTGCTGCTGTCAGTCATACTCCTGTGAAGAGGGAGGGATAGAGGCCCGGCTTACTGGTCTGTGTGTGCCTATGGATGTACACAGCCCAGCTTGGGAGTGTGCATGCTTGCTAAGGAAACACCTGGAGCAGAAAGAAAGTGACAGTGTCAGCAGGGAGCTTGCAACAAGAGCAGAAGGCAGTACTTTCTTTGTAATGTCATTGCACAAAGCATGTAAGTATTCCCTCTTTTTTATTTAAAAAAATTACACTTTAGTATTACTTTAATCAATTGATTCCCCCGCTATAGCCAAAAGACAGCTACAGCGTAGGGTTAAATTGCCGAGAGGGCGTACATGGATGTCCTCCCGTGCTCACGCTGCCCGCGCACTCCCGGCAGCACGTGGGTAGCATGCTCTGTGATTACCAAGCTGCCTATCAGTGCTTATCAATGCCACCCATCAGTGCCACCTATCAGTACTGCCTATCAGTGCCACTTCTCAGTGCCCTTCAGTGCCACCTATCAGTGCCCATCAGTGCCATCTGTCAGTGCCCATCAGTGTCTCCTGATCACTGCCGCCTCATCAGTGCCCATCAGTGACACCTAATAGTGCCCGCCATTGCCACCTATCAGTGCCCATCAGTGCCACCTTATCAGTGCCTATTAGTGCCTACCAGTGCCCATCAGTGCAGCCTCATCATTGCAAATCAATGAAGGAGAGAAAGTACCTGTTTGCAAAATTTTATAACAAACATTTTTCAACATTTTTGGACTTTTTTTGTTTATTTAGCAAAGATAAAAAAAAAGTGGTGATTAAATACCACCAAAAGAAAGCTCTATTTGTGTGAATAAAAATTTCATATGGGTAGAGTGTAGCATGACCGTGCCATTGTCATTCAAAGCGTGACAGCGCTGAAAGCTGAAAATTGGCCTGGGCAGGAAGGGGGTATAAGTGCCCAGTAAGCAAGTGGTTAAATACTAAATAAATTATTATTGCATTGCAATCCAGTTGTAGCGAATATGTCATATACAAATAGAATGGGTTTATTTATACAGTAATATTATGGTTTGGTTTATGGGGCAACCTGCATGTAGATATAATTACATTTTAGACTTGCAGCATTATTATGGCTTGTTTTATGGGACAGGAACAAGTCAACCATTATGTCAGGGAAAGAGGAGAACTTGAGGGAGTGAATATAATTGGTAGCCACTTCTGAGAAAGTCCATTGGACGAAACATATTAAGTGCATGGGATCTGTGAGATCATCAGATAGTTCAGGAGCATCTGGCCCTGTTGGAGACAGCGGCTTGTACAAATGCTGATACTGAAATGTTTAGTTTAGTACTATTAGGTGTGAATGGTTTTAAGGAATACATTATTTTCATAAGTATATTGCTATAAGTATTTTCTTTTCTCATATGTAGCACTGAATATATGGTTGATCTCACCATATATTAGATCTTGAATTTCTCATGTGGAGCAGGATAGGAGCAGGCTATACATACACTTTTGACATTCTTAGTAACAAAGAGTTATTAAAATCTGGTGAGTGTATTGTTTATATGGCCTTGGCATGAAGGTGATTGCACATTTGAAGATGGAATAATTATTGGGCACAAAAGTAGTGACTTCCTTTACATTGCAACTGTGTGGACTCTTTCACACGGCTGTCATTTTTTCACATTGGGATTGTGTGTTACATTTTGTATTATAAATGTATGTATTGCACTGTACAATTAATGGGAAAGTAACAGCTGATTTGTGAATGGTCTGTTATAAATAGCGCATACTAACAGGTGTATTTATATAATATTTGCAGAGCTACTTGTCCCATGAAATTGCATGTACATTCATTCTGTGTGAATAGAGAAAAAACAATGTTATTGAGCTATTTTCCCTCCAGGTTGACTATTATTCTTCCTACGGAATAGAGTAAACTATGAACATACCACAATATGGCTACTAGATGTGCTGATAATTATCATAAATAAATACTTATTTATTATGATAGTCATTTCAATCATTCAATTATGGCCATAATGTAGTAGATAAACAAATTAAGCACAAAATGCGTCGCTCTGCCCTATGTGGCGTTTCATAATAGAGTTACGTTGTCCAGGGGCACCTTAGATAAACAAATTAAGCACAAAATAAATAATAAAGTGACAGTCCATCAAATGTACATTGCTTGATGTAAAATAATGACAATATTAGACAAAAGTCCATGTGCATAAAGTGAATATATATCACCTATGTGATAAATAAAAGTCCATGTGAACTATGATTCCTGCTAAGAATAAACAAGAGTGCTTGTTCCACCACCATAGGTAAACAATGGCCGCTTACCAGAAACTCATGATCTCCCACTACAGAGGATCAGAGAGATCTGTTTAGAAGGATGGTAATCTGGATCACAACCATAAAGCCAGGAGCCTTGGAATATGATAGCACATCAGAAACCTTGATACCGTAGTGAATGAATTCCAACTGACCGGTAATAGGGCACCAAACCGCAGCAGAGTGGATATGATCATGAAAGATAGAAAGGCTCCAATAGTGTAAAACTGTAAAACTTTTATTAAAATGTAAAAGAAAAAGCAAATCACCGCGCTATACCATAAATTAATTAGTGCATAAAGGTATACTGAAAAAAAGGACAAAAAATTGAAAGCAATCAAAAAGTGACAAATCAATAATCAAAAATCAACATGAAGGCAGCCGCTAAAAAGTGGGATACACACATAACATAATAGATACAAAAAAAGCAGCGCTGTGACAAAAAAAAAAAGGTATATATGATATAACAAAACAAACATGTGAGATATTAAGCCCAAATTTGAGATAGGCTCCAAGTTCATAAAAATGCATAAATAAAGTGAACCGTCCTATCCAAAATCGATCATAGATGGTGGATAAAAGAAGACGTAGATAAGTGGTAAACAATAAGTCCTTCACCGCACCACTGTGGTATAGTTATAATGCGCGCTTACCAAACGGCAAGCTTGGAAGAGCTTGCGACCTTAACCCGGTCGAGGCCTTTCAGGATGGGACCATCAAGGAGAAACACGCCACCCTGGCTTGGATTAAGCACGCTGTTCTTCCAATTACCACTCTAAGTGGAGATGTGACACTTGGCTAGGGATAAACCTGTAGAAGTGTCGGCAGACGGGGAAAGAGCCACATAGAAGTCACCTCCAACGATAACACAGGGACCTCCAAAAGAAGCTAGTCTGGTGAGAGTGGATGAAAGGAAACGCGCCTGGTCAGTGTTAGGGGCGTATATATTGGCCACAGGGATGTTGTCTCACACAGGGCAGACAGCTTTTCAGACACAGGTCTGTCTTGAAGCAGCAGCAAGCTGCACACACTCCACCTTCCTTAGAGTTAAGGTCGCAAGCTCTTCCAAGCTTGCCGTTTGGTAAGCGCGCATTATAACTATACCACAGTGGTGCGGTGAAGGACTTATTGTTTTCCACTTATCTACGTCTTCTTTTATCCACCATCTATGATCGATTTTGGATAGGACGGTTCACTTTATTTATGCATTTTTATGAACTTGGAGCCTATCTCAAATTTGGGCTTAATATCTCACATGTTTGTTTGGTTATATCATATATACCTTTTTTTTTGTCACAGCGCTGCTCTTTTTGTATCTATTATTTTATTAAAATGTAAAAGAAAAACAATGCACTCACATGCTGGTAGTATAAAGTAAGCGCCTGAAAATGTCTGGAGCGTCGGCCGGAAGCTCACAGACAACCCGTAGTCTGGTAGTCGCAGCAGCGATGAGAGGTGATGCGAACGCGTCGCTCCGCCCTACGCGGCCCCTGGAGGACTCAACTCTATTACGAAACACCGCGTAGGGCAGAGCGACGCGTTCATCACCTCTCATAGCGTTTTTTTCCAAACTTTTTTCACTGTGTCTATGTTGCATAGAGGAATTGCAGCTCATTTATTTTTATACACTTCACCTAAGCGCAGTTTCTTTCCCACTTTTTTTCCATAATGCAGTATTTTCCTGATTCACTCTATTCTGTAGGAAGAATAACATTCATTTATTATTTGTTTTTGTCCCCATTCACACAGAGCACATGCATTTTCAGCTTCACAGAATAAATAGATCTGCAAAGTTTTTTAAAATTACACTAAGTCATCTGAGATTAAATAATTAATACACTGTTTTTATTACACATTTGTTTGGTTTTTAAAATTAACTCATTTTAGCATTGGTCACATTGCATGTGACACAGAATTATCAAGGGGATAATTAAAGAGAAAGTAAACTTCCTCTACTGATTTTTACCTGTAGGTAAGCCTATAATAAGGCTTACCTATAGGTAGTGTAAATATCTCCTAAACGAACACTGTTTAGGTGATATTTACATTACATGCAGCCAGTGACATCATTTGGCGCATGAGCTCTGAAGGAACAGCCACCTGTGCCGTTCCTTCTGAGTCCCGTGCCATGAACAGCAGCTCCCACACGCATGCGTGGGAGTGACATCATCGTGGCTCTGGCCAGTCACAGAGCCAAAAACCCGCAAGCCCGGAAGCAAGACGAGTGAAGATGGAAGCGGCTGCAGTGTTGACATTGTGGCACTGGAACAGCTTCATTTCAAGGTAAGACTTAGAACTTTACCTTGCAGGAAAAAAATGTCCAGTGGTATACAAGCGCTTTAAACACAGGTTATACTATTGAAAACAAGGAAAGAACAGTTTTTTGTTTTTGTTTTAAATATATATTCAAATGAACAAGCAAGTTAAAGTTCCAATACTTATAGAGGAAAGTGTAGGCGAAGGGCTGAATTAAAGCTGAGGCATGTAATTGATAGAAAGGCAGGACAAGTGAAGAATGCAAGAAGGTACTGGTCATAAATCAAACAAGAAAGGGTAATCAAGCAGGACTTTGTGACAAGAGCCGAAGCATAACAGAGTCTGGTTGTGAGATGAATTGAATGCCCAAGTTTGATTCGCAGGTGGCTTGTCAAATCCCATTTGAAATTCATGAAACTCAAATTTAGTAGGGAATCCTGTTAAAGTTTATGGGGATAGAAATTTAATGCTAAATTCTGGCCATTTTCACAGCTAAGAGG
Source organism: Lithobates clamitans (assembly GCA_037952925.1). Lineage (NCBI taxonomy): Eukaryota > Metazoa > Chordata > Amphibia > Anura > Ranidae > Lithobates > Lithobates clamitans. The sequence continues at coordinate 4,831,229 of JBBGZY010000605.1, read as the reverse complement.
TACGCAATTGGAAGACGTCTAACCAAAAAAGTTTATTTTTATTTTTTAAATACCATACACTGGGGTGAGGGTTCTTTTAATATGACTCCAAGAATGATATGGAAAAAACATTAATCCTTTAAATTACATACTGTGGGCTGGGGAGCTCAGAAAAGAGAACAGGGTGTGGACGTGAGGAGCGTACGTTGCTGTGATGCAACACTTATCCTCCGTACAGGTCATGCCCTCTTTATCTCTCCATCGCCCAATTAGTGATCCCCTAGACTGTCTCTCCACTGACTAATGTCAAAGACCCACCTCCATAATGTGTGAGAAGAGGACGGGGAGAGTTGAAAGGGCGTGCGTACAGTGTTACTAACTGACCGGGTAACCGATGAGAGGAACAGAGAAGAAGAGGAGACTGAGCGGGAGTAGACAGAAGACAGGCCAAGGCTGGAGAAGCCAGCAGGTGTCCAGAGACATCATTCTTGTGGTTCACATTTCCATACAAGACTGTGAAGTACATCCTCTGGAGAAGAAAGAAGTGCCTCCTTCTGGTTATCCTGGTCACTGTTTTACTACTCTTCTTCCTGGGAATATTCCTCTACTTTATCCCTTTCACAGGAGTTTCCTGCGGTTGCTCTCTGGCTCTCCACACCAGCTTCCCTTCACGATTCAGCTATCCTACCAGGTTGGACCAGGAGAGGAGCATGCCATGCAGACTATGGACTCACTTCTAAGTTGTTGATATGCTTACTACGTATGCATGTTATGCACTCACAAACTATAACATTTGTGAATGTATAACACACTGCTTTTATTCTATTTCTTATAATAAAATTTACTGCACCAGCAGCTGCTTGGCGCCTCTCGAGGAGGCAACCTTATTTAGTTAACAGAGCCAGCAGCCCAAACCTTCATGTTTGATGGTCTTCAACTTCCCTCTTTACTTTGTGGTAATTCTCTTTCTCTATTTATACTTAAGTTTGCCTCTGGCCATACCTTAGCACCAATCCTAAACCCTTATACACTATCCATACACTATTTCATTTTGATTGGATAGATATTCATTCTTGGTCTTCTAACAAGAGGAGTGCTGAGCTTAAAGGTTTGTTCTTGTAATCTAGCAGGTATAATGCTCCCGAGGGTGTGCAACCTTTTCAGGCATAGATACCAGTGCAATAGTAAAGTGGCAAACAGCAATGGGGGTTATTTACTAAAGGCAAATCCACTTTGCACTACAAGTGCAAACTACAAGTGCAAAGTGCACTTGAAATTGCACTGAAAGTGCACTTGGAAGTGCAGTCGCTGTAGATCCGAGGGGGACATTCAAGGAAAATAAAAAACAGCATTTTAGCTTGCACATGATTGTATAATAAAATCAGCAGAGCTTCCCCTCATTTCAGATCTACCCCTCAGGTTTACAGCGACTGCACTTCCAAGTGCACTTTCAAGTGCACTTTGCACTTGTAATTTGCACTTGTAGTGCAAAGTGCATTTGCCGTTCGTAAATAACCCCCAATGTGTTTATTTGTACAAGCCTATATACAGGTGTTATACAGTGTTTCAAACAGAAATGGTTCAAAACTTCCAAAACAATTCCTTAGCCATGTCCTGGCACTAACTACACATAAGGCAATTCTCACTATCAGGTGCCCAAGCCTATTGCTTGTCAGTCTCCACAAACACCATTTTGCAGTTTTCTTTTCACCAACCTTTTAGCTCTAACAGACATAAACTGTCTGTTCCCCAGACTGTAGAGCAATGACTCTATGTTCCAGGGGAGTCTTATGCCGCGTACACACGACCGGACTTTACGGCAGACTTTGTCCGGCGGACTTTTCAACGGACTTTACGATGGACTTTCCGAATGAACGGACTTGCCTACACACGATCAACCAAAGTCAGACGGATTCGTACGTGATGACGTACGACCGGACTAAAACAAGGAAGTTCATAGCCAGTAGCCAATAGCTGCCCTAGTGTCGGTTTTTGTCCGTCGGACTAGCATACAGACGAGCAGACTTTTCGACCGGACTCGAGTCCGTCAGACAGATTTGAAACATGTTTCATTTCTAGGTCCGTCAAACTTTTGAGAAAAAAAGTCCGCTGGAGCCCACACACGATCGAATTGTCCGACTGACTCCAGTTTGCTGGACCAAGTATGCCGTAAAGTCCGGTTGTGTGTACACGGCATAAGTGGCCTGCAAGGGAGAAGTTCATTAGAGTCAATCCACAGATCAGAGGTCCTAAAAGATATATGAAATGACTGTGGGAGATGTATAACCCTGAACAGTACTTTTCCAGGATCCCTGTGAGACACTCTGCTACAATACCTTTAAACTTTGTGTGGTGTTGCAGAACAGTATGATTTTCATAGATAGTGTCAGTAACAGCATATTCTAACACCATGGGGGTTATTTAAGAAAGGCAAATCCACTTTGCACTACAAGTGCAACTACAAGTGCAAAGTGCACTTGAAATTGCACTGAAAGTTTGCAAAAGTGCAAAAGTATTCTGAAGAAATAGCTGTATGTGTCCAAAGTAAATGTGAATGGGAGTGACTTTTTTCATTACTGATCATCAGCTTCACTTGCCGGTTTCTAATGAAGAAAGCGGCAGGGTCTGAATCCCTTTAGAAGTGATTAACCCTTTGGGAGTATCTTACCAAAACTGAAATGTTTGTTGCAGTGGATGTGAAGATGCCCAAATTATGATTTGTATCTTAGTGCAGACTCCTGAGAAAATCAGTGAGCAAATCACAGAAACAGGAAATCACACTTCTGGGAATGTTCCATACACCATCTGTGTATAGGATGCCTCCAGGTTTTCACATTGCATTATCAATGTAATTGTCAGTGCAATCTCCCAACACAGACTGTTAACTCTACCTAAACTAAAAATATTTTCTGAGAATCCACCTTTTTATAGCCAAGGGGCTGTCACATAACAAAATCCCATTATTGGCCCTTCTGTGCCAAAAGACTCAAATTCTAATGTCATGCAGAACATTATGGTTACAAAGTTTTTGGGCCTGCTTAAATTCCAGCATTGATTTAATGGGATCACAAACCTCAAACACATAGGGTTCAGCTCGAAACCATTATCACGGTAGACCTGAACCTCATCTCTGATTATAGAAAAGGTTTATATCCAGGTGAGATTGTTGTCAAACAACATATGTACATTTCTCCATTAGTTTCCCTTCCAGAATTCTTATTCAGCACAAAATTGATACAATATACTCATAGCAAGTGGCAATAATGCCAGAATTCTTCATTGATGTAGTTGTGAATAATTTTAAGTTCTTATTTGTGGTAAGTAAAGATATGCAGAGAACTTTAAATTAAAAAGTTACATTACTTAACCAAATATTCCTAGAAGTAAAGCAATATATAAGTAATATACAAGTTATGAGTCTATAAAGCGGAGTTCCACCCAAAAGTGTAACTTCCGCTTATTTGCTTCCTACCCCCTCTCCAGTGCCACATTTGGCACATTCCTGGGGGGAGGGGGGAATGGGTACCTGTTTTTGACAGGTCCCTGACCCTACTACCGGGAGACATCGCTGTGCCTCGGAAGTTCAGCCCCTTCCTCCTTCCTCCACCACCAGGCCAATTAGAAAGCGCAGCACACTTAGAGCATGCACAATAGGGAACCGCCTATGAAGCCGAAAGGCTTCACTGTCGGTTTCTTTTAGTGGAGATGTCACCCGAAAGCCAAACCAAATATCATCTGGGCTGCCAACATTGTGGGCTCCCTGGACAGGTAAGTGTCCATATATGAAAAGTCAGCAGCTACAGTATTTGTAGCTGCTGACTTTTAATTTTTCTCCCCAGGCTGGAACACCTCTTTAAAGTACATGTAAACCCTGCACAAGTTGGGGTTATAGAGATGAGGGGGGTAGATAATCAGAGGTCTGTGTTCTATGTAATCAATCACACATTAAGTAGGCAGGGCTGGCACCTCGTGCTTAAAGTTACTAAACCCAGAAATATGAAAATAATTCAACCCCCCCCCACAGTGCCCACAACTTATAAATCTTCTTTTTTACATTAAAATACTGCCACTATATACCTTTTTGGAGGATCTGTATACCACCGTTACATGATAAACTGCACAGTTTCTCCAGTGCTGAGTGTTCAGGAAGGAGGAGATTTTCACTGCAGCCTGTATGCACACCCACATGTGTGATGCCAATATCATGTGACCTGGCTAGCTCTGAGAACAAGTAAATGTTTTCTCCAGCATAAAAGACACAACTGGGCATGTGCAGGTTGGCTACCTTGCCTGTGTTAGCTGGCCTTCCCCAGATAGACAGTGCAGGAGGGGAGGATCTATTTATACAGGATAAAACAGTCGTTTTACAGAATGCAGATGATTAACCCCTTAAGTTCCACAGTGAGTATAACAAGCATGCTATGCTGCATATACAGACTGATTTTACTGTTGTGGGTTTAGTAACATTTTAAAGTGATACTAAATTCTCAGGTTTCTTTTGGTTTAAAAATAACAAACATGTTATACTTACCTGCTTTGTGTAGTGGTTTTGCACAGAGCAGCTTAGATCCTCCTTTTCTTGGGTCCCTCGCTGGTATTCTTGGCCCCTCCCTCCTGCTGAGTTCCCCCATAGCAAGCAGCTTGCTATGGGGCACCCCAGCTGAGCTTCTGCTCTGTGTGTCCATTCACACATTGAGTTGTGGCCTGACCCCGCCCCCTCTATCTCCTCATTAGATCACTGACTTTGATTGACAGCAGCGGGAGCCAATGGTGCCGGCTGCTGTCTCAGCCAATGAGGAGGGGGAGTCCTGGACAGCCGAGCCTCTTTTGCAACATCACTGCGGGGCTCAGGTAAGCATTAGGGGGGTTGAGGGGGCTGCTGCATACAGAAGGTTTTTTATCTTAATGCATACAATGCATTAAAATAAAAAACCTTCTGCCTTTAGAACCACTTTAAGAATTCAGTGCAGTGTTCTCATTTCAAAGTGGAAGATAGAAGCACAGTATATTTCTCACTCATAAGTATTTTTTTGTACTTGCAACATGTTTAAAGAAATAAAACATGGGCAATGTTTCTGTTGCCTTGATACATGCTTTCATACATCAAATGTTTAACAATTAAACAATTAACTTACTGATAAGCTAATTCATTCATATAATAACGTTTAAAGTAATAGAATCAATTATAAACAAGAAATTCAAAATTTTCCATTACAGTGGGAAAATACTGAGACTAAAGAGTTATGACGTGTACACACGGGCAGTCTTTTCGACCAGACTGGTCTAACGGAATGAATCCGTCGGACAATCTGACCGTGTGTGGGCTTCATCGGACCTGCAGCGGACTTTTTCGGTTGAAAATCAGATGGACTTTAGATTTGGAACATGTCTCAAATCTTTCCGACGGAACTCTGCCGGACCCAGTTCCTATCGAAAAATCTACTCGTCTGTATTTTAGTCCATTCGTTCGAAAGTCCGTCGGAAGTCCGTCAAAAGTCTGTTGAAAGTCCGTCGGAAAGACCGTCAGACCTTTGATGCCGAAAAGTTTGCCCGTGTGTACACGACATTAGTCCACACAAAGCCTATATTTTAATTTTCAGTAGATGTTGACATTGAAGTTTATGTAACGCCAAAACCTTTTTTTCTGTTTTATAGGGAAGGATTAATACTATTTTCAGTTTGTTTTTTGTTCCCTATGTCTTGCTGGGGAGATTTCCCTTCATGTCCAGTCCTGCATGCACAACAGGAAATGAAAATAAATCTCACTAAATTAATTTGTAGTTTCCATCTTAGAAAGTTGTCACAAGAACGGGTGTCCCTGGTGGACGATTTACCCTCTCCTCTTGCTCCAGAGAAAATGCTAACATTTTGGATTTCTAAATACTTTCTGTCTTGGAGACAACAGTCACCAAGCACAAATAGAGAGGGTTACTTTCCCCAGTGGGTATGAAAATTTGACAAAGGGGTTTATTTACTAAAGGCAAATCCACATTGCACTACAAGTGCACTCCAAGTGCACTTGGAAGTGCAGTCATTGTAGATCTAAGAGGGACATGCAAGGGAAATAAGAAACAGCATTTTTGCTTGTACATGATTGGATGATAAAATCAGCAGAGCTTCCCCTCATTTCAGAGCTTCCCCTCCGATTTACAGCGACTGCACTTCCAAGTGCACTTTCAAGTGCACTTGCAGTGCAGAGTGGATTTGCCTTTAGTAAATCAACCCCAAAAGATCCAACTAAAAAAAAAATAAAAAATCTTACATATCTTTACAATATTACTATAACCATAAGGAAGAGGTTACACTCCACCTTTTTGAGTTTTCACCAGATTTTTCACCTATAATTTGAAGATTGCACCATTGCATGGATATCTCACCAATGGGGGTTCCCAAAAATAAGAATAGACTTAACTCTTTAACCTTTTGATTAAAAAATATATTTCAAAGGAAAGTTGGCATTACCTTTAGGCACTGTGCAGACAGGGCATCTAACTCCTGTGCATGTAATTCTGATGTTTTAATACAACCTCTAGCTTAAGTAGAGTGTTCATCCCTATCCAACTGCAGCATATTTCAACCTGCCATAGACTTTTATAGGCTGCAGGCAGTGGAGCTGAACACTGCGCCTGTTCTCCCGGACGCACTAAAATGTCAGGAATGCATGCACATGTGCTAGGTGCACAGGCGACAACCACAGTGATCTAATTTATTCTGCCAACTTTGTTCTGCAAATTGACATTCAAACATCTGCTTGGTCTCTACTTTTCATCACTTTAATGTTAATACAGGAGGCCTATTGCACCTATATCAGACAATCCTTATAATGTGTAGCTTTCAAAACAGTGTTTGCTCCATTAATTCTGCAACATTTTTCCCATAACACTGCTCAGAAACACTGAAATAAATCCTTTTTGACAAGAAGCACATCTAAGTGAGATTTCTGACAATACAGTGGATTTTAAAGAGAGTTATCTAAGTACTGAAGTTATAACAAAGGAGAGGGTAATTGGTTGTTCCCTGCTGACTGACCTTGAAAATCATATTTGCTGAGAACATAGCTGTATATGAGATGTTACAAAAAATACCATCTTTTTATTTATTCTCATGAACTGTTGTACATCTTATCTTTGCTGATACACAGGGACATTTATGAACTCAGTATGTTTTATGAACAGCTGCTCTTAAATGGACATCTGTAAAGGCAGCTCTCAGGTCCAGCGAGACACAAAGGATCCCTTTGGAAAATAAAGTGTGCAGTATCATTAACATGGCCCATTACATGACCCTCGGGCTCTGCTGTTGGATGCGTGTCAATCCACGCTAGCCAAAGTGCAGCTGCCATAATAGAGAATGCATTTCTGGCTTCACTCCCCTTAAGAACTTGTAAAAGCAAACATATGCAGAGTCATGTATAAAACATAATTTGGTTTATAAGGAAATACATATTAAAGATCTCATGTTTCTTATTTCATTTTGGTTATTTATTAATCTATTACATAATCTCATTCATCAATAGTACATATGCAGTAGCCACATCATCATGAGAAATATACAGAGCATAAGTAAAACCTTTCTGGTTTGTGGTTTGGGGTGAATTTCTAAATAATGAGGAACATTTATGAAGCAAATTAGCAACAAGCAAAGAATATGTACGGCTCCCAACTGTCCATCAATTGGAGAGAATCTTTCTCTTTTGGAACAACTCTTTGTACCTATTTTTTCTGCATATGGCCCTTATTTGTATGACGTAGCGATCTGTATAACTAAATGTGTGAATGACCACTGCTGCACTGTGCACATGAGTTCCAGAGAGCTAGTTGCATCTGAATCAGAAAAGGGTTAACAGAAAGTTCCCCACCATGTGCAGAACATCCTGTGGAGAACTTCCAGTATCCTAGAATGCAAGGTTTTGGGAGAGGTGGGCCCTGCAGTCAACCATTTCTGATTCAGGTGCAACTTTCTCTCTAAAACTTCCGTGCAAAATTTGTATATTGGCTGTGAAGCGATGGACTCAGGGATTCTCTGGCCTGACCTGTACTGTTACTAGACGTGAACAGAAAGCAAATGCTAGTCCACAAACAGCCAGATCATTAAAGTTGTGCATAAATTGGTTAAGTTAACAAATGATATCTCAGCCGTGATTTGCTATCATTGCAAATCTGCTGATTGTATTTAGCTTGATTTGTTTATTTTTTGTTAATTGCTTGGCCTTGTATGTTATTATTTTAGTTTTTATGACACTTGAATGCTCAATTAAAAGAGGTATTTTTTTTTGTTTTTTACCCAGTTGCATACCTACCTAGGTGGATGCAGCATGCTGCATCTGTCCCATGGTGTCTCTGCACTAAGAACCGAGCGATTAAACATCGCTGATGGCTCAGTTCTCTCTGCTCCCCAAGCAGAAAGCTGCAGACTGTCAGTCAGCAGCTCTCCGCTCTGCTCCTCCACGCTCACTGGATCGCTGAGCTGTGGAGGGGCGGGGAGCGCCTGTAAAACGCCTGAAAAGCACCTCTTATGTCTCCCCAGTGTGAAAGCCCGATTGAAATGAATGGGCAGCGCTGCCAAAGCACCTGCAAAGAGCTTCGACAGCGCCACAATATGGGCGGTTTCAACCCTTTTTTTGACCACTAGCAGGTGTTAAAGACCCCACTAGAGGCCGAAAAGCGTCACTATAACAGTAGTGAAGTCCCGCTAAAACTAGCGGCACTTTACCACTAATGCCGGCACTGCCCCAGTGGGAAAGTGAGTTAAATTTCCAGCAATAAAATACTACTGCCGGAAATAAATTTTTTTTAAAATAAAACAGCGTGGGGGCCTTCCTTCCAATCCATACCAGGCCCTTTGTGTCTGGTATGGGACAAATAAAAAAAAAAACGATCATGTTGATGGGGACAAGGGCCTCCTCCCGACAACCCTGGGCTGTTCCTAATTTTGACTGACAGTCTACTGACTGGAATGGTATCAGCGGATCGGAGAAAAGCCAATGTAGCACCAATATTTAAAAAGGGCCCAAAATATATCCCTGGGAATTACAGACCAGTTAGCCTAACATCAATAGTATGCAAGCTCTTGGAGGGGATGATAAGGGACTATATGCAAGATTTTAGTAATGAAAACGGTATCATTAGCAGTAATTAGCATGGATTCATGAAGAATCGTTCTTGTCAAACCAATCTATTAACCTTCAATGAGAAGTTGAGTTGCCATCTAGATAAAGGCAGGAAGGCCCATAGACGTGGTGTATCTGGATTTTGTAAAAGCATCTGACACAGTTCCCCATAAACAATTCTGTACAAAATAAGGTCCGTTAGCATGAACCATAGGGTGAGTACATGAATTGAAAACTGGCCACAAGGTCGAGTTCAGAGAGTGGTGATAAATGGGGAATAGGGTGGGTCAGTGGTCAGGGGTGGGTAGTGGGGTCCCAGAGGGTTCTGTGCTGGGACCAATCCTATTTAATTTGTTCATAAACGACCTGGAGGATGGGGTAGACAGTTCAATCTGTGTATTTGCGGCCGATACTAAGCTAAGCAGGGCAATAACTTCTCTGCAGTATGTGGAAACCTTGCAAGAAGATCTGAACAAATTAATGGGGTGGGCAACTACATGGCAAATGAGGTTTAATGTAGAAAAATGTAAAATAATGCATTTGGGTGGCAAAAATATGAATGTAATCTATACACTGGGGGTAGAACCTCTGGGGGAAACTAGGATGGAAAAGGACCGGGGGGTCCTAGTAGATGATAGGCTCAGCAATGGCATGCAAAGCCAAGCTGCTGCAAACAAAGCAAACAGAATATTGGCATTCATTAAAAAAGGGATTAACTCCAGGGATAAAGCGATAATTCTCCCACTCTACAAGACTCTGGTTCAGCCAAACCTCATGTATGCTGTCCAGTTCTGGCACCAGTCCTCATGAAGGATGTACTGGAAATGGAGCGAGTACAAAGAAGGGCAACAAATCTAAAAAAGGGTCTGGAGGACATTAGTCATGAAGAAAGGTTGCGAGAACCGAACTTATTCTCTCTGGAGAAGAGACGCTTGAGAGGGGATATGATTTCAATATACAAATACCATACTGGTGACCCCACAATAGGGATAAAACTTTTTCGCGGTAGGGAGTTTAACAAGACACGTGGCCACTCATTAAAATTATAGTACCCTTTCCCATTCACCAAAAGTGTCAAATAGAAATAAAAATACAGAGACAGTTTTTGACAATTCCTTTATTAAATATAAAAACAAACAATGTCCCCCCCGATGTAGATCCATCATCAATCACACCGCTGCTGCCACCCCCACCACTGCCGGACCCGAAAAAGATAAAAAAAACTCTGCCCGCAACGAGGACTAACCGCCTACTGCAGGTTTCGCCGTTTAACAGTTCCTCTATAGGTAAGGAGTGGAGCCAACTGGCGACATCACCTGGCGGCACCGCCCCCTTGTGATGTCATCGACCCAGCATTCACCGGTCAGTGAAATCACAAGAGGGTGATGCCACCAGGTGATGCCACCAGGTGGCTCCGCACCTTACCTATAAAAGAATGGTCAAACAGCAGAGCAAACAGATGCCAGTTAGCCTTCATCACAGGTGGAACATCGAACATTTGTTTCTTTTTCTGGTGGTCTGGGGTCTGGTGGTGGCAGCAGCATAATGACTGACAATGGATCTACATCGGGGACAGATTTTTTTTTTTAATAAAGGATTTGTCAAAAACTGTGTGTGTTTTTATTTCTTTTTGACACTTTTTTGGTGAATGGGGGGGGCTGAGATCTGGGGGCTTCCAGATTCCGATAAAACCCCTGCCTGCAGACCCCTACAACCACAGCCCAGTGTTGTCTGGAAGAGGCCCTTGTCCTCATTAACATGGGGACAAGGTGCTTTGGGGTGGGGGGCACACCCCCCCCATGTTGAGGGCATGTGGCCTGGTATGGTTCAGTAGGGGGGTGCTTACTCATCCCCCCCTTTCCTGGCCTGCCGTGCTGCAGATAAGGGTCTGATATGGATTTTAGGGAGGCCACACAAGTTTTTTTTTTAAATTTTGGAATGGGGTTCCCCTTAAAATCCATACCAGACCTAAAGGGCCTGGTACGGTTTGGGATGACCCCTACCCCATTTATTTTTTCACTTTTTCTATGTTTGGCAATGTTTTCTTTTTCATTCATCTGTCAGTGGGGAATCCCATTGACAGCTGATGACTTATCTGTTGTTAAGGATGCAGGGGCCAGCTTCTCAGCCCCGCTCCTTAACAGCTATTTACCGTGACCTGATTGGGCAAAGCTTTGCCCAATCAGGGCTAAGAATGCACTGTGCAACTCGCAGTGCATTGTGGGGCAATCGGCAGGCAAATATCTCGCCAAATGCCCTGCAAATGCAGGTGTTCACCGCACTTTTACTTGGCCCAAACCGTTTGCCCAACTCTATTTACAGAAAAGTCCAATTACTAACCTGAATTCAGCGGCATTTAAAATGTTCTGCTCCAGAGGAAACAGAAAAACCTATAAGACAGTACAGATCAGATCCAGCTCTCATGAAAGAAGTCTCCCTGAAAAGGGCCAGGAACTGCATGAACAGGACACAAAGTAACTTAAGAAAGTATTAGGCCTGGTTCACACCAATGCATTTTTTAGTGTTTTTTGCAGAAGCGCACTACAGTCTATTTAACATAGTTTCCTATGGGACATATTCATATCTATGTGCTTTTCAACCACTGTGTTTTTGGAAAGCACCGGGGACTTTTTTAAACGCAAAACAGAGAATTTTTTGGTTCAATAGACTTCAATGGAGAAGCTGCAGAAACGCATGCGTTTATGTGTCTTTGATTCGTATTTTGATGCGTTTTTTTTTTTCCTTTTGCATTTTTATTCTGCCCAGCAACAAAAACATTACAAGGCCTATCATTGTTGGAAGCAGATAGCAAAGGGAACATGAACAATACTGAAAGACATTTAAAGCAGATGTGACAGGATCTGCAAACAATATCTAATGGCCTGTTCATTTTGCAATGGATGTTTCATTTTGCCAGGGAATTTGCTCCTGAGCTTAGTGAATGAGGTGAAGCGCTGCTGACTTCCATAATCTTTGCATGTAATTTGGTATTCTTTTAAATTGAAACTTCACATTTACTATGCTCTGGGGTAGACATGTGCACACTGAAATATTTTGTTTCGAAATTTCGTTTTCGTCCGAAAAATAAATTTATTTAGTTACTCCCGAAATTCTTTTTTATTTATTTCGTTTTTAAAAATTGCATTAGTCCGAAAATCCAAATTGAGGTTGAATCTGTCATTGAAGGCTTATGGTGTCTGTCGAATGTTCAAAGAAGATTCGACGGAGCAGTTAAACTGTACGACGCCATATAGTTTACCTGCTCCGTCGAATCTTCTTAGAACTTTCAACAGACACCATAAGCCAAAGTACGTGTGTACTCAGTTTTAGCTATTTTACTTCTCCTCCTCTTTGGTTACAATCAGCCAATAACATTCATCATCATCATTATTTTTATTTATCTTTTCTCCCCTACATCGAATTCTTTCTCCCCTACGTTGAATCTTTTCTCCCCTACGTCGAATCTTTTCTCGCTATGTCAAATCTTTTCCCTCTATGTAGAATAATCTTGGACTAATAGAGTTAAGGTTAGGCACATTCGACCACAGGTTTGATGGACACAGATTGTTATTGTCATCATCATGTCGAATCTCCTATCTATATCGAACTGTTGTAGCAACGAAAACGAAAATAAAGCATTTGTTTATGTCGGATCTTTCATTTTTCGGATTCTGCACTTTCGTTATTGTTTGTTAAAACAATAACGAAAATACATGAAATTCGGACGAAAATGCATTCGGACAAAAACAAATGCACATGTCTACTCTGGGGCACATTCCTTTGCAAGGTGCAACTTCCCTTGTAAAGTGAACAGCAACCGTAAATCAACCCCTATGAGTCAATTTGATGTAATTATACTAATACTCGAGACACTGATAAAAAAATAAAATGAACACCAGTATCACAGTGACTGTAGAACCTGTAAACTCATGGATAAATGTCTAGAGGCTCATTGATGAGACCTATAATGACCAATTAAATTAGAGCAGGCCAGGGCTATACAGAAAATGCATTCTCAGCAAGTAATACTTAACAAACTGGTGAGGAAATAGAAAAAAATTGCTGGCAGAGATGAAACAGAAAAGATGTATCCAAAACTGCAGGTGGAAAAGACGAGGCCCAGCTGCTACACACAAATAAAGAAGTCTGAGTACTAGCAGCAGCCTGGGTTAAAGCTTAATGCCGCGTACACACGGTCGGACTTTTCAGCTACAAAAGTCGGACAGCCTGTCCGACATACTTCCGGCGTACCTTCGGCGGACTTGCGGCAGACTTTCTTACGAACGGACTTGCACACACACGACCACACAAAAGTACGACAGCTTAGTACGCGGTGACGTACACCAAGTCCGACGAGACTATAAAACGGAAGTTCAGTAGCCCGTACGACACCCTTTGGGCTCCTTCTGCTAATCTCGTGTTTATCTCGTGTTAGTAGAAGTTTGGTGAGAGACGATTCGCGCTTGTGAGACTCGTATTTTTCAGTTCGTTTTAACTGTTGTTCAGTCTGTGCTTGTGAGGTTTGTATCTGCTTTTCAGTGCGTTTGGTCAGTTGGCATTGAGAAATCTTTGTTTTATTGGCCGCTCGTTCCTGATTTTCAGGTCGTTCTTCACAGGCCTTGCTGTTCTTCAGTGCGTTCTGTTTAGTGCATTCTGACCAGCCGATCGTTTTGAAACCATGTTACCTGTACGTACTCGTCGTCGAGCTCGTGCATTGTATGTGTTTGGTGCTGTGGTTTATTCTTCAGCCCAAGACCAGTCCATGAACAGGCCGAGGAGGAGTTCATGGACCAAGAATTGGTTGCTCCAGCGTGACCAGTTCTGTCACATGCCATTGCTCCGTGAGATCCGTGAGAATAATCCTGAGGATTTCAGGAACTTTCTCCGGATGACGGACCCTGTTTTTGACCATTTGGTGGCTTTGCTGATCCCCTATATCAGCAGGCAGGATACCTGCATGAGGCAGCCCCCCCTCCTCCTCCTCCTCCTCCTCCTGCCACAACTGAAACACCAGAGCCACAGCCTCAAAAGAAGGCTACAGGGAAGGCTGCAGGGAAGGCTGCAGGGCAGCGTGGAGGAAAGGCTGCAGGGAAGAGAAGAAAGTGATGACCTGGGTTCAGTCTGGTCTGACAGAAGACGCAGGCTGTTGTAGGACCACAGTCTGGGGACATCTAGATCATCTGCTGGTGCTGTTGATCTCTGGGATTATTGGACCAGATTGTGCTCCCTCTTATATGGACTCCGCAAGATCCCAATTTTCTTGGACAACGACTTTTTACAGCGTTGACTTCCTCTTTATTTTATTTTGACCATGAATAAATGGATCTTTTTTGAGTTTAGCAAAAGACTTTATGTGTTTTCTTTTAAATCATTGATTTTACACACAATGTTAAATTAACAAGGGACAACAATCTCATTGAGTTTGAAAAAAACACACCAAAAATACATTACTAATGTTAATAATGTTCAAGTGGTAAGTCTTGAAAATAAAAAAATCTACATAACCAAAAACGGTGCTTTGGGTTCACTTTATATAAAAACTAAAAAATAATCACTCGAAAAAAAAAACAGAATAATGGGTTCTTTGTGGTAACTTTACAAACCTAAAAAAACAAAATATAAAGGGAAAAAGTATTATTAGTATGGAAACATTGTTTTTAAAAAGCATACTATATCATTCATGAGATCCAAGAGAAAAAGAATCCAGAAATCAGTTTGGGAGAACTCTGATTATGAACAGCAAAACACCTTCGTTCTTTAGAACATTCGTAAAGAAGAAATAAAATGCGCTGCATTCAACGATCACAGATTTTACAGCGTGATGAAAGTGCTACCTACAATACGAACACTAGTTTTACTAGACTGAGTGCTTCCGTTTAGTTTTTGCTTATGAGCATGCGTCGTTTTTTTGTCCGTAGGACTAGCATACAGACGAGCGGACTTCGGGGTCCGTCGTAGTTACGACGTAAAGATTTGAAGCATGTTTCAAATCTAAAGTACGTCGGATTTGAGGCTAAAAAAGTACGTTGAAAGTCCGGAGAAGCCCACACACGATCGGATTACCAGCCAGCTTTAGTCCGTCAGCGTCCGTTGGACTTTTGTAGCTGAAAAGTCCGACCGTGTGTACGCGGCATAAAGGAATCTTTAAGGCCACCCTGAGTGTTGTGAGGAAAAGGATAACTCTGTCAAAACACTGAATTCAAAACTCAACTAAATCTAGAAGCTGTGCCCTTCCAACTCTAGCATATATTACCTGAAACATCTTTACAGAAACAGTCTTTTCCAGGCACTCATATGTGCCCATGCCATAAATTGGCTGTCTCGCCCTGAACCATTTTTATGGGTGGCCCCCTAAAGCTCTTTTTGATTTCAAGTCCATCCCAGCTTGGGAAAAGATGTTGTATCTAAAAACTTATCTTGCTGAAGAAGCGTTCAAGGCTACAGAGGAATCTTTCTACAGGAACTCACAGGTTGAAAAAGCATTTATTGTACAAAAGACCTTTTGTGACAGTATGTGAAATGTCCTAAGATTGGTGTAGATGATCCTCTGGCACTTGAATAATTCACATGTGAGGCAGTATTGGGGCTATTCCCCACATTAGAGGAATAGGCATCCCAAATAATTGTGAGGAAAAGTACAGGTTGCCTACAAAATTGCCCAAATGAATTGTACTCAGATACAGTAGATTTGTTGTAGAAGAAAAGGGTACCTTGACAAGTTATCCAAGTTTTGCATGCTTCAGAGAGCTTATAGAGAAGCAAGAGACATTTAGCTTGCTCTCTTTGCAAGAATGGCATTGTCACATGCCCAATCTTTGCAGCAAAAAACACTGAAGATAACAAATTTCCATTAAAATCACCCCTGTTTTGGATATTTAGAGAAATGGAACCTCTGCAAGGATTACAAACCTACCTGCATGAAAAAAGGTTTGAAAGCTCTCTGGAAGCATTTTAAGGTCCACAAGATAATATTCCATGTACAGATGGCATGTGCAACTGCCATATAAAGCAATGTCCCTGTCCTTGCATCATCTGTAGAAGAGCCACATATAGAAATTCTGACACATGCCTTACTTGATACACAGAGTGATGTAAAATGCATTTTAGAAGGTCTGATTGATGAGTTAATTTTGAAAGTTCAACCAGTTTATCTGAAGCTTAGTTCAATGACTTATGTTGATACAGCTATAGTCAGTAATAGTTTGTCCTAAAAAATTCAATGACTCCACTTTGAAAATCACATCAAACTACAGCCTATGCTTGTTACTGCATTTCTGTTGACAAGTCTTACATCTCAACTTGTAAGTGCTGCAGTGGCTTCACCTCAGACACATAGCAAATAAGCTACCACCACTTCAAAGCTGCGATATGGGAATGTTAAATGGATATAACTATATCAGCTCTAGTCCTCATAGTTGTCTTGGCAAATTAAACCATTTGCACAAAAACTGAGCTTTATTGGAGTAAAATAGTCTCATCCAATTCCCATCTGGATGGACGGGAAGTCAGAATTTAGTACATGGCTTGGTATCTTGAAGTTACCTCTGAAGTTACCTCTGATGTTCATAAACCCTATAGTCAGACCTCAATTAGAACAGCTATGAGGACAGTATGTGTCCCAAGACATTGGGTTAACAGCAACCTATCAATTAAAAGCCAGTGACTTCTAAATTACTCAGAAATAGCATCAATCTCGCAACCCTAATTTGGATGCTGCATACCATGTTTTTGGTTTTAATGTTCAGTAGAGAATGATACCTTTGAATTTCAAGTTGATTTAAAGACAGGCCTTCAACATATCATGGTATACTGTCAGTCACTCTTAGTGGAAAGAGTATTCAACAGAATTTGTACCACAAATGCATAACATGGAATCATCCTTTCTCTAAAGATCTACAAATAAGGCAGGAGAAGTGGAAAATGATCTCCAAAGTCAAAAGGAAGTCCAATATGTGATTGAACAGTACTGGAGTTACTAGAAGAAATACAAACTCATGAACTTTTTACAAATACCAAAAGTTACAGTTAGGGTATGTAATTGAAACCAAAGAGAAGAGTAATGGCTTAGTTTGTCAAGTCAAAGTTCAAGTAGGTTAGTGGAAAACAAGAAAACAAGAAGCATTGAAAACAGTTTTCAGTAACAGTTAGAGGAATTTACAGGAAGTGCCATCAGCTGTTATTACCTACCTGGCGCTTCTGTCCACAAGAGCTGGAAGGTGATAAGTCAGTGTTGTTATCCACCCATAATGTTCACTGGTGTCACAAGCCCGAAGTTCATCCCAGGTAAGGAGGGCTATATTTCTATAAACAATTGTCTTTCATTTCAGTAAAAATACTGAAGGGTTCTTTAGGCAACCTCTTCTCGGCATTTTCTCAACCCAGCTAATGACTAATAACATAAGACAATTACATTTAGCTATACATCCAGTGTGACTATTATAATTATTTGACATGCTACAGAGACATGTTTATTATTTCAAATACATCCTACATGTTGTGTGTCTTGCTCTGCATTTTACCTTTAATAGTTCTATAAATTCAGAGTTTATGGTCTCACAGCCATATTAACATTACTCTGTATTTATGAACATTGCAGCATTCTAGGTGACCCATGATATTCTTGTATTAATGCTGCCCGGCCAGTGAAAGGAGCAGAATATATTTTGTGCACTTTGACATTATCCTGCCTGAGTGGCATTTTATCAGACATTCAGGAAAATTTGATAGGACAGAAAATGCCTGTCACAGAAAATGTGTGACATTTTGCAGATGTGCTGTCATATTATTCCAGTGTTTTCGTTCCAGGATGAAGAACTGTAGCTTTTGGTAAAGTCTCTGCCAACTGTCAGTGCAAAGAGAGAGCATGACCAGCAGAACATTCTAGAAAGCTATTTTTTAGGCTGCTGAAAAAAAAGACAGCTAGTAGGAATAGAAGGAAATCTCATGTGGCCATTTCACTTTGGTGTGTTGTGCCAGGGAATACCTTACCTCACAAAAGAATGCTTGGACATGCAGCAATTTACTAATTAGAGAAAGCAATATTTAGCCAAGTCTGTCATTGTACAGATTAATGCTGAAAAGTGGTCATAAATTCACTCTGGAAGCTGAATAATTCCCTGCAGTGTCCAATCATGTTAAGTCAAGAGGGCTAACTAAAAAAATTCTATGATGCTGATAGGCTGCTGCCTGCAACGTGTTAAAGCTCTTTTTAAAATTCTGACCCTACCATCTGAATGTCGCAGCTGAAATCGAAACTCATCAGAGCAGGCAACATTTTTCCAATCTTCTGTTGTCCAAGTTTGGTGAGCCTGTGCAAAATGTAGCCTCAGTTTCCTGTTCTTAGCTGACAGGAGTGGCACCTGCTGTGGTTTCCTGCTGCTGTAGCCCATCTGCTTCAAGGTTGGATGTGTTGTGCGTTCAGAGATGATATTCTGCATACTTAGGTTATAACGAGTGGTTATTTGAGTTACTGTTGCCTTTCTATCATCTTGAACCAGCCTGCCCATTCTCCTCCGACCTCTGATACCAACAAGGCATTTTCATCCACACAACTGCAGCTCCCTGGATATTTTCTCTTTTTTCGGACCATTCTTTGTAAACCCGAGAGAAGTTTGTGCATGAAAATTCCAGTAGATCAGCAGTTTTTTTTAAATACTCAGATCAGCCTGTCTGGCACCAAAAACCATGCCAGGTTCAAAGTCACAAAGTCACTTAAATCCCCTTTCTTTCCCATTCTAATGCTCGGTTTGAACTTCAGCAAGTCATCTTCACCACGTCTAGATGCCTAAATGCATTGAGTTTCTGCCATGCGATTGGCTGATTAGCAATTTGTGTTACCAAGCTGGTGTACCTAATAAGGTGGCCAATAAGTGTAGTTCCTCAAAATCTGCAGGAAACAAGCTTCATATGGCTGCTAATGTACTGTATCTCCCTATTGGTTCCATCTAGTCTATGCTTCTGTTCTACATTTAGCATGGTGCTTGCTGCTTAAAAATTTATTTGAACTTGGGAAATGAGTGGAGTTTTTTTTTTTTCCTATATCAACTGCAAAAATCTTGTAATTAAATGTGGTGAGTCTTGGAAAAAAAGAAAAAAAAAGCTCTTTTTAAAATATGATTGAAATGGATGTTTATTCTACTTTAAGTAGTAGTGGACTCTGGGTTTGGGAGAAACTCTGTTCACAGTTGCGCATGAGCATATACGACCAATGGCATCCCCAGAATACCAGCACTGTTGTTTACGTTCTATTTAGGGACGCAGAGTGGCAGGGAATCACAGTCGTGCAGCAAGGCAGCAAGTTGTCATAGCATACTGCTGGATTTCCATCTCTGGATGAGATCTTGATAACTGATTAGGGAACATTGGGGGAAATTTACCAAAACTGGTGCACACAGAATTTGATGCAGCTGTGCATACCGGTAGTAACCAGTCAGCTTCTTCAATAAAATTATTAAAGTTTTGCTTTAAGCTCATAATAAAAAAATGGGAACTACAGAATGCTCTTGGAATATTCTGAAGCCTAAACTCTTTTTTTAACCCTGTTAATCTTAGTGCCCTTTGCCTTCAATTTTTCAGTATTTTAATTTGTTCTATCCTTCCAACCTTGTTTTATTTGAAGTGTTTTTGTTCTAAAGTGCATCAGATAGCTGTGGCTACATTAAATGTCGTGTACCATTTAACTGCCTAGTTATTTATTCTGTCATTCCCTGTCGATGACCTGTGTAAATCTCCCCCAGTATTTACCCTCTGAGTTGGCAGCTTATGCAAAACCTGAAACCTTTCTCTCAACCCTGTCCAAAATGTCATTCATCAAACAGGGCAAATTGACTATGTTCTGCTTTTCATGGCTTGCAGTGTTGAATAAATTATAGTTTGTTGCATTGTTAAAATATGCTAAAAGAATGATCCCGTGTAGACTCTTTCTACCAAAGGTTACTTTATTTCCACCAAGCTGATGTCCTAATAACATATGCTACTGTAAAATGACTTCATGCTTCTTTGCTTTATAGCCAATGCTTTTGAAATGATCATAATTGCACTGCGCTAAGCTTTACGTTCTGGCTATATTTTTAACATATTTTTGCTTTCTAATGCTAATATTTTTCTTATGGTCCAGGCAGGATTATTTAATGCTATAAGGGGAGAGGAAAATCATTTGGGCTAAAAATGCATTTCAAGAAAGAACTGACGTGCTTTCCTAATCCTTCATAGTTCATTTTACATTTTATACCCATAAATAGCTAAAGCTGACTATAGGGCTTCTCCATGCAGAAGTCAGGGGCACATACAAGTCTTACACATCTTGGCATGATATCATTGAATATCTGCTTCTTAGTCTCTCTGCTTTGAAAAAAGAAAACGAACGTCGCCCACGGGACTTTAAATGAGGTGTAAATGGTGATCAAATGGTAAACAAGTATAAAAGTACAAATATTTTATTGAGAACAACAACATAATCCATAGTAGGACATAGGCATGGGTGAACAGGTTCATAAAACAGCAACATTGCATTGTAATCCTAAAACATAGCCATAATATAATAATAATACATATGATACAGGTATGCATGGTACATCTCCAACCCAACGCGTTTCGCGAGCTTTCCTTGCTTCATCAGGGGCTGATGTGCATATCTGCTGTCAGTAAAAACAGCTTAAAGTAATTAGAGTATCGGTTATGATTGGATGGAAATAAAAATAATCAAAAAAGACTGCGCTAGAAAAAATGACATAAGATGTAACTAAACAAACATAATTAAGTTAATAAATAAATACAATTCATCGAGTGTTAAAAAATGATAATTAGACACAAAAAATCTATTGAAAGTAAGTAAAAATAAAAGTGACTGAAAAATGAAAGTCCCAAATAAAGTTGAAAAAAGTGACTAAATATGGAAAAAATAGTCAAAAAGCAGACAGTCCTTGGAGCCAAGGCAGATATAATAGGTGATCGTAGACGTAAAACACCCAGTGAGGAATCCTCCACCTATTAAGATGTACGCTTACCAGAGGTAAGCTGTAAATCAGCTTACTAGTGGACATCCACTCAGGGGAAATCAGCTCCTCAAGTCTCCTCACAGGAAAGGGGCAGACAGGATCTCTCAATGCAATAGATTCAATCCGCATATCAGGAGGACCCTAGTCCATGGCAGCTTTAAATCCCTTTATTTAAAGCTGCCATGGACTAGGGTCCTCCTGATATGCGGATTGAATCTATTGCATTGAGAGATCCTGTCTGCCCCTTTCCTGTGAGGAGACTTGAGGAGCTGATTTCCCCTGAGTGGATGTCCACTAGTAAGCTGATTTACAGCTTACCTCTGGTAAGCGTACATCTTAATAGGTGGAGGATTCCTCACTGGGTGTTTTACGTCTACGATCACCTATTATATCTGCCTTGGCTCCAAGGACTGTCTGCTTTTTGACTATTTTTTCCATATTTAGTCACTTTTTTCAACTTTATTTGGGACTTTCATTTTTCAGTCACTTTTATTTTTACTTACTTTCAATAGATTTTTTGTGTCTAATTATCATTTTTTAACACTCGATGAATTGTATTTATTTATTAACTTAATTATGTTTGTTTAGTTACATCTTATGTCATTTTTTCTAGCGCAGTCTTTTTTGATTATTTTTGTCTAGTATGTGCACGCCTCACTTTAGGACTGCAGCTTTTTATGTTATTTAACAGAGTTTTATCATCATTGCATAGAGTAGCGCGGTAATTTTTTTGGTGTTTACTTTATGATTGGATGGAAGCAAGAAGCCAGAACCAATCATCCCTATACTTACTTGTAAGACCAAGGCTACAGACACTGAACCCAGGTAGGGGTCGGCAGAGGGCATCTCCCCCGGGAGCTGAAGCGACCGAGGACCCAATCAGAGGACCGAGGCCAGACGTGGGGGGCAGCATGGCAGTGAGAAAAAGAAAGGAGAGCGTGGACCCAAATTGTTCCCATATGTCCTGCAGGGCAACTCACTGTGTGGAAATACAAATATATGGTAGTATAAGGTTTAAGGGTCTTGGAAGTGTGAAGAAATGTACATCATGGCATCAAATGCAAGGTATGCTGATGAACAAGGTCTGAAATAATAGCATTGGCACTATCATAAAAATATGAAGTATATGCTGCATGCATAGTATGCCCAAGGTGTCCCGCAGAGCAAGGAGAAAAAGGGGGGTACAGAGTGGGGGAATGAATAAAAAAAGGGAAGGAGAAAGGAAGGGAAGGACAAGGGGAAGTGAAGTGAAGAGGGACAAAAAAAGGACAAAGAGAAAGAAAAAGAAAAAGAGGGGGACAGGACCAAGAGGAAGGAGAGGAAAGAGAAAGTGGGGAGGTGGAGGAAGATGGGGCACGGTGAAATAGAAGGACAAAAATATTAATGGTGTGATGAACTAAAAAACAGGTACTTCCATGTGAAAGGAAGAAGGTAGTGAAAAGAGTGTGAATTTGAGGAGTCAGTCAGAAACAAAAAGTAAGGATAGGTACACTATGGGGTACAAAGTATTCATGTTGAAATAAAAAAAATAAAAATAGAACAAGGTGCCTACCAATGTAGTGGAACGTCCGGACTAAGTGTTGGAGAGAAATGGTGAAGGAAAAGTTTGCCATACTGACACCCCCCGCCTTTATACCCAGACATCCGCCGAGTTCTCCGCCCCTAGCGTCATGCGTCAGCTGGAGCAAAGGGGATTGCAACGCACCCGCCGCAAAGAGGCAGGTACTCGCGATCCCCAGCCACCGCCTGGATGACACGTCCCGCCCATCAGGGAGGGGGATACCGCTGGATTGTTTTAGGATTACAATGCAATGTTGCTGTTTTATGAACCTGTTCACCCATGCCTATGTCCTACTATGGATTATGTTGTTGTTCTCAATAAAATATTTGTACTTTTATACTTGTTTACCCTTTGATCACCATTTACACCTCATTTAAAGTCCCGAGGGCGACGTTCGTTTTCTTTTTTTTCTCTGATATTTAGGGATGGAGGTGGTTTATGTTAGGGGTCAGTTTTCAGATTTCCTTTGCAATTTGTACCCAGGTGGAAGACACCATAATGCCCTAGTCTGATGCTGACCCTAGATCTTATACGGGTTACATTGGTTTTTTCATTACTGAACCTCAATGACATGCTGGTATATTTTTACCATTATCATGCTTATTTTGACCATGTACTTGCAGACCTAGCTCCTCCACTGCGCCCCTGTTTGGGTTGGGCGGTCTGTCTTATCCTCTGGGAGCTGCGATGCACAAATGGGGATTCGTTTTCCCCAGCTGTCCCCGTCTCTCTGGTTTCCCCGGAGGGGCGGGGCCACCAGTATATATATATATACTGATACTGCAGCTAGCAAAATCAACTGCCTGCCTGTAGTATGAGAACACCACCAACCTTCTACAGGTAGCTTTAGCTGAACACTGTGCAGAGGTCGCAAAAAACTAACTTGTAGCTTATTTAGCTGCCTGCGGTAGTGATAGGATCAGGGAAACACCACCAACCTTCTACAGGTAGCTTTAAGTGAACACTGTGCAGAGCTCGCAAAAAAATAACTTGTAGGTTTAGCTGAACACTGTGAGGAGGACGCACTACACTAACTTGTAGTTTTATTTGAACACTGTGAGCAGGACGCACTACACTAACTTATAGCTTTAGATGAACACTGTGCAGAGGTCTCACTACACTAACTTGTAGTTTTAGCTGAACACTGTGAGCAGGACGCACTACACTAACTTGTAGCTTTAGATGAACACTGTGCAGAGGTCTCACTACACTAACTTGTAGTTTTAGCTGAACACTGTGAGCAGGACACACTACGCTAACTTGTAGCTTTAGATGAACACTGTGCAGAGGTCTCACTACACTAACTTGTAGTTTTAGCTGAACACTGTGAGCAGGACGCACTACACTAACTTGTAGCTTTAGATGAACACTGTGCAGAGGTCTCACTACACTAACTTGTAGTTTTAGCTGAACTCTGTGAGCAGGACGCACTACACTAACTTGTAGTTTTAGCTGAACACTGTGAGCAGGACGCACTACACTAACTGTAAATAGTCTAGCTGCCTGACTGTGGTACTAATAGGATCAAAAGAACACCAGCAATTTTGTTCAGGTAGCTGTAAATACTGTAACAAGACAAGCCTGCCTGTCAGTAGGAAGATAACAGGAACGGATCTAGCTAAACTGAATATAGTGTATATATATATATATGCAACACCTGGGATGCATATATATATACACAATGCACTGTAAGTGCATCTAACTCACTGACTGTCCTGCCTAATCTAGCTAACTCAAATGAAATTACACTGTCTCTCTGTTTATCTCTAAGCACGCTGGAATACACTACACAGGGCCGCCGTGCAGGCGGCCATATATAGTGTGGGGCGTGTTCTAAACCCCCTGAGCCATAATTGGCCAAAGCCACCCTGGCTTTGGCCAATTACAGCTCTCTATACCGACGGCGCTGTGATTGGCCAAGCATGCGGGTCATAGTACATGCTTGGCCAATCATCAGCCAGCAATGCACTGCGATGCCGCAGTGAATTATGGGCCGTGACGTGCCACACGAATTTGGCGCGAACGGCCCGTATCATTGCAATTCGGCGAACGACCGAACAGCCGATGTTTGAGTTGAACATGGGTTTGACTCGAACACAAAGCTCATCCCTAATAGGCACCCCCACATATTAAATAATGTACTGATAATTTTTGATAAATATGAAAAACACATATTATAAGGTCTTAGCAAATACTGTAAATGTGCTTAGCTCAACCTTCTGGCCGTTATCATCATGTAGCAGGTGTTGATCTCCTAGCCCAGCTCCTGTCAGCCCCATTCACTTGATACTCTACAAAGTCAATTCTTGGAGTCTGTACATAAGCTACAGAATTGTTTTTTTTTTTTTAAGTAAGCTACTTAATTTTAATAAACCAACTTTGAAAGTTATGTATGAACTTCAGCATTGACTTTTGCAACATTTTAACATGCTGCTTAGGCCCAATTTACATTGGAAATATTTTTGAGTTAAAGTGGTTCTAAAGGCAGAAGGTTTTTTATCTTAATGCATTCTATGCATAAAGATAAAAAACCCTCTGTGTGCAGCAGCCCCCCTAATACTTACCTGAGCCCCATCTCGATCTAGCAATGTTGCAGAAGAGCCTTGGCTGTCCGATATTCTCCCTCCTGATTGAAAAAAAAAAACAAGACTTTAACCACTTCAATACAGGGCACGTTCACCCCCTTCCTGCCCAGTCCAATTTTCAGCATTCAGTGCTGTCGCAATTTGAATGACAATTGCGCAGTCACGCAACACTGTACCAAAATGAAATTATTATCATTTTTTTCCCCACAAATAGAGCTTTCTTTTGGTGGTATTTGATCACCACTGGGGTATTTATTTTTTTCATTCCAAATAAAAACAGACCGAAAATTTTGAAAAAAAAAGTTTTTCTTTGCTTCTGTCACAAAACTTTGTAAATAAGTAAAGCCTCGTACACACGATCAGATTGTTGGCCAACAAAACCGTGGACTTTTGTCCGAAGGGCATTGGCCCAAACTTGTCTTGCATACAAACGGCAAGGAATTGTCGGCCAACAAATATGAACGTAGTGTCATACTACATTGTTTTCAGCTCTTTAGCACCACCCTTTGGGCTCCTTCTGCTAATGTCGTGTAAGTAGAAGTTTGGTGAGTGTTGATTCGCGCTTTTCATTTCGCACTTTTCATTTTGCACTTTTCATTTTGTGCTTTTCAGTTCGTTTCTGAACACAGTTCGTCAACCAGCCATGTTGTGGAATTGGAGGAGATAACCTGTTATTTATTTATTACTAATTTTATTAGTTTTCTTTCTTTAATGCACAATAAAAAAAATGTGGAGAATAATACTTGGCTATGTGTTTTACTTCAAATGAAAGTTTGGGAGTAGGCAGTTAAATTAAAAAAAAATACAATATAAAATTAACAAGGGACACCAATATAGTTGTATCTTTGATCTTAAAAACTACGGGATAATGGTGTTGTGGTGACTTGCCCAAATAATAAAGATAAAAAAAAAGCATAATAATATTATTCTTGATATCACTAGAAAAAAAAAGCGTTTGAAAATTTGTTTGCAATAACTCCATCAGTATCACCAGCAAAGCAGCTTCATTATTATCCCATTAAAGAAGAAGAGAATGTGCGCTGCATTTCGAGATTTCATAATTTGCCACGTCACGAATGTTAATTCTCCATTACGAGCGCTAGTTTACAAGACCGACCGTTTCAGGCTCGTCCTTGCTTCCGAGCATGCGTGTTTGTACTTTGGACTTTTGTCCGACGGACTTGTGTACACGCGGTCGGAAAATCCGACAACACACATTTGTTCGCGGAAAATTTTAAAACCTGCTAGCCAACATTTGTCCTTGGAAAATCCAACAACAATTGTCTGATGGAGCATTCACAAGGACGGATTTTCTGCCAACAGTCTGTCATCACACATTTCCCGTTGGAAAATCAGATCGTGTGTACGAGGCTTTTGTTTTCTCTTTTACTGATGAGCACTGATGAGGTTGCACTGACGGGCAGTAATGCGGCAGTACTGATTGGCACTGATGAGGTGGCACTGATGATGAGGCACTTATATGCAGCACTGATGGGTACTGATAGGCGGCACTGATAAGCAGCACTGATGGGCACTGATATGCAGCACTGATGGACACTGATAGGTGGCACTAATGGGCACTGATAGGCGGCACTGTTACAGTGCCTTGCAAAAGTATTCACCCCCCTTAGAATTTTTCATGTTTTTTTGCCTCACAACCTGGAATTAACATTTGAGTGACGCCAAGGGGAAGTCCCGTCAAGTCACCATGCGTCAGAGGGGGCGGGGTCACTGGGTGGCCCTGTCCCCCGTTATTTAAGAACCGCCAGAAGAGGAGAAGCGTCACACAGCGGGAGCCTCCCTCCATGGCAGCATGGATGCGGAGCAGCCCGAAAAGAAGATAAAGACAAGAAGATGAAGACAA
Organism: Lithobates clamitans; assembly: GCA_037952925.1. Classification (NCBI taxonomy): domain Eukaryota; kingdom Metazoa; phylum Chordata; class Amphibia; order Anura; family Ranidae; genus Lithobates; species Lithobates clamitans. The sequence goes on along the minus strand of JBBGZY010000605.1, from coordinate 4,804,135 downwards.
GAAGATGAAGAGAAGAAGATGAAGACAAGAAGATGAAGAGAAGAAGATGAAGACAAGAAGATGAAGAGAAGAAGATAAAGTGAAGAAGGTGAAGAGAAGAGCGGGAGCCTCCCTCCATGCCATGGATGCGGAGCGGCCTGAGGAGAAGAAGGGAAGAAGACGCCGCGGAGGAGATGCTGGAGGAGAACATCGGAGGAAGAACCAGAAGAACAAGAAGAAGATGAAGGAAGATAGAAGATAGCAGAAAGAAGAAGCATTTAAATAAAGGAATTGTCAAAAACTGTCTCTTGTCATTTTTAAAATTTTTGACAGTTTTTTCGTGAAATGGTAGGGGTACATTTGTACCCCCTTACCATTTCACACAGGGGGGAGGGCCGGGATCTGGGGGTTCCCTTGTTAAGCCCCCCGCCCGCAGACCCCCACAACCACCGGTCAGGGTTATGGGGATGAGGCCCTTGTCCCCATCAACATGGGGACAAGGTGTTTTGGGGGGCTACCCCAAAGCACCCTCCCAATGTTGAGGGCATGTGGCCTGGTACGGTTCAGGAGGGGGGGCGCTCTCTCATCCCCCCTCTTTTCCTGTGGCCTGCCAAGTTGTGTGCTCAGATAAGGGTCTGGTATGAATTTTTGGGGGGACCCCACGCCATTTTTTTTATTTTGGCACGGGGTTCCCCTTTAATATCCATACCAGACCTGAAGGGCCTGGTATGGAATTTAGGGGGACTCCCACGTCATTTTTTTTTTAAATTTTGGCTGGGGTTCCTCTTAATATCCATACCAGACCTGAAGGGCCTGGTATGGAATTTAGGGGGACCCCCCACATCATTTTTTTTTTACATTTTGGTTCAGGGGTTCCCATGTTGGGAATTCCCATGCCGTTTTATCAATGAACTTCTATGTGTATTGTCGGACTGGCAATAGCGAGTAGTTTTAAATGACATTTTTTCCTTTGAAATGTCATTTTGCTGTCAGACTGTTCTAAACACGGGAAACATGCGCCCCTTTACAGGCATACTATAAACACCCCCCAGGTACGAAATTTAAAGGGATATTACACTTTTATTGTTTCACTTTAAGCATTATTAAAATCACTGCTCCCGAAAAAATGGCCGTTTTTAAAACTTTTTTTGCATTGATCCATGTCCCCTGGGGCAGGACCCAGGTCCCCATACACTTTTTATGACAATAACTTGCATATAAGCCTTTAAAATTAGCACTTTTGATTATTCATGTTCGTGTCCCATAGACTTTAACGGTGTTCGCGTGTTCAAACAAATGTTTTGCCTGTTCGCATGTTCTGGTGCGAACCGAACAGGGGTGTGTTCGGCTCAGCCCTATTGGAGAGTTCCTTGGTCTTCATGGCAGTGTTTGGTTAGTGATACCTCTTGCTTAGGTGTTGCAGTCTTTGGGGCCTTTCAAAAAGGTGTGTATATGTAATGACAGATCATGCGACACTTAGATTACACATAGGTTGACATAATTTCACTAATTATGTGACTTCTGAAGGTAATTGGTTGCACCAGAGCTTTTTATGTGCTTTAAACAAAGGGGGTGAATACATACGCACATGCCAATTATCAGTTTTTAATTTCTGAAAAATAGTTTTATGTATATATTTTTCTAATTTTACTTCACCAACTTAGGCAATTGTGTTCTGATCCATCACATATAATTCAGATTAAAAAAAAAATTGAACTAAAGGCTGTAATGTAACAAAATAGGTAAAAAGCCAAGGGGGTGAATACTTTTGCAAGGCACTGTAGGTGACACTGACAGGTAGCACTAGTGGGCCCTTATAAGCAGCACTGATGGGTTGCACTGATGGGCACTGATGGGCACTGATAGATGGCACTTATAGTCAGCACTGATGGGCACAGAGTGCCATCCTAATGGGCACTGATTGGCACTGATTGGCATCCCAGGTGGGCTCACCTGGTGGCCTCCAGTGGGCATCCCTGGCGGTCTCCAGTGGGCATCCCTGGCGGTCTCCAGTGGGCATCCCTGGTGATCTCCAGTGGGCATCCTCGATGGGTCTGCACTGATAATCAATGCGCTGATTATCAGCACTAACCCCCCTGTCAGGAGAGCAGCCAATCAGCTCTCCTTTACTCGCCTCTGTCAGTGCAGGTAGAGGAAAAGTCCATAAACAGATCTTCCTGGTTACCATGTGATCAGCTGTGATTGGACACAGCTGATCACATGGTAAAGAGCCTACATCATAGGCTCTTTACCTTGATCAGAGATGCGGTGTAGTGGCTTATCCTGCTGTATGTCATATGACGTCCAGTCAGGATAACTTAACCACTATGCAGTCATCATTTTGTTATATGGCGGAGGGGAGTGGTTAATATCACTTTAAAGTGGTTGTAAACCTTAGACATGAAATATGAACAAGCATATGCCTCTATAGTGTGTACTCATCTCAATTTAGATAAGAACACCAAGTGTAATTTCTGTCTGCTGCTTCATTCCTCTGCTATCAGTATATATTCTGTTCTGACAACTTCTCCTGACACCAAGAGAAAATCATGACAGGGAAAGGACCTCCAGCTGATTGACAGCCTCAGCTCTGTTCCTGTGTGCTGTGTGAAGGGGGATGTGTCTCTTCCCTCCAATCAGCTCTCAGAGCTCTCCTCACTGAGTGACAGATGGACATACTGTATCCACGGGGTCCATATCTGGGAGAATTAATTTTGCGTGTCCAGCAGGATATTGGTCAGTTTCTCGTTGATAAAGAACCTGTCGATCCGCTGATGAACTTTCTCAAAGGAAACAAATTGTTTCTTCCAGGCTTTGGCGATGGTCTGTTTTGCCCCTAACAAAATGCAGGTCACCAATTTGAAGCTTATATATTTTGGACTTTGAATGCATGTGGAGAAGAGAAACTGCAGATAAACAGATACAACTTGTAGGAGGATTTGTTTCATCTCTGTGTATCAACTGAGGCCGATCACTTCACTGGGTATATGTAAGGGTTTACATCCACTTTAAGGTTTACTTCAAATAGAGGGTAGACAGCCAGTCTTCGACTATTTGGAAAGATAACTGAAAAGCCAGAATGGAGGTAATATTGGGTTTTGATGGCATTAATTATTCATTTACTTTTGGTAACAGCCTAGTGGATCTCATTTCATTTTTCATGTATTTTTCTGTAAGATGGCAATTCAAAGTACAAATAATACCGCTCCATGTCCATCCCATCTAATAATACGAAGATAGCTTTCCTTTTTTTACTCTGCAAGTTAAACTGAGACACGATAAATGGATGAGATGTCATGAACTTGTGAATTTCAAAGCATTGTGAATAGCTATACTCATCACAAATGGTGAGTAATGGTAAAGAAAAGAGAGTTCTATCACCTACAAGAATTAAGTTATCTGTCTAAAGTTTTTCTCTACTTCTTACAGTGAGTAGAACTTGCAGTTTGATTGAAACTTCAAATTTAGTCTGACTTTCTTCTTACATCTTGAGAAAGATGTTTCCTTAAATCTTTTAATACAGTGAAGATCATCAAAGTATTGCTTTCTAAAGCGCAAAAAAAAACTTTTCAGAAGTAACGGGTTTAAGGTGCTTTTTCTTCCTGGTACATTATCTCCTAATGGAATTCTCTGCAGTTCCTTTGAAAATCTCTGCAAGAACATTTTAGTTCTTCACAAACATAAACTGTCTGAGAGAACTTTAAACATAAAAATGACATGTACTGTACAATGACATGTGCTTTCCTCTATGGCTTATGCATGTATAAAAATAAATACAGTATGTATATATGATCACATATATATAAATATATATAAACTGAGCAAAATTATAAACGCAACACTTTTGTGTTTGCCCCTATTTATCATGAGCTGAACTTAAAGAGCTCCAACTTTTTCTATGTACACAAAAGGCCTATTTCTCTCAAACATTGTTCGCAAATCTGTCTAAATCTGTGTTAGTGAGCACTTCTCCTTTGTCAAGATAATCCATCCACCTCACAGGTGTGGCATATTTGGACGCTGATTAGACAGCATGATTATTGCAAAAGCGTGCCCTAGGCTGGCCACAATAAAAGGCCACTCTAAAATGTGCAGTTTTATCACACAGCACAATGCCACAGATGTCACAAGTTTTGAGGGAGCATGCAATTGGCAAGCTGACTGCAGGAATGTCCACCAAAGCTGTTGCCCTTGAATTGATTCTACATTTCTCTACCATAACCCATCTTCAAAGTCGTTTCAGAGAATTTGGCAGTACATTCAACCGGCTTCACAACCGCAGACCCCGTGTAACCACACCAGCCCAGGCCCTCCGCATCCAGTATCTTCATCTCCAAGAACATCTGAGACCAGCCACCTGGACAGCTGCTGCAACAATCGGTTTGCATAACCAAAGAATTTTTCCCCAACTGTCAGAAACCATCTCAGGGAAGCTCATCTGCATGCTCGTCATCCTCATGGGGGTCTCGACCTAACTGCAGTTCGTCATCGTAACAGACTTGAGTGGGCAAATGCTCACATTCAATGACGTCTGGCACTTTGGACAGATGTTCTCTTTGCGGATGAATCCCGGTTTTCACTGTACAGGGCTGATGGCAGACAACGTGTGTGGCGTTGTGTGGGTGAGTGGTTTGCTGATGTCAATGTTGTGGATCGAGTGGCCCATGGTGGGGGTGGGTTTATGGTATGGGAAGGCATATGCTATGGACAACGAATACAGGTGCATTTTATTGATGGCATTTTGAATGCATAGAGATACCGTGAGGAGATCCTGAGACCCATTGTTGTGCCATTCATCCACGATCACCACCTCATGTTGCAGCATGATAATGCACAGCCCCATGTTGCAAGGATCTGTACACAATTCCTGGAAGCAGAAAACATCCCAGTTCTTGCATGCCCAGCATACTCACTGGACATGTCACCCATTAAGCATGTTTGGGATGCTCTGGACCGGCGTATACGACAGTGTGTTCCAGTTCCTGCCAATATCCAGCAACTTTGCACAGCCATTGAAAAGAAATGGACCAACATTCCACAGGCCACAATCAGCAACCTGATCAACTCTATGCCAAGGAGATGTGCTGCACTGAGTGAGGCAAATGGTGGTCACACCAGATACTGACTGGTATTCTGACCCCCCGACCCCTCCAATACAGTAAAACTGCACATTTTAGATTGGTCTTTTATTGTGGCCAGCCTAAGGCACACCTGTGCAATAATCATCCTGTCTAATCACTAATCAGCATCGTGATATGCCACACCTGTGAGGTGGATGGATTATCTCGCAAAGGAGAAGCGCTCACTAACACAGATTTACACAAATTTGTGAAAAATATTTGAAAGAAATAGGCTTTTTGTGTACATAGAAAAGTCGTAGATCTTTAAGTTCAGCTCATGATAAAGAGGGGCAAACACAAAAGTGTTGTGTTTATAATTTTGCTCAATATATATATATATATATATATATATATATATATATATATATATATATATATATATATATATACAGTTGCAATAAAAAGTATGTCAATCCTTTTGGAATGATATGGATTTCTGCACAAATTGGTCATAAAATGTGATCTGATCTTCATCTAAGTCACAACAATAGACAATCACAGTCTGCTTAAACTAGAAACACATAAAGAATTAAATGTTACCATGTTTTTATTGAACACACCATGTAAACATTCACAGTGCAGGTGAAAAAAGTATGTGAACCCCTAGACTAATGAGATCTCCAAGAGCTAATTGGAGTGTCAGCCAACTGGAGTCCAATCAATGAGATGAGATTGGAGGTGTTGGTTACATCCTGAGCCTGCATCTGACCTTGTGCCCGAGCTTATCCTGACCCGATCCCTTCTGTGTCCTGTACCCTTCAGCCCGATCCATCTCCTCTCTGTCCTGTTGGTTCTCTGTCCCTCATTTACTGATCTTCCTGTGTATGACCTTGGCTTGGCTAAACGTTTATGTCTCTGGTATATCCCTTGTTCTTGCTGACCTGCTGTGTATGACCCTGGCCTGGCTGACATCTGTGATTCCGGTATTGCCCCTTGCTGTAGATATTGTTGTTTGTAGTGGGTTTGTTGTGTTGGTGTTGCACTGTTTGTATTTCCTGAATTATCACCTATTTTAATAAATATCACTATTCACTTACATGTGTTTTGGGTTATCTCTGTGCAGTCCACACAGTCTGGTCTACTAGTCTCCTGACAGTATACCAAGGCCATCCCTGACCAGACGTGGCTGCATTGAGAAACCATCCTGGTTTGTTAGGTCTGCTAATATGGATTGCAATGAAATAATTTATTATTCTCTGCTAGCAGAAGAGGATGGTGAATATTGTGGCCAGATTTTAAAAGGGTGGACTAGTGACCAGCTGATGGAAACTATCCGATTAGCTCATTCCCTAGTGGATCAGGGGTGTATGTCATTTGAAGATGCTCAGCCCCTGATCCAGTTATGTGCTAAACTAGCCCTTTCATGCATTCCCAAAGGAAGCAATGATTTTTCTCCCCCCTTCAATTATGGCCAAGTTGAATCCCTGGTTTGGTTGTTAGAGGATGATCCAGCCTATTTCATGGAACACTATTCCTCCTGTTCACAGCAGGTGTTGTCTAGTTGCATCCAGTCGGTGCAATCCTTGATTAGTCAGGCTGTGTGTGAATCAGCATTTGTTCAACCTGTACTACAGGCATGGTCAGATCTCCTGTCTTTAGCTAAGCCACAATATTCCAGCCCTACCATTTATCACCTGCCTTCCCAAAAATCTATCTCCCCGTCGCCTATGGTAACCTCAGCTACAGCCCAGTTTACTCAACCCCCTACCAAATACTACCACCCAGTCTCCAAGTGTAGCACCTATCTCGCCTTCAATCCACCTGTCTCTTCTCCTCCACCTGTAACCATCCCACAAAACCCCTCTCTAGCTACAGTTCCTTGGTCTTCCTTCGATCCAGCTACTTTCTTTTCTTACAGCCCTGCACCTACATACAAAACTGCACTGGCTAAACCAAAAAAGAAACAAAAATTCTTTCCTACCCACACGATCCTGCCAGTAACCCAACTTGCTTCCACACCAACTAACCCACCTGATTCTGCCAAACCTCTGCTTGCTACCCAGCCTGACGGTCCAGTGCCTGCTACCCAGCCTGACGGTCCAGTGCCTGCTACCCAGCCTGACTGTCCAGTGCCTGCTACCCAGCCTGACGGTCCAGTGCCTGCTACCCAGCCTGACGGTCCAGTGCCTGCTACCCAGCCTGACGGTCCAGTGCCTGCTGACCGGTCTGATGACCTTGTGTCCATGTTCCAGCCTAAAGTTTTGCTACCAGTGTTCCAGTCTGACGCTTCAGTGACTGCTGTCCAGTCCGATGTACCTATTGTTCAGCCTGGTATGCCAGCACCTGCTGTTCTGCCTGATGTGCCAGCGCCTGTGTCTGCTGCCCAGTCTAAAGTTCCAGTACCCGCTGCCTGGTCTGATGTCTCGGTGCCGGCTTTCCAGTCCGCTTTCCAGCCTGATGTGCCAGTGTCTGCTACTCAGCCAGTTGTGCCAATGCCTGTGCCCGCTGTCCAGTTTGAGGTCCCAGTGCCTGCTGCTCAGCCTGACATCTCAGTGCCCATGTTCCAGTCTGACGCTTCAGTGACTACTGTCCAGTCTGATGTACCTATTGTTCAGCCTGGTATGCCAGCACCTGCTGTTCTGCCCGATGTGCCAGCACCTGTGTCTGCTGCCCAGTCTAAAGTTCCAGTACCAGCTGCCTGGTCTGATGTCTCGGTGCCGGCTTTCCAGTCCGCTTTCCAGCCTGATGTGCCAGTGTCTGCTACTCAGCCAGTTGTGCCAATGCCTGTGTCCGCTGCCCAGTTTGAGGTCCCAGTGCCTGCTGCTCAGCCCGAAATCCCAGTGTCCATGTTCCAGTCTGACGCTCCAGCGACTACTGACCAGTCTGATGTACCTGTTCAGCCTGTTGCGCCAGTACCTGCTGTTCTGCCTGATGTGCCAGCGCCTGTCTTTGCTGTCCAGCCTGAAGTTCCAGCACCTGCTGCCCGGTCTGATGTCTCGGTACCCACTTTCCAGCCTGATGTGCCCACTGTTCAGCCTGATGAGCCTGCTTTCCGGTCTGATGTGCCCATCCTCCAGCCTGATATCCTGGAACCTGTCTTCCAGCCTGATGTCGTGATGTTGGTATCTCAGCCTGAGGTTTCGGTGCTCGTGTCTCAGCCTGAAGTTTCGTGCCCGTGTTTCAGCCTTGAGTTTCGGTGCCTTTGTCTCAGACTGCTGAATCGGCGCCCATTACCCAGTCTGTTGAATCGGTGCCCGTTACCCGGTCTGCTGAACTGGTGCCCGTTACCCAGTCTGCTAAACCGAAGTCTGTCACTTTGCCTGTCAAGCCAGTATCCGTTATCCAGCTTGCCGAACCAGTGCCCAGTGTCCAGCTCGCTGAGTCGGGGCGTGCTACCCAGCCCACTGGGCTGGGGTCCGTTACCCAGCTTGCAGAGCCGGTGCCTGTAATCCGGCCTGCCCTTACGGTGCTCGCTGTTCGGCCTAATGTTCCAGAGCCTGCTGTCCATCTCGATGACCCGGAGCCTGCTGTCCAGCTCGATGACCCGGAGCCTGCTGCCCAGCTCGATGACCCGGAGCCTGCTGCCCAGCTCGATGACCTGGAGCCTGCTGCCCAGCTCAATGACCCGGAACCTGCTGCCCAGCTCGATGACCCGGAGCCTGCTGCCCAGCTTGGTTTGTTCCTGTCTGCTGCCCAGCTTGGTTTGTTCCTGTCTGCTGCCCAGCTTGGTTTGTTCCTGTCTGCTGCCCAGCTTGGTTTGTTCCTGTCTGCTGCCCAGTTTGGTTTGTTCCTGTCTGCTGCCCAGCTTGGTTTGTTCCTGTCCGCTGCCCAGCTCAATGACTCTGATGTGCCAGCTGTCTGCCTGGATGGGCCTGATGACCAGCCTTCTTCCACCATTCTGCCTGATGCCATGGACTATGGACAATTAAGACTAGTTGGAGCGTCCGGAGGCCGCTCCTTTTGGGGGGGGTACTGTCAGGAAAGGATTCATCCGCTGGTAAGATATATCGTTTGGCATGCAGTACTGGGGTCCACCAGCAGGTGTCTCCTGGCAGTGTTGAACTGTCGGGAGAATATTTCCCTGCTGGTGTCATTTCATCTTTTGGCCGCAGTACTGACGTCCACCAGCGGATGGATCCTGGCAGTATGGAGCAGACAACACTCCCTGCGCTCAGGTGTGACTTGAAGTCAATCACAGTCAGTCCTATAAATACCCGGCAAGCCCTCATATGCTTGCCTTGGTATCTCTCTCCTTGAGCCCTGACCTTGTTCGCCTGTTACCCGATCCTGAGCCTGCATCTGACCTTGTGCCTGAGCTTATCCTGACCCGATCCCTTCTGTGTCCTGTACCCTTCAGCCCGATCCATCTCCTCTCTGTCCTGTTGGTTCCCTGTCCCTCATTTACTGATCTTCCTGTGTATGACCTTGGCTTTGCTAAACGTTTATGTCTCTGGTATATCCCTTGTTCTTGCTGACCTGCTGTGTATGACCCTGGCTTGGCTGACATCTGTGATTCCGGTATTGCCCCTTGCTGTAGATATTGTTGTTTGTAGTGGGTTTGTTGTTTGGTGTTGCACTGTTTGTGTTTCCTGAATTATCACCTATTTTAATAAATATCACTATTCACTTACATGTGTTTTGAGTTATCTCTGTGCAGTCCACACAGTCTGGTCTACTAGTCTCCTGACAGAAAAATGAATTCCCAAGTTTATCAAGACATTTTGCAGGAGAACTTAAGGCCATCTGGCCACCAGCTGAAGCTCAACAGAAGATGGGTGTTGCAACAGGACATTGACCCAAAGCATAGAAGTAAATCAACAACAGATTGGCTTAAACAGAAGAAAATACACCTTCTGGAGTGGCCCACTCAGGGTCCTGACCTCAACCCGATTGAGATGCTGTGGCATGACCTCAAGAAAGCGATTCACACCAGACATCCCAAGAATATTGCTGAACTGAAACAGTTCTGTAAAGAGGAATGATCAAGAATTACTCCTGACTAGGGATGAGCCGAACACCCCCCTGTTCGGTTCGCACCAGAACATGCGAACAGGAAAAAAATTTGTTCGAACACGCGAACACCGTTAAAGTCTATGGGACACGAACATGAATAATCAAAAGTGCTAATTTTAAAGGCTAATATGCAAGTTATTGTCAATAAAAGTGTTTGGGGACCTGGGTCCTGCCCCAGGGGACATGAATCAATGCAAAAAAAAGTTTTAAAAACGGCCGTTTTTTCAGGAGCAGTGATTTTAATAATGCTTAAAGTCAAACAATAAAAGTGTAATATCACTTTAAATTTCATACCTGGGGGGTGTCTATAGTATGCCTGTAAAGGGGCGCATGTTTCCCGTGTTTAGAACAGTCTGACAGCAAAATGACATTTTGAAGGAAAAAACACATTTAAAACTACCGCGGCTATTGCATTGCCGACAATACACATAGAAGTTCATTGATAAAACGGCATGGGAATTCCCCACAGGGCAACCCCGAACCAAAATTAAAAAAAAAAAATGATGTGGGAGTCCCCCTAAATTCCATACAAGGCCCTTCAGGTCTGGTATGGATATTAAGGGGAACCCCAGCCAAAATTTTTTAAAAAAATTGACGTGGGGTTCCCCCTAAATTCCATACCAGACCCTTCAGGTCTGGTATGGATTTTAAGGGGAACCCCGCGCCAAAAAAAAAAAAAAAAAACGGCGTGGGGTCCCCCTAAAAATCCATACCAGACCCTTATCCGAGCACGCAACCTGGCAGGCCGCAGGAAAAGAGGGGGGGATGAGAGTGCGCCCCCCCCCCTCCTGAACCGTACCAGGCCACATGCCCTCAACATTGGGAGGGTGCTTTGGGGTAGCCCCCCAAAACACCTTGTCCCCATGTTGATGAAGACAAGGGCCTCATCCCCACAACCCTGGCCGGTGGTTGTGGGGGTCTGCGGGCGGGGGGCTTATTGGAATCTGGAAGCCCCCTTTAACAAGGGGACCCCCAGATCCCGGCCCCCCCCTGTGTGAAATGGTAAGGGGGTACTTACCCCTACCATTTCACTAAAAAACTGTCAAAAATGTTAAAAATGACAAGAGACAGTTTTGGACAATTCCTTTATTTAAATGCTTCTTCTTTCTTCCTTCATCTTCTTCTTCTTCTGGTTCTTCTGGCTCTTCTGGTTCTTCCTCCGGCGTTCTCGTCCAGCATCTCCTCCGCGGCGTCTTCTATCTTCTTCTCCTCGGGCCGCTCCGCACCCATGGCATGGGGGGGAGGCTCCCGCTCTTCTCTTCATCTTCTTCTCTTCTTCATCTTCTTCTTCATCTTCTTCTTCTTCTTCTCTTCTTCCTTCTTCTCTTCTTCATTTCTTCTCCGGGCCGCTCCGCAGCCATGCTGGCATGGTGGGAGGCTCCCGCTGTGTGACGGCGTCTCTTCGTCTGACGGTTCTTAAATAACAGGGGGCGGGGCCACCCAGTGACCCCGCCCCCTCTGACGCACGGGACATGACGGGACTTCCCTGTGGCATTCCCCGTGACGTCACTGGGAAGTCCCGTCAAGTCACCGTGTGTCAGAGGGGGGCGGGGTCACCGGATGGCCCCGCCCCCCGTTATTTAAGAACCGTCAGACGAAGAGACGCCGTCACACAGCGGGAGCCTCCCACCATGCCAGCATGGCTGCGGAGCGGCCCGGAGAAGAAATGTAGAAGAGAAGAAGGAAGAAGAGAAGAAGAAGAAGATGAAGAAGAAGATGAAGAAGAGAAGAAGATGAAGAGAAGAGCGGGAGCCTCCCCCCCATGCCATGGGTGCGGAGCGGCCCGAGGAGAAGAAGATAGAAGACGCCGCGGAGGAGATGCTGGACGAGAACGCCGGAGGAAGAACCAAAAGAGCCAGAAGAACCAGAAGAAGATGAAGGAGAAAGAAGAAGCATTTAAATAAAGGAATTGTCAAAAACTGTCTCTTGTCATTTTTAACATTTTTGACAGTTTTTTAGTGAAATGGTAGGGGTAAGTACCCCCTTACCATTTCACACAGGGGAGGGGCCGGGATCTGGGGGTCCCCTTGTTAAAGGGGGCTTCCAGATTCCGATAAGCCCCCCGCCTGCAGACCCCCACAACCACCGGCCAGGGTTGTGGGGATGAGGCCCTTGTCTTCATCAACATGGGGACAAGGTGTTTTGGGGGGCTACCCCAAAGCACCCTCCCAATGTTGAGGGCATGTGGCCTGGTACGGTTCAGGAGGGGGGGGGCCGCACTCTCGTCCCCCCCTCTTTTCCTGCGGCCTGCCAGGTTGCGTGCTCGGATAAGGGTCTGGTATGGATTTTTAGGGGGACCCCACGCCGTTTTTTTTTTTTTTTTGGCGCGGGGTTTCCCTTAAAATCCATACCAGACCTGAAGGGTCTGGTATGGAATTTAGGGGGAACCCCACGTCAATTTTTTTTTTAAATTTTGGCTGGGGTTCCCCTTAATATCCATACCAGACCTGAAGGGCCTTGTATTGAATTTAGGGGGACCCCCACATCATTTTTTTATTTTTTATTTTGGTTCGGGGTTGCCCTTTGGGGAATTCCCATGCCGTTTTTATCAATGAACTTCTATGTGTATTGTCGGCAATGCAATAGCCGCGGGTAGTTCTAAATGAGTTTTTTCCTTCCAAATGTCATTTTGCTGTCAGACTGTTCTAAACACAGGAAACATGCGCCCCTTTACAGGCATACTATAGACACCCCCCAGGTACGAAATTTAAAGGGATATTACACTTTTATTGTTTGACTTTAAGCATTAATAAAATCACTGTTCCTGAAAAAACGTCCGTTTTTAAAACTTTTTTTTGCATTGATCCATGTCCCCTGGGGCAGGACCCGGGTCCCCAAACACTTTTTATGACAATAACTTGCATATAAGCCTTTAAAATTAGCACTTTTGATTTCTCCCATAGACTTTTAAAGGGTGTTCCGCGGCATTCGAATTTGCCGCGAACACCCCAAATTGTTCGCTGTTCGGCGAACTTGCGAACAGCCAATGTTCGAGTAGAACATGAGTTCGACTCGAACTCGAAGCTCATCCCTAATCCTGACCATTGTGCACGTCTGATCTGCAACTACAGGAAACGTTTGGTTGAAGTTATTGCTGCCAAAGGAGGTTCAATCAGTTATTAAATCCAAGGGTTCACATACTTTTTCCACCAGCACTGTGAATGTTTACATGGTGTGTTCAATAAAAACATGGTAACATTTAATTCTTTGTGTGTTATTAGTTTAAGCAGATTGTGATTGTCTATTGTTGTGACTTAGATAAAGATCAGATCACATTTTATGACCAATTTGTGCAGAAATCCATATCATTCCAAAAAGGTTCACATACTTTTTATTGCAGCTGTATATATATATATATATATATATATATATATATATATAGATAGATAGATAGATATAGATAGATATAGATATATATATATATATATATATATATATATATATATATATATAGATAGATATATATATATATATATATATATATATATATACACACATACATACACATACATACAGTGGGGATGGAAAGTATTCAGACCCCCTTAAATTTTTCACTCTTTGTTATATTGCTGCCATTTTCTAAAATCATTTAGGTTCATTTTTTTCCTCATTAATGTACACACAGCACCCCATATTGAGAGAAAAACACAGAATTGTTGACATTTTTGCAGATTTATTAAACAAGAAAAACTGAAATATCATATGGTCCCAAGTATTCAGACCCTTTGCTCAGTATTTAGTAGAAGCACCCTTTTGATCTAATACAGCCATGAGTCTTTTTGGGAAAGATGCAACAAGTTTTTCACACCTGGATTTGGGGATCCTCTGCCATTCCTCCTTGCAGATCCTCTCCCCTCCTTTATCAGGTTGGATGATAAACATTGGTGGACAGCCATTTTTAGGTCTCTCCAGAGATGTTCAATTGGGTTTAAGTCAGGACTCTGGCTGGGCCATTCAAGAACAGTCATGGAGTTGTTGTGAAGCCACTCATTATTTTAGCTGTGTGCTTAGGGTCATTGTCTTGTTGGAAAGTAAACCTTTGGCACAGTATGAGGTCCTGAGCACTCTGGAGAAGATTTTCGTGCAAGACATCCCTGTACCTGACTGCATTCATCTTTCCCTCGATTGCAACCAGTTGTCCTTTTCCCTGCAGCTGAAAAATACCCCCACAGCATGATGCTGCCACAACCATGCTTCACTGTTGGGACTGTGTTAGACAGGTGATGAGCAGTGCCTGGTTTTCTCCACACATACCGCTTATAATTAAGGCAAAGTTCTATCTTGGTCTCATCAGACCAGAGAATCTTGGAGTCCTTCAGGTTTTTTTTAGCAGGCTTTCATGTGTCTTGCACTGAGGACAGGCTTCCGTCGGGCCACTCTGCCATAAAGCCCCGACTGGTGGAGGGCTGCAGTGATGGTTGACTTTCTACAACTGTCTCCTATCTCCCGGTTGCATCTCTGGAGCTCAGCCACAGTGATCTTTGGGTTCTTCTTTACCTCTCTCACCAAGGCTCCTCTCCCCCAATAGCTCAGTTTGGCAGGACGGCCAGCTCTAGGGAAGGGTTTGGTTCTGGTCATCCCAAACGTCTTCCATTTAAGGATTATGGAGGCCACTGTGATCTTAGGAACCTTAAGTGCAGCAGAAATTTTTTTGTAACCTTGGCCAGATCTGTGCCTTGCCACAATTCTGTCTCTGAGCTCTTTAGGCAGTTCCTTTGACCTCATGATTCTCATTTGCTCTGACATGCACTGTAAGCTGTAAGGTCTTAAATAGACAGGTGTGTGGCTTTCCTAATCAAGTCCAATAAGTATAATCAAACACAGCTGGACTCAAATGAAGGTGTAGAACCATCTCAAGGATGATCAGAAGAAATAGACAGCACCTGAGTTAAATATATGAGTGTCACAGCAAAGGGTCTGAATACTTAGGACCATGTGATATTTCAGTTTTTCTTTTTTAATAAATCTGAAAAAATGTCAACAATTCTGTGTTTTTCTGTCAATATGGGGTGCTGTGTGTACATTAATGAGGAAAAAAATGAACTTAAATTATTTTAGCAAATGGCTGCAATTAACAAAGAGTGAAAAATTTAAGGGGGTCTGAATACTTTCCGTCCCCACTGTATATACTGTATATACTCACCTACCACTTTATTATGTATACCTACCTGTTCAATTGCTTGGTAACACAAATTGCTATCAGTCAATTACATGGCAGCAACTTAATGCATTTAGGAATCTAGACGTGGTGAAGAGGACTTGCTGAAGTTCAAACTAAGTAACAGAATGGGGAAGAAAGGGGATTTAAGTGACTTTGCTTTCAATAATTTTTATTCAATTTTCACATGTGTTACAAGTAAACGGTAAGGAGCATATACCAAATTGTTTAACTTCAAAATAAGTACAGGTATTCGGTTCAACATATCGTCTTCAAAGTAGGTACAGGAGGTACATTTCTACATAACAATACGTAGTAATTTTCCAAGAGCAGATATCAGGAGTGTCTATAACCATTTGTGTCCGGTTGAGTTTACAGGTGTAATGTTTTATATGCAAGCTGCTGCTCTGGACCACTGAGACCAGGCGAGCCATTCAGATCTGGCTCTAGTGAGCATGCCTTTGCTGGCGGCTAACATCAATTCATAACTATAATGTATATTAACCAGGTTTAGAGTGTCTTTTATAGTCAGAGCTAGGGTGTTTTTCCAGAGTTTATTTATACTTAGCCTAGCCGCTAGCAGGATGTGGGTAGTGACTTTTCTGAGGGGAAAGGGTATGTTCTCTATTGTTAGGTTTAGTAATCCCAATGCCAGTAATGGTAGGATGTTGTGCTATGTGATGTCTGATACTATACGGAATATAGCTGTCCAAAAGTCATGTATGGACGGACATGTCCACAATATGTGGAGAAGGTCACCTTTTGATTTGTTGCATTTCAAGCATGTATCTGGAATATTCTTATTAAAGGATGCTATTCTCTTGGGTGTTAAATACCAGCGTAGGAATAGTTTTTGGGTGAGTTCCCAAAGTGTGGAGCAATGTGTGGCTTTGTAGATGGATCGAAGTGCTGATTGCCATTGTGCATCCGAGAAGGTTTGTGTGAGATCTGTTTCCCAGTGTAGATGTAAGTTAGATTTAGTGAGCATCTTTTTTTGATAGAAGGTATTATAGAAAAGGGAGATACCTTTCACTTTCTCATCAGGTTTGGTTAGGAATGACCATATTTTGGATGGTAGTGTGTACGTTGGGGTAGGTATGTGGGAGATACAGTGTCTTACTCTCATGTAGTTGAAGTACTCATTGGTAGGAAGATTAAATGTTTTTTGTAATTGTGGGAATGTCATTAGGTTGGACCCTTAAAATAGATGTTGGAATTGTGTGATTCCTTTTGTTGCCCAGTGTGTTAGAGATAGGTCAGGTGAAAGTTGATGAAGTATTTTTGTTGATAGAGGTGGAGAAAATGTTTTAGGTTGGGGTGTGTCTAGTTTACCGTTTATACTCGAGTATAAGTCGTTCTGAGTATAAGTCGAGGCCCTAATTTACCACAAAAAAAAATGGGAAAAATGTATTGACCCAAGTATAAGATGAGGATGAGAAATGCAGCAGCTACTGCAAGTGGAAAAAGAGGGTCAACAATGCCCATCTGCAGCTGTATACCTCCCTGTGTCCTGTACATATGTGTCATGTGTTCTGTGTCCTGTGTCCTGTGTCCTGTGTATATGTGCATGTGTCATGTGTATATGTACCTGTGTCATGTACCTGTGTATATGTACATGTGTATATGTACCTGTGTCCTATGTATGTGTATATTTACCTGTGTGCATGTGTGTGTGTGTGTGTGTGCATCCTACCTGTGTCCTGTGCATCCTCTGTGCGCCGCTCTGCACCGATCAGCGTGTAGTATTCGGCGGCCATTCACTGTTCAAAAGCTGCGCCTCCTCCTCGTCCAAAAAACTCAATTTCCCAGCAGTCAGCGGTCAGCCTATCACGGACATTCTCTCATCCTCATACCACGGACGAGGATAAGAGAATGTCTGTGATAGGCTGTACACTGACTGCCTATCACAGACGAGGAGGCGCTGCTTTTGAACAGTGAGAGCCGCTGCCGAGTGCTATGTAGCACACGCTGGCCGCCGTCTGCCTGCATGACATGCTGATGATGTAGGCAGACGGCTGTGACTCGTGTATAAGTCGAACGGGGCACTTTCAGCCCCAAAAAAGGGGCTGAAAAATTCGACTTATACACAAGTATATACGGTACTTAGTGCCTGCCAAGCCAGAGCTGAGGCTTTTATTGTGGGAGAAATTGCAGTCGGGATGGGAATTCCCAGTGGGATGCCTAATATCCATGTTTGCAGTGTTGTGTGTTTGAAGGTTGCTGCTTCTATAAGGCTCCATAAGGTTTTAGGTTGTGGTTTGAACCATTCTTATAGTTCGGTCAAGATAGATGCCCGGTGATAGTCCTCGAAATTGATGGATCCTGCTCCTCCTACAAGTTTATGTTTGAATAGTTTAGATTGTGCACATCTAGGTTTTTTTCCCTGCCAAAGGAATTTGTTGAGCATGAACTGGAGATCTTTGAAGTATGATGCTGGCATTGGGATAGGGATGCTTCTAAAAAGATATAATAGTTGAGGTAGGTGTATCATTTTGAAAGCAGCCAGTCTGCCTGACCAGGAGAGTTCGTGTTTTGCTAGGTGTGTTTCTTTTAGGAGATTGGTAAAGAAGGGCTTAAAGTTGTAGTTGAAGAATTTTTTTTTGTCTATTTAGTTAATTGAACTCCTAGGTAGGTTATGTTGTTTTCGGCCCAAGTGTATTGTATGTACAACTTGTTTGAAGTAAGTTCCTGGTTGTGGCATCAATACCTAGGTCTAGTATATATGACTTTCTCACATTTACTCTGTAGTATGATACTTTGCTGAATTGTTGAAGGACGTTTTGGACTTCTAGTAATGAGGAAGTTGGGTCGGTGAGCATGAGGATTACGTCGTCTGCGAACAGGATAATTTTATGGGATGATTTGCCTATCTCCAATCCTGATATTTTGGGGTTTTGTCTAATGTGTTCTGCCAGGGGTTCAATCAGTAAGTTGAAGATAAGAGGGGATAGAAGGCTTCCCTACCTCGTGCCATTAGATATGTGGAATGTTTGGGATAACATGTCGGCCGAGAATACCTGCGCAGAGGGGGTGGAGTAAAATGCTAAAATGGCGTTTAGTATGTGTCCTTTAAAGCCAAATTTTAGGAGGGTTTGCTGTAAGTATATCCAATGGACCCTATCGAATGCCTTCTCTGCATCCAAGGAAAGGAGCAGAGCAGGCGTTCCACTGACTTCAGCGTAGTGAATGATATCTATCATTCTCCTAGTTGAATCTGATGCTTGGCGATTGGTGGTGAAGCCGGATTGATCTTTGTGGATTACGTTCGGCATGATATTAAGAAGCCGAGTGGCCAACGCTTTTGCATAGATTTTTAAGGTCTAGATTCAGGGGTGAGATCGGGCGGAAGTTTTGGGGCGACACTGGGTCTTTTCCTGGTTTTGGTAGAGTCACAATTATTGCTTTTAGTGATTCGTTGGGAAATTTTGGGGGAGGAGGCTGCCTCATTAAACATGGTGGTTAGGTGCGGTACTAGGTGGTGGGAGAACTGTTTAAAGTATGCACCTGTAAGACCATCGGGTCCTGGTGCTTTATCTGGAGGGAGGGATTTGATAGCATTTAAGATTTCTAGTTCCGAGAATGGTTCATTTAGTCGGGTCAGTTGATCTGCTGTTATAGTTGGGAGGTTGATTTGGTTTAAGAAAGTGTTAATGTCTTCAAGTGTAGGTTGATGGGTGTCCGGGTCATGTTTAAGGTTGTATACATCGCTATAATATGTGCTGAAGGCATCTGCTGTTGCTTGGGGGCTTCTCAATTTTTCCTTTGTATGGGGATGATATAAGTGTTCTATTTTATGTTTGACTTTCCTATTCTTAATGCGGTTAGCCAGGGCTTTACCTGCTTTATTGGAAGTGGAATAACATGTGGCTTTAAGTTTTTTTTGTTTTCAAAGGACTGTTTTCAAAGGACTGTAATAGGTGCAGTCTAAGGTCTTGCCTGAGGAATAGTAGTTGTGCTGAGAGAGAGGGGTGGGGATTTGATTTGATTTGATTTTCTAAGCTATTGATTTGTGTCATGAGAGTGTCTATATGTTGTGTCCTTTTTTGGGGGGGATTGGGAACTTAGCTTTATCAATACACTTCGAATAAATGCCTTATGCGCATTCCACACCACTCCTGGTTCGGACAGAGAACCTGCATTAATTTCAAAGTATTCTGCTATTTGTTTAGTTATTTCTTGGGAGTAATCTGGATGTTCAATAATGTAATTATTCGTTCTCCACAGGAAAGTGTTTTTTTGTTGCGGGGAGTCTGAGATAGAAATAGTGATGGGGGCATGGTCCGACCAAGTTGTGGCGTGGATCACAGATGCGCTAATCTTTTGCAATAGCCATTTGTCTGTACAGAAGAGGTCAATTCTGGAGTAGGTTTTATGGAGCGGAGAGAGGAAGGTATAATCTCTCTCCGTTCCATGTTGACAACGCCATACATCAAACAAATCGTTAGTATGAATGAAAGACTTCAGTGGGGATTCTCTACGTTTTGCTGTAAAGTTGGAGCCCAATTGTATTTCTGGGACTAGGTTGAAGTCTCCACATAAAATTAAGTGTCCACATCGTAGAGGCTGAATTTTTTTTATGAGCTTACGGAGAAAATTAATTTGGCGCACATTTGGAGCATATAGATTTACTAGTGTATAGTTTGTGTTGTTATTGTTGCAGATCAAAATGATATATCGTCCATTGGGGTCTGAGATAGCTTGTTTCAATTGGAAAGTGACCGTGTCTTTGACCACTATCAATACACCTCTTTTCTTGGAGGTGAAGGATGCGGTGTATACATGTGGGAAGCAGATGTGTTTGCAGGTTGGTGCAGCTGTGGAAGCAAAATGCATCTCCTGTATGCACAGGATGTCGCATTTAGTTTCTTGAGCTGTTTTCCAGAGTGAGTATCTTTTGGATGTGTGGTTAAGCCCGTTTACATTCAGGGATAGAATATTGACTGTCATTTGTGGTGTGGTGAGTGTGACTCAAGCGGTCATAAACACTTACAGTTAGTTGCGATTTGATTGGAGTTGTGAAGTTGTATCAGGCGATGTTGTGGTTCCCGTTGGTCTTGGTATTCGTTGATAGTCTCTGAAGGAGCATGGAGCAAGAGCTGCAAAATAACACAGTTAATAGGAGAGAAACTGAACAACGTCAAACTGAACCTGTAGGGGAGTAGATGAGGCTGAACTTATCACTGGTTGTGATGAACAGGTGGAGTAGAGAATCTTGTGGTTCAACTAAACCACTAAGGGGTGTAACAAAAGTCAAGAGCTTTAGCAACAAAAATTTTACAGCTGGTAGCTGAGGCACGTCTGAGTGTGGCTATGGGCCCAATTTGATCGGGACTTGTGGGCCTTGTCACTTGATGAGCTTCCCATGAGTACGGCGGGAAGAGTTGTTGGGGCCATGTAGTTCCAACAGTGGGTTGGTATCATGCGGGAGGTCCGGTATTATTCCCCAGGTGTGAAGAAGTCACAGGTCACTCTTAAGGTTGCTGATCATGTGTGGCGATCCATTGTGTGTAAATAGTAGCATTGCTGGGTATCTCCATTTGTATAGTATCTTGTGGTTGTGGAGGCCTTTAGTGACTAGATTTAGTTGTCTCTGCAATTGTAGGGTATATTTAGATAGGTCAGGAAAGAGCAGGATGTTTACATAAGGCACAGGAAGCCGTGAGCCATTTCTGGCTATTGTTAGTATTTTCTCTTTAATATGGAAAAAAATGTACTCTCATCAGCACATCCCTGGGAACAGAGGCTGCAAGATGCGAGGGTTTGGCAATCCTGTGTATCCGATCAATTATAAGATCTCTTGGTGAGGTATCAGGAAGCATTGTGTGGATCAGCTCTTCGGCAAATTTAGGGAGGTCAGGTGGCGGGATGGATTCAGCAATACCTCACAGTTTTATGTTATTCCTCCTGGATCTGTCCTCTAAATCTGCCAATTTTGCCCGTACCCAGGATTTCTCTTCTTTTAGTTCATCGTATGTGTCGATGATATCATTAACAGTTGTGGTGCATACTTCCATACTGTTTTCAATGTGTGACACCCTTTCATCCATAGCATGCATATCTGTAAATATTTTGGTGAATAGGGATGAGATGTCAGTCATTAGAGAAGACTAGAGGGAGAGTAGCATATCTTTTAGGGTAGTGTCTAACACAGGTTGTCCTGTGGTAGGAAATGAGGCCTTCCAATCTGGTTAGATTGGAAGGGGAGAAAAGCCTAGGCCTCAATTTGCGGGTCTAGCGGCTGTGTGCTCAGCCTCATGTGGACTTTTGCAGGGCTGCCTGTGACAGGATTGGCCTCCGATCTGTGGTTAGTTGGCTGGGATGTGGGTTGTTGTTCTTGATCTCCCAGAATCTCATCAGGGAGATCAGTATATGCCTTGTGAGTCGCGGTCACGGCCACACCGTCGCCATCTTTAATCTGACTAACCTTAGAAGGAGGCTTGATGAGGAAGGCCGTCAGCTTTTGAGGGCGATATTCACTCATCCTCTTGTGGGACATTGCTCTCTGTGCTCTCTGGTCGATGAAGAGGGAAGATGGCTGTGGATTGCTGTGTGGCTTGGGCCTGTGTCTCTCCAGTAATCTCCCTGGCTTGATGAGCTCAGTGTCTAGGCGTCCATCTCCAGTGTTGGCAGACCACGCTCCCCCTCGATTTAAGTGACTTTGAACGTGGCATTGTTCTTGGTGCCAGACAGGCTGGTCTGAGTATTTCAAAAACTGCTGTTCTACTGGGTTTGTCACGCACAATCGTCTTAAGAGTTTACAGAGAATGGTCAGAAAAAGAGAAAATATCCAGTGAGAGGCAGTTGTGTGGACAAAAATGCCATGCTGATGTCAGAGGCCAGAGGAGAATGGGCAGACTGGTTCGTGATCATAGAAAGACAACAGTAACTCAAATAACCACTCATTACAACCAAGGTATGCAGAATACCATCTCTGAATGCACAACATATCGAACCGTAAAGCAGATGGGTTACAACAGCAGAAGACACTCCCCCGGGTGCCACTTCTGTCAGCTAAGAACAGGAAACAGGCTAAAATTCACACAGGCTCACCAAAATTGGACAATGGAAGATTGTAAAAACATCTGGTCTGATGAAGCTGAATTTCAGCTGTGACATTCAGATGGTAGGGTCAGAATTTGGCATAAACAACATGAAAGCATGGATCCATCTTGCCTTGTATCAATGGTGCAGGCTGGTGGTGGTGGTGTAATGGTTTGGGAGATATTTTCTTAGCACACTTTTGGCCTCTTAGTACCAATTGAGCATTGTTTAAACGCCACGGCCTACCTGAGTTTTGTTGCTGACCATGTCCACCCCTTTATGCCTACAGTGTACCCATCTTCTGATGGCTACTTCCAGCAGGATATTGCACCATGTCACAAAGCTCAAATCATCTCAAACTGGTTTCTTGAACATGACTATGAGTACAATGGCCTCCACAGTCACCAGATCTCAATCCAATAGGGATTTTGCGATGTGATGGAATGGGAGATTTGCATTATGGATGTACAGCCGACAACTGTGCAGCAACTGCATGATGCTATCATGTCAATATGGACCAAAATCTTTGGGGAATGTTTCTAACACTGTGTTGAATCTATACCATGAAGAATTAAGGCAAGAGGGGGTTTAACCCGGTACTAGCAAGGTATACCTATAAAGTGGCCAGTCAGTATATATATATATATATATATATATATATATATATATATATATATATATATATGGCTTTTTTCTCAGAGAAATGGTGCAAGAACTCACCCCCCAGTTCACGCCCCTACCCACCCCTAGAACCGCCCCTAAAACCACTCCTAGAACTTCCCCCTAGAACCACCCCCCTAGAACGGCTCCTTTGGGTAAGTCATTTGTATGGAATTTAATAAAAAGCAATGCAGTAAAATATGCAGACAATTAGAAACATCCAGCACTTACCAAAGTAAGCTCAGAGGCACTTTCAAGTGTGCAGCAAAGAGACATTCCCAAATGTGCAGCAAAGAGACATTCCCAGTGCATCAGAGACAGCCACAGTCCAGCACAGAGACAGCCACAGTGCAGCACAGAGACAGCCACGGTCCAGCACAGAGACAGTCACAGCCCAGCACAGAGACAGCCACAGTGCTGCAAGAGACAGCCACAGTCCTGCACAGAGGCAGCCACAGTGCAGCACAGAGACAGCCACAGTGCAACACAGAGACAGTCGCACCCCACTCCAGCAAAGAGACAGCCATCAGCCCAGCAAAGAGACAGCCAAGCCCAGTCCAGCAAAGAGACAGCCCAGTACCGTCCAGCAAAGAGACAACTCTGTCCAGTGCAGCAATGAGACAGTCCATCCCAGTCCACTAAGCACTAAAAAGACAGCCCAGTCCACTAAAGAGACAGCCCAGCCCAGTCCAGTCCAGCAAAGAGACACAGGCAGCACAGCCTCATTCAGCAGCATTGTTATTTTTGTTAACAACCAGAAAACTTGTTTTCACAGTGAGTAGGAGGACAACCTGGCTTCCTACCCACACCATTCACGATCATCCGCACCACAGCTTGTTCTCACAGTGACACACGGAGTTGACCGTCACCAAAACGAGCTTCTGGGTCTGCACTGAGAGGCGGGGCTGAGTACAGATCACTCTGCCTTTCGCTCTCACAAGCTGCAGCAATTTGATCCCTCCATGGCTGCCAGTGTTTGTTCATTATAGGCAGCCCGCAGCAGGCTACATAGAGTACACACAGGTTATGGGGGGAGTGCTCTAGCGGAGGTGCCTCCTTGTTTGATCCCTCCGTGGCTGCCAGTGCTTTTTTACAGGCAAGGGCATCAGGCTATACAGATTAGGACACAGGGAGTCCTCTGGTAGAGGTGCCAGAATAGTGTTCTGGCGTGTTCCACCAGAAAAAAAGCCCCTATATATATTTTTTTTATTTTATTTTTTTTTATACAGTGAGGCAACGGCTGGCAGAATTGTGGACAATGTGTATGCCTGTCTCACCTAGGTTCCTTACAAACACATGTTGAGGAGTTCCAGGGTTTGAGTCTGGTATGGAGAAAACACACAAAAAAAACAGGCAGCTCTTGCACTGTTTTTTCTCAGAATCATATGTTCTGTCCCAGATTATTTGTAGAACTCCGGGTGAGGCAAGCCTTCATTCCTAGATCCACAGTAGCCAGACCTAATTAGTCTCAGCTGTCCACAGACCTTTTTGTATGTGAGCTGACTGATTCTCAGGGGTCCCACAATCTCACTTTCTCTAGTGTGAGGGCGTGCTGCTTGATGAAAAAGTTGATTGCTGACAGAACACTGAAAAGGTACAAAAGGTGCCTATTTGTTTTGAGATTCCCATTAGGGAATACGCGTTTAGTCAGACAAGCCGATGTTTTGTTTTTTTATGCTATGGAATTGTTGTACAAAGCCCACCAGCACTGAAACTATGTTGCCTTGCTGAAAAAAAGCACGTACCTGATAGGAGACCTACATTGACAAGGACAGCTTTTCTTGTATCGCCAACTCTCGGGCCCCTGAACATGAGAAAGATGTTGCTTTCAGGACCTGGGACCAGTAATCCTGACAGGAAGGGCCAGTAAAGTGTTTGGGTCAAAGTGGCAGGTGGGCAGCAAGTGGTACCACAGGAAGCACCAACAGTAATTTTGGATGGCAAGCTGGCTTTTTAGTGGGTCCAGAAAGACAAAGTCTATCAAGGTTAACAGACCTAACATGTTCTCCCTGATAAAAAACTACTTTGACAGTTTCTAGATGTCCTTGTCTTGTGCGCTGTTTACCACTGCTAGTACAATTTGAGTCTATCCCCCTTACAACTTATATTAACCTTAAGCTCTGGTTCATACCAATGTGATTTGTCATGTGATTTGACAGTTCAAAATCGTATGACAAGTCGCACCCTATTTGTGACAATGGAACCATTCAAATCACTCCGACTCAAGTTTCAGTGCTTTTTAAAAATGTTCCTGCACGGCTTGTCTGTGATTTCATTGCGACTTGAATTTACTTTTTTTAAATAAAGTTGCATGCCACAATGAAATCGCACATCCAAATTACACCGATCCTCGGATTTGAAATCGCACTGAAGTGTGCTTTGAAACCACGCTGGTGTGACCCAGGGCTTAAGAAGATAAAATATTTTACCCCTGACCCCTGCAGTCTGTATGTTATATACTCCTGACCCCCAACCTTAACCACTTGGCGTCCGCGCTATAGCTGAATGACGGCCACAGCGTAGACCTGAATTTCCGGGAGGCCGTCATAAGCATGCTGTGATCACCGAGTCTCTGAGACTCGGATGATCACAGATCCGAGTAAGGGGCCAATCCCGGCCCCTACCACGTGATCAGCTGTCAGCCAATGACAGCTGATCACATGATGTAAACAAAAGCTTGGTAATCATTTTTTTTCCTCATCACGCTGACAGCGTGAGGAGAAAAAAAAAGCCGATCACCGGCTTATGTGCAAGGGACATCGGTCCCGAAGAGGAAGAGGCAATTCTGCCTCATCTGTGCCTCACCTGCCATTGCCACCTGCCAGTGCCACAGTGCCCACCAGTGCCACCTATCAATGCCCATGAGTGCCACCTATCAATGCCCATAAGTGGCACCTATCAATGTCCACCAGTGGTGCCAATCAGTGCCAGTAGCAGTGCTGCCTATCAGTGTAACCAACCAGTGTCGATCAGTGCCCAATAATACCACCCATCAGTGCCCATCACTGCCACCCATCAGTGCACATCACTGCCACCTATCAGTGCCCATCAGTTCTGCCTCATCAGCGTACATAAATGAAGGAGAAAAATTAACTGTTGGCAGCACCAATCACTCCTCCTGTCCCCCGAACTCTGTATGTTGCACACCAGTGGCCTCTGTACTCTGTATGTTACATACTCTTGACCCATCCACTCTGTATGTTACATACGTCTAACCTCTTCATGCTGTAGGTTACATATATTTTACCCCTGACCCCTGCACTCTGCATGTTATATACTCCTGACCACTGCACGCTGTACTTTACACATTCCTGACCCCTTGCACTTTGTACATTACACATTCCTGAGCCCTGCACTCTGTACATTACATGCACCTGACTTCTGCACTACTCTGTATTTTACATTCTCCTGACCCTTGCACTCTGTACATTACACACTCGTATCCCTTGCACTTCATATGTTATATACTCCTGAAACAGGATCTTCATTTCTATTTACAATCAGTGCAAGGAAACCAGCAAAGGTAGAGAACACACAACACACATAATCTAGGTTGGTGGACCTGAACTGTGCAGTGATGCTGATACAAGTGTGATGGCAGCTCCAAAAGATTATTGGGATGGGAGGATGCAGTTTGATATCTTTGCCTCTGGTGCTGCTGATCTCCTGAATCTTCTTTGCAGACACTACCTTTCTACATGCATACAGTCTAGTGTTGGCTGCAGGCCTTTCTTCAGGGTTCCTAAATTTAACAGTGGTTGGCCATTCTGTATATTGTGTGTTGAAATGGCCACTTGCAGTATTTATTGCAAGCTTGTGTGATAGGGTGACAATGCAAAAGCTCTGGGGACAGGGACAACTGAGGGACAGGCACAAGGCATTGTCAACCCACAACAGTAAGTTCCGGAACAAGTAACTTGGCAGGATCCTAAAAATGATTTTAATAAAAATGAAAGATATGTTAATGCTTATGTGATATTTCTTTAATTGGTTTTATATATACATTAACCATCTAGGCTATTCCATTATTTCCTGCAAACCGTGCTCCATTTGTATGTTCTGCTTCACATGACAATGTGAAAATAAGGCTCTATCTTTCTGCTAATCTTGATATTTTTTGCACATTTTGTTTATGTTTAAACTTAGATGTTTGCCCGCTCTACCTACACATTTAGTATAAATGTTTCATATGTGCATTAAAGTGTTCCAACATTGGAATCTGACTAAACACTGAGATATAATGTTTGGCAGTTCAGCTATATCTCATGCAATTAAAATTACAAAAACACACGCTGTGCATAAGACAGAGAATTTGCAAAGGTTTTGAAGCTTTTCTTGAAATGTTGTACCTGTTTGAAGTTATAGTCGATTGACATTACAGTGTTAAGGAAGGATTTACAGATCAGGGTTTTCAGCTTGACTTGGGCAAAGGCTGAACAATATAAAGCTGACATGGCATTGAAGAAACATCTTTATTTTCAGTAGATTTTTGACAGTTTCATGTGGGAGTCTCAGGCCAATAATTCTACTAAAATCATCATTTTTTTCACCAGCTCTACTGGGAAAGATTAAATTGATATCATATTTTAGCTTGCACTGTTTTCTTGTCATTTAGTTAATGTGAGAAATAATGAAATGGATAAAAAAGAAAGTAACTACAGTAGATGCACCCTATACTCTTCTTACAGCTGCATGTAGGAATGTCATGATACTCACCGTGGTTATTTACTGTAGAGACAATTGAGTACTGTCCGTGATACTTTTTTTATTTGCACTATCATACAATTTTTCAGGACAAGCTTTTGGGGTATGTCCCCTTCTTCAAGGTCCAAACAGTACAAATTCACAAAAGTTTTAGCAGAATGTTAAAAAAAGAGACAATCTCTGAAGGAAAGAAAAAGAAGAAAAAAGTAAGACAGAGGAGAGCTATAGACTTTGGGGGGGGGGGGGGGGTGACAGTCACAGAATGTTGGATACTGTTGGATAATGAGTAAGAAAACCCATATTTAAATTTAGGCCTTTATCTTTTGTGTCAAATAGAACTATCATTCTTAGTTCAAAAGTTTTCCTTTCCTGAATAGTTTTGGAATTCACTTTAAAAACTAAGGTGTTCCTTGATGGTGTGTCTGTGCAATTGCATCCTTGCTTGCAACTTCTATCCTGCCAACATAAGATCCTTTGCCACATCTTTTGCACTGGATGAGGTACACGACATTACTGGAGGTGCAGTTGTGTGATCCTATGATATTGAAAGTCCTTTTTGTGTGTATGACACTTTTAGATGGATTGATTTGGTTGCACAGTTTGCAGTGTTTTTTATTGCAGGGTTTGCTTCTAATTATATGTGACTTCATAATCAGAATTACGCTTCCTGCTTATTAGTTTATGTCGGAAGTTGGGTGGTTGTCTGAATGCCTGTCAGTATTGGGGGTTGTTGGAATATTTTTTTCTGAGATTCATTCTGTGTTATGATGGGATGTAAATAAATCTCTAATTATCTTGCTTATCCCTACTTATGCTGGATTGTATGTGGTTACTAGAGGTCCACAGTTATTTATTTATTTTTTTCTTCTTTTTGTATTGAAGTAGATTTTCTCTTTGGATTTTCAAGGCCATGTTTATGCTGGTGTTCTTATGGAATGAGTCTGCTGGTGTTCTGGGATGTTTATCTCTGTCCTCTGGGTCTGAACATATTCAGTGGTATTTGATGGCCTGGCTGTGTATGATGGCCCATTTAGTGTGTTAAAGAGGTGAACACTGGAACTGTAGAGATAGTTGAATCTGTCAGTAGGTTTCCTGTATATTGAAGTGTGAAGCTTGTCATCTAGTCATCTGTGATGTATACTGTAGTGTCTAGGAAGTTGACATGTGTGTTTGAATAATTCATTTTTAGTATGAATGATGGGTGAAAAGGGTTGATCCATGAGTAAAATTGTTTCAGATTTTCTTCATCTTCTGTCCATATGATGAAAACACTAGTCAATATAGTGATAGTATCTGTATGGCATTAGCTGTATGCTGTTCAGGAATTTGTCCTCCAGGTAAGCCATAAATATGTTTGCATATTGGGGTGCAATTTTATTTCCCATAGCAGTATACATACATGGGAAATAGATGTCATTATTGAAAGTAAGGTAGTTATGTATAAGAATGAATTCAATGAGCTGTGTAACATCACCTCAACAGTGTATTTGTGGTTTGGTGAGGATGATAAGAAACTGTGACATACAGCCAACCCATCCTTGTGAGGGGTGTTACTGTACAGACATTCTACATCCATTGTGACTAGAATTGTATTTGGTAATAACTGTTGTATATTGTTGAGCTTGTTCAGAAAATCAGCTGTGTCTTGTAGGAAACTTGCAGTATACATGACTAACAGTTTTTTAAAAAATTCTACAAGGCCTGAGATTTGTTCAGTAAGTGTATTCATGCCTGTTATGATGGGTCTGCCTGGATTTCCTGGCTTGTGAATCTTGGGCAGCATGTAGAAGTCCCCAATTTCTGAATTATCTGGAATCGCATTGATGAAGGTGGGTTGGTAGTGTTTTATTGAGACCTTTTAATTGCTTGGTAGAATCCTGAGTCAGATCATAATCCAGTTTTTTATAGTAAGTAGCATTTGCCAGCTGCCTCTGGCCCTCTTGTATGTATTTGTTAATATCCATCACAACAACTGCTCCCCCTTTATTGGCCCGATTATTGCGTAAATCGTGTATAGCCTTTCGCTTCTGTGATGAAAGATTGTATAAAATTTTCTTTTGCTGAGCAAATATCAGAAATGTAACTCGCAGTCTGAAGCTGTCAATATAGGTGTCCAGTTTGGAATTGCATCCTTGTGGAGGTGTGAAGTTACTGTTCTTTTTATTTTTGTTACATTCCATTGTCCTAGGATTTCTTTCATTACTGTGAAAATATTCTTTGAGCCTAATGCCGCGTATACACGGTCGGAGTTTCCGACAACAAATGTTCGATGTGAGCTTGTTGTCGGAAAATCCGACCGTGTGTATGCTCCATCGGACATTTGCTGTCAGAATTTCCGACAACAAACGTTTGAGAACTGGTTCTCAAATTTTCCGACAACAAGTCAGAATTCCGAGCGTGTGTACACAATTCCGATGCACAAAATTCCACACATGCTCGGAATCAAGCAGAAGAGCCGCACTGGCTATTGAACTTAATTTTTCTCGGCTCGTCGTACGTCTTGTACATCACCGCGTTCTTGACTTTCGGAATTTCCGACAACATTTGTGTGACTGTGTGTATGCAAGACAAGTTTGAGCCAACATCCTTTGGAAAAAAATCCACGGTTTTGTTGTCAGAATGTCCGATCATTTGTTTTTGGCATTAGTCTCATAAAGAATTCCTCCATATCTGACAATAACTGTAAATGATCCAATTTGGTGGTTGGGAAGAATGTGAGGCCTTTGGAGAGGATTGTTATTTCTGGTTCTGAAAGTTTACAATTTGACAAATTGATGATTCCAAGTTCCTCTGTTATATCCACATTTTCAATCAGGTTAACATTTACACAAGGGGTACCTTGGATTCTGGATTGGATTCCAGGTCACAGGTAGCAGGAGGAATAGATATTATTTCGGGTTTATGTTGTTTAGGTTGTATCCAAAAAGGCTGCTCTTGGTGTAGGTTCTGGAGGGTTTTTTTTACTTCCTATTCAGGGCAATTTTTTGGCAGTTGTCTTTGTTAAGTTTCCATTTCATTCTTAATTTATTTGATGCTGGTATGGTCCAATGATGTTAGGATTTAAAACACTGATTGCTTTTGTTTCCTGATTGTTACCTTTTTATCATACAGTTTGTGAATGTGGTTGTGCCTTAATCTTTCACTAGTACATCTGCAAAGTCCTTCTGAGTAAGGAGATTTCATTGCATTTGCACATTTTTTTTAATCCAGAGACCTTGTGGTATAAAATTCCTCTTTTTGCATCTTGTGAAGAAGATTTTATTGTTGATCTGTGTTTCCTTTGTGATTAGGTTGGTTAACTGCTTCTTCATTCTTCTATATGCAGTATCTTCCATCGTTCTTGAGGTGATTGTAGCAGTATTAGTGCACGTGTAACAGAAACAATTGAGTACTGTCCATAATATTTTTTTTCCTTTTTTTGTTATCCCCTTTTTCAAGGTCTAAGCATGGTTAATTCAAAAAAGTGAATGTAAAAAAAAAAAGAGGGAAAGAAAAAATAAATATAATAAAAAAAAATGTATTTACTAAAACTGAAGAGCGCAAAATCTGGTGCACCTCTGCATGGAAACCAATCAGCTTTCAGGTTTTATTGCCAAAGCTTAATTGAACAAGCTGAAGTTAGAAGTTGATTGGCTACTATGCACAGCTGCACCAGATTCTGAATGCACCAGTTTTAGTAAATCAACCCCACTTTAAAAGAATTTGCTTTCAGTATTTAGTACAGATCTGCTTTAGTTTTGCAGAATTTGCAGGGGTTTTTTTTACAAACTTTTAAGCCTTTTCATAACATCTCACTGTGGATCAAATGAGAACGTTGACCAATGTGTTCTTTAACTTTCTTTTTGACATCAACACTTTTGACAAAAGTGTTGATGTGAATCAATAGCTAAAAAAGACATTCAGCAGCTTGATGAAGAGTTGCTCCCTCATCTCTTCTGGCGCTTTACCTGGGGTATGAAACTGAACGTGCACATTGCTGAGCACTTTTGTTTCATAACCCATGTCCCAGTATTAGATCACATATTAGTGTTCTTCTCTGTAGTACAGCAGTGCTATTAGTTTAAAACCTTAAAGCCTCATTCTTCTACTAAATGGGTGTACTCATATACCATTAAAAGCAGCACTAAATTCCCAAGTAAAATGTGATTGTTCTCCCTCAGTTGTCCAATCTCTTCTAATTTTTTAAGCTACTTGAAGCTTTTTTCCTTAATGCCTTGTTATACTATGGAATTATTTCAAAAAGCTTATTTTTGGCTTGAAGCACACTTCTCTTTCTCTTTACTCTTCATGGCTTAAATAAAGTTCTATATCATTGTGCTAAAGCTTTGTGAATTGTATCTATAGTATGATAAGTAATTTATGAAAACTGGTCAAACAGCGCTCTATATCATCCAAATCCTAGGAAGACTTGCAGGTCAGGATGGACCCCCCTTCCGGATCACTCCACCTCCATTAGAAGTATACCTTAGGAAAATAAAATCAGTATGCTCCCATGGTGAAGTATTTGAAAATGTTGTCTATTAAAATATTTGCACAAAAGCAGTAAGTAAAACAGATGCAAATAGATTTTAAAAATCTCCATAATATAGCTAGGCAGCCGCACATACAGAATAGCAATACTGCGTGGCCGATTCACCCTGCTACATTGAAATTTTAATTTTTAGTATTGTTATCTTGTATGTGCAGCTGCCTAGCTATATTATGGAGATTTTTTTATTAGCCATTTTTTGTAATCTATTTGCACCTGTTTTATTCACTGTTTTTGAGTGTTTCAATAGACAAAAATTGTATGTACTTCACCATGGGATTATACCGATTTTATTTTCCTATGGTATACTTCTAATGACCTGCAATTCTTCCTGGGATTTGGATGATATAGAGTGCTGTTTGACCATTTATAATCTAATGGTCCACTCCACCTGAAAAGAGTCTCCTTTAATAGTGACACATGGTGGGGGATACACGTCTTTTCCAGCAGGAAGGAGAAGGAAACTGTTATTGGAACAACGGCTGTTTCATACTTATTTCCATTTTCACACATTTTAATTTTGGTTGTGTGATTTGTTTCCATGGACTTTTGCACTGGACTTTTCCTTTTTAATGTGCACTTATTCGATTTGGTATAATAGTTGATTATTTATGTAAAAGAAGCTCTTATTATTAGTATATTTGCTTTATTGCACATTGTCATACAATGTCATACACATATTGTTGTATTGGTTACCCATATTTATGCATTTATGTCAAGTTGAGATTCACTTTACTTGGGAATTTAGCGCAGCTTTTTATAGTATATGACTATTTGCGATTGGTATTACTAATGTAAGATGGCTGTCAGCTTTATTCCAATTTTGTCAGGATGACAATATCATCGCTGGCTACTATTTGATCATAAAGTTCTCTAATGGAGACCTTTGCAAACTGTCACATTGAGGTTTTATATATATATATATATATATATATATATATATATATATATATATATATATATATATATATATATATATATATTGTATATGTCCCCTGTAACAACAAGGAAGCATTAAAAAAAACTGATTGATTACACACATGCATCACAAACACACCCTGAGAGGTAGAAGAACAAAAGGAAATAATTAGGACGAGTCACAGGCACTTTCTTCAAAGAATTACTTTTTGTATTTTATTTTATTTTTTTTTTGTACAGAAAGTTAGGAACTTTTCTTATGAAGCAAAATATGAGGAATTGTGCATGCATTTTAGAGCTGTGTTAAATATGGCTTCTTTTTTTTAGATGCCTGTATATAGGTATTAGTCCAAAATATTCATCAAGGAAGCCCAGTGACTGTTTCCTTTATTCAACCTTAATATACAATAATGCAGATTTTAGCATTAGGAAAAAAAATATTGTATTAAATCATTCATGGACCATTCACACTGTACGTTGAATTAGCGGAACACTTTATCTTGTGTTAAAAATCGCTGCATTAAGGCAGCTTATTCATTTGCAATAGAGTGGCAGCATATCTCAATGCATTGAAAATCAGACATGGCATTGTTTATTTAACAAAGTGCACAAAATTGTAAAACATGTCTGTTATGGTTTGCTGTGCTAAAATACACTGCACCACAGTTTCTATGTTACTGAGTGCTGTATAGAACACACCAATGAGTTTAGTTGTTGGGTGAGTGGATCATGATAAAGAACTCTGAGAGTGTATTTTTCCATCAGGTCTACCTCCTTGGTATTGACACTGGATGGCAGTGGGCAGATACCATAGCCACTATTGGTCTTTCTAGCTGCTATGGAATCTGCCCACTATCGTCTGCAAGGGAAAAGCAAACTCTAGTTAGCTCAATAGCCACTATAGCATTAGGTATTCAGGAATTTCCCTATCAGAGGAGTTCCCTATCAAAGTCTGCCCACTGTCAGTGTTCAGCTCCACATCATTAGCTGCTAGGATGCTGGTGGCCTACATCCTAGCAATCAATGAAACTATGCATTGAAGCTATTGGGTGTCACACATAAACATGCCAATGTCCTGTTCTTTTGTATATGACAGTACACAGCCCTTTTCTGAGCATCTGGCCTGTCTCTGTATGCCAATTTAGGGTTGGTCTCAATTACCTCCGGTTTCCTCATCTATGAACTGGCGGTAATTCTTTTTGAATAACATTATGGTAGTATGGCTCTCACAGAGGTCAAAAAATCAGGAGCCCATCTTGCCAGTTCTTGATCGGTAGCCTTAATGTGCTGGAAGCTTGAAGTAAGCAGCACACAACTTCATGCCACCATTGACGAATATGTGCAGCTGCTGGACGTTAAAGCCCACCTATGTTGCGCAGATGGCAAGAGAACTATTTGAATTTGTCATTTGTGCCAAAAACCGCTTGGAATTTGTTGCAAGGCTTTTATGGCACAGGAATTGATAATGTGATCATGCCCTATATATGTTTTACATGTTTAGGTGATATTGTTTAGGTGTAACATTTGAATACATGTATATAATTTTTAATTACTCTAATGCCCCGTACACACGGTTGGATTTTCCGATGGAAAATGTCCGATCGGAGCGTGTTGTCGGAAATTCTGACCGTGTGTGGGCTCCATCAGACATTTTCCATCGGATTTTCCGACACACAAAGTTTGAGAGCAGGATATAAAATTTTCCGACAACAAAATCTGTTGTCGGAAATTCCGATCGTGTGTACACAAATCCGACAGACAAAGTGCCACGCATGCTCAGAATAAATAAAGAGATGAAAGCTATTGGCCACTGCCCCGTTTATAGTCCTGACGTACGTGTTTTATGTCACCGCATTCAGAATGATCGGATTTTCTGACAACTTTGTGTGACCGTGTGTATGCAAGACAAGTTTGAGCCAACATCCGTCAGAAAAAATCCTAGGATTTTGTTGTCGGAATGTTCGAACAAAGTCCGACCGTGTATACGGGGCATTATAGGTTATAGTAGCTGTCATGGATCATTTAATTTACAATATGTTACATTAAGTTATTTTGCTTCTTTTTGCCAATAAAGGGGGATTTGTGAGCCCCCAAAATGACTTGGCTATATCTTCTGACATCTTGTTGTAAAAAATAAACAATCTACAGAGTGCAATAACCCATTGCATTCTAGTAGTTGTTCTCCCTTTACATTTTTTAAGCTGCTTGCAGCTGTTTTCATAAATGACTTATTATGATATGGAATCAATTCACAAAGCTTATTTTTGGCTTGTCTTTCTAATTACGCTTCATGACTTAAAGTGGTTGTTAAGCCAACACAATAAAAACATCCCGTCCCCTCTGTAACATAATGTTCTGTGCCCCTGTGTTTGTGTTATATAAAAAATCTGCCGATCTGTACTATTATCAGAGCTTCTCCTGGTGCTTACATGACACCTTGGCTCTCTCCTCTGCTCGGCTGACAGCTATAGCAGGAGAGTCCAAGCACTCCTGCTGATATCAGCCAGGGAGGAGGAGAAAGGAGAGAGAGCCGAGAAGTCACGTGAGCGCCGGGAGATGCTCTGATATAGGTATAGATCGGCAGTTTTTTTATTTAACACAGACACTGGGGCACATACCGTTATGTTATGTTAGGGGATGGGATGTTTTTATTGTAGTTATAATAGCAGCAGGAGGGGAGGGGGTGGGCACTGACACAGAGCAAACAGGCAGGGAGGGGGGAGAGGAGGGGACAGTAATGGACAGAGTGGGGCTGCGGATGATGGAGGCACATAAACTGACCACAGTGTCAGGGCTCGGCAGCCATGATAAACCGTGGTCAGTTTACAGAGGGGAGGGTATAGCCAGGCAGGACCAAATTACACAGCACAAGCACTGTGCTGCATAACATGATTTAGGGGAACAGGATCTGTTTTTTTTTTTTGCTTTTTTTTAGGGTAACAAACACTTTAAATAAAGAAATATATCCTTGTGCTAAAGCTTTGTGAATTGGATCCATAGTATGATAAGTCATTTATGAAAACTGCTGCAAGCAGCTTCCAAAAGATGAAAAGACGTTAGAGAACTAAGAGAGGACAACTGCTAGAATTCAGCACTGTATTAATGGTATTCTGATTAGTTGCAATGGGTTATTTCACTCTGTACATTGCTCTTTGTCTTAATAAAGAAAAGCCAGGGAATCTTGAAGTTCTAAAATATGTTATTTTTCGCCTTAGTGATGATTTAGAAATGGAGGACATTTTTTCTTTGCATACTCCTACATTTTATCATTCCCCACTGTGATGAAAAATATTCTCACCTTTACGTTTAACACATAAATGCTTGTTTCACATCAGTGACCATTTTCTCAGACAGCGGCTGGGATGCATTTGCCAATTCATCAAACCAAATCCAGGAACAGAAATATTCAAGCAGAAGTGAAGTGCTGCGGGAGAGCCACATGTTACATGATTTACAGTCGGAAATATTTAAGCTGACATCTTAATTGCTGGGAATTCAACCACTTTCCATGTCTGTTATATACTTTCCTGGTACTTTTATATTTCAGTTGAACTTCAGATAAAAGTTGTCATTACTTAAACCGGTCATGTGAGAAACATGAGGACTGCCATTGCTAACCCTTGCTGGAACTGCTGGATGCCCACTAGGTTCTTACTTGTAGTGAATGGCCTGGAAGTATACAGCTAAAAACTGCGCTGAAGCCAAATCCCTGGCCTAACACTAGAACAACTTTCATTTTTAGAAGGTGGACAGCAGTGATATCCCTTATATTTTTTCATGACAAGTTTACTTATCAAAAACAGCTATGCCAAATTTCATTAAGCACACATTTTAAATTACTTTTGTAATGATTGCTTTAAAGTAAAACACTGATTGTCTCAATGTTGTTATATGGAGTGTGTCTTGTATTCCTCCATACCTAGCAGTATTAGGAATATTTTAGCTTTCATTGTGGAACGGAACAGTGGGGGAGCAAAAGAGTACATTTACAATATGACTGGGAAAGGTGGGAAACTTACGTAAACCTGTTGCTTTGCCTTACATTGGCAAATCACAGGTTGGTTTTAAAGTCCTATTTTTGTTGTTAACTTAAATACGATAGTGACAGATACAGGGAAAATATTATATCAGCCCACATTTTAATCCTGTGCATCTATTTATACCCAGAATACATTTTTTTTACAAATGCTTCAAGCACATACTTTTTGTCATATATCACTTCTGTATATACCATGCTTATTCCCCTGTGTAAAACACAAGAATTTTTAAACTAAAATAAAGTAATTTATAAATAAACTGTATATGTATATCCTGACTGAATGACGTGAAGTTTGCTAAAGCACTGTGTGTCATAAAGCACTTAGTATTCTTTAATATAAATATACTTTTGAAAGTACATTACAACTGAAATAGGTCCATTTGAAACTACAATATGACTTTTGAAATTACATTAACATCTTAAAGCTTATATGAGACTTTAACAAAAGGATTATGTTTTCTTTAACCATTTGTGGACCACTCACCCGCAATATACTGCGGGCAGGTGTCCCGTATAAACATAGTGACATACTGGTATGTCGCTGCCTGTTTCCGGGTTTAGGGTGCCCCCCCGCGCTGTCATCCATAGGGGGTGACAGAGGGAGTCTGTCAGCAGGTCCCAGCCAATGATTCAGGGAGAGGAAACATAGAGATCTTTAGTAAAAAAGTGGCACATACTACACACATTAACTCTAGTAGGAATGAGTTCAACTCGAACATCGGGTGTTTACCCTTTCGCCGAACAGCGAACATTATGGGGCATTTGAGAGCCGCATAACACCCCATAATGCACTGTGAGATCGCAATGCATTGCTGTATGATGATTGGCCGAAGCATGCACCTGACCTGCACCTGACCTGCATGCTTTGGCCAATCATAGCGCGCTCTGCTGAAAGAGCCATAATTGGCCTTTGGGGTGCCTTTGGCTAATCATGGTTCAGGGGGACTAAGTCCACGCCCCACACTATATAAGGCTGCTTA
This sequence comes from Lithobates clamitans, assembly GCA_037952925.1. Classification (NCBI taxonomy): domain Eukaryota; kingdom Metazoa; phylum Chordata; class Amphibia; order Anura; family Ranidae; genus Lithobates; species Lithobates clamitans. Next base: position 4,766,055 of record JBBGZY010000605.1, on the reverse strand, counting down.
CAGAGTGTAGTGTTGTTGGCTTGGACAGAGAGATAGATTGAGTTAGATTAAGCAGGCAGGCTATTCAGTTAGTGGCAGTGTATTTGATATATATATATATATATATATATATATATATATATATATATATATATATATATATATACATACATACAGTATCTCGAAGAAGTGAGTACACCCCTCACATTTTTCTAAATATTTTATTATATCTTTTCATGTGACAACACTGAAGAAATTACACTTTGCTACAATGTAAAGCAGTGAGTGTACAGCTTGTATAACAGTGTAAATTTGCTGTCCTCTCAAAATAACTCAACACACAGCCATTAATGTCTAAACTGCTGGAAACAAAAGTGAGTACACCCCTAAGTGAAAATGTCCAAATTGGGCCCAAAGTGTAAATATTTTGTGTGGCCACCATTATTTTCCAGCAATGCCTTAATCCTCTTGGGCATGGAGTTCACCAGAGCTTCACAGGTTGGCACTGGAGTCCTCTTCCACTCCTCCATGATGACATCACAGAGCTGGTGGATGTTAGAGACCTTGTGCTCATCCACCTTCCATTTGAGGATGCCCCACAGATGCTCAGTAGGGTTTAGGTCTGGAGACAGGCTTGGCCAGTCCATCACCTTTACCCTCAGCTTCTTTAGCAAGGCAGTGGTCATCTTGGAGGTGTGTTTGGGGTCGTTATCATGTTGGAATACTGCCCTGCGGCCCAGTCTCCGAAGGGTGGGGATCGTGCTCTGCTTCAGTATGTCACAGTACATGTTGGCATTCATGGTTCCCTCAATAAACTGTAGCTCCCCAGTGCCAGCAGTACTCATGCAGCCCCAGACCATGACACTCCCACCACCATGCTTGACTGTAGGCAAGACACACATGTCTTTGTACTCCTCACCTGGATGCCGCCACACATGCTTGACACCATCTGAACCAAATATGTTTATCTACAGTGCATTCGGTGGTGTACTGTTTCTAATACACTTCAGGCAGTGTACACAGTATCTAATACAGTGTGTACAGCTTCTACTACACTTCTGGGGGTGTACACAGTATATAATACAGTGCAGCTGTTGTACAGTTGCTAAAACAGTGCAGGTGGTGTACTCAGTATCTAATACAGTGTGTACAGTTTCTAATAGACGTCAGGCGGTGTATTAATATATATACAGTCTAGTATAGATATATATACTTTGCATTCAGTGTAGTCTATATATACAGTGCATTCTGTGGTGTATACTTTCTAACACACTTCTGGCGGTTTACACAGTACACTATACAGTACAGACATTGTACAGTTTCTAATACAGTGCAGGCAGTGTATACAGTATCTAATACAGTATGTATAGTTTCTACTATACTTCTGGTGATATACAAAGTATACAATACAGTGCAGCTGTTGTACAGTTTCTAATACAGTGAAGGCGGTGTACACAGTATCTAATACAGTGTGTACAGTTTCTACTACACTTCTGGTGGTGTACATAGTATACAATACAGTGCAGCCATTGTACACTTTCTAATACACTTCAGGCGGTGTACACAGTATCTAATACAGTGTAGTGTGGTGTTGCAAAACACAAAGTACATCATGTCTAGAAGGCCACCAATGAGATGCAGACACTCACAGGCCACTAAAAGAGGGCAAGCAGCCTCTGTGTCTACAGTCAACAGTGGTGGTTGCTTAAGGGCAGCCACCCTATTGCATCACACCACAGAGCTCCGCAGGTGCAAGGCGCTGCTGACTCCCCGCTGACTTTTAAAAGTTTCTTGCTGTAGGCCTTTTTTGACATGTGTACAGCAAATCGCACCTTTGCTGGTTGCAACCAATGTCTGAAGTGGATCAAGCATGGCCAGAACAGCAGCCACTTGGACGCCACATGCTTGACCAGACATATGATGACCTGCCTTGCAACAGCACTTGAAAGACCTACATCAAAGAAAAAGGCAGACTTCTCCTTGCTCCTCATCTGGGATCTCCAACTTGAGAGGAATGAAGGCGTAGCAATAGGTGTCCCAAGTACTTACAGCCAATCTGCTTGCAGTACACCACCAATTGATTTTAGCAGGCAAATTTCCCTAACCCAGTTGCTGAACCGTAAAAAGAAATTTGGTCCCAGCCATCCACATGCTCAGCATCTAAATGCTAGCTTGGCCAAATTGCTAGCACTGCAACTGCTGCCTTTTCAGCTGTTAGACTCTGCCCCTTTCGTGAATTTGTGGAATGTGCTATACCTCAGTGGCAGGTTCCAAAATGCCATTTCTTTTCATGGAAGGCCATTGCAGCTCTCCACTGGCATGTGGAAGGAAATGTTTTGGTCTCGTTGGACAGGGCGGTCAGCAGTAAGGTTCAAATTACCGCTGACTCATGGTCCAGCAGGCATGGGCAGGGACGTTACCTTTCCTTCATGGTGCACTGAGTAACTCTGCTGGCAACTGGGAAGGATGCAGGACAGGGTTCAGTGTTGTTGGAGCTTGTTCTGTCACCACACCTCCAAAATGCTAGTGGTGATCCTGCCACAGCTCCCTTCTCCACCCCCTTCTCTTCTTCTTCCTCTATGTCCTCTTCTGCAGATTTGTCCTCTGAACCAGCAGTGCTCCGTAAGCGTTCAAGGGGCTATGCAAGCACTCAGGATAAAAGATGCCATGCGGTGCTTGATTTGGTCTGCCTAGGGGACAGGAGCCACACTGGGGCAGAGATTCTGTCAGCTCAGCAGGGGAAGGCTCAGAGGTGGTTAATGCAACACCAGCTTCAGCCAGGAATGGTTGTATGCTACAATGGCACTGACCTTCTCTCTGCCCTCTGACAGGGACACTTGACCCATGTTCCATATTTGGCATACATCCTGAATTTGATGGTGCAGCGGTTCTTGACCAGGTACCCAGGCTTACAAGATCTCCTGGGCCAGGACAGGAAAGTTTGTGGTTATTTCCACTGGTCATACAATGCCATACAATGCCAGTGCTCGGCTGGCTGACATTCAAAAGGAATGCAACCTGCCCACCAACTGCCTCAATTGTGCCCACCAGGAGGAACTCAACTTTGACAATGCTGCAGCAGCTACACACACAGCAGAGGGCCATCATTGAGAACCTGTGCGAGTATGGCACCAGGACAGGGTCAGGGGAGCTTGGCTTCTTTTCGCCACACCAATGGCTATTGATCAAGGATGCATGCACTGTCCTGTCACCATTTGAGGCCACAAAGATGGTGAGCAGCGACAATGCATGCATCAGTGACACTGTCCTTCTAGTCTTCCTGCTGGAGCACATGCTTTGTGGAATCATAGACAGGGCACTTGGGGCAGAACACTTCCTTTCCTCTCAAGGCCCCCTTTATCCAGATAGCATTCCTGCGGGCCTGCCAAACACACAAAAAGAAGAATAGGAGGATTGTGTCAGCATGGATGTAGAGGATAACACTCACCAGTAGTCTTCAAAGGTTGGTTTTCAGTCCCCAGAAATTCAAGTAGTTGTATGTGGCTGGGAGGAGGTAGTTATGGATAATGTGATCCTTAGTGACCCAGAGGACTTGAGAATCGAATGCCTCTGCAAACTTACGCTGCATGGCCTCCCTGATTCTGCAAAGCTTGCGAAAGGACCCTAGGAGAGAGATCATTACTGGCTAGCAACCCTTCTTGATCCATGTTATAAGGGTAAGGTTGCAGAACTCATCCTGCCTTTGCAGAGGGAACAGAGGATGAAACATCTTCAGGAGGCCTTGAAGAAATGTTTGTGCAATGCATTTCCAGACCCTGGGAGGTTACCATTTCCTGGTGCTGGACAACGTGTTACTGAGGCTTCGTTCAGTCAGAGGAAGAGTGGTGGAGAAGGTGGCCAGCTGACCGATGCCTTTAAACAATTTTTCAGTCCTCAGACCAAGGTCTGAGGACTGAAGAAATATCAGTGCAGGAATATCTAGGGGCAAGAACAGACTTGGAGGCCGTTCCAAAGGAGTATCCACTGGGTTACTGGGTCTTGAGGATGGACCACTGGCCAGAACTTGCTCAATATGCAATTAAGCTACTGGCCTGTCCTGCATCCAGCATGCTTTCTGAATGCACATTCACTGCTGCTGGAGGGTTTGTAACAGATAAAAGGGTGCGCCTGTCCACAGACTCTGTTGATAGACTCACATTCATAAAAATGAATCAGTCTTAGATCAGTATCTATCAAGCACCTGATACTAATGTAACTGATTGAATTTTCTATGGATCCCCTCCTTCCTCCTTCTAGGGATCCCTTGAAGACTGCTTATGCTGACTATCCTATTCCTCCTCAATCTTGATGATGCTAGCTTTCAACAATATTTTTGGTTTAGGGCACCACCACCCAAGGCCCATTTTTCTGCCCCTGTTTAACAGGATCATGCATTTACAGTTTTTGATCTAATATTTCACAGCAGGGCCTGTTCCTGAACCCAACAAGAGTATCTGTGAGGGATCACAGTGTTGTGGCGCCACCACCACCCAAGGCCCAATTTTTCTGTCCCTGTTTAACAGGGGCATGTAATTACAATTTTCAATATAATATTTCAATGCAGGGCTTGTTCCTGCGCCCGACAAGAGTAACTGTGAGGGCTTACAGTGTTGTGGAACCACCACCCAAGGCCCAATTTTTCTGCCCCTGTTTAACAGGAGCATGTAATTACAATTTTTGATATAATATTTGATAGCAGGGCCCGTTACTGCACCCAACAAGAGTATCTGTGAGAGGTTACAGTGTTGTGGCACCACCACTAGCACCACCCAAGGCCCAATTTTTCTGCCCCCGTTTAACAGGGATATGTAATTACAATTTTTTGTATAATATTTCAATGCAGGGCCCGTACCTGCGTCCAACAAGAGTAACTGTGAGGGCTTACAGTGTTCTGGCACCACCACCCAAGGCCCAATTTTTCTGACTGTGTTTAACAGGGCCATGTAATTACAATTTTTGATATAATATTTCACAGCAGGGCCCTTTCCTGCCCCCAACAAGAGTAACTGTGAGGGCTTACAGTGTTCTGGTACCACCAACACCTAAGGCCCAGTTTTTCTGCAGAGTATATTAGGCAGGCCGTATAGTATATATACTGCTGTACAGAGTATATAGTGCCTGGGGGTCTGGAGGACCCCCACGCCATTTTTTAAAAACATTTGGTGCGGGGTTCCCCTTAATATTCATACCAGACCTGAAGAGCCTGGTATGGATTTTGGGGGGGACATCCACGCCTTTTTTTTTTTGGTATTCTTGGCATTTTTATCTATATTGCTGGGATCCGACAATACATTACATACGCAACCAGTTTTAAATTACATTTTTTCCTTTAGAAATGTCATTTTGCTGTGGCACTGTTATAAACATGGGAAAGATGTGCTACTTAACAGGCATACTAAGGACACCCCCGGGCATGATATTTAAAGGAATACTTCATTTTTATTGTTTCACTTTAAGCATTATTAAAATCACTGCTCCCGAAAAAAGGTTTTTAAAACTTTTTTTGCATTGATACATGTCCCCTGGGGCAGGACCCGGGTCCCCAAATGCTTTTTATGGCAATAACTTGCATATAAGCCTTTAAAATGTGCACTTTTGATTTTTTTATGTTTGCGTCCAATAGACTTTAACGGTGTTCGCACAAATTTTTTACCTGTTCTCATGTTCTGCTGCGAACCGAACCGGGGTGTGTAAACTCATAAACTCTAGTTAGGCACATAGTTAGCTCCTTGATCACGCTAGATGTTAACCCCTTCCCAGCCTGTGCCATTAATACAGTGACAGTGTATATTATTAGCTCTGATCACTGTATTAGTGTCACTGGTGATGTTAGTGTCAGTCACATCCCCCCCAACATCAGCGATTGCCCACTGCATTATGGCAGTGTACATACCATAGTTTGTATATGCTATAATTGTCAAGCAAAGAATCACTATACAATTTTTGGGATTTTTTCTTTTTAGCAAAGACATGTAACAGAACACATTTTGGCCAAAATCTATGAAGACATTTTTATTTTTTAATTGGATATATTTTATAGCAGAAAGTAAAAAATATTGTTTTTTTTTCAAAATACTTGGTCTTTTTTTGTTTATATAAAAAAAATAACAGTACCAAAGGTGATCAAAAAACACCAAAAGAAAGCTCTATTTGTGTGAAAAAAATGATATAAAAAGTCATTTGGATATAGCTTTGTATGACCGCACAATTACCAGTTAAAGTAGCTCTGTGCTGAATAGCAAACTATAGACTGGTCATGAAGGGGGTAAAACGTTTTGGCGCCAATGTGGTTAAAGGCTAAGTTCACCTTTTAGAGAAAAATAATAAATGCACAAATTTCTGTAGAAAAAATGTGCATGTATTAGTTTTTCCTGCGCAAGCTCACAGAGCATTGCATCCATTATCAGTGGATCAATAGTGCCTGGCTCCTGCAGACATGCCCTACAGCTTTCAGTCTATACCTCTGTACAAGCTATCAGTTTGAAATCTGCAGAACTTGTGAATGTACTATGAAGGCGCTCATAAGCACCTTTGCCGTTCATTAAGAACAACAAGCCATCTGTCATGGTGGCAGAGAAGACTTGTAGTTCTCTCATTCATGGATTACTGTAAATGAAAGTCATGTCTGTGTGGTTGGAGCAATGTGATAGCGGGTGCTGGGAGAGGATTACCTGCCCACTGTCACAACAGGGAGGATCAGGGGATAAGAAGGACATATGTTGGAGCATGTTACACGTTACACAAGGTAAACTTTTCCTTTAAATAAAAATAAAACAGTTCTTCTAAATGCATATTTTTATACGTGATATTGCAAAAGTAATTAAACCAATTACTTTAATCTTTCAGAAACAATGCTCATTAACGTAACTTCTCTCCAATACCCTGCTGCTCTTTATTTTCCATTTTCCAGTTTTCTTATAATAAAGTGAAAAATTATGCCACATGACCCTTTTTACTGGGACTTTAGATTTTTATGCAAAATTCTCTATCATCTGCATCCCTACCTCAATAAATATACTGTAATAAAGTAATATGTATTATTACCTTCTCTCTTACTTCATTAAAATACAGTAACAGTTGTGCTCAGATAAATTTCAAGGCGCAAGTTCTTAAACTCAGAGGCTTATAAATTTAAAGCACATAAGTTAGAACAGTGGATGACTTTTACAGAGTGTAAAGACTACTTTATTACGAGATTAATAACTAACATTACAATGCAGAAAAAAGTAATTAATGTTGGCCAGACCCAGACTTGTGAAAGGTCTCAGGTTACTCAGGCCACCGGTTTCAGAAATTTAGGAGGACAGCAGCTGTCTGCCTTTACGTGAATCTTAAAGTGTATGTAAACTTTAACAATGAACTTTTCTTATTTGATCCCTTTTGGCCTATTAAAGAGTAACTCTAGTTTTGTTGAGAAAAAAACATTCCCCTCTGGGTAATCTATGCACATTGCAAGGATTTTAACAAACTTTGTTGCAGATTCCTACCTTTTGTTATTCCCTGTTTGTTTCTCTGAGCCCATGTTTGCAGTCAGTTTAATGGGAGTGGTTTCATAATTATCAATCGGCTGCTGCACCTGCAGGGCTCAAAAGAGGAAAATTGCAGGGTCTGCATCCTTTTAGATGTGATTTCCTATTGGGAGCATCTTACCAAAAATTACATTTGTGTTGCAGGGGATGCCAAAAATCTGACTTGTATCTTAGTGCAGACTTTTAGGAAAATCAGTGAGCCAATCACACAAGCAGGAAATTATGTTTCTGGGGGGGCGTTCTGTACACATTCTGCATACAGAACACCTCCAGGTAGCCGTGTTGCATTGCATTTTACAGAAAATTTTAGAGCTGCAGATTGAAAAGGAAAGGTCATTTTTAATGACATTCAATTACAATATGACTTGTGTCGCAATTGTATATGCTATCTTATTTTTTTTTTTTTTTGCAATTTTTTTCCCATGAAAGTGGAATTACCCTTTAAACGTTTCATTAGAAGTTTTGACCTGATTGTTGTCTGTTTGAAATGCAAAAAACGCTGTTGATTTTGTTTGAAATTCTCAAGGAAAGGTTTTTTCTCCCAGTCACTTGACTACATTATTTTATTCTTAACAATATGGAGCCTGCACTGCATATGAGACTAAAGTAAAATGTCATTTTTCCACATGGAAAAGTCTGATGAGTCTGATGCATAGGATGCATTAAGGTGAAAAAACACAAACCTTTACAACCCCTTTAAGATTAAAAAAAACCTTCTGCCTTTACAACCCCTTTACTCTCATTAAGTGTAAACTACAAAAAACTGTTTTCTACAGTAGCCTGGACTAGAGACTGTTTCCTTTTTGTATTCTCTGCAATGATAAATCTTAACTGCTAGCTAGCTAAATGCTTCACCTGCATTTAATCAGCCACAAAACCTGAGTCATTCATATGTGTTACTAATTAAAAAGATAAGTTTGTAACCCTGATTAGGTCTCAGACTTCAAACAGCCCTGAGCTCTTCTATAGAAGATAATGAGCTGAGGGCTGTAAATCAGTTATCACCTCCCTCTGTAAATGGCAAGAATTTAATCCATTCTTATAAAGCCTCTTTCATTTTTCATGACTTTTATAGGTTCAGTGTATTGGCAATATAAGCAAAATCATATTATTAAGGCTGGATGGGCACACAGTATTCCTGCAAAATACAAAAACCCTTTACTCATTTCTAATTAGTGCTTAAAATGATTAAATTAATTAGCTCACCTTGAGTGCATTTTCATTGACTAAATGATTATATAAATGTCTCCTAGACTTGCAATTTTTCACATTCTAATTATTGTATTGCTTTTTATCTTCTGCTCATGTATGGCAGTGTGTCTTGCTTTACAGAATACAAACATGTAGCTACATAGAATGCAGCCAGACCTGCTATTGTACAATTGATTTGGGCTACTGAATTAATCCCTAGGGAGAAGAATTAAGTGAAGCATTATAATTGCTTTCCTGCCAACTTAAGAAAGGAACGTGTAGAAAGAAGTGTAGTAAAGGTTCACTTGAAATATTATTAATGACCTGATCACTGTGATTGTCTAGAGTCCCCTCCCAGATGTGTGGCGAAACCTTGGCTGCATCATTAGCCGAGTGTCTCTTTTGTTTAGCAGGATGGAAGACGTCTGTCCACTTAAATCAGGTTCATTCTGTGGATTTCCAAGAGGTATTTCAGCTAAAACAGACTGGATCTAAAAATATATATTTTCAGGTGTGCGAGAAAATGAGAAGAACATAAAATTCAATTTGTGCTAGTTACTTGTTCACTGAGTTTTTTTTTCAGCAGGTGAATGTGTTCAGTATCTAGTGGAGCTCCAATTATTTACAATTCAATGCTCTTTAATTCCAAAGCAAAGTTCAGTATTGCTAATTAAATAAGGAGTATTTTCATGATTGGATCAAGAATTCAGGCAATTGGAACTCAGGAACTGTGTTATTATCTACAGACTACAAGCATATATTCAAGGGAATAATAAAAAATGCAGTTTGCAAAATCTCCTTATTGTTGAAATGATTCTTTTGTTTTAAATTACTTACAATAGTTACTTCTTTGTTTCAACATACCAAGTCTTATGCAGAATCAAATTTAAAATGCAAAAAAAGAATTGCCGCTTAGAAATTAACTTACATTCTCACAAAGAAATCGGACTTGATGATAACTTTAATCCTAGAGGAGAAACTGTTAAAAGATTTGAAAGGATTTTGTTAGACTAAGTAGCAATCATGAACGAGTACCTGACTAACCGTAGGTAGACTGTTTGCTCACCTACAAATGGGCTGTTTCAGCAAGATGGTATTCTGTGCTACAACCTAGTCACGGATCCCAAATGTAGATTGTTATCCAGGCACAAACTCTCCATCTGTGGAGTTTGAGGTAGCAAGCTGCTGTAAAAAGATAAGAAAAAAAAGAAATAAAGGGAAAAAGGAAGGAATACTAATTTACAATATTGTTAAACAATAAAAACAGATGTTAATATGTTACTATCCTATCATGCTGGACTGCCAGCTGTTTTGTAAATGTTATGGAGGCTACTATGAATTACCAACCTGGTGTATTATATTTGAATCAGATGTTAGATCTTAAAAGTGGACATCGTCAGTCAGTAGAGCAGTGGACAGTGTCAGTAGGGCAATGGACAATGTGTGTAGAGTGTCGGTAAGGCAGTGGATAGTGTGTGTACAGTGTCTGTAGATCAGTGGATGGTGTCAGTAGGGCAGTGGACAGTGTCAGTATCAGTAGGGTAGAAGATGGTGTCAGTAGGGCAGTGGATGGTGTCAGTAGGGCAGTGGACGGTATCGCTAGAGCATTGGATATGTCAATAGGACAGAGGTTGGTGTCAGTAGGGCAGTAGACACTGTCAGTCAGTAGAGCAGAGGATGGTGTCAGTAGGGCAGAGGACAATGTCAGTAGGGCAGTGGATGGTGTCAGTAGGACATAGGTTAGTGTCAGTACGGCAGTGTCGTAGTTTTTTTTCTTCTTATTTTATTTTTAATTATTTTTTACAATGTCTTTTTAAGCAGCCCTGTTGTGGGGCTATGGTGAAATATTAGGGGTCTAAACAGATCCCTGATGTTTCACCTTTGACTGTGTCCTCAATCTCTGTCTCTGCAGCCTCAGCTGCACAGAATGAGTGAACAGTAATAGCTCCGTACAGAGCTTCCTGTTCATTCAAAAACTGAAACATAGTATGAGGGAGCACACAGTGAGGCCCAGGCAGCAAAAAAAGGGGGGGGGGCTGGACAGGAGGAGTGGTTGGCATGGCATTTACTGGAACTGATCCCCTTTACTCCTGCAGCAGCTAAATGTTGGAAAGAGGGGGTGAAGGAGAAGCTAGATTTCAGCTGCTGCAAGAGGGAAAGGAGATAAGTTCCAGTAAATGACACCCCCGCTCCTGTCTAGGTTTCCAGGGTCGGAAATGAAGGAATGCAATCCACCCATCACCTGTCTATGAATGGGTTGCCAACCTCCCGTGTAAAACCTAATGTGACAGGGAGGTCACAGGGGCCCCCTGGAGCATGACAGAGTTACAGTACCATTGAAACCCTTTTGACCCTTCAAGCTCCACACATGCCTCTTCTAAACATCTTCATTAATGCCAACATTCTAATGTGATCAGGGATATCTCTGTCTTTAAACAAAACAATGTAGAATAAAGGTAGGATGGGCCAACCTTGTTTTATGTTATTCCATATCTTGGAATAGATATGGACATTCCATTATATGATCCCAGTGACGTGTGTAGCTTAATAGAACTTTCTAATATCTAAAACATTCAATTCATCAATTCCTTTGGAGGCTTTTAGGAAGGACCACCAAATTTGAGTGCTTATAAATCCAGCAGGAAAAGTCAATTTCTAACTGTTTTACAATTCTACTTATTCGGATTAATATAGTTTGTACTAGATAAAGTAATCTAATGCCGTGTACACGCGACCAGTTTTCCCGTCGGAATACACTCTGGAGGTTTTCCCGTCGGAGTTCCGACGGAATTCCGCTGACACTGTCTTGCGTACACACGATCACACCAAAGTCCGATCGTCAAGAACGTGGTGACGTACAGCACATACGACGGGACTAGAAAAAGGAAGTTCAATAGCCAGTAGCCAATAGCTTCCATCTCGTACTTGCTTCAGAGCATGCGTCGTTTTTGGTCAATCGGAACAGCATACAGACGAGCGGTTTTCCCGATAGGAATTGGTTCCATCGGAAATATTTAGAACATGTTCTATTTCTAGGTCCGGCAGAATTTAAAAAAAAAAGTCTGATGAGGCATACACACAATCAGAATATACGATGAAATTACTTTTTCTGTCGGACATTCAGCTCATGTGTACGTGGCATGAGGAGTATATATATTTTGAAGAGGGCAACTCCTCTTATGCCCCGTACACACGGTCGGACTTTGTTCGGACATTCCGACAACAAAATCCTAGGATTTTTTCAGATGGATGTTGGCTCAAACTTGTCTTGCATACACACATTCACACAAAGTTGTCGGAAAAGTCGATCATTCTGAATGCGGTGACGTAAAACATGTACGTCGGGACTATAAATGGGGCAGTGGCCAATAGCTTTCATCTCTTTATTTATTCTGAGCATGAGTGGCACTTTGTCCGTCGGTGTTGTGTACACACAATCGGAATTTCTGACAAAAGATTTTGTTGTCGGAAAATTTTATATCCTGCTCTCAAACTTTGTGTGTCAGAAAATCCGATGGAAAATGTGTGATGGAGCCTACACACGGTCGGAATTTCCGACAACAACGTCCTATCACACATTTTCCGTTGGAAAATCCGACCGTGTGTACGGGGCATAAGACTGGTAAAATAAATAATTCATTTTTTTGAGGTTTTGCTGGATAATGGCATGGATGGGAGCAAAATGAAGCTGAATTAGCATAGAGGGATTTGACTTAAGCTTTATGCATATACAGTATCTCACAAAAGTGAGTACACCCCTCACATTTTTGTAAATATTTTATTATATCTTTTCATATGACAACACTGAAGAAATGACACTTTGCTACACTGTAAAGTAGTGAATGTACAGCTTGTATAACAGTGTAAATTCACTGTCCCCTCAAAATAACTCAAAACACAGCCATTAATGTCTAAACCGCTGGCAACAAAAGTGAGTACACCTAAGTGAAAATGTCCAAAATTGCCCCAATTAGCCATTTTCCCTCCCTGGTGTCATGTGACTCATTAGTGTTGCAAGGTCTCAGGTGTGAATGGGGAGCAGGTGTGTTAAATTTGGTGTTATCGCTCTCACTCTCTCATACTGGTCACTGGAAGTTCAACATGGCACCTCATGGCAAAGAACTCTCTGAGGATCTGATAAAAAAGAATTGTTGCTCTACATAAAGATGTCCTAGGCTAAAAGAAGATTGCCAAGACCCTGAAACTGAGCTGCAGCACTGTGCCCAAGACCCTACAGCGGTTTAACAGGACAGGTTTCACTCAGAACAGGCCTTGCCATGATCGACCAAAGAAGTTGAGTGCACATGTTCAGTGCCATATCCAGAGGTTGTCTTTGGGAAATAGACATATGAGTGCTGCCAGCATGGCTGCAGAGGTTGAAGGGGTGTGGGGTTGGCCTGTTAGTGCTCAGACCATACGCCTTACACTCCATCAAATTGGTCTACATGGCTGTCATCCCAGAAGGAAGCCTCTTCTAAAGATGATGCACAAGAAAGCCCACAAATAGTATGCTGCAAACAAGCAGACTAAGGACATGGATTACTGGAACCATGTCCTGTGGTCTGATAAGTCCAAATAAACTTATTTGGTTCAGATGGTGTTAAGTGTGTGTGGAGTACAAAGACAAGTGTGTCTTGCCTACAGTTAAACATGGTGGTGGCAGTGTCATGGTCTGGGGCTACATGAGTGCTGCTGGCACTGGGGAACTACAGTTCACTGAGGGAACCATGAATGCCAACATGTATTGTGACATACTGAAGCAGAGCATGATCCCCGGGGCAGTATTCCAACATGATAATGACCCCAGACCTCCTAGACGACCACTGCCTTTCTTTAAGAAGTTGAGGGTAAAGGTGATGGACTGGCCAAGCATGTCTCTAGACCTAAACCCTATTGAACATCTGTGAGGCAACCTCAAATGAGGGTAGAGGAGCACAAGGTCTCTAACATCCACCAGCTCTGTGATGTCATCATGGAGGAGTAGAAGAGGACTCCAGTGCCAACCTGTGAAGCTCTGTTAAACTCCATGCCCTAGAGGGTTAAGGCAGTGCTGGAAAATAATGGTGGCCACACAAAATAATGACACTTTGGGCCTAATTTGGACATTTTCACTTAGTGGTGTACTCACTATTTACAAAAATGTGAGGGGTGTACTCACTTTTGTGAGATACTGTATACTGCACGTATGAGTCTTTTTCATTTGAAAGGAAAGTTTTATTTAAACTTCCCCAGAGGGTTTAAAGATAGACATTTAGCGCCTCAGACATAATACGATTAATCTTTAACTACTTTAGCCCCGGAAGATTTGGCTGCTCAATGACCAGGCCATTTTGTGCGATACGGCACTGCATCGCTTTAACTGACAATTAAGTGGACTTGCAACACTGTACCCAAACAAAGTTGACGTCCTTTTTTTCCCACAAATAGAGCTTTCTTTTGGTGGTATTTGATCATCTCTACGGTTTTAATTTTTTTGCTATAAACAAAAAAAGAGCTACACTTTTGAAAAAAACACAATATTTTGTACTTTTTGCTATAATAAATACCCCCTTTTTTTAAAAAAAAGCTAAATCTTTCCTCAGTTTAGGCTGATCTGTATTCTTCTACATATTTTTGGTAATAAAAATCGCAACAAGCGTATATTGATAGGTTTGCACAAAAGTCATAGCGTCTACAATGTAGGGGAAAGATTTATGGCATTTTTATTATTATTATTTTTTTTTACTAGTAATGGTGGTGATCAGTGATTTTTATTGGGACTGCGACATGGTATGGTACTAGACATGTGCATTCGTTTTCGTCCGAATGCATTTTCGTTCGAATTTCAGGTATTTAACAAACGATAACGAAAGTGCAGGATACGAAAACCAAAAGATCCAACAAAAACAAATGCTTTATTTTCATTTTCGTTGCGACAACAGTTTGATACAGATAGGAGATTCGACATGACGCTGACAATAACAATCTGTGTCTATCGAACCTGTGGTCGAATGTGCCTATCCTTAACTCTATTAGTCCAAGATTATTCTACATAAAGAGAAAAGATTCGACATAGAGAGAAAAGATTTGACATAGAGAGAAAAGATCGCTGCTGGAATTGGGTGGGGGAAGTAAAATAAAAATAATGATGATGATGAACGTTATTGGCCGATTGTAACCAAAGAGGAGGGGCAGTAAAATAGCTAGAACTAAGCACACACATACAGCCAACTTACTTTCACTTACGATTTGCTAGCAGAGAGAGACACACACACACACTGAATCATTTCAGAAGACAATCAATCTTAGCTGGTCCGTTTGAGAACCTGAATTATTTAGCAATTAAGCATAAGCACAGAAGCAGAACAATAGTGAAGCAAGCTACAGTTCAACTTAACTTTTTCATAATAATCTACTGTTATTGTGTAAGTGTGGTGAACTTGATAGTGATGCTAGTGTTGCTAGTGTTGTGATAGCCTCAGAGGCTGCCTGTGTTGTGGGGGGGAATTTATTATTATAGATTCTATATTATAATGCCATATCAATTGCACTTGGAGATTGAGAAACGAATGTGAAAGTTGGCTGACTGTTGGGGTAGAGTAGACCATTCAACATGAACGACGAAGATTCGACAAAGCAACGAAAAACATACAAACGTCAAATCTTTGGCTTATGGTCTGTGTCGAAAGTTCTAAGAAGATTCGATGGAGCAGCTAAACTGTACGACGCTGCAATCGTACATTTCCGGTCAAATGCATCCGCCCATAGGCTATAGAAAAATTCTAATGTTGATTGACTAGTAAAATAATTAATGAATATAATTATTACTAGTCATACAACATTAGAATTCTACTACAGCTAGCTTGTAGGCGGAAAATTTTACCGGAAATGTACACATACAGTTTAGCTGCTCCGTCGAATCTTCTTTGAACATCGACAGACACCATAAGCCTTCAATGACAGATTCGACATAAGTAATTTGGATTTTAGGACAAATGCAATTTTTAATGAAACACTTAATAAATAAAAACGAATTTCGGGAGTAACTAAATAAATGTATTTTTCAGACGAAAACGAAATTCCGAAACAAAATATTTCAGTGTGCACATGTCTATATGGTACTGTACTGTGTACTGTGTTCCTTTGTGTGTGTTCTAACTGTAGGGGGATGGGACTGACTAGAGGAGATGACAGATGGTGGTTCCTAGCTGCTGTAGTAAGAACACACGATCTGTCTCTCCTCTCCTTACAGAACAGGGATTTGTGTGTTTACACACACATGTCCCTGTTCTGGCTCTCATGCCCACGATCGAGTGTGGCCGGCGGTCATCGTGACGCATCAGCACCCCCGCTGCCATACCCGCTTAAAGGGCCGACGTACAGCTACGGCAGTTTGCGGAAATACGGGAACAGTATAATGACGGCGGCTGGTCGGCAAGCAGTTAAATTGGAAAGAATGCCGTATTCCTCAAATGTGTGCAGAAGCCTTCAAAGGGAAGCATGAGGGTTAGTTAAGAAAAAAAAAGAATGTTGTTGGCAAATGCTGTAGTTTGATGCTCTTGCTCATTAATGGTTATGTCTTGAATACTTTAGTTTGCTCAAAATCTCAACCGGGAAAAAAAAAGACCTCTCAAAAGTGAGAGGAAACAAAAAGGAGAAGGAACACCTTGACTCCAAAATCATAATTAACCCTCCTGACGGTATTCCCGAGTGTGGCTCGGGGTTAAATTTCAGTAACATTAGTGGTAACCTCAAGCCACACTCGGGATTGTATTGCAGAATCCTAGTACAACTTCTTACCTTGTCACCAGGATCCTGCTATGTCCCCCTGCTGTGTCCTCCACCGGATCAACCACCCGATGCTGTGTGCCGGGCTCCGTTCCCTGTGAGCGTTGCAAAATTCAAAAAGTACAAAAAACATAACACATACAGTACACTGTAATCTTACAGATTACATTACTGTATCAAATCATTTCACCTCCCTTTAGTGCTTTGTGCAGTGCCCTGCATGCACTTTTATTATTATATATACTGTTCTTTCTGCCTGTAAACTTGAGTCCATGGCAACCAAAAAGTGTCCCTTTACATCAAAAGTGGTTTTAGACCAGCTAGTAAACAGCAATAGTAAATTAGAACACTTGCAGAATTGAGCAATAGTGATTCGTGAGGAAATTAATTTTATTATTATTATATTATTATTTGTTTTAATGGTGTAGCGCCCTGGAGTTTAGTCAGGGAGCTCCTCACAAATGCTTGCTAGCTTTACTTGCCAAGAGTAGTTATCTTGGTCGATTGATAGGGATCTATTGATTTCTCCCTAAGCTTGACCTTGTTGCACTTTCCTCTTCTACCACTAGGTGGCCGGGTACTTGGTCGTACTAGAAAAGAGAAGGGCAAACCAGGGTCAGGTTATGGGTATGTGGGTGTCTCAGCCAATGGGCAGGGGTTTTCTTTAATCCTTTGGCCTGTTGGGAGAGCCTATATATTTGGGTGAGGTCAGGTGATCTGTGTTCTGTGCCACCCGGACTGGGTGGACGTGTATTCATCTGCCCCAGGCTACTAGGCCAGAGATTGGGCCTATCCCAGGGGCATCTGGCTGCCAGGCTATGTGAGGGCCTATCCAGAAGTAAGGGGGCAGCACAGGGTTGGGACTGTGGCTTGCAATCCAACCAAAAGTGATGGTTCTGCCGGCCAGAGAACCTGTCAGTGGTCATAGGTAGAAGAGAAGCTGCTGCCACAAAGGGACCAATCGCCTTTACCAGGGCCCACCGTGAGTAACTAAAGCAAGTACTGGAATTATATTCTCCCTGAAGGGCACGGTGGAGAATTGGGAAACTTCAGGTGGTGATGTCAGGGACCCAACCAGCGGAGAAGATGCTTGCAGAGCAGCCTTGTGTGTCAAGCCAGGGAGAGAGCCAGTTAGCAGGAGAGAAGCTTGAGGAGTATCTGGAGTGCCAAGCTAGGGACCCAGCAGGGAAGCAGGAGTGACGCTTGAGGGGATACCACTGCAAACCTTGGAGGAGCTCAAGCTCAAGGTATTCGTAGTCAGTGAATCAGTGGGTCTAGTGAGAGACCAGGAGCTCAGTATTGAAGAACTGCAAGGAGCAGTTGTAGTGAAGCTTAAAGAACTGATACGTTGAGTTAGGAACTGTTAAAGGACTGTTACCATAAGAGACAGTAATCCTGCATGTGCCGAAGTGGTGCCTTGCTGGGGCCTGTACGGCTGTCCTCCTATTGAAGTCTTGGAGTCTGCCAATTGAGTTTGCAACTATGTAAGGGTTTCCTGGCCCTAACCCTCATCCCCCTAGAATATATTGAAAGGACTGTCAAAAGACATAAAACCTCTTTTACATCCAAGAAGTGTCTGGTGCCCAATGACTTTTACCATCTTTGCACCCACTATGCCTCACAACCGAACCACATATTGAAGGATGTCAGCTATCTTTCGCCTTGGAAGTTCTCATTAGACCAAAAGAGGTAAAAGACCTTCCTACATTTGGCGCCCAACGTGGGGCTAAGGTGTTGTCTTTGCAGAGTCGCCCATAACAACAGATCTCAGCTCCATCAGGACTTCGTCTGGCTCCATGGGAAGGTGGCAAGTAACATTTACCCTTCTTATAGACTGTGTTGTCATGTGTACTATCAGTGTGGGGAAGAACCACCAAGGCTCATTGCTCATTGGAAAGAATCAGCCTGGTCTTTTGACACTGCCTGCCAGTTCTGTAAGGGTTAAAACAGGTCCCAAAATTGACTCCATTACAGTTTTGGTGAGCCGCAGCAATCAGGAATTGGGCGCCACAGTTCCCGAGAAACATTTGCACCAATCTGTTGGCAGGGGGAGGAGCTCCTGCTCTGCAGAGGAGGATAAGGAAGTGCCACCACGTATGTCTGATTGTGGGTTATTGAAGGAGATGGCTCAGCTTGTGGGTGAAATGGCGGATTGGATAAAGTACGCTCCGGGTGTCTACATTGACCTGAGCAGGCGGAAAACCTGTTGTGACTGATGCCGGAGTGCAGTACGTACCGAATGGTCTGCTTGCCTTATACACAACCGGAGGCCATGAGTCTCTGGGGGTGATCTGTGAAAAATGTACTGGCCTGGCCATGCAGTTAAAGCCCTGGATCGTCTGTGGATGCTGTGGGGAGTATCTGTTCAAGGTCACCTCCCCAACTCTACCTCCAAGAATACTACAAGTGGATTGGGACAGGAACGTTGCTCTCCCTTCGGCGAGTGATGTCCAAAGCCGGTCGGTTGTCACCCAAGTTGTGCCAGAAGCTGCTATCTCTACCACCGCGATTACCCCAGGACCCGGTGCACCAATCACTTCAAAGGGCCGAGGTCAGGCCAGGTTGCTTGCGCTGATGACTGGGTTACCTGAGAGAAAAGTACCAGGCCGGGTAAGTCAGCAAGCAGTGAGTGTGGTATGCCTATGGGGAAAGTGATGCCAGTGGCCATGAAAGGAGTTGATATAGAGGTGGAAGCTAAGTTGAAAGCTAAGAGAAATTATGTCCCAGGCCGAAGAGTGTTCGACTATCACGAATTCAGATGGTTTATCTGATAATTTATCGGAACTCTTTTCGGACACTCTGTCTTACACCGGGAAGTGGGGAGAGAGTGACGAGGAGTTAATCAGCAATGTGCAGGAAGACGTGACACCTGCTACTACTAACACAAGTGTGCAGATTATGCTGTCAGCCAGTGCAGCTTCGCTGATAAGCATTGCCAGGTCCTTTGAGGAGGATCAAAAGAATCCATGGGCTTTCACAGCCCAGCCTATTATGCCTATGCCAAGCTCCAAAGTGGATCGTAAGCCGGAGGTGGTTGATGGGTATCCAGTTCAGCATGCCCCAGATGCTCGGGTTCTATCTGGGTACGGAGACCCTAAGTCCCTGCCTCGGCTGTCTAAGATCCAGCGTATCATTATTAAGAAGGTAGCAGAAAATAATGGGTATTTATACCCCTACATTCCTCCTCATTTAGAAGAAGAGATCTTGAGGAAGGAAATACAGTGGGTGGACGAGGCCGTCCAGGAATTTCTCCAAATACCCCTCAAGGTGGACTTTCTAAAATTATGTCCTAAGTCGTCCGGGAGATACCTTTCAGTGCCGGATACCTGGGACTAAGGCTGCAAAATCAATCTAGACAGTGTTATCCTCCATAGGCCAGACAAACGAGATGTTAAATACCACATTGTCACTGTGAATGCCAAAGGAGATGTGACACTGCCAGATACCAGATAATACTGGTGAAATCTTGTCAAAAGGATACCTTGTGGATTACTAATATGGGTTGTGTGATGTCAAGGACACTCTGCTGATAGTTACCTTGCACACCCTTGAAATGTTACTAATGGGAAAATTTGAAATGTTACTAATGGGAAAATCCCAGAAAGCTCTAACACCAGGACTGTGCTGGACTGAATGCTGCCGGCAGCTACAGGGAACTAACATTTGAGCCACGTTGGCTAAAAGATTCAAGTTGTTGAGGCGTTTCACCCTGAAGAGAGATCTGTGATCAGCAGGTTGTTGATAACCAAGGAAAGAAAAAAGTTTCTGTCTTTGGCTGCCTTGTGGGCAGACTGAAGATATTCTTGCAAGGGGACCTGTGTTCTGAAGTGTGGTCTCTTGCAATTTGGCCTGACTGCTTGTTATTTGAAATGAAATTATTCCCTGTGCCCAGGGTTCCTTTTGCAGAAGAAAAAGGGAATTTCTGGGAAGTGTGGTCTATCTGAAGTGAAGTCAGACGGTAACCGGTCATGGACATTGAACATGTAGTTAGTTAGAATAGGCTGTCATAAGAAAATGATGCCTATTTCTTCAAATAATGGACTCATACACCTATATCAGGACTGTCACTGATCGAAGTGTTGCTGAAAGTTAGTAGTTTTAGACTGACTATGAAAGGAGGTGGCATTTTAACAGAGAATGGGGCCTGCTTTAAAAAATATAAATAATGTAGACATGTATAGGATGGCTTTACATTTTCATGCTGCCTTCGACTCAGGAGCAGTTCAAGTCACTGTGTACATATTGCACCAAGTTCTAATAGAGAAGGATGCATTTTTTTGCATTGTTCTGATTTCTCTCTTTCAGGTGCTGCTGTGTCGGTGAGTCTTCCTTGGCTAAGGAGAGACAGGGATCTAGCCGGACAAAAACCCTAACCCTATATATATTTTTGCTACGACTGTATATATTAGATAGATAGGTGAGAGCATTATTGCTTACTCACCCTAAAATGTACATAACTATTTTTGATACTTGAATGTCATACGTGACTCATTTTTTTCTTGTGATACCATTGTGTTATACTATTAACCCTTTCCCTGTTTCCCCACCTATCCCAGTTTTTTTGCCAGGACATTCGCTCTCAGGCTTTGGAGCTCAAATTATTATTTTTTTCTGCAAACTCTGAGACATAGTTTCTTGGGCAGGGGGAGGATGTAGTGCCCTGGAGTTTAGTCAGGGAGCTCCCCGCAAATTTACTTGCCAAGAGTAGTTATCGGGGTCGATTGATAGGGATCTATTGATTTCTCCCTAAGCTTGACCTTGTTGCACTTTCCTCTTCTACCACTAGATGGCAAGGTACTTGGTGGTACTAGATACGAGAAGGGCAACCCAGGGTCAGGTTATGGGTATGTGGGTGTCTCAGCCAATGGGCAGGGGTTTTCTTTAATCCTTTGGCATGCTGGGGGAGCCTATATATTTGGGTGAGGTCAGGTGATCTGTGTTCTGTGCCACCCGGACTGCCATCTAGGTGGACTTGTGTCGTCTGCCCCAGGTTTCTAGATCGGAGATTGGGCCTATCCCGGGGCATCTGGCTGCCAGGCTGTGTGAGGGCCTTTCCAGAAGTAAGGGGGCAGCACAAGGTTGGGACTGTGGCTTGCAGTCCAACCAAAAGTGACAGTTCTGTCGGCCGGAGAACCTATCAGTGGTCGGAGGTAGAAGGGACGCTGTCGCCATGAAGGGACCAATCACCTTTACCAGGGATCACAGTGAGTAACTGAAGCAAGTAGAAGAATTATATTCTCACGAAGGGCACGGTGTAGAATTGGAAAACTTCAGGTGGTGATCAAGTCAGGGACCCAACCAGCGGACAAGAAGCTCGCAGAACAGCCTTGTGTGTCAAGCCAGGGACCGAGCTGGTTAGCAGGGATGAAGCTTGAGGAGTATCTGGAGTGCCAAGCTAGGGACCCAGCAGAGAAGCAGGGGTGATGCTTGAGGGGATACCACTGCAAACCTTGGAGGAGCTCAGGGGATTCATAGTCAGTGAATCAGTGGGTCTAGCGAGAGACCAGGAGCTCAGTGTTGAAGATCTACAAGGAGCAGTCGTAGTGAAGCTTAAAGATACGTTGAGTTAGGAACTGTTAAAGGACTGTTACCATATGTGTTGCTTTTGTTAAAATGTGCTTTTTTAAAATTAATCAGACATAACATTACACGGGACAATATTACAATAGTAGTTGGTCAAAAAAATCATATTACTGTCAGGTTTTGGCTTGAGTAGATAGTTCTCAAACAAATGCTGTTGGATACAATGGGAATGTAGATAGCATTGTTGTATTCAATTGACAGTTTGAATAGGCTATTGTCTCTATAGCTACAGTAAACAGGTAAGAGAGGGTCTCTCAAACTGAAAGAATGACTGTTAGTCATTGTTATAGAAAATAACCTGAGCTATATAAAGGTTGCCAGGCATAAGCTGGGAGCCATTCATCATTCATTAGAACCAAGAACAGTCTGTAAGACCAAGAGCCACTCATCATGGATTAACACCAGAGGAGGAGGAAGAATCTGTAATCAGCGAACAAGAAGGTGCCTGATCTCCAGAAGCCTCATTGTCAATGGAAATCACGAACACAGTAACTGGAGCTAAGTAACTTTTAAGTATATTTCTACTGTTACAGACCATAGGCTGTTTATTAGCTAGGCATTTTGCTTGTTATAGATATCTGTCAGTCTTGTACTGTATACCTAATATTGTATGCACAGCATTTTTTTATAGTAAAAGCACATTTACACACTGCAGAGGTCTCAGCTTCCCTGCTTATACCACAAAGTAACCTTGCTAGATAGATGCAAGCAAAACATTGGTGGCTTGTGCCGGGACTGTGCTAAATTTCAACTGAAGTAGACCTGTTTTTTATCTGTGGTGTGTTGTGTAGCTTGTGCTAGGTAAAAATGCTGCGTACACTGTTTAGGAAAAGCAAGGCTGCAGAGGGTTCTGGTGGCCAGAAGGAAGTGTGCAGCTTACCTATCTTGTCCAGAAACAATGAGTGAAAGCCTCTTTCTAAAGAATTTATAAATTATGCTTCTCCCTTGAATGTGACTTGGGGTTATACAATCTCAGATCATTTTGTAGATTTTAGCCTTAAGGAGTAGGATTTAGGTAAAAAAGAGAAGAGGGCAGTGTCCACAGTGAGTTGGTACTTCCTTCATGCTATTTATACTGAATCACATAGAAGGGAGAAGGCAGAGGCAGAAGTTAAGGTATTAACTTCAGAGTGTGTACGTTCAACCGCTAGTCAGGCTGATGATTTGCAAGAGCGGTATGCAGCCCTCATGACCAAATAAATTAATGCCTTAAGAAAAAGGAAGGGCCATAAACCTGTTAGTAAAGCCAGGGTACAAGCCATTGTCACATCCTAAAACTGGGATTGTGAGGATGTGCTTTCCTAAAATGATAGTGAGGATGAGGAGATAGAGTTTGATGTTTCAGATGATGATCAGCTAGTGGGAAAGAAAAAGTATGCCAGACCTCTCATTACTAAGCATAGGAAATGGCAACATGATAGAGAGGATATGGCAGATGGGGAGGTGCATTATTGCAACCCCAGAGATGTTGAATTTGAAGAAGTTTGAGAGTTTACACAAACTGAACTCCATGAGCTGGCAAAACAATACAAAGGTCTGGGGAACCCCCATTGAGTTGGTTCCTACATTTGTGGGATGGATGAAGGGGTGGATAGTGTTGTTTTCTCAGGTAGGGAAGCAGTGGCTATGGGAAGGTTAACCCATGATCCACAATTGCGTCAGGCAATCCGAAAAGCCAGAGAGTTTAGTGTGAATTTTTCACTGTTAGACCTCGTGAGAGATGGAATAGTCTGTGTAGTCCTACTGACCTGGAAAATACCTACTCCTGGAGATGAATAGGAGAGGGTATTTCCAGGTTACGTGAGATGGGTTGTATAACCGGATTAAATACGTTTCCAGAATGGATGGATACAGATATGGAACCCTTTACATCTGCTCTGCTAATGAAGTCTGCACCATTTAATCTCAGGGCTCCTTTATTGTCCTTGCTGGGAGGCCTGGGATTAAACAGCAAGATTCATGAAGCCACTACACTTTTAAGCTAGTTGGGGGAGCTAGAGGAGACTAAAACAAAACCTGTCAGGGCAGTGGATAAGGTCAAGGCCAGACAGGAAGAATACAAGCAGAAAATAACTTTTACAGAGAAGAAAGGGAATGTAGTAGAGAAGACAGGGGGTGAAGAGAAAACCAGGCTAGTTATCTCTAGGAAAGAAATGTGGGTTGACCTATTAAAGGCAGGAGTACCTAAAGATGAGATAGATGGGATTTCTACTCCAGAAATGCTGAAGAGGTGGAAACATGTAGTGGGGAAAACTGTCAGGGGTAGACAGAAGATAACAACAGCCTAGACTTAGAGAAAACAGAACAGATCCCCCCAAACCAATTCTCAAAACTGAGAATGAACCCAAATCCCTTTATTCTGGGGAGGAGTTAGAGAGAATCAGAAAAGGGGATTGGGAGGTTCCTTATCCTTTATGATGGGGAGGTGGGTCTCCTATAATAGAAGTGAGGGCAGTGACAGCAGGAGACTGACTCTCCTATGCACCGGTTCCTGAAGTTACACTTTTGCAGGGAAATCCTTCCCATCGCAAAGGAGAATTGATTTATGTAGAAGGTTTGGGAGGGCAAACCACACCAGCAGTTAGGACACGGGTAAATTTGGCTATTGGCAGGGGACCAGGATTTTGGACAAATGTTTTGGTATCAGAGTTACCCAAAAATATTCTTGGGATGGATGTATTTCAAGTCTATTCAGACTGAATGGGGTACATTCACATTCAGGTATCCTGATAAAGTGTATCTGGTTAGGGCAGTGAAGGCTGAGGTCATGCGAAATGGACCTCTATCTACATTCCTCCACCAGAGAAGCCAGTCTGTCTCAAGCAGAACAGACTTCCTGGAGGCCACAAAGAAATTGGGGAGACCATTTAAGTACTGTTAAGAGTAGGGATCCTTCCTTAGACCTGCTGTAAGTCATTTCTCATCTTAGGTATTCCCAGTAAAGAAACCTGAAGGGACATTTGGAATGACTGTAGATTACAGAGGTCTAAACAAAGTGGCTCCTCCAATGAAGTCAGCTGTACCTGATATGATCTTAATTGTAGAAAAAATTGCTAAAGAGGCAGGAGAATATCATGCTGTGATAGACCTGGTTAATGCTTTATTTTCGATTTTGATAGACCCAGAGTGTCAAGACCAGTTTGCTATGGTGTGGTATGGCCGCTAGTACACTTTCACTGTGCTTCCTGAAAACTATATTCATTCTCCAACAATTTGTCATGGACTGATTGCCCAAGATTTAAGTACCCTGAATTTGAAAGTCGATGTGTTTCACGGCATTTATGACATCATGATCTCTGGGACAAAAGAAAATGTAACTGAAGCACTGCACCTGCTGATACAGCACATGGAGAACAGAGGGTGTTCTATCAACAGCAGTGGCGGTTGGTGCTCACAATTTTTGGGGGGATGCAAACAAACTGAAAAATTCTGAAAAATACTTTAAAAAAAAAACATCAATTCCAGCTTTACTGTGCCTATCAAATTCAGCCACTTTGCCCATCAAATGCAGCCACTGTGCCATCAATTGCAGAAACTGTGTCATCAATTGCAGCCAAAGTGCCCAGCAAATGCAGCCACTGTGCCCATCAAATACAGCCACTTTTCCATCAAATGCAGCCCCTATGTCCAGCATATGCAGCCACTGTGCCCAGCATATGCAGCCACTGTGCCCACCAATAGGGATGAGCTTCGAGTTCGAGTCAAACTCATGTTCGACTAGAACATTGGATGTTTGCAAGTTCACCGAACAGCGAACAATTTGGGGTGTTCGCGGCTAATTCGAATGCCGCGGAACACCCTTTAAAAGTCTATGGGAGAAATCAAAAGTGCTAATTTTAAAGGCTAATATGCAAGTTATTGTCATAAAAAGTGTTTGGGGACCTGGGTCCTGCCCCAGGGGACATGGATCAATGCAAAAAAAAGTTTTAAAAACGGACGTTTTTTCAGGAGCAGTGATTTTAATAATGCTTAAAGTCAAACAATAAAAGTGTAATACCCCCTTTAAATTTTGTACCTGGGGGGTGTCTATAGTATGCCTGTAAAGGGGCGCATGTTTCCTGTGTTTAGAACAGTCTGACAGCAAAATGACATTTTGAAGGAAAAAACCCATTTAAAACTATCCGCGGCTATTGCATTGCCGACAATACACATAGAAGTTCATTGATAAAAACGGCATGGGAATTCCCCAAAGGGGAACCCCGAACCAAAAAAAAAAAAAAAAATGACGTGGGGGTCCCCCTAAATTTCATACCAGGCCCTTCAGGTCTGGTATGGATATTAAGGGGAACCCCGGCCAAAATTTTTTTAAAAAATGACGTGGGGTTCCCCCTAAATTCCATACCAAACACTTCAGGTCTGGTATGGATTTTAAAGGGAACCCCGCGCCAAAAAAAAAAAAAAAAAACGGCGTGGGGTCCCCCCAAAAATCCATACCAGACCCTTATCCGAGCACGCAACCTGGCAGGCCGCAGTAAAAGAGGGGGGGACGAGAGTGCGCCCCCCCTCCTGAACCGTACCAGGCCACATGCCCTCAACACTGGGAGGGTGCTTTGGGGTAGCCCCCCAAAACACCTTGTCCCCATGTTGATGAGGACAAGGGCCTCATCCCCACAACCCTGGCCGGTGGTTGTGGGGGTCTGCGGGCGGGGGGCTTATCGGAATCTGGAAGCCCCCTTTAACAAGGGGACTCCCAGATCCCAGCCCCCCCTGTGTGAAATGGTAAGGGGTACTTACCCCTACCATTTCACTAATGTCAAGAGACATGTTTTTGACAATTCCTTTATTTAAATGCTTCTTCTTTCTTCTATCTTCCTTCATCTTCCTTCATCTTCTGGTTCTTCTGGTTCTTCCTCCGGCGTTCTCGTCCAGCATCTCCTCTGCGGCATCTTCTATCTTCTTCTCCTCGGGCCGCTCCGCACCCATGGCATGGGGGGAGGCTCCCGCTCTTCTCTTCTTCTTTTCTTCTCTTCTTCATTTTCTTGTCTGGGCCGCTCCGCACCCATGCTGGCATGGAGGGAGGCTCCCGCTGTGTGACGGCGCTCCTCGTCTGACAGTTCTTAAATAACGGGGGGCGGGGCCACCCGGTGACCCCGCCCCCCTCTGATGCACGGGACATGACGGGACTTCCCTGTGGCATTCCCCGTTATGTCACAGGGAAGTCCCGTCAAGTCACCGTGAGTCAGAGGATGGCGGGGTCACCGGGTGGCCCCGCCCTCCGTTATTTAAGAACTGTCAGACGAGGAGCGCCGTCACACAGCGGGAGCCTCCCTCCATGCCAGCATGGATGCGGAGCGGCCTGGAGAAGAAAATGAAGAAGAGAAGAAGAGAAGAAAAGAAGAAGAGAAGAGCGGGAGCCTCCCCCCATGCCATGGGTGCGGAGCGGCCCGAGGAGAAGAAGATAGAAGACGCTGCGGAGGAGATGCTGGACGAGAACGCCGGAGGAAGAACCAGAAGAGCCAGAAGAACCAGAAGAACCAGAAGATGAAGGAAGATAGAAGAAAGAAGAAGCATTTAAATAAAGGAATTGTCAAAAACTGTCTCTTGTCATTTTTAACATTTTTGACAGTTTTTAGTGAAATGGTAGGGGTAAGTACCCCCTTACCATTTCACACAGGGGGGGGACCAGGATCTGGGGGTCCCCTTGTTAAAGGGGGCTTCCAGATTCTGATAAACCCCCCGCCCGCAGACCCCCACAACCACCGGCCAGGGTTGTGGGGATGAGGCCCTTGTCCTCATCAACATGGTGACAAGGTGTTTTGGGGGGCTACCCCAAAGCACCCTCCCAATGTTGAGGGCATGTGGCCTGGTACAGTTCAGGAGGGGGGGTGCACTCTCGTCCCCCCCTCTTTTACTGCGGCCTGCCAGGTTGCGTGCTCGGATAAGGGTCTGGTATGGATTTTTGGGGGGACCCCACGGAGTTTTTTTTTTTTTTTTTTGGCGCGGGGTTCCCCTTAAAATCCATACCAGACCTGAAGCGTCTGGTATGGAATTTAGGGGGAACCCCACGTCATTTTTTTAAAATTTTGGCTGGGGTTCCCCTTAATATCCATACCAGACCTGAAGGGCCTGGTATGGAATTTAGGGGGACTCCCACGTCATTTTTTTTTTTAAATTTTGGTTCGGGGTTCCCCTTTGGGGAATTCCCATACCGTTTTATCAATGAACTTCTATGTGTATTGTCGGCAATGCAATAGCCGCGGATAGTTTTAAATGGGTTTTTTCCTTCAAAATGTAATTTTGCTGTCAGACTGTTCTAAACACAGGGAACATGCACCCCTTTACAGGCATACTATAGACACCCCCCAGGTACGAAATTTAAAGTGATATTACACTTTTATTGTTTGACTTTAAGCATTATTAAAATCACTGCTCCTGAAAAAACATCCGTTTTTAAAACTTTTTTTTGCATTGATCCATGTCCCCTGGGGCAGTACCCAGGTCCCCAAACACTTTTTATGACAATAACTTGCATATTAGCCTTCAAAATTAGCACTTTTGATTATTCATGTTCGTGTCCCATAGACTTTAACGGTGTTCGCGTGATCGAACAAACTTTTTTCCTGTTCGCATGTTCTGCTGCGAACCGAACAGGGGGGTGTTCGACTCATCCCTACCCACCAACTATAGTCACTGTGCCCATGATGTGCAGCCACTGTGCCCACCAAATACAGCCACTGTGCCCACCAAATACAGCCACTGTGACAATAGTGCAAGTATGGGAGTAAATGGCGCTACCTATATAATGAAAGGCGACAGACCCTGTTCACTTGTTAGGTGCTATGTGCCTCTATAGTGACTATTGAATGTGCATATACCAATAGTACATTCCTAATAAATTACCAATGTGCATATGCTAATGTTGCAAACCTCACTAGGTTGCCAAATAAACTAGATATAAATAAATATTTAGAAGTGATACAAAAAACGTGCTACTACAATATCAAAAATACAGGTAATATGAAAATTGTTGATTTGGGCTTGGAGAAGAATCCTTTGCACACACAATTCGATCCAGCTGCAGACCCATAGGAGCTGGATACTGGTTGGTAAAGTTGAAGCCGGTTGCATGATCGGTGCATCAAGCCTATATGCTATGCGAGATACCCCTGTAGGGGTTACTGGAGCTGGTGACTGGGGACCCAAGAGGGGGAGCACTTACAGTAGAAGTTTTTGTTCCTGTGTATCGTTACCAAGCACTTAACTATCACATAAGACTTTTGTTGGATTGATTTTTTTAATGTATTTTTTGGACTTGGCACATGAATTTTTTGGGGTTGTTTCATATAATTTCAACTATTTTTTAATATTTTATATTTGTCCTACACTTTTGGGACTATTTATTATTTTTATTTGATTTTTATTTGATTTTTATTTGATTTATTTATTTACTTTCATATTACCTGTATTTTTGTTATTGTAGTATCACGTTTTTTGTATCATTTCTAAATATTTATTTATATCTAGTATATTTGGCAACCTAGTGGGGTTTGCAACATTAGCATATGCACATTGGTAATTTATTAGGAATGCACTATTGGTATATGCACATTCAATAGTCACTATAGAGGCACATAGCATCTAACAAGTGAACAGGGTCTGTCGCCTTTCATTATATAGGCAGCTCCATTTACCCTCATACTTGCACTATTATCACTCTAGTCCCCTGTTGGGGACCTAGCAGGGTAGGCTGCACACCTAATTTCCCCTTTGGCCTAAGCGTGGATATATTATTTTATTTAACAATGTGCAGCCACTGTGCCCACCAAATACAGCCACTGTGTCCATCATATGCAGCCACTGTGCCCAGCATATGCAGCCACTGTGCCCTCCAAATACTGTCACTGTGCCCACCAAATACAGTCACCGTGCCCAGCATATGCAGCCACTGTGCCCACCAAATGCAGCCACGTGTGCCCATCAAATGCAGCCACTTGTGCCCATCATATGCAGCCACTTGTGCCCAGTATATGCAGCTACATGTGCCCAGTATATGCAGCCACTTGTGCCCAGCATATGCAGCCACTTGTGCCCAGTATATGCAGCCACTTGTGCCCAGTATGTGCAGCCACTTGTGCCCATCAAATGAAGCAATTTGTGCCCGTCAAATGCAGCCATTTGTGCCCAGTATATGCAGCCACTTGTGCCCATCATATGCAGCTACTTGTGCCCATCATATGCAGCCACTTGTGCCCGTCAAATGCAGCCACTTGTGCCCAGTATATGCAGCCATGTGCCCACCGACCCCCACACTCCTGGCTCTGGCAGCACCCCCAACCCCCCCCACGCACGGCTCTGACAGATCCCCCGGCACCTACCACAGGCAGCCAGCAGCTCCTCTCCAAGACAGTGCACCAGAGTGGCGGCGACCTCTGCTCCAGTGTGTGTGTCCTCCACTCCTCTTCCTAAGCGCCAGGCATCCAATAGAGTGGCCTGGCGCTTTGGCCATTCAGGAAACAGGTCTGACACCCTGCCTCCTGATTGGCGGGGAGGAAGGTTAGTGTGAAAATAGAGAAAATGAATTCGCTATCATCACACAATTGGGTGGGATCAGGGCGCACTCCCTGCGCCCCGAGCCCATCCTATTTTGAAGCCTATTAGAGCCTCTGGCTCTAATCAGGTGCTTCAAAATGTACCACCCCCTCCCAGCCCACCATAGGAATCCATGTGTCTGGCGTCCTGAAAGTGGCCGGGCGCATGGACGTGGGGGCGGTGCCCGTGCCCCCACAGTGCACGGGATGCCACTGATAAACAGAGACAAAGTCCAAGGACCCACCACAGAAGTGAAATTCTTAGGAATGATGTGGACTGGGCCACAGAGGAAAATTCCAGAGACAGTTGTGCAAACTATCCAGGCACTGTCGCCCCCTACTACCAAAAAGTAGGCACAGAGGTTCATTGGAGTTGCGGGGTTCTGGAGATCGTTTATCCCACATCTTGGACTGATTCTGAGGCCTATATACAATGTTACCAGGAAAAACACTGAGTTATCATGCTGTTCAGAGCAGCGGACCGCATTCCTTGCTGTTAAAGTAGCCATTTTGCAGCATCAGGGATTAGGACCCGTGAGACAAGGAGTACCATTTCAGCTGGATGTAGTGGAGCAGACTGGTACCATATCTTGGAGTCTGTGGCAGCCAAATGAAAAGAAAGGACTAAGAGCAATACCAATTGGATTTTGGTCCAATCAACTGACAGGGGCACAGAAGAGATACATGACCCTAGAGAAGTATCTGTTTGGGGCCTACACAGCACTTCAACATGTAGAAACTATTACAGGAAAGGACACAATCACCATCCTTACTGCATTGCCAATAGCAGGATGGGTGAGAGCTAATGAAATGACCACTAGGGCAGCTGTAGCTCAGAACCAGACACTGATGAAATGGAAGTGGTACCTTCAAGAAAGAGGGGGTATTGCAGCTGGGGGTGTCAGAGACATTTCAAAACAGTTGGCAGGGCATGTTACCTTTACTAGCACCCAGCCAGGAGAAGAAATACCTGTGCTGCAGTCATCCCCCATTCAAGAGGCCCCACCCTTTGAGTCTCTGTCAGAAGACATAAAAGAGTCAGCATGGTTCACTGATGGTTCAGCCATAGTCTGGGAGTAAATGGACAGCAGCTGCCTACAACCCAAGTACAGACACAGTCTTGAAGGAGACCGGAAATGGAGGGTCCAGTCAGTATGCAGAGTTGAAAGCTGTAGTGATGATTCTTCAGGAGGATCCTTCTTCCCATGTCACTATCTACACTGACAGCTGGGCAGATTTTAAAGGACTGACAACTTGGATGTCCACGTGGAAGTCCAATGAATGGATGATTCATGGAAAGGTGGTCTAGGCAGGCAACTAAGTCTGGGACTACATCTGGAAGGAAGCTCACTCCTGCACCATAAAAATGGGGCATTTTGATGTACATGTGCCCCTAGTTTCAGACTTTGAGAACTATAACAAAGTTGCAGATGAAATCACCAAAGTGAAGGCAGTTGTGCCAATTGATCCTGTTTTGATGAACTTGTCCAACTGGGCCCACAAGCAATCTGGACATTTGGGGCAGAAAGCAACATATGACTGGGCACAGCAGAGAGGATTGCCTATATCCATGGGCATGATAAAGACTGTAATAGGGAATTGTACAGTGTTTGGAGAAGTGCGACAATGGCCATTGCAAAAGTACTCCACCGGGTCAGTTAAGAGGGGTGAGAGGCCTGCAGAGATCTGGCAGATTGACTTCATTGGTCCCCTGCCTCGGGGAAACAATGGGCTGAGATATTGTTGTACTGCAGTGGATACCTATTCAGGACTTTTTCTTGTTCAGTACCACAGTGGGTCAAAGATTCTGGAGTGTACTGGTTGTGCCACATCCCATACCATCCACAGGCAGCTGGTTTGATTGAAAGATACAATGGGCTATTGAAGGACCAGATATGCAAACTTACACCCACACCTACACTAAGGGGGTGGGATCAGGTCCTCACACAGGCAGTCATGTTGTTAAATTATAGGCCAATAGCCAAAAGCACACCATATGAGAGGATGGTGGGGACTGGGGTGCAGATTCCATAGCTGGAGTGCAGAGTTCAGTATTACATAAGGTTACTGAAAGAACAGGGCTAAACAGGTGCAATGTTACTGCTTCCCATGACCTAGAAACCAAGATTGAGGTATCTGATGCTGAAGCCCATCTAGGAGTGAGAGGGAATCTGGCAGGAAGGTTTGAAGTTATATTTGCATTGGCAAATGAGCTTCAGGATAGTGGCTGGGACTCTGATTGGTTATTGGATATTTCTCAGCAAGAGTGGAAAGTGAGGCTGTATAACATCAAACCTTCCAAAATAAACCTTAGTGATCTTCTTGGAAATATCAGTATATTTCCTCTCCTCCCTATTGATGTTCTTTGGGAGGGTCAGAAGTGGATAAAGGCAGGTGGAAAAGTGTTGGTCAGAGATCCAGGCAAGAAGCTAGTTAGACTAGATATTGTAGCTGAAGATCCGGGGTCTATTGCTTATGTATTATTAGAAGGTACAGGTAATCTGCTTTGTTTTCCACTCCACAGGCTGTCTCCGATTTGATCCATAGGAAGACCAGAGAAAAGTGGTTTCATAATGGACAGAATGATGGAAGACCGCAAGAGCTGTGTAGAGCAAGGCCTTTGATGTATTACAAGCCTGGACTTGTTTCTAAAGAACTTTAGAATGGACTTTCCAATTAACTTTTAGCCAAAGACTGAAACACCTTCTCAATGACAGAAATATGGGAGGGGCGGCATTCAAAGGAAAAAGAATGTTTAGAATAAGTTTTCTTAGTAATGAAGTGATTTTCTGTATTAAGTCTGAAAGAAAACAAAAATCAAGGGCGGAATGTGTTGCATTTGTTAAAATATGATTTTTTATATTAATCAGACATAACATTACACGGGAAAATATTACAATAGAAGTTGGTCATAGAAATCAGATTACTGTCAGGTTTTGGCTTGAGTAGATATTTCTCAAACAAATGCTGTTGGATACAATGTGAACGTAGATACCATTGTAATATTCAATTGACAGTTTGAATAGACTATTGTCTTTATAGCTACAGTAAACAGGTAAGAGAGGGTCTCTCAAATTGAAAGAATGACTGTAAGTCAGTTGTTATAGAAAACAACCTGAGCTATATAAAGGTTGCCAGGCATAAGCTGGGAGCCACACATCATGCTTTAGAACCAAGGACAGTCTGTAAGACCAAGAGCCACTCATCATGGATTAACACCATAGCAGGAGGAAGATCAGCGAACAAGAGAGTCCATGATATCCAGAATCTCGTTTTCAACGAAGATCACGAACACAGTAACTAGAGCTAAATAACTTTTAAGTGTATTTCTAATGTTACAGACCATAGGCTGTTTATTTGCAAGGCATTTTGCTTGCTATAGATATCTGTCAGTCTTGTACTGTATTCCTGATATTGTATGTACAGCATTTTTGTATAGTAAAAGCACATTTACACACTACAGAGGTCTCAGCTTCCTTGCTTATACCACAAAATAACCTTGCTAGATAGACACAAGCAAAACACCATAGGCGACAGCAATCCTGCACGTGCAGAAGTGGTGCATTGCTGGAGCCTTTCCCTGTATGGCTGTCCTCCTATTGAAGTCTCGGAGTCTACCAATTGAGTTTGCAACTATCTAAGGGTGTCCTGGCCCTAACCCTCTTTCCCCCAAAATATATAAAAGGGACTGTCAAAAGAAAAAAAAACCCTCTTTTACATCCAAGAAGTGTCTGGCGCTCAATAACTTTTACCATCTTTGCACCCACTATGCCTCACAACCCACCACATATTGAGGGATATCAGCTTTTTTTGGCCTTGGAGGTTCTCATTAGAGCAAAAGAGGTAAAAGACCTTGCTACAATTATTTATAGTTATTTATTATAGTATAATGAATGATTTTGCATTTCAAACTTTACCATACCCGGGGTGTCTACTAGACTCTTGTTTGGACAGATGTAAGTGTGTTATTTCTAAGAATTACAGGTCTACAATATAAAACGCCAAATCTCTATGCAAAACAATGTACCGCTTTGAGATTAAAAAAACTGACATAATCATACCGCCAGGGAGGCTACTATACAAATATATAAAGGGCTTCAGGTGTCCCCCAATTGATAAAAAAAGGCAACAAAAAAAATTAATATTATAACAAAAGATATGGTGATGACTGTATGTCGGAAACCCTAACACACATTTAAAACTTTACAGTGTTTTTTTGTATGTTTATTTGGAAGACACCTAAAGATCTTTATATACGGGTACATTAATTAACAATAAATATTGTCTGCAATAACAGACAGCCTTGTCATGTTCTATTCATATTTAGAATTCTTTGGTGGTTTATTGGTAGCTAGCTGTGAAATAAGAATAGCCTAAACCCCCCAACATTAATTTTTACCATTCTATGTGATGAAGAACTTCAAGCATAAAATCTCAGGCAACCCTACAAAATGCCTTCTCTCCCTCAGTAGACAATACAGTTGTTTTGAGTTTCTTTGCCCTCACCCACTGTACAATATTGATAACTTTTGTTGTGTTGTTCATGGAAACTCATCTTGGGATGAAATTAGGGAAGGCAAAGTTGTGACTCTTTCACCTCTTTAGGACCATTGTCTGGGCTTCCAAAGTTTGAGTGAGTAATTGGGTGTTGGGGGCCTATTGAATTGAGGGCAGTTGCAAAATGTTGAGCCGGTATGTTTTAGAACAATTTATAATATTGTGAAGGGGGCCATCAGGATCTTAGATTTTGTCTGGCTTCATTTGTAATAAAGCTAGAATCAACTGCCTAGAAATGTAGGATTTAAATGTCTGAGCTGTGATTTTATGGTTGATGGTCCCCAGCAGTTCTTTGTTGTGGTATTACAGTTTAGCTAAATGGTCATTGAGAGGTTGTATATGTGTCTGTCTGGATTTATTAAGTTTTGAAGTGAGGGAGATCAATGCCCCTGCTATGAAACCTTTGCGCAGCTCCCAAACCATTGTTGGAGGTATCATCAATAATGTTAAAGCAGAAGTGTTTCAAAAGATGGTCAGAAATATCCTGTACATTAGCAGCATCAGCCAGTGGTTACATGATTAGTGTTAATGTCCATTGTTTTTGCCGTTTTAGTCTCTTTAAATTTAAGGAGATCCCTCTGGGTAATGAAAATGCAGTCAATTTGCAACTACTAAAGCTGCATACACACGAGTGGAATGTCTTACAGAAAAAGTCAGACGGAAGCCTTTCATCGTCTATTCTGATCGTGTGTATGCCTCATCAGACTTTTTTTTTTCGAAAATTCTGACGGACCTAGAAATGGAAAATGTTCTAAATACTTCTGATGGAACCAATTCCTATCGGAAAACAGCTTGTCTGTATGCTGTTCCAACGGACCAAAAACGACGCATGCTCTGAAGCAAGTACGAGACAGAAGCTATTGGCTACTGGCTATTGAACTTCCTTTTTCTAGTCCCGTGGTACGTGTTGTACGTCACCTTGTTCTGGAGGTTCGGACTTTGGTGTGACTGTGTGTATGCAAGACCGCTTGAGCGAAATTCCTTCGGAGTTCCGTCTGAGAAACCTTCGGAGTTTATTCCGACAGCAAAACCGGTCGTGTGTATGTGGCATTAGAGTGTATATGAAAATAGTAAGTGTAGCCAATATCCTGCCTATCAGCTCTTCAAATTTCCAAGTTTTCAGCCCTTCAAATTGTTCCAATTTTGGTAAATCTTACTCACTGTCTTGTAGCTTCTTAATCATTAGCTTCTGCTAATTTGAATCCTTAAAACATTTCTTTGTGGGTTGCTCAGAACACTATCAAGATGCTCTGATGCTAAAATTGCAAATTCAAGGTAGAACTACCTATATTAGGTAGGCCATGTATATGAAGTGGAGGCTAAAGTGGAGAGAAAGACCTAATTTAATTAAGTGGTAACTGAGGTGAAGTGTTATGAAGAAAACACAAACATCAAATCATGAGCAAAGGAGTTTAAAAAAGAGTATCTTCCCTATTTTTGAATGTTTGAAGTGCACTTCTCCTCACTTCACACTTTAGCAAATAAGGACAAAAGACAGAAAGGGCAGAAGGTGAATAGAAAGGGGAGAGAAGGTGTGGGAGGGAGACTGACAGATATGTATATGAGTTATTTCTATTTTTTCTAAAGTTTATAAAAAGGCAATGCATTTTTATTTGATGGTAGTGACATCTCATCTGTGTATGTTAATTTGCTGGGCAGATTTCCTGCAGGTATCCCAGGAGCCAGGCAGTGTTCCAGATCAGTTAATTTTGTTTGAAAATAGAATCCTGTATTCAAATGGCATTTCGATTTTGAATATCTTTCTATAATACCCACAGGCATAATAGGGAGGATAGTTTTTCATATTATAAAATTAGATGTATATTGGATGTTATTACATTTGTCAAGCTTTGACACACCAGCTTCATAACTTGCCTTACCCTGGTGAGTAGATCAGGCATTAGTAACTTCAGTGTGTCCACTTGCATTCCACCAGCTGAACTTTGTGGGGTTATTTCTTCAATAATACGAATAATTAGATTTCTGTCATAAAGCTATGACAATACCTCTTGGGGCTTTGCTGTGATTTTCTGAATGCGTATTTTCATGCAGATGACAAACTGAATGTTTTAACCTTGGAATAAATCTGTCCAATATCTATTCATAATTCTTGTGATTAGCAATATAATTGCAATACTATAAAATGGTCAGTTTATTCTGATTGGCAATGACAGACATTTTGTTGCAAATGTGTCATAGACTACCGCATATTAAATTTGTTTTATTTAGAGAACTGCAAAAATAAATATGATTAATAAATAAAAAGCACATTGAGATGATTACATATCAGGTACATTACATTACATTTTAGATGAGACAGTTGGGTTCTCTAGATACAGTTACTTGAAATGGAACTTCATCCAAAATGTATTTTTTATTCATTATTGATAGAGTGGAGAGGCATTAGAACCTCACCTGGGTGTTTTTTGTATGTATTCCAATTAGGGAAATTCTCATTCTCTTTTATGATACAAACCAGGTGAAGCATTAAATTGGCAACTGTGTGCATAAAAATGTCTAAGCTGAAGAGAATAATACATAAATCAAAATTGTCTGGATTCATAAGACTATACAAGTCTACACAGTAATAAAAAGCACTACTCACTTCCTATCCTTGAGACACAAGAGGAAATGGAAAGAAATCCCCCCAAGGTGATCAAAATCCCACTTTCACAGTATTTCACACTGAAATAGGTATTTTCCATTACCATCTCATCTGGTGACAACTTTCAAAGTTTTGATTTTTTTATTACTTTATATCCTGCTGACAACTGTCACGAAAACAGTGAGTAAAGCTGGAGCAGGAACTTGAACAGAAGAAAAGTTGAGATTCTAACCCTTCCTCACTTTGTCCAAAACTTTTAAAAAAATGGACTTCCATTAAATACTGTATCTACTATAATATAATGTCTGTTGTTTCATACCACTGGCTTATGAGAGAGAATGATTGGTTACTACATACAACATACAGAATATAGTTCATCTTTTAGTCACTTTTACACAAGCAGACAATGTCAACAACCAATAATAATTTTGAATTGTGTCATTTTTTGAGTACAAGTATATAGTTGCTTCATACAATATGAAGAAGATTAAAGTGGGAATTGTGAAGCAAATATTACTATAGTTTAAAGTCAATGCTTAATTGAATACAGTTGCTCCTGTCTGACATCTTGTACTGGTTATTAGAGATGGGCCGAACAGACCCCTGTTCGGTTCGCACCAGAACTTCCGAAAACCGCGAAAGTTCAAACCCGAATAACGAACCCCAAAAAAGTCAATGGGACCCGAACGTCAAAATCAAAAGTGTCCATTTTGAAGGCTTATATGCAAGTAATTGGGCATACAATGATTATAGGGGTCCTGGTCCTGCCCTGGGGAACATGTATCAAAAACAAAGTTTGTAAAAAAACGTAATTTTTAAATGAGCAGTGATTTTTTAATTTTTTTAAAGTGAAAGCATAAAAATAAAAAATTCCTTCCAATATAGTGCCTGGGGAGTCCCCGTAGTCTACCTGTAAAGTTGCAGATCTGTACCATGTCTACAATCTGCTGCAGCAATAATTGCATTTATAAAGCCAAAAAAAGACATTTTCCTTGCAAGCTGCCTTTATTTTGCTCAGCAACAGCTGGGGAGCCAGTGTGAGTGATGAAGCCACAATGTAGTGCACTGGGAACAAGATTAGAGATTTTTTGGATATGGGTGCATAAAAATTGGTCTTTGGGTGTCGGTGGCTCCCTCCCCACCATAACCCTATAGAGATAATCTTGATTAAAGCAAGAATTGGCCTTGCTGTAAAAAATTGCAATGATATGCACCTGTCAAACAGGTGCAGAGAAATTGGTCTTTGGGTGTCGGTGGTGCCTTCCCACCATAACCCTATAGAGGTACTCTTGATGAAAGTAAGAATTGGCCTTGCCGTAAAAAATTGCAATGATATGCACCTGTCAAACAGGTGCAGAAAAATTGGTCTTTGGGTGTTAATTGTGTCCATGAAACCTATAATAAAAACAGTAATTTAGGTTATTCATAAGAATTATTATAAGTAGGGGATTGGCGCTGTCCAACTATGATGATAATTATGAATGAAAATTATAAGTGAAAAAAGTGTTTCCTCAACATATATATCCCAAATATTCGTGTCAAAAAAATTAAATATTATTGTGCATATAGCAAAATGTATACAACAAATTGAAGTGTATCAAGCATACATAATCCACCTATACGGTAAACTATGATAAAGTGCAGCGTGCTCCTAAAAGTGCATGCAAAAAAATGTTTTATATTCAATGGTTATATATGTGTAAAAAAGGTACCTGTATCTTCTAAAATGGCAAAAGAAACAAGATCCAACATATAAACCCAATAATGATATTCAAAGCGAACAATTATGTGGAGAATAAAACATGAAAAAATGAAACAAATAAAAAATATATATAAAAAAACCCCAACATGTGTGCTTAAAAAAATCACAATTACGGCAATCAAAACAATTCCTTAAGGAGAAGATGTGAAAAAGTTTTCTCCGCTTATGTGCATAAAAATCAAAACAAAAGATGTTGGTGTGTGAAAAAACTTATTTTATGAAAAAATAATAAATGTCCGCAAAAAAGTCCTAAAAAATATCCTTCTGGTGAAGAAAAGCGTGGTCACAGCGTTTTTTCACACACCAACATCTTTTGTTTTGATTTTTATGCACATAAGCGGAAAAAACTTTTTTCACATCTTCTCCTTAAGGAATTGCTTTGATTGTCGTAATTGTGATTTTTTAAAGCGGGGGTTCACCCACACCGCCAAAAAAAAAAAAAAAAATTAAAAGCCAGCAGCTACAAATACTGCAGCTGCTGACTTTTAATACATGGCCACTTACCTGTCCCAGGGTCCAACGATGTCGGCAGGGGACGCCGAGAACCCGCTCGGTTCTCGGCAGCTGCCGCCGCCATCCTGGGTGAGGGAATCAGGAAGTGAAGCATTGCGGCTTCACTTACCGGTTCCCTACTGCGCATGCGCGAGTCGCGCTGCGCGTCCCTAGTGGTCCCCGCTCTCTCCTGGGAGCTGTGTGTTCCCAGCAGACAGCGCGGTCGGGACGGGAAGAGGCATAGACTGTCTTTGACAGGTATCTGCACCCCCCTCCCCCCTGAAAGGTGCCAAATGTGACACCGGAGGGGGGAGGGTTCCGAAAAGCGGAAGTTCCATTTTTGTGTGGAACTCCGCTTTAAGCACACATGTTGGGGTTTTTTATATATATTTTTTATTTGTTTCATTTTTTCATGTTTTATTCTCCACATAATTGTTCGCTTTGAATATCATTATTGGGTTTATATATTGGATCTTGTTTCTTTTGCCATTTTAGAAGATACAGGTACCTTTTTTACACATATATAACCATTGAATATAAAAAAAATTTTTTGCATGCACTTTTAGGAGCACGCTGTACTTTATCGTAGTTTACCGTATAGGTGGATTATGTATGCTTGATACACTTCAATTTTTTGTATACATTTTGCTATATGCACAATAATATTTAATTTTTTTGACACGAATATTTGGGATATATATGTTGAGGAAACACTTTTTTCACTTATAATTTTCATTCATAATTATCATCATAGTTGGACAGCACCAATCCTCTACTTATAATAATTTTTCACGTTTTGGATTTCACCCTGGTGATTTTCAATATAGGGGGGCAGCAGTCTTCTTCCTAGATTTTATACTCCTGAGCGCGGAACTACTGTCATTCATTTGTCTGTCACCTTTTAACAGGTGTACCCCCCCAGTTCTGCTGCTATGGATATCTTCGGATATATGGGTAATCGGAATATTAACCTCACAGGGATATTTAGCCAGGAACAGGTTAATAACATGCAAGATATGACCAGTCTTTTTAAACAGCTCAGACATCTACTTGAAAAGCAACTGAGGGTGTGGTGGGATATCGCCACCCTTGAAACATATATTGGTGAGAATATGACACCGAGAAGACTAAGGTGGGACCTTAAACCCTAATGATAGCCTGAATGATGTTACCCTCATGGAGGAATGGTATTCCTTCTTTTCCAAATGTGAGAAGGAACTCCTTGGTAACATCATTAAAAGGAGACAATTGAAAATGAGGACGATTGAGGTTAACATCAATGAGATCAAAATATTGTTGTTACCCTTCAACAATCAGAATGACTATAAGGTCAAAGAGAGGGAACTGCAGGAACACATTAAAAAGTATGATGCAGATATTCAGGCCAAAAAACAAAAGAAATAGAAAAGGGATGTCCTAGATTACACCAACAAGAAGGTTTATAAATGGCAGATGGAAATGGGAGAAGCTAATGTTGACTTGGATGAATTATCCCTGGATGACCATTTCTCTGATGAGATCATAGAGGAGGGTACCCAGAACTTGAATACTCCACGCCGTACTGGATTTGAAAACACTACTCCCAATAGGAGAGAAGAAATCCCCAGGACCCCCATTTCTCCACCTAGGTATTCAGGAAATAGGAGGGATGAGTATTATGGAAGATCTTTGGAGACTCCTAGATATAATGTACCCACCCGCAATCGGTTCTCCCCACTTAGGTATGGGAGACAATGGGTACCCACATGGAATTCTAGGAACAGGAGAGAATACCCAGAAGAAAGGGATTTTCAACAGGGAAGACCACGAGACAGACCCCCTGGGAGATGGAATGCGAGGGTACAATACCACCCACCCAGTTCTAGAGGAACTTGGCGAGACTCGTATGGTCCCCAAAGACCTCAGAGAAGAGATCCACTGCCTGGTATGTACAGGACACAGAGGATGAATGGACAACGAGATCAATTTTCCCCACAACATCCACGCATGAATCCATAGAACGGGAGGAACACGAACTCAGAGAGGGAACCAGAATACCAATCCAGAGGTTACGAAAGAAACAGACTAGAGGGAAACGAGGAGGCAAGCAGAAAAAGAAGAAGGGAATACTAGGCCAAGGAATCTATAACCTCAGTGATGCAACCTTCACGGATGATGAAATCAGGATACTGGATTTGGGACTGAAATACGCACCAGAAAAAGGGATTGATAAATTTGAAGTATATATCGA
This sequence comes from Lithobates clamitans, assembly GCA_037952925.1. Taxonomy (NCBI): domain Eukaryota; kingdom Metazoa; phylum Chordata; class Amphibia; order Anura; family Ranidae; genus Lithobates; species Lithobates clamitans. The sequence goes on along the minus strand of JBBGZY010000605.1, from coordinate 4,723,832 downwards.
CTTACAAAAGTTCATAAGGAAAGTGAAGATAAAGAAACACTATGCTCTGAATAAAAAAGTCAATACAAATACCGTGATTGATGGCTATATACATACTGAATTGAGGAACAATTCCATCTTTAACCCCAAGGTCCCGGGGGATCAATGTATAGGCGCATTTAAACGGATGGTCGAGAACGACCTAGGTAAAATGGGCACAAGAAAATCTAGGAGTTCCCATATTTGGAAAACCATCAAAGATATCGGTAAAAGGAAAGAGGTGATAATAAGATCTGCCGACAAGGGGGGAGGTCTGGTGATCCTGAAAAAAGAGGAATATGAAGAAGAAATGAGGAACCTACTGGGAGTTGAAAACACCTATAAAAAATTGAAAAGGAACCCCAAATCACAATACCTCAAGAGCCTAAAAAGATTGGTGAAAAAAGGTGGTGAAATAGGTATTTTGAATAAAAAAGAAGCCAGATACCTGATTCCGGATTCCACAAAAAACCCTGTTATATACTACCTGCCCAAAATATACAAGCGGCTGAATAAACCACCGGGGAGACCTATCATTAGTGGACTGGATTCTCTGTTCTCGGGATTAGGAGAATATATTGATCAATTACTAAAACCACTAGTAGTAAAGGGCAAATCTTTTCTCAGGGATAGCACCCAACTCGTTAATGAGTTGAAAGCGATCACTGGAATTGAGCATTGCCTTTTGGCAACAATCGATGTCAATTCCTTGTATACAAGCATCACACAGAAGGATGGGCTAAGAGGGGTTGAGAAGGCCCTACATGAGGGTTCGGACCTCAGACAAGAACAAATACAATTTCTTTTGGAAGGTTTGGAATTGGCAATGGGGAGTAATTATTTTTGGTACCAAAGAGATTTTTGTGTACAGAAAAAGGGGGTTGCTATGGGTGCCAAGTATGCGCCAAGTGTGGCGAATTTATTTATGGACCTACTGGAAGAGCGCTACATATACAATAACAAGAGACCCGAGATAAAGTTTTACCGATGGTATATTGACGATATAATCATTTTATGGGAAGGGGATACCAACTCCTTTGGGAGGTTCTTGGACGGTCTTAATCAAAATGAATATGGGATTTTCTTTACTGGCAAGAGTGATTGGGAATCGATAGAGTACCTAGATCTACAAATTTTTAAACAGGGCGGTGAGTTGGCCACAAGAACTTATTTTAAACCCACTGATCGTAATGGGTATATACCCACCTCGAGCTGCCACCATCCGAAATGGAAAAATAACATACCCAAGGGGCAGCTCTTGAGAATACGGAGAAATTGCAGGAACATTGAGGACTACTGGAATCAGACGGACACCCTGATTAAGAAATTTACAGATAAAGGGTATGATCCAGAAGTTCTGACTAAAATAAGGAATGAGATACAAGGACTTGATCGAGACTCCTTGCTATTAGAGAGTAACAGCAAGAAAAGATCTCTAGTAGATATTTCCTTTGTTACAGGGTTTAATAACCAATATAGATCTATCAAGCATATTGTAAGAAAGTATTGGCCGATCCTAAAATCCGACACAACTCTTGGGAAATTGCTGACAAAAAAACCCTGGTTCATTTACAGGAGAGCACCCACTCTCAGAAATCACATGGTCCATAATGTTATTGATCCCACCAAGAACGTGAAACTGTTCTCCAACATGAAGGGATTTTACAGATGTCAAAAATGTCTAGCCTGCCGAGTCAGTAAAAGACAACCCAAAAAAAGAACATCTTTTAAAGCCAGGAATGGCAAGGAGTATGAGATTAGGGAGCTGGTTACCTGTAACACCACCCATGTAACCTACATTATCGAATGTCCTTGCCGGCTGCAATATGTGGGCAGGACTACCAGACCCCTTTGTGTACGGATTAGGGAACATATTAATAACATAAAGAAAGGGTTCCCCAAACACAATCTCTCCAGACACTTCGATGAACTTCACCACAGGGACCCGTCTGGCCTTATTTTCTATGGGATTGATACCATAAAAAACCACTGGAGGGGGGGTAGTAAGAGGATACTGATATCACAAAATGAAACAAGATGGATACATCGCTTGGATTGCCTTGTCCTCAGGGGTTTGAATGTAGAGATAGACCTAAACTGTTTTTTGTCCAACTTCTAGGGGTCCCCCCATTAGTCACCACCATTCCAAAAAGTTTCTTCCCATTCATCACCCCGTGATCGGGTTTTGATAACTTCAGCCTTTTTCAATTCATTTTCTCCATTTTAACTCACATGAGCACACCAGTCTTTGCACCTTATATAGATCATATTGAATCTCCCCTGAATTAACACTCCAGAATGAGGTCTTAGGCCTCTACTTTACTCCCCCAGGGAATTTTTTATTTTTTATTTCTTATTTTATTTATTTTTTATTACATATATATATATATGCTTCATTTCCCCAACACTCAAGATATCCGGTATACAGGGCCTCATCATGAATGTGATTTCCTGCTCAATATATATTTTTTATATATATATTTTTTTATATATATATTTTTTTATATATATATTTTTTTATATATATATTTTTTATACAGGCCCTTACCGTGAATGAGATTTTTGGTTGGTGATGCATAGATATTATTTTCATTATTGCCCCCAATATACATTCTTTGGCATAGATCACCTTTAATATATTCCTACATATCTATTTTTGTTTATACAACTCATTTTTTATTTAATTTTTAATGATTTTATTTTTTATTTTTTATTTCTTAATGATTTTCTTCCCCGTTTTGGTATGATTTTTCGGTATATGGTTTTATTAGGATAATTAATTGCATTTGCCGTTATATTCTTTAGTCCGGGGTTATTCCTCATTGATTACCCTCTTTAGGATTTATCATATATGCTATCTATGTTTTGTTGTGGCTTTTTGGAAAATGGAGGCCCCCAAAAATGCTATTAGGGATTAACTCCACATGATGGCGCTTGACCACTAGCAGGGACACCATGAGTTCTACATTCCGGCTTCCCATTAGAGGTCACGAGTGTGGGTTCCGAGGATTCGATTGGCTCTAGTGGCACCTCCATTCCCCTATTTAGACGTGTGGAGTACCAAGATGGCCGCGCCTCAGATGACGTCTTGATGACGAAACGTGTAAGACGTGGCCTCGTGATACGCACACGTCAGCACCTCTCTGTTCCAGCCTGTGTTACTTCCGGTTCTCGTTGTCGGGCGGTGGAACGAACGCCACACCACGCTGCCCCGCAGCTGTGAACCGGCTTTTTGGAGCACTATTGGAGCATTGTTAGCTCCAACGTTTTTATGGATTGTTTTTAATAGTTTTTTACTATGGATTCTTATCAATAAACTTTAATATCTACGGATTCACGCTATGAAGTGTTTTCTTTCCTCACTTCATATGGATGCCTTTTACTGGGGACTACATTACGCCAGAACAGGATAAAGCACCCCTGGACGGAGGATCACTTCCCGGTTCTGATATCGCAGGATTGTCTGCATATGCCCTTTACCCCTGCAGGGGTTAGGGAGTCTGCTGAGTGTAAACACAAGTGGGGGTGCAGGGAAGGACGGGATAAACGCTGTGACCACGCTTTTCTTCACCAGAAGGACATTTTTTAGGACTTTTTTGCGGACATTTATTATTTTTTTATAAAATACGTTTTTTCACACACCATCTTTTGTTTTGATTTTTATGCACATAAGCGGAAAAAACTTTTTTTCACATCTTCTCCTTAAGGAATTGCTTTGATTGTCGTAATTGTGATTTTTTTAAGCACACATGTTGGGGTTTTTTTTATATATATTTTTTATTTGTTTCATTTTTTCATGTTTTATTCTCCACATAATTGTTCGCTTTGAATATCATTATTGGGTTTATATATTGGATCTTGTTTCTTTTGCCATTTTAGAAGATACAGGTACCTTTTTTACACATATATAACCATTGAATATAAAAAATTTTTTTTGCATGCACTTTTAGGAGCACGCTGCACTTTATCGTAGTTTACCGTATAGGTGGATTATGTATGCTTGATACACTTCAATTTTTTGTATACATTTTGCTATATGCACAATAATATTTAATTTTTTTGACACGAATATTTGGGATATATTTGGGATATATATGTTGAGGAAACACTTATAATTTTCATTCATAATTATCATCATAGTTGGACAGCGCCAATCCCCTACTTATAATAATTTTTCACGTTTTGGATTTCACCCTGGTGATTTTCATTATAGGGGGCAGCAGTCTTCTTCCTAGATTTTATACTCCTGAGCGTGGAACTACTGTCATTCATAGGTGATTCATAAGGCCACACATGTAGATTGCCACCATCCCTTGATAATACATGAAATAACCTCAAAAGGTGGGATTTTATGGGCAATAAAAAATAAATACATATAGAAAATTCCACAAATAAAAATTTTAATTTATTATAGAAAAATTGTATTAAAAAAATCTCATGTTGATGAAACATAACATTATAAGAATAGCATTGTCAACATTGCACACTGTATGAATACAATTTGTAAACATTGCACATTGGCAGTTTTGGACCATGAAGTGGCAATCCTAATCTACTTGCTGTTCCCTTTACTCATGGTTTCTAACAAGGAATGCTGCAGAGAGGGATATCCAACGCATTTCAAAATTATTGTTATAAATCTTCTTCAGGGAATAATACCACTTCTGAAAAAACAACTTGTATTAGTAAAACAATAATACAAATTCATACCTATAAATGTGCATCTAATTTATCATTGAACATACACTTAAAAAACTGTGCATATTTAGCAGAGGCATTTCTCCAGAAAGCATGGGTGTCCTATCCAGGCCATTAAAGGCCTGCCCCATATGGGTGCCAGGTGTTCCTGTCCAGAAAAAAACAAATATGGATTGCCTAAAAGGCATTGAAATAAGGGTACTATGGGCTGAAAAGAAGCAAAAAAGAAAGATGATATTTTCTTCCCCGGGAAGAAAATAAGTCTCAATTCCAGGGAAAATTGCATCAGTCTGGAGTGTTATTCCCCATAAGGCTGGCCCCATACCTAACAAAAAAGATAAATGCTTACTTAAGATGTCCTATAGATCAAGGACAGCCCGGTCAAAAAGTGCCATATTGAGGTGTTCAATTGTCCAAAAGGGGTTCCAAATACTGGCAGTCTGGAAAGATTAAGCAACATGGCTCCACAATAAATTGACCAAGGAGGAATGGCGCCGATAGCGTCCCTGTTATAGTGCGCATGTGCGGGAGGAAGTGACGTGATATGTGTCATATCGCGCAACCACGTCACTATCACTTCCGCTTCTGAGCAGATGGTAATACAGATGCGAAGGCAATTCAGCATGCATCAAACAGACGTGGCCACGCATCCTCTGCACAGGCCAACATACACAACATCCGGTCCCACGGAAACAACATATGGGGATCGGAACAGAGACTGAATTGGCAATTTCAGCAAAACCCAATTGGGAAGGGGAACATCCATATCTACTAGAGAAAAAATGCCTATGCCATTACAAATTATATACAATAAACAAGTGTGATATAGACTACCTAGAGCCGTAAAGAATGTATTATATAGACAAACCCAAAAGAATGAATCATCTCATCCAGAATACACAACACATTATTTAGGGAGTCCAAACTACAGTACAAGAGAGAAGGATGAAAATGCCCTACCAGCATTCATAAATTGCCAAATCATTTGTACACAATGACATTGGATTGTGAACATAAAACAAAAGAAGAAAGAGAAAGGAAAAATTAGAAAAAGCAAAATTAAATCCACATTAGGAAGTGGAATTTATAGAGTAGGGTGGCAAAGGAGACCCATAGAAATGTATTTTTTCGCTATTGATTAATCAGTCTTTCCAGAGAAAAAAACATCCAAAAAAGGTCTATAGCTTTCACATTCATTAAGACCCGAAGGTGTGGTTGCCCTAAGAGACCTGATCCAACGCATTTCTCGTTGAAGCAGTATCTTATTCCAATCAACACCACAGGTCGGAATGTGTACTCTGTCCAGGGCAGTAAAATTTACTTTTGGCATCCTATAATTATGCTCCTTGGCCACATAGCGGCCAAGTGGCAAATAGAGGTTACCGATACTCATAGTATGCAGATGTTTGGCAACTCGTTGACGTAATTATTGTTTTGTTTTACCTACATAAAAAGCCCCGCACTGACACTGCATAAGATACACCACCCCTCGCATCTTGCAATTAGCAAAATGTTTCACCTGAACTAAATTACCATTAGGCAGGTAAAATTGTGTCCTTCTTCCAACCGTTGGGCATTGAGAGCATGACCCGCATGAAATAGACCATTTTGAAGGTGATTTGTGGATTTTTAGCAACTAAACTTCCCAGTATAGGATACGCAGTTAAAATCAATAGTATAGCGATTCCTGGGTCAGTTTCCAAGTTTTGGTGTAGTAGATTTGATGCCATCTTAAAGATCTCAACCCAAAACTGCTGCACGACTGGACAAGTCCACCAAACATAAACATGTGTACCCAAATCACCACAGCCACGAAAACACACAGGGGGGTAGCGGGGAGAGAATTTTGCAATTCTTACCGGGACCAAGTACCAACGTAGTAAAGCCTTGTAGTTAGTCTTGACTGCTGACATATTTTGGGAAGAGGATTTAGTCTCTGCCAAGATACTATGCCAATCCTCTTGTTCTAGTTGTATTCCAAGCTCCAAGGCCCATTTGGATGCATATAGCGGTAAGCTAGGAGGAGGAGAATTAAGATGTAAATAGAGTTTGGCGATAAGGCCTGGGGCATGGGTGTCAGAATTACAGATACCCTCGTAAAAAGTCAGACTGGTAAGGGAAAAATGAGTGCCTGTATATGTAGCGAGGAAGTGAGACATTTGGAGGTAACGATAGTGTTCCCGTAAAGCCAAAGAAGTCTGTTCCTGAAGAGTGGAGAAGGATTTCAAATTGAAATCTGTTGCTAAGTTCAACAATAGCATCAAGCCCTTGGACCACCACATTCGAAACAAAGTCAGATCAGAGAAACCAGGGTAAAAGGCAGGGTGACCGCAGCAAAAGATTTGAGGGCAATGAGGGGATATCAGTTTTAAGGGACATTTCAGCTTATCCCACAGGGGGAAGGAGTGTTGAGTAATTGGATTGATTATAGCCCCTCGGTCCACACGATGAATCCAAAGGATATTAGACACTGACAGTGGATGGAGATATACAGCTTTCAGGCCAACCCACAAGGGAATTTCAGTTATAGCATGATAAAATGTTATTTGGGCGAGCTGAGCCGCATGGAAATATTTGAGGAAGTAGTTGTTGTTTTTCTTTTAACATGTACAGTACATTCACATCTCTCCCGTCTGCAGAGTATCATAAAACTCATGAATTGGCTAGACTGCTAGTGATTTGATAGATCAAACAGACAATATTTAGGTTAAAAAAAATCAGTGAATAGCTGATTTTTCAAATAGATCATCATGGTTTTCAAAACTGCCTGTCTGTGTTTTTCTGAAGTACAACAAGTACAAATAGTGTTATAAATGTCATAGATCTACAATACGTACATCAAGCAAGGGCCCATTTAAAACAATCCATTCAGTTTCTACTCCACTCCACAGTATAGTTATTGGCAAATAAACTGATCTAACTAATCAAATATGAACAACTTCTGACTGGTGTGTGGTCAGCTTTAGATATCTCTTTTAAGTAGTTTTTTTTTTAGCTTTTAGATTTGTAAATATCACCACATATCAGGAGCTAGGGAGCAGGGACAGAGCAAAGGAGCAATCAAGATTTCATTCATGAATAAGTGTTATACTCCTTTAAAAATGCTTCAAGTAATAAGAAATACTTGGTAATTCTGTCAACTGACAATGCTGCCTCTGCTGCACTGAAATCGAAAGCGATGTTAACAGCCCTGCCTGAGTTCTCCTCTTCTGGACTACAAAATGTGTCTCCCAATCCTCATCTCCATAACAAGGGGGAGGTGTTCTGCAGTGCACCTAGGGATAACTCAGGCAGGGCTGGCAACACTGTCTGAACTTTCAATGCAGCAGAGGTAGCATTGTCAGATCACAACTGGTTAGGAGTTAGTTAGGAGCACACTGGATTTTTGGCATCTGTATTGCAGAAATCTACTGCATGTGTTCAGATGTATTCAGATATAAACTATAGACTGATGTGAATGTACAAAATATACGGTATATAAATATAAAAGTGCTATATAAGCACCTTAAAATAAATAAATAAATAATAAATTGAAAAAAATATGCTGTAATGTATTGTGCATGGCTTCTAAAATGTGGTAATAACTGTGTAAATGTGATAACTAATTAGACAAACAATAAAATATAATTTTGATATGTATAGGTGTTGCGAATTCCATTTCCACCTATGCCTTTTAAACTACGATACACAATTTTTTTTTTTTAGTCTGTCAAAATAACAGAAGTATTTATATACATGCACTGCTTTGAAAATAATTTTATATTTGTTATTCTTCATGTGTTATGGTCAGGAGTATAATCTCTCTTGAGTGCAAGTGGTTTTCCTGCTAATTACTTGGCACTGAATATTCACACTTTTCATCAGAGTCTGTTCTGTGTGATTTATAGCCAGTTTAATAGTGAGTTATTTCTTGTACAAAATTAGACATATTGATTTCTATACAGAGTCCAATATTCTGTAAAATGAAGTGACAACTTCACATATGAATCTCTCCCTCTGCTTGTTTGCAAATGACTCCGCACAGCAGGAGAGTCATACATCACAGAGCTAGAACTGGGGCAGCAAATAGAGAAGTGACATGTTGCATAGAAAATGTTCTGAAAGTGTATTTATGTGCCTATTATGTGTACAACTTTTTCATATCAGAGGTCTGCACATTTGTCTGTGTTTGGATGTCCAACTGAAAACCAGAAACATGGGAAATTAATAGTAAAACATTCCAACTTTCTTTCATTTATGCACTTCATCCAGTAACACTGACATTGCTCATTATATATATTTCAGGCAGTAGTGACTTTTTTGACTGTCATACATTTTCTTTATAAGTATATGTCTAGACTGTTTCTTTTCTATATAGTCTATTCCTGGAGCATGTACAGAACTGTGCATGTCTCTTAAAAGAAAAACGGGATCATTTGTGCAAGTGATAGTCACAGGATATCATGATAAAATAAATAAATTATTATTTTACTAAACAAACGGTTTCCTTGTTCATTCTAGAACCTCTACATAGAGGCTTAGGAAGCCTTTTAAACAGTTATCTGGCATGTGAGGTCAGTGACAGGCAGCTCCAGCCTCCAGCGGCCATATAAAGTCAGTAAGGGGGGGGGGTCACTCACTTAAGAGGGAATAAATACACTAAGGTAAGATGGGACGCTGATAATAAAGCCTTCCTTTATATTAGTAACCCCCCTTACCTTAGTGTATTCACTCTGCGGAAGGTGGTCTATTCCCAGAATTATTCCTTACATCAGAGTTTGTAAAATTACCACTTACAGTGGGAACTCTAAAGGCCATGATGTTAAGGGGAACTATATTGTAAAGGGGAACGCTGTGGACTCTGGTGTAAAGGGGGAGTCCGCAGCGTTCTGCTTTACATAAGAGTTCCCCCTTTCATTTTGGCCCTCAGCATTCCTCTTTACATCAGAGCTCCCCCTTTCACTGTAAGGGGGAATTCTGCAGACTCAGATATAACTGGGGAACTCTGTAGACTCTTGTGTAGCGGGGCTCTTGTGACCAGATACACCATTACATCAGAGTTCCCATTTACATCATAGTCTGCAGCATTCCCCTTTACATCAACGTCCACAGTATTCCCTTTTACATCAGGGTCCACAGCATTACCACTTATACTGTAAGGGGGAACTTTGTGGACTCTGATGTAAAGGGGAACTCTTTGATCTCTGATGTAAGTGAGAACTTTGTGGACTGTGATGTAAAGGGGAGCCCACAGACATTTACTCACTTTAATCACCTTTTGTTGCATCATCTATTCTAGCATCTGTTTCACCCCTTGATAGAGGTGTGGAGGTATGCTTTATCTCTCCTAGATGGGAGAGCTTTGTTCTGTGGACATTTCATATTAAATCCTATTGCTACACCAATACAGGTTAGGAATCTCATGATAGAACACCTCTGTTTACTGATCACCTTACAGCTTCTAACTGAGTGAGTGTTAGTTCCTCTGTGGTCAGTTGTAATTATGATAATACTGTATTTGCTCACCAGTCCACTGTCAGTCCATTCCTATCAACCACTCTTATATCCACTCTTGCCATTTGGCGACAACCATGAAGCTCTTGGAGTTCAATGTGCCAACTGGTCCCTTTCTGTGATTGGAGCCAATTCAGCTGCTGCTGTCCAAGAGTGGAAGACTCTTACTATTACTACCTAGTCAAACCACTGTGACAGTCCTGGCAACAAATGGAGCCACTTTTGAGGGTGAGGATTCCATTGTTCCATTCCATTGTTTCATTGGTATCAGAATCTCTGTTCCAAACACCTAACAATGTCAGCTTCTTCCCAAAAGACTACAGAAAACATACTAGGCCCATTTCATTGCTTCCAGATAGTGAAGACCCCACAAATTCTTGACACAATTACCCACGTTCTGACTTGGCCCTGTGTACTTGGGTAATTGTTACAGCAGGAATCCTGCCAGGAATAAGGGGTTATTATTGTAGTGGCCATAGACTGCCTGCTTCCCTCTGGAATAGTACTAGTGCTGTTGAGCAACTCCTTTTACAGTTGTCTAACATGGCTGATCATGTTTGTGGATACCAAATTTAACAGAATATGTAACTGGTTGAATGAGCTGACATGGAGTATCTTTAAAATTGCATTTACTAAACCAGTGAAAATTTTGAAAAACATAATGCAAAATGTAAATAAACTAGGTTTAAGGTGGGAAAGAACAGGTGAACTTGTGGAGGAATCCAAGGACAGAGGTCCACTTTATTGGAACTGGAGTACTCTGGTGCATGCTCTAGCTTGGCTGCTTGAATGCCTGTTTGGACAGTGCACAGCCTCTTCCTTGTTTTGCAAATCACTTGTCAAGCTACCTCTGCCTAATTAGGTGGGCCAAATCTGAGCTCCAAAGGGGAGGAAGCTAAGAAATGTATACTGCCTGGGTGTGTCCAGAAACCCAGGGAGTTGTAGAACATGGAGCGGAAGGGGCTTGCATTTGCATCTGAGCATGGTGAGTAAATAGGCATTACTCTACAAACAAATAGGAAGAATTCCATTTAGAAAAAGTTTAACAATTTTCGTCATTTTGTGTTTGTTTTTGCATGTACAACTTTATTGATAAAACTAAAGCAAATAGTAGGAGTGCACCAAGTGTGTGTTCTCAATCCCTTCTATTTCTGCCCACACATAGAATTCATTTGAGAAATGGTACATGCAAATGGCAATCACCCCAACCTATAACTGACCTTTGAGGCAAGGATCACATGGAAAGGTGATGCATGTCAAAGAACAACAAAGAAAAATTCCCAGCTCACTTACCAGCCAGCCTGCAACAAACTAAATTGTCCTGTCTAACAGTTCATGTTAAAACCAGGCGTTTAGTTTCCATACATTTGCAAATATATGTGTAAGCTGCAGAGACACTTCATGGTATCCTAGTGTACTCCAGTCCCAACTCTATAAATATTGAGAGTCTCCAAAGTTGGAGCAAATGTATCATAATAGATAGATTGAGGGCAGGTATGCCTGGAAGGGGCTCATCCCTCCTTAAAGGTACAGGGGTACACTGGACACCCAGCAATAGCACAATGGCTGTGAAGGTATCCAGTGCATTCCTTCACCAATTAACCAACAGTACGAACAAATGGCAACCACCACAACCTATAACTGGCCTTTGCAGCAAGGAGCACATGGAAAAGTGACGCATGTCAAAGTACAACAAAGAAAATTCCCCACTCACTTACCAGCCAGCCTGGACTGATGGGCAGCAATGATGATGAGCTACTGACAGTCATTACTGATGGGCACTGATTGGCATCTGTGAAGGGCACTGACAGGTGTTACTGATGGGCACTGATTGGCACTTTGATGGGCACTGATTGGCACGTTGGTGGGCACTAACTGGCACTTTGGTGCGCACTGACTGGCAGCTGATGGGCAGTTATTGGCAGATGTGGTGGGCACATTTGATGGGGCTGAGCTGATAATCAGTGTGCTGATTATAAGCGCAGACCTCCCCTCTGACAGTAGAGCCGCCGATCGGCTCTGCTGTCAGCGAGAACCAAGGAAAGCCATTTACCAGCACTTCTTGGTTACATGCTGTGATCAGCTGTGATTGATCACAGCTGATCACGTGTTAAAGAGCCTACATCATAGGCTCTTTACCACGATCGGAGTTACGGTGTGTCAGAGTGACACACCACACCACCGATCGCTGGACTACCCACCCCCACGGGCACGCTATCGCGGCTTATCCTGCTGGACATCACATGATGTCCAGCCAGGATAACTTAATCACTTTTCACACGTCATTCTGTTATATGGGGGGGCGGGAAGTGGTTAAAAGGTACAAGAGCACACTGGACACCCAGAAATAGCACAATGGCAGCTAAGGTATCCAGTCTGCCCCCTCACCAATTAACCAACAGTGCAAACAAGTAGCAACCCCCCAACCTATAACTGGCCTTTGCAGCAAGGAGTACAAGAAAGGAGTTCATGGAATTAATTTGAGAAATGTCATCATGGAAATATGGTTTAGTAATTTGCATCCCGACTGAATAATAGAATTGCACCATGACAGCATGAGTAATGAGAGCTGATTGGCTTTCAACAGTCATTCAGAGCCAGGCATAGCACAACCCCATTACACTTTAATTTTGTTGTGTCAATAACTTCAAGACAAAATCAAAATACATAATTTGCTAATGCATAAAAATGAATTGGTTGTTAGGTTACACAAAATGCTTAAAAACAATTAAAATGCAAAAAGCTTATGTCTAATCTCCCATGTAAGCAGACTTCACTGACTTTCCATAAAGTAATTGTAAAAGACAAGACGGGTGTAGACAAGAATTAAAAAGTGGATTAACTTTACATCTGAATTATTTTAATTCATTTTGGAACATGGTGCTTAGCACAATGTAGCCACTAGAGAGTAAATCAGTCTGATGTTATTCTCTTCAGATCATCTGCTGCTTCCTCAGCTGAAGCTAAATGTGAGGAACAGCCGAGCATCTGGATACAGTTCAGTACTGCAGTGTGCAATTAAAGGAGAAGCCCAGTCAGGCCAAAAATAGTAGTTAAGATAGAGTATTTATGTCCATTTTTTGGCCTACAAAATTGGCTATATTGAAGAGTAAAAATCAGCAACCAGCAGCCGTTGAGCTCCAACAGCAATAATCTGCTACATTTCCTGAGTTTGTAGTTACATTACAGTCTTGCAACAGTATTCTGAACATCTACAACTAGCACAGTGAATCAACATTTAAAAGCAAAAATGGACAATTGTCTCTCATAGACATTTTCAACATTTTGCACAGTTTTTTTTGACGATCACCCAAACTGATATTTTGGTCTTGACTTGAATCCAAGAAGCCAGTGGGTAGGTTATATTGCACCTTCTCTTATATTTATCAATAGGGCATATCAGGTGGCTATAAGAGTTTGTATATGTGCTTTATGCATTTGTGCTACCTATCTCTGAGGGCTCCAATGTATTCCAATAATCACAAAATATAGAAAAAGGATAAGGCTCTACCTTGTCAGTTGTTCAATGTCAGTCCCAATCACTCAAAATGTACTATAGGTGTCCATCCAACTTGCTACTAGTGTACATAAATTATAGTATAGATATTAAACTGTAAGCTCCTTTGAGAGTATGGCCTATTATTATAAATAATATTTTAATTATGTTTTTTATGGAAATTCAGTGACTGGGTTTCCCAGTAGAGGTTTGTTTTTTTTCTATATAATTGAACAATGTGAAAGGATCGCTCTCTTGTAGCTGTATACCCAATTTGACTGTTTTTACTGCATTACAGAGAGTATAATGAGGATGAAATGTCATCACTTGGCTTTCTACTGACTATAGCAGTTGGCCTTATTTTGGAACTTCTCATCTCATTCCATCACTGAAATTCAGTTATCACCTACCAACTTCAACATTTTAACAGAGAAAGGAAGACTTCACGAGGCCTATGTGGATTACCTCAGTGTGCTTTTCTTACCTTAATGTGTGGCAGATATATTAAGTAGGTCTTTTATCAGTTCACCAGGCACAAGACAAGAACCTTACTTTTTTCCTTTTTAGGTAGCAAGAAAATTGGTAATTTCTTCTCAGCTTAACCACTTGCTTACCGGGCACTTAAACTCCCCTCCTATCCAGACCAATTTTCAGCTTTCAGCGCTGACGCACTTTGAATGACAATTGCGCGGTCATGCAACACTGTACTCAAATGAAATTTTTATCATTTTTTCCCCACAAATAGAGCTTTCTTTTGGTGGCATTTGATCACCTCTGCGGTTTTTATTTTTTGTTAAAAAAATTTAAAAAGACCTAATTTTTTTGAAAAAAAAATTATTTTTTTTTATATTTTGTTATAAAAATTTTTAAAAGGGTAATTTTTCTCCTTCATTGATGTACGCTGATGAGGCATCACCAATGGACACTGACAGGTGACAGTGATGGGCACTGATGGGTGGCAGTGATGGGCACTGATTGGTGACAATAATGGGCACTGATCTTGTACACTGCTAGGTGGCACTGATTGGCACCACTGGTGGGCATTGTTAGGTGGCAATGGTGGGCATTGATAGGTGGCACTTGTAGGCATTGATAGGTGGCACTTATGGGCATTGATACGTGGCACTGGTGGGCACTGTGGGCACTGTGATGTGGCAATGTCATGTTGCACTGTCAGTGGGTACTGTTGGCACAATTGAGGCACATATGAGGCATTATTGCCTCCTCCTCTTCGGGACCGATGTCCCTTGCTGCTGAGCCGGTGATCGGCTTTTTTTTCTCCTCGCACTGTCAGCGCGAGGAGAAAAAAAAACGATCACAGAGCTTTTGTTTTGATCATGTGATCAGCTGTCATTGGCTGACAGCTGATCACATGGTAAGGGGCCGGGATCGGCCCCTTACACAGATCGGTGATCACCCGAGTCTCAGTGACTCGTGATCACAGCGCGCTCCACGCGCGCCCTGTAGGGCGCTCGCAGGGCACGTGCACAGGGGAGGCCGTCATATGACGGCCTCCCGGGAATTCAGGTCCGCGCTGTAGCCGTCATTCGGCTATAGCGCGGATGCCAAGCGGTTAAAGGATAGCTTCACCTTTGTAAAAAAAAAAATAACAAATGCTAATTTTTTTGCAGCAAAAAAAATGTGCATTTATTATTTTTTATCTGTGAACCTGCAAATGCAAGCTGTGTTGTCAGCTTGAAACTTGCACTGGCAGGCAGTTACACAATGACAAGAAGACTCAGTGAACTACCTAGAGCAATCAACAGAGCCCTGGTGGTTCATTAAGAACTACAGGCCAACAGCCGCAAAGGCTGTCAGTACTTGTACTTTTCACATTCACAGAAGTCTGTGAATGAATTACGCAGCCAAGTGGGGAGCCCCACATCGCCCCATTTTTTAAAAATTGTGACAGCGAGCAAAGGGAGAAGATCCCCTGCTTGCTGTCAAAATGCGGGATTGAGGGTTGTGGGGGCTGCTGCATCTGTGATGTGTTACACCCAGAATATAAGTGTAACATATACCATGTTACAAAAGGTGATTTTTTTCTTTTAAAGGATAATTTCACCTTTACAAAAAAATAAATAATAATAATAATAAATGCACATTTTTTTTGCAGGCCTGTAAAGCATTGCACCTACAATCAGTAGATCATAGATGTAATGCCAGGCTCCTGCAGACTGTCTGTACTATAGCTGTCTGCCCCTGCCTCTGTTATAGGCAGGTAGGTACTGAATGACTTAGAGCTCAAAGAACTACCTAGAGCGCTCATCATAGCCCTAGTAGTTCATTGAGAACTACAAGCTGTCAGTCAAAAAGGCTGTATAATAAAAAAATTATTTAACCACTTCAGCCCCGGAAGATTTGGCTGCTCAATGATTAGGCCATTTTTTGCAATTCGGCACTGCGTCGCTTTAACTGACAATTGCGCGGTCGTGCAACGCTGTACCCAAACAAAAGTTACATCCTTCTATTCCCACAAATAGAGTTTTCTTTTGATGGTATTTGATCATCTCTGCGGTTTTTATTTTTTGCGCTATAAACAAAATAAGAGAGACAAGTTTATAAAAAAACATAATATTTTGTAATTTTTGCTATAATAAATATAGCCGATTTTTTTTTTAAAAAAGCTATTTTTTTCCTAAGTTTAGGCCAATATGTATTCTTCTACATATTTTTGGTAATATAAATCACAAAAAGCGTATATTGATTGGTTTGCGCAAAAGTTATAATGTCTACAAAATAGGGGATAGATTTATGGCATTTTCATTATTTTTTTTTACTAGTAATGGCAGCAATCTGCGCTTTTTATCGGGACTGCGACATTATGGCATTCATTGATCAGTGCTATAAAAATGCACCAATTACTGTGTAAATGTAACTGGCGTTAACACTAGGGGGCGATCAAGGGGTTAACCATGTTCCCTGACTGTGTGTTCTAACTGTGGGGGAGGGGACTGACTACAGGTGATGACAGATCGTGGTTCCTAGCTATTAGGAACTCACGATCTGCCACTCCTCTCCTCACAGAACAGGGTATTGTGTGTTTACACGCACACGTCCCTGTTCTGCCTCTCGTGCCCACGATCGGGACCACCGGCCAAGAGCATCGGCACCCCAGCAATGCAGCGGGAGTGCCTGCTGTGCCACTTAAAGGAGTCGATGTACAGCTACGTCCTCACAGGTGACAGTTCTTTTATAACTGAGGGCGGGGCCACACAGTGATGTTCCCGGGTGACCCCACCCCCTCTGATGCACAGGGACTTCTCTATGGATTTCTTGGGGCCCAGTTACGTAACAGGTGGCCCTGCCTCCCTCTGATGCCATGGGGAAACCATTGGGAAGTCCCCATGCATCAGAGGGGGGTGGGGTCACCTAGGTATGTCACTGTGTGGCTCGTCCTCAGTTACAAAAATAATCACCTGCGAGGATACGTCATACAGCGGGTGCCTCCCATGGAGGCGGGTCGGTCGCGGCTTTGTTTTTTTTTCTTTTTCAGTCCATCGGCGAAGCGAGAGAAGAAGACTTTGCGGGACATTTTGTTGTCCCAAGTTGTGTCTTGTCTTTTGTACCATTTTGACACTTTTTTGTGAAATGGTAGGAGTACATTTGTACTCGGTTACCATTTCACACAGGGGAGGAGGCCGGGATCTGGGGGTCCCCTTGTGAAAGGGGGCTTCCAGATTCCGATAAGCCCCCCGCCCGCAGACCCCCACAACCACCGGGCAAGGGTTGTACTTTTTGCTATAATAACCGGCATGCCAGTTCAGGCATTGGACTGTCGTGTGGTCGTCTCACTCCTCAGCTGCTTTTTGCCATCTCCATGACCCCACGGCCTCCCTTTGGGATTGCTCCTCCAGTGGTCTAACACAACTTGCTGTTAACTTAATACTTTTGAGGTGTTCTTCGTGGATACTTGATGTCCCCTTATGCATCAGCAGATGATCAAGGGGTGAGGGGTTTCTCGAATCCAAGGTGACATTCTTCAGTGGTAGTACGCCCTCTGTGTTCAGTCTTGGTGTTGGTCCTGTGTGTCCCCTGATGTGAAGCTCTGGCCCACGAATCCGATCCCTGGTGGCAAACTATTTATCCCCAATTTTTTCTGAAGCTGGATGCTACCCTGATGTTGGCTTAAAAGTGATACGACAAACATATACTTATACCATCAGCCCCTGAAGAAGAGGTCTAACTACTTATAACCTTGAAACGCGTCGGGCTTCCTGTCCCAGCTCATTGCTTGGACAGTCATGTATGGTGTTTCTCTATTAATGTTGTATCAGATTTACATATATTTTGTATGCTAACATTCGATTTCATTTGCATCCATCTCGTTTAACACTGTCATGTTTTCATAATAAATTTATATTTTTGAATTAAACATTGCTTAAAGACTCCTGCCTTTCAAAGTCCCACAAGAGGAAAAATCTTTGCTTTTTGTTAAAATCCATACCAGACCTGAAGGGTCTGGTATGGATTTTGAGGGGGACCCCTACGCCATTTAAAAAAATAAAATTGGCGCAGGGTTCCCCTTAATATCCATATCAGACCTGAAGGGCCTGGTATGGAATTTGGGGGGACCCCCACGTAATTTTTTTTTAAATTTTGGTTCGGGGTTCCCCTTAATACACATACCAGACCCAAAGGGCCTGGTAATGGACTGGGGGGATCCCATGTCCTTTTTTTCAATGACCTTTATCTGTATTGCTGTACCTGACAATTTATTATAGCCGCGAGTACTTTTAAATGTGCCACTTTACAGGCAAACAATAGACACCCCCAGGTAAGAAATTTAAAGAAATATTTCACTTTTATTGTTTCAGTTTCAGCATTAAAATCACTTCTCCCAGGTCCCAGGTCCCCAAACACTTTTTATGACAATAACTTGCATATTAACCCATAAAATTAGCACTTTTGATTTTTCAAGTTCGTGTCCCAAAGACTTTAATGGTGTTCGCATGTTCGAACAAATTTTTTGCCTGTTCGCATGTTCTGCTGTGAACCAAACCGGGGGGTGTTCGGCCCATCCCTTTTTATGACATGCTTGTATAGAAAATCATCATATACGCAAAAAGAATCCCGTGAAGTGGTATCAGGAGAATAGTTCAGGTTTTCTTATAGGTGATTAAAAAGTTCTTTAAATGTGTACACCACACACCAAGGCTTGTCACCATGTGGGAAGAAACTCACCCCTTTGAGGTTACACTCACCAAAAATCTGATAAAATCAAGCCTCCCAAGTATAACTTTTTGTTGTCACTTCCCAGGAAATTCCACTGACTCTCAACCAGGATCATGTGAGAAAATAGAAGAAATCACATAGACTAATCCCGTTTTTGACACTTTTGAAGCAAAAATAGAGGCCCCCTTACAGGTTATACGTACAAGATAAAAGAATAAAACAGGCTATTAATCCAAACCATAGCATATGTCGCTAATCACCTGTATCAGGGAGACATCAGCGTCCAAACGGACGCCTCACTTCATTGCTTCCTGGTTCCTCCAGCTGACGGTGACATGCAAACGTCACTTCGGCTGTCGTGGAGATCACACACCTGATGTGTTTTGTCACTTCCGACTTCGACTGATGACGCCCTCAGTCGAAGTCAGAAGTGACGAAACGCATCAGTGGTGTGATCTCCACGACAGCCGGAATCTGAAATAGTGCAATAAAAGTGCTATTCACTTGGATCAAGTTAGTATGCTAGAATCACAATTTGCATAACATTAATACAGTGACATATATGAAAAATAATAAAGTGCTGTAGTGCTGTGCATATACAGTATGTGATGTCCCATTAATATATCACATCAAACAGTGCAACAAACTCATAAATAAATAAAGTTCATAAATAGTTGATTCTTATTGCGGTGATCCAAATGTGTTGGTGTGTTCACACACTGGTGTTCCCCCCAGGTAATGAACGCTCACCTCAGAGTGTGTAACCTCACATTTAAGTTCAGTCAAAACACGTCTGTAAACCACCTCTGGGTTCTGTGAAAGCTGTAGAATCCTGGGCTGCCACATAACGTAGTCTCCATATATATGTGGGATAACAGAAAAGACTGGATAATGTGATAATGTTTTGGTATATAAAAAATGTATTAAACACAAACCCCAGTCCGGGGTACTCACATGTACTCGGTGCTTCAGTGCGCCACTCTATAGAAGATACATATACGCTGGAATCATGTGAGATATGCCTCCTTGAGCAAACCAGCTGCCTCCAGTACCGTCCTGTCCCCTCCCCAACACGTGTCGATATAGGGGTGTATTAATATATATATACAGTCTAGTATATGTATATATAATCTGCATTCAGTGTAGTCTATATATACAGTGCATTCGATGGTGTACAGTTTCTATTACACTTCAGGCGGTGTATACAGTATATAATACAGTGTGTACAGTTTTTAATACACTTCAGGCGGTGTACGCAGTATATAATACAGTGCAGCCAGTGTACAGTTTCTAATACAGTGCAGGCGGTGTAAACAGTATGTAATACAGTGTAGTGAGGTGTTAAAAAAATAAAAACCCCATCATGTCTGGAAGGCCACCAAGCAGAGGCAGATGCTCACAGGCCACTAAAAGAGGATACCTCTGTGTCTACAGTGAACAGTGGTGGTCATGGACATGATGCATCAATACAGTGCAGCCGTTGTACAGTTTCTAATACACTTCTGGTGGCGTACACAGTATATAATACAGTGCAGCCATTGTACAGTTGCTAATACAGTGCAGGCGGTGTACACAGTATCTAATACATTGTGTACAGTTTCTAATACAGTCAGGCAGTGTATTAATATATATATATATATATATATATATATACATACACAGTCTAATATATATATATATATATATATATATACTCTGCATTCAGTGTAGCCTATATATACAGTGCATTCAGTGGTGTATAGTTTTGAATACACTTCAGGCGGTTTACACAGCATATAATACAAGTGTAGTGTGGTGTTGCAAAACAAAAAATACATCATGTCCGGAAGGCCACCAAGGAGAGGCAGACACTCATAGACCACTAAAAGAGAGCAAGCAGTCTCTTTGTCTACAGTCAACAGTGTTGGTCGTGGACATGGTGCATCCTCTGCAGGTGGCCATGGGGCACGCTTGTCCTTTTTTTCTGCTACTGACCATGTTATTGAGCCACAACATGCAGAAGAGTTGCTGGAGTGGATAACAAAGCTGTCCTCATCCTCCTCAACCTCTGTCACCCAGGCTCATAGTAGTTTGCCTTCCAATACAGCTGCCAAAGTGGCCTATTCCACCTGCTCCTTGTCCACAGTTACTCCTTCTATAGCCCCACCATCATGCACGGAGGAGTCCCTAGAATTATTCGACCATGGTTTTGGTTACATGCTTCTGGAGGATGCGCAGCAATTTAAAGGCCCCGATGTTGGATCCCAGGTTGAGGAAGGGAGTAACATGAGCCTAGAGAGAACAAGCCACAGAAGGACAAGAAACTGGCAGTTATGTTCGCCCAGCTGCAGCATACAGCCAAGTTTGCTCTAGTGACAAGGAGGGAGGGGATGATGAGGTCACTGGCTGTACTTGGGTGCCTGAGAGAAGAGAGGAGGAAAGTGAGGAGGAGAAGGAGGAGGCACAATTCTGCAGGTACAGGGCAATGCTGACTCTCCGCTGACTTTAAAAAGTTCCTTGGTGTGGGCTTTTGTTGACACGTGTACAGCAGATCTCACCATTGCTGTTTGCAACCTATGTCTGAAGCGGATCAAGCGTGGCCAGAACAGCAGACGCTTGAGCACTACATGCTTGACCAGACATATTATGACCTGCCATGCAGTCCGTTGGCAACAGCACCTGAAAGACCCACATCCACAGAAAAAGGTGGACTTCTCCTTGCTCCTCATCTGGGATCTTAAACCTTACTATACTCCAGTCCTCTCAAAAACCTGCACTGAGAGGAATGAAGGTATAGTAATAGGTGCCACAAGCACTTGCAGCCAATCTGCTAGCAGTACACCACCAGTTCATTTCAGCAGGCAAAT
Organism: Lithobates clamitans; assembly: GCA_037952925.1. Lineage (NCBI taxonomy): Eukaryota > Metazoa > Chordata > Amphibia > Anura > Ranidae > Lithobates > Lithobates clamitans. Next base: position 4,702,106 of record JBBGZY010000605.1, on the reverse strand, counting down.
ATCACTATCCCAGTTGCTGAACCGTAAAAAGAAATTCTGTCCCAACCATCCACATGCTCAGCATCTAAATGTTAGCTTGTCCAAATTGCTACCACTGCAACTTCTGCCTTTTCAGCTGGTAAACTCTGCCCTCTTTTGTGAATTTGTGAAATGTGCTGTACCACAGTGGCAGGTTCCAAAACACCATTTCTTTTCATGTGAGGCCATTCCGGCTCTCTAGCGTCATGTAGAAGGCAATGTTTTGGCATTGTTGGACAGGGAGGTCAGCAGCAAGGTTTATATTACTACTGACTCATGGTCCAGCAGGCATGGGCAGGGACGTTACCTTTCCTTCACGGCGAACTGGGTAACTCTGCTGGCAGCTGGGAAGGATAAAGGACAGGGTTCAGTGTTGTTTGAACTCGTTTCACCACTACGCCTCCAAAAAGCTGGTGGTGATTCTGCCACAGCTCTCTGCTCCACCCTCTCCTCTTCTTCTTCCTCTGTGGCCTCTTCTGCAGAAATTTCCTCCGTAAGCGTTCAAGGGGCTATGCAAGCACTCAGGCTAAAAGATGCAAGGCTCAGAGGTGGTTGACGTGATGGCAGCTTGAGCCAGGAATGGTTCGTATGCGACAATGGCACCAACCTTCTCTCCGCCCTCCGACAGGGACACTTGACCCTTGTTCCATGTTTGGCACACGTCCTGAATTTGGTGATGCAGCAGTTCTTGACTAGGTACCCAGGCTTAAAAGATCTCCTGAGGCAGGCCAGAAAAGTCTGTGGTCATTGCCTCTGGTCATACAATGCCAGTGCTTGGCTGGCTGACATTCAACAGGAATGCAACCTGCCCACCAACCGCCTCATTTGTGACATGCCCACCAGGTAGAACTTAACATTGGCAATACTGCAGTGGCTGCACACACAGCAGAGGGCCATCAATGAGTACCTGTGCAAGTATGGCACCAGGACAGGGTCAGGGGAGCTTGGCTTCTTTTTTCCATGCCAGTGGCTACTTATCAACGATGCATGCACTGTCCTTTCACCATTTGAGGAAGCCACAAGGATGGTGAGCAGTGAGAATGCATGCATCAGTGAAACTGTCCCTCTAGTCTTCCTGCTGGAGCACATGCTTCGTGGAATCATGGATAGGGCACTTGAGGCAGAACAGCGGGAGGAAGAGAAGGACTTCCTTTTCTCTCAAGGCCCCCTTTATGCAGATAACATTCCTGCAGGGCCATCAAACACACAGAAAGAAGAGGAGTAGGATTGTGTCAGCATGGATGTAGAGGATAACACTCAGCGGCAGTCTTCAAGGGAAGGTATAAGTTCCCAGAAACCCAAGAAGTTGTACGTGGCTGGGAGGAGGTCGTTCTGGATAATGTCATCCTTAGTGACCCAGAGGACTCAGAATCAAATGCCTCTGCAAACTTATGCTGCATGGCCTCCCTGATTCTGCAAAGCCTGCAAAAGGACCCTAGTATTTGTGGTATCAAGGAGAGAGATCATTACTGGCTTGCAACCCTTCCCGATCCATGTTACAAGGGTAAAGTTGCAGAACTCAGCCTACCATCGCAGAGGGAGCAGAGGATGAAACAACTTCAGGAGGCCTTGAGGAAAGGTTTGTGTAATGCATTTCCAGACCCTGGGAGGTTGCCATTTCCTGGTGCTGGACAATGTGTTTCTGAGGCTTCGTTCGGTCAGAGGAAGAGCGGTGGAGAAGGCGGCCGCCTCACTGATGCCTTTAAACAATTTCCAGTCCTCAGTGCCAAGGTCTGATATGTTCAAGCAACCATCGCCAGCGTCTGCATTATATGGTGTAGGAATATCTAGGGGCAAGAGTAGACTTGGAGACTTTTCCAACAGAGTATCCACTGGATCACTGGGTCTTGAGGATGGATCATTGTCCAGAACCTGCTCAATATGCAATTGAGCTACTAGCCTGTCCTGCATCCAGCGTGCTTTCTGAACGCACATTCAGTGCTGCTTGAGGGTTTGTAATGGATCAAAGAGTGCGCCTGTCCACAGACTCAGTTGATAGGCTCACACTTATAAAAATGAATCAGTCCTGGATCATCGGCTAGCCTCTGATACTGATGTAACTGATAGAATTTGCAATGGATCTGGGATCCCTTCAATACTGCCTATGCTGCCTATCTTATTCCTTCTGAATTTTGATGATGCTAGCTTCCAACAATATTTTTGGTTTAGGGAACCACCAACACCCAAGACCCAATGTTTCTGCCCCTGTTTAACAGGGGTATGCCATGACAATTTTTGAAACAATATTTAACAGCAGGGCCCGTTTCTACGCCCGACAAGAGTAACTCTGAGGGGTTACAATATTCTGGCACCACCAAAACCAAAGGCCCAAATTTTCTGTACCTGTTTAACAGGGGCATGAAATTACAATTTTTGAAATTATATTTTAATGCAGGGCCCGTTCCTGCACCCAACAAGAGTAACTGTGAGGGGTTATAGTGTTTTGGCACCACCAAAACCAAAGGCCCAATTTTTCTGCAGAGTATATAGTGTCCATATAGTAACTGCAGTTCAGGGTATATAGTGCAGTCAGTGTAGTATATATAATACAGTGCAGTGTACAATATATAATATAGTGTATTAAAGTGGTTAAGGGGAACCCTATGACAGAATTAAGAAAAAAATGGCATGGGTTCCCCCCAGTCCATACCAGGCCCTTTGGGTCTGGCATGGCTTTTAAGGGGAACCCCATGCCAAAATTTAAAAAAAATGGCATGCGGCCCCCCAAAATCCATACCATACCCTTATCCGAGCAAGCAGCCATGGCAGGCTAGGAAAGGGGGGATGAGTAAGCGCCCCCTTCCTGAACCATACCAGGCCGCTTTCCCTCAGCATAGGGAGGGTTCTTTAGGATCCCCCAAAGCACCTTGTCCCCATGTTGACATTGTACCCCTACCCATTCACCGAAAAAGTGTCAAAAAATTAAAGATGACAGGAGACAGTTTTTGACAATTCCTTTATTAAAAAAAAGTGTCCCACGATGTCCATCCATCTTCAATCATGGCACCAACAGACCCGAAAAAAAAAGCTCCGCCTCTATGGGAGGCATGCCGCTGACTGCTGTCTCTTGGCTGTGACAGCTGTTATATAAGCAAGGGCTGGGCCACCCACTGACGTAGCCGGGTGACCCATCCCCTTTTGACATCACGTGACATCAGGGGGGACAGGGTCACCCATTTACATCACTAGGTGGCCCCGCCCTTGCCTATATAACAGCTGTCACAACCAAGAGACGGGAGTTGGCGGGAAGCCTCACATCGAGGTAGAGCTTCTTTTCTTTTTCTATAAATCGGTCCATCGGGCACCATGATTGAAGATGGAAGGACATCGCAGGACACTTTTTTTTAATAAAGGAATTGTCAAAAAGTGTCTCCTGTCGTTTTTACTTTTTTGACACTTTTTTGGTGGATAGGTAGGGGTACAATGTACCCCATACCCATTCACATGGGGGGGCGGGATCTGAGGGACCCCTTGTTAAATGAAAGCCTTTAAAATTAACACTTTTGATTTTTCACGTTCATGTACTATAGACTTTAACAGTGTTTGCAGGTTAGCACAAATTCTTTGTCTGTTCGCATGTTCTGGTGTGAACCGAACCGGGGGGTGTTCGGCTCATCCCAACTTAGAACTGCAGGCTTTTCCAGAACATCCTGCTTGCTGTCTTTTTTGCTCACCACAGACTGGTCATTCCAGAGAAAAACTAAAGTGTATTTACACTTTTGCAATCAAATTTTAGAAAATCTTATGATTAGTTTGTTATGTGTTCTCATTCATATAGTCTAGAAAAAATGTTTTTAAAGTAATATTTCTTACCTTTTACATGTTTCTCAGCAGTAGACCGCATGGCTGATTGCAAGTATTTCTTAACAATATCAGAGTGATTCTGTCTTAAAAGAAGACAACAGCACTCTGCGCTGCGCTTGCTAGATCCTGGGGAAAGATCTCATTCATAGATCTCAATCAAGCCGACAAAAGTGTAGCAAGTAATATTAGTAAAAAAAGTTACATTTACAAAGCTTATGCACTCACAGACATTGCTGGTGTTAAGCATTGAAACGAGCTCCATGTAAAAGTTATCAGTTCCGAATCCAGTCCACACCAGAACTACTGACAGGAGCACAGTGAAGCTGGGGCAGAATTCAAAGCAAGCAAGCCGTCAAGGGGGACTCGATCTGTCAAGGAGCTGTCAGGTAGCTGCCAACTATCCAGGGTGCTGAGACCAATAAGAATGCATTTCAGAGGCTAAACTTTGCCTCATCAGAGCTTGTTTCAATGCTTAACACCAGCAATGTCTGTGAGTGCATAAGCCTTTTATTTTAGCTTTTTTTACTAATAAAACTTGCAACACTCTTAGCGGCTTGGCGCCTTTCTACCTATCCCTTAATTCTGTCTCAAAAGACAGATCATAGCTGGCCATAGCAGAATGAAAAAGCATCTGCTTCAGCAGAGGCTGGCTGAATTTCGACCCATCTTTGGTCATTCTAGCTCAAGATCTACTAATTGGCTTCTCTCAATTGAGAATGTTGGAACCTTCTTCATTGATCAGCACTGCATACAGTGTATTCTGACAGCGGAGGAGTCCCCACTGTCAGAATACAATAGTGCAGCAGTGAGAATTTCTCTATCCACCTTGAATGTGTGAATGGGGTAATTTGTTCCTTTTTTTTCTTTTTTGGTGCAGCCCACTGGCTGAATAAAAAAAAATCTAACCATGGCCAGCTTAAGTTTTCTTTCATTAACATACAATGCAGTAAGCAAATGTCTAAAACATTAACCCTGTATTAGGACAGATAGTGTTTAAATGTAGTTTACAAATGATAACCACATCTGAACGCGCAATACAGGCAGGGTTAGGTTTGGCAAACACAGCTCTCCAGCCCCTTCATAAACAAAGAGAACTATGTAGGATTTTACTATGCTGGTTTATCATAAAACAGGGCAAATAGCAATTATATTGTATTTTTTTAAGTTATACATTGTAAGTGAAAATATGTAACAAATATAATGTTGTTATCCCAATTTGACTACAAATCTTCTCCCACAAAATTACACTGTGTAGGGAGGAGGTAAAAAAGCAGGAGTAGTATGGCGCTGCCCTTATGGAGACAAAAAAAAAAAATGTTTTCCTTCTTTGTAGTGAATGTATTGCCTAGTGTCCTTATAGAATTGCTTCTAAAACCTGTATGTGTTCAAAAATTGAATAAAACTGTGACTGGTGGCGAATATTTCTATTAGAAGTGAAAATACAACAACTGGTGCTCCAATTGTTCAACAAAGGTGCATTGTGACCTTTATATTAAGTAATAAAGTAGTTAAGGGTATAGATGGATATAGATACAATATCATCTATGGGAAAAGTGTTGGGAAAAAAAAAAAAAAAAAAAAAGAAAACAGGAATAGTATGGCGCTGCCCTTATGGAGACAAAAAAAAAAAATCTTTCTTTAAATTGACTTTATAATTCCTAAAGTGTGTGTGCCAAAGATGAATAAATATGTGACTGGTGCCAAGTCCTTACTGTTAAAGGTACAGTTGCAACGTAAGGTGCTTCAATTATTCAAGAAAAGTGCATAGTGCAGCATCACTAAAGTGACCAGTGTTAAATCATACAAATCCATACAACATTGTGCAAAATATCCATCATAAATAGTGACTCTTGTGCTGTGACCAGTATTTAGTTGGATAGGAAAAGTTCCGTTTATGAAAAAACAAGTTCTTTTTGGAGTATTTTGTAGTGTTCAATCTTTGAGGGTCAAATATCTGTAGGAAAGCTTCTTATCCAGGTGCTGGTTTCTTTAATTAGTGCCTTGTCTGCATGCTCTGACAATGCTTGCACTCACCGGATTCTCCTTTCCCCTGCAGGGGTATGTGCGGTCACAGTGTCTGCCACTGTGCAGCAATCAAGGATATCCCCCAAACTACACTTGCGTATTGTGGTGTAGTAATTACATGTAAAGGAAAGAAGGTATGCCCATCGCGTAAAACCATAGGAGAACTTTTATTAAAACTTAATAGACAAATGTACTCACATTTCAAATGAACAAATCAAGCATGCCAAAAGTTAGCGAATTCCCTTTGTTAGAGGTGCTGCAAGACGTTCGTAATCCGCCCTACGCACGTTTCGTCGTCAGACTTCTACTGGGGCGTTCATCCTGCTGCACCTCCTGAGTTTAAACGCCCCAGTAGAAGTCTGACGACGAAACGTGCGTAGGGCGGATTACGAACGTCTTGCAGCACCTCTAACAAAGGGAATTCGCTAACTTTTGGCATGCTTGATTTGTTCATTTGAAATGTGAGTACATTTGTCTATTAAGTTTTAATAAAAGTTCTCCTATGGTTTTACGCGATGGGCATACCTTCTTTCCTTTACATGTAATTACTACACCACAATACGCAAGTAAAGTTTGGGGGATATCCTTGATTGCTGCACAGTGGCAGACACTGTGACCGCGCAAACCCTGCAGGGGAAAGGAGAATCCGGTGAGTGCAAGCATTGTCAGAGCATGCAGACAAGGCACTAATTAAAGAAACCAGCACCTGGATAAGAAGCTTTCCTACAGATATTTGACCCTCAAAGATTGAACACTACAAAATACTCCAAAAAGAACTTGTTTTTTCATAAACGGAACTTTTCCTATCCAACTAAATACTGGTCACAGCACAAGAGTCACTATTTATGATGGATATTTTGCACAATGTTGTATGGATTTGTATGATTTAACACTGGTCACTTTAGTGATGCTGTACTATGCACTTTTCTTGAATAATTGAAGCACCTTATGTTGCAACTGTACCTTTAACAGTAAGGACTTGGCACCAGTCACATATTTATTCATCTTTGGCACACACACTTTAGGAATTATAAAGTCAATTTAAAGAAAGATTTTTTTTTTTTTGTCTCCATAAGGGCAGCGCCATACTATTCCTGTTTTCTTTTTTTTTTTTTTTTCCAACACTTTTCCCATAGATGATATTGTATCTATATCCATATATACCCTTAACTACTTTATTACTTAATTTAAAGGGCACAATGCACCTTTGTTGAACAATTGGAGCACCAGTTGTTGTATTTTCACTTCTAATAGAAATATTCGCCACCAGTCACAGTTTTATTCAATTTTTGAACACATACAGGTTTTAGAAGCAATTCTATAAGGACACTAGGCAATACATTCACTACAAAGAAGGAAAACATTTTTTTTTTTTTTTTGTCTCCATAAGGGCAGCGCCATACTACTCCTGCTTTTTTACAATTTTCTAATACTTTCCACTTAGGTGGTATTGTATGTGTAGAGGCAGCAGCCATATCCACAACTAAAACATTCAATTCATTGCGCGGATTTACCCCATACACCTACTAGGGAGGAGGTAAACCCAAACTATGATGCTGCCCCCCCATAGGGGGTCTACAATATATATATATATATATATATATATATATATATATATGTGTGTGTGTGTGTTTGTAAGCGTGTCGGGACCCCATGGGGCAAAGGACCAAGCTATACCGCAGATGGACACCGGCGGCAAAAAGCGTCCTGAGGCGATTCAGTTCGCATAGGTAGCGCTATACAAGTCATTCATTCATTCATTCATATATATATATATATATATATATATAAGTATGTGTGTTTGTGTTAGTACATTGTGCTCCTGCAGGATTTTTAGCCTGGTAGAGAGAATCACCGCTCCAGGTGAGTTAGATCAAAGTAAAAGGCATCTCCTTCAGTCTAGAAGTCCAGGTGTTGGCAATGCTGTAGCAGTTAGACATCAAAGAAATACTGGACAGCCGCACTACAAAAATATTTGCCTTTATTCAATAAAGTGTCATCCAAAATACAGGTCACAGCAAAGTGGAACAAACTTATGCGTTTCGCACTACACAGAGTGCTTAGTCATAGCTGATTTTTAGCCTGTTCATACGATAGCAGGAGTGGTGGCACACAGTTGTTCCTGGTGGATAATAGAGATGCTTGTTATTGTAACTGTGTTGTAAAATCTGCCCAAGTTCAGACATTTTTTAGTCCATTTTTTTAATAAATGTTTTTATATATAAAAAAATTTTTTATGTACAGTATAAAAATACAATATAATGTTAGAATGTGTGATGCAATACATTAGTTTCTGTGCTTTGGTGTTTTCATGATTTTTCCTAGCCTAACAAAGTCTAAAATTTACCAGACTACTCGGCCATGTATTGACACTTTGACATGACAGTTTTCCTAATCTGCACCATAAAATGGTTAGCATTGTACCTTTTTCAAGAGATACCTTAGCTGGAAGTATATGCCATGATTGCAACTGAGAGAATAAGCAGTTTAAATCCCATCCTTTTGTGAGAAACAAGTTCATTGTAATGTGCAATTGATCACTGGCACTGCTGTAATTTCCTCCATAGGTCCTAGCATACATTTTTCAAGGTTTCTTGTCAAGTCATTAACAATGAAAAGCAAACCAACAAAAGCAGTGCTGTGATCAACCCTTGCTGTCAAAAGTAACTGTTTCTATTACTTGGTTTGTACCAGGTCATAGCAAATTATTGCAGGGGAAGCAATGCTATTTACCAGCAAGCCATTACGGTTGCCATCTGTCCAGCTTTTAAGGTCTATAGTGCCATTTTTACATTAAAATCGTAGCCTGCTGACAAAGGAAAATGAGACACAGGAATAGCTGAAAAACATTTGACGTTCTGAAAGACTGCCAAAGTTGTTGCCCTTGATTGTCAGCTGTGTACTGTTCTCCGTCAATTTTATTCCAAGCACCATTGCAAAGTTGACAGGGAATGTCATGAAGATCAGAGCATAATCAAAATATGATTGTACGTGTTTCCAGCAGTCTCATTTAGAGTTGAGGCAGTAAAGTTGGTGTGGGAGCCTGGAAACCACTGAATGCATTTTTGTCCTCTGAGCTGGTGATGAATTGACTACAAGTCATATCACAGGAAGAAATTATTTTTCTGCTCTGTTTTTTCATTGATCCTCTGCTTAGCTGGCTTACAACCAATATAGCAATTTAATTGGTTACAATAAAGAATAGTATTGACTGAATATTACATAGCAAGAACAAGACAAAGACTTTATAATGGATATACAGTAGTAACTTATTGTTTATATTACAATTTCTTACTTGATTCTGAAAATCTCCTTTGTGACAGAGAGGATGCCACACAGCCCACATGTGCACCATGTAAACCCACGTAGCCATATTAGGTCAATGATGTCACAAGCATCCCCACCCCTTTGTGATGTGCAGCTAGAGGGAAGGGAATGCCCTGATCACAGCTGATTGGGCAGCAGCAGGTAGAATTGAAAACTTCCTTCTGTGTTTGGTCCAAGCCCAAGTTTAGACCAGATCCAAGCTCATTGTAAATGGTCACTTTGCCATATAAGTTCTCTTCAGCAGATCAGAATATTACACTGCAGTTCCCAACCATAAAAAAGGTAGTAAGAAGGGCTCCTACCCTGAGTATTCATTAAAGAAAGTTATGCTGGCCATACCTATACGAAAAATCGTCCGAAATTCAGTCTTTTAGACCGTTCATTTTTCAGCCAGTTAATGAGCACAAAATCAATAATCGTGACGTTTTTGAGCCGAAAAAATGAAGGACAAGTTTGGAAATTTTCTGCCGAAAGAACAATAAATTGAAAGGTTAATGTGTTTCCAGTCCAAACTGTTTTCACTAGGTATATATAAAAAACAAGCAAAAAATTGATTCATTTCTGTCCACTGAACGATTTATCAGACATTACATGAAGACACCATCGTTTGCTCCCACGGCCTAATGTTCGTCTTTCGAAAATGGGTACAGCTGATTTTTCGAATAGTTTATGGCCAGCATTAGATAAGTGAATTTCATTTAAAGATATTCTGTAACATTATTCCTTACATGGCCTGGAGGCATCTATAAGGCATCCAGTTCACATGCAAATGTACCTGCATAGCATCATTGTTTGATGTGATTGTCCCAGAACTAATGTATTGGAGACTATTGCTAAAGTTTTAAGCCACACACTACAGTTTTTTTCATGACAGCTCCGTTCCGAGCCGCTGTACTAACCATGCGAGGTTAGTCCAGTGACCTCCCCTGCTAAGCTGTTGTGTTCTGACAGGGGGACGGCCCTTGGACTGCCATTGGTTGAGAGCATTTATCGGGAGTTGGTCAGCTGCCGGTTTTCCAGCATGCACATCCTGTCAGACAGGCCAACATACACATGAGCAGAATGTCAGACTTTTTTTAGAACTGGCAAATGTCTCCTGATGTTCTGCCCGTGTTTTCAGAGCTTAAAGGGGTTGTAAAGGTTAATTTAAAAAAAATAACAAACATGTTATATTTACCTGCCGGGGGAAGGGTTTTGCACAGAGCAGCACTGATCCTTCTCTGCTGGGGTGCCCCACCGGTTTGCCTGGCTCCTCCCCTTCATCGGGTGCCCCCACGGAATGCCGCCTGCCATGGGGGCATCCGATTGACACAGACAGCGGAACTCGGCTTCACCCCCCCGCTCCTGTGTCACTGGTTTTGATTGACAGCAGCAGGAGCCAATGGCTCCCTCTGCTATCAATCTTTCCAATGAGGAGAGAGACAATGGCTGGAGCCACTGGGCTCGTGCACATTTCTGGATCGGGCTCAGGTAAGAAAAAGTGGGGTCTGGGGGCAGCTGAAGCAAAGAAGGTTTTTCACCTTAATGCATAGAATGACTAAAAACCTTGAGACTTTACAATCACTTTAAGGCTTCTGAGTACTTTAACCTGGAGTTCCTTTAAAAAGAACAAATTCCAGTAAAATTGGACAATTTGACATTACTGACATGTCACAGCAGACATTTTTTTTGTTTATTAAAAAAAAAAAAGCTGTACAATTTATCAAAAAAAAAACCAGAGAAATAACCTTATAGCAAGTCAAAAGATGAGAGGCTCTAGCAATGGCTGAGCTTTGTTAGAGACACCTGTGAACACCAAGCCAAGCCAAGCCAACCATTGCATTGACATCAGGATTAATATGATTGTGTTCTCTATGAGCCTGCATCTCAGTCCATAAGGTAGACACTGACCCCAGACAAGGAGAAGAAAGCAATTGAAGGCATTATCGGGGAAGGTACTATGAGGTTTGTGAGAGATAAACCATATTTACATGTGTTACATGTACAATTTACATATATAAAACATGATCTGATTCTCACTCTGGTTTAAAGAGGTTAAAAACAAAAACAAAATTGTGCAGCCTACCAAACCTCAGATGTGATGGATGCGTATGTTTTTGAGGCTTTTCTCCTATATTTTCACCTGCTGATATGGCCAGTAACACACTTGTTGTCTTCCTATACACTCCATTGGTGGAGCAAGAGAGACATCTTTTCATAGCAGCAATATGAATGTGGGAAGAGAGTACTGTTAAGCTGGCTATACAACAAAATTTGGCTGTTTTAAAAGGGACCGAATGAATTTCCATTTGACTGAATGAATTTCCATTTGTGTGTGGCCATCCCTGTTTGAAAGAAGATGATCATTTGATTGACTTCTGTCGAAGAGACATGTTGGAAAACATTTCTCAATCAGCCAATGCAGCCATTTGGCTGCACACGCAGATCAGTTAAAGTTGACAGCTGCAGATGCAGCTGTTAGAATACAATCTCCCAGTGGGAGGATTCCTCCATCTACTGTACCTTGTTTGTGTGACTGGAGGAATCTATTATTTTTTTTTATTCAGCCTGCTGGCTGAATGAGAAAAAGCTAATTGTATATGGCCAGCTTTAGATGAACTAGCAGATTTAGATGAACTTTATTAACAAATTAAAGCTGAACTCTAGAAAACACTTTATATGCAGTTACAGCAACAGTTGCCTTCTTTTTTGGGATAAGGGTTTTGAATTAATGAACAAGAGCTGACCATCATAAGCACCCCTGTCAGTGGTAAATGTTTTTTTCTCAATCCACTAACTGTTCCTTTTATTGGACTGCTTGGTCTGTTAAAGGAAGTTGAAAAAAACAAACATACTGGCCAGACCACCAGGTACAAATAATGGAAGAAGAGCCTAAAAAAATAAATGCAGCCATCAAATCTAAGAACTGGTAAGCTACAATATATAACATTTTTGGGTTTAACCACTTCAGCCCCGGAAGGATTTACCCCTTTCCTGACCAGAGCACTTTTTACAATTTGGCACTGCGTCGCTTTAACTGCTAATTGCGCGGTCATGCAATGCTGTACCCAAACGAAATTTGCGTCCTTTTCTTCCCACAAATAGAGCTTTCTTTTGATGGTATTTGATCACCTCTGCCATTTATTTTTTGCACTATAAACGGAAAAAGACCGAAAATTTTGAAAAAAAATGATATTTTCTACTTTTTGTTATAAAAAAAATCCAATAAACTCAATTAGGCCAAAAAGTCATACATTTAGGCCAAAATGTATTCGGCCACATGTCTTTGGTAAAAAAAATGTCAATAAGCGTATATTTATTGGTTTGCGCAAAAGTTATAGCGTCTACAAACTAGGGTACATTTTCTGGAATTTACACGGCTTTTAGTTTATGACTGCCTATGTTGTTTCTTGAGGTGCTAAAATGGCAGGGCAGTACAAAACCCCCCCAAATGACCCCATTTTGGAAAGTAGACACCCCAAGGAAATTGCTGAGAGGCATGTTGAGCCCATTGAATATTTTTTTTTTGTCCCAAGTGATTGAATAATGACAAAAAAAAAATTTACAAAAAGTTGTCACTAAATGATATATTGCTCACACAGGCCATGGGCGTATGTGGAATTGCACCCCAAAATACATTCAGCTGCTTCTCCTGAGTACGGGGATACCACATGTGTGGGACTTTTTGGGAGCCTAGCCGCGTACGGGGCCCGAAAACCAAGCACCGCCTTCAGGATTTCTAAGGACATACATTTTTGATTTCACTCCTCACTGCCTATCACAGTTTTGAAGGCCATAAAATGCCAAGATGGCACAAAACCCCCCAAATGACCCCATTTTGGAAAGTAGACACCCCAAGCTATTTGCTGAGAGGCATGGTGAGTATTTTGCAGCTCTCATTTGTTTTTGAAATCGAAGAAAGACCAGAATTTTTTTTTTTTTCTTTTCAATTTTCAAAACTTTGTGACAAAAAGTGAGGTCTGCAAAATACTCACTATACCTCTCAGCAAATAGCTTGGGGTGTCTACTTTCCAAAATGGGGTCATTTGGGGGGGTTTTGTGCCACCTGGGCATTCCATGGCCTCCGAAACTGTGATAGGCAGTGAAGAGTGAAATCAAAAATTTACGCCCTTAGAAAGCCTGAAGGCGGTGCTTGGTTTTCGGGGTCCCGTGCGTGGCTAGGCTCCCAAAAAGTCCCACACATGCGGTATCCCCATACTCAGGAGAAGCAACAGAATGTATTTTGGGGTGTAATTTCACATATCCCCATGGCATGTTTAAGCAATATATCATTTAGTGACAACTTTGTGCAAAAAAAAAAAAAAAAAATTGTCTCTTTCCTGCAACTTGTGTCACAATATAAAATATTCCATGGACTCAACATGCCTCTCAGCAAATAGCTTGGGGTGTCTACTTTCCAAAATGGGTCATTTGGGGGGGGTTTTGAACTGTCCTGGCATTTTATGCACAACATTTAGAAGCTTATGTCACACATCACCCACTCTTCTAACCACTTGAAGACAAAGCCCTTTCTGACACTTTTTGATTACATTAAAAAATATTTTTTTTTTGCAAGAAAATTACTTTGAACCCCCAAACATTATATATTTTTTTTAAAGCAAATGCCCTACAGATTAAAATGGTGGGTGTTTCATTTTTTTTTTCACACAGTATTTGCACAGTGATTTTTCAAACGCATTTTTTGTGGAAAAAACACACTTTTTTAAATTTTAAAGCACTAAAACACACTATATTGCCCAAATGTTTGATGAAATAAAAAAGATGATCTTAGGCTGAGTACATGGATACCAAACATGACATGCTTTAAAATTGCGCACAAACGTGCAGTGGCAACAAAATTAATACATTTTTAAAAGCCTTTAAAAGCCTTTACAGGTTACCACTTTAGATTTACAGAGGAGGTCTACTGCTAAAATTACTGCCCTCGATCTGACGTTTGCGGTGACACCTCACATGCATGGTGCAATTGCTGTTTACATTTGACGCCAGACCGACGCTTGCGTTCGCCTTAGCGCGAGAGCAGGAGGGACAAGGGTGCTTTTTTTTTTTTTTCTTTATTATTTTTTTGCTTTTTTATCCTATTTTTAAACTGTTCCTTTCATTTTTTTTTTTTTATTTTAAATCATTTTTATTGTTATCTCAGGGAATGTAAATATCCCCTATGATAGCAATAGGTAGTGACAGGTACTCTTTTTTTGAAAAATTTGGGGTCTATTAGACCCTAGATCTCTCCTCTGACCTCAAAGCATCTGACCACACCAAGATCGGTTTGGTAAAATGCTTCCCCAATTTCCCAATGGTGCGGTTTACATCCGGCGAAATCTAAGTCATAAAATGCTCATAGCTTCCGGTTTCTTAGGTCATAGAGATGTTTGGAGCCACTCTGGTCTCTGATCAGCTCTATGGTCAGCTGGCTGAATCACCGGCTGCATTCTCAGGTTCCTTGTTGAGACAGGAGAGCCAGAGAAAAACACAGAAGACGGTGGGGGGGGCATTCTCTCCCACTGCTTGTAAAAGCAGTCTAGAGGCTAATTAGCCGCTAGGATTGCTTTTACATGAAAGCCGACCGCTGGCTGAAAAGAATGATACCAAGATGATACCTAAACCTGCAGGCATCATTCTGGTATAACCACTCAAAGTCGTGAATGGCGTACCTGAAGACAAAAAAATGGTTAACAATAAAGCACAGTAAACAGTAAAGTATAAAAAATTGCATACCTGAAAAGCAAACATAATAAAACATAATAACAATAAAACATTGCAGAATAGAACACAGTAAAAAAGAGCAGAACAATAGAGAGAGAATAGAGAGAGAGAGAGAACAATAAAAGGACAACTATTTTTTTTAATTTTTGTTTGTGGTTTTTTTTTTTTTTTACACTTTTTTTGTAACTAACTTTTATAACTGTAATCGGTTCCAGGTTCGGGTCTCTCAAAATGCGATGGCATCTTGGGAGACCCTGTGAAAGTGTGCCTAGTCTGTGCAATGCTGTACCCTACGCTAATACTCAACTAGTGAATGGTAGCGTTCAAAACATTCACCAATGCAAAGACCAGGATTGTCAGGACAGGAGGGACAATAATAGCGGGTGTCACGTCTATATCCGCGCTTGCTGCAGACACGACATTTTTTTTGGGGGGGGTTCGTTGGGTAGGGGTACTCGGGAGGACATAAAAATGCCTCTCATGCAGCCGACTGCATTTTGTTGGGGATGTGAATGGGGGAATTACGGGCGCAGCAGAAGTGGTGGGTTCCCAATTAGGATTGGCGAATGCAGCAGGAAGGACACTATGGGCACGACGGGCCTGTGTTTGTCTTCTTGGTGGCAGCGGGACACTACTTGTGCTTGCCACCTCACCAGCTTGAACTGCACTTATGGGACTCGCCACGTCACCAAGTGTTACTGCAGTGCTGGTTTGACTACGACCGGGGTGTACTAGGCCGCTGGTGCTTGCCAGTTCACCAAAACGCTACCAAAAAAACTGTTAGCAATCGCAGGGATGAGGCCTGACTCTGTGAACGCTGCAGTCATGCGTTTAGTGTTTGGTAAGTGTCAGTGATCGATCGATACTGCACTTGAGTGGGCTGGGCTGGGCCGGGTGGAGGGGCAAAACGCAGGTGCTAGCAGGTATCTGGGCTGATCCCGCTAACACTGCGTTTTTGGGAACCCTAAACTGCTGGGGACGCTAGTATAGATCTGATCGGATCAGATATTGATGCGTTCAGATACTATACCACTAAGGGAGGTGTACGGTGCGTGCGTGGGTGTTAGCGGTACTGGCGCTAATCTGACGCTGCCTGGGGCAGGTGCTTGCCAGTTCACCAAAACGCTACCAAGAAAACTGTTAGCGATTGCAGGGATCAGGCCTGACTCCGCTAATGCTGCAGTTATGCGTTTAGTGTTTTGTAAGTGACAGTGATCGATCGATACTGCACTTGGGTGGGCTGGGCTGGGCCGGGCGGAGGGGCAAAATGCAGGTGCTAGCAGGTATCTGGGCTGATCCCACTAACACTGCGTTTTTGGGAACCCTAAACTGCTGGGGACGCTAGTATAGATCTGATCGGATCAGATATTGATGCGTTCAGATACTATACCACTAAGGGAGGTGTATGGTGCATGCGTGGGTGTTAGCGGTACTGGCGCTAATCTGACGCTGCCTGGGGCGACGCATATCACCGCCGGGCGATCAGGGGGCTAAACCTTTATTAGGTAATAAACGGCGGGTGCCCTGACACTATAAAAAATAAACGAACTAACCAGCGTCACCTGTAACGGTTATACGGTGATCAGTGGTGAAAGGGTTAACTAGGGGGCAAGCAAGGGGTTAAAACATTTATTAGGTAGTATATGGGGGTCCCTGTCACTATAAAACGCTGACGGCGAACCTAAATATTTACGTCCCTAACTAGCGGAACCAGTGACACTAATACAGCGATCAGAAAAATGATCGCTTAGTGACACTGGTGACAGGGGGTGATCAAGGGGTTAAAACTTTATTGGGGGGTTAGGGGGGTACTCTAGACCTACAGGGGGCTAACACTAACTGCCCTACCACTTCTAACTGTCACAAACTGACACCAATGCAGTAATCAGGAAAAAAAAAAAACTGCTTGGTGTCAGTTTGTGACGGGGGGGGGTGATTGGGGGGTGATCAGGGGTGCGATCGGGGGGGGATCGGGGGTGTTTAGTGTGCCTGGCATGTTCTACTGTGTTGTGTAGTGTTGTGCACTCACTCACATGTCGTCTCTCCTCGGCGACGGAACGGAAACTGCTGAGCCGAGGAGAGATGACATCACATCCTCTGCCTCTGTGTACTATACAGAGGCAGGGGATGTTTCTCATTGGCTGGGAGCGTTGAGATCGTGGCCCCCCCCTCGCGATCGCTCCCAGCCAATGAGAAACATCCCCTGCCTCTGTATAGTACACAGAGGCAGAGGATGTGATGTCAACCAAATGCCGACCGCCGCTGGCACCGGGGGGGGGTCCGATGGGACCCCCCGCCCACGAGAAGGCAATCACGTACCAGGTACGTGATTTTGCCTGCCCGTGCCGCTCTGTTCACGTATATAGGCGTCAGGCGGTCGGCAAGTGGTTAATACAACTTGAAGTGTAGCATCGAAGCAGCTGATTTATCATGATTTGAAAAGCATAACTATACATTTGAACTTTTATACTTTATTGTTATTTTCCTCTTATTTTTATCAGTCATTGTATATACAATGGGGACGGAAAGTATTCAGACCTCCTTAAATTATTCACTCTTTTGCCTCGTATACACAGTCGGATTTTCCTACAGAAAATGTGCGATCAGGGCTTGTTGTTGGAAATTCCGACCGTTTGTGGGCTCCACCGGACTTTTTCCATCGGAATTTCCGACACACAAAGTTTGAGAGCAGGCTATAAAATTTTCCGACAACAAAATCCGATCGCGCCAATTCCGACTGTGTGTGGACAATTCCGACGCACAAAGTGCCACGCATGCTCAGAAGAAATTCTGAGCCGGAACTGCTCGGTCTGGTAAAATTAGCGTTCTAAATGGATATAGCACTTTTGTCACGCTGCAATGTTTTAAATTGTTTAATGCAGCGCACTCTCGTCTTCTTTATAATGCTAGAAGAATGAAGTTGTTTTTCTGCTCATATTCACACAGAGTTCTCCCAGACTTCTTTCTTTATTATTTCTTTTGATTTCATCAATATAATATTTGTATTTGTCACATTTGACTCAAAAATTTTAATTTTTTTTTTGGTTAGTATTTTTTCAAGCCTGATCTTTTTTTTTTTGAACTCCAGAATATTTTTGTGTGTGTTTTGTGTGTCAAGTTACCACAACACCATTATTATCTTGTATTATTTAATCTCAAGGAGATTGCTTGGTGTTGGTGTCTCTTGTTAATTTCGCATTATATTTTTGAAATGTACCTGCCTCCTCACAAACTGTCCTTTTATAAGTAAAACACACATAGGCAAGTATAATTGAAACCAAAATTTATTAAGAGCTCATAACCAAACAAAGAGGGAGGCAACGCTGGAGTAACAGCAGAAATTGGCGAAGCCTTTGGCCCCCAGGGCAGACATCAATTATTTCCAGCAAAAATTGGTATCCTGAGGAGTCCATATATAAGGGAGTTCAAGAATTCCAGAAGTCCAAGAGATCATGAACAGCAGCAGATGACATGTATGTCCCCAGGCTGTGGTTATACAAGAGCCTGCATCTTTTGTCAGACTAGACTGAACCCAGGTCATCACTCTCTGGTCTTCTTTCCACGCTTCCTTCCATGCTGTGTCTGGGGTGGTGGAGTTGTGGCAGGAGGAGTATGACCTGGAGGAGGATGGTCCAACTCACACAGGTGGGTATTGGGTGTGATTTCACCCCTCATCCCCTTAGTTAAGGCTTTATAAAGAAGGTCCTCACACATGAGGCGTTGGCCCTCCTGCATGCCATGCAGTTTTGTTGCAGCCATGCAGGCAAAGGCCTCTTCAGGAGTGGGGAAGGCTCTGAGGGATGCAGAAGCCTCCTGAATCAGCCTGAGTGCTGAATCCTGCACATTACTCCCCTTCCTGAGTCTTTTGTTTGGAAGGCGGAGGGGAGGGACCTGCGATTCTGTCAGGCTCCTACTGGACCCGGCCTTCTCCTGGCTGCCACTTATCCCCGCCTCCTCCTGGCTGCCACTAACCCCCGCCTCCTCCTGGCTGCCACATTCTACAGCCTCCTCCTGTGTGCCACATTCCACAGCCTCCTCCTGGCTGAGGTCTTCCTGTGTATGAAAAAGGGACATGGTTTTAGATTTGTCTTCATCAATCACACACAATTTTCATCTCACGACTGTTGCAAATTGAATGTTAACAAATATAACAGACTATCATTCTGAGCCCAGCATTTTTCATTCTTGTCCCAATTATTTGTGCCCACTACTGTCTATTGATATGTAAAACACTTTATTAAATCACCAATTAGTGAGCAATAATAACATCTAGTAAACATCATTTATTTATTGACCAGAAATCTGTAGAAGAATGCTATACCTGGCTCCAGCTGGGCTCCTCCACTTCTTCCTGGCTGGAAGTCCCAGGTTGGACATCGGAAGCCTCAGCTGGGGTGGAAGATAGGGTGGAAGGAAGAGTGGAAGGAAGAGTGGAAGGAAGAGTGGAGAGGGATTCCCTGACTTTAGTGTGGTCTGACAGAAATCGCAGTCTCTCATAGTACCACAGCCTGGGGACATAAATGTCATCTGCTGCAGCTCCTGATCTCTGGCAATCCGTGACCTTCTTGCGCTCCCTAAGATAAGTTCTCCTCAGGCCACCAATTTTGGCTTTTAAATAGGGGATGGTTGCTGTGGAGACCACTGGCTTCACCAACTCCAGCAGTTTCTCCAGCGCTGCCTGCCTCTTCTGTTTATTATTGTATTGGGGGTGTTTGATCTGCCACAGACAAGGCAGCTCCCTGTATTTGTCTATGAACAGGGGGAGGAAGTTGTGATCATTGAAGCCATCCATTTTATCTGCAATACACAAAACAAACCCTAATGTCAGGCTAAAGTCTCCTAATCTCGTCCCAATATAGGCCTCAATCTAGAATCAGTATAGGCCCAAGTTTAAATGTTACCTTCGTTATCACAATCAGCGTTTCCAAAACTCCTTCCTTCGCTCACAGATCATACATACTACACACGCGTGTTACGCTTTATATATACTGCACATGTGTGAAACTCTGCCCGCCCCTGACGTTCTTTCTAGTCTATTCCCTGCCCCTTCTCGTTCAGCGCTGGGGAAAGAGCACATGGCGGAGACACAGCAGGTAAGTGCTAATTACAGCAACGAGGAGGAGGAAAGCCCGGAGCCAGAAACGTTGCGATCCCGGAGGAGATGATTTAAGGCCTCAAATATGTCCTTTGGGGAGATGTTGGAGATGGTCGACATCCTCAAGAGGACCGACTATGATGGGAAGTATGGACCTTACCCCAACCCCAATGTCAGAAAGGCCAAGATCATGGTGAAAGTTGTCAAGAGTCTGCACCGGAATTTTGGGGTACGGCGATTGAAAGATCAAGTGGTGGTTGGACCTCAAATTAAGGGAGCACGAGCAGTACAGAAGGATCAGGAGAGTGCTGCAAAAGTAAGTAGTTGTCCTGTGTTCCTATTTGTTATTTTTATTACGTTTGTGCTGCTCCATGTGCTTTTCTTTACTGTTGTACAGTTTAAAATGGCAACTTTCATGTTCATGGGCACATTGTTCGTTCGTCAGAAACATTGTTCGTTCGGCCTAGAAAACACCATTGTTTTGGCCATATGCATTTGAATACATTTTTGCTAGCCTACTTCTCTTAAAATAATTTTGGTGTCTAGATGGGTTTGTAACTAGAATGTAATGCAAAGTAGATTCTGTGTAAGGAGAGGACACTCAGCAGCTGTTTACACATCTGGACGCTGGAGCACTAGTGTGGGACACCAGAACACCCTTTTTATTAGGGGGCCCACACAGGTGCTCCAGTGTATACTATAGGGGTGTCTCCATCTGTGAAGATTGTACAAAAGAGGTAAGTATTCTAGCTTGACAAAGTGAAAAAAATATTTCTTCATCTTGGAACTCTGCCAAAGCAGACAATTGTACCCCACTTCCAAGCAATGTTTCAGATTCCTATTTCTGCCATCAAATATCTGTGTGCTAAGTATACTTATTTTTTTAACATAGGGGAGAAAAGACTCGGAGGACACCACTCATCCGAGGAGACAACGGACCCCCCACCTCATGAGGAAGTGGAAATCCCCCAAAGCCAACAGGAGGAGGAGGAAGGAGACGTGGTGGAAATTGTCACCACAACAGGTGAGTGTCTGCGACCACAGGCTCAGGTAAGAGATGGATGCCGGCAGATTTCTAATACATGGTGTGTTTTTGTTTTTTTGTTTTTAGGTGATCGTGATGTTGTGGATCCAGGTCATTTCACCAGTGAGAGTGCCCAGATCATGATCGGGGAGATCATGGGGTGTAATAGGGACTTGGAAAACATCCAGAAAAACATCAATGATGTAAAAACAAAATGAAGAACATCATTGATGTTTTAGGGAGAGTTTAAAACACCTCCAAATCCCTGACTTTTTTTACGTTTTTTGAATGGAAAAATGTTTCCGATTTTTTGACATATTCTCGAAAAGCCAAATTTTGAAGATGCACACAGTGGGGGTTATTTTCGAAAGGCAATTCCACTTTGCACTACAAGTGCACAGCAAGTGCACTTGAAAGTGCAGTCACTGTAAATCCGAGGGGGACATGCAAGGAAAATAAAAAACAGTATTTTAGCTTGCACATGATTGGATGATAAAATCAGCAGAGCTTCCCCTCATTTCAGATCTACCCCTCAGATTTACAGCAACTGCATTTCCAAGTGCACTTGTAGTGCACTTGTAGTGCAAAGTGGATTTGCCTTTCGTAAATAACCCCCTGTGTGTCAACATGTGTTATCTGCCATCACGGGAGATCAATGTAGGCATTTTGGGGGTGCAACCCCTTCCTTAATAATAAAGTAGCTGAGAGGAAGGGGTTGCACCCCCAAAACACGTACCTTGATCCCCCGTGATGGCAGCTAGCACATGTTGACATTTGGTAATTTGTATGCATCTTCAAAATTTGGCTTTTCCAGGGGGGACTTCACCCCATCTGAATGCAATATCAAACACAGTTTATAAATACTCATGTCTGATATTGCCTTCAATTTCTACAAAAGTTAAACTTTGTAAGTTCCAGATTTGTGTATTTCTTGTTGGTTTTAAACATGCCTGTTTTACCTTAAAAAGACATTTCTACTTTTATTAATGTTACCCAAAAAATTGTTATACAACAAACATGTTGGTTTGTTTTAAAAACCTTTGATAAATGCACATGTGATTGTGCTTGTATTAAAAAGATTGATAATCAACAATGTGTGGATTATTGTTTCAAAGCTCCCAAACTTTTGTTGTGGTAAAATTGGTGTTTTCTGTGACAATGGGGCTTATTTCCTAAGTGCAAATCCACTTTGGACTACAAGTGCAGTTTCAGTGCAGTCTCAAGTGCACTTGTAGTGCAAGTGTCTTTGCCTTTAGTAAATAACACCCAACAGTGCTATCTAATGTTACACAATCACGCCATTTTCAGGACTACCCACATTTCAGTCATGGTCAGCTAAAAGAAACACAAGCAGTAAATGTCAGCAAACATTGTAGTAGTTAATTTTTTTTTTTTAATTCTCTAGCATATTGATGCCCCCCTACCCGCAAAGTATTCAAGGTATCTTAGATGGACCTCGCGCGCACTCAGGGGGGGCAAGCCAGGGCAGCTAGCTTCAAGCGCCGTCAGGGTTGGTTCATTTTCAGGAATTCCGGCCTCAGGCCCAACTGAGGCAGCATAGTTGGCAGAATTTCTCCTTAAAAAGTTGTGAAGAACACAACACGCCAGGATGATGTGATTCAGTTTATACTCCGCCATGTGTATGGGTGTAATAAATAGGCGGAACCGGCTGGCCATGATTCCAAACGTGTTCTCCACCACTCTTCTGGCTCTGGCCAGCCGGTAATTAAAAACCCTTTAGTCCGGGGTAAGGGGCCATGATTCCAAACGTGTTCTCCACCACTCTTCTGGCTCTGGCCAGCCGGTAATTAAAAACCCTTTAGTCCGGGGTAAGGGCCCTCATCGGGAATGGCCGCATAAGATGGTCCCCCAGCGCAAATGCTTCATCCACAACAAAGACAAATGGGACTCCTTCCACATTGTCTTCTGTAGGTGGCAAGCCCAAGCTACCATTCTAGAGACGGCTGTAGAACTGCGTCTGGGTGATGACTCCACCATCTGACATCCGCCCATTCTTCCCCACGTCCACATACAGGAACTCATAAGTAGCCGACACCACTGCCAACATCACAATACTATTGAACCCCTTATAATTATAATAGTATGACCCCGAGTTGGGTGGTGGGACGATGTGGACGTGTTTCCCATCAATTGTCCCTCCACAGTTAGGAAAGTCCCACCGCTGGTCAAAGTGGGAGGCCACAGTCTGCCATTCCTGTGGGTTGGAAGGAAACTGTGGAGTCAAACAAGAAAAATAAATTAATCATTTTGCACATAAACATGGAAAGCAGATTAGACACAAACATTCTTGGCCAACATCAGTATAACATTTTTTTTAGGGACTATTTAAAGACAAAGTTATAAGGTCCACCTATCAGATTCATCCTCCCCCCCTCTCATGAGCCATTTGTTAAATTTTATGGGGGGGAGATGTTTTGGACAGGTAACCCTCTCCACTTTATTGAGAGATGAATGCCTAAATAATGTGTCTTACCTTGGTCAGCCCCTCCTTACTTACACTATTGGCAGCCCATTGGACAGGTAAGAAGTGTCATAATACAAAGATATAAATACACACTGTACACATTTTAGCACATTTTTACATTCTGCTATTACCTATCAAGATAATAATAGGATACCAAAAAGTTAAACAGTACCATTTAAAAGTATTCGGGCAGGCCCTTGCACTACATGCTTTGGGGAATTCATCCATAAATCTGACCACAAAATAGGTGGTTATAGTGTGTATGGGTTTGGCAAAGTCAGCAGATAGAGGATTGGTATCAGCTGAGTTAGCAGTTGGGGGGAGAGAGGGTTCCAAATGATTTTGGGACACCAAAAAAAAGCCTCTGGCACTCTGCCAGAATTTTAAGCACAAATCACATTTTTACACATTTTAGGGGGTAAAGCACTACTATGGAGCTGACAAAATACATTGTTAAGTGACTACATGAGGTGAATATAGGCCCAGGAGAGCATGCTGGGGAGGTAAGTGAAAGCAAATATGCATGAAGGACAAAACTAAATTAGTTAAAAATCCAGCATGCATGAGGACAAAGGGGACATTCACAGCATATTACAATCACGGTAATTAGGGAATGAGGAAAGAAATACAATACATTAGCAAACATTCTATAAAATAAAATAAAATAAAATGTGATGTTAAAGGATAAAAATCTTACCTTAATATACTCCTTCTGCAGGACCTGGATGATGGCAGAACAGGTCTCTGGCATAATGATCCCCAGAGCCTGGGGGGAGATGCCTGTCGAGAACTTAAGGTCCTGCAGGCTTCTCCCCGTCGCCAAGTACCGCAGGGTGGCGACGAGCCTCTGCTCCGGAGTGATGGCTTGCCTCATGCAGGTATTCTGCCTGCTAATATAGGGGGTCAGCAAAGCCAACAAATGGTGAAATACGGGGTCCGTCATCTCACGGATCTCACGGAGCAAAGGCATATGACAGAACTGGTCACGCTGGAGCAACCAATTCTTGGTCCATGAACTCCTCCCCGCCCTGTTTATGGACTGGACTTGTGTCAAGGTAAGGACCCCAACACCAAGCCCCCGCACAGCACGAACTCTATGAGGAGTATGTACATGCAACATGGCTAGAAAACGGTCGGCTGCTCAGAGCACAGTAACAGAACGCACTGAAGAACAGCAAGGCCTGTGAAGAGCGACCTGAAAATCAGTAACAAACGAACAAGAACACAATGACAAGTCAATTGTACTCGCTGCACGCACTGAAGACCAGATACAAACCCACAAGCACAAACTGAACAGCAGAAAACGATCTGAAAACCACGAGTCTGAAAAAGCGTGAATCGTCTCTCACCAAACTTTTACTAACACGAGATTAGCAAAAGGAGCCCAAAGGGTGCCGCGCTTGGTTATGAACTGCCCTTTTATAGTCTCCTCGTACGTGGTGTATGTGACCACGTTCTTGGCGATCGGAAATTCCGTCAACTTTGTGTGACCGCGTGTATGCAAAGCAAGTTTGAGCCAACATCCGTCTGAAAAAATCCATGGATTTTGTTGTCGGAATGTCTGATCAATGTCCGATCATGTGTACAGGGCATTTGTTATATTGCAGCCATTTGCTAAAATCATTTAAGTTCATTTTTTTCCTCATTAATGTACACACAGCACCCCATATTGACAGAAAAACACAGAATTGTTGACATTTTTGCAGATTTATTAAAAAAGAAAAACTGAAATATCACATGGTCCTAAGTATTCAAACCCTTTGCTGTGACACTCATATATTTAACTCAGGTGCTGTCCATTTCTTCTGATTATCCTTGAGATGGTTCTACACCTTCATTTGAGTCCAGCTGTGTTTGATTATACTGATTGGACTTGATTAGAAAAGTCACACACCTGTCTATATTAGACCTTACAGCTCACAGTGTATGTCAAAGCAAATGAGAATCATAAGGTCAAAGGAACTGCCTGAAGAGCTCAGAGACAGAATTGTGGCAAGGCACAGATCTGACCAAGATTACAAAAACATTTTTGCTGTACTTAAGGTTCCTAAGAGCACAGTGGCCTCCATAATCCCTAAATAGAAGACGTTTGGGACAACCAGAACCCTTCCTAGAGCTGTCCATCCGGCCAAACTGAGCTATCGGGGGAGAAGAGCCTTGGTGAGAGAGGTAAAGAAGAACCCAAAGATCACTGTGGCTGAGCTCCAGAGATGCAGTTGGGAGATGGAAGAAAGTTGTAGAAAGTCAACCATCGCTGCAACCTTCCACCATTCGGGGCTTTATGGCAGAGTGGCCCGACGAAAGCCTCTCCTCAGCGCAAGACACATAAAAGCCCGCATAGAGTTTGCTAAAAAACACCTGAAGGACTCCAAGATGGTGAGAAATAAGATTCTCTGGTCTGATGAGACCAAGAAAGAACTTTTTGGCCTTAATTCTAAGCAGTATGTGTGGGGAAAACCAGGCACTGCTCAGCACCTGTCCAATACAGTCCCAACAGTGAAGCATGGTGGTGGCAGCATCATGCTGTGGGGGTATTTTTCAGCTGCAGGGACAGGATGACTGGTTGCAATCGAGGGAAAGATGAATGCGGCCAAGTACAGGGATATCTGGATTCTCCAGAGTGCTCAGGACCTCAGACTGGGCCGAAGGTTTACCTTCCTGCAAGACAACATCTCCATTTACCATTAAACCTGACAGAACTAGAGAGGATCTGCAAGGAGGAATGGCAGAGCATCCCCAAATCCAGGTGTGAAAAACTTGTTGCATCTTTCCCAAAAAGACTCATGGCTGTATTAGATCAAAATGGTGCTGATACAAAATACCTCGAAAAGGGTCTGAATACTTAGGACCATGTAATATTTCAGTTTTTATTTTTTAATAAATCTGCAAAAATGACAACAATTCTGTGTTTTTCTGTCAATATAGGATGCTGTGTGTACATTAATGAGGAAAAAATGAACTTAAATGATTTTAGCAATTGGCTGCAATATAACAAAGAGTGAAAAATGTAAGGGGGTCTGAATACTTTCCATCCCCACTGTATATATATTTGTATAAAGGAACACATTTATGAATTTAAATAGTCTCTGACACTACTGAATATATGAGTTTCCTAAGTTGACGTGTTGAGTAACTATAAATTTTAGATGTTTGTTACACTGTAGTTGGAGGGTCATGCTGGGATTGGCATCTACACATTCCTCTTCTGTACACAAGTACATAGCACATTTTCTTACTTCTAAATTCTTCTCCTTCAGATCTCCTGTTATGGCCGGTGGGCTTTTTGCTGTGAGTCGGAAATGGTTTTGGGAACTGGGTGGATATGATCCTGGCTTAGAAATTTGGGGAGGAGAGCAATATGAGATATCCTTTAAGGTAAGCACTTACTATTTTACATTCCTAAAATGCAACCAAAAGTGTTTTTCACATGCTTATACCTTGTTAGATTTAGGTCACTTGCCATTTATCTCATGACAGCTATATGTTGCACTGCACATCTCCTAGATGAATTCATTTCATTCTGTTAGCTGTATTTGAAAAGCTAGGAACAAAGGTCATCTGGCCTGTATTGCAGCATTAGATGAAATCCATTCAAGTCACTATTTTCTTTGACATATTTAATTTAAGAGTTTGCTGGACCCAGAAGGGATAGAGATAGTTTCTGCCTACTTTACATGACAACCTTTACACCTGCCTGGTGGACACAGAATTGTAATAGAATTCACCAAACGCACAACAGCATACACCAGACGAGGTACAGCTCACATCTAAAGGTTTGTTACAAGCTATATAAGTGCTTACCAGACATATCTTGACCCTAGCTGTATTTTCTAGGCAATGACCTAGCTTTACTTTGACTTGTTTTATCAACCATAAGCTAATTTACAATAAACAATGGCAATTCTCACAGACTTTAGCTGACATAGCTGTTGTGGGATTTTTTTCTAAGGTATTGTAACCTTATACTACATTTATGCAAGCGTATTATCAGTCATCATTTTTAATTTAAAGTGCAACATGAACAACTTTTGTGAATCCTTACTATTATATACCTGCTGAAAGAAATACGGGGGCTGCCATTTCTGTCCTTCCTTCTGAAAATGCTAGTTCCCTGGCCCTTAAGAAAGTTGAGTATTTTTAATATTTTTTACCTGCCTAGGGCATGCATGCATATCAAGAATTTGTACTTCACTCTGACTACACCTGCTATATATTTGTGTTTTTATTAATTCTTTATTTAAAATTTTATTAGAGAATAATCATCGTACAAAATACACATCTTTCAATTACATCTTAAAACTTAAAACCTTCCATATACTCTCTTACTTCTAATCCCCTACCGCTCATCTCCCCCCATCCCTCCTCCCTGCCCAATCTGTTGTCTTTATTCTAGTTCAATCCAATTCAGTCATACCCTGCACATATTTCTCTGACGTTTTGAAAACATTCCATTTCCCACAGATTGCTCTATAACTTTCGACATGACCATGCTCTCCGCTGCAAAGGTATTCCATATTACAAATGTGGTCTACCCTTTGTAGCCACTCTTTTACACTTGGTTTTGTTGTGGCCAGCCATTTTTTTGGGATGAGTCCTTTCGCTGTGTTGAGCAGGTACAGAACCAAAGTTTTCTTATATTTTTTTTGTTTTATTTGTCCCGTGAAACAGACAATTCCAGGGGTTTTGTGGAATCCTCTCTCCGGTTATCACCTTAATATATTCTAATATTTTTTTTCCAGTAATCTTTTATCCTTGGGCACTCCTACCATATGTGAATTGTTGTTCCTTTTTGTTTACAGTTCCTCCAACACTGGGAGGGCCTGTCTGGCTGGAATTTGTTAATCCTTTCTGGTGTCAAATGCCAATGCATCATACACTTATAGTTTGCCTCTATCGTACTTATATCAGATGTATAATTATACACTGCTCCGATCATTTTATACCCAAATCTTGTTCCCATTTTTCTATGAAGGGTATCGTCCTGTGTCCTTCTATTTCTGACAGTATATCATACATTTGTGATATTCCATGTTTTACGGGTGTTTTTGTATTACACAGCATTTCGATTGGGGTTAACGCTTTCTCGTCTCTAATTGGTTGAGGGATTGTGCTTACTAAGTGTTTTATTTGCAAATATTCCCATTAATTCATCCGGTGCCACCCGTGAGTCATTAATAAATCCTCTTTTGTCCTAATTTTACCGTGCATAATAATATCTTTTAATTGTGCATTTCCTAATTGTTTTCCCAACCGTCACCCATTTCCTGGAATAAAAAAAATTTGTGCCCGTTAGTGCGATTAAAGGTAAATTATATTTCCATTTTTCTTTTTGGTATAATGCATCTCATATCTTGAATACGTTTTTAGTTAACTCATGTGTGTCACTACTATGTGTTCTCATTTTCGGTGGGATCCAAATAATTTTTTGAAGTTGTGTCGTGTTTAGTGTGTCTTCCATTTTTACCCATCTCTTTTTAGTGTTTGTGTTTGCCCATTCTACTAGTCTTGCCAGTATAGTCGCCTTATAGTATCTTTTTACGTCTGGAAGTGCCAACCCTCCTTTTTCTTTTTTCCTAGTTAGGAGAGAGTTATTTACCCTGTCTTTTTTATTTTGCCATATGAATTTCAAAATTATTGCTGTTATTACTTTAAAGAAGTTTAATGGGATCTGGAACATTTGAAATTTATATATTATCTTTGGTAAAATCACTATTTTAAATATATTTATCCTCCCTATCCAAGAGATTGGTCTCCTTGAAATATTTTTTGTCTCTGTTTTAACTTCATTTAGTAGTGGAATATAATTAGCTTGATATAACTTCTCTAGGGTAGGTGTTATTTTAATACCTAAGTATGCTAATTCTTATTTTCCCCAGGTAAAGGGGAATTCCTGTTGTAGTGCTTTTTCCTAATTTTTACCTACTCCTAAATTTAATATCACTGTTTTTATAGGATTGATCTTAAAATTTGTGAGCTCGCCATACTCTTTCAGTTCTTTTGTTAGGCTGGGTAGGGGCAGTCTTGGTTTGGTCATATATAGGAGTATGTCGTCTGTGCACGCCGCCACCTTATGTTCTTCCTCTTCCACCCCGATCCCTCCTATATCCACATTATTCCATATTTTCATTAGTAATGGTTCTAGTGTGATTACATATAGGAGTGGCGAGAGCGGGCTTCCTTGCCTTGTACCGTTGAACATCTCAAAGTCAGATGACATACTCCCATTGACCACGATCCTAGCTGTTGGATGATTGTATAGATTGTTAATCCATCTCATGATTCTTGGTCCCAGTCCTATACTCCGTAGTGCATTCATCATAAATCCCTAATCTAGTTGGTCAAATGCTTTTTCAGCATCGATCGAAATAAAAAGCATTGGGGATTTACTCTTCATTAATAACATAGTTCTAATACTATTGTCCCTACTCTCCCTTCCTGGCACAAAACCAGCTTGATCTACATTAATCAGGTCCGGCATAAGGTTTTTTAACCTTGATGCCAGAATTTTTGTATATAGCTTTGTGTCTGCATTTAACAGTGCTATAGGGCGGTAGTTTGAACAAGTAGTTTGAGTGAATTCTGGAGCGCGCCAAAGATCCCGGTCCCTACACCCTTATTGTTTATTTTTATGTTTTTCCACTACCTCCAAGTCCCACCTTCCAAGGCCTCCCCTATTCCACCTCCTCTCATCCTCTCCCACTCTTAATTTCAACTGCAACTTATGGGAGCATAGGGAAGGAGAGGGAAGAGAAAAAAAAGGGGGGGAGGGGGGAAGCTCTTTTTGAGTCTGTATTGATTCTTCTTTTCATTTATGGTATTTCTTCATCTTGGCCATTTCTCGGAAAAATCTTCTGGTGTGGGAATCTCCAGTTTTCTGCAAAATTCAGGGATCTCTTTGATGAATCTCAGTCGAGCTGTATGGCCATTTATCCTCCCAATCAGACATAAGGGGATGCCCCAATTATATTGGACTTCATTTTCCTGTAGGATTACCAGTAGGGGCCTTAGAGTTCTCCTCCTTTTCAAAGTCTCCTGTGACAGGTCTTGGAACATTTGAATATTCTTCCCTTCAATCTTTATTGGCGATTTTCCCCTCAGGTTTCTCCAGATTTGATTTTTCTCCTCCCAGTTTTCAAACTGCACTATAATATCTCCTGGGTTCTCCTGTGAAATTTCTTTCAGTCTTCTTAGTCTATGTGCTCTCTCAATTTTTATTGGATGAGTTATTTCTTTATCCATCAGTGGGTTACAGATCTTCTTTATTATTTCTGTTAGATCTTCATGCTGGGAGGAGTCTGGGACACAGCGTATCCTTAGATTCTTTCTTCGATCCCTATTCTCTTGATCCTCTAGTTTATACGCTCTTTTCATGGATTTGATTTCTCCTTTTAATTTTCTTATGCTCATGCTGTTGGTTTCAGTTTTCTTTTCCACCTCTCCAACTTGTTCTAGAATGTGACCAAGATTTCTATGTAATCTCTCCATTTCGTTTTTTTAGCGACTTTTCCAGAGCGGCAAACATGGATTCAATTTTCATTTTTGTTGGTAGGGGGGCTTTGTCTTGTAGTTCCTCTTCTTCTCTTAATTCACTGTCTATATATGGTTTGTGGTCTATTCTAGATTCCGATAGTGTATCAGTCTCTGTAAGTGTTTTATTTTGGACCTTTTTCTTTTCTTACTTCTTCTCCTTACTCTCCATCTGATTATTTTTGGTAGTTTGATGTTTTTTGGGTGCTTGTTTCCCACCTGGGTGACATATTTATTCATCTGGCCCGGACTGGTGGTCATAGTCAGGCTTAAACGGGGTGATTTGGGGGTCGCTGCTCCTCTTGCCACCTTGCCCCTCATGTTTCTCTGTTATTTCCTTACTTCTCACACTCCTTCAAATATTAACCTCCCTTATTTGCCCATTATTGGATCTCAGCAGTGTATATTTTCTCTAAAATATGCGTCGGTGGGATGGTGAGTTTTTCCTTTCTTTCTCCTTCCCCCTCTCCTCTACTTCTCTTCCCTCCTTCCACCTTCTCCTCCTGCTCCTCTGCATTATTTACTTGTATGTATGTGCACGCTTAAGTTAGACAAACAGGAATCCTTTCGGTCTTATCCTGCCCCTCTCAATAGTCTTTTCAGAACTTTTTCAGAACTTTACTTCACCACTGTACTCAGATATTCATTATAGTTCTACATCATTTACTTGCCGTGATGTCTGAATTTCTATCCGTCTATCTATTTATGACAGAAATTGTCCACAGTATCTGTTTATATTTGATTATATATCTTTGTTCATATGTAGTTTAAACAGCCTGAGGTACCGTAGTGATAGAAAAAAGTGTCCCTGCACATAACACATTTTATTTTGCAATTCAGCGGCTTTTGTGGTACTTACCATACCGCACCCGCATGCACTGTAGGATCAGTTCAAATATCCATCAGCCACTTTGACTCCCTATGACTGGGAGTTATGCTGTTTTTTTTGTTTTGTTTTGTTTTTCCCCACCTCCTTCCCTCTCCTTTATCTGAATATTTGTTTTTTCCTGAGTCAAAAAGAAAAAATCACTATTTTCTGGGGCTCAACACAGAGGGGGAAGGAAAAATATTAAGGAGCGGGCACGGTGAATAAAAAAGAGAAGTAGGCACGCTATCCCCCACACTCTCTCCGCACCTATGTCCCCATGCAGACGGGCTATCTGCTGGGAAGCTGGTATGCTAGAGGCTCTGGGGGAGGGGAATCCTCTGGGGTCCGCTTGCTGGCTGGTCAGGTCTCTTGTACTCTGTCTCTGCAGGGGGAAAAACCTCACAGTCTCTGTCTCTGCAGGAGGAAATACCTCACAGTCCCACCGCTCACCCGCTCCAACGGGAGGGCTCCGACCTTAGCAGATGGCGTAACCGAGGCAAAGAGGATCTGACACAGTAGCACAGCTGGTGGGGGTGGTACGTAGGAGGAGGCCGGTCATGTGGATCGGGAGATCATTGCTTGTTCATAGGGCAGATTACGAGACCAGGATCTCCAGCTACACGCTCAGGTTAAAACACGCGCCATTACTAGACTCCTACCTCCATTACCATTGAGCAAATGAGGGTTGATGGTGATTCTATATATTTCTTGCAGGTCAGTGACTCAAAATACCAAAGTGAGAAATTGCTAGGTAGATAGCTTTTTCAGATTGGACCCAGCAAAGGTAGCCTTCATATTCTTTCAGCACAGTTTTCCTTTAAAGCTGAACTTCAACCATACATTTGGCCTTGCACAGTTGTACAAGCTCTTCTACTGTACACAAATAGCTTACTCTGATTCGACTGTATACTGTGAACTCACAGTGTGCATTAGATATTGCAGCAAGTTAGTTAGAGCCTGCCTCAAATCCAGACTTGAGGACATCCAGCATTATCTAGGCCTTTTGTCCTCAGTCTGACTGTCCCTGAATCGCCTCTTTCATTGGATTTCTGTTCGTTCAATAATGGAGGCTTACCTTACATGTGGGTGTTACCTAGGGTGGTCTGCATGCTAATGCATTCTACCTAGGAACACACACTCCTCCAGACTGACAGCCTCCCTTTAAGACATTTTGATTAGTGTAAAACCACTCTAAAGAGCAAACACACTGTTGCACCAGGGCTGAGAGCTCTTGAGAAAAGTATTGAGGCAGGGTGCTGTGATGTTTTCAGGACTACAGGGATGCTTTTTTTATTATTATATATTTTGCTTTTTTATTTTATTTTTAAACTGTTCCTTTAATTTTTTATTGTTATCTCAGGGAATGTAAATACCCCCTATGATAGCAATAGGTAGTGACAGGTACTCTTTTTTAAAAAAAATTGGGTCTTTTAGACCCTAGATGTCTCCTCTGCCCTCAAAGCATCTGACCACACCAAAATCGTTGTGATAAAATGCTTTCCCAATTTCCCAATGGTGCTGTTTATATCCGGCAAAACCTAAATCATGAAATGCTTGTAGCTGGTGGGACAGGAGAGCCCGAGAAAACCATGGAAAATGGCAGGGGGGGACATTCTCTCCCACTGCTTGTAAAAGCAGTCTAGAGGCTAATTAGCTGCTAGGATTGCTTTTACATGAAAGCCGACTGCTGGCTGAAAAAAAATGATACCAAGATGATACCTAAACCTGAAGGCATCATTTTGGTATAACCACTCAAAGTCCAACATACTAGTACATTGCTGGTCCTTTTTGGGCATATAATGTTCTTTTTTTCATGTAGCCTGTGGACTGAACAAAAAAAAAGAGATTGATCAGTGGGTATGCCCACCATTAGAATACCGCCCGTTCATCCACCCACTTCTAATGACAGGCATACATGCACCATTTTTCTTTTTAACTGTGGTGGTGAAATCACCTCCTACAGTGCTGGAGTTGCTGATTTACGTATCGTGAGAGCAAACGCTGTTGCTGTCAAGATAAGTAAATCGGTGCTGCAGCTGATTGGTGTACCTGAAAAGCAAACAATGGTAACAATAATACATTAACTCAATAAAACAACTTATTTTTTTATCGCAATCTGTGCCTAAAAAAATATTCCAAAGCATGGGGGCACTCTGCTCCTAATGTTAGTAGAAAATTGCCCCTCCACCCCTGCCCCCATGCTTTGGCATATATGCTCTTTTTTTTAACTGTGGTGGTGAAAATCACCTCCAACAGTGCTGGGGTCACAGCTTTACGTATCGTGGGAGCAAACGCTGTTGCTGTCAGAATAAATAAACCTGTGCTGCAGCTAAAAGGCGTACCTGCTAAGCAAATAATGGTTAACAAAAAAAGTAACATTACAGTATAACAGTAAGACATATCATACCTGCAAAGCAAATGCAATAAAACACAGTAAAAATTAAACATTACAGTTTTAAAATACAGTAATAATAGAGAGAGAACAAAATATATAGAACAATAGAGAGCAAACAATAGGGCGGACAATAGAGAGGGAACATAAGAGAGGTTTTTTTTTTTTTTGCACTTTTATATTAACTGTAAACATTTCAGATTAAGGTCTCTCAAAATGTGATGGCCATCTCATATTTCAAGACCCTGTGTAAGTGTGCCCTAGGACTGTGTAGTGCTGTACCCTACGCTAACACTCCACTAGTGTCTGATAGTGTTTGAAACAGTCACCGATGCAGAGACCAGGTTGGTCAGGACAGGAGGGACAATAAAAGCAGGTTTCACTCCTAAATCCTTGTTTTCTGCAGACACAACGTCTTCTTTGGGGTGTTCTTTGGGCAGGGGTACCAGGGAGGACATACGGAAAATGACGCTCATTCAGCCGGCTTACTGCATTTGCGTTGGGAAGTTGGACCACAGCCCTGCCTGTAAACAGAAGAGCTATAATGATATCTTCCTGGAATTCTTCCTGAAGCGTATAGCACATAAGCTTTCAGTAGAGCCAATTGGAATAAATATACAGACACTTTTTTGTACCGGAATCTGGTCAGGCAATTAAGTACGGCGCCAACATTTGGTCATTGAGGTACATCCCTCCCATGTTAAGGTTGTATTCATGGAAACAGATGGGATTCTCCACAACACCAATCACCGTTGGATTTTGGACTGCCGTATCTGCTTGAAGGGAGGACATTCAGTGAATCACCCCACTTTACTGTGAGCAAATTATTACATTTTAAGCAAGCTCTCTCCCCCATCTAAGTCGGGACTCTACAAGCAGTTGGGGGAAGCCCCAGCGATTAGATCGCAAGGTGCCACATGCGCCAATTTCCCAATCAAAAAGGTGACTAAAAAGTGGCACGCTTGTGTAATAATTGTCCATGTACAAGTGGTACCCCTTTACAAATAAGAATGACACCATGTCCCACACAATCTTACCAGCGCTCCCTATGCAGCTTGGGCAGTTCTCCGGCTCCACGTGACTATCTCTTCCCTCGTAAACCATAAAACTATATGTATAGCCTGTTGCCCTGTCACAGAGCTTATACAACTTGACCCCATATCTGGCATGCTTGCTGGGAACATACTGTTTGCTAGACAAGCAGCCAGAAAATGTAATCAGAGACTCATCAACGCAGACAACTTAATTGGGAGTAAACAAGGCTGCAAAATGTTGGTTGAAGTGGTTTATGAGGGGCCTAATTTTGTAGAGCTGATCAAATCCAGGGTCACCCCGAGGATGACAGAGTTCATTGTCATTAAAATACATGAACTGCAAGATCTGCTCTTATCATGTCCTGGTCATGCAAGCAGAGAACACGGGCATATGATGAATTGGGTCAGTGGACCAATATGACCGCAACTCACTTTTTTTAGTTATGCCCACCCATGAGGAGGGATAGGCCCAGGAAGGTCTTAAATTTGGAAACCGTAATAGGTTTCCAATCTCTGGCAAGGGCCAACTGGGGATTAGCGGTGATGAATTGACCAGCAAACAAATTGCTTTGGTCCACAATATATCTATAGAGATCTTCGGTGAAAAACAGCAAATAAAGATCAAGTGACGTAAAATCAACTGTTTCCACCTGAATTCCGGGTTGGCCAGTGAATGGGGGAAGTACAGGTGCTGCAGAAGTGGTAGGCTCCAAATTAGGGATGAGCCGAACACCCCCCTGTTCGGTTCGCACCAGAACATGCGAACAGGAAAAAAGTTTGTTTGAACACGCGAACACCGTTAAAGTCTATGGGACACGAACATGAATAATCAAAAGTGCTAATTTTAAAAGCTTATATGCAAGTGATTGTGATAATGCTTAAAGTTAAACAATAAAAGTGTAATATCCGTTTAAATTTCGTAGCTGGGGGGTGTCTATAGTATGCCTGTAAAGGGGCGCATGTTTCCTGTGTTTAGAACAGTCTGACAGCAAAATGACATTTCAAAGGAAAAAAACCATTTAAAACTACTCGCGGCTATTGCATTGCCAGTCCGACAATACACATAGAAGTTCATTGATAAAAACGGCATGGGAATTCCCCACAGGGGAACCCCAAACCAAAATTTAAAAAAAAATGACGTGGGGGTCCCTCTAAATTCCATACCAGGCCCTTCAGGTCTAGTATGGATATTAAGGGGAACCTCGGCCAAAATTTTAAAAAAAATGACGTGGGGTCCCCCCAAAAATCCATACCAGACCCTTATCCGAGCATGCAACCTGGCAGGCTGCAGGAAAAGAGGGGGGGACGAGAGAGCCCCCCCTCCTGAACCGTACCAGGCCACATGCCCTCAACATTGGGAGGGTGCTTTGGTGTAGCCCCCAAAACACCTTGTCCCCATGTTGATGAGGACAAGGGCCCCATCCCCACAACCCTGGCCGGTGGTTGTGGGGGTCTGCGGGCGGGGGGCTTCCTCCTTTAACAAGTGGACCCCCAGATCCCGGCCCTCCCCCCCTGTGTGAAATGGTAAGGGGGTACTTACCCCTACCATTTCACTAAAAAACTGTCAAAAATGTAAAAAATTTGCCGGGAGCCCCTAGGCACCCGTGCGCCCGACGTACAGCTACAACACCTCACCCAGGGGAGCCAACCTGCCGCAGTGTAACTGTGGTGGCTGGTCCGGAACCGGTTAGGAAAAAAAATTAAAAGACACCCAGAAATGTTTTTTAAATCTCCCTTTGTATAATTTTGAGGCTTGACATATTTGGCATCTATGTAATTGACAGAACATCATTTTTTTATTTCTAAAACTTGTTTGTGTACAGTAAAAAATCATTTCAATCTATTTTTTACTAAAAATATGAATTAGATAAAAAGTAACGCGATTAACATGTGACGTAAAAAAAATAGCAATTTCCTAATTTTTTTTTTCTACAGTGTCTCTGCTATCAGAATATATATAATGTTTTGGGGGGGGCATTAAGTAATCTTCAGATCTAAAATGTGTGAAATTTTTTTTAAAAAAAAGCTCCAGCAGCAAATAGGTAAATTGGCAGTCCACCCCCCGGGTGCCACACATTGGGGGGGTGTCAGCAGGGCCAACGCAACC
This sequence comes from Lithobates clamitans, assembly GCA_037952925.1. Taxonomy (NCBI): domain Eukaryota; kingdom Metazoa; phylum Chordata; class Amphibia; order Anura; family Ranidae; genus Lithobates; species Lithobates clamitans. The sequence continues at coordinate 4,664,694 of JBBGZY010000605.1, read as the reverse complement.
ATACCTCCTTGATTGGCCACCCTTCACTTGCCAGTGAATAAAGGCTAAATCCTTCTGGAGCAGTGACTTTCCCGGGAGGGCACGCTAATGTGTGTGCTCCCGCCCTGCAGCTTGTGCGGGATGTTTGCTGTCCCACGCAATCTTAGCTCAGCTCTTTATGGCAGCCGGCGGGGAGCGATGCCGGCTGCCTTTCTAACTGGCAATACACACAATGCAATGCCGATGACAGGTGGCGGAACTTTTTCCAGCACTGGGCTCCAGGATTCAGGGCCGGTTCACATGATGAATCACACAGGATTACACTGTGCATTCCTGTGCGATTCACATGTTTTCCAGGTGCAGTACAATTTCAGTCCATTCATTTGAATGGGCTGAAATTGTGCTGAACCGCACCAAGAGTTATAAGACGCACAGGAACAGTATTGCGTAGTACTACTGTACCGTACGATCCAATGCAGGTAAACGCATTACATTTGGGACCTGCATTTATGGTGTCATTAAGTTAACATTGACACTCATTGCAGATCACAACTGGAGTGCATTTTGAATGTGGTGCGAGAAACGCACATGGAACGCAGGTTTCCAGGGATCCAGAAGTGTGGGGGGGGGCTGTGTAATGTAAAGAGGTCCAGAGGTGTGGGGGCTGTGTAATGTGAAGGGGTCCAGAAGTGTGGAGGCTGTGTAATGTAAAGGGGTCCAGAGGTATGGGGGGCTGTGTAATATAAAGAGATCCAGAGGTATCGGGGCTGTGTAGAGAAAACTTTCAGAAAACAAGAAAATTATTTTTTGGGGGGAGGGTGACGCCATGTTTTACTGCACCAGGTGACACTAACCCTAGTGACGCCACTGGCAGTAGCTCATAGCCAGTTACATGTATTCCTGTCTGCCACCGGCCACCTCATGACAACCCTCTGGTCAGTCAGTACCGTTTTTGCAGGGGGGCAGGGGGCTGGCCATCAGCAGAGGGAGGAGGATTCTTCCAGGTTCCAGGCCGCAGTGCATGGAGGCACTACACTTGACGCTGATGTCAGCACATCAACCTGCGGTGCACCGCCTGCCCGCTGGGGGGTGTCAGATATAGGATCCGCCCCGGGTGCCAAATGCTCTAGGTAAGCCCCTGATTGGCTCTTTCACCCCTAAATAGATAAAAAAAAGATCATAGAGAAAGAAAATTATCAATATTTACCCACACTGCCCGTGTGTTGGACTATCATACTTTTTTAATCTTCTTCATCTGACACACTTCTAGCACTTAAGTATGTGTCAATGTCAGCCTGGTGCCCCGCTGCACTCTGGGATTCCATCCATTAAAGCACAGTGATGTAGTGCTGGTAGTGCTGGTATTGCATCCAATACTCAGGATTTTGTTAGATATAGAAGATTCTTTGGAATCAGAGGCACAGGCATTGGGATAAGTAAAAATTAAAAATTATTAGGAGGTGACAAAGTTGGTTTAGCCAAAATTTTCTAATAAAAATTACTATCTCTCAACTTCATGTGCAAAAACTGAAATATGATGTCAAGCATCAAACATTATGGATTATTTTTTCTGCATATCTGTGAATTTTATAGGCAGGCACTTAAGCACTTTGATAGACCATGTTTTATTTGAGACATACAGAATGATTCAGTGAAGCAATGCAAACAGCAATGATGCCATGAAAAGTGCAGTAACACAGCAAACAGATTTCACTTTAGCGGAGTCAGATAGATAAAATCTGGTATGCACTTTACACGTTCTATCAGAGTGAGAAGCTATCAAAGAGAGAAATCACATGGAACACAGCTGGGGTGGAATAAAAGATCTTTACTTGGTGTCTTTTCCTCTTTTTTTCTTGATATTTCATTTTCAAAACTGGTACATCAAGGTTGACAATAAGTTGCAGTTTACTTTTAGAAAATCAATTACAAAATGTTTAACCCTTGAAAAAAGATAGCTGCTAGACCTCCTTTCAGATTACTCTGTAGTAAAAAAAATACAACCTGGTCTAGGACCTGCAGCTGGACAATTGTGGAGCAGCAGTACAATTTTGAGGTGTGCTCTCTCTTCTTGTAAGTATGTGTACAGTGTGGCTGACAAGGCTGCACTGATTATGATCAGCTACCCCTGCTTATAGATGGGAATGCCTGGAAAAAACACAGAAACGTTTGGAAAACAAAAAAACAAGCTTTTTTTCCATTTTTTTCAAAGCCATTTTTTGTTTTTTTATTGTAAAATTTGAAAAAAAGAAGCATGGAATATGTTATTTAACAATGATAAGTAATTCATCTATGACATGTATTTAAACTATATAACATGAAAACCAAAAAAAAAAGATTTCTGACACTTTATATAAAGTCTCAAATTATTATTATAAGTTCTCTCCGCTGAAGATAAGTAGATTATGGAAAACAGTTCAAGTAACACTGTACTTCTTAATGTGCAGTGGGGACAGAAAGTATTCAGACCCCCTTAAATTTTTTTACTCTTTGTTATATTGCAGTCATTTGCTAAGTTCATTTTTTTCCTCATTAATGTACACACAGCACCCCATATTGACAGAAAAACACAGAATTGTTGACATTTTTGCAGATTTATTAAAAAAGAAAAACTGAAATATCACATGGTCCTAAGTATTCAGACCCTTTGCTCGGTATTTAGTAGAAGCTCCCTTTTGATCTAATACAGCCATGAGTCTTTTTGGGAAAGATGCAACAAGCTTTTCACACCTGGATTTGGGGATCCTCTGCCATTCCTCCTTGCAGATCCTCTCCAGTGCTGTCAGGTTGGATGGTAAACAGTGGACAGCCATTTTTAGGTCTCTCCAGAGATGCTTAATTGGGTTTAAGTCAGGGCTCTGGCTGGGCCATTCAAGAACAGTCACAGAGTTGTTGTGAAGCCACTCCTTCGTTATTTTAGCTGTGTTCTTAGGTTCATTGTCTTGTTGGAAGGTAAACTGTCGGCCCAGTCTGAGGTCCTGAGCACGCTGGAGAATGTTTTCATCCAGGATATCCCTGTACTTGGCCGCATTCCTCTTTCCCTCGATTACAACCAGTCGTCCTGTCCCTTCAGCTGAAAAACACCCCCACAGCATGCTGCTGCCACCACCATGCTTCACTGTTGGGACTGTATTGAACAGATGATGAGCAGTGCCTGGTTTTCTCCACACATACTGCTTAGAATTAAGGCCAAAAAGTTCTATCTTGGTCTCATCAGACCAGAGAATCTTATTTCTCACTATCTTGGAGTCCTTCAGGTGTTTTTTAGCAAACTCCATGCGGGCTTTCATGTGTCTTGCACTGAGGAGAAACTTCTGCCGGGCCACTCTGCCATAAAGCCCTGACTTGTGGAGGGCTGCAGTGATGGTTGACTTTCTACAACTTTCTCCCATCTCCCGACTGCATCTCTGGAGCTCAGCCACAGTGATCTTTGAGTTCTTCTTTACCTCTCTCACCAAGGCTCTTCTCCCCCGATAGCTCAGTTTGGACAGACAGCTAGCTCTAGGAAGGGTTCTGGTCGTCCCAAACGTCTTCCATTTAAGGATTATGGAGGCCACTGTGCTCTTAGGAACCTTAAGTGCAGCAGAAATTTTTTTATAACTTTGACCAGATCTGTGCCTTGCCACAATTCTGTCTCTGAGCTCTTCAGGCAGTTCCTTTGACCTCATGATTCTCATTTGCTCTGACATGCACTGTGAGCTTATATAGACAGGTGTGTGGCTTTCCTAATCAAGTCCAATCAGTATAATCAAACACAGCTGGACTCAAATGAAGGTGTAGAACCATCTCAAGGATGATCAGAAGAAATGGACAGCATCTGAGTTAAATATATGAGTGTCACAGCAAAGGGTCTGAATACTTAGGACCATGTGATATTTCAATTTTTCTTTTTTAATAAATCTGAAAAAATGTCAACAATTCTGTGTTTTTCTGTCAATATGGGGTGCTGTGTGTACATTAATGAGGAAAAAATTAACTTAAATGATTTTAGCAAATGGCTGCAATATAACAAGAGTGAAAAATTTAAGGGAGTCTGTATAGTTTCCGTCCCCACTGTAGTTCTCAAACAAGAGAAATATGCATTTCCGCCACTAGGGGGCACTGCAGGGGAGAGGCTCCAGTTTTTCATTTGCTTGTGGGTTCCACCTTGTACTTCCTACAGTTGGATGTTTGTCGGGATACAGTAGACTATTGTTTCTGTCCTCTCAGGCCTTAATTGACAGGTAAGATGGTAAATTTGTCTGACAAATTAGTTTTTTAATTGTTCTCCACCTTCACAGCATATTGTTAACCTATAGTCTGGTCAGTAAATAGTTTTTTCTTTTCCTCCTCCCAGTAAAATGGGGAGACCAACATCTAGAGTTTGGAAGCATTTCCAAAATGCAATTTCTGCCCAGAGCAAAACTGCAATTTGCAAATATTTTTTTATTGATTTGTAATGGTGCACTAGATATCGGTATGCGACCCACAACAGCCATATGTACAGTGGCTGGTGCACAAGATCTATTGTCACAGCATACACTTTGATTTTGTAACATCAGCATTTTAATAGTCAGATAAAATATATGGGCTCAACATGCCTCTAAGCTAATTCGTTGGGGTGTCTACTTTCCAAAAAGAGGTAATTTGGGGGGGGGGGGTTGTACTGCCCTGCCATTTTAGCGCCTCAAGAAATGAGATAGGCGGTCAGAAAGTAAAAGCTGCATAAATTCCAGTATACTGTATATACCATAGTTTGTAGACGCTATAACTTTTGCGCAAACCAATAAATATTCTCTTATTGAGATTTTTTTATCAAAGACATGTAGCTGAATACATTTTGCCTTAAATGTATGACAAAATTTGAGTTTATTGGATATTTTTTATAACAAAAATTTGAAAATATCTGCTCTGGTCAGGAAGTGGATAAAACCTTCCAGAGCTGAAGTGGTTCATTTTGATTACCTTGTTTTTACCCCTCCCTACCCCCCCATTCCTCCGCATTTTTACTCCCCTTCCCTTCTTCTGTAGCCCCCCCTTCTCTAAGTTACCCCCTTGGTTTAATGGAAAACTGCACCAGGGCTGATTTCTTCCTCACCCCACTGGCGACGCATGAATTGTCTTAAAAAAATAACTTCTTGGTACTCTTCACCCTTACTAAAGAAGAGCTGCTCTCCAACAGAGTTCTATATTCATCGGAGTGTGTGAATTGGGCCCAGTAGAACCACATCTCAGAGAAGCTGTCCTGTTACCTGAGAGGTAATGTGAGCTCTTCCATTTTCATAATGTCATTTACTGTTTTGCTCCATTGACCTACCAGGGAGCTGTTTGGATTTCCAATTGACCAGCATACAAGTTCTGGACAAGTTAAGGAGGTGTACTACCACCGAGTGAGAGTACATTTAGACCTCTTTCACACTGAGGGATTTTTTAGGCATATTAGCGCTAGAAATAGCGCTTGTAAAGTGCCTGAAAACTGCCTCACATTCATTGCAGTGGGTGCTTTCACACCCAGGTGGTGCACTTGCGGGACGTTAGAAAAAGTCCTGCAAGCAGCATCTTTGGGGTGGTTTGGGAGCGATGTATACAGCGCTCCCAAAATGCCCCTGCTCATTGTAATGAATGGGCAGCGTGACCCTTCTTTGGGGTTAAAAGCGCCCCATTAGCAGCTGAAAAGTGCCGCTTAAACAGCTATAAAGCGCAGCTAAAATGAGCCGCTCTTTACCGATAATGCATGAGCAGCCCCAGTGTGAAAGTTGTCATAGAAATTTTTAAATTGCCACGGTTCCAGAGATGGCATCCCAAGATGGCAGCAAAACGGCCGCTCCATGAGGCTGCATCACCAGGGATCCCTGTGACTGCCACCTGGTGAGACACACAGAATGCTGAGGTAGGTGGGGGAGCTCCCAGCCATACACCTTACAAGGAACCAACTTCACCAGCATCCACAGAGTCCCTTCTTAACCAGACGCTGGATGAGCTATTACCCATGGTGACAGCCTCTCTGAGGCCTAGGGACCCCCTTCATGGTGCTGCACAGATCCCTTTTCAGCAGCAGGACATGTCATTTATATTCACTAAGTTCACAGAAATGTTGGACAGGGGCTTGCTAGAATCACTTCAGATAACAAAAATTATCTCCAAATCCTGGACACAAACTATTGAAACCAAAGTGGATGCCATGGTGGCGTGGACGAACCAGAACACTGACCGCATACAAGACCTCTTTAACCAACTTGATGTTGCTATGGCCAAGTTGACGACCTGCAAAACAGGTTGAGAAGATATAATTTTATAATCAGTGGCCTGCCTGAAACTGTCACGGATATATATAAGGCAGTCGGTTCCCTCATCAAGGATCTGATTCCAGACATTCGCTCTCACAGGCTGGAACTGGATTGTGCACACAGGGCCCTGGGCCCTCCCCGATCGGATGGGTTACCCAGAGGCACTGTGGTCAAACCACATTTTTATGGGATTCAAGAGGAAGTTATGAGAAGAGCCCGCTCCATTCCAAATCTACAGATGAGGGGACATCCAATCCAGATCTTTGCAGACATATCTCCCTCCACAATCCAGAGGAGAAGACCACTCAAACCCTTACTGTCGGCTTTGCAACAGAAGACTATTCCCCTTCAGCCTCAAGTTTGAGATCAACAACAAACCATTCAGATTTTCATCCTTTACTGAGGGAGAACACCTCCTGCTGAAGCTGGGCATCATTTCCAGAGAACCAACATCGCCAATGCAAACAGCATCCTCAAGCAATGCAAAGTGACCACCTCCCTTAGCCCCCTCACTTCTCTGTGGCAAACATCCAAAACCAAAAAAGCCAAGGAAGATCTACCGCCATGAAGAAGGATACAGCCACACTTGACCCTTCATCATTCCTTCCTCTGGGAGATGTATCACTATACTCCCCTTTGACTCTCTACTGACTGACCAAGTACCCTACTATTCTTGGGGCCTCCTAACTAACTGGGGGGTATTCCCCCAAGGCTCTCAGTGTTCTTTTGCCCCATTCCCCCCTGAAATTGCACTGGACTGCAATGCGATTCACCTGGTTTAACTGAACTGATGCATGTAGACACCCCAGGATGCAAATACCCTTCCCCCTCCCTTTTTTTTTCCAATAAGACCTTATATATGGACTTTGCCTATTTAGCCTCAAATGGGTGGTAAGACCTCTAACACTCATTTCATAATGCCTGATTGACTCATATGGGTCCCCATCGTTCTACTTCCCATAGGCTGCAGCTTAGTTATAACCTGGATTATGCCTATGTACTCACTGATCTCTGAGCAATAACATGTACTCCTACGGTGGTTCTCCCACTGAACCTGAATCCACTTTCCCTCATTTCCTTAACTTCCCTCACCTGCCGATCCCTATTCCCCACTCCTTCTCCCCTCCCCAATACAATATGTTTGCTCTGACTATCCTGGTCTGTGATACTCACAAAATGAGGGTGTTGGCTTTAAAGTCCTTGCTTTTGATATTAATAGCTGTTTTTAATTAGGGAGTGCTGCAGCCAGAGTGGTACTCATGCACCTTCTTCTGTACTTGGAGATGTGGATTTTTCCCCTCTCCTGGGTGGGAATCCCCCTCTTCCTAGAGGGGAGTCGTTTTGTGACTAAAGGTATGGTGGGTACATACCACTCCTGCCCTGTTTGTTCTATTCTGTTCTATCTCCTCTTTCGCTTACACTTCTACTCTTTCCTTCTTACCAACTTCTCTTCCTTTTTAGTGGCCTGTTTGATCCCACACCGTTCCTGAGTCCTGGTTCATTTCATCGAGCAATGGCACATGCTTCTGAGCTTTGAGACTAAACTCTGGCTTTGGTAAGTGACGACATCTCACTGGCATTCCCTCTACATTCCCTCTAACACTGCTCCATGGCTAATACCACTGCACCAAACACTTCCTTGCGCATTGCATCACACAATGTTCAAGGAATGAAATTTTCTGTTAAACGCCAGAAAATTTTCCAATATTAGCACTCCCAAAAAATAGATATTCTGTTTCTCCAAGAAACACACTTTCCCAGCACCTACACCCCCTCTTATCTTCACCCTGAATTCCCCAATTTCCATCTTGCTAGAAACTAAATTGAAAGGGGTAGCTATACTATTCTCCCGTAACTGCAAATTCTCACTTATTTTGGAGTTTAAGGATCCAGAGGGTAGATTTTTACTGGTTAAAGGCCTCATTGAAAACCATCTATATTCCTTGATATCTTATTATGCACCAAACAAGGGCCAAGCCAAATTTTTTAATTACATGTTTAGCTCCCTACATTCACTAACAGAGGGGACTGTCATCTATGGAAGAGACTTCAATTTAGTTTTTGATACGGGGCTAGACAAATCTCGCCTGCTAGGAAAGGGGCTTATTTGTCCCACCAAACAGAGTCTTATCATGGCCAGACAAATCTACCAACAGGGCTTAGTAGACATCTGGAGAGAGGTGAATCCAACTTTGTGGGATTACACCCACTTCTCTAATGCGCATAATTCATTCGCTAGAATTATACCTTATTGTCAGCAATACCGGTATATCTCAATGGACTATTCATCCATTTCAGATACTATCCTACTATCCTTACCAACTATAAGCTACATTTTGGAAGTGAGGGGCTGTTACTGTGGGACTATGCCGGTGTGTGTCTGTCTTGTGCTGGATTTTTCGCTGCCTCAGCTCCGGGAAAGAGCAATATCTTTGGGGATGTACCGTGAGTATCCAGAAATTGACCTACTGTCCTTTCTGGTTGCAGTTAGTCAGTTTCTGACGTCCCTATAGTTTGTTATTTCAGATTTCCTATAGCATCCGCCCCTGAAGAAGTGTATTCACAGAAACGCGCCGGGCACCAAGGATGCAGCCACTTTGCGTTTATAGGATTTTACTCATAATTATTCTTTTATGTACTCATACTCCCATTTTACATCATGTTGTCATGTGCCCCCTAGACGTATATATGTAATCTCTTTATGTACTTATTGCTTAGATGTTATGTCGATTGTTTTACAATTATGCATTTATGTAGGTTATGTTCTGTGTTCATGCACATGCAACCTCTCATAGGCGATATGCACTGGACTATTTGACGCAATAAACCTGAGAATTTGATCATAACTCCAATATGTCCACTGTCTCATTCAAAGTCCCAATGCCCCCCCTTTTCTCTTGTATCTGGGATGGAGGCACCGCCCCATGCCTCACTCAAAGTCCCAAAAACTTCCTATTCAATAATTCATTCGCTAGAATTGATCACTTCTTTATCCTAGTAGCCACCATACCCTGGGTAACAAAGTGTTACATAAAGGACTCTATTTGGTCAGACTACTCACTGCTTTTCCTGGTAATTGGGTGGCCTACAGAGCAAAAAAGTAGAGGCAGTTGGAGATTGAATGTCTCTATCCTTAGCAATCCGGCTCATGCAAATAAAATAGAAAAGGCTATTCAGAAATACTTCTTACTTAATGGTGTGGCAAATACTTCCTCAACTACCCTCTGGGTGACCCATAAGGCCACCATCAGAGGGAAACTCATTCAAATGGCCTCGAGGCTATGGAAAGCGTGCAATGCAGACATCGAAAAGTTAGAACTGGAATTCTTGCATCTCAATAAACAACACAAGCGTAATCTCACATCGATATCAACTGAGAAATCGGATGCTGCTCATACAGAACTAAACTTAGCTCTTACCTCCATAGCAGAAAAAAGTTTAGGTTGGTGTGGGGCCCACATTTACCATTTGAGGGCTAAGACAAGTTCTCTGCTGGCTGCCAGACTGACCCCTAAACTGAGGTCACATGCCTTACCTAAAATAAAAATCGGAAGTAGTACTCTCTCACAAAACCCCCAAAAGATCATGGAAGCTTTCCATGAATTTTATAAGAAACTATATAGCGCCAGGAAAGAGGCTTCAGATAATCTCTTGGAGTGCTTTCTCGGTTCAATTAGGATCCCTAAAATCAGGGATCGCCATAGAGATAGATTGGAGGCACCAATATCAGCTGAGGAGGTCTCCTGGGTTAAAAACCTAAAAAAAGTCACTCCACTCCTGTCCCGGGCGGTTTCTCTGTGCCGTACTGCAAATATTTTACTACCACTTTGGCACCTTACTTGGCTTGATTCTTTAACAAGCTACGCAAGGGAACCTGACTAGATCAATCCCTAAATTCGGCCTTTATCTCAGTAATTCCCAAACCTGACAAAGACCCTAGCTCAGTTGCCAATTACCGTCCCAAATCCTTAATAAATAACTATCTCAAAATCCTGACAAAGATCCTAGCAGACTGTATATCCTCCTTTATTAGCCTCTATATCCATAAGGACCAAGTCAGCTTTATACTCGGGAGGCAAGGCCCTGATCAAATTAGAAAGGCAATTGATATCGTCTCCCTTCTGAGATCCAGCTGGGACGGGGGACCCCATCAAATGGGCCTTTTGCTCTCTCTGGATCTGCAGAAGGCATTTGATTCTGTGTCCTGGTCATTCCTTCTGCCAATATTACAACGATGGGGTTTTGGCAATAACTTTATAAATGTGATAGGAGCTCTCTACTCAAACCCTGCAGCGACGATTCGACTTCAGCGATATTACTTTGAATCCTTTTCGATCTTCAAAGGCACTAGGCAAGGTTGTCCTTTATCTCCTCTGATTTTCGCTATTGTCATTGAAACACTAGCAATCGCCATTAGAGATCATCCAGACATACATGGGGTCCAGTGCGGCTCACAGATGCACAAATGTGTACTCTTTGCAGAGGACATTCTGCCTTTCATTACCTTACTGTTAATTTCGCTACCCAACATCTGTAAACTGTTAGACAGCTTTGGCGCTGTCTCGGCCCTGAAGGTAAATTTTTCTAAATCTATAACATTTAACATAAACTTACCTGGCCATCCAGTTAAGCGGCTAAAAGAACAATTGCGGTTTACTTGGAGTGACTCAGCAATCCCCTATCTGGGGGGTCAGTCTGGCAGCCTCTGTGGACCATCTATATACGGTGAACTTCCCACCTATGTGTCATAAACTTGAAGCAGACCTTAAAATTTGGAACTGATTAGGACTCTCCTGATTAAGTAGGGTCAACTCAGTGAAAATGACTCTGCTACCGCAAATCCTTTACCTGTTCATGTCTCTCCCCATTCCGATCCTTAAGGACCAACTCCGGCAGTTTCAATCCAAACTCATAAGATTTATTTGGGAAGCAAAAGGCCATAGAGTCACCAAGGAGACCCTATACCAAGCTAGAGATAAGGGACAAGTGGGACTCCTGAACCTTCTCTGGTACTATCAGGCTGCCAATTGACCCAACTCTCAATCATCTATTCTAAATCAGCCCATCCAGATTGGGTCCATATAGAATGACAAGCTACCCCTCATTACACTCCAGATTTTCTTCTCTAGTGCCCACCCAAATCTAGACCTGTAATCATGGCCCCAACGCTTTCTCACTCCCTGGTTTTATGGAACTCCCTCAAAACGAATCCCTATTTGATCTCCAAATGGCATCCCCTATCTCACCTATTTTGCAACCCTCTGTTTCCTTTGGGTATGGCTATCAAGGACTTTAGTTGGTGCTTGAACAAAGAGATGTATAGGATAAGGACATTTTATCAATCCCACTGTCCCCTTCACTCTTGCATACTGTGTAAGTAAATTAGATATGCCCTCATCAATACAATATCGCCTACGTCGGATATCTCATTTTCTTGACAGATTATGGACCTTCGGGACCTGTTCTATTAACACTTACTGACTATGAACTTTGGTTTGGGCAACCCACGGAGCAAAGGGGGGGAATATCAGTGATCTATCGGTCACTGGCTAAGGCAGATTCAAAGACCCTCTTCATGCTTGAATGGGAGAGGGACCTTGGACAAACCTAGAGTCTAGCACAATGGGATAGGGCCTCAGCTTCCGCCTATAAGGGAATTCTGAATACGGCCCTATGGAGGCAAACCTGAAGGTCCTAATGAGATTGTATCTAGTCCCATTGAAACTGTCCAGAATTTATCCCAAGTCCTCCTCCCTGTGTTTCCAGAATTGCGGGCATGTGAGTTCAATGACGCATATGTGGTGGGATTGCCCCAAAATCAGAGGATTTTGGAATAAAATTTTCCATATGCGATGAAAAGTTAGAGGTCTTCCCATACAAAAATCACCCCATGTAGTGCTACTCATTTTCCCTGTTCTGGATGCACCCAAACTGGTAAGTCGTTTCATTCTGTTCATTCTCATTGGGACTAAATTAACTATTGCTCGAGCCTGGAAACACCCTCAAGTTTCATTCACCTTAATAAAAAGGAAAATCTCCTGGATTATGGCCCAGGAGAAGATAGTAAGCACCCTGTTAGATTCCACAGAGAAATACAAGGCCATCTGGGAACCCTGGGCCCAATATATGCAGGTAGTGCCCTGTCTTCTCTTTCCTGCTATCTTTCCTCTTCTTGCTTTTAAACCTTTCTCTTGAACTTTTTTTTTTGGACAGCTTGGTGATATCAAGTAGGGTCAGGGAACCCCATTCCCCCATAGTATTTTAGGAGGCGGAGTATATCAGTCCAGTAAAATTTTTGCAGGAATGGTGATTGGAAGTGTCAGGAGAAGGTAGAGTAGGCAGGAAAGCACATACATTTTTTTATGAATATATGACTATAAAGCAGAACAAAAGTCTTCATACTCAGGGTAGCCATCAGAAATTTTGGGGCCCCTTACACAGCTTTAGGCCTTACCCCCTCGCCCCGGGTCTGACCACCAACATTCCCCAGGGCCCACTCACCGACCATCCCACTGAATCTTCTCACTGGCCATTCCACCAAGTCCTTCAGTGCACCCACTTATATTTTAACACTCTTACAACTTAATATATGAGAATGAAAAGTGTATTGTATCAGTGCTTTCAAGATTTATCATCCCCTGTAGTGTAATTCATCCAGTAGAAAAGCCGCTCCAGAGTAAATCCCCCCAATGTAATGCTCCCAATGGGAGCATTACAAGTACCTACAAAGGGACTTGCTCTATTCTGTACAGCCTGCTGCATCGTTCTACTGACAGTCTGCTATGCAGTTCTACTAAGCTAGAGATAAGGGACGAGTGGGACTATCAGGCTGCCCAATTGCTCGTGAATAGTCCTTGCTCATGAATAGTTAATTGCAATGAGTGGAAGAGTTTGTGCACCTGACTGTGTGAAAATATTGTGTAATTGGCTGTGGAGTAATCAATGGGAGACTCTGGCACAGGAATTCAAGGGGCACCAGCAAGGGTAGCTCTACACATGAATACAGTAACTGTTCCGTTTGCTTATTTACACTTTATTTTGATGTCCCTAATTTCAGCAAAGTTCCTCTTTTCTTTTCCCTCAGATCACTGCCCTAATGGTCACAGCATGTGGGGCTTTTAAAATGACATTGCAAAAAAACAGATGTAAACAAAGGCAGCTTTTTACAAAATACCAGTAGATTCTCTGTTACAGCCAGACTATCTGGAATCTTCAGCATTCAACAATTCTGGGTATGTTGTATGCTGAGTGCCCTCACCCATCCCCATCAATGATGCAGTAGCTGCCAAGAGTGAAGATCAGCTCCAATAGAGCCAGTACAAGTATTTTAACAGGCTGTATTTTTGCGCAAAGTTGTCACTAAATGATCCTATCCCCCACCACCAACTACAATCATCCAAAGTGGCCAAAACTTTGTGATACTAGGCAGTAAAATACATGTGTATTCCAGTACTGGTGTTCTAGGAAGGGAGCCTCAGGGCTCCACAGAGTCTGGAATGTGATCATCAACTTGGAAGCCCCCTCTACCCTTGGCAACATGGAAATGGGATAATAAATCTACTCCCTTCCCTCCCTATAACATGTTCATCCAACCTATTTACTGTATATTCTACAGCATATTATTCTCCCCACCTTTAACCCATTGGCTAATTTTTTCTTGCCTTAGAAAATAAATTAATAAATTACATTTTATACTTTTGTACTGCAGTGTGGGTTTCAGTTTGATAGTTCTTGCAATAAAACAAGATAAGTGAGTAATATGATTATGCTTTTGTAAAAATGTTTAAATTGCATTTTACAGTAATAATCACAGTTTAGTCAATTAACCACTTCAGCCCCGGAAGGTTTTACCCCCTTCCTGACCAGAGCACTTTTTACAATTCGGCACTGCGTCACTTTAACTGCTAATTGCGCGGTCATGCAATGCTGTACCCAAACGAAATTTGCGTCCTTTTCTTCCCACAAATAGAGCTTTCTTTTGATGGTATTTGATCACCTCTGCCGTTTTTATTTTTTGCGCTATACACGGAAAAAGACCGAAAATTTTGAAAAAAATTATATTTTCTACTTTTTGTTCTAAAAAAAATCCAATAAACTCAATTTTAGTCATACATTTAGGCCAAAATGTATTCGGCCACATGTCTTTGGTAAAAAAAAATGTCAATAAGTGTATATTTATTGGTTTGCACAAAAGTTATAGCGCCTACAAACTAGGGTACATTTTCTGGAATTTACACAGCCTTTAATTTATGACTGCCTATGTCGTTTCTTGAGGTGCTAAAATGGCAGGGCAGTACAAAACCCCCACAAATGACCCCATTTTGGAAAGTAGACACCCCAAGGAATTCGCTGAGAGGCATGTTGAGCCCATTGAATATTCATTTTTTTTGTCCCAAGTGATTAAATAATGACAAAAAAAAAATTACAAAAAGTTGTCACTAAATGATATATTGCTCACACAGGCCATGGGCATATGTGGAATTGCACCCCAAAATACATTTAGCTGCTTCTCCTGAGTATGGGGATACCACATGTGTGGGACTTTTTGGGAGCCTAGCCGCGTACGGGACCCAGAAAACCAATCACTGCCTTCAGGATTTCTAAGGGCGTACATTTTTGATTTTACTCCTCACTACCTATCACAGTTTTGAAGGCCATAAAATGCCCAGATGGCATAAACCCCCCCCCAAATGACCCCATTTTGGAAAGTAGACACCCCAAGCTATTTGCTTTGAGGCAGGTTGAGTCCATGGAATGTTTTATATTTTGACACAAGTTGCGGGAAAGTGACAAATTTTTTTTTTTTTTTGCACAAAGTTGTCACTAAATGATATATTGCTCACACAGGCCATGGGCATATGTGGAATTGCACCCCAAAATACATTTAGCTGCTTCTCCTGAGTATGGGGATACCACATGTGTGGGACTTTTTGGGAGCCTAGCCGCGTACGGGGCCCCAAAAACCAATCACTGCCTTCAGGATTTCTAAGGGCGTACATTTTTGATTTTACTCCTCACTACCTATCACAGTTTCGGAGGCCATGGAATGCCCAGGTGGCACAAACCCCCCCAAATGACCCCATTTTGGAAAGTAGACACCCCAAGCTATTTGCTGAGAGGCATGGTGAGTATTTTGCAGCTCTCATTTGTTTTTGAAAATAAAGAAAGACGAGAAAAAACATTTTTTTTTTCTTTTTTCAATTTTCAAAACTTTGTGACAAAAAGTGAGGTCTGCAAAATACTCACTATACCTCTCATCAAATAGCTTGGGGTGTCTACTTTCCAAAATGGGGTCATTTGGGGGGGATTTTGCCACCTGGGCATTCCATGGCCTCCGAAACTGTGATAGGCAGTGAAGAGTGAAATCAAAAATTTACGGCCTTAGAAAGCCTGAAGGCGGTGCTTGGTTTTCGGGGTCCCGTACGCGGCTAGGCTCCCAAAAAGTCCCACACATGTGGTATCCCCGTACTCAGGAGAAGCAACAGAATGTATTTTGGGGTGTAATTTCACATATTCCCATGGCATATTTGAGCAATATATCATTTAGTGACAACTTTGCGCAAAAAAAAATAAAAAAAATAAAAAATTGTCTCTTTCCCGCAACTTGTGTCACAATATAAAATATTCCATGGACTCGACATGCCTCTCAGCAAATAGCTTGGGGTGTCTACTTTCCAAAATGGGGTCATTTGGGGGGGGTTTGAACTGTCCTGACATTTTATGCACAACATCTAGAAGCTTATGTCACACATCACCCACTCTTCTAACCACTTGAAGACAAAGCCCTTTCTGACACTTTTGATTACATAAAAAAATAATTTTTTTTTGCAAGAAAATTACTTTGAACCCCCAAACATTATATATTTTTTTAAAGCAAATACCCTACAGATTAAAATGGTGGGTGTTTCATTTTTTTTTTTCACACAGTATTTGCGCAGCGATTTTTCAAACGCATTTTTTGGGGAAAAAACACACTTTTTTAAATTTTAATTGCACTAAAACACACTATATTGCCCAAATGTTTGATGAAATAAAAAAAATAATCTTAGGCCGAGTACATGGATACCAAACATGACATGCTTTAAAATTGCGCACAAACGTGCAGTGGCGACAAACTAATTACATTTTTAAAAGCCTTTAAAAGCCTTTACAGGTTACCACTTTAGATTTACAGAGGAGGTCTACTGCTAAAATTACTGCACTCGATCTGACGTTCGCGGTGATACCTCACATGCATGGTGCAATTGCTGTTTACATTTGACGCCAGACCGACGCTTGCGTTCGCCTTAGCGCGAGAGCAGGGGGGACAGGGGTGCTTTTTTTTTTTCTTCTTTATTATTATTATTTTTTTATCTTATTTTTAAACTGTTCCTTTCATTTTTTTTTTTAAATCATTTTTATTGTTATCTCAGGGAATGTAAATATCCCCTATCATAGCAATAGGTAGTGACAGGTACTCTTTTTTGAAAAAATTGGGGTCTATTAGACCCTAGATTTCTCCTCTGCCCTTAAAGCATCTGACCACACCAAGATCGGTGTGATAAAATGCTTTCCCAATTTCCCAATGGCGCTGTTTACATTCGGCGAAATCTAAGTCATAAAATGCTCGTAGCTTCCGGTTTCTTAGGCCATAGAGATGTTTGGAGCCACTCTGGTCTCTGATCAGCTCTATGGTCAGCTGGCTGAATCACCGGCTGAATTTTCAGGTTCCCTGTTGAGACAGGAGAGCCAGAGAAAAACACGGAAGACGTTGGGGGGGGGGCATTCCCTCCCACTGCTTGTAAAAGCAGTCTAGAGGCTAATTAGCCGCTAGGATTGCTTTTACATGAAAGCCGACCGCTGGTTGAAAAGAATGATACCAATATGATACCTAAACCTGCAGGCATCATTCTGGTATAACCACTCAAAGTCGTGAATGGCGTACCTGAAGACAAAAAAAATGGTTAACAATAAAGCACAGTAAACGGTAAGGTATAAAAAATTGCATACCTGAAAAGCAAACATGATAAAACATAATAACAATAAAACATTGCAGAATAGAATACAGTAAAAAAGAGCAGAACAATAGAGAGAGAGAGAACAATAAAACGCCAACTATTTTTTTTTTTATTTTATATTTTTGTATGTGTTTTTTTTTTTTTTTTTTTACACTTTTTTTTGTAACTAACTTTTATAACTGTAACCGGTTCCAGGTTCCGGTCTCTCAGAATGCGATGGCATCTTGGGAGACCCTGTGAAAGTGTGCCTAGTCTGTGGAATGCTGTACCCTTCGCTAATACTCAACTAGTGAATGGTAGTGTTCAAAACATTCACCAATGCAAAGACCAGGATTGTCAGGACAGGAGGGACAATAATAGCGGGTGTCACGCCTATATCCGCACTTGCTGCAGACACAACATCTTTTTTGGGGGGGTTCGCTGGGTAGGGGTACTCGGGAGGACATAAAGAAAATGCCTCTCATGCAGCCGACTGCATGACTGCTGAGGTGCAATAAGCCCAGGTCCCAACCATCACTTGTCATACCTTACCCCTTCTCATCCAATAAAAACCACACATACAACCATTAACGTTGGAAAGGGCAAGGCCACAGCTTTATTTAAATCAACATTAACATTAACCTTTTGTACCGTGCCAGTCACAGTTGTACTGTGAGCACTCAACTACCAATGTAAAAGGGAGATGAAGGAGGGGCCTGTCCTTACCATCAGTGCCGGACCGGCCGTCAATCTCCCAATTACCATCCGGGCATCAAAGGGGTTCCATATTTGCTGGCAAGGTTACCAAAACCGCCACCAGCCAGTCAGTGAACCACTGACGGGCGCCCCACCGCAGCCAGCGCCTGTTCCACCCCCCTGTGAAGTCCCAGGTTAAATATGTCCATGCCAATGTCATTGAGATGAACACCATCCCTCCTCAACAAGTCATTGTTGTTTCCCTCCAAATCTTTGTGGCGGACAACGACCCCCCCGATCCTCCGAACAAATTTGGACACTTGGGCGTTGACCTTCCTCCGAAAATTTTCTAAACAGGGTCCCGGAACTTCTCTAGCCCAAATAGAACGAGGGACAATCTCTGACCATACGAAAGTCACACTGGTAAACATTGCAAGGCATTGAGCAATATCACCTTTTATGGCAGCAATTAAATCCACGGACCAGGTGTAACCTACGTCATTCCCGCCGGCGTGATGTGACCGGAAAGGCGGGTACGGAGGTGCCAACATTCCCACAGTACCTGATGCCAACGCAGGCCGCGCAGGCCCAGCCAGCGAATCCTTGCCACGTTTGAAGAGAGTCCCAAATTTCTCCCATAGTTCCGGATCTCTGCGCGACGAGCCGCCCAGAAGACAAAGGAATCGCCCAGTATCCATACTTGCGTCGGGGGAAAACCTGAAATTAACACAAAAGGTGAGGGCGAACATACAGCGAAAAACGAGACGACTCCCATCTACAAGCCGCTGAAGTTCCGTATCGGAAAACCCTAAGCCTGAAGCGGCGGTGGCAGCGCCTATGCGAAATGAGTGAGTCGAAAAATCGCCCGCTGGTAAGCCTAAAGCCTCGAGGCAAAAACGAAAAACTTTTAAAAATTGGAAGCGACTCAAAGAGGAGGAGTCAGCGTGCACGAAAAAAGTGGGAGATGGGGGGCGCGCGGAAAGAAAAGGAAAGGCCAGAGACACAGGACAGAATGGGCCGCCACAGTGGTGCAGCACCACTCGGCGGCCCCTGCCAAGGCTGTCAGTCTTCGAGGAGCGCAATAAAATGGTGACACTGCGCTCCGACAGGGCAACATCCTCCGATCGAATACCCCCAGTAGAAGACCTAGATTTTGTCACTAATTCCCCGATGCGAAAGGCCCCAAAAAACGCCCATGAGAAAGCTACTCGGAACAGCAAAATCTCAAACTCGGATGAGCACACCTCCGGCAACATAGCCAAAACATCCGATAAAATTTGTAAAGAAATGGGGCGCCTGGAATCAGGCAAGTGAGTGATGCGTTTCCAGCCCCTCAATATCCGACGCACTGGAAAGGCTTTTGTGACGTCCCCCCACCCCAGAAGCTGAAACCAAAAGGATAAGGCGGACATAGCCGAAGAGACGGTGGAACCCGACACTCCCTTATCCTGTAACTGGACCAGGTAAGCAAATAGTATTAAACGTCTGTCATCAGGGGATGAAATAGAGAACTCATCGCCCGACGCTTGTGACCACTCGTGCCAGACCCGACAATACGACGCCCACGTCCGCGGAGAAAGCGACGACCGAAGCAGTTCTAACAATCCCCGGAAACGAGGTTCCATAAGTGGGCCGGACAGGGGAGGCCCTCCAGCGAAGCAGACGGAGCCAGGGAACGAAAACGGGGGTACTGTTGGCGGGAAAGAGCATCGGCAATGTCATTAGAAACTCCCGGAACATGTTTTGCCCTAACATAAATGTTAAATTGCAAACATTTTAAGACCAAAAAACGCAACAGTGACACAACCGGGGGGAACTGGCCGATTGCTTGTTCACTACCTGCACCACGCTCATATTGTCTGACCAAAAGATCACCTGCCGATTGCGCAACTGTTCACCCCAAAGCTCCACCGCTACAATGATCGGGAAAAGCTCCAAAAGGGTGAGATTGCGCAATAAGTCCATGCGGGCCCATGAGGCCGGCCAACATTCCGCAGACCACTCCCCCCGAAAGAAGGCACCGAAACCACAGGAGCCTGCCGCATCGGTGTACAATTCCAGCTGTGAGTTCGGTACCTCCTCCTGCAACCAACAAGACTGTCCGTTGTAGGATTGCAAAAAGGTTAGCCAAATGTCCAAATCCGCCCGCATGGGCTTGGTGATCCGAACGTGGTGGTGCGGGGCCGTAACGCCCTTCGTGGCCCAAGACAAGCGCCTGCAGAAAGCCCTCCCCATGCGTATGACCCTGCACGCGAATACTAGGTGTCCCAGTAGAGATTGTAGCTGTTTTAGCTGAAGTTTTTTAGACCCTTTCGCCAAACGAACCAAGGATAGAAGCCTGGTCAGCTTCTCCCTCAGCAGGCGAAAGACCATGGCCACTGTGTCAATCTCGATACCCAAAAAGGATAGTACCGTTACTGGACCCTCAGTCTTGTCAACGGACAGTGGGACGGCGAAACGCCGACAAACATCTTGAAAAACAGAGAGTAAGCATTGACACTGCCCACTGTCCGAGGGACCCACAAAAAGGAAATCATCCAAGTAGTGCAGCGTGGACTGAGACCCGGCCTCCTGGGCGACTACCCACTCAAGGAAGCTACTAAATAACTCGAAGAAGTAACACGAAACCGCGCAACCCATAGGCAGGCACATATCGAAGAAATAGCTTCCCTGAAAGTAGCAACCCAGGAGGTGGAAACAATCCGGGTGGACCGGGAGAAGGCGAAAAGCGGATTCAATGTCCGCTTTTGCCAAAAGAGCGGAACGCCCTGCTGCCCTGACGAGGTGAAGAGCCTTATCAAATGACGCGTAATGCACCCGCGATACCTCGCGATCAATTCCGTCGTTGACAGAGGAGCCGGAAGGGTAGGATAAGTGATGAATTAAACGAAATTTACCACTCGCCTTTTTGGGGACCACGCCTAGTGGGGACACCCGCAGGTTGTGAAATGGGGGAAGATCAAAGGGGCCCGCCATGCGCCCCAGTTCCAGCTCTTTCTGGATTTTTTCGGCCACTACGGATTCAAACTCCACAGCCGATTTTAAATTAGCCGACATGGTAGGAGCGTTAGACGGGGAAAACGGTATCCAAAAACCTCGATCCAGGCCATCCTTTAGGATCAGGGCCTCCCTACGAAGGGGGTACCGGTCTAGCCAGGGCAACATCTCTAGGACGTTCACCGGCGTCCTCCGGCTTAGGAAGGTCGGTCTTGGCTCCCGCTCTGGAAAGTGTCTGTTTTCCCTTCCTGAAGCACCGGCTGGAGGGGTGAGCGCCCCCACAGCTAGAGCACTCATGCCTGAAACGACAGGCGGAGTACCACTTACAGTGGCTTTCGTTGAAAAGCCAACAGACACCTTTCTTGGAGGCGGCCGACGCTCCGGATTGAGGAGCGCCGACCGCTGACTGAAAGGACGCCGGCCTATGAGGGCACATTAGCAACAACCATAGGCTACCATCCTGACAGTCGAAACGAAGCTCCTTGCACGCCACCATCTTCTGTCTAAACTGGGTGTCATACTGGAACCAGCATTGACCCCCATAAACCTTGTACGCTCCCCAGATAAGGTCCAGGTAGCAGAACAAGGAGGTCGCCAACTCTGGGTAACGCTCACAGAGCACACCCGCGTAGGCGCAAAACCCTTGCAGCCAGTTCCCAAATGTTCTAGGAAGCTGCTTGACTTTATCGCCCTGTGCAGCGACGTCCACCCGACGGGATTTGTCGACCGTTTCCCTGTCCGACGGAACTAGAGAGAGGAAATCCACGAAATCCCGACGCCATATTCTTTCCTTCGTCTCCTCCGGTATGTGGGCACCCGTGGGAGCTACCGCCCACAAGGCCCCTCCGGAAGGAGGGGAAAGATTTGCCGCCGTGCCCGAAACGCCCATACTAGAGAGAACCGACCTGACCACCGACACTATACGGTCTTCAGGGCCCGATACGGAATCATCGACAGACCTCCCCCAAATCAGTTCACAATCATACTCACTGATCCTTGGGGGCATCACCGATGGACGATCAACGGGCGAGGCGGTGTCCCACACGACTCCGGGAGACTGCAGGCTGGAACGGCCAGCACCGTGAGGAGCAACGGGGCCGTGTATGTTCGGGCCGTCCCGGCCGACTGATAGATCCAAAGGCGGGGGTCCCTCCCCGGACACTGAAGGGGCCCCTTGGCCGAGGGCAGTGACTGTGCAGGTGCAGGAGTGTCTCTGGATTCTGTCCGGCTGATCCGGGGGGGAAGCTGCCGCCAGCCCGGATCCGGAATCTCCCGCCCAGCCGGGCGCAGGGAGACTGGCGTTACCCGCCATGTTAACCGCGTAGGAGGGGTTAAACCCTGGACTGGAGGGGGGGAATCCGCGAGCCCTCCGCCCGACTGGGCGCTGGGGGGCGTCCGAGAGCACGGGAGGGGATGGCATCCGTGGGGGCCGAAAAACCCGCACCCGCCCTGCCAGGCGCAGAGGGGGCACATCGCATCCGGGATGCCAAATGACATGGCGCGGCCTGGGTCTGGGACCTGTCCCCCACCCGTCCGGGCGCAATGGGAGTCCTGCCCTGCGAAAAACCCGCTCCTGATGGCCCAGAAGCCGCCGAGGGCCCCGCCCATGAAGGCGCCGGGGGACCTTGCGACCTGGCCACTCTTGGACGATTCGCATCCCGGGATGAATTACCCCCCACCCAGCCGGGTGCTGAAAGGGCCACATTATGTAGGGTGCCCTGGCCATAGGAATCCTGGGCCAGCTGCGACCCCACCCTGGAGGGCGCAGGAAGAGGCAGCTCGCACCCATATGTTCCCCCATAAATGCCCCCACAATCACCCCCCGCCCAGCCGGGCACAGAGGGGTGCTGGGCACATGCATTGCCTGTGCTGTGCACTGCCAGATCGAATCCTCCCACCTGGCTAGGCGCAGGGAGCGAGCTGGCCGCTAGGGGGAGCCGGTATCGAACCGAGGCGACGTCGACGCTGCAGACGCCGCCGTCCGAGGGATCGGAAGCCGCCGCTGGAGCGGGCGAACAGCTCCGGCCCCCTCCAGCCGCCCTGCGAGAGGACAGCCTGGCCGAGGAGCGGAGCGGCCGCACACCCGCCGCCCCCCCGCTGCTAGCAGGGGCGGAAGCAGGTACAGACCAACGCGAGGCCGTGGGCTGGAGCGCTCCAGCTCCATCCAGGCCTCGCGCCATAGCCAGGGAAGGGGAGGGGGGTGAGGGGGGAGCTGCGGAGCGGGGGCTACGGGAACGGGGACACCGAGGGGGGGGCCGCAAGGTATTCCTGATGGCCGGGGAAGGCGACCGACGAGGGGGGGCACGCCGAGAGCGGGCGGCCGACCCCCGCTTCCTGGCTGCTGGAGCCCTGGGAGCCCGAACCGGAGAGGGATGGATGGGGGGAGGAGGGGGGGAGCAGTGAGAGGCCGCAGAGGGGCTGGGGCTGAAGCGAGAAGGTGGACGGGCACGTCTGCGGGCCCTGCGTCCATTTGACCCGGGAGGAGGAACAGGGGAAGGGGCAGTGGAAGGGGCAGGAGAGGGCACCCCAGGGGATAAGAGGGCAAAGAGCCAGTCAGCCTGACCCTTGAGGGCCAGCTCACGGACCTTAGCCAGGAGGTGATCCGTGTCCATAGCTGGAGCCGCAGGGTCAGGTCCGAGCTCTTCCATGCTTCCGTCCGAAAAGGACCATAATCCCCTGGGGTGCCAAACTCCTGAGCTCAGGCCCAACCCTTTTCCCCCTTGTACCCCCCTTATAACAACTTTACTGCAACTCCTCCCTGGCCATGCCCCCATCAGTCAGGGCTCTCTTTCCCGATAGGCTCAAGAGGCTCTCATTTGGTTGGGGATGTGAATAGGGGAAGTACGGGCGCTGCAGAAGCGGTGGGTTCCCAATTAGGATCGGCGAATGCAGCAGGAAGGGCACTATGGGCACGACGGGCCTGTGTTTGTCTTTTTGGTGGCAGCGGGACACTACTTGTGCTTGCCACCTCACCAGCTTGAACTGCACTTATGGGACTCGCCACGTCACCAAGTGTTACTGCAGTGCTGGTTTGACTACGACCGGGGTGTACTAGTCCGCTGGTGCTTGCCAGTTCACCAAAACGCTACAAAAAAAACTGTTAGCGATCGCAGGGATCAGGCCTGACTCTGCGAACGCTGCAGTTATGCGTTTAGTGTTTTGTAAGTGTCAGTGATCGATCGATACTGCACTTGGGTGGGCTGGGCTGGGCCGGGCGGAGGGGCAAAACGCAGGTGCTAGCAGGTATCTGGGCTGATCCTGCTAACACTGCGTTTGTGGGAACCCTAAACTGCTGGGGACGCTAGTATAGATCTGATCGGATCAGATATTGATCCGTTCCAATACTATACCACTAAGGGAGGTGTACGGTGCGTGCGTGGGTGTTAGCGGTACTGGCGCTAACCTGACGCTGCCTGGGGCTGGTGCTTGCCAGTTCACCAAAGCGCTACCAAGAAAACTGTTAGCGATCGCAGGCATCAGGCCTGACTCTGCGAACGCTGCAGTTATGCGTTTAGTGTTTTGTAAGTGACAGTGATCGATCGATACTGCACTTGGGTGGGCTGGGCCAGGCGGAGGGGAAAAACGCAGGTGCTAGCAGGTATCTGGGCTGATCTCGCTAACACTGCGTTTTTGGGAACCCTAAACTGCTGGGGACACTAGTATAGATCTGATCGGATCAGATATTGATGCGTTCAGATACTATACCACTAAGGGAGGCGTATGCTGCGTGCGTGGGTGTTAGCGGTACTGGCGCTAATCTGACGCTGCCTGGGGTGACGCATATCACCGCCGGGCGATCAGGGGGCTAAACCTTTATTCGGTAATAAACGGCGGGTGCCCTGACACTATAAAAATAAACGAACTAACCAGCGTCACCCGTAACGGTTATACGGTGATCAGTGGTGAAAGGGTTAACTAGGGGGCAAGCAAGGGGTTAAAACATTTATTAGATAGTATATGGGGGTCCCTGTCGCTATAAAATGCTGACGGTGAACCTAAATATTTACCTCCCTAACTAGCGTCACCAGCAACACTAATACAGCGATCAGAAAAATGATCGCTTAGTGACACTGGTGACAGGGGGAGATCAAGGGGTTAAAACTTTATTAGGGGGGGTTAGGGGGGGTTAGGGGGGTACCCTAGACCTAAAGGGGGGTAATACTCACTGCCCTAACACTAACTGTCACAAACTGACACCATGCAGTAATCAGAAAAAAAAAATACTGCTTGGTGTCAGTTTGTGACAGGGGGGGGTGATTGGGGGGGGATCGGGGGGCGATCGGGGGGGGTTGGGGGTTTAAAGTATGCCTGGCATGTTCTACTGTGTGTGTTTGTGTTGTGTGCACTTACATGTCTTCTCTCCTCTGCGCTGGGACGGAAACTGCCAAGCCAAGGAGAGATGACATCACATCCTCTGCCTGTGTGAAACTACACACAGGCAGAGGAGGATTCCGATTGGCTGGGAGCGATCGCGAGGGGGGGGGCACGATCGGATGGTCTCCCCCTCGCCTCCCGACGCTCCCAGTGAAATGCCGACTGCCGCTGGCACCGGGGGGGGTCCGATAGGACCCCCCGCCCGCGGGAGGCAGATCACGTACGGGTACGTGATTCTGCCTGCCCGTGCCATTCTGCCGCAGTATATCTGCGTTAGGCGGTCGGCAAGTGGTTAAAGGGCATTAGGGAATTATTAGTTCATGTGTGAGTGTACAAGTGCACAGCTTTCTGAATGTACCAGTTCAACAATGCAAGTTTCTTTAGCTTGTGTCAGAAATCTGAACAACATACACTGTAAGTAACATCATTAAAAAATGAGTGACAGTTTTTTCTGAAAAACAAAGAAATGCAATATTTTAGTCAAATACATTGTGTAACTTGTGAAAAAAAAATCTAGCTTTAACATGTAGCTCATCAGAGAAATATCACACAAATAGAAACAAAGGCAAACCTCTGTCACTGCATTTCTAAATAAAAAAATCCTGTTAGAATTAGAAGAGTAATTGTGGTCAGTACTGTTAACCAGAAAATGTTTGGAGAATAGACAATTAGCACACCTTTGAATGTTACTGACTGGAGACCTGATTTATGGAAAGCACACAAGTATATGTAAAATTCTATTGCCATTTATTTTTAAATTTCCGAAAAATTTCTGAATTCTGCCACTTCAATTTCATGCAGTACAGGTGTATAAATCACCACTTATATCCTTGGCTTTTCTACTAGGCTCCCTTAAATTGCCCCATTTGCGACATTGTAATATGTCACTGAAGAGCACATAATTGGAATCCGGTCATCTCTCCCTTGCACTGAAACCATGGGAACAGCATGAGACGTCAGGTACTAAATTGCCTGGGCTGGTTTTGTTTTACTGACAGATTGTGTGAAGACAAATGTGTGACACTAACTCTTCACAACATTACAGGAATTATCTAATTAATGTACTCTGACCCCGGGATTATTGTCTGCATTCATTTGTGTTAGCAGTAAATTCATCACACTTCTATCTAATTACTGTTACAGAGAAATATTTCTGCTGACGTGGATTAATATTATTTTTAAACCTGAGCAAATAAAACAAATTATGCAAAATCAAGAGCACCGTACCTGTCGTTACAAACGTTACATTTAAAGAATGTCACATGATGCTGGTCATTACTGGCTCAGTGAAAAATGCTATGTGAGTAAGGAGACTGACTTATATTCACTGTGACAACTTTATGTAAATCTATTGATTTTTACTTTGAAATAATTGTAATTTGCCGTATTAGCACAAGCCATGTAAAGCTTTTTGTACATACAGTAGTTACTGGATGCTAATGTAAACCTACTTACACAGTTGCTAGAAGTAAAATAGCACCTGCATAGAGCCTGGGATTTCAAATGTTGGGGGGTGGGGGCACCCAGAGTTAGCAATAAAGTACATTTTTATCGGGGAGAACTTTACTTAACATGTTTCTGTACTGAGTTGTACGGCCAAATATACTATTTTACAGTTGTTCTGTCTCTAATGTCGCTTTATACAAAAGATATACCTCTGACAGTATGGCGTCATGCAGTGTCAACTTATCACGTAGTAACAGAAATAAAACATTCAATGTAGTTTATTCCTGTTTGGCATTAAAGGGTTGCTTTTCTTGGTATTTTTGTGTGGTTAAAAGACACTTCTATCTATGGCTAACAAACGAAAACTAACAGGGAACATAGAAACAGAGGTTATAATATAAACTGATGGATTCACTTATTTCTACTGTAAATAAAGTGTATGTAAAGCCATTTTGGTTTTACATAAACTTTATAGGAGAACTACCTCAGCACCACCAACTGAGAAAAAAAAAAACTATATTTATTTCATTTTTAATATTCAAGATAAACTCTCTTAACCATCTACAGTATCTCACAAAAGTGAGTACACCCCTCATATTTTTGTAAATATTTTATTATATCTTTTCATGTGACAACACAAAAGAAATGACACTTTGCTACAATGTAATGCAGTGAGTGTACAGATTTGATAACAGTGTAAATTTGCTGTCCCCTCAAAATAACTCAACACACAGCCATTAATGTCTAAACAAGTGAGTACACCCTTAAGTAAAAATGTCCAAATTGGGCCCAATTAGCCATTTTCCCTCCCCAGTGTCATGTGAATCGTTAGTGTTACAAAGTCTCAGGTGTGAATGGGGAGCAGGTGTGTTATCGCTCTCACTCTTTCATACTGGTCACCGGAAGTTCAACATGGCACCTCATGGCAAAGAACTCTCTGAGGATCTGAAAAAAAGAATTATTGCTCTACACAAAGATGGCCTAGGCTTTAAGAAGATTGCCAAGACTCTGAAACTGAGCTGCAGCACAGTGGCCTAGACCATACAGTGGTTTAACAGGACAGGTTCCACTCAGAGCAGGCCTCGCCATGGTCGACCAAAGAAGTTGAGTACACGTGCTCAGCGTCATATCCAGAGGTTGTCTTTGGGAAATAGATGTATGAGTACTGCCAGCATTGCTGGGGGGTTAGCCTATCAGTGCTTAGACCATATGCCGCATACTGCATCAAATTGGTCTGCATGACTGTCGTCACAGAAGGAAGCCTCTTCTAAAGATGATGCACAAGAAAGCCTGCAAACAATTTGCTGAAGACAAGCAGACTACGGACATGAATTACAGGAGCCATGTCCTGTGGTCTGATGAGACCAAGACAAACTTATTTGGTTCAGATGGTGTCAAGCGTGTGTGGCAGCAACCAGGTGAGGAGTACAAAGACAAGTGTATCTTGCCTGCAGTCAAGCATGGTGGTGGGAGTGTCATGGTCTGGGGCTGTATGAGTGCTGCTGGCACTGGGGAGCTTCAATTCATTAAGGGAACCATGAATGCCAACATGTACTGTGACATACTGAAGCAGAGCATGATCTCCTCCCTTCGGAGACTGGGCCTCAGGGCAATATTCCAACAGGATAACGACCCCAAACACACCTCCAAGATGACCACTGCCTTGCTAAAGAAGCTGAGGGTAAAGGTAATGGACTGGCCAAGCATGTCTCCAGACCTAAACCCTATTGAGCATTGGTGGGGCATCCTCAAATGGAAGGTGGAGGAGCGCAAGGTCTCTAATATCCACCAGCTCCATGATGTTGTCATGGAGGAGTGAAACAGGACTCCAGTGGCAACTTGTGAAGCTCTGGTGAACTCCATGCCCAAGAGGGTTAACGCAGTGCTGGAAAATAATGGTGGCCACACAAAATATTGACACTTTGGGCCCAATTTGGACTATTTCACTTAGGGGTGTACTCACTTTTGTTGTCAGCGGTTTAGACATTAATGGCTGTGTGTTGAGGTATTTTGAGGGGACAGCAAATTTACACTGTTATACAGGCTGTACACTCACTACTTTACATTGTAGCAAAGTGTCATTTCTTCAGTGTTGTCACATGAAAAGATATATATTGCTTTATATTGTTGGGAAATCACTTTGAAAAACACCCCACTAGCATTTCTTTCAAGGGCAGATGATTCATTCTTTCAGTTAGCCATTGGGCTGCATGACAGGTCTGTGCATCCCTCCTACAAACATACTGGAAAAATACATTTTGTGTTTATATACACTTTACTGCTAAACTCCAGACAAACCAATAAATAGACAAGTGAAATACACATATGAGAACTGTTTTATCTATGCTGTTCTTTTAGGTTTAAAGAGACCCTGTTATTAAAATGTAGCACTAACTCTCGGTGAAGCTGCTGGTTTAAGCGGGCAGTTACCTTCACTCTCGATACCTCTGTTTCACCGGCACCGGGTCTAGGGTTTCGTTGAGTTTACCTCTGGACGATATAAGCACCAACACTTGAGTATGTTTTCAATGCTTTTTTGAACCAAGTAATGAACGAAGTAGCAGGAAAGACGCAGGAGGAAAACTGCAGGGAAGCTCAAATACCTTTCTTTAGGTTTCTTTAGAACATCCTTTAAAGTTGAATACTGTAATTGAATGCAATCCCCTTTTGTGGGACACGATCTTTGCTTGCCTGGATAGGCCTCTCTCACTTGCCTAGCAGCCAGTACGTAGCAAGAACAAAAGTCTCTGCCACAGACTTGCCTGAAATAAACCTGTATGATCCTCTGCCACAGGATGTATTGGTTCATGATGTCAGACACAGTACTTGGACCTCTAAGCCAACCCGGCAGTACCATGTAATAAGACTACTTCAGGATACGTCCTCCAACCGAGTCACCAGGCCCCTCTCCAGACCAGCACTCTGCATGATCCTTCCATGACGAGTCCTCCCCTGGGATCCTCTCGGTTGTCCAGCTTCTTCACTCTGAATAGACAGCTCAGGACCATTCCTCGGCTGCTGTGGTAGGCCCCAGACAGGCTTCTGGTCCCACCCACATGCCGCAGCGACGCGGGCCTCCGGAACGGAGGACCACGAGGTGGTACTTTAACACATACCTGTCGGCCAGGAGGGCCAGCAGGTGGCTGAAAATGAACCCCTAAACATGGCGTCTGTCCCATAAAATACCCTCTCCCAGAATGCAACTCGGAGGACCACCTCCACCAAGTTGTCTCCGGGACAGAGGAGCACTCATCCGCTTTAACACGTTGCTTTTCCAACACCCGCCGATGGTGACAACGGCACCCACCGGCACAATGTGGAACCACAGGCAACATCAGCCAAGCTGGAACAGGGGTAAATCTAACTTCCTATAACGAGCAATTCACTAAATTTACCTATCAGATGGTAGATCATAAATCTACCAGCCCTACACAAATATTTAAAAAATGTAGGTATAAACTGTAGGCACCTCCTAAACCTCCTAAAACCCACCTTTCATATTCAAATGTTCAGGCCAGTTATAACAAGCAGGGACACTCCCTGGTAGTCCCCAAGATTGCTTCTAAGCTCTCTACCCCTATTCCTGTCAGTATGATGGGCAGCCTTACTGGCCAATAGCAAGAATTGGTAGGAAGGCAAGCTTTGGCACTACCATAAAATCTTGAGCTTTGCCTATCACACTGGTTTGGAATTCAGGTGTGATGAGATGGTTTGGAATGCCAGTGCAGGTTTGTGCGGGCACATGAAGGTGTCTGAGTTTACAACTGCAACAGCTTTAACATTTTGAATACAGATTATCTTTAAGGAGTGTAGTGCTGTAACCTCCCAAGCTGCAGCCCACTATCCGAACAGTAAAGGAACAGCAACACATTGATAAATTAACTTGGCTGGCTCTGCTTTCTACCTACATTAATAATGTTTCCCGTTATCACATGTGCATGCGACAGAGCCTGAATATCTCCTAATGCTGCCCCTCCATCTTCCAGCCTAACTGTAGGTATACAGGGAATGATGAGGGATATTATCCATACCAATTCAGATACGTATGCTGCTTGTATGGGCACATACTCATTGTGTTGTATTAGCTACAGTCATCTCAGCATTTCTACACAAATCCTTTCACGAGCAATTATTTAGCATGCCCACCTGATAATAAACCTTTAGAGTCAATATTTTGGCTGGCTGCTCCATGCTGTAAGTAAAGCCTTATATATGGACCTGTGACATTAATTTATTTCATTCATCAATACTAGGGATGAGCCGAACACCCCCCTGTTCGGTTCGCACCAGAACATGCGAACAGGAAAAAAGTTTGTTCGAACACGTGAACACCGTTAAAGTCTATGGGACACGAACATGAATAATCAAAAATGCTAATTTTAAAGGCTTATATGCAAGTTATTGTCATAAAAAGTGTTTGGGGACCTGGGTCCTGCCCCAGGGGACATGGATCAATGCAAAAAAAAGTTTTAAAAATGACAGTTTTTTCAGGAGCAGTGATTTTAATAATGCTTAAAGTCAAACAATAAAAGTGTAATATCCCTTTAAATTTAGTAGCTGGGGGGTGTCTATAGTATGCCTGTAAAGGGGCGCATGTTTCCCATGTTTAGAACAGTCTGACAGCAAAATGACATTTCGAAGGAAAAAACCCATTTAAAACTACTCGCAGCTATTGCATTGCCGACAATACACATAGAAGTTCATTGATAAAAACGAAACGGCATGGGAATTCCCCACAGGGGAACCCCGAACCAAAATTAAAAAAAAAAAATGACGTGGGAGTCCCCCTAAATTACATACCAGGCCCTTCAGGTCTGGTATGGATATTAAGGGGAACCCCGGCCAAAATTTAAAAAAAAAATGACGTGGGGTTCCCCCTAAATTCCATACCAGACCCTTCAGGTCTGGTATGGATTTTAAGGGGAACCCCGTGCCAAAAAAACCCCAAAAAACGGCGTGGGGTCCCCCCAATAATCCATACCAGACCTTATCCGAGCACGCAACCTGGCAGGCCACAGGAAAAAAGGGGAGACGAGAGTGCGGCCCCCCCCCTCCTGAACCGTACCAGGCCACATGCCCTCAACATTGGGAGGGTGCTTTGGGGTAGCCCCCAAAAACACCTTGTCCCCATGTTGATGAGGACAAGGGCCTCATCCCCACAACCCTGAGGGGGTCTGTGGGCGGGGGGCTTATCGGAATCTGGAAGCCCCCTTTAACAAGGGGACTCCCAGATCCCAGCCCCCCCATGTGAAATGGTAAGGGGGTACTTACCCCTACCATTTCACTAAAAAACTGTCAAAAATGTTAAAAATGACAAGAGACAGTTTTTGACAATTCCTTTATTTAAATGCTTCTTCTTTCTTCTATCTTCCTTCATCTTCTTCTTCTGGTTCTTCTGGCTCTTCTGGCTCTTCCCATTCTTCCTCCGGCGTTCTCGTCCAGCATCTCCTCAACGGCGTCTTCTATCTTCTTCTCCTCGGGCCGCTCCGCACCCATGGCATGGGGGGAGGCTCCCGCTCTTCTCTTTATCTTCTTCATCTTCTTCTCTTCTTCTTTTCTTCTCTTCTTCTCTTCTTCATTTTCTTCTCCGGGGCGCT
This sequence comes from Lithobates clamitans, assembly GCA_037952925.1. NCBI lineage: Eukaryota > Metazoa > Chordata > Amphibia > Anura > Ranidae > Lithobates > Lithobates clamitans. The sequence goes on along the minus strand of JBBGZY010000605.1, from coordinate 4,632,363 downwards.
CCGCACCCATGCTGGCATGGAGGGAGGCTCCCGCTGTGTGACGGCGTCTCCTTGTCTGATGGATCTTAAATAACGGGGGCGGGGCCACCCGGTGACCCCGCCCCCCTCTGATGCATGATGACTTGACGGGACTTCCCTGTGACGTCACGGGGAATGCCACAGGGAAGTCCCGTCATGTCCCGTGCGTCAGAGGGGGGCGGGGTCACTGGGTGGCCCCCGCCCCCCATTATTTAAGAACCGTCAGACGAGGGGACACCGTCACACAGCGGGAGCCTCCCTCCATGCCAGCATGGATGCGGATCGGCCCGGAGAAGAAAATGAAGAAGAGAAGAAGGAAGGAGAGAAGAAGATAAAGAAGAAGATGAAGAGAAGAGCGGGAGCCTCCCCCATGCCATGGGTGCGGAGCGGCACGAGGAGAAGAAGATAGAAGACGCCGCGGGGGAGATGCTGGACGAGAACGCCGGAGGAAGAACCAGAAGAACCAGAAGAAGAAGAAGATGAAGGAAGATAGAAGAAAGAAGAAGCATTTAAATAAAGGAATTGTCAAAAACTGTCTCTTGTCATTTTTAACATTTTTGACAGTTTTTTTAGTGAAATGGTAGGGGTAATTACCCCCTTACCATTTCACACAGGGGGGGCCAGGATCTGGGGGTCCCCTTGTTAAAGGGGGCTTCCAGATTCCAATAAGCTCCCCGCCCACAGACACCCATAACCACCGGCCAGGGTTGTGGGGATGAGGCCCCTGAAAAAACGGCCGTTTTTAAAACTTTTTTTTTCATTGATCCATGTCCCCTGGGGCAGGACCCGGGTCCCCAAACACTTTTTATGACAATAACTTGCATATAAGCCTTTAAAATTAGCACTTTTGATTTCTCCCATAGACTTTTAAAGGGTGTTCCGCGGCATTCGAATTTGCCGCAAACACCCCATATTGTTCACTGTTCGGCGAACTTGCGAACAGCCAATGTTCGAGTCGAACATGAGTTCGACTCGAACTCGAAGCTCATCCCTAATCAATACTATTGAAAATTATAACTATATTGAGAGCTAGTGCTTTCTATAGAAAAGATGACCAAATCCTTGGTTGAAATTCTGGTCTACATTTCTATTTAGGACATGCTGCTCATACATATAACATACTTTCCACATTTGTCTACCTGCTAAATAACCTTTGTTCTAAGAAAGCACCCACTGGGGGCGTGGTTAAGCAGCAGATGTAACAGGACGTGTATGTCTCCCTCTCCGCTGAATATCCTGACACTGATCCTGTGGAACATATTATCTGACTGAACCGGACCCACAAACCGAAGCATCAGTGCCCTGGAGATAACGCCACTCAATCGATACCCCTTAAAGACTGCTGTGATGTTTAGAAAGCCTAAAGAAGCAAGGGGAGCTGTGAATGAAGCGTGCCAAGATGGCGCTGGCCCACAGCGCTCCTCCAGGGAGAAATACAAGTAGGCTGCTCAGAAGCTCCTGTTTGGGGGAAGATCCTACAAAGACGCCCTGAAAGCTGCACCGAACACAGGGGAAACCAAGGGGGGCCTTTTGGAAGCAGATGACACCCTTCCTTTGGAGGATGCAGGCGGATTGTCCCTGGAGTGGAACACAGTGAGTACTCCCAGAGACATTTTTACATGGGCCTCAAGCATCCCCCCCCCTAGCAGTGAGGAGCCATAACCGACTCTTAGAGACATTTTTTCAGCTGTAACATCATGCAATCTGTCCATCGCAGCACTCTCTGATGAGATTAAAGGGGTGAAGGCTGAGATCTCTTATGTGTGTCAATATATGCAAAAACTGAGGGAAAGGACATCTGCTCTGGAAGGCAGAATGAGCACAGTAGAGGACGACAAAGGGACTTATGCAAAGGGACTTAAACTTTAACTGTCACCTCACTGAACAGCATGCTGCACGTTGAGATGATTTAGAAAATCGCATGAGACGCAATAATGTGCGTGCCCTGGGCATTCCTGAGAGAGCGGAGGGTAAAAACCCCATAGCTTTTATAGAGCAATGGCTTGTTTCCACGTTTGGCAAAGACGCTTTCTCCCCGCTGTTTGCTGTTGAAAGAGCGCATAGGGTGCCCTCACGCCCTTTACCACCGGGCAATCACCCCCGCGCTTTTTTTTTCAAGCTACTGAATTACAAAGATAGGGATGCAATCCTTTCCAAAGCCAGATCCATGAGTGGGAACATGGCGATCGATAACTCCAAAGTGTCTTTATTCCCAGACTTTTCTGCAGAACTGCGAAAGCAATGTGCAAAATTAATAGATAAAAAAAGGCTTAGAGAACATAACCTGCAATATGCAATGCTATACCCTGCACGCCTTAGAGTGGTTGCACTGGGAGAAGTACATTTCTTCGATCACCCTAGTGCAGCCGCACAATGGCTGGATCGTGAGGATAGAGCACTCAAAGCTGCCAAACCACAACGCCCACCTCCAGCATGAGGGTCCGTCATCCTGACACGTGAGGGGTTTGGAGGGGGGTGGAGGTTTAGGACAGAGCTCCCCCCCCTCACCCCTTCTTCTTCACCAATCTTTTCGTTTAGGTCAGGTGGGCAAAAAGGAGAACTTTTCATGTTTCACTGTATGATTTCTGTTGATCACCCTGCAGTTGTGAAACCCCAATCACCATCCAGAGACTTGCTCTGCTGTGGGTGTTTCCAATGCATACCCCCCCCGGAAAGTGTGCTAAGGGGAAAAACGCCTGTTGGCTGAGAGCCCTGTTGGCTCTTTAATTTGCCTTTGACTTTTTTGTTTCTTTTTTCTTTAAGCACATGCTTCAATCTGTGTTCACTATCTGACCCACCAGGCCTCTAGCCACGAACTTCCATACTCACGGACGATGTTGAACCACCTACGTTTGATGCAGGTATAATTTTTGCCAGGAAAGTCCCACACACACTTTATGATGCCACGATGGGAAGTGTTCTGCGCCACTCTCTCAGGTCTCGCAAGACCATGTTTCCGTTCACTACTAACCCAAATGGCGGATAAAATCACAATAGTGTCATGGAATATGAGAGGACTTAACAACCCTGTGAAGAGACTGGCAGTTCTCAGGCACCTCAAGTCTACAGGGGCCAATATAGTGTGCCTGCAAGAGACTCATTTTTCACCAGACCTGGCTCCTAGCTTTAGCCCTCGAGTGTATTGTACTCAGTTCCACTCCACGCACTCGGCTTATTTAAGCTCGTGGATTAGGAGGGTAGATATATTTTCTTAATAAACAAAAGTCTGATAGACTTTGGCAGCGCTAATAAAAGCAATTGATTATACACCATGAACAATCTAAATAGTATATACATTCAATCAAGTCCGTGTACTCGTATAAAACCAAGATGGTCGGATGTGTAAGGAGGTGGGATGTATATTGCAGCGAATATACATGATTAACCTGACACATTACATAGCAAGAAAATATATCTATATTCTTTATAAAATAGTAAAAAAGAAAAAAGAAATGTGACAGGGCCTAATGTCACACTTAAAACAAGCGCTTAGGAGTCATAAATATTCTGAGGCAGATTGATGTGAGTAACCCAAATTAATGGCAATAGCTGCTACCTAAAAAATGTGTTCCTAAAAAAAGAAATGACACTGATAAATAATAATAAACAAAAGTCTGATAGTCTAAGAAAAGCAATTGATCATACACCATGAACAATCTGAATAGTATATACATTGAATCAAGTCCAATCAAGATGGTACAGAAAAAAGTCCAGTCCTTCAAAACTCAAGTCCTATGAAGCAAGAACCCCAAAGATAATTGTTGTCACCACTCCGGATTCCACATCACACTTAAATAAAGAGGGGGGGTGTGCAAGAGAACCCCCTCTTAATAAGACTCTTACCGGATTAGAACTTGATTATTAGCGTGTATGATGGTCACAAATCGTGGGAATTCATGCCGGTATCCTCCTTTTGTTGTCTGGATCGGGCCAGCTCACAGGTATTTTAATGTTTCAGACAATGAAAAAGAAAGGAACGGACATAGCGTGATCCCGTTTTAAACATTTTATTATTTAAAAAAATGAAGAGAATACCCCCCTTCAAGGTGTACACTTACAAGAAATTAGTATATAATGAGCGGTGTTCACAAATCAACATCAGGCAACGTCAGGTTAACAGCGTCTCCTACTGCTCTCGACAGGTACCTTCTGTCTTTCCCTGAGTACACTGGTGTGTCTACGTACGTCGTGTGGCTCCACCCTGATGCGTTTTGTCACTCATGACATCATCAGAGGGTAGTGTCACACGGCACTCTCACTCTTTTAAACATCTGGAAAATGCCTCTGGGCATTAACCCTTTCAGCAACAGCATTAAGCTGTCTAGTAATTGGATCAAACCCTTCTGACTGTAGTTAGGCTTATGTACTGTGGACCCTATTGACAGACAACAATACATACTAACCTTGACCGCACGCCGATACAGTGGAGATAAAGAGAGCGTGCATCATCCCCAAAAGCACAGCCCTCCCGCCTACACTTGTATCGGATGATCAATATGCTGGTAAACCATCCACACCGTACAGCAGACAGAACTCCGCTGGACATATATCCATGAACCGCCAAGCTAAGAATAAAAAAATGAACCATACTCAAACATAGATAATCAAAAAGTCAACTGGAGACTATCCACTTAAAATTAGTAAATTAATTACCTCTCTTAGTTTGTGCTTATTCCGAGTCAGCAGCATAGATATTCCAATCTTATATGAAAAGGGTCAACTGCGTCCTGACAAAGCATATAAACGGTGCAACACAAATCGGTGACCATCCACCGATAAGGTGGCCCATGATATCTAAATACCGAATACATTTAAAAATCAAATAAAACAAAATAAAATGAACTTGCCATCGGTAGTGGTCAACCACATCGTACAGTCAACTACTAGGCAAATCTGGAACACATGTCTCTACGTTAATCAACCTATTCCAGAAAAGCTGTTATAGAAAATGAGTTTATAAGAAACTAATATAAAACCAAAAAAGGAGAAGGCATGGGAAATAAGATATAATCTGGACATAAACTGCACATATGAAAAATCGACTATGGATGAGAATAAAAACCATCAAAAAACATCATAAAAACAACAAGAAATCAATGAATGGGAACAAGGGTCCGCATGTCAACTATAGATAGCGGTTCCCATTGACTGAGCTCTCAAAGATCGTGGGCAGGACAAGTTGGCTGCCCGACTTCGGCAGCGTCAATAACGTGTCATCTCATTCACTCATCAGCTCTATCAAAAATCAAAACTTCCGAGGAATGTATACTAATAATAGAATCAATAAAAAGGCATGAGAAACAAGATATAATCTCGACATATAATTGCGCCTATGAAAAAAATGACTATGGATGATAATAAAAAGCCATCAAAAAGCATCATCAAGACAACAAGCAATCAATGAATGGGAACAAGGGTCCGCATGTCAATGTCAAATAGTGGTTCCCATTGATAAAGCTATCAGAGAAGTGGGCAGCACTCAATGACGTTTTATTTCATTCACTGATCACCTCTATCAAAAAAACTTCAGAGGAGTATATGCTTATAATAGAATCAATAAAAATGATTATTAAAAAGGTCTAATGATCAATCCTGTAAAAAAAAAGCATCAGATAAAAGGCGGATGAAAGAACCGCCCCAAAATCACACCACCTAAATTGTCCAAGTCTTTAAAACAACTTTAAAAAAATCTTTAAAAGCAATCTATATACAACCATCTGAACGAGAACAAACTGAATGTATGTGAAATAATATAGAGATTGGGCAGATGGAATTGGAGAGATATGCATCATCATCGTTCTAATAGTCACTGATGAAACAATTTACATCCAATTCCACGTTTAAGCCGCTAGGGCTAAGAGTATTCATAGAATATATCCAACAAGATTCTTTTTTTGATATTTCTCATACCAAATTCGAACCCCTCCAGTTCGGATGAATTCTATCAATCCCCCAAAATTTTAAAATGGAGGGGTCCTGGTTATGATGCATTTTGAAATGCAATGAAACCTCATTGTACTTAAAACCAATTTCAATATTGTGGATATGTTCTGAGATGCGTTTTTTAAGAGTGCTTTTCGTGCGTCCGACATACACGGACGCACAAAAAGGACGTCCTTTTTAAGGGAGAGGGAGGAGGGGAACTTGAGGCAGTCAATCGAACAGACCGTACGGACATCGGCCCCCAGGACTAGTAGCTCCCCCGCGCCCGTTCCCTGCTCAGCAAGGATGGTGGAAACCTCCCTACGAAGAGAGAGTGTTACAACGACCATCAGAACTACTGAGAAGAGAGGAAGGGGATGTTGGGCAGGCAGGAGAATCCAAAAAAAGAAGGAGGGACCAGGATCCATAGGAATTTACAACTTGAGCAATATTGAGTTAACACACAAAGAAACAAATATTTTGCAATCTGGGCTTAAATGTGCCCCTAAGAAATCATTAAATAAATTTGATGTGTACATGGACATACATAAATATATCCGTAAAATTAATATGAAGAAGTACTTTCTCAATATCGGTCCAGTTGCAGCCATTAGAACAAATGAAAACATTGTAGGGATTGATAGTGGGCTGAAAAACCGTTCACTGTTCAACCCGCTAAACGCTGCAAATCAACATGTAGATGTTTTTAAGAATTTAGTACTCAGAGATTTAGAATCGATTGTTCCTAAAAAAAATTAACCCTTGTTACATACAAGATGGGATCAAACAGTTAGAAGACAGGAAAAGCATTGTCATCAGACCAGCTGATAAAGGAGACGGAGTCATCATCCTTGATAAGTCTTTTTATAATTCTCAGCTCATGACAATGCTATCGGATGATAAGACTTATATTAAATTGAACTCTGATCCCACGTCGGCCTATAAAAAAGATCTTCAAAAACTCATTAAGTTGGGAACAGAAAAAAGAGTGCTAAACATTTTTGTCACCTAGTTTTTGTCATGTGCCCACCATTTATACCTTACCAAAGGTGCACAAAAACCCCATAATTCCACCAGCTCGTCCAATAGTTAATTGCATTGGATCAGTCACTGCAAGGTTAGGACAATATCTGGACTCTTTCTTACAAACCAGTGTTTTGTGCACTAGGGCATATTTGAAAGACACTAAGGATCTTCTACAGTTGATCAGTCGTATAGATCTGACAGGTAAAAAAGAAGTATTCCTTGTAACGGCAGATGTTTCCTCACTATACAGTATAATCCAACACGATGATGCTCTACTCGCTCTTAATTGGGCATTATCTCAGAGAGATGATATCCCTTTCGAACAGAAAGTCTTCCTGAGACAGTCACTGGACTTCTGCCTGTCTCATAATTACTTTTGGTACGATTATCAGTTTTACTTACAAAAGACGGGTGTTGCCATGGGGCTAAATTTGCCCCCAGTTTGGCAAATCTCTTTATGGGGGAGTGGGAGGATAAGTCGTTTTTTTCTAAACAGAGAGATCACCTCCTCTTTTACAGAAGGTATATAGATGACCTCCTGTTTATATGGGAAGTAAATGAAGGATCTTTGCACGACTTTATGACTGAGCTCAATTCAAATAAAAACAACATAGTGTTGGATTATGAGTTCAGTAAGGAGCCTATACATTTTCTTGACGTGAATATTATTAGACAAGGAGGCAGTCTAATCACCTCTGTGTTTTTTATACCGACCGACAGAAATAACTATCTTCCTCTCACTAGCAGGCACCACCCGCATTGGCTTAAAAACATACCCAGAGGCCAAGTAATGAGAATCAGGAGAAATTGCACATTGAAGTCTGATTATCAATTACAATCTGAAATAATCAAAAAGAGATTCATACAAAAGGGATATAATGAGCTTGAGCTTAATAAAATCATCACTTCTGTTGGTGATATTCCACGCTATTTTTGTTTGGAAGATAGACCACGTGAGAGAAACTCTAAGCATGAGTGGGGTTTTATTTCCAATTTTCATGTACAATACAGGGAAATAGAGAACATTTTCATAAAACACTGGCATGTATTACGCATGGATAATGTGTTGAACCCCTCTCTTCCGATCAGTCCTCTATTTATATATAGGAAGGCTCCTAATTTTGGCGATATGGTCGTTAAGAAAGTTCTCCACCCACCAGTTAGACCAATGATGTTTTGGGATCAGGCAGGCTTCTATGCCTGCAAGAGATGTCAAGCCTGTGCTAAAATTAATCATCCTATTCGTGGGATGACTGAGTTCACCTCAACAGGGAATAATAAGTCTTTCAAAATAAAAGAGTTTATGTAGCACCACATATGTGGTTTACATTCTGCAATGTCCTTGTAATCTTATGTATGTCGGATGCACGAAAAGGACTCTTAAAAAACGCATCTCAGAACATATCCACAAAATTGAAATTGGTTTTAAGTACCATGGGGTTTTGTTGCATTTCAAAATGCATCATAACCAGGACCCCTCCGTTTTAAAATTTTGGGGGATTGATAGAATTCATCCGAACTGGAGGGGTTCAAATTTGGTACGAGAAATATCCAAAAAAGAATCTTGTTGGATATATTCTATGAATACTCTTAGCCCTAGCGGCTTAAACGTGGAAGTGGATGTAAATTGTTTCATCAGTGACTATTAGAACGATGATGATGCATATCTCTCCAATTCCATCTGCCTAATGTCTATATTACTTCACATACATTCAGTTTGTTCTCGTTCAGATGGTTGTATATAGATTGCTTTTAAAGATTTTTTTTTAAGTTGTTTTAAAGACTTGGACAATTTAGGTGGTGTGATTTTGGGGCGGTTCTTTCATCCGCCTTTTATCAGATGTGTTTTTTCTACAAGATTGATCATGGTCTTTCTATTAGATGACTATGATCATTAGACCTTTTTAATAATCATTTTATTGATTCTATTATAAGCATATACTCCTCAGAAGTTTTTTTGATAGAGGTGATCAGTGAATGAGATAAAACGTCATTGACGCTGTCGAAGTCGGGCAGCTGACCTGCGCTGCCCACTTTCTCTGATAGCTTTATCACTGGGAACCGCTATTTGTCATTGACATGCGGACCCTTGTTCCCATTCATTGATTGCTTGCTGTCTTGATGATGCTTTTTGATGGCTTTTTATTATCATCCATAGTTGTTTTTTCATAGGCGCAATTATATGTCGAGATTATATCTTGTTTCTCAAGCCTTTTTATTGATTCTATTATTAGCATATATTCCTCAGAAGTTTTGATTTTTGATAGAGCTGATGAGTGAATGAGATGACACATTATTGACGCTGTCGAAGTCGGGCAGCCGTCTTGTCGTGCCCACGATCTTTGAGAGCTCAGTCAATGGGAACCGCTATCTATAGTTGACATGCGGACCCTTGTTCCCATTCATTGATTTTGATGTTTTTATGACGTTTTTTCATGGTTTTTATTCTCATCCATAGACGATTTTTCATATGTGCAATTTATGTTGAAATTATATCTTGTTTCCCATGCCTTCTCTTTTTTGGTTTTATATTAGTTTCTTATAAACTCATTTTCTATAACAGCTTTTCTGGAATAGGTTGATTAACGTAGAGACATGTGTTCCAGATTTGCCTTGTAGTTGACTGTACGATGTGGTTGACCACTACCGATGGCAAGTTCATTTTTTTTTGTTTTATTTGATTTTTAAATGTATTCGGTAATTAGATATCGTGGGCCTTATTGGTGGATGGTCACCGATTTGTGTTGCACCGTGTATATGCCTTGTCAGGACGCAGTTGATCCTTTACATATAAGATTGGAATATCTATGCTGCTGACTTGGAATAAGCACAAACTAAGAGAGGTAATTAATTTACTAATTTTAAGTAGATAGTCTCCAGTTGACTTTTTGATTATCTATGTTTGAGTATGGTTCATTTTTTATTCTTAGCTTGGCGGTTCATGGATATCTGTCCAGCGGAGTTCTCTCTGCTGGATGGTGTGGATGCTTTGCCAGCAAATTGATCGTCCGATACAAGTGTAGGCGGGAGGGCTGTGCTTTTGGGTGTGATGCGTGCTCTCTTCACAGTACATAAGCCTCACTACAGTCAGAAGGGTTTGATCCAATCGCTAGACAGCTTAATGCTGTTGCTGAAAGTGTTAATACCCAGAGGCATTTTCCAGATGCTTAAAAGAGTGAGAATGCCGTGTGACACCACCCTCTGATGATGTCATGAGTGATGAAACACGTCAGGGTGGAGCCACACGACGTACCTAGACACACCAGTATACTCAGGGAAAGACAGAAGGTACCTGTCGAGAGCAGTAGGAGACACTGTTAACCTGACGTTGCCTGATGTTGATTTGTGAACATGCTCGTTATATACTAATTTCTTGTAAGTGTACACCTTGAAGGGGGTATTCTCTTTGTTTTTTTAAATAATAAAATTGTTCAAATGGAATCACGCTATGTCCGTTCTTTTCTTTTTGATTGTCTGAAATATTGAAATACCTGTGAGCTAGCCCGGTCCTGACCACAATAGGAGGAGGATACCGGCATGGATTCCCACGATTTGTGACCATCATACATGCTAATGATCAAGTTCTGATCCGGTAAGAGTCTTATTAAGAGGGGGTTCTCTTGCACACCCCCCCTCTTTATTTGAGCACATGTGATGTGGAATCCGGTGTGGTAGCAACAGTTATCTTTGAGGATCTTGCTTGCTCCATAGGACTTGATTTTTGAAGGACTGGACTTTTTTCTGTACCATCTTGGTTTTATACGAGTACACGGACTTGATTGAATGTATATACTATTCAGATTGTTCATGGTGTATGATCAATTGCTTTTCTTAGACTATCAGACTTTTGTTTATTATTATTTATCAGTGTCATTTCTTTTTTTAGGTAGCAGCTGTTGCCATTAATTTGGGTTACTCACATCAATCTGCCTCAGAATATTTATGACTCCTAAGCGCTTGTTTTAAGTGTGACATTAGGCCCTGTCACATTTATTTTTTCTTTTTTACTATTTTATAAAGAATATAGATATATTTTCTTGCTATGTAATGTGTGAGGTTTATCATGTATGTTAGCTGCAATATACATCCCACCTCCTTACTCATCCGAGGTCCTCAAACGCCTTTCAAATTTTATGGCCCAGTTTCCGAATGTACCACTCTTAGCAGTAGGCGATTATAATAACTATATAAATCATCAATTAGATAAATTACCCGTTCCATCTAATGTACCCCTAAGTAAAAGGGGACAGACATCTTTCGCGGCCTTACTTGAGGAACTCGGATTAACGGATTTATGGAGATTGGGACATCCTTTGGTAAAACAATACTCATGCTGCTCATTCTCTTATGGGAGCCTGTCCAGAATAGACTTAGGTCTGGGTAACGATCTTATAATCCCATTGTTAGTGGATGCAGGATATAATGGTAGACACATATCTGATCATTCCTCATTGTGGATTTTGATATCATTACCCAATGTGACCAAATGCAAATGTTGGAAACTTAACCCCTTCTGGCTTTCGCTGCTTCCTGAACCGGACCCCATAAGGGAACACTTAAAATTCTTTTTTCAGGACAACATTCAGTCAGCACATCTGACTGTGGTCTGGGATGGAGCCAAAGCATTTATGAGAGGGCAATGTATTACTGTAATTAATCAGATTAAATCTAATACAAAAGCTTGGGAAACTGAGGTCTGCAGGACACTTAGGGATTCTAAAGATAAATATATCAACAACCCTACAGAAGATACAAAGAGAGTTTGGGTCGGTGCACAATCTATGTCCAGACAGCTAACATTGCAGTTGGCTGAAAACAAACATTTTTTTCTACAACAGGCCCATTTTGAGGAAGGGGAGTCCACTGGGCATGTGCTGGCCATTCTAGCGCATGCGCAGAACTTCACCTCCACAATCTCAGCCATACGTGATGTGCGGGGTGTCATTCAAATGCAGACTGCCACAATAATACAGGTCTTTAAAACGTTCTATATGGATCTACTCATCTAAAGTGCAACCTACAGAGGGGGAACTAGAGAGCTTTTTAGAAAAATGCACATTACCCCGTTTGTTGGCTTTGGACGCGGCATTACTTAATGCCCCACTAACAGAAGAGGAAATAGCTACTGTAATAGCACAAACTCACAACAACAAATCCCCGGGGGCTGATGACCTTCCATCCGAAGTCTATAAACGATATGCAGACACACTGTTACCCACCCTATTGAAGGTATATAATGAGGCACTGAAGGAGGGAACACTCCCTAATTCTATGAATGAGGCTATTATTATGCTACTATTGAAACCAGGCAAGGATGCTGCACTGCCAGACTCCTACAGGCCCATTTCTCTTCTAACGTCTGATGTCAAGCTGTTCGCCAGGGTATTGGCCAAAAGGTTGGCACAAGTGATACACAAGCTTGTAAAATAGAGACCAGTCAGGGTTTATACCCACTAGATCTACAGCCCAAAACATAAGGAGACTTTTTATGAATCTACAGATCGCTGCCTGTAATACCAGAAATAGAGCGATTTTCTCAATGGACGCAGCTAAGGCCTTCGACAGTGTCGAGTGGCCTTACCTGTGGAAAGGTCTGGACCATTTAGGGCTGGGCACCAACTTTATTAACTGGGTTAAACTATTATATGCCCAACCATCGGCCCGGATTAGGGTAAATGGGGAACTGTCAAAGCCTTTTCCATTGTTCTGGGGCACCAGACAGGGGTGCCCACTGTCACCCTGCTGTTTGCCCTGGCCCTGGAACCTCTCGCGTCCAGTATTAGAGGTGACAGTGACATAGTGGGATTTAGGCGTGCGATGGGTACGGATGTAGTACCATTGTATGCTGATGACATGTTGCTTTATCTCGGTGACACGCAAAACTCATTGAGTGCTGTGATGGCTCTCATCAAAGCCTTCGGTACTCTGTCTGGCTTTTCCATTAATTGGAACAAATCGGTGTTAATGCCAATAGACCCCATTACAGCCCCTCTGCCGGAATGCGTGGCAACGATACAGGTAGTGTCCTCCTTTTGGTATTTAGGCATACAAATATCTCCAGATAGTTCCCAATATTTATCCCTTGATTTACTTCCTCTGCTTGCTAAATTTCGGGATAAGGCTAAAGCCTGGTGCAAACTGTCTTTATCTGTAGTAGGCAGAATTAATCTCATAAAAATGGTGTGGGCTCCCCAATTGCTGTACATTTTTCATAACTCCCCAGTCTGGATTCCTCGGTCTTGGTTTGATAGGATTGATTCCCAGTTTCGAGAATTAATATGGCGTAAAATAACAGCAAGAATTAGCTTATCAATGTTACAATATAATAAGGATGAAGGGGGACTCGCGGCACCTCACTCTAGAGCATATTATCTTGCTTCACAGCTACAACAGCTGGGAGGCTGAGGAATAATAGATACGTCAGATCCGATCCGCAGGCTCCTCCATGTCACAGCCAGTGATGACATTACGGCTCTGGTGTGCTTGGAGGTGGGTTATTCACACTTAGATCCTGGAGCTCCAACTATAATCCTTTTAAAAACACTATAGTCCTATGTTAAAAGGCTGCTGAGGATAAAGGGATATTTGTCTCATACTCTCTTGTGGCGAAACTTAAACTACAGAGAACTGTGCAAACTCAGAGGCTTTGGGAACTGGGAGAGTGCGGGCATAAAATACATTACACAATTATACAATGGGACTACCCTTTAATCATTTATGGAGATACAATCAGAATTTAATATACAATGTACTAATTTCTATAGATATTTGCAGCTACGCCACGCTCTACAGATACAGTCAAGACAAACAGAGCTTAGTTTGACAGATCACCAACTGATACAAGGGATACTGATGGAAAGTGAAAAGAAAGGCATGATCTCTAGATGCTACCACATCCTTCTTAACACAATTCAGAACCCAGCCAGTCTGCCTTGCAGAAGCAAATGGGAGGAGGATATAAGTGTCATACATGGAGAGACATGGAATCTGTGCCTCGCCTCTGCCCCCCTGGTTTCAGTGTCTGCCTCTCAAAAATTGTCCCACCGTTACTTTTTGCATCGGGTATACAGAACACCATCACGTCTCCACAAATGGGGAGTGCGTGACACACCCATATGTCCAAAGGGAGGGACAATGGGGACCTTTTGCATATGCTATGGAAATGCCCCAAACTTTTCCATTATTGGAAAGAAGTTCTTGACACAATTTCTAAAGTATACACCTTCAATGTGCCACGAGACCCCATGATATGTATGCTGGGGGCCCTGGATAATGAGTTCTTATCCCCCTCAGCACACAGCGATTATTCACCTGCTATATGTTGCTTGCAAACTAATTGCGCAACTCTGGATAACTCTCAGGGTTCCCACTAGGCGCCAGTGGGTTGAGCAGGTTAATCGAATGTTAATCAGGGAAAAACTGACATAGCACAGAAATGCACCCCGCAAATTTTCTACAATGTGGCAGGCCTGGCTGGAGGTACCTGGGCTGGCACCACATCAATTAGTTAAAGATAGACTTTTACGATGCTAATGATCAAGAGAAACTGATTTAAATGGTGGGAAAAGAATACTTACCTAAATGAGAAGTGTAATGACATTCATAAACTCTGGTGGGTCAGATAAAATGCTAGGATGCGTATTGTCCCCAGGGATCTGGGGGCATGCAGATCCAGTCCGAAATAGTTAAATGTTTTGTTTTTCTTTATATGGAATTTTTGTTTTCAGTCTTCCAGATGGGTCGCTCCATTGTACTCATTGTGCTTATGCTCCTGCATTATTGTACACTACCTACAAGGTCTGTCTTATATCTATTATGTTTGATACATAATATGACTAAATAACATATGCCAATACCTACATTTTCTATTATGGTATGTACTACCATAAGCACCCACTAACTACAGAAGTGTTATGCTACTGCTCAGCCTTTCTAACCTAACATAAACCTTGTATCACTCCTTCTGGCTACATCCTGGCGAATACACAGCAGTCCAAACTCCTGAGAAGAAACACTTGCAATGCAATTGTTTTCTTGTGATATTTTGCCTGCCGGAAATTCCGACCGTGTGTAGGCTCCATCGGACATTTTCCGTCGGAATTTCCGACAAACAAAATTTGAGATCTAGATCTCAAATTTTCCAACAACGAAATCCGTTCTCGCAAATTCCGATCATGTGTACACAATTCCAACGCACAAAGTTCCATGCATGCTCTGAATCAATTACGATACGGAAATGCTCAGTCTGGTAAAACTAGCGTTCATAATGGAGATAGCACATTCGTCACGCTGCAAATTTTGAAATCTTTTAATGCAGCGCATTCTCTTTTTCTTTTTAATGCTAGAATAATGAAGTTGTTTTGCTGCTCATATTCACATAGAGTTCTGAAAAAATGATTTCTTTATTATTTCTTGTGATCTCCTAAATATTTTTTTTTCGTCAGATCTCCATAATAATGTTTTTAATTTTTGTTTATTTTGTTTGATTTTTTTATCAAGATCTCCTGCTTTTTTTTTCTAGTGCTCTCCATAATATTGTTTTTTGTTTTATGTGTCAAGTTACCACAACACCATTATTATCTTGTATTTTTTTAACCTCAAGGGGGTTAGTAAGTAAAACACATAGGCAAGTATTTGTGAATACAAAATAGCCATTTATTATGGGTCATAATAAAATAAAGAGGAAGGCAACGCTGGAGAAACTGGTGAAATTGGCGAAGCCTTTGTACCCCAGGGAACACATCCACTATTTTACAGCCAAAATTGGTAGCATGAGGAGTCCATATAATAGTGAGCACAATCCAGTCCTGGACTACAAGAGATCAGGAACAGCGGCAGATGACATATATGTCCCCAGGCTGTGGTCATAGAACAGCCTGCGTCTTTTGTCAGACCAGACTGAACTCAGGCCATCACACTCTTGTCTTCCTTCCACTCTTCCTTCCAGGCTTGCTTCCAGGCTGTGTTTTTGGAGTTGTGGCAGGAGGTGGAGGAGGAGGAGGATGGTCGAACTCACACAGGTGGGTTTTGGTTGTGAGTTGGCCCCTCAACCCATTATTTAGGGACAGATACATAATTTCCTCACAGATGAGGCGTTGGCCCTCCTCCATTTCCTGCATTTTGCATGCAGCCATGGAGGCAATAGCCTCTTGATGAGTGGGGGTGGTTCTGAGGGCAGAATTAGCCTCCCGAATCAGCCCAAGTGCTGCCTCCTCCACGTTACTCCCCTTCCTGAGCCTTTTGGTTGGAAGGCGGAGGGGAGGGACCTGGGATTTGGTCAGGATACTGGGTCAGGCCACCTCCTGGCTGCCACTTACCCCCTCCACCTCCTGGCTGCCACTTTCCCCTGCCACCTCCTGGCTGCCATTTTCCCCTGCCACCTCCTGGCTCCTGGCTGCCACATTCCACAGCCTCCTCCTGGCTGCCACATTCCACACCCTCCTCCTGGCTGATGCTTTCCTGTGTATGAAAAGGGGACATATTTTTAGTTTTTTATTTATCAATCACACACAATTTTGAGCTCATGACTGTTGCAAATTGAATGTTGACAAACAGAAAAGATCATTGTAACCCCAGCATTTTTGATTCTTGTCCCAAACATTTTTGGCCACTAATGCCTATTGATATGTAAAACACTTTATTAAATCAACAATTAGTGATCAATAATAACATCTAGTTAACATCATTAATTTTACGACAAGAAATATGTAGAACAATGCTATACCTGGCTCAAGCTGGGCTCCTCCACTTCTTCCTGGCTGGAAGGCCCAGGTTGGATGTTGGAAGCCTCAGCTGGGGTGGAAGTAAGCGTGAAGCGAGTACCTGTTACAAAAGTCCTGGTTTTAAGGTCTGAAGGGCACTGGGTAGGGCTTGCCTTGCATTTGGAATCCCGGCCAGACGAGCATACATGGTGTTGCAGTGCCTGGTCAGAAGTCCAGGGGGGACTGCTGTAGACCTGGATAAAAGGAGTATGTGTTCAAAGAATACTATAGAGGGAAGCAGTAAGTGGTTAGAAGTAAGAGCATGGGACAGAGTCCAGACACCTCAGTATGGAATGGAGGAGGGGTAAGGAAATACCTGTTAGCATCTCCTGAAGGTCTCGGGTAGGTGTGGTGCACACACAGACAGGAAGTAGGAAACCAAGGAGGGGTATGGCCGCTTAAATAAGGTGTATGACGGGGCTAACGGCCAATCCTGCAGTTGTTGCAGGGAGTGGCTGGGGATTCAAGAGTATGCCCCCCGAGTCACCAGCACACGAATCTGCTTCCAAACACAGGTGGTAATCGCGTCCGGTGTGTAGAAGTCGGGTGCGATGGTACGGAATGCCCAGCGTGATGACGCCAAACGTGCCGGGGCGGTGACGTAGACCTGTGTCAGTGGTTCGCTGCACAGAAACCAGAAGAAACACAGGACGGCAGCGTCCGTATTCTTCCACTATGAGGGAAGCCACCTGTGCCAAACACAGTGCACAGGATGGCCCCCCTGTTCTGAGATCAAGAGAGTTCTTCAAAAACGTAAGTAGTTGTCATGTGTTTCTATTATTATTATTACATGCATGCTGCTCCATGTGCTTTTCTTTACTGTTGTACAGTTTAAAATGGCAAGTTTCAGGTTTGTGGGCACAGTAATCGTTCGTAGTAAACATCGTTCCTTCACCCACTAATACAATGTTTTTGGCAGATGCAGGTTAAATACATTTGTTCATGCCTATTTATATTAAAAGAAGTTTGTTGTCTAGATGGGTTTGTAACTATAATGAAATGCAAACTTGATTTAGTGTAAGGAGAGGACACTCAGCAGCTGTTTACACATCTGGACGCAGGAGCACTAGTGTGGGACACCAGAACACCCTTTTTAGGGTGTCCCACACAGGTGCTCCAGTGGATACTAAGGGTGTCTCCATGTGTGAAAATTGTACAAAAAAGGTAAGTATTCCAGCTTTAAAAAAGGGGAAAAAATAATGTCTTCAGCTTGGAATTCTGTCAAAAAAGACAATTGTACGACACTCAATGTTTCATATTACTATTTCTCGCATCAAATATCTGTGTGCTAAGTATACCTTTTTTTATTCACATAGGGGAGAAAAGACTTGGGACATCTGAGGACAACAGGCACCCCCCACCTCCTAAAGAAAAGGAAATCCCCACACCACTACCAGAAGATGTGGAGGAAGGAGAGGTTTATGAAGTGGGCGAAATAGTGACCACAACAGGTGAGTGTCTGAGACCACAGCTTCAGGTAATAGATGGATGCCTGCATATTTATAATACATGGTGTTTTTTTATTTTAGGTGATGTGGATGTTGTGGAAGAAGAATCTCATTTCACAAGTGAAAGTGCACATGTCCTCATCGGGGAGATCATGGTGTGCCATCGTGATTTACAGAAGATCAAGGAAGACATCAATGATGTGGTAAAAAGACTCAAAAACATCATTGATGTTTTAGGCAGAATATAAAACACCCCCAAATTCTTCCAGTTTGTTTGTATTTTTATTATTTTCACACATTTTTAATATTTTTTAGAAAGCCAAATTTGGAAAATGCACACAGTGTGTCAACATGTGCTATCTGCCATCACCGGATATCAAGGTAT
The DNA here is from genome assembly GCA_037952925.1 of Lithobates clamitans. Taxonomy (NCBI): domain Eukaryota; kingdom Metazoa; phylum Chordata; class Amphibia; order Anura; family Ranidae; genus Lithobates; species Lithobates clamitans. The sequence goes on along the minus strand of JBBGZY010000605.1, from coordinate 4,613,803 downwards.
GCGTTTTGGGGGTGCAACCCTTTCCTCGCAACTAAAGTAGATGAGAGAAAAGGGTTGCACCCCTGAAACACGTCCATTGATCACCCCTGATGGGAGCTAGCACATGTTGACATCAGGCATGGGATCAGGAGGGAGATTTTGACTCTCAATTTGTGTGCATCTTCAAAAATGACATCACCCCATCTGAGGAAGGCAAGATCAACACAGTTTGGACATACTAATGTCTGATATTGCCTTCACTTTGTCAAAGTGGAACTTTGTAAGTTCATGAGTTGTGTATTGTTTTATGGTTTTAAACATGCCTGTTTTAACACAAAAAAGGCTATTTGTACTGTCAAAAACAAAAATGTTATTACTTGATTTGTTCAAAAACCCTTTTCTAATGAACATGTGAATGTGCACAGAGTAAAAAGTTTTCTACTCAACAATGTGTGGCTTCGTCTTTCAATGCTCAATATAATTTTTTAGACTAAGTTGGTGTTTATGATGAAATTGGGGTTATTTACTAAAGGCAAATCCAATGGACAGATAAGAAGTGTCATAATACAAAAATATAAATACACACTACAAATTGAAGCACTTTTTTACATTCTGCAATTACCTATCAAGATAATAGGAGAACAAAACTTTAAACAGTATTATTTGAAAGTATTCTGGCAGGCCCTTTCACTACATGCTTTGGTGAATTCATACATAAATCTGACCACAAAAGAGGTAGGTATAGTGTGTATGGGTTTGGCAAAGTCAGCAGTAGGGATGAGCTTCCAGTTCGAGTCGAACTCATGTTCGACTCGAACATTGGCTGTTCGCAAGTTCGCCGAACAGCGAACAATTTGGGGTGTTCGCGGCAAATTCGAATGCCGCGGAACACCCTTTAAAAGTCTATGGGAGAAATCAAAAGTGCTTATTTTAAAGGCTTATATGCAAGTTATTGTCATAAAAAGTGTTTGGGGACCTGGGTCCTGCCCCAGGGGACATGGATCAATGCAAAAAAAGTTTTAAAAACTGCCGTTTTTTCAGGAGCAGTGATTTTAATAATGCTTAAAGTCAAACAATAAAAGTGTAATATCCCTTTAAATTTCGTAGCTGGGGGGTGTCTATAGTATGCCTGTAAAGGGGCGCATGTTTCCTGTGTTTAGAACAGTCTGACAGCAAAATTACATTTCGAAGGAAAAAACCCATTTAAAACTACTTGTGGCTATTGCATTGCCGTCCGACAATACACATAGAAGTTCATTGATAAAAACTGTCATGGGAATTCCCCACAGGGGAACCCCAAACCAAAATTTTAAAAAAAAATGACGTGGGGGTCCCCCTAAATTCCATACCAGGCCCTTCAGGTCTGTTATGGATATTAAGGGGAACCCCGGCCAAAATTTTAAAAAAAATGATGTGGGGGTCCCCCTAAATTCCATACCAGACCCTTCAGGTCTGGTACGGATTTTAAGGGGAACCCCGCGCCAAAAAAAAAAAAACAACGGAGTGGGGTCCCCCCAACAATCCATACCAGACCCTTATCCGAGCACGCAACCTGGCAGGTTGCAGGAAAAGAGAGGGGGACGAGAGAGTGCCCCCCCTCCTGATCCTTACCAGGCCACATGCCCTCAACATTAGGAGGGTGCTTTGGGGTAGCCCCACAAAACACCTTGTCCCCATGTTGATGAGGACAAGGGCCTCATCCCCACAACCCTGGCCGGTGGTTGTGGGAGTCTGCGGGCGGGGGGCTTATCGGAATCTGGAAGCCCCCTTTAACTAGGGGACTCCCAGATCCCGCCCCCCCCGTGTGAAATGGTAAGGGGGTACTTACCCCTACCATTTCACAAAAAAACTGTCAAAAATGTTAAAAATGACAAGAGACAGTTTTTGACAATTCCTTTATTTAAATGCTTCTTCTTTCTTCTATCTTCCTTAATCTTCTTCTTCTTCTGGTTCTTCTGGTTCTTCCTCCCTCCGTTCTCGTCCAGCGTCTTCTACCTTCTTCTCCTCGGGCCGCTCTGCACCCATGGCATGGGGGGAGGCTCCCGCTCTTCTTCTCTTCTTTATCTTCTTCATTTTCTTCTCCAGGCCGCTCCGCATCCATGCTGGCATGGAGGGAGGCTCCCGCTGTGTGACGGCGTCTCCTCGTCTGACGGTTCTTAAATAACGAGGGTGGGGCCACCCAGTGACCCCGCCCCCTCTGACGCACAGGACATGACGGGACTTCCCTGTGGCATTCCCCGTGACGTCACAGGAAAATCCCGTCAAGTCACCGTGCGTCAGAGGGGGAGGGGTCACCGGTTGGCCCCGCCCCCCGTTATTTAAGAACCGTCAGACGAGGAGACGCCGTCACACAGCGGGAGCCTCCCTCCATGCCAGCATGGATGTGGAGCGGCCCGGAGAAGAAAATGAAGAAGAGAAGAAGAGAAGAAGATGAAGAAGATGAAGAGAAGAGCGGGAGCCTCCCCCCATGCCATGGGTGCGGAGCGGCCCGAGGAGAAGAAGATAGAAGACGCCACGGAGGAGATGCTGGACGAGAACGCTGGAGGAAGAACCAGAAGAGCCAGAAGAACCAGAAGAAGAAGATGAAGGAAGATAGAAGAAAGAAGAAGCATTTAAATAAAGGAATTGTCAAACACTGTCTCTTGTCATTTTTAACATTTTTGACAGTTTTTTAGTGAAATGGTAGGGGTAAGTACCCCCTTACCATTTCACACAGGGGGGAGGGCCGGAATCTGGGGGTCCCCTTGTTAAAGGGGGCTTCCAGATTCCGATAAACCCCCGCCTGCAGACCCCCACAACCACCGGCCAGGGTTGTGGGGATGAGGCCCTTGTCCTCATCAACATGGGGACAAGGTGTTTTGGGGGGCTACCCCAAAGCACCCTCCCAATGTTGAGGGCATGTGGCCGGGTACGGTTCAGGAAGGGGGAGCACTCTTGTCCCCCCCTCTTTTCCTGCGGCCTGCCAGGTTGTGTGCTCGGATAAGGGTCTGGTATGGAATTTAGGGGGACCCCACATCATTTTTTTTTATTTTGGCCAGGGTTCCCCTTAATATCCATACCAGACCTGAAGAGTCTGGTATGGAATTTAGGGGGACCGCCACGTCATTTTTTTTTTAATTTTTGGTTCGGGGTTCCCCTGTGGGGAATTCCCATACCGTTTTTATCAATGAACTTCTATGTGTATTGTCGGACCGGCAATGCAATAGCCGCAAGTAGTTTTAAATGGGTTTTTTCCTTCGAAATGTCATTTTGCTGTCAGACTGTTCTAAACACAGGAAACATGCGCCCCTTTACAGGCATACTATAGACACCCCCCAGCTATGAAATTTAAAGGGATATTACACTTTTATTGTTTGACTTTAAGCATTATTAAAATCACTGCTCCTGAAAAAACGGCCATTTTTAAAACTTTTTTTTGCATTGATCCATGTCCCCTGGGGCAGGACCCAGGTCCCCAAAACTTTTTATGACAATAACTTGCATACAAGCCTTTAAAATTAGCACTTTTGATTATTCATGTTCGTGTCCCATAGACTTTAACAGTGTTCGCGTGTTCGAACAAACTTTTTTCCTGTTCGCATGTTCTGGTGCGAACCGAACAGGGGGGTGTTCGGCTCATCCCTAGTCAGCAGATAAAGGATTGGTATTGGTTGACTTAGCGGTTGGGTGGAAGGAGGGTTCCAAATGATTTTGGTACCCCAAAAAATAGCCTCTGGCACTCTGCATGAATTTAAGGACACAAATAACATGTGTACACATTTTAGGGGGTGTTTAGAGTAAAGTAGAGTAAGAGCTGACAAACAACATTGTGATTAGGCTAGGTGTGTATGGGCCCAGGATAGCATGCTGGTGAGGTTAGTGAAAGCAAATATGCATGAAGGACAAAAGAGGAAGTTTAAAAAATTCAAGCATGCATGAGAACAAAGGGGATATTCACAGCATATTACAATCATGGTAATTAGGGAATGATGAAAGAAATACAATACATTAGCAAACATTAAATACATAGAATGTGATGGTAAAGGATAAAACTTACCCTAATATAGTCCTTCTGCAGGACCTGAATGATGGCAGAACAGGTCTGTGGAATAATGATCCCCAGAGCCTGGGGGGAGATGCCTGTCAAGAACTTGATGTCCTGCACACTTCTCCCTGTTGCCAAGTACCGCAACGTGGCGACTAGCCTTTGTTCCGGAGTGATGGCTTGCCGCATGCAGGTGTCCTGCTTCGTAATAAAGGGGGAAAGCAAAGCCAACAGATGGTGAAAAATGGGGTCTGTCATCTGGACATAATTCCTGAAATCATCAGGATTATTCTCACGGACCTCCCGCAACAAAGGCATATGAGAGAATTGGTCACGCTGGAGTAACCAATTCTTGGTCCATGAACTCCTCCCCGCCCTGTTCATGGACTGGACTTGGGTCAAAGTAAGAACCCCAGCACCAAGCCCCTGCACAGCACGAACTCTACGATGAGTACGTACCCACAACATGGCTTCAAAACAGTCGGCTGGTAACAGAACGCACTGAAAATCAGAAAGGCCTGAGAAGAGCGAGCTGAAAATCAGTAAGGAGCGGACAATAACGCACTGAAAATCAAATGCATACTATAAAAATATGCACTGAAAAACAAATGCCAACTGACTACACGCACTGAAAACCAGATACGAACTCACAAGCACAAACTGAAGAGCAGTAACGATTGGAAAATCACGAGGCTGAAAAGCACGAATTGTCTCTCACCAAACTTCTACTAACACGAGATTAGTAGAAGGAGCCCAAAGGGTGGTGCACTGGCTATTAAACTTCCCTTTTCTAGTGCCGTCGTACGTGTTGTACGTCACCGCGTTCTGGACGTTCGGAATTTCTGACAAGATTTGTGTGACCGTGTGTATGCAAGACAAGTTTGAGCCAAAATCCGTCTAAAAAAAACATGGATTTTGTGTCAGAATGTGCGATCGTGAGTACGCGGCATAAGTGTTATCATGGGAAAAAGGTGTCTCCACTGAAGCTTTATCACCAATCCATGTTTCCACAACAACCCAAAATTTTCAAAATCCAATTGTCACAGGGACAGAAAGTGAGGTGAAATCTTCTGAACAGGGGCACAGACAGCAAAACCCTGTAATGTGCTTTCTAAAAAACTTTAAAATTATGTTTTTGGCTGGAGTTACACTTAAAAAATGTACCTGTTCCAACTTACATACAAATTCAACTTAAGAATAAACCTACAGAACGCATTTTGTTTGTAAACAGGGAACTGTCTGAACAGTAGGGATGAGCTCAATGTTCGAGTCGAACAAAAGTTCCACTCGAACATCGGGTGTTTGCCCATTCGCTAAAGAACGAACATTATGGGGCATTTGTGGGAAATTTGAGCACCAGCGGAATGCCCCATAATACACTGCGAGATCACAGTGCATTGCTGTATGAATTTCTTAATTCCAAAAAGAAAAATTGACTTCAGGTTCTGGATATAGAGATAAAGGAATTAAAAAATAAACTTTTATCGTTTAAAAACTCCCCAGAGTATAACTCTCTCTCCTCTAATCTCCAATCTTTTCTCTAGAAAGAAGATAGAGACCAAAAAAGTAAAAAACATAAAAAATATTCCTGAGATGCAGGGGATTATAAATCAGGGATGGTTTTTGGATGACAAAAAACAATATTGGCAACCACCACCCCTGAAGCTTCTGCTATGGTTGATACAAATGGCTCACTTACTGTCAACAGTAAAAACCCCCTTTTCCACCTAAGGGGTATATCTATGAACCTAGAGGTCATGCAGGTCCACAGAGCGGCAGACATCCTAGTTATCATACCCCACTACAGCCACATAGGGGTGAAAGTAATAATCAAAACAACAGAGGTGGTAGAGGTCGTTCTAGAGGCAATCAACACAACTATAGGACTCCCCACTATGTTGATTATAGGAATTATGAACATAACGCATCTCCTGTGAGAACCCATGACCGTCCTCCTCCCTTTGAATCTGATGCCCGTTATTATGATCATCCGTTGATCGCTGTGTATAACAGATTCTCCCCACTTTATAATGCACATAATGGAAAGGATCAACCGTATGGTAGGAATAAATATTATCGTCCTTCATTGAGTCAAAATCGATATGATCATAATTCCTACAGAAATCAGGATTTTCATCAGGACACACAGGGAAGAAAAAGGTCTTCAGACCCAAAAGAGGTTCCAGAGGGGGGAGGAGAACCCAGAGAAGAAAAAAGAAGAAGGACCTGATAGCAAAGGAGTATTTAACCTAAGCACTAAGGAATTAACCAATCAAGAATCGATGATACTTGATAAAGGCTTTAAATTTGCCCCCTCAAAAAAACTAGACAAATTTCATACATTTATAGACATTCATAATTTTTTTAGGAAGATTAACATTCCACGGTATATCACTTCTAACACGTCTTATCATTATCAATGAGCCGCCACTTCAGGTATGGTACATTCCGGGCTGTCCAACCCTTCTTTGTTTAGTCCCCCAGTACCGGCAGCTCCAGCTGTGTCTATTTTTAGGGATCTGGGTTTGCAAGATCTAGCTACAAGGGCAGAGGCATAGTCGTGCAGGACAGACCAGATTATATAAATTAAATGTACTGGATACTCAGTGACCATAATACATATAGGGAACTTCCCAGTAATCCTACTTTTCAATATAAATGAGAGCTGGATAAACTGGTTTTAAAAGGATTTAATGAGCAGATTTTGAACAAGAAAGGGCCTATTTGGTACCGATTGCACCCAGGATTCTAATCATATACCATCTGCCCAAGATCCATAAGGATTCTACACACCCTCCCGGCTGACTCATTATAAGTGGGATAGACACGGTAACATCTCGTATCGGTAGATACATAGCGTTTTATCTTCAGCCACTGGTAAAACGCACTCCATCGTACCGTAAAGATACGACTGATACCATCAAGTTACTTGAAAATGTGGAGATTAAGTGAGATCTTCTGATGGCCACTGCAAATGTGGTGTCATTGTATACCTGTATTCCCCACACTAGAGGGATCGAGGCGGTCACAGATTTTCTGAATAGGGTTCATTCCCTTATGAACAAACAAAGTGAGTATGTTATCGAGTTATTAGAATTCGCCACCAAGCACAATTACTTCTGGTTTGACTAAAAGTTCTTTTTGCAGCAGAAAGGTGTAGCCATGGGGACAAAATTTGCCCCCAGTCTCACCAATCTTTTTATGGCCAAGTGGGAGGAGGATGTTGTCTATTCTGAACACAGACCTTCATTAGTGTTGTGGGCCAGATATATAGACGACATCCTCCTCCTATGGTACGACACTCCTGAGTCTCTCAAAGACTTTTTGTGCTTTTAAATGACAACGATCGGGGCATTTCATTGTCATAGGAATTCAGTTCTTCTAGAATTCACTTTCTGGATCTTGGCATCGAGATTGCCTCACGCCAATTTAAATTTCAAACATATTTTAAAAGTACTGATCGTAACAGCTTAATACCCATTGATAGCTGCCACCATCAATCCTGGTTAAATTCCATTCCTCGCAGCCAGTTCTTAAGACTGCTTAGGAATTGTACTTACGTAAACACTTATCTGGTTAAGGCGTCAACACTGAAAGAAAGATTTATAGAGAAGGGGTATCCAGTACTGGTAACTTCAGAATTAAATAAAGTGGCAGGGATCGATAGGAGCTCTTTGTTGGTAAAGAAACCTCCTCGGGAACAAGATAATTCCTTTAAATGTTCCATGCTCACCACATTTTCGGTTCAACATAGAAAGATTAAAAACATTATTTGTCGTCATTGGGATATACTCAGAAAGTATAATGTCACCAATCCTGTAAATCCCATCAAAACCTTTTGTACCTGTGCCACTACACATGTAGAGTGTAGTTTATGTGATCATTTGCCCTTGCGGGAAGCAATATGTGGGTCGCACGATCCGTGCATTTTCCGTCAGGGTAAGTGAGCATAAAATTAAGAGTGGTGATGTTAAACATAATGTGCCCCGGCATTATAGAGAACACCAGAAAAAATAAGAGGCTCCCATCATACCACATAGAGCAAGGTGGTCTCATCCCCATGTATAGGAACAAAGAAATAGTAACCCCCTAAATTGGGACTTTAAGTAGACCACCCACTCAGAAAATCCATAAAAATTAAAACTTTAATAATGAAAAAATATATAAAATCCACAAATAACAAGTATGCACAACATCAGTTACATGGAATGTCATAACAGTGTTATACATAAAGTAGCATAAAATCTGAATGCCCAGGTGCCCGACGCGTTTCCAGTATGAGATGTTCAAATACCTTCATCAGGGGTCAGGGGTTCAAACAATATTTAGCATTCAGATATATTCCCATATGATGGTTCCATGTGAGCAGGCATTGAGGACCAAATAGTCCATACTGGTAATTCTACCATACACAGGTTCAAAATATTATGTATATATGTAGGGCACAGTCATAAGGTGCATAGTGTCAGCGACATCTATTGTAGGATACCTGTCCATAGACTTCTCATCTGTAAAAGTAAGGCGCCCAATTTGCTGAGACCAGTAGCATGGGCTGAATGCGCACCGTGTATATATATATATATATAGCCTATGTCTACAGTGCATTCTGTGGTGTACTATTTCTAACATACTTAAGGTGGTGTAATATTATATATATACAGTCTAGTATATATATATATATATATATATATATATATATATATATATATATATATATATATACTCTACATCCAGATATATATCTATATCTATATATCTATATAGATATAGATATAGATATAGATATATATCTATATAGATATATAGATATATATCTATATAGATATATATATATAGATATATATATATACAGTCTTGTATACACTTCTGGTGGTGTACACAGTACACAATACAGTGCAGCTGTAGTGCAGTTGCTACTAATTTTCTGGTGGTGTACACAGTACACAATATAGTACAGCCGTAGTACAGTTGCTACTACCTTTCTGGTGGTGTACACAGTACACAATACAGTTCAGCCGTAGTACAGTTGCTACTACTTTTCTGGTGGTGTACAAAGTACACAATACAGTGCAGCCTTAGTGCAGTTGCTACTACTTTTCTGGTGGTGTACACAGTACACAATACAGTGCAGCCTTAGTGTCGTTGCTACTACTTTTCTGGTGGTGTACACAATACAATGCAACCATAGTGCAGTTGATACTACTTTTCTGGTGCAGTACACAGTACAAAATACAGTGAAGCCTTAGTGCAGTTGCTACCACTTTTCTGGTGCACTACACAGTACACAATACAGTGCAGCCGTAGTGCAGTTGCTACCACTTTTCTGGTGCAGTACACAATACACAATACAGTGAAGCCTTAGTGAAGTTGCTACTACATTTCTGGTGGTGTGCACAGTACACAATACAGTGCAGCCATAGTGCAGTTGCTACAACTTTTCTTTTGCAGTACACAATACAGTGCAGCCTTAGTGCAGTTGCTACTACTTTTCTGGTGGTGTACACAATACACAATACAGTGCAACCATAGTGCAGTTGCTACTACTTTTCTGGTGGTGTATACAGTACACAATACAGTGCAGCCGTAGTGCACTTGCTACTACTGTTCTAGTGGTGTACACAGTACACAATACAGTGCAGCTGTAGTACAGTTGCTACTACTGTTCTGGTGGTGTACACAATACACAATACAGTGCAGCCGTAGTACAGTTGCTACTACCTTTCTGGTTGTGTACACAGTACACAATACAGTGCAGCCATAGTGCAATTGCTACTACTGTTCTGGTGGTGTACACAGTACACAATACAGTGCAGCCTTAGTGCAGTTGCTACAACTTTTCTTTTGCAGTACACAATACAGTGCACCTTAGTGCAGATGCTACTACTTTTCTGGTGGTGTACACAGTACACAATAAAGTGCAGCCATAGTGCACTTGCTACTACTGTTCTAGTGGTGTACACAGTACACAATACAGTGCAGCTGTAGTACAGTTTCTACTACTTTTCTGGTGGTGTACACAGTACACAATACAGTGCAACCATAGTGCAGTTGCTACTACTTTTCTGGTGGTGTATACAGTACACAATACAGTGCACACATAGTGCAGTTGCTACTACTGTTCTAAGGGTGTACACAGTACACAATAAAGTGCAGCCATAGTGCACTTGCTACTACTGTTCTAGTGGTGTACACAGTACACAATACAGTGCAGCTGTAGTACAGTTGCTACTACTGTTCTGGTGGTGTGCACAGTACACAATACAGTGCAACCGTAGTGCAGTTGCTACTACTTTTCTGGTGGTGTACACAGTACACAATACAGTGCAGCCGTAGTACAGTTGCTACTACTTTTCTGGTGGTGTATACAGTACACAATACAGTGCAGCTGTAGTACAGTTGCTGCTACTTTTCTGGTGGTGTACACATTACACAATACAGTCCAGCCGTAGTACAGTTGCTACTACTTTTCTGGTGTTGTACACAGTACACACAATACAGTGCAGCCGTAGTGCAGTTGCTACTACTTTTCTGGTGGTGTACACAATACACAATACAGTGCAGCCTTATTGCAGTTGTTACTACTTTTCTGGTGGTGTACACAGTACACAATACAGTGCAGCCTTAGTACAGTTGCTACTACTTTTCTGGTGGTCTACACAGTACACAATACAGTGCAGCCATAGTGCAGTAGCTACTACTTTTCAGATGGTGTACACAGTACATAATACAGTGCAGCCGTAGTGCAGTTGCTACTACTTTTCTGGTGTAGTACACAGTACACAATACAGTGCAGCCGTAATGCAGTTGCTACCACTTTTCTGGTGCAGTACACAGTACACAATATAGTGCAGCCTTAGTGAAGTTGCTACTACTGTTCTGGTGGTGTGCACAGTACACAATACAGTGCAGCCATAGTGCAGTTGCTACAACTTTTCTTTTGCAGTACACAATACAGTGCAGCCTTAGTGCAGTTGCTACTACTTTTCTGGTGGTGTACACAATACACAATACAGTGCAACCATAGTGCAGTTGCTACTACTTTTCTGGTGGTATATACAGTACACAATACAGTGCAGCTGTAGTGCAGTTGCTACTACTGTTCTAGTGGTGTACACAGTACACAATACAGTGCAGCCATAGTGCACTTGCTACTACTGCTCTAGTGGTGTACACAGTACACAATACAGTGCAGCCCTAGTGCACTTGCTACTACTGTTCTAGTGGTGTACACAGTACACAACACAGTGCAGCTGTAGTACAGTTGCTACTACTGTTCTGGTGGTGTACACAATACACAATACAGTGCAGCCGTAGTACAGTTGCTACTACCTTTCTGGTTGTGTAAACAGTACACAATACAGTGCAGCCATAGTGCAATTGCTACTACTGTTCTGGTGGTGTATACAGTACACAATACAGTGCAGCCATAGTGCAGTTGCTACAACTTTTCTTTTGCAGTACACAATACAGTGCACCTAAGTGCAGATGCTACTACTTTTCTGGTAGTGTACACAGTACACAATACAGTGCAGCTGTAGTACAGTTGCTACTACTGTTCTGGTGGTGTACACAATACAGTGCAGCCATAGTGCAGTTGCTACTACCTTTCTGGTTGTGTACACAGTACACAATACAGTGCAGCCATATTGCAATTGCTACTACTTTTCTGGTGGTGTACACAGTACACAATACAGTGCAGCCTTAGTGCAGTTCCTACAACTTTTCTCGGGGGGTGTGCACAATACAGTGCAACCGTAGTGCAGTAGCTACTACCTTTCTGGTGGTGTACACAGTACACTATATAGTGCAGCCATAGTACAGTTGTTACTATTGTTGTGGTGGTGTATACAGTACACAATACAGTGCAGCCATAGTGCAGTTGCTACTACTTTTCTGGTGCAGTATACAGTACACAAAACAGTGCAGCTGTAGTGCAGTTGCTACTACTTTTCTGGGGGTGTACACAGTACACAATACAGTGCAGCCCTAGGGCAGTTGCTACTACTTTTCTGGTGGTGTACACAATACAGTGCAACTGTAGTGCAGTTGCTACTATTTTTCTGGTGGTGTACACATTACCGTGCAGCCGTAGTGCAGTAGCTACTACTTTTCCGGTGCAGTACACAGTACACAATACAGTGCAGCCGTAGTGCAGTTGCTACTACTGTTCTAGTGGTGTACACAGTACACAATATAGTGCAGCCGTAGTGCACTTGCTACTACTGTTGTAGTGGTGTACACAGTACACAATACAGTGCAGCTGTAGTACAGTTGCTACTACTTTTCTGGTGGTGTACACAGTACACAATACAGTGCAGCCTTAGTGCAACTGCTACTACTGTTCTGGTGGTGTGCACATTACACAATACAGTACAGCCATAGTGCAGTAGCTACTACTTTTCTGGTGCAGTACACAGTACACAATATAGTGCAGCCGTAATGCAGTTGCTATAACCTTTCTGGTGGTGTACACAGTACACAATACAGTGCAGCCTTAGAGCAGTTGCTACAACTTTTCTGGTGGTATACACTATACAGTGCAGCCATAGTGCAATTGCTACTACTTTTATGGTGCAGTACACAGTACACAATACAGTGCAGCCGTAGTGCAGTTGCAGTTGAAGCCTTACTGCAGCTGCTACTACTGTTCTCGTGGTGTACACATTACACAATACAGTACAGCCGTAGTGCAGTAGCTACTACTTTTCTGGTGGTCTACATAGTACACAATACAGTGCAGCCATAGTGCAGTTGCTACTACCTTTCTGGTGGTGTACACATTACACAATACAGTGCAACCATAGTGCAGTTGCTGCTATTTTTCTGGTGCAGTACATAATACAGTGCAACCTTAGTGCATTTGCTACTACCTTTCTGGTGGTGTACACAATACACACTACAGTGCAGCTGTAGTGCAGTTGCTACTACTTTTCTGGTGGTGTACACAGTACACAATACAGTGCACCCTTAGTGCAGTTGCTACAACTTTTCTGGTGGTGTACACAGTACACAATACAGTGCAACCATAGTGCAGTTGCTAATACTTTTCTGGTGGTGTACAAAGTACACAATACAGTGCAGCCTTAGTGCAGTTGCTACTACTTTTCTGGTGGTGTACACAGTACACAATACAGTGCAGCCTTAGTGCCGTTGCTACTACTTTTCTGGTGGTGTACACAATACAATGCAACCATAGTGCAGTTGATACTACTTTTCTGGTGCAGTACACAGTACAAAATACAGTGCAGCCATAGTGCAGTTGCTACTACTTTTCTGGTGTAGTACACAATACAGTGCAACCATAGTGCATTTGCTACTACTTTTCTGGTGTTGTACACAGTACACAATACAGTGCAGCCTTTGTGCAGTTGCTACTACTTTTTTGACTCAGTACATAATACAGTGTAATGGATCATAGAGTGCGCCTGTCCACAGACTCCATTGATAGGCTCACATTCATAAAAATGAATCAGTCTTGGATCAGCAGCAGCTATCAAGCACCTGATGCTGATGTAACTGATTGATTTTTCTATGGATGTGGGACCCCTTGATGACTGCCTATGCTGAGTGACTATCCTATTACTCCTCAATCTGGATGATGCTAGCTTCCAACAATATTTTTGGTTTAGGGCACCACCACCCCTGCCTAAGGCCCAATTTTTCTGCCCCTGTTTAACAGGGGCATGTAATTACAATTTTTGATCTAATATTTCACAGCAGGGCCCGTTCCTGCGCCCACCAAGAGTAACTGTGAGGGCTTACAGTGATGTGGCAACATCACCACCACCACCAAAGGCCCAATTTTTCTGCCCTTGTTTAACAGGGGCATGTAATTACAATTTTTGATCTAATATTTCACAGCAGGGCCTGTTCCTGCACCCACCAAGAATAATGGTGAGGGGTTACAGTGTTGTGGCACCACCACCACCACCACTAAAGGCCCAATTTTTCTGCCCCTGTTTAACAAGGGCATGTAATTACAATTCTTGATATAGTATTTCACTACAGGGTCCATTCCTGTGCTCACCAAGAGTAACTATGAGGGCTTACAGTGTTCTGGTACAACCAACACCTAAGGCCCAATTTTCTGCAGAGTATATAGGGCAGGCTGTATAGTATATATACTTCTGTTCAGCTGTTCAGAGTATATAGTGCCTGGGGGGCCCCCACGCCATTTTTTTTTTAATTTGGGTGCAGAGTTCCCTTTAATATCCATACCAGACCCATATAGCTATAGACTTATGCTGTTTTTCCTCAATGATTTTCATCTATTTTACCAGGACCCGACAATACATTACAGCCACAATCAGTTTCCAATGACTTTTTTTCCTTTAGAAATGTCATTTTGCTGTGGTATTGTTCTAAACACGGGAAAACTGTGCTACTTTACAGGCATACTATACACGACGCCCAGGCACGATATTTAAAGGAATATTTCATTTTTATTATTTTACTTTAAGCATTCTTAAAATCACTGCTCCCGAAAAAAACTTTTTTTTGCATTGATACATGTCCCCTGGGGCAGGACCCAGGTCCCTAAACACTTTTTATGGCAATAACTTGCATATAAGCCTTTAAAATTAGCACTTTTGATTTTTCATGTTCATGTCCCATAGACTTTAACAGTGTTTGCGTGTGCGAATAAACTTTTAGCATGTTCGCATATTCTGCTGCGAACTGAACCGGGGGGGGGGGGTTCGTCTCATCCCTACTGTACAGTAAAGGTAACAATTTTTCCTTACAGGTACATTTTAGAACTACTAACATTGGGTGGTTTTTAAAGTGTTACTAAACCCACAATAGTAAAATCAGTCTGTATATGCAGTAAAGCATGCTTGTTATACCCACTGTGGAAACTAAGGGTTTAATCCTTTGCATTGTGTATAAAGGCTATTTGATCCTGTCTCTCTGATCCTCCTCTTCTTCCACTGTCTCAAAAAAAATAAGATGATATTTACAGAGCGAGTGGACAGGCACATGCTGGGCTTGTTGTATATTGCTAAAGAGTTTAGAGTTAACGTTTAGAGTTAATTTAGAGCTTGATCCTAAGACCTGTGTGCTGGGCCACATTAACAACAGGATGAGGGATAGAAACACAGCCGTAGCTATAGCAAGATGCTTGTTTCAAGCCAGAAAATTAATAGCACAAGCCTGGCAATCAAGAACACCCCCAACCCCGGAAGCCTGGGTTGGAACTGTCAACTCTACAATATGGAGCGAAAGGACATTCTACATAAGGCTAGGTAATTATAATATGTTTGTGAAGCTATGGAACCCGTGGATCCAAGCAATGCCATGCTCCTTACCAGTGCTATCTTAGCGCCGAGAACAACTGTCTTTCTACCAAGGCAGAGAAGTTGTATTAGACATAGCATAGAATCTTGAAGCCAAGAGAAAACAATGAATAATAGCCCGATAAAAAGTGTGCCTCGGAATAATCAGAGTGGGTTATTGGGGGGTGGGGGGAGGGAGGTTTACTAGGGCGAAAAGCAATAATGTACAGTCACGTATAGTAACAATAAGAGATAGTGCGGCCGGCTGGCCGATACGTATAAAACAGATGTTATTAATTTTTTTTATTTTTTTCTTCTCTCGTGTTATACCTCTGTACTATTGTAAACACTCACATATGGAATGCACAAAGTAAAGGAAAAGTTTGAAAGGCCACAATGATGTGACTCAGTAAGAGACATATATGACTATCAATTTGAAAACTGTCTCTCTATTAAGTTAACTGAAGTGGCACAAAAAAAAAAAAAAAAGCATTCTTAAAATCACTGCTCCCGAAAAAAACTTTTTTTTGCATTGATACATGTCCCCTGGGGCAGGACCCAGGTCCCTAAACACTTTTTATGGCAATAACTTGCATATAAGCCTTTAAAATTAGCACTTTTGATTTTTCATGTTCATGTCCCATAGACTTTAACAGTGTTTGCGTGTGCGAATAAACTTTTAGCATGTTCGCATATTCTGCTGCGAACTGAACCGGGGGGGGGGTGTTCGGCTCATCCCTATTGTACAGTAAAGGTAACAATTTTTCCTTACAGGTACATTTTAGAACTACTAACATTGGGTGGTTTTTAAAGTGTTACTAAACCCACAATAGTAAAATCAGTCTGTATATGCAGTAAAGCATGCTTGTTATACCCACTGTGGAAACTAAGGGTTTAATCCTTTGCATTGTGTATAAAGGCTATTTGATCCTGTCTCTCTGATCCTCCTCTTCTTCCACTGTCTCAAAAAAATAAGATGATATTTACAGAGTGAGTGGACGGGCACATGCTGGGTTTGTTGTATATTGCTAAAGAGTTGTTTTTTTTTCTTGGGAGGGTGCATATGATCAGCACGGGGCCAGTCAGCACTGTCCAGACATGTGCAGACAGAGGATCAGAGTAGAATGAAAACACCTCCTACAAGGTTTACTAGGAACCAATAGAAGTCACAAGGCTGCTATATGCTGCTGGTGGGAAAAGGTATTTATCAGTTGATATTTTCTAAAATAATTGCATCTCCATGTTCTGTGTACGGTGGAAGACCAGATATAGTGAATGCAGGTTCTGGGTTTAGTAACACTTTAAAGGTGGAGAGGGCCCGGAGGGTGTCATAAAATGGGCAATAGTTTCTGCGAAAAGAGGTAGGTCCAAAAATAACTAATTTTAGCAGCTGAATTATATAAATATAATAACATTTAAATGTTCTAACTAAAAGTAAACTAATTGATGATAGTAAATACATTTTAAAAGGGTTTCAATATTTAAAACCCGAGGTGACTGCTAATCCATAATTTTTCTTTTGCATCCCTGAAGAACACCATCTTTAGATTTCTGAATTTCCCTTAGGTCAGTGCTGGAACGGTAGTAATGAATGATGTTTTATCCTAGCATGCATATGTAATAAAATATATATGATTGTTATTACTGTATATCTGCATGAATATACTCAGCCTATTATGACTGAGCAAGCAAACATTAGGGTCGCTCTGTTGCTAGGGAAAAGACTGGTGATCTACAGTAATACTCAAAAGAAACTTAATAAAAGAAACAAACTACTTTAAAATACCGTATGCTCTGAAGTTAGCCCTTCTCTTAAGAGTGTTTATACTCCTGCCCCCTGTGCTTGTCTCTGTGCAATGTTAGGTCATTGTGGTTACTTTGATCATTATGGGCAAGCATCTTGATTGACCTCATTGTGGAAATGTAGAATCCACTGGGTGTTTCAAAATGTTTTTAATTATTCAGTCACTATTTCATGTTTTTTACCACTAAACTTTTTTGGGTGGATCCTAATAAACCATGTTGTTTTATATGGCATTTTATTCATATTCTGAAGGTGTCGTTTCTCTCTAGACCTCCTGCTCTCTAGCTCCCCCGTCACTTTGCTCACCTCCAGGACTTTTCCAGAGCCTCTCCAATCCTATGGAATTCCTTACCCCAACCTATCTGATTATCTCCTATTCTATTAGCTTTTAGATGATCCTTAAAAACCCTCCTCTTCAGAGAAGCCTATCCTACCCACACCTAACAACTGTACTTTAATTTTCACCATCAGTTCATCACCCCTAGTTATTACATTTTGTTTCACTCATCCCTTCCTCCTAGATTGTAAGCTCTAATGAGCAGGGCCCCCTGATTCCTCCTGTATTGAATTGTATTGTAACTGTACTGTCTGCCCTCATGTTGTAAAGCGCAGCACAAACTGTTGGCACAATATAAATCCTGAATACTAATAATATTAATAATATTGCAAACATATGTGGAATTTGTAATTGGTTCACAGTTTCCAGCCTGATATTTCAGGAGGTCAGACTTCCTTCTGTTTAACTTATTGGCTGTGTTTATAATGAACGGATCCAGGCAATGAATAGCTGGAGATATAAACTGAAACATGGCAAGTTAAATGTTTTGCACTGCAGAACTCAAGAATATTTAGGAAGAAATCATAAAAGGAAATGATTTCTATAAGCAGAGAGAAATGAAGTATCTAAAATGATGCATGTGGAGCTGACTCGGGTCTAGTCATTCGGATAAACTCTATTTCATTACAGCCTGCAAAAGCTTCACAAAATAAATTATAGTGGATCGTAATCAAAGGTAATGCAGGATTTAAATAAAAAATATTTCAATTTTACTTTTAAATTATACTAAAACTGTTTTAGAAATGTATACTATTTCACACCCTCCCAATCCCCCTGCCATCCATAGCCTAAACTGCTAAACTGTGCCTTATGTGCTTTCGGACTGTGTACAGTTGCTTTGGAAGCAAAACACAGCAGTAGGATAGAGGGGGTTGTGATGATATTACACATTTAGCCTCACCCTGTGCAAAAAATGTTTAGCTCATAGGACAACAAGGTAAGTGCCAGCTAACGGAAAGTTATCACTAAGGCAGGTTAATCCCATAGTTAACTATTTGCACACAAAAATGGTAGCAACCACCAGATGTTTTAATGGAAATCCACACTGTTCACACTTCACAGCATCTACTGTTTCAATTCTGACCTTTAAATAATGTCCAACACTCACTGTCATGCCCAGAAAGGAGTATAGTAGAGCATGAAAATGCAGTACTGTAGTTGTCACATAAGCAAAGATTGTTTAATTTCTGATTAGAGCATTCCTTCATAGTTTTGATGGTAAATGAGAGCTACCAAGCTGAAAATGCAGCCATTATTTATGGCACCTGAAGAAGATATTACAAACATAACACAGCCAATCAAAGGATCTGAGGGGTGTTGAACTGTTTTATGATGTTCAGCAGACACACCCTAATGACAGTTTTTCTAAATATATCTATATTTCCATCTGACAAGTTTTTGCTATCTGACAACCAACATATTATTGCACAAAATACACTATGATTCATTAGAGACCAAACATGATATAAAGTGGATGCATATATTGCTACATAGACATGTCTGGCTTCTGATTGCTAATTTATTAAACATTAGTGTAAACACATTTTAAAAATGTAACTTCATTGGAGCTGGAAATATGTCAAATGAAGAGGAGCACGGCTTTGGTAGATAAACAAAAACCCATACCAGAATGTGTATTGCTCTACCAAAATTTTTGCGGTTTGAGAATTTTACAGCAGGGCCTAATTAAATGTCTTTCAAGGCTTTACAGATCCTGGGCTAAGTAGGATTTATAATATTTTAGCATTCCTTCTAGCTGATATGCTTTGTGTTAATGGGGTCGATTTACTAAAACTGGAGAGTGCAAAATCTGGTGCAGCCCTGCATCATTATTATTATTATTATTCAGGATTCATATAGCGCCAACAGTTTACGCAGCGCTTTACAATATAAAAGGGAGACAATACAGTTATAATACAATAAAATACAAGAGGATTAAGAGGGCCCTGCTCAGAAGAGCTTACAATCTAATAGGGTGGGGCAGGTGGTACAAAAGGTTGTAACTGTGGGGAATGAGCTGGTGGAAGTGGTAAGAGATTAGTTGGAGACGTGATAGGCTTTCCTGAAGAGATGAGTTTTCAGGGATCGCCTGAAGGTAGCAAGAGTAGGGGATAGCCGGATAGATGGAGATAGCGAGTTCCAGAGGATGGGAGAGGCTCTGAAGAAATCCTGGAGACGAGCATGGGAGGAGGAGATGAGAGAGCTTGAAAGCAGGAGGTCTTGAGAGGAGTGGAGAGGTCGATTTGGATTATATTTGGAGACAAGATTAGCAATGTAGCTCGGGGCAGAGTTGTGAATGGCTTTGTATGTTGTGGTTAGTATTTTGAAATTAATTCGCTGGGTGATTGGGAGCCAGTGTAGGGATTGGAGTAGAGGGTTGGCAGACACTGAGCGGTTGGTAAGGTGGATAAGTCTGGCAGCAGCATTCATGACAGACTGAAGAGGGGATAGCCTATGGAGAGGTAAGCCAATTAGAAGGGAGTTGCAATAGTCAAGGCGAGAGATAACAAGTGAGTGAATGAGGAGCTTGGTGGTTTCATTTGTTAAAAAGGGGCGAATTTTAGAGATGTTACGGAGGTCAATTCTACAAACTTTTGACAACGATTGGATTTGAGGCTGAAATGACAAGTCAGAGTCTAGGATAACACCTAGTACCCTGGTGTGAGGGGAGGGACCGATGGTTGCATTGTTGATTTTGATGGAAAAGTCATGGAGGGGTGCACAGGCGCGGGGGAATATTAATAGCTCAGTTTTAGAGAGATTTAGTTTAAGGAAGTGGTGCAACATCCATGCTGATATGTCAGTTGGTAAGTTAGTAATGCGAGAGGAGACTGAAGGAGTGAGGTGAGGAGTAGACAGATAGATTTGGGTGTCATCAGCGTATAAGTGGTATTGGAAGTCATGGGCAGTTATTAAGTGACCGAGGCAAGAGATGTAGATAGAGAAGAGAAGGGGTCCAAGAACCGAGCCTTGGGGGACCCCCACAGAAAGGGGCAATGGAGAGGAGGAGACAGAGTTGTAGGTGACACTGAAGGAGCACTGTGATAAATAGGCAGAGAACCAGGATAGAGCAGAATCTCAGAGGCCAAGGGAATGTAGCTTATTGAGAAGGAGCGAGTGGTCAACAGTATCAAAGGCCGCAGAGAGGTCAAGTAGTAGGAGTATAGAGTACTGGCTGTTGGTTTTAGCAGTTAGTAAATCGTTAGTGAGTTTTAGTAAGGCAGTTTCTGTGGAGTGCTGCGAGCCAAAGCCAGACTGTAAGGGGTCAAGAAGGTTATTTTCATTGAGGTAGGAGCTAAGACGGTTGTAGACTAAGCATAGAAACCAATCAGCTTCCAGGTTTTTTGTCAAAGCCTAATTGAACAAGCTGAAGTTAGAAGCTGATTGGTTACAATGCACATCATCATGCAATCAACCCCAATGTGTCTTCAAGCTGGACTGTACTGTCTTATCTCTCCTGAATGCTTTTTACAAACATGAGATTTAAATCTGACCATTTTATTATCAATTTGAGAATTTTGGAGAAGTGATGGTGGCACTGTATTCAGTATGCCCCCCCCCCCCCCATGCTTCTTACTCAATCTAGGGTTTGTCAGACCTCATTATCATTGTTAATTAAAGGTGAAATCTATGTAAAGGCAGAATCATTGATTGGCTGGCTATGCTTTAGCATCCATTTGACCAGCCACTGTGATTGTACTGACAGCTGAAGGAAGACTAAAACAACTGATAGTCAAATCAGATCTTTGTTGCAGTTGTCATAATGTGCAGATAAGCAAAGCATACTTGCGCATTGTGGAAGACATACCCCCTAAACTGCCCTCCTCCACCCCTCACGATTATGTTGCCACTACTGCCATGTTCCCCTAGTTTTTCTTCAAGTGTCTTCTTTCTTGTCCTGGGATGTGCATGGGATTGAGCTCCAGGAATGTACGCTGTACTGCCTATGCACATTAGTCAGTGTATGTTTAAAAATTGATAGCAGGAAGGAAAATATGTTCTTTGGCAGAACATGCTATCACTGAATGCATATAAATCATCTCAAAACTGTAAATTAATTTAATATAAGTATTTTCATGTGCCAAAAAATCAGTCTTGTGGTTTTGGTTTCAAATGGATTCCAGGTACCTGAAATTCCTCTCTAATTTGTTCAATTTTGGCCTGGTAAATATACCATTGAAAACTTCCTCTTCTTTTTTACCTGTGCTGCAGTTTTATCAGTTATATTGATTGATAGTCTACTACTGCCCATATACTCTATGGACAAGAGGGTAAGAGGACAGAGGGGGTTCAAGTAGTCCTATCCCGATTCTGCTGTCCTGATATAGTAGGGTGATTGAGCATTGCTATGCTAGTTGTCAATGGTTGCTGAGGAAGGGGGGGGTTGCCTACACCCACCTCATCCCTAGAAACTGCTGACATCATTGGCACTACTGACTTACATGGTTGAGAACATCTGGCCATGTAAGCAGAGGGGTGAGGATATGGCCATGGCCATATTTGGTTAATGAAGTTACCCCTCCTCTTATATAGCTGACAAGAGCTGCGTTAGCTGTCATTTGATGAGGAGTAGCATTGGGATCAGTCATGTGCACTGGGTCCATCAGTTTTTTTCTTTTGGTGAGTTGGTGGGTGGCAGGCATTTTCTTGGAAATTTTTATTTTTAGAATTAAGGAATTGACAAATGCTGGTGTTCTTTATTTCAGGATGCCCGATGGCGTGGAACCCCCCTAGTTAGGGACATGTAGTCTGGTATGGTTCAGTAAGTGAGTAGCACACTCATCCTCCCCCTTCCTGGCCAGCCAGGCTGCATATTAGGATTAAGATTCTAGTATAGGTGTTTAGGAGGACCTCCACACAATTTTTTTTTGTTTCATATGGGGATGTTTCTTTAAAGTCATACCATACTCAAAGGGTCTTTATGCATTTTGGGGGATACCCTATGCAATATTTATTGTCCTTGCTGTAGGATGTGCTATCTGCTATGTAATGTATATTAGGAGACCTTGGGAGGGGTCTGTATGCCTTTTTTAATAGAACCTGCCAGCAGGGAAATGCCGCTTGCTGGCAATTATTTTTCCTTTTTAAATGTCAGTACTGCTGCATCACAAGTAATGTGGTACATGTAATGTTTTACTTTGCATTTAAAAAATCTCTGCTTCTGGCTGAATAGAATTTTTTAAAATAATGTTTGCATTGGTACATGTTCCCTAGGGCAGTTTTTCCTTCCACCAGTGGCGGAACAATCAGGGTCGCACCAGTCGCACTTGCGACTGGGCCCTGCCGTTCCACCACAGTGGGGGGGCCCCAGGACCCAGCATCTCCCCCTGCATGTCTAATTGTCACTTCCATACGCAGTGGAGGGGCGGCGAACGGCAGCTCTGTGGAGCCTGCAAGCCGCGGGATCTCCCTCTGGCATTCAGTTCACTTTGCTCTCTGAGTGCAGAGGGGAGGGGCACAAACTCCTCTTCAGCAGCAGATCAGGTGGCTCTCGGGTGCGCTCTCTGCTACTCCTGCAGAACATGCTGGAGGCGGAGGCTGCCGAGGCTTGCTATTTGATTGGGCTGGACTAGAGGAGGGGGTGTGGCCCGCCTCAAATGTGATGGCGCCCGGTTCACCTTCTGGTGCAGGTGTAAGGCTCAAGCTGCATGGAGAGACCCTGTGAGAGACTGGAGCAGACGGTGGAGATACTCTGAAAGAGGTAAATCAGAATGCTACACCAGATTAAACTTTGCTAGGTTTCATTTAGTCATTGGATTATCTGTTTGCATAAGCTGATCTCCTTGCTATACAGGTCTATTTCAGCACAACTCCTCTTGCTTTTATCTCACCAGCATCACCTTTTAAAAACACATTACAAATGTACACCTCCACCCTTGACTAAAATAGATGGAACCTCAGCATCTCCCATGCCAGCCATTGTACCACTTTGCTGTCATTGAACAAGATTACAGATTTATTTGGTTATTATTGTTACTGGGACATTAGGCTTCCAATGGAGATGTTCCTAATATGTATGAAAATGTAAAAAATTGCTAAAGTCATTATATATACTGTGACAGTGTGACTGATTTTTTTTAATTTATTGTGAACGTCGATATTTATTTGGGTTTACTATTATAGTTTATAATAAGCTACAATAGGAAATCCAAATAAATATCTGCATTTTTACATTACCATGAAAGTAATATAAAAGTACAGTCACAGTATATATGGTCACTTTAGCAAGTTTTCACATCTTCGTGCATTTTACGATAATATCTCTTATAGAATTTTAATGTCTTAGTGACAATAATAATAGATACATGCACTGGGCACTCAGAGAATGTACTCTAAATCTCTCATGGGGTGTCCTAGGTCCCTACAACAGCATCTCTCCCCACTATTCGTCACATGTAACAAAAGTTAAACAGTAAACTTTAGGGCTCGATCCACTGATCCCCACTGAGCAGGCGGATGGCAGGCCCGTCTCCGCTCACTGTGCGAGGACAGACCTATCAGAGCCCCGCTCTCCTCTATGGGAGATCAGATGAAAATGGATCTCTTGTCTGTTTTCATCTGATCCTATCCGATCCTCCAGACAGATATAAAATAGGGTCACCATCCTTCTGGATTTCATGGACAGGATTCGATCGGATAGCAGTGGGTGTCAGCGGACGTGTCATTGCTGACATCCGCCACTCCATAGAGGTGAATGGAGTGTACAATCAGGTCTGCCTTAAAAACTGACCGGTGGACCTGATGAAACAGCCTGGGTGAAAGTGGTCTTAACCACTTGAGCCCCGGACCATTATGCTGCCTAAGGACCAGAGGTCTTTTTCCAATTTGGCACTGCATCGCTTTAACTGCTAATTGCGCGGTCATGCAATGCTGTACCCAAACGAAATTTGCGTCCTTTTCTTCCCACAAATAGAGCTTTCTTTTGATGGTATTTGATCACCTCTGCGGTTTTTATTTTTTGCGCTATAAACGGAAAAAGACCGAAAATTTTGAAAAAAAATGATATTTTCTACTTTTTGCTATAAAAAAAATCCAATAAACTAAATTTTAGTCATACATTTAGGCCAAAATGTATTCGGCCACATGTCTTTGGTAAAAAAAATGTCAATAAGCGTATATTTATTGGTTTGCGCAAAAGTTATAGCGTCTACAAACTAGGGTACATTTTCTGTAATTTACACAGCTTTTAGTTTATGACTGCCTATGTAATTTCTTGAGGTGCTAAAATGGCAGGGCAGTACAACCCCCCCCCCCCAAATGACCCCATTTTGGAAAGTAGACACCCCAAGGAAATTGCTGAGAGGCATGTTGAACCCATTGAATATTTATTTTTTTTGTCCCAAGTGATTGAAAAATGACAAAAAAAAAAAAAAAAATTTACAAAAAGTTGTCACTAAATGATATATTGCTCACACAGGCCATGGGCCTATGTGGAATTGCACCCCAAAATACATTCAGCTGCTTCTCCTCAGTATGAGGATACCACATGTGTGGGACTTTTTGGGAGCCTAGCCGCGTATGGGGCCCCGAAAACCAATCACCGCCTTCAGGATTTCTAAGGGTGTAAATTTTTTATTTCACTCTTCACTGCCTATCACAGTTTCGGAGGCCATGGAATGCCCAGGTGGCACAAAACCCCCCAAAATGACCCCATTTTGGAAAGCAGACACCCCAAGCTATTTGCTGAGAGGCATATTGAGTCCATGGAATATTTTATATTTTGACACAAGTTGCGGGAAAGTGACACTTTTTTTTTTTTTTTTTTGCATAAAGTTGTCACTAAATGATATATTGCTCACACAGGCCATGGGCATATGTGGAATTGCACCCCAAAATACATTTAGCTGCTTCTCCTGAGTATGGAGATACCACATGTGTGGGACTTTTTGGGAGCCTAGCCGCGTACGGGACCCCGAAAACCTATTACTGCCTTCAGGATTTCTAAGGGTGAAAATTTTTGATTTCACTCTTTACTGCCTATCACAGTTTCGGAGGCCATGGAATGCCCAGGTGGAACAAAACCCCCCCAAATGACCCCATTTTGGAAAGTAGACACCCCAAGCTATTTGCTGAGAGGCATGGTGAGTATTTTGCAGCTCTCATTTGTTTTTGAAAATGAAGAAAGACAAGAAAAAACATTTTTTTTTCTTTTTTCAATTTTCAAAACTTTGTGACAAAAAGTGAGGTCTGCAAAATACTCGCTATACCTCTCAGAAAATAGCTTGGGGTGTCTACTTTCCAAAATGGGGTCATTTGGGGGGGTTTTGTGCCACCTGGGCATTCCATGGCCTCCGAAACTGTGATAGGCAGTGAAGAGTGAAATCAAAAATTCACGCCCTTAGAAAGCCTGAAGGCGGTGCTTGGTTTTCGGGGTCCCGTACGCGGCTAGGCTCTCAAAAAGTCTCACACATGTGGTATCCCCGTACTCAGGAGAAGCAGCAGAATGTATTTTGGGGTGTAATTTTACACATTTCCATGGCATGTTTGAGCAATATATCATTTAGTGACAACTTTGTGCAAAAAAAAAAAAAATTTGTCTCTTTCCCGCAACTTGTGTCGCAATATAAAATATTCCATGGACTCGACATGCCTCTCAGCAAATAGCTTGGGGTGTCTACTTTCCAAAATGGGGTCATTTGGGGGGGTTTTGAACTGTCCTGGCATTTTATGCACAACATTTAGAAGCTTATGTCACACATCACCCACTCTTCTAACCACTTGAAGACAAAGCCCTTTCTGACACTTATTGTTTACATGAAAAAGTTATTTTTTTTTGCAAAAAAATTACTTTAACCTCCAAACATTATATATTTTTTTAAAGCAAATGCCCTACAGATTAAAATGGTGGGTGTTTCATTTTTTTTTTTTTTCACACAGTATTTGCGCAGCGATTTTTCAAACGCATTTTTTGGGGAAAAAACACACTTTTTTAAATTTTAATGCACTAAAACACACTATATTGCCCAAATGTTTGATGAAATAAAAAAGATGATCTTAGGCCGAGTACATGGATACCAAACATGACATGCTTTAAAATTGCGCACAAACGTGCAGTGGCAACAAAATAAATACATGTTTAAAAGCCTTTAAAAGCCTTTACAGGTTACCACTTTAGATTTACAGAGGAGGTCTACTGGAAAAATTACTGCACTCGATCTGGCCTTCGCGGTGATACCTCACATGCATGGTGCAATTGCTGTTTACGTTTGACGACAGACCGCCGCTTGCGTTCGCCTTAGCGCGAGAGCAGGGGGCGACAGGGGTGCTTTTTTTTTTTTTTCTTTTTTCTTTATTATTTTTTTGCTTTTTTAATCTTACTTTTAAACTGTTCCTTTCATATTTTTTTTTTTTAATCATTTTTATTGTTATCTCGGGGAATGTAAATATCCCCTATGATAGCAATAGGTAGTGACAGGTACTCTTTTTTGAAAAAATTGGGGTCTATTAGACCCTAGATCTCTCCTCTGCCCTCAAAGCATCTGACCACACCAAAATCGGTGTGATAAAATGCTTCCCCAATTTCCCAATGGCGCTATTTACATCCGGCGAAATCTAAGTCATGAAATGCTCGTAGCTTCCGGTTTCTTAGGCCATAGAGATGTTTGGAGCCACTCTGGTCTCTGATCAGCTCTATGGTCAGCTGGCTGAATCACCGGCTGCATTCTCAGGTTCCCTGTTGAGACAGAAGAGCCAGAGAAAAACACGGAAGACGGTGGGGGGGGGGCATTCCCTCCCACGGCTTGTAAAAGCAGTCTAGAGGCAATTTAGCCGCTAGGATTGCTTTTACATGAAAGCCGACCGCTGGCTGAAAAGAATGATACCAAGATGATACCTAAACCTGCAGGCATCATTCTGGTATAACCACTCAAAGTCGTGAATGGCGTACCTGAAGACAAAAAAATGGTTAACAATGGTTAACAATAAAGCACAGTAAACAGTAAAGTATAAATAATTACATACCTGAAAAACAAACATGATAAAACATAATAACAATAACAATAAAACATTGCAGAATAGAATACAGTAAAAAAGAGCAGAACAATAGAGAGAGAGAATAGAGAGAGAGAGAACAATAAAACGACAACTATTTTTTTTTATTTTATATATTTTTTTTTTTTACACTTTTTTTGTAACTAACTTTTATAACTGTAACCGGTTTCAGGTTCGGGTCTCTCAAAATGCGATGGCATCTTGGGAGACCCTGTGAAAGTGTGCCTAGTATGTGCAATGCTGTACCCTACGCTAATACTCAACTAGTGAATGGTAGCGTTCAAAACATTCACCAATGCAAAGACCAGGATTGTCAGGACAGGAGGGACAATAATAGCGGGTGTCACGCCTATATCCGCGCTTGCTGCAGACACAAAATCTTTTTTGATGGGGTTCGTTGGGTAGGGATACTCGGGAGGACATAAAAATGCCTCTCATGCAGCCGACTGCATTTGGTTGGGGATGTGAATGGGGGAAGTACGGGCGCTGCAGAAGCGGTGGGTTCCCAATTAGGATTGGCGAATGCAGCAGGAAGGGCATTATGGGCACGACGGGCCTGTGTTTGTCTTTTTGGTGTCAGCGGGACACTACTTGTGCTTGCCACCTCACCAGCTTGAACTGCACTTATGGGACTCGCCACGTCACCAAGTGTTACTGCAGTGCTGGTTTGACTATGACCGGGGTGTACTACGCCGCTGGTGCTTGCCAGTTCACCAAAACGCTACAAAAAAAAGTGACAGTGATCGATCGATACTGCACTTGGGTGGGCTGGGCCGGGCCGGGCGGAGGGGCAAAACGCAGGTGCTAGCAGGTATCTGGGCTGATCCCGCTAACAGTGCGTTTTTGGGAACCCTAAACTGCTGGTGACGCTAGTAGAGATCTGATCGGATCAGATATTGATGCGATCAGATACTATACCACTAAGGGAGGTGTACGGTGCGTGCGTGGGTGTTAGCGGTACTGGCACTAACCTGACGCTGCCTGGGGCTGGTGCTTGCCAGTTCACCAAAATGCTACCAGAAAAACTGTTAGCGATCGCAGGGATCAGGCCTGACTCTGTGAACGCTGCAGTTATGCGTTTAGTGTTCTGTAAGTGACAGTGATCGATCGATACTGCACTTGGGTGGGCTGGGCTGGGCCGGGCGGAGGGGCAAAACGCAGGTGCTAGCAGGTATCTGGGCTGATCCCGCTAACACTGCGTTTTTGGGAACCCTAAACTGCTGGTGACGCTAGTATAGATCTGATCGGATCAGATATTGATCCGTTCAGATACTATACCACTAAGGGAGGTGTACGGTGCGTGCGTGGGTGTCAGCGGTACTGGCGCTAACCTGACGCTGCCTGGGGCTGGTGCTTGCCAGTTCACCAAAATGCTACCAAAAAAACTGTTAGCAATCGCAGGGATCAGGCCTGACTCTGCGAACGCTGCAGTTATGCGTTTAGTGTTTTGTAAGTGACAGTGATCGATCGATACTGCACTTGGGTGAGCTGGGCGGAGGCGAAAAACGCAGGTGCTAGCGGGTATCTGGGCTGATCCCGCTAACACTGCGTTTTTGGGAACCCTAAACTGCTGGGGACGCTAGTATAGATCTTATCGGATCAGATATTGATCCGATCAGATACTATACCACTAAGGGAGGCGCATGCTGCGTGCGTGGGTGTTAGCGGTACTGGCGCTAATCTGACACTGCCTGGGGCGACGCATATCACCGCCGGGTGATTAGGGGGCTAAACCTTTATTCGGTAATAAACGGCGGGTGCCCTGACACTATAAAAAATAAACAAACTAACCAGCGTCAACCGTAACGGTTATACGGTGATCAGTGGTGAAAGGGTTAACTAGGGGGCAATCAAGGGGTTAAAACATTTATTAGATAGTATATGGGGGTCCCTGACGCTATAAAACGCTGACGGCGAACCTAAATATTTACCTCACTAACTAGCGTCACCAGCGACACTAATACAGCGATCAGAAAAATGATCGCTTAGCGACACTGTTGACGGGGGCTCATCAAGGGGTTAAAACTTTATTAGGGGGGGTTAGGGGGGTACCCTAGACCTACAGGGGGGTAACAGTAACTGTGCTAACACAGTAACTGTCACAAACTGACACCATGCAGTAATCAGAAAAAAAAAAAAAAAACTGCTGGTGTCAGTTTGTGACAGGGGGGGGGTGATTGGGGGGGATCGGGGGGCGATCGAGGGGGGGGATCGGGGTGTTTTGTATGCCTGGCATGTTCTACTGTGTGTGTGTGTGTTGGTGCACTCACATACCTATCTTCTCTCCTCGGGCCGGAACGGAAACTACCGAGCCGAGGAGAGATGACATCACTTCCTTTGCTGCTGTTTAGCATACAGCAGCAAAGGAGTGTTCCCATTGGCCGGCGGCGATCGCGAGGGGGGGCCACGAACGGATGGCCTCCCCCTCGTCTCCGATCGCCGGGGAACAAAACGGGACCGCCTCGGGCACCGGGGGGGTCCGATCGGACCCCCCACCCACGGGAGGCAAATCACGTACATGTACGTGATTTTGCCTGGCCGTGCCGCCTTGCCGACGTACATCGGCGTGAGGCGGTCCTTAAGTGGTTAAAGACGAGGAAAGCTTCACCAACACATAAATATGTTAATTTTACAGTTCTTGTAGAACTAGACCCATATTAGTTGAATGCCCTATCCCTAATTAAAGTAAATGCCCTGCCTCCAATGGCTTTCTGGACATGCATTAAAGTGGTTGTAAACCCTTTACAACCACTTTAAACTACAGGCAAGCCTATAATTAGGCTTGCCTGTAGCTGCACTGGATATCTCCTAAACCTGCACGGTTTAGGAGATATCCCTGCATTTGCATGTGCCGACGTCATGCGGCACATGCGCACTTAAGCCAACTGAAGCAATGGCATACATGGGCGGGAGTGACGTCATCGCGGTTCCAACCAATCACAGCGCCGGAGCCGTGATACCCGGAAGCCAAGCCCCAGGAGAGATGTCGGTGGCCTGATGGAGAGATGAGGACGGCTGCGGGGGCTTCGTTCTCGGGTAAGTAATTCATAATGAGCTAGTATGCTATGCATACTAGCTCATTATGCCTTTATCTTGCAGGGTGTGTTTTTTTTTTTGCAGGAGGGTTTACTTCCTCTTTAAAAAAAGGTGTCCCTAAAAACTTTTTTGAAATGGTGGCAACTATGGGGGCCCCTGGCCAAGGCAGGTATCGGCTTCAGTAAACAAGGGATTCACACTGCTTGTACACTGAAGTCGATACCTGCTCGGGTCAGAAGCCCCTCCCCTCTCCACTGTATAGACTCGGGAAGTAAACTGCTAGCCGGAGGGAGATCCCGCAGCTCGCAATGGAAATAAAGGGCCCTGGATGAGTGGCAGGGGCAGCTGGAGGAGGTCAGGGGGGCCCTTCATGGTTTCTTGCACCGGGGCCCTGAAGGTTCTAGTTACGCCACTGCCTTCCATGCTTTTTTTTGAGAACCCCTTTCCAGAAAAACTGCATTTTTGATTTGACAGATTTGGCTCCCATGAGCAGTTCACTTTATCACTCATTGTTAGTTACTGTTAGTTACTGTCTAGCAGATGAATCCTTAACACCTGTATAATAGTTTGATAAAATATTCTTACTTTCTTTCACATACATTTTTCAAGTAAATAGATTCCTAACCAATTTTTTTCAGTAATATGATAACTTTTTAGAATCTACTACCAATATCGGCTGCAGTATTTAAAACAAATACTGTATGTCAACTGTCTCATCTCCCTAAGAATAATCAGGCCTGCAGCTTACTAACTGGACCATAAAAGAGCACCAATACACCAATAAATCATCCAGTCTACTCACTCAACATGATCCCTGCTACATATATGCATGCAGCAGAGTTTGATTTGCTCCTAGTGCTGCCTCTTCCAAACTAAGTGCTGCACGGAGTGAAAGGAGGACAATATAAGGACAAAGTCTAGTATCTTTGCTAGCTGTTTCTGTTTTCTTGGAGTTTAGCTTTTGCTTTTTTTGCTCTTTTTGCACAAGTATCTAAAATTCAAAATACGCCTATCCCCATGACAATTACCATTTATATAATTATTCTTTCTTTTGCTCAGTGCTTAAACCTCTTGCGCCTTTTCTTCTGCCTCATCTGCATTGCATAAACCGAGAAACTAAGGAAAAATGTTATGCCAGAGCTTTTTACACAGCTTGCAGCATCTCCTAGATCAGCGTCCCTCACTGAAAGAAAATAACAGTTCTAAAATGTTTATTATCATTACAAAATACATTTTTTTGTTAGCCTGTGTGTCACATATAAAGACTACCTGTCACCTACACACAGCTGCACATTTTACAGATATCTGAGTGCTAAATAAAAAAGGCTTGTTACATTAAAGCTGTATAATGTTTTTACATACTTTCTGCTTGATGGAACAATCTTTTGGGCAGACAAAAATCATTCTAAAATCCTAGCAAATGTGGACATATCTCAAATTACAGCCAAAGCAGGCTCGCAGCCATACCTTCCCACTTCAAATTACCAAAAGAATGTCAGAAAATTACAGAAATATTTTAATAAAATTTAAGAAGAAAGTGTAGGATATGAGCAATTGCCATTAGCAAAAATGTTATCAAGCTACTCATAGATCGCCACTGTTGATGGAAGAAGGAGTTCTTCATTTGCATGGTACATGTAATCATTGGGAGCCTCCAAATGACCACATATGATCTGGAGAATTTTTTTTATGTCAACAGTTTGTTAAAAAAGAGAAGGTTTTTTTTTTTTATGTTGTAGGTGCGGTAAATCACATCTTTACTCCAGCAAAACATTTCAGGATAGGTTTTTTTTTAACGCAATAGCAGCTACACTTTACATATGTATATGAAATATGAAAAAAATTAAGAATAAGACATCAATGTAAATGATATTTAAATGTAAATAAGACATCAATGTAAATGATATTTTAATATATATATATATATATATATATATATATATATATATATATATATATATATATATATATATTAAAACAGAAAACAGACACTCATGAAAGTCATTATCAGCTATAATACAAAAATATTATGTTTATTTATTGATTTTTTTAATCCAAATTACAGGTTCTTGAAATCTATACTGCCTTAAAGTAAATATGCTATGCTTTCAAACATATAATGTTGTACTTCAGGTTTTAATAATAAAAAAATAATAATAATCATTTTTAAGCAAGCAAAGTATATTTTTATAATATTTATATTTATATCTACAATATTTCATAAATGACATTTACATTTGTGGCATCTTCCCAAACTCTCTAAAACATGCACTAGTCACCCCCATACTTAAAAATCCCTCACTTGACCCCACCAATCTTAACAACCTATGTCCCATCTCCTTATTCGCCTTCTCCTCCAAACTTCTTGAAATACTGGTCTACAACCGACTAAGTGACCATCTGATCATGAATAAACTTCTTGATCCCCTTCAGTCCAGATTTCGCCCTCAACACTCCACGGAAACTGCTCTCCTTAAACTCTCAAATTACCTACTAATGGCTAAAACCAGTGGACACTATTCTGTACTACTTCTCCTGGATCTCTCTGCTGCCTTTGACACAGTGGACCACCCCCTTCTCCTCAATAAACTCCACTCCTTTGGTCTCCGTGACTGTACTCTTTGCTGGTTCTCATCCTACCTATCCCACAACCCCATCAGTGACACTTACAATTCTACTTCCTCCTCTCCTCTGCCTTTCTCCGTTGGAGTCCCTATCTATCTCTCCACCCGCAGCTCTCTCCATCTGTCTCCTCGCGCATTACCAACTTACTAGCAGACATAACAGCCTGGATGTCACATCACTTCCTCAAACTCAGCCTATCCAAAACTGAGCTCATGATATTGCTTCCCTCAGGTGCCGCTTCCCCTGATTTCTCTGTCAATATCAACGGCTCAACTATCAACTTGTCCCCCCGCGCCAAGGTCCTAGGTGTAATCCTGGACTCTGAATTAACCTTTCGGCCCCACATCCTATCGCTATCCAAAATTTGCCGCCTCAAACTCCGCAACATCTCCAAGATACGTCCCTTCCTAACCAATGTCACCACAAAGCTTCTAATCCACTCCCTGGTCATCTCTCGCCTCGACTACTACAACTCCCTACTCATTGGCTTACCTCTAAATAGGCTATCCCCACTTCAGTCCATCATGAACACTGCTGCCAGGCTCATCCACCTCACAAACTACTCAGCGTCTTCTATAACTCTCTGCCAATCCCTCCATTGGTTGCCACTCAGCCACCGAATTAAATTCAAGATACTAACTATAGCTTACAAAGCCATCCACAAACTGGCCCCCAGCTACATCACTAACCTAGTCTCAAAATACCAACCTTATCATTCTCTTCGCTCCTCCCAAGACCTCCTGCTCTCAAACTCCCTTGTCCCCTCATCCCATGCTTGCCTTCAGGACTTTTCTAGAGCCTCTCCCATCCTCTGGAATGCTCTACCCCAATCTGTCTGATTTTCTCCTACTTTATCCACTTTCAGACAATCCCTGAAAACTCATCTCTTCAGAGAAGCATATCTGGCCCCCACCTAACAACTGTACATTTATCTTCTCAATCAGCACATCGCCCAGAGTTATTACCTCTTGTATCTCTTGACCTTCCCTTTTAGATTGTAAGCTCTAAGGAGCAGGGCCCTCTGATTCCTCCTGTATTAAAGTGTATTTTATTTGTACTGCCTACCAATCTGTCTGATTTTCTCCTACTTTATCCACTTTCAGACAATCCCTGAAAACTCATCTCTTCAGAGAAGCATATCTGGCCCCCACCTAACAACTGTATATTTATCTTCTCAATCAGCACATCACCCAGAGTTATTACCTCTTGTATCTCTTGACCTTCCCTCTTAGATTTTAAGCTCTAAAGAGCAGGGCCCTCTGATCCCTCCTGTATTAAAGTGTATTGTATTTGTACTGTCTACCCTCAAGTTGTAAAGCGTTATATAAACTGTTGGCGCTATATAAATCCTATATAATAATAATTTAGTAATCTAACATATAAAATATCTTTGATAAATAAATGTGTTTAGAAGAAAATGAAACACAAAATAAGAGAGTTTAGCCCCAAGAAAAAAGTTAATTTTTTTAATTCAAAAGCAATATAATGTGCATGTGCACAAGTGTTTTATTATTAACCAAGTTCTGTTATCCTGGGCAGACATCATATGACTTTCTCCTAGGAACGTGCATCGTACATGCCTTATGGTCCGCACTCCAGCGTGATCTGTTTGTCCGGTGGACACAACGATTGACAGATCAGTGTATCGAGTCACTGCCAGTACCATGTGATTACTGTAACCAATCACAGCAAAGCATATGACAATAGTACACATTGAATAGGTTCCATTTATACAATTCATTGTGTACTATTGTGTGGATCTCTATGATTGGCCACAGTGATCACATGGTACAGGCAGGGCCAATCACAGGCCATCTGTACCTTGTGATTAGATGTGGCCAATCACAGCCCATCTGTATCGTGTTATTAACTGTGGCCAATCACAGCTAATCACAATAGTCATTCATAAATCAATGGTTGCTTATAACATTTACTGTTATAAATAATCTTAGTGTGTAAAATGAATTAATAAAAAACCCTAATTACCTCCCCAGAGTAGTACAGTGTTACTATTAGTATTGTAAATACATTGTAAAAACAAAAAAATAAAGTTTCAAAACATTTAAGGAAAAAAAACATTTTTTTTGTACATACCATCACCTCTCAGTGTCCCTGATCATTGCCACACCAGTTTTATGATGACTCACTGTTGACAGTATGTAACAAAAAAAGTGAGAACATTTTATTTATTTTTTCTTTATTTTCCAAAAAA
The DNA here is from genome assembly GCA_037952925.1 of Lithobates clamitans. NCBI lineage: Eukaryota > Metazoa > Chordata > Amphibia > Anura > Ranidae > Lithobates > Lithobates clamitans. The sequence goes on along the minus strand of JBBGZY010000605.1, from coordinate 4,578,523 downwards.
ATTGTGACTAAAAATAATTACAACTTCCAAAAACTCGCCATGGCTCTTACTAAACACCTTGGACTGTCTACTTTCCTAAAAGGGGTAATTTAAGGGTTATGTTTACAGTCCTGGCATTTTCGGGCCTCATGAAATGAGATAGGCCAACAAATATGTATATATACCATTTACCAAAGACATGTAGCAGAATACATTTGGCCTACATTTATGAAGAAAGATTATTTATTTGCAAAATTTTATAACAGAAATTTAAAAAAAATGTGTTTTTTTTTAAATGTTTGGAATTTTCTTGTTTATTTATCAAAAAATAGAAAAACCCAGTGGTGATTAAATACCAACAAAAGCAATCTCTACTTGTGTGAAAAAAATTATAAAAAATTAATTTGCATACGGTGTTGCGTGACCAAGCAATTGTCATTCAAATTCTGAGAGCACTGAAAGCTGAAAATTGGCCTGGGCAGAAAGGGGGTGAAAGTGTTCAGAAGTGGTTAAAATAAAACAAACTCCTCCTATTCCCCTATTCACCAAGGACAGCACTATTATAGCCTCTATTTAGATCTGTAGATGCCATGATGTTGCACAAATGACCACCTATTAATCATTTGGGGGCATCAAAGAGAAACTATTAAAAAACTTACTTGCCACCTTATGAAGTCCAGCAGTGTATTCCTTGCACCCATAGTCTTCACGGCTCCTTTTCCTTCCCACGGCGGAATCCTGCATACAGGAACTGGTTATCATTTACTGGTCAAACAGTGTCAGCTTCCCACTGTGCATGTGTGGGATCAGCCCATTGGGGGCGACTGTCCTGAAGCCTCCTTAGATGTGTTACTGTACATGGGGACTAATGATTATGGGTGTTTTCTAGCATTTCCAGGTGTTATGAAATCTAACGCACTTATGAATATTTTTATATTATCATGAGATAGTTACTAAAAATAAATGCTAAGTGACACAAATCTGTATCTTTCTGTACGAGTTTGCACCAGTTTGTAAGTCAAGAATCTTGGGACAATAATTAGTACACATTATTTAGTACAAATTATTAATTAGAATAAATATTTAATACAAATGACTAAATTTTAAAAATGAAAGTAAAAAATAAATTAAGAGCAGTTTAGCCTCCACGTAACAAAATGTAGCACTGACAACTTTTGTTTTTAGTCATCTGTGTGTTATAAAAGAATATAAGAGGACAGGCCCAATAATAAACCAAGCACCCCCTTAAGAACCATAGAATTGATCCCCCCACTGTGGCACAGTGGTGTGAGGTGGAAGGCACCCGCTCAGAAGCGAGCGTGGCCATGGAACTCTGGGGAGATATCTGGGAGAAAAAACACATTAACCGAGTGGTAAAAACACTATCCCCAGAACAAAGAGCCAAGGTGGTCGCAGTAAGACCCAATCATTCCGCACTTATGCATTATTGGAGTGGAGGAAGGGAGTTCCGGAAAATTTCAAGGGTGCAACTGTTGAACTCGCTGACAAGACCAAATTTTATCTGACCCACCCAAGGGAAGAAGGGGAGAATCTTGCCACCTTCTCACAGATGAGTTCAGCAGAAATCAAGGTTCCATCACAGTCAGCACTGGCGGCTATTGAGCCAGAACTTCTCACAGCCTTGGGAAATTTGGTGTTCCAATGTCAAAAAGGGAACCCAACATATTCCGGGACTGGGTACTGAAAACTGGGCATTTTCTTGGGCCAACAGCCTGTACCCAAAGGAGAAGACACCTTTGAAGAGTGGTTGGAACAGGCCACGCAAGTTTTGGATGAGTGGGACATCCCTGAAATGCAAATAAAAGCGGATTACTGAGAGTCTGAAAGGGCCTGCTTCCGAGGTTATTCGAAATCTGAAGCTCAGCAAACAGGACTGTGTAGCCCAAGACTACTTAGATATCCTGCAAGATGTGTTCGGACGTACCGAGAAGGTTTCTGACCTAATTTATCAATTAGAACACACCTATCAGGAAACAGGAGAAAAGTTGTCAGAATATATGAGACGTTTGGACAAGGTCATTCACCAGATATTGTTGAGGAAGGGACTAAATCCTTGTAAGGTGGATGAAGTTCAAGCCAAACAAGTTTTAAGAGGTGCTCAGCCTTTGGATCCAATCACCCTCCAATTAAGGACTCGTCAAGATGGAGACATATTGAAGTACCCAGATTCGGATTGTACGGGAAGAAGAAGCTATCTTAGAAAGGAAGAAGGAAAAAATTCAAGAACCAAAACACACTGTTGGAGTCAGGACAGTTAGTGTGATGGAAGAAGATCCCCGGATTGAGCTTCTTAAGACTCAGGTGGCCCAGTTAATGGAGATGATGGCTTTGCTGACCACAAGATCTCCTAATCCGCCCAACGGAGGAATTAAAAAAACAAAAAAATACCAGATTTCATCCTTAGAAGTCAATCTGGACTTTGTTTCAACTGTGGAGGGGCAGGACATTTTGGGAAAGTGTGCCCAAGCCCAAGGAGAGCAGTACAACTTCAAAAGCCGGCGGAAAACTTCAAAGGGCCCCAGTGAAGGAGTCAACTGGGTGCCCTGTAACAGTCGTCAACTCTAACGAAACCCAGGTTCACAAAGTTTTGAGAGTACAAGGAGGAATGAAGTTGAGTGAGCGTCCATGGAAACGAGGAGTCAAGATGCGTACTAACAAGCGGAATAAGCCATACACTCATTGAGTATTTCCTCTCAACCTAGTGGGACCCTCTCCGATCATCCCTATCCAGGTAGAAGGAATATACGCCAAAGCCCTGCTGGATACCGGAGCCCAAGTGACCTTATTATATAAAGATTTCTACATGAAGCATCTCAAGCATCCCCCTCTGCAAAAGTTGGAAGAGTTGGAGATATGGGGCCTAGGTACCCAGAACTTCCCTTATGAGGGGTATATCCCTATCAAACTTACCTTTGACCCGAGTGTGGCTGGAAAGGCAGGAACTTTCGACACCCTGGCGGTTGTATGTCCTCGGCCCCCTGGGGCTCATAAAAGTTCCCTTATCATCGGAACAAATACTGATCTGGTCAGAAGACTCCTGACACCGCTTGTACAGAAGGAAAGTGCCCCGGCCATGAAGGTGCATCCCATGCTAACCTAAGTGTACAAGAATATAGTATAAGAACAGGAGGCCCCACCAGAAGGGGTGGGAAAAGTTTGGCGTTTAGACCGAGGTGAAGAACTGCTACAACCGGATGAAGTAATATGCATGAGGGCCTCTGTCAAGTTGAGTTGGAGACAACCTGGTCCTTTCGTTGTCTTGGAGACAGACACTCGAGAAGAGGATGTGGGTCTGGAAATACTCCCAAAAGTGTTATCCACTAAGGCACTCAAGAGAAGCAGAGGGAGGGTTTCAGTCAGTGTTCGGAACACGACAGCCTTGCCTGTGAAGATACCAGCAAAAATGTTGCTGGGGAAGGTGAATCAAGCAACCCCGGTCTCACCAAGTGATGTCAAAAGAGGACCCGAAGAGGAGATTCCCATAGAGAACTTCTACCCGAAGAACACCTCTTTTACGCCTGTTTGGATGGAGAGGGCCAAAGCTCAGCTTATGAAATGGAAAGAGGTTTTCTCAAAGAGTGAGTTTGATGTGGGGTATGCCAAGAGTGCGGAGCACAAGATTCGGCTGGAGGAGGACAAACCTTTTCGAGAAAGGGCCAGGAGGATCCCACTGGGAGATCTTGAGGACCTTCGAGAACAGCTGGCTGAGCTGAAAAGAACTGGGATTATCAGGGAGTCCAGGAGTCCATTCGCCTCCCCAATAGTAGTAGTGATGAAGAAAAATGGGTCACTACGGCTGTGTATCGACTATAGGACCCTGAACCGACGGACCATTCCCGACCAATACACTACCCCTCACATATAAGATGCCCTACAGAGCCTGTCAGGGACGAAGTGGTTCAGTGTATTAGATTTGAAGAGTGGTTATTATCAGATCCCCATGAGTCCTGAGGACAAGGAGAAGACTGCTTTCATTACCCCCGTGTGATTCTATGAATTTAACCGGATGCCACAAGGTTTGTCTGGGGCCCCAGCAACTTTCCAGTGGCTTATGGAGAAGACAGTAGGCAAAATTAATTTGATTGAGGTCTTAGTATACTTAGACGATATCATAGTCTTTGGCCAAACTCTTGAAGAGCATGAAGAGCGACTGGAAAAGGTTCTGAGGAGATTACATGATGAGGGCTTGAAACTCTCCATGGAGAAATGTCAGTTCTATCAATCTTCAGTGAACTATTTGGGGCACATTGTGTCTGAAGAAGGGATAGCAACTGACCCTGAGAAGTTGGAAGCTGTTACTTCTTGGCCCAAGCCCACGAATGTGACTGAACTCAGATCATTCCTAGGATTCTGCTCCTACTATCGGAGGTTTGTGGAGGGGTTTGCGTAGATAGCCCACCCACTCACAGAGCTACTGAAGAATCAGGAAGCGGCTGATGTGGATTCGGCGGAACCTGGGAGGCGAAAGGAAGGGCCTCGGAAGAAAAAGGAGTCTATCCTGGATCAGTGGACCCCGCAGTGTGAGGAGACATTCAGACAATTGAAGTGGAGCCTTACCACTGCTCCGGTGCTAGCTTATGTGGATCCTACCAAGCCCTATGAACTGCACGTGGATGCTAGCCGAGATGGGCTAGGTGGAGTACTCTACCAAGATCATGATGGACATTTAAGGCCCATTGCTTATGTGAGCCGGATCTTGTCTCCCGCTGAGAAGAACTACCCTACTCATAAGCTGGAGTTCCTGGCCTTGAAGTGGGTCGTAGTAGACAAGTTGAGAGATTACCTGTATGGTGCCGAGTTTGTAGTTAAAACGGATAACAACCCCCTCACATATTTGCTTACCACTGCAAAGTTGGATGCCACAGGCCATAGGTGGTTGGCTGCCCTTTCAACATTCTCCTTCAGCTTGAAATACAGACCAGGAGTGGGCAATAGAGAAGCAGATGCGCTATCCAGAAGACCTCACAGTCCCCTGAACTCCCAAAAGGATTGGACTCAGCTTGCCCCCGAAGGGGTAAGAGCCCTTTGTGAAGGAGCAGAAAAGGAGGAGAAAGGTGGAGCCAGAGCTGAAGAGATTGGAGTGACTACAGCAGGGGTACCTAGGTATTACTGTAATGTCTCCCAGATCGCAGCAGAAGGTCTACCTAAATTATCGAGAAAAGACCTTAGGAGAGACCAACAGGAGGATTCACTCTGCAGCTTGATATTGGAAACTCTATGGAGACAGCACCCTGATCTACTTTTGAGAAGTGCTCGGAAAGAAGCTCTGTTGTTACATAAAGAGTGGAGTCGGTTGCAACAAGGGGTAGTCTACCGAAGGGGCCCCTCTGAAGATCTGGAGGAGAAGTGGCAACTGTTTCTGCCAGAGAAACACAGAGAGACAGTGTTAATCGCTCTGCATGATTGTCATGGACATCTGGGGGCAGAAAGAACTCTTCAATCGATAAGGGATAGATTCTATTGGCCTTACATGAAGAAAGAGGTGGAGAGTTACTGCCATTCCTGCCATAGGTGTATCCAGAGAAAGCTCGAATAGATAAATGTTGTGTGTGCCCACCTAAAAAACAACAATGCTCTGGTACGATGTATCCAACAGTATGTATGTAGCACATATAAATAAAAAAACAGATGAATAAACAAATAGCAACTGCTTAAATAACAGGTATTGTATAAGGCAATAGAGAATAAATTAAATAAATAAAGTTTTTTCAGTATTGCAGCAGCGCTGTATGCCCTAAATTATTAGGGTCCCCTTCTCAACGAAGTTCTTTTAAGTTCAAAATGAAACCCGCGATGAGAGTCCTACTAATAAATATTGTTGTATTCTGTGAGGGTAGTTATTCCTTTCACCAAGCGATACACCACGTGCTGGGACCCCCAATGAAAAACGCACTCACCAGAAATCCAACCATTATGAGCCTTGAGTAATTATAGTAGGTCTGCACCACTTTCCAAACGACCACCAGATGTCAGTCTTACTCTCGGTAGCTCCAATAAGATATGTGGGAGAAATGGAATGTCCACATAGTGTGATACCACTAAAATACTTTATTAAAAGATCCAAATATCCCCCTTAATAACATGCATACCAGAGAATTATTAAAAACGAGCAAAGATAATAAAGTGCACTGTGCCTGTTGCGTCCTCCAATTGGAAAAGATGTCAGGAGCGCTCACTGTGTGAGACCACAGCCTCCCGCTTCCTGATTCCTCCCTGGTCGTTGGAGCGCATGGGTCACTTCCGGTGCGTCACGTCCCTGACGTTTCGTCACTTCCTGGACCTCTTCTGAGGGCCCTCAGAAGAAGTCCAGGAAGTGACGAAACGTCAGGGACGTGATGCACAGATTTCAGTATTCAAGAACTGATATTAGATATTTGTCTTCTTCGTATAAGAACACTTAATCAATCTTTTGGATTATAATTGTCTTAGTGTATTACTTTACACTGCGCAACATCCAAGAAGAACCCTCTGTGGATTACAATTACAAATTTGTAGCTGGCGAAGATTGAAGACGTCAAGACTGTCTCTTTTATTGCAGGGCCCTGCATTTAGTTACAAAGAGTATTGACTTTGCGGTTTAGAGCAGGGGGAGCTCCCTGGTATAAATATATCTTTAGGAGTATTCTGTGTATGTTATTAATATTGTCGGAACCATTTACTATACTGTTACACTACGTTGGTGTGATAGTGTAGTCACTGTAATAACTTTAAAGATGGCTGGATATCAAAGTAGCTTCCCTCAGAGAACGAGGCCAGGTCCCTAAACACAAATAATCACATGGGGGGACTGTTGATTAGTATATGGAGCACAGTGGGGGAGGTGTAATACAGACACCTTGGCCACAAGCTTACTACAGAGCAAACACTTGAGTACAGACAAGGTTTCCTAGCCTGTTCAATAAATAATAAACCTTAAAAGATTTAGCTGGAGGTATTTGAAGGAAAGATAAGACATTAGGTTAAACCGACCAAAAACAACCATATTGTGAGACTGTCATCTAATGATTCCTTAAAATAACTACAGAAAATAAATGAATTTCACCTGTGAAAGTGAAAACCACCTTTTTTATTGCTAAGGTAAAGAAATTTCAAAATAGGTTTACCTATGTGAAATTATAAATGGGTTCTTAGATAGTTAAAAAGAAAATATGATTAAAGTAGATCTAAAGGCAGAAAGTTTTCTTTTTACCCTAATGAATTCTCTGCATTAAGATAAAAAACATTCTGCATTAACCCCTCACCTCCTCCATATACTTACCTGAGCCTGATCTCAATCCAGTGATGTGCACAAGAGCAGAGACTCTCTCCCTCCTCATTGACTCAGACACAGCAGTGGGATCAATTGTCAATCACAGTGAGACACACAGAGCATGGTTTGGGAATAGGGATGAGCTTTGAGTTCGAGTCGAACTCATGTTCGACTCGAACATTGGCTGTTCGCAAGTTTGCCGAACAGCGAACAATTTGGGGTGTTCGCGGCAAATTCGAATGCCGCAGAACACCCTTTAAAAGTCTATGGGAGAAATCAAAAGTGCTAATTTTAAAGGCTTTTATGCAAGTTATTGTCATAAAAAGTGTTTGGGGACCCGGGTCCTGCCCCAGGGGACATGGATCAATGCAAAAAAAAGTTTTAAAAACAGCAGTTTTTTCAGGAGCAGTGATTTTAATAATGCTTAAAGTCAAACAATAAAAGTGTAATATCCCTTTAAATTTCATACCTGGGGGGTGTCTATAGTATGCCTTTAAAGGGGCGCATGTTTCCCGTGTTTAGAACAGTCTGACAGCAAAATTACATTTCGAAGGAAAAATTGAATTCAAAACTACCCGCGGCTATTGCATTGCCGACAATACACATAGAAGTTCATTGATAAAAACGGCATGGGAATTCAACACAGGGAAACCCTGAACCAAAATTTAAAAAAAAAAATGACGTGGGAGTCCCCCTAAATTCCATAGCAGGCCCTTCAGGTCTGGTATGGATATTAAGGGGAACCCCACGCCAAAAAAAAAAAAAAACGGCGTGAGGTCCCCCCAAAAATCCATACCAGACCCTTATCCGAGCACGCAACCTGGCAGGCCGCAGGAAAAGAGGGGGGGACAAGAGTGCGGCCCCCCCTCCTCCTGAACCATACCAGGCCACATGCCCTCAACATTGGGAGGGTGATTTGGGGTAGCCCCCCAAAACACCTTGTCTCCATTTTGATGAGGACAAGGGCCTCATCCCCACAACCCTGGCAGGTGGTTGTGGGGGTCTGCGGGCGGGGGGCTTATCAGAATCTGGAAGCCCCCTTTAACAAGGGAACCCCCAGATCCCGCCCCCCCGCCCCCCCCCCCCGTGTGAAATGGTAAGGGGGTACTTAATTCTACCATTTCACTAAAAAACTGTCAAAAATGTTAAAAATGACAAGAGAAAGTTTTTGACAATTCCTTTATTTAAATGCTTCTTCTTTCTTCTATCTTCCTTCATCTTCTTCTGGTTCTTCTGGCTCTTCTGGTTCTTCCTCCAGCATTCTCCGCCGGAGGAAGAACCGGCCACGGTTGTGGGGATGAGGCCCTTGTCCTCATCAACATGGGGACAAGGTGTTTTGGGGGGCTACCCCAAAGCACCCTCCCACTGTTGAGGGCATGTGGCCTGGTACGGTTCAGGAGGGGGGGGGCGCACTCGTGTCCCCCCCTCTTTTCCTGCGGCCTGCCAGGTTGCGTGCTCGGATAAGGGTCTGGTATGGATTTTTGGGGGGACCCCACAGCGTTTTTTTTTTTTTGCCCGGGGTCCCCCTAATATCCATACCAGACCTGAAGGGCCTAGTATGGAATTTAGGGGGACTTCCACGTCATTTTTTTTTTTTTTTAATTTTGGTTCGGGGTTTTCCTGTGTTGAATTCCCATGCCGTTTTTATCAATGAACTTCTATGTGTATTGTCGGCAATGCAATAGCCGCGGGTAGTTTTAAATGGAATTTTTCCTTTGAAATGTCATTTTGCTGTCAGACTGTTCTAAACACGAGAAACATGCGCCCCTTTACAGGCATACTATAGACACCCCCCAGGTACAAAATTTAAAGGGATATTACACTTTTATTGTATGACTTTAAGCATTATTAAAATCACTGCTCCTGAAAAAACGGCCGTTTTTAAAACTTTTTTTTGCATTGATCCATGTCCCCTGGGGCAGGACCCGGGTCCCCAAACACTTTTTATGACAATAACTTGCATATAAGCCTTTAAAATTAGCACTTTTGATCATTCATGTTCGTGTCCCATAGACTTTAACGGTGTTCGCGTGTTCGAGCAAACTTTTTTCCTGTTCGCATGTTCTGGTGCGAACCGAACAGGGGGGTGTTCGGCTCATCCCTATTTGGGAGCGAACATGCAAGAGTGCCCCCATAGCAAGGCTTGAGCAAAGAAGGAAAAGGGGAGAGTTGATTGAAACCTTTAAATACCATAAGGGTGTAAATAGGTTTCACCAGAGTAGTATTTTAAATATAAGGCTAAGATCAACAACATGTTGGCCATATTAGCCAAAGGGAGGGGATCACTAGACATTGATCTCCTGGCATCTTACTTTAACTGGAAGCACATGATTGTGGCAAGGATGAAGGATTCATGAACAGATGTGACAGACTTCCTATGGTACCAGTAAGCTCTGATATATAACTTTTCTCCTCTAAAGCTTTTTCCTTATCTTCTGTGTTGGGTAGAAGGGAATTTTAGTCATCTTTTTGGTCTCAGACTGATATTATCAACTTTGGTACATGGTTGTAATTCATCTGGTCATGGACACTCTCTGGCGCCTTTCTCTTTGAACAGACATTCTGTGCCAGGGTCCAATATTATACCATTTTAGTCATTGGCTTTACCAGCTTGACTTTTAAAAGCTAGGTTCTAAAGAAGCTTGCAAAATATACATTCAGAAAACTTTACTATAACACATGGAAACCTTATATCTCACACTGTAAGTACCTTGAGGTTTATCCGCGTTCCTTCTCAGTAGTGTGGCTTTTGGCTTTTCTCCAGTGGGGAGTGGACCAGAAGCTAGCTGTGAGTACTATCAAAGGTCATTCCTTGTGGTCTTCTTCCAATGCCCCCTGGCTTCTCATTCTCTACACTTTGTCCATCAATAGGGCCTCCGATGTCTCTGTGGGATCTGAACTTGGCGCTTTCTCTTAGCGAAAGCAACCTTTTGAGAATCTTCAGGAATTACCTGTGTAACATGGTGTATGAAAAACCTGGTATGTTGTTGAAAAACATGTAGGATGGGAAAGTGTGTACAGTAGCTTCACAGCTTCTTAAACATTTCTCTTTGGTTCCCCTAACAGCTGCACTGATTAGTGCAGCTGGACCTAGCTGTGGGAGGTCAATGTAGGCAGCTCAGAGTGAGCCATTGTGGGCTGTAAAGCTGAAAGCCTTGCACCAAGACTGTGAGTGTAACTGTGATTGTGTTTTTCCCAAAGAGGAACATTATCTGGAACAAGGTACTTTGTTGATTTCAGTTACTAAGTAAGGCTTGGTTGAACAGAAGTTTTGTTTTTCCAATATACATTTTTGTTTGTACCTGGATGCCTGTATGTTTTCTGTTCTTATGCTTTGATGGTTTAATAAACAGCCTGTTTTTGATTATGACAGTGATCTCTGTGCCTCTAACTTGAGTCTAATCCCTTTTGTGAAAGTATCTATATCACTTTTTAACAAAAAGTTGCGTCTTTTGTGGCCAAAAAATAGCAATGATTGAAATAATAACAGAGTATCAAACTTGAAACTTACAACATACCAAACAAGCATGCAAGATGGATTCAGATCATATTAGTATTGGACATATGGAGTTCTGCCTTATATGTTTTTTTGTTCCTGAGTTCTCACCTGTTGTTTTCATGCCTTTCAAGTGAGAAAGAAAGGACTGGTCCCATGTGGCATGGACCGTTATTACTCCCAAAGTGATATATGACTTTCATGGATTTAATTCGGACTAATTACCAGACCCTCCCATATTTTAATGCCAAAATAATTTTTTTCTTTTACTTCATTAGTATGTAGGAAATTCCCCATGCCTTGGCAATGTGCCCCAGATGTAATCCATTCTTGAGGTTTCTCAGTTTAAGCTGGGTGTTTGCATTTGTTACTAGGGATGAGCCGAACACCCCCCCCCCCCGGTTTGGTTCGCAGCAGAACATGCGAACATGCAAAAATTTTGTTTGAACACACGAACACCATTAAAGTCTATGGGACAAGAATGTCAAAAATCAAAAATGCTAATTTTAAAGGCTTATATACAAGTTATTGCCATAAAAAGCGTTTGGGGACTCAGGTCCGGCCCCAGGGGACATGTATCAATGCAAAAAAAAAGTTTTAAAAATGGCCATTTTTTCGGGAGCAGTAATTTTAATAATGCTTAAAGTGAAACAATAAAAATGAAATATTTCTTTAAATATCGTGCCTGGGGGGTGTCTATAGTATGTATGCCTGTAAAGTGGTGCAGTTTTTCTGTGTTTAGAACAGTTCAAAAGCAAAATAACATTTCTAAAGGAAAAAAGTAATTTATTATTGTAATGTATTATAGGGTCCCATCAATATAGATGAAAATCATTGAGAAAAATGGCATGCCCTCCCCCCCAGCCCATTACCAGGCCCTTTAGGTCTTGTATGGATATTAAGGGGAACTCCGCACCCAAATTTTAAAAAAAATGGCATGGGGGGCTGTAACGACACCCCAGTGCCCTTCCGAGACATTCAGTCTTCGCTCTCTGTGCTCCATTATTTCCTCCAAATGCCACTCACGATCACTCCCAAAGTCAGGGTCCCTGGACAGCCTCCAATACAACAATCCCAGGCCATCATAGTCAAAGCCTTCCGTGGAGCTGTAATCCGCTGACCACGGCACTCTTGGGCTACATACCACCGGAGGGCTCTGTAGCTCTCGTCATTCGTACTTCATTCGTACTTCATACTGCGACCAGTACCTTTCCTGGATGGAGGGGAGAACTTTTCCCTGGTGTCGCTGCCCACGGGCTAGCGCTTCCTTCCAGAGTTTGCAGCGGATAGAATGAGACCATCCCAGCAGGACCTGCTCTGATACTGGTCCTCTATGCTGTATCTGCATCTCTCTCAAATTCCTTCTTAATTCCTCTTCCATGGCGGCTGGTATCTGTACCTCTCCTCTCCTTTCAGTTGGTGCTGCTGTGACTTCTGCTGCTGCAGCACCTCTTTGCTGTAGCCATTCTGCATCCACAGCCACTATAACTAGGTCTATGATCTCTGCGGTAAGATTAGGACCATAATGTGCCAGTCTTATTTTAACAGCCCGAACAAACCATGCCTCGTCGGGTGTCCTGTCTGTTATGTTGGTCTTTCGGCTTTATCCATTTTGACTAGTTCTGTGATAATGTCCCTCTTCTTACAGTTGTTGGCCGGTCGTCCTTGAGGAAACAGAGCTTTAGCCATTTATACTGTGCTTCTATTATCCTGTGTCCTCTTGTAGCTGTCCTTCTGGGCTGTGGGAATGATCCCACCGCTGCCACCAGTTGTAACGACACCCGGAGTATGAAAGAGGTTAAAATCGTTTAGGACATTCCATACCCAAACACAAAGGCAGCTACCGAACACTTCAATCAGCTAAACCAGGAACCCATACAAATAATTCTCCCCCAAGTACGAGACATGATGCTCTGTCTTGAGGTTCAAGCAGGAATGATATCTTTATTCAAACACATATTATACAGATCCCACTTCAAAACACTTCCCCCACCCTTGGAAAAAAGGGTGGGTTAAACTGTCCAATGACAATGGAGACACAGGTCAGGTGTGTATAACTTCTTATCAGTAAACAGTCTTAGCAGGGAGAGCTGTTGGAGGAATCCCCCCTCCCTCCATAGAGATACACATCCTGTGATCCAAGGCAGACAGACACAATAGAACATTGGAATACAGTCCCACCCCAAACTAGCACAGCAATTAGCACATGACACAATGAGACAGCACACATTATATATACATGTATACAGCATTGAGTCCGATTAGTACAGATCAGACTGGATTTCTCATTCACCTCACAAAGAGTATTGTTCCCTTAAAATCCAGGGCCCATAATCAAAAGGCAAGAGGCTTGCATGCAGTCCTCTCCAAGGCACTATATACTCTGAACAGAAGTATATATACTATACGGCCTGCCTTATATACTCTGCAGAAAATTGGGCCTTAGGTGTTGGTGGTACCAGAACACTGTAAGCCCTCACAGTTACTTTTGGTGGGTGCAGGAACGGGCCCTGCCATGAAATATTATATAAAAAATTGTAATTACAAGCCCCTGTTAAACATGGGCAGAAAAATTGGGCTTTTGGTGGTGGTGCAACAACACTGTAAGTTCTTACAGTTACTCTTGGTGGGCATAGGAACAAGCCCTGCTGTGAAATAATAGATCAAAAATTATAATTGCATGCCCCTGTTAAACATGGGCAGAAAAAATGGGCCTTTGGTGGTGGTGGTGGTGGTGGTGGTGCCACAACACTGTAAGCCCTCACAGTTACTCTTGTTGGAAGTAGGAACGGGCCCTGCTGTGAAATATTAGATCAAGAATTCTAATTACATGCCCCTGTTAAACAGGGGCAGAAAAATCGGGCTTTTGGTGGTGGTGGTGCCACAACACTGTAACCTCTCACAGATACTCTTGTTGGATGCATGAACGGGCCCTGCTGTGAAATATTAGATTAAACATTGTAATTACATGCCCTCTTAATCAGGGACAGAAAAATTGGGCCTTAGGCAGTGGTGTTAGTGCCCTAAACCAAAAATATTGTTGGAAGCAAGAATCATCAAGATTAAGGAGGAATAGGATAGGCACTCAGCATAGGCAGTCTTCAAGGGATCCCACATCCATAGAAAAATCAATTAGTTACATCAGCATCAGGTGCTTGATAGCTGCTGATCCAAGACTGATTCATTTTTATGCATGTGAGCCTATCAACAGAGTCTGTGGACAGGCCCACTCTATGATTCATTACAAACCCTCCAGCAGCACTGTATGTGCGTTCAGAAAGAATGCTGGATGCAGGACCGGCCAGTAGCTCAATTGCATATTGAGCAAGTTCTGGCCAGTGGTCCATCCTCAAGACACAATAACCCAGTGGTAGTCTCTTGGAAAGGTCTCAGGGTCTGCTCTTGCCCCTAGACATTCCTGCACCATGTCATGCAGACGCTGGCGATGGTTGCTTGAACCAATCAGACCTTGGTGCTGAGGACTGAAAAATTGTTGCCAACCAGTATTGATCCCTCTCCTTGATACCACGAATCCTAGGGTCCTTTTGCAGGGAGGCCATGCAGCGTAAGTTTGCAGAGGCATTCGATTCTGAGTCCTTTGAGTCACTAAGGATCACATGAACCGTAACAACCTCCTCCCAGCCACGTACAACTCCTTGGGTTTCTGGGGACTAAAAACCATCCCTTGAAGACTGCTGCTGAGTGTTATCCTCCACATCCATGCTGACACAATCCTCCTCCTCCTCTTCCTGTGTGTTTGATGGGCCCGCAGGAATACTATCTGGATAAAGGGGGCCTTGAGAGGTAAGGAAGTCCTCCTCTTCCTCCCGCTGTTCGGCCTGAAGTGCCCTGTCCATTATTCCACAAAGCGTGTGCTCCAACAGGAAGACAAGAGGGACAGTATCACTGATGCATCCATTGTCACTGCTCACCATCCATGTGGCCTTCTCAAATGGTGACAGGACAGTGCATGCATCCTTGATCAGTAGCCACTGGCGTGGCAAAAAGTAGCCTAGATCCCCTGACCCTGTCCTGGTGCAATACTCACACAGGTACTTATTGATGGCCCTCTGCTGCATGTGCAGCCACTGCAGCATTACCAATGTTGAGTTCGATGTGGTGGGCATGTCACAAACGAGGCGGTTCGTTGACAGGTTGCATTCCCTTTGAATGTCAGCCAGCCGAGCACTGGCATTGTATGACCGGCGGAAATGACCACAGACTTTTCTGGCCTGCCTCAGGAGATCCTGTAAGTCTGGGTACATGCTCAAGAACTGCTGCACCACCAAATTCAGGACGTGTGCCAAACATGGAACATGAGTCAAGTGTCCCTGTCGGAGGGCAGAGAGAAGGTTGGTGACATGGTCGCTTACAACCATTTCTGGCTGAAGCTGGCGTGGCGGCAACCACCTCTAAGCCTGTCCCTGCAGAGCTGACAGAATCTCTGCCCCAGTGTGGCTCCTGTCTCCTAAGCATACCAACTCAAGCACCGCATGGCATCTTTTTGCCTGAGTGCTTGCGTAGCCCCTTGAACGCTAACAGAGCACCACTTGTTCAGAGGGCAAATCTGCAGAAGAGGCCATAGAGGAAGAAGAAGAGGAGGGGGTGGAGGAGAGAGCTGTGGCAGAATCACCACTAGCTTTTTGGAGGCGTGGTGCCGGAACAAGCTCCAACAATACTGAACCATGTCCTGCATCCTTCCCAGCTGCCAGGAAAGTTACCCAGTGTGCCATGAAGGACAGGTAACGTCCCTGCCCATGCCTGCTAGACCATGAGTCAATGGTAATATGCACCTTAATGCTGACCTCCCTGTCCAACGAGGCCAAAACATTTCCTTCTACATGCCAGAAGAAAGCCAGAATGGCCTTTCGTAAAAAGAAATGGCATTTTGGAACCTGCCACTGAGGTACAGCACATTCCCCAAATTCATGAAAGGGGGCAGACTATACCAGCTGAAAAGGCAGTGCTAGCAATTTGGCCAAGCTAGCATTCAGACGCTGAGCATGTGGATGGCTGGGACCGAATTTCTTTTTACAGTTTAGCAACTGGGGTAGGGAAAGTTGCCTGCTAAAATCATATGGTGGTGTACTGATAGCAGATTGGCTGCAAGTACTTGGAACACCTATTGCAGTGATGCAGTAGGGTGGCTGCCCTTAAGCTGCCTCCTAGAGGACACCCTGCCTCACTGGAGTTGTGCCGCCTCCTCCTCCTCCTCTCTTCTATCAGGCACCTAAGTAGAGTCAGTGACCTCATCATCCCCTCCCTCCTCATTACTGGAGCAAACTTGGCAGTATACTGCAGCTGGGGGAACATGACTGTCAGTTTCTTGTCCTTCTTGGGCACCCCCTCTCTCTAGGCTCACGTTACTCCCTTCCTCAACCAACATTGGAGTCTTCAAATGGCTGTGCATCCTCCAGCAGCATGTACCCAACACTGTGTTGTCGAATAGTTCGGGGGACTCCTCCGTCCATGATGGTGGGGCTACGGAAGGAGTGACTGTGGACAAGGAGCCAGTGGATTAGTCCACTTTGGCAGCTGCATTGATAGGCAAACTGCTCTGAGCCTGGGTGACAGAGGATGAGGAGGATGAGGAAGGCTTTGTTATCCACTCCACCAACTCTTCTGCATGTTCTGGCTCAATAACACGGCCAGCAGCAGAAGAAAAGAACAAGCGTGCCCCATGGCCACCTGCAGAGGATGCACCATGTCCATGACCAGCACTGTTGACTGTAGACACAGAGGCTGCTTGCCCCCTTTTAGTGGTCTGTGAGCGTCTGCCTCTCCTTGGTGGCCTTCCGGAAATGATGTTTATTTTGTTTTGAAACACCACACTACACTGTATTGTGTACTGTGTACACCACCAGAAGTGTAGTAGCAACTGCACTACGGCTGCACTGTATTGTGTACTGTGTACACCAACATAAAAATAGTAGCAACTGCACTACGGCTGCACTGTATTGTGTACTCTGTACACCACCAGAAGTGTAGTAGCAACTGCACTACTGCTGCACTGTATTGTTTATTGTGTACACCACCAGAAACGTAGTAGCAACTGCACTACGGCTGCACTGTATTGTGTACTGTGTCCACCACCAGAATAGTAGTAGCAACTGTACTATAGCTGAATTGTATTGTGTACTGTGTACACCACCAGAAGTGTAGTAGCAACTGCACTATGGCTGCACTGTATTGTGTAATGTGTACACCACCAGAAGTGTAGTAGAGACAGTACACCACGGAATGCACTGTAGATATAGACTACACTGGATGCAGAGAGTATATATATATATATACCGTATATATATATATATATATATGTATATATATATATATATATATATATACAGTATCTCACAAAAGTGAGTACACCCCTCACATTTTTGTAAATATTTTATTATATTTTTTCATGTCACAACACTGAAGAAATGACACTTTGCTACAATGTAAAGTAGTGAGTGTACAGCTTATATAACAGTGTAAATTTGCTGTCCCCTCCTCGGGGTCATGTGACTCATTAGTGTTACAAGGTCTCAGGTATGAATTGGGAGCAGGTGTGTTAAATTTGGTTTATCGCTCTCACTCTCTCATACTGGTCACTGGAAGTTCAACATGGCACCTCATGGCAAAAAACTCTCTGAGGATCTGAAAAAAGAATTGTTGCTCTACATAAAGATGGCCTAGGCTATAAGAAAATTGGCAGGACGCTGTAACTGAGCTGCAGCACGGTGGCCAAGACCATACAGCGGTTTAACAGGACAGGTTCCACTCAAAACAGGCCTCGCCATGGTTAACCAAAAAAGTTAAGTGCACATACTCAAAGTCATATCCAGAGGTTCTCTTTGTGAAATAGACGTATGAGTGCTGCCAGAATTGCTGTAGAGGTTGAATGGGCTGGGGGGTCAGCCTGTCAGTGCTCAGACCATACGCCACACACTGCATAAAATTGGTCTGCATGGCTGTCTTCCCAGAAAGAAGCCTCTTCTAAAGATGATGCACAAGAAAGCCCGCAACCAGCTTGCTGAAGACAATCAGACTAAAGACATGGATTACTGGAACCATGTCCTATGGTCTGATGAGAGCAAGATAAACTTATTTGGTTCAGATGATGTCAAGCGTCTGTCGTGGCAACCAGGTGAGGAGTACAAAGACAAGTGTGTCTTGCCTACAGTCAAGCATGGTGGCGGGAGTGTCATGGTCTGGGGCTGCATGAGTGTTGCAGGCACTGGGGAGCTACAGTTAATTGAGGGAACCATGAATGCCAACATCTACTGTGACATACTGAAGCAGAGCATGATCCCCTCCCTTTAGAGACTAGGCCACAGGGCAGTATTCCAACATGATAACGACACCAAAAACACCTCCAAGATGATCACTGCCTTGCTAAAGAAGCTGAGGATAAAGGTGATGGACTGGCCAAGCAAGTATCCAGACCTAAACCCTATTGAGCATCTGTGGGGCATCCTCAAATGGAAGGTGGAGGAGCTCAAGGTCTCTAACATCCACCAGCTCTGTGATGTCATCATTGAGGAGTGGAAGAGGACTCCAGTGGTAACCTGTGAAGCTCTGGTGAACTCCATGCCCAAGAGGGTTAAGGCAGTGCTGGAAAATAATGGTAGACACACAAAATATTGACACTTTGGGCCCAATTTGGACATTTTCACTTAGGGTGTACTCACTTTTGTTGCCAGCAGCTTAGACATTAATGGCTGTGTGTTGACTTATTTTGAGGGGACAGCAAATTTACACTGTTATACAAGCTGTACACTCACTACTTTATGTTGTAGCAAAGTATCATTTCTTCAGTGTTGTCACACGAAAAGATATAATAAAATATTTACAAAAATGTGAGGGGTGTACTCACTTTTCTGAGATACTGTTTATATATATACTAGACTGACTGTATATATACAGTATCTGACAAAGTCATTTTTTTAGTGTTGTCACATGAAAAGATATAATAAAATATTTACAAAAATGTGAGGGGTGTACTCACTTTTGTGAGATACTGTATATCAAATACACTGCCACTAACTGAATAACCTGCCTGCTTAATCTAAATCAAGTTATCTCTCCATCCACATCAACAACACTACACAGGGCCACCGTGTAGGCAGCCTTATATAGTGTGGGGTGTGGACTTAGTCCCCCTGAGCCATGATTGGCCAAAGGCACCATGCCTTTGGCCAATTATGGCTCTCTAAGCAGAGGGCGCTGGGATTGGCCAAAGTATGCAGGTTGGGTGCATGCTTTGGCCAATCATCATACAGAAATGCCGTGCATTATGGGGCGTTCCGCAGTGCTCAAATTTGCTGCAAACACCCCATAATGTTTGTTCTTCTGCGAACGGGCGAACAAACGATGTTCAAGTTGAACTTATGTTCGACCCGAACATCAAGCTCATCCCTATTTGTCACATATTCTATATTAGCTCTGTGATTGTATTGTGTTGCTTTCAGTAGACCTGACACAGACAAGCAGATCTTTTTGGCACTGTTGACCTTCATTTCAAGACTCTACTTAACTTTCTTTTTCGCCAAACCTGGTGTCCTCCTTCCATTTTAATGAAGATATTGATCTTCCCAAACCAGTACACCATAATGAAATTGCTCTCTATTATTTGGTTGTGGTCAGAGCTGTGCAGGTTAACTTTTCTTCTATGGCTTCAGTTTATAAGACCAATTATCTTTTTATGCTCATGGAGGGTCAGTGTAAGGTTCAACCAGCTTCTTTGGCTACTATTTTACCATCAGGAATCTGTTTCTCAGGTTTGTAAGGTAGCCACTTGGTCATTGGTTCACACATTGACAAGATTTTACAATGCTCACATTCCTGCATCCTTGGATGCTTATTTTGGTTGAAAAGACTTACAGGCAACAGTGTAGCTATGCTTGCAGGTTGGGGAGTTTGTTGTTGTTAGTTTATTGTTCCCGATCCTCGGTAGACACTACTCTTGCATGTCCTAACAGTCTGCCCCTGAACTATTGTTTTGTACCTTGGACTATGCTTTTGTTTTGTCTACTAATGATATTTTCTAACCAATTATAATAACCAATAACTGATTATTAATTAGCCTGTTAGTTTAGATATGAAATATAGAGTAAGGTAGTGAAAACAAATAACAGCTAAGAATTGGGAACACATGATAAAACCTGTTCAATTTAGATATAAAAAAAGCCTCTGAAATAAGTCACGGAAACTGAACAGTACATTAAACTTGCATGTTTATTATGACTGGCTACTATTGGCATGTTTGTTTACCAAGCATGATACAATTTTGAATGGCATCCTAACATAAGGCTGGTTCACACTGTTGTGAATTGGATGTGGCTTTCCCCACATCAAATTCCCATAGCAGGAGATTGTGACCAGCTCTCTATGGAGCCGGTTCATACATCTCCGCAGTGGCTCCGGTGCAAATTGCACAGGAGTCCTCTGCGTCTTTTGGTCCATTTCAGGTCCGAATTCAGCCAAAAATTCAGGCTGAAATTGGACCTGAAGTGGTGTATGGGGATGCACCAGACTCTGCTGTGAGCCCGAGCGTGCTGCAGTGTGAACCTAGCCAAAAGAGATTGTAAATCACATTTTTTAAAATAACAAACATGTTATATTTACTTGCTTTGTGCAATGGTTTTGCACAGAGCAGCCCTAATCCTGCTCTTCTCAGGTGCCACC
Source organism: Lithobates clamitans (assembly GCA_037952925.1). NCBI lineage: Eukaryota > Metazoa > Chordata > Amphibia > Anura > Ranidae > Lithobates > Lithobates clamitans. The sequence continues at coordinate 4,558,106 of JBBGZY010000605.1, read as the reverse complement.
ATAGGGAGCCATTTCCTATTGTGACACACCGGGGGGGCTCAATCCTGAGCCGTGCTGCCTACGTCTATTGACACAGACAGTCCAGCTTGGCCCCAGGCCCACACTCCCTCATCACATGATTTGCTTGACAACAGCAGGAGCCATTGGCATTGGCTATCAATCTGCCCTGAGAGGAGGGAGGGAGCAGAGAGGGCCACTTCTCTCAACCACAGCGCTGGATAGAGATTGGGTTTAGGTAAGTATAGAAGGGGGGGTTGCACACAGAAGGTTTTTTACATTAATATATAGAATGCATTAAGCTAAAAAAAAAAACTTGTGCATTTACAACCACTTTAGTATAATGTACCTCCAATGCACGTGTTGCAATGAACAACATAACAAAGTAACACACATAAAGTATGTTGTGCAGTGATGCATCATAAATAACTTATGTATGTTTTTTTCTGCATCGGCCGTCCATTCAAATGAATGGACTAATGAACACATGTTAACACACAAGAAAATGATATGTTAACACACCACAATGCAGCGTATAAATCTGAATGGGCCCTTAAAGTGGCTCCAAAGTGGTTCTAAAGTCTGAAGCATTCTCTTACTACCCCCCTCTGTCAATAAGCCAGTACCTGACTGCATGTCACTGCTTCAGGGCTGTCTCCAGCTCCAGCACTGCTCCCCTCACTTCCTGCTTTCACAGGAGAAACTGAGGGCAGCAGAACTATAGATTCCTTCTGCCGTCCGACAAACCCTGTGCAGAGAGATCAGAGCATGGCTTACCAGTGCTGCATGTGTCTATAGACACACACAGCCTGACTCAGGACCCAGCAGGAATGCACACACAGATGCCTCCTTAGCACCCAGCCTGCTACAGGAGGCACCCAAAGAAGGGAATCACTAACAGTGCCGGTAAAGACTGTCAGAAGAGGAGATAAGTGACTTTATTGAAATTGGACAGAGCAGGAAAGTATAATTTTTTTTTTAAATTTAAAAAACACAGTGCCTTTAGTATCACTTTAAAGTGCAGTTCTGCAAATACTACATATAATGTAATGGCTGACTTTTAGAATTTGGAACCTTACCTGTTCAGGGATTCCACAATGATGGCACCCCAGCCGATTTTCGAATCAGCCCTCGGTTGCTGTCACCACCATTCTTTGTAAGGGAACCCAGCAGTGAAGCCTTTCGGCTTCATAGCCAGTTCCCTACTGCGCATTCGTGAAGCATGCTGCACTTTCTGACTGGCCCTGGCAGCAGAGGAAGGAAGAGGGGGCCAAACTTCCAAGGGACGCCACCGTGGCACAGTCTCCTGGAAGTGGGGAAGGGTACCTGTCAAAATCAGGTACCTTTTCCCCCCTGAAAGGTGCCAAATATGGCACTAAAGGGGGGGGAGCAGATATGAGTAGCTTCCACTTTTGGGTGGAACTCTGCTTTAACAATAAGTTGTACAATTTGTTAAAAGAAACTTGCTTTATATAGTCACATGTCAGTCCCCTGTTTTAAAATATTTTTCTAGTAAATCCTTATTGCTTGTAGTTTGCCTACTTTTCATTCATAGGAGAAGAAGTTTGGGCAGAGTCAACTTTTTTATGTTGTTTGTCTATATATCTTAAAAGCAAGATTTTTCACTTTGATCTTACAGTGTTCCTAAGAGGCATTTGCCATAGTTTCCCAATCTTGCCTTTGTTATCACTTGTCTATTCATGCATTTTTATTTGTCTTTTCAAGATGTAAAATAAACAATTAAATAGTTCCAAGGACAATTAAGGAAGCAATAAATATAAAATACTAGCTATTTATTTTCACGGGATGCATTTTAATGTTAGCAGCAGATGTTCTGGTAAAGACTTCTTAAATGTGGACATATTTCTATTTCTACAAAGCTGACAGACAAATCAATCCACAGCTCCAGTACAAATAAGAACATGCAACTTTATTTAGCTCAAGGGACAATTAACATGTGTACTGAAATTGATCTAATGGCCCAGGAATGTAGCATAAGGATGGAGATGATGTGCCATTGGCTGGGAAGTGACTAAATGCTGCAGAGCCCCATGTGGTAGGTTCTCTCGTATATAAAATGTACTTTTACTCAATAAGGAGAGCACTTTAACAATAGATATACCAGTTGCCCGTATGGGTACAGTTGCCTGCACCCACACCTTAGTTCATTCAAATAAGAGTTAGTTGGTTCATTGGGCTTTTTAAAAGCGCAATGTAAAAATTAGGAAAGTATTCTTGTCTTCAGAAAGAGACAGAAAGGTTTGTAAGCTCCTTGCAGGAAATGTGCTGTATGTTATTTTTCTGCTACTTTATCTACAGGGCTTCTGGTATGATGGGAGGTTGTAACTTGTAAAATCATCTTCAAATTATCTCCACTTAAGCTGCCAAGGAAAACAATAAAAAATAACTAAGACCTGGTTCTTAGTGATTCTGATTGTCTAGTTTGAGGCTTTCCCTTGCTGTGGCAGAATCTCACTGAGGGACCAGTGGCATGATTGATAGATTTTCTACCCCTCCAGGATTATTGTCCCTGCTCTCCCTGTGGAATCAGTGAAACTTTTCAAGCAATTTGGAATTTAGTAAACATGGTATCCCTGTACTGTAAAATGCAACATGGAAATGCCTGTCTTTCTGTGAAATCAAACTTCCTCTTAAAACTTCTTGGGCTCCTGGAGCCTAGAGGAGGTACATTAAGCTTAAGTTCAGGTATTTATTTTTAACCAGTACAAGCACAGTATATACTGCACATTTAGTGAGAAGTGTCCCCTGTGCTGATGCCAGCTGTCTGAGTTGAAATCTGAATTCCTCTGCCTTCCCCCTGCAGACACAATCTTTTGCTGCAGAGGTTAATATGAGTGCTGAACCTGACACAGGCACTCATCAAGAGTGCCCACTATGCTCACTTCTCTTCCCCCTCTTCCAAAAGCCATCTATGAATGGAGGATTGGAGGATAAATGAGAGGTCCCCCTCCTCCATGCATAGAGCACTTTTTATTTATGTAAGCTATAGTACAGCTATTATAAATAGAGGAGGAGGGAAGAAAGGGTGAGAATAGTCAGCACTGTGATTTGTATTGCTAACATTCAGTGACTTGTTGAATATTGTTCAAAAGTACCTCAAAATTTCATTTGCTTTTAACATTTGATTTTGGATTGAATTGACCTTCCCAAATGAAAACCACAAACACTGTTAGAAATGAGTTTACATCCCGTTCTTTCACATTTTTTGTCGCTTTGGTAAAAAAGTAAAACAAAAATGTTGATTTGACCCCATTAACAATTAAAAAATTGAACAAGTGATCTTAAAAAGAAAATATTTGAATGAAATTCTAGTGTATGGCCAGCTTTAGAAAAAATAATTTCTACCTCTGTCTGTGGTGGTGTTGTTAGGGCGATTTCTCTTCAGTTGCTTTCTCTTGAGGACAAACATTTTACCAGACAGGAAACAAAGAAAACTCTCCAATAGAGCCTCCGACAATGGTACATCCTTCCCCACTTCATCCATTCTAAAAAAAAATAAGTTTTGGGTTGTAGATACACTTTCATGAGTATGTTAAAATTGTACAGATCTTTTACTCATACTCCTCAAAGTGATCCTGTAAGCCCTTCTGCTTTTAAATCTTCCTTCATTTCCATATTTTTCCTTATGTTTCTTATCAGTCTTCATTTAATTGCCTTTGCTCGTAATGGAGCGATAATTGCCCTTTAAGGAGTCACTAAACAGTTACAGAGCACATAAGATAAAAATACGAGTTCGTAATTCAACCAATGACAACATCTAGGATTGTTCATTACTAGTTTTAATAATATTTGTTCTAATGTGACAAGGCTTTTGAGTAAATATAGATAATGGTGTCCTCTTATGCTTGGTAATTAAAATAGTGTTTGTACTAGCTTTACCATAGACATGTCTTTGGTTGTTCTGCTAAATTAAAATCAAAGCATTCTAAAAGGTAAATGAATGCTAACTTCAACAGATACTCTACAGGAATCATAAGCCCACATGCAGAAGCTTAAATATATTTGAACATGGTCTTACTGCCTTCCAGCTTATAACAAGGGCAGTGGAGCATCAGCATCTAGATCCTCTGTCGTGCCCTGTTTAATTTAATTTGTTTATATTACTTCCTACATGATGCAGAGGCCTGCAACACAGCTATGCAATCCATTATGTGGCCACAGATGGTTACTGCGGCTGTTTAATGGAACCACTAATTACAGTAGTAACTTCTGAATATAGTAAGTAGTCTCACATATTTATTGTGAATTTTTTCACATAATTCCAAAAATGATCTGGTTTTTACTTTATACATTTTGCATAGGCCTAAAGCTGTTACAATTCCACTTTCTTTAAGTAAATCGGAAATCTGGGATAGGCTCAGCACACATGTTCATAATTAATGTTTAATCTATTTAAAGTCTAACTTTGGGTTTTAATGAGGCAGAAAAAATGTCCGTGAGCCACACATCACAGCAGGTGAGAGGGACAGAATAGGATACTCATCTGTGTGTGGTGCTTAAAGAGGATTGAATCGTGGATTTGGACAAGGACAAGTTACTATTTGAGTGATTCCTCCTATCTAAAGTATTGTTTAGCACAATACACAGAGGTACATATCCACTCGCATAAATCTGCTATTTTGTTTCAAGTAAAATACCTTTGCCACCACTTTCATGGAAAGAATTAAAAATTAGCAAACAAGAGTATCACCCACAGCAGCAACCGCAGGTTGCTGCTCAGGCTCAAGTGACAGCACAGGCTATTCAAGCCAAGGCTTCACCATCTCCTGTGGCCCATGTTTCATCAGCTCCTGTAAGCCCGGAACAGTGTCAGTCACCAGACTCTTCCCAACTGGACTCTGACCTTCTGCTTTATACACCTGATCATGATGAGGTGGAACTTACTCCCTCTTGGGTACAGATTCAGCAGAGGGTGGCTACGGTGTCCGTCCTTTCTGAATATGCCAAGAGTTCTCCTTTTGTACAGAAAATACAAGAGTACAAAAAGAGAGCTCAGTCAGAATATAAGGCTCTTAGAAGTGTTTTTTTTTGAGGAATCTGATCAGATAATTAAGTAGATTGAAAGATAATTGCAAGATACAAATTTTTAAGAGTAACATTTCAACTTGTGGATGGGGTATTTTGATTTTTTCAGTTAAGAGTGTGATTTTAAGGAATGTTTTTCATTGTGCAATTGCCTATCCTTACATTGTTAAAGGGCTGGAAGTTGTTTTTCAATATCAACAAGTGTACTATATTTCGGATTGATAAGATTGCCTTGGGGTCCGAAGTGTTCAATAAATGGCATTATGGTTTTATAATAGAACCTAGAGTGGTGTTTTATGTAGGAAAAATATGTTGTTCAAGATTAATTATGAAAAAAAATAGATTGTATGTTTGAGGGGTAGTTTGTCCGATGGGCTCATTTGTTGATATTGAAATTTAAGAAATGGGAACTTGGCATTGTACAAGGATATTGTCTGTTACAAAACAAGGAAATAGTTATTTGTGCAAATGTTTTTAATGGTGTTTAAGCTGTCTAACAATGATTGGGGATTTTAAAATGTTTGATTTTTACCTTTTTGGTAAATACAAGTTTAAGAATGTTATAATTAAAAAATTGATATTCATGCTATGAAAAAAATAAATAAAAAATAAGAGGAAGTTATGTGTTCATTCCAGACGCTATGCCAAAGGAATTTTGATTAAGAAAGAAAAGGGGAAGTAACTTAAGGTTGTGTAATTTTATGTATTCAATAATTAGAAAAGAAAAAATATACCTTAAATATGGGAAATGGTGTTTTAGAGGAAAATATGGCCAGTGAATGGGGAATGATAAAGTGGTTGTATCCTGTTTAATGAATGCCCAAGGTATTATTTGATTAGTAAGGTATCTAAGTGTTTGTTTAAAATATACACAAAGAGATGGTTATCTCATGGTATATTGTGTTTTCTTGTTTTGGGAGTAGAGGTTACTAGGCCCATGTTCCTGATAATATAGGCTAACTTTTAAATCAGAATATGTGTTTAGGTAAAGTGTTCTGTTCTGAGACCCTCGGGTCCACTTGGGTCCCGGGGATAAAAGGAACTTTTGTTGAAGTCCTGCTGTAATACTGGATCTAAGAAAAATGTTCAGTTAAATATATTGAATCTATATAATGAAAACTGTTGCTGAGAAACATTTTTATTTTTGCATGCTTTACTTATGTTTGAATTAATAAAGAATAATATTTTTAATTCCTCCAATGGTTAAGGCCTGAATTGATCAAGTAGATTCTGTGGTTATTCATGTTGGATGAGGAGTGTCCGTCCCAGCTAGCCAGTATTAACCCCTAGCCCCATGCACAAGAAGAAATGCCTACCCCATTCATACCCTACCCTATACCCTATGCGGATGTCAAATTACTTGAAGAAATGATTACAGATTTTACATGGAAATCTTCGTTGTTCATCTTTGTTGTTCTAATGCCATGGGAGATGCTGAGATGCGTAAAGGCGGACTCCTGCTGGAAAATGTTCCTGGAAATGACACCTTGAGGGTTAGCCAAATTACGCAAGCCCAAGGTCTACGAAATTCCAGTGAGCATCACTAGGGAGAGATCCACATGCCAGCCCAAAGACCCAAGTCTAGCCCAATGCATCATTTCCAGTCTGTATGTGGATGTCGAGTTCTGTCCTTACAAAGAGGCAGGGTTTGGGGCGGAGAATTCATTTCTGTAAATATGGATGAGCACAGATTTGAACCAAAAGTTTAGGAAAAGTTTGGGAAAAGTTTTGGGAAAAGTTTAGGAAAATGAAATTTATAACATGGACATTTTCCTTTTTTATTGAAATTTATGGACATTAATAAGCCATACAAGAGCCTTTTTATGGTGTTTTTCTTTGGGACTATTTTTCAGTTGGCCTAAAAGCTGTCATGCCCCTCCCACTTGCTTTTATGGACTATCAAGCCCCTTTCCCCTTTATATTTCATGGACAATTGCTATGCAGCTGAGATTATATGTTTATTGATCTCTATTTTTACATGTTTAAGATAGTGGTACATTTATGGCAAAGTAGTCCAGGTGAACGTCGGGGGCATATTGGGGGAAATAGGTTTTGTGATTGTTATGTTCATGACAATAGAGAGGATTGAAAGGGTCATGTAAAAAGCCCCCTTGTGTGTTGCAATATAATATACCGTATTTATCGGCGTATAACACGCACCGGCGTATAACACGCACCCCAATTTAGGAGGGAATTTTAAGGAAAAAAAACTTTTAGGAGGGAAGTTGAAGGGAAAAAAACTTACATTTAAATGCCCTTCATTGCAGCCATGTCAGTGCAGCCTTGTCAGTGCAGCCATGTCAGTGCAGCCTTGTCAGTGCAGCCTTCGTCAGTGCAGCCTTCCTCAGTGCAGCCTTCCCCAGTGCAGCCTTCCCCAGTGCAGCCTTCCCCAGTGCAGCCTTCCCCAGTGCAGCCTTCCCCAGTGCAGCCTTGTCAGTGCAGCCTTGTCAGTGCAGCCATGTTAGTGCAGCCATGTTAGTGCAGCCTTGTCAGTGCAGCCTTCCCAGTGCAGCCTTCCCCCCGTGCAGCCTTCCCCCCGTGCAGCCTTCCCCCCGTGCAGCCTTCCCCCCGTGCAGCCTGGGATCCCCTGTCCCTGCTGTCACATCTTCAAAATCGCGGACCGCGATTTGAAAATGGCGCCGCCGGCGCCGAAGTACACAGAGCCGGTCTTCGGCTCTTTCCGGCGGCTCTCGTTTACTTTCGGCTCCACTCGTAGTCCCGAGCGGAGCTATCCGAGTAGGTTCGGATAGCTCCGCTCGGGGCTACGAGTGAAACCGAAAGTAAACGAGAGCCGCCGGAAAGAGCCGAAGACCGGCTCTGTGTACTTCGGCGCCGGCGGCGCCATTTTCAAATCGCGGTCCGCGATTTTGAAGAAGTGACAGCTCCGGATCGGCAGTAATCGGCGTATAACACGCACCTGCAACTTTCCCCTGATTTTAAGGGGAAAAAAGTGCGTGTTATACGCCGATAAATACGGTAACTGCACCTTTAAAAGTTATAATTTTGCTTATTAAGTAAATATATATTGTTGTGTAAGAAGTGTCTTGTGTTGAAAACAAAACTAGACATAGGGAATTTTAGCTGTCATGGGATAGTCTAGAGTTATATCTGTCTGGGTGACATAATATAATGTGAAAAAAACACAAAGAATCCTGCGAGCCACCACTAGCCAGATGCCCAGTAAATATATAGAGAAAGGAAAGCTGCTGGCATTAAACATGTCTCACAAATCATGCAAACATAAATGAGTAAATACTATGCAGCCCTATAAATATGTTCTCATCAAAAATAAAATAATTATAAAAGGTATTGGATCAATATAAAATACAGCAGCTAAAAATAGATTATTAAAAAATTAAATTGAAAAGTGCTGTGCTAGGTATTTTGCACTATACACCCAATAATTGGATACCAAATGCATACGTAACATAAAAACACACACGTGTGGACCAATGATGAAGTGCCAGTAAAAAATATTAAATAAAAAATAAGGGAGTGGAAACTCAAATGCACAGTAAATATATAGTGCTCATGTGAAAAAATATATAAATTCATAAAATTCAAAAAGTTCATATAAGTCCATATAATGTATGTGAAAAAATACAAAAGACAAGTATTAAAGTGCTCCTGTGCAGACAACGTGTCCTGCTGTGCTTCTAATCAATATGCTGAGTAGTCCATGCAATCACAAAAACAACTTGGTAGGTGTATAAATGTGCCAACGTGTCCTCCCTTCAGTGATCCCCTATGTATTGAAAGCTCACCTTAGAGCGTACGACTTAGTGATTAACCTAAGTCTAAACATGCATTAGAACCTCCTCTGGGCTCAGAAGGGAAAAACTGCATCCAGGGCTCCTCAGTGAAATACCTCTGTTTTATGTAAAAATAAAAGCGCTTGATAGTGTAGTAAGGTTTAAACAATTTGATGAACACAAGTAAACAAACCCTAACTCAGGGTACTCACATTTATAAAGTGCATCTAGTGCACCACTCTATTGCCAGCAATAACCAATAAGATCAGGTACCGGAAAGGTATGGGGGTGATGTGCATCTCCTCCGGTGACATTATGCCAAGCCAACTTCCCTGTTGGGTGGGATGCACATGCAACCCTGAAGACATGCAATCTCTGATATGTATGCCTTACTGTTCGCCAAGTTATCCACCAAAGACGATGTGTCCTGCCAAAAAATGGAATAGAGAATTGACCACAGACCTCACACAAGAAGACTGGGACAAAATCTTTACTCATATACATAAAGGGTCATTGAATGTCTCCACTCAAGAGTGATACTCTGTGTACCCACTCACTGGAGAACTACTTCCCCCCCTAGTATGGCCTCCGCAGAATTGGGAAAATAGCTGAGATTTAAGGGGATTTAATCCATCAAGCTCGAGACACCCCAGCAAAGTTTCATAAAACATGGGCTTGCTGGCTTAATTTCAAAGAATCAACAGATTACCGTAACATTCTAAATGACTCTTCATAGCTTGACCTGGGGCCTTACATTGTTAAACAACCAATCACACAAACATCTATCCATGGTAACTCTTCCTCCCCCTTCTCCCCTCATCCCCTCTTTCCATCAATTCCTTCTTCCCCTTACCCATCTACTAGTATTACGATTAGACCTAGTGGACTACCACTGCACCAAGACCTTGCAATAACAATGGGACTTATGCACATACCTTAACACGTCATCTACCACACGTTGCATATCTGAGATATCGGCATGTTGGCAAATCAATACTAGACAAAAGACGCCCTCCCCACGTACAGTTAGTTCCCAACAGGGGTAGGTGGGAGATGTGGCAATATACCCGGTATCCAGACAATGGATATAGCAGGAATACAATATTTTTCCCTTAGCAAGTCCACTTGCCTCTTTATGGATCTAGAACCTTCTACAGTTTCAAATGTTCTAAATGTTTGTTATATACATTGCCTCGTTGTGAATCTTCTATTTGCTCTGACCTACTTACACCTCTTGCAGTCTTACTGTATGCCAATGTTAGCAATGTACTCCGAGATTGTATTGATGATTGGTTTTATGTTCCACTATCTGTGACATGCAAACTTTTCAATAAAAAATAAACTGAGAAAAAAAAAAATCCCAAAATACAGCAGCTAATGGATGAGGTGTAGCATGAGTGATTTTGAGTAGGCCGATTGGAAAATAGAAGTATGGTGGAGTAGATATTGGGCTGTAGTGAAATCCGGAGTGTATGTTGTTATTTGTGAGGTAAGACGATGTACCTCCCTCCAATAGGGTTGGATTAGGGGGCATTCCCACCAAATATGCAATAGAGAACCATGAGCGGTGTTGCACCTCCAACATAAAGGAGGGATATTGGGGTGAAATTTATGTATTCTGTCAGGGGTCCTGTACCACCTGGAGAACAGTTTGTATCCGTTTTCTTGAGTGGAGACATTCAATGACCTTTTATGTATATGAGTAAAGATTTTGTCCCAGTCTTCTTGTGTAAGGTCTGTGGTCAATTCTCTATTCCATTCTTTGCAGGACACATTGTCTTTGGTGGATAACTTGGCGAACAGTAAGGCATACATATCAGTGATTACATGTCTTCGGGGTTCGGACCCATTGCATATGGTTTCAAAAGGTGTTTGGTCCCTGCACCATTGAGAGCATGGAGTAGAGCTGAGTAGGAAGTGATGTATCTGAAGAAAGTTGAAAAAAGGGGATATGTGCATCGGGGAGTCTAGTTGTGAGGGTTTGGTAGGGCATCATTTCCCCTTTGTCGAAAAAGGGTTCTGCTCTAATGGATTGTTTCGTGAACATGTCGTTGGTGTTAAGGTGAGTGACTCCTGGAGGAAAGTCTGGATTCCGGTCAAGCAGTGTCATTGGGCCTGGTGTCGAGGCAGTTTTCAATTTGTTACATACAGTGTGAAAAATCTGAATTGTTGGGCCAATCAGGGGGTGGGACTTGCTTTCCCTTGGGATCCTATGTGAGCGTATCCATGGAAGATGTTGAATAGGAAAGGGGGAAAATGACTCCTCAATGTCTATCCAGGCTTTAGCCTTTTTGTGTAGGTGCCAATCTACAATTCTGGTCAGGTGGCATGATCAGTGATATTTTTGTATGTCTGGAAGGCCTATTCCTCCTTTCAGCTTAGGTGTCACCAGTTTCTCCCACCGTACCCGTGCATGTTTGTCAGGCTAAAGAAATTTTAGGCAGAGCTGTTTGTAAGTGGCGAAGAATGAGGGTGGCATTTTTATCGGGATCGTCTGTAGTAGATAGAGAAGTCTTGGGAGGATGTTCATTTTTAAAATTGCCGCCCTCCAAAACCATGAAAATGTACCCCTGTTCCAATCTTGAAGGTCTTTCTGTATTGTTTTCATAATGGGGATGAAGTTTCTGGGGTATAGATCTTCTAATTTAGCTGGTAACTGAATCCCTAGATAGGTAATTGCATGTGCATCCCACCCGAAAGGGAAGTTGGCTTGGCATAATGTCACCGTAGAGTCGGGTAGGGAGATATTTAGGCTCTGGATTTGGCAAAATGTATTTGTAGGTTAGATAGAGATTTAAAGGGAAAAATCTTTTAAGAGGTTTGGAATTGTGGTAATGGGGTCTGTGAGGAATAAAAGGACGTCGTCGGCGTAAGCTGCCAGTTTGTATTGCGTGTTATTGATTTCTACTCCTTTAATATTTGGATTGGTCCTGAGTCTACGGAGTAAAGGTTCCATCGTGAGTATGAATATAAGTGGGGACAACGGGCATCCTTGACGGGTTCCATTGAACATAGAGAAGGCGTCCGACAGGTGACAATTGACTTCGAGGGACGAGTAAAGAGCAAGGATATATTGAAGCATGCGATCACGAAACCCCAGTTTACATAAAACTTCTGTCATGTAGTCCCAGGCCACTCTGTCGAACGTCTTCTCCGCGTCAAGGGACAGAAAAAAACGGGGGTGTTGGAGGAGGATAGCCATTGATGTATGCTTATTGCCTTCAGGGTGTTATCCCTGGCCTCACGACCGGGGAAAAATCCTACTTGGTCCAAGGAGACCAAGGATGGGAGTAAAGGGAGTATTTGATTTGCTATTACTTTCGCATAGAGCTTCACGTCGACATTTATGAGCGATATGGGTCTGTATATGGGGACCAAGGTCGCGTCTTTGCCCGGCTTTGGTATCACTACAATGTGAGCCTCAAGGAGATCCTTACAGCTTTCAGGGTGTGTGGGTAGTGAGTTAAAAGTCTTCAGGAACCGTGGTATGAGTGTTTCTGTGAAGGTTTTGTAATAGCTGGTAGTTAGGCTATCAGGACCGGGGCTTTTGCCCGGTTTCATTTGTTTAATGGCTTCGATGGTCTCTTCCCAAATTAGTGGTTTATCTAGTTCAGCAGCCTCATCGGCGGAGATGGGCTGGGGGCCAAATTGTGTCAAAAATTTGTTTATCATCTGTTTTCTGTTCTGGGTTGGGTCAGGTATTGGGTGGATTTGTAGGTTATACAGTTTGGAGTAAAACTGTTCAAATTGGTGTGCTATACCAGTCAACGTCTCTACTTTGTTCCCCGTGGGGTCCGAAATAGAGTGGATGGTCAAGTTTGCTTTTTTGTTTTGGAGGGCTCTGGCAAACAATTTGCCAGATTTGCTGCCAAACTCATAGAAAATGCGTTGTGATAGGGCATATTTGCATCTAGTCGATTTCCCCAATTCCTCTAGGAGGTCTTCCCTGGCTTTGAGCAGCTCTTGAAAGGTTTGTTCAGCCAAAGATTATTTTTTTCTAGAGAATGAATGCGTACCGAGAGTTCTGCAATATGTGCTTGTCTGGCTTTTCGCTGTTTCGCGTCAATGGTAGTTTACCCCTGATGACACATTTATGTGCAGCCCAGAGGGTCATTGGGTTGGTATCGGGAGACTCATTCTCTTGAAAGTAATACGACAAGCAGGTGTTTATTTTCTTTATTTGTTCATGGTTATTAAGGAGAGAGTTGTCTATTCACCAACTTGTATGTCTGGAGGGCATTGTCGGGAAAGAAATGGTGATGGATATTGGATGGTGGTCCAATAGGATCATTGGTTCTATGGTAGCAGTCAGGAGGGAGTCTAAGTCAGATTGGGTCAAGAAGAAGTAGTCTATCCTCGTGTATTTATGATGGGGAGGAGAGTAGAAGGTGAAGTCCTTGGTGTTGGGGTGTAGTGTGCGCCAGGTGTCATGCAAGGTTAAGTTGGTGAGTTGAGTTTTAATTGCGCGGAGTGCTCTATAAGTTATAGCAGAGGATCCTGACGAGGAGTCCATAGAGGGTGTGAGGGCCAAATTGAAATCACCCCCCACAACCAGCAGACCCCTGTGGAACGCGGTGAGGTTTTGTAGAGTTTTACGAAAGAAGGGGACCTGTTGCTTGTTGGGGGCATAAAGGTTAGCTAAGGTGATAGGTTTGTTGTATAACTTGGCTTTCAGAAAAAAATGTTAGTGTCTATTTCTGTGTCTTGAATCTGGATGGGACAGTGTTTTGAGATTAGAATGGATATCCCCTTAGATTTGGAGTCATTATTGGTGGCATGAAATACCGTTGGATAGGGATGAGCCGAACACCCCCCGGTTCGGTTCGCACCAGAACCCGCGAACGGACCGCAAGTTCGCACGAACGTTAGAACCCCATTGACGTCTATGGGACTCGAACGTTCGAAATCAAAAGTGCTCATTTTAAAGGCTAATTTGCATGGTATTGTCCTAAAAAGGGTTTGGGGACCCGGGTCCTACCCCAGGGGACATGTATCAATGCAAAAAAAACTTTTAAAAACGGCCGTTTTTTCGGGAGCAGTGATTTTAATGATGCTTAAAGTAAAAAAAAAAAAGTGAAATATTCCTTTAAATATCGTACCTGGGGGGTGTCTATAGTATGCCTGTAAAGTGACGCGTGTTTCCCATGTTTAGAACAGTCCCTGCACCAAATGTCATTTTTAAAGGAAAAAATCTCATTTAAAACTGCTTGCGGGTTTAATGTCATGTCGGGTCATGGCAATATGGATGAAAATCAGTGAGACAAACGGCATGGGTACCCCCCAGTCCATTACCAGGCCCTTTGGGTCTTGTATGGATATTAAGGGGAACCCCGCACCCAAATTAAAATAAGGAAAGGTCCCTATATACTCTGAACAGCAGTATACAGGCGGTGCAAACAAGACAGGGACTGTAGGTTTGTTGTTAAGTAGAATCTGTTTGTAATTTTGAACATTTTTAATGTGTTTAGCTCCAGCCAAAAAATCTTTTCTAAGCTTTTTGGAAAACATAGGGAAGGGTTATCACCCCTGTGACATTTGTTTTGCGTCTTTCCTCCTCTTCAGAAGATTTCACCTCACTTTTTTGTCCCAATGAAAAATGTTTTTTGAAAATTTGTGTTTTTTTGTGGAACAAGGATTGGAAAGCATCAGTGGAAAGGAAAAATTGTTTTCCCATATTAACTCTTACAGGAGAGAATTTCCCTTCCTTAGGGGTAGATTTCATCTCACTTCCTGTTGTCTCCTTCCGTTTGCAAGTAGGAGTCGTTTGTAAGTTAGATGTTTGAAAGTAGGGTCCTGCCCTATATACTCAGCAGAAATTTGGGCCTTAGGTGTTGCTGTGGCCAAAACACTGTAAGCCCTCACAGGGCCCTGCTGTGAAATATTAGATCAAGAATTGTAATTACATGCCCCTGTTGAACAGGAGCTGAAAAATTAGGCCTTAGGCACTGGTGCTGGTGCCACAACACTGCAACCCCTCA